>CM023829.1:4738333-6014166 GCA_013266295.2 Branchiostoma floridae x Branchiostoma japonicum | reverse complement strand
CTCTGAATGTTACGTAGCATCTGCACAGCCTATATCAAATGAGCAAAAGTGAGAAAAAACTGCTGCCCTCATCAACATGACAGATGTTTAGACACTCACTGTAGAAGTGCCGTTGGGTACTTCTCTTCATGTTAAGAGCCAGCTCTTTGCATTGGATGAGACAGGCGGTGTCTTTGTGGGTCACATATCTGACTGAAGTCTGTTTTGACAAAAGGGTGATGAACAAGCTCTTCTGTAGGAATGTTTACGACTGGACGACTTCCAACAACCTGGATTGCCGGTGTTGTAAACCTCTTCAGCCTCTCTACATTCTCACGCTACCAGAGATATCAATGCCATTAAACAACGGAACAGCTATCTTGCTTTGAAGAAACGTTTCCGTCTACTTGTCTCGAAGTGCTCAGCTTGAAAGCACGCGGATAAAGAACATTGGCGTGCATCTAAACGTGGAGAGATCGATGTGCTCGCACTAATGGCTTCATCGGGAGTTAGATCAAATCTTGTTTAAAAGCTTCAGGGGGATTGGACAAGACCGCCAGGAGCCAATAGATTTATACTACAAGAGACTCAATGAAGGTAGTTTTCGTCTGGTGGACTGTTGGACCTCCCTGTTAGAGGTTTTTAGATGAGGCGGTCTTCGTGTTTGAACTTTTAGCCAAATACGGCTTGTACAACCAAAGTATAAAGGAGTATGTAATCTGTAATGCTAATATGGGTCTGCTACCATTACCAGAGTGCATTTACCAAGAAAAAAGTATTTCCAAGTACCACTCTCGAGTGTAATGGGAGTTTCTACAGCACGATCTCCCCATGTTTTCTGTGAGTGCCCAGCTAGGGTTTAGATGGATGGACGCCCTACAGTCCACCCTACAGTTAACAGCATGCGCCTACGGCTTGTCAGTATGCGTCTAGATCCCCCTACATTCCCACAGGGCACGCTTCTAGTGTCTACAGTCATGGCGGTCAGTCCCACAGTGGCACCAGTCAAGACCCTACACACGGGTACCCAGGTCTCTCGGGTCAAACTGTGCTAATGGAAGTTGAAACCTCTTTTTTTATCTGTATCTATCACCACAGTACGACTGTATGTATCACCACAATATTACAGCGGCGTTTTCGTACTGTGACAGATTTTGGGCCCTGGCCAAAAGTGTCTACTGCTGTCAGGACTGTCAGAATGTAAAATGTGCGGAGATGGCAGCGTGTACATCTTTTCGTAGCGTTTGAAATTGCAATTTAAATCTGAAAGTGATGCGGTCTCCCTCCTCCTGGAGGTGAAGAAGAAATGTCCCCGTCAGCTTTATTCCAAACGCGTCTGACCAGATCCCGTTAGAGTCCGCTCCCTGCGCAGTCAGCCGTTCTGGTCCGGATGTTCACTCAATTCCTGCTCCACCCAGTCTAACGGCTACTTTCGATTAGAGCCCACGGACGCGAATTAGTCGCACATAATGGAGCATGTATCATCGTCAGGCAATACATGTAGGCCTGGACCGAAGGAGCTGTGTGCCTGCGAAGCTGGTGTGTTACGCCGAAGGGCGGTTATACCGGCTATAAGGATACAGATACAGATACAGGGTTAGGTGCAACATGTCATTCGGTGTAATGTAGCTGTATTACGCACGCCCACCATTCAAGGTGTTAAAACAGACTTAAATGTTTGCAAGACAAGAATGAGCGGATGGAAACTTTATCTGCATGTTAATCTTACAGTTCCCACATATCGGCACTTTTATATCATACGCCAAGTGTGGAGAAGAACTGATAGAAGTGCGCCAGCCACCAAGAGGCTAGTATACCGTGAAACACGCTTCTCGAGAATGATAAAACAAACGACCATGTGGCATGGGCTCTTTTTCTATACTGGGCAAGCCGGTTCCCTCGTTGATATGTGAAACACGCGCGACATGTAACACTGGCTCAGATTTTTGTTTCTCATTCCCTCATCACTTCTTGTTTAGTAGGGAAATTCTTTCAATCAGTGACTATTAAATCCTAAGGTACATACCTCCGAATTTTCGACGACTAGTCAGTTCGTCTTGGTCACGGAATAATCCTAGTCTCGCTACTTCTTGATTTCAATTATTGGTAAAACTACTTATAACAACGACACTAAGTTTCTTTATGATTGTAAATCAACATGGCAGGACATCTAACTGTCCTCCTCAGCGAACAGTCGTTTCAAACAGCGGACTGTAAAACATCATGACGATGTAGTTAATGCCAGTGCTGACAAGGAGACTTTTAAAGTTTTAAACTAGATTTCTCCTCAACGACACAAAAGGTCACTACGCCATCGCTTTGTGCCCAGCAAATAAAGTTTCATGTTGCTTCCTATATATCCCATTTCTTTATCGGGAATAGATATAGAGGAAATAAGTTACAGACGTAACCGCCACGGACGTATCTTGCTTTATTTCAGTGCTACCGCTGCTCGTATAAACGCCCGAAGTCGTAAAACTGAAAAGAGCAGACGATTCGCATCAGTTCCCGCCCGTTCGATTCAATGACTCCGCGGTATTGGGGTCGAGATTAAATCATTCGGAATCGTACAAAGAACCACTGAACTTAACAGTCAGAGTGCCTCTGGTAATTGGGTCGTAAAACGAAACACCAACCTTAAAGTGAAGTGTTGATAGCGTGGAGAAAGGATCATAAATGGCCACAGATACACGTAAGGCTTTATGCCTTGGGCATGCCAAGAGCTTGGGATTTTGTGACTCTTATAGGACTGTGGCCTGAACGGCGGTTTACAACAAAGTGTTTTATGGACACTGTGTGTTCCAAATCACTTTTACAACAGCTTTATGTTGAGTTCAATGACACAACCGTACTCATTGACATTTCAACAGCGCTCGCTATCTTTTCTGTGTATCATTCGAGGCAGGTTTCCAGATATGTATAGTTGTACGCCAACACACAGTACCAGACACTAGATTTGACTAGATATATTTTTCTCCAAATCCTGAATCCAGTATCTCCACACCATACAATACAGGTTTTTGCATCCAGATCTCAACACACTATCGAAGACCGATATGTGCAAAGTGCGAGTGTATACCGCCATACTGATGAGGATATGTTTTCTGTGTTATCAGGCAGTACGATAATGGCTCACGTAGGCTGCTGACACATAGGTCATAGACGTGTTCACGAGGGAGCACGCTACATGCAATCTCCGACTAGATGTAAGGATTGGTGGGGCATTTGAGAAAATGAAGACTAGAAATATTTTCTTATCCATGGGCTCAGACGTTTTGCAAGAAGTTATCCATCTCTGTTATCCTATACAATAGCAGTTTTCCCAACGCAGTTCATAGGAAGAATAAACCACACGTCCACGATGTATCAGTTCAATGCGTATCAAAACACAGCAAAAAGCATTATTGATGTCCATGCGTTTTTACAGGCGCTCCAGACATCGATTTTCCCATAGTCGCCGGCTCAACATCACTGAAGGCCAGTTTCAACGCCAAAATCGGGCTTTTGTGATGATAGCCGCCGAGTCAGATCTGAGCTATTCTGGAGTGATTATCGAACGGCATGATTGATTGCGGGGGATATTTGTTCTCACTCAGTAGAGGGTTGAAAATACATTAAGACATTGTTAACACGGCTAAACAGCACTCTTCATTAAGTGAACCAAAATGTTAAAGCGCTTCGGGTTACTTTGCTGAATGTCGCGGAATGAAAAGAGAATATTTGGCAATCTTTATTCCGTCTACACTGTACCTTTAGGACTCCCTGATTTATGTAGCCCAGATGGGGAACGTTCGTGTGGGACAAACGTGGGATGGGGAAATGATAGATTTCAATCGAGGGTGTTATGGATGAAATTAAAAGGCTGTATAATGAAAGCTTCAGGTGGTCCAATCTCCGTTCTTCGAGTGTGTAAATCATCACTCTTCTCTCAAGCTCAAAACGTGACGGAACTAAAAACTGCTGTGTTTTTGTCACATATGGATTTAGGTCTAAAACTTAGGAAAATCTTGATGGAAAAATTCTGATCCATATCTCGCCATGTTATTATCTAGGCCTTAGGCACTGTGAATATGATTCTTGTCTTGTCAAAAGATATACAAAGTTCGCAAACACAAAGCAACCAGATCCATGCATAAACTTTGCTGGATGACATCAGTCCACCCTTGCTTTTCTGTATGCGCTACATTAAACACTGTTTAGACTGTCTCAATCTATTCATCCAAAGTTCTATTTTATATCGACTTTGGAATTTTGAAACTTGAAATTTTGAAACTTTATCCATACACCGTCTTGCAGACACTAAGTCTGAATTGGTAGGCATTTACAACGATAAAGTAATAGCGCTAGGAAGTTAAAAGTTGACAATCAAACTCGATTTACAATGTATAATGTATAATGTATAATACACCCATCTTTTTCTGTGTCTGTCTTCAGAAGTGGCATGACGAGCTGGCGGCCATGTCGCAGGCCTGGGCGGACCACTGTGAGTTTGAGCACGGCCAGGTGGAGGTGGAGTCTCCGCCGTACGGGCAGATCGGACAGAACCTGTGGAAGGGCTCCCCCAGGATGTCGCGCAGCCCGCAGCCCATCCAGGACTGGTACGGCGAGGTGGTGGACTACCACTTCGACACCCTGACGTGTAACGAGGGTCGGGAGTGCGGACACTATACACAGGTACGGGGGAGGGGGGCATACAGGTGACTGTGATCATGTAGTAATGATCTGTCCCAGAGATAAACAACGTATACCACAATCATACCCAGGTATATCTTGACATAGTTAGATTCCGTTCTGCCAAGTCCTGCAAAAAAAGTCCCTTCGTGTTTTAACAGTTGAGCTATAACGTTTCAAGCGATATAAACGATTATCCATTTGTTTGAATCTGTCTAAAGAAACTGGGAAGGGAAATATGATGCATTTGCTGGCAAATGTCTTCTTCTTGTTTTCTTCCACATCCTGCCACTACTCTAGCCTAACTGTACCTATTTCCCTTGGGATCAAAACCAAGACCTTCGTGCTATTACAGAAATGGATTTGTCTCTTATCCCGAAGCATGCGGCTTAGCTGCAGCATCTCTAAGATGACCCACAAGGAACCCTGAAGCGTCTGGAAGTGTCTCAAGGATCCATGTAATCCTTTGTTGATACGTCTCGAAATAGTTCCTAAGCCTCATGATTCCCTCAGCACTGTTCCCTTTCCGCTGTTTTCCTCAAAAGCACTTAAACAGTTGGCTGTCTGCAGGCAAGGTCAGTTTCTTTGGGAAAAGTCAACAGAACGTTAACGGTGACTCTAAGTTGTCTCCTATTCTCAAACGGTTCCAAACGACCGAGACTACCCCTTGTGCATGAAGTGTTTACCACTTTGAGACAAAGCCGAAGGCAAACTGTACAACGTCGGTAGCAAAATGCTAAGTTTGTAGCATTGCTCCAAGCAATGCATCTTCCATACACCACTTCCTTCCACGGGAAGCTCATATATGATCCGAATAGTCACTGTGATAATTCATAATGTGAAAAAACGGGCCTCTATATGCCAATATTCTATACACCCTACTTCTAACGCTGGCAGATGACACCATAAGTTACACCTGACGTTGAGGGATGTCAAAAACAAGGATTCCACCCACTGTTTCACACGCATGTCGTCTGCACAGCATTTGATGAGTCGCTCCATCTCCTATGGTCGGTTAGCAAAATATATCAATCACCCTTGCCAAATGGTTCCCAAGGAAGGTTAGGTCGATCTTGTAGATGTACAGATTTTCAGAGACAGTTTGACGTATTGGACTCATACGTTACGTCTTGTGTCTTTTCGTGTGTTTCCATCTTTCGTAGGAACCAGCGAATCCGGAACTCATTGTTGGTTTTTATGTTCACGAACGCCAATGGCAATGCTGCCAATATGATTCCCACGCTTTCTTATTCGTTTATATCTTAAACTGCTCGTTAGATCATGCAGACCGTCCATTTTGGCTGACCGCAAGTCTTTTCTGTTGAAAAGTTGCCAGCGATAATCCATCACAATCTGAAGTGCTTTCATCTCGCATATTGCACATTAGTGGAAACGGCACCAATCAGAAAGCGAGCACGTAAGCAATACCTAAACGCCGACTAGACTAGATCAGTCAAGAAACAGTGTATCCCTCTTGGGGACGATTATGGGTCTCCCTGAAATCTTTCTTAGCAGCAAACAGGAAGCCCATCCGCTAGCTGTGGCCCATTATCATTTACGAGAATTAGACACATTCATTCAGTACGAAGAGTCAGCGACCTTTCAGCAAATAAAGGAGAGCCCTTTTCCGATGTACGATTGCCTTCTTTACAAGCAATCTAGGAAGCTACTTTTCACGGAACCTGATTAACCACAATCTTACAACTTCCTGCTACTTTCCAGGGTTCATAATTACCCTGGTATGTAAAATTTCCCTGCTAAAACAGCCATCATCAGGGGAATATCACGGACATGCTGTTATTATCTAAAACTGGTACGTGGCTATAATGATAAGTCGGCATGCCGTGCATCTCTAACCATCCCTTCCAGGCTAGTCGCACGGAGAAGCGTGTGTCGGTATACCTGAATATTCAACAACACGAGTTGTTTGCGATTCATACTTAGTTTGAATTGGTATCGCCCTCCGAAAAGCACGTTTGAAATAAAAAGTAGGTGTTGGATGAAGAACCTGCAAATAACCTGAAGATACGAGGTCGTGACTAGAGTGCGTTAACACAGGTACGTGGTGTCAACACTGCTAGGAGGCTATAAACGACGAACTGCGGTTTGACGTACTGCAATTAGGAGTAAATATACGCCTTTGCAGAACTCCCTATCTGACTTTCTAAAGCAATACGACGGGTGGGGATTTCCACTATTGCATAGCCGTAAAATAAAGCAAATAACTTACAAGACTGGAGTTGTGCTGATAAGTTTCGTAGCATTGGCAAGCTAGCATGATCATTGCCTCTGCGCTATAAATGTACGTACAAATACCAGTCGTAACTTTTTAGCTGGGGAGAAAGGAGCGGTATAAAAATGTCACTTCCCAAACCGTATCTGACATGGCAGGCGCAGTTTGCGCGTTTCCACTTTCAAAGCGTTTTCACGAAGGATTTTTATTATAATTCCTAAATGGCAAATAATTTTCAAAACGCTTTCACTTAGTTTGATATCATTCGTTTCAGGACATTGCTGGTTATGCTTGCTTGGTAAAGTAATGGAATGATTGTCAAGCTGTGTGCCGCCGTGCTTAGAATGTATCTTAACCTTCTTCGAGTATGAAATATTTATAATCTACGCAAAACGTATTCATTAATATACCGTACTTGGAAAGTCTTGCAAGGAGTGTGGTGAATGAGCTACAAATTAATTCAAGACGCTGTGAGGAATTTCTCCCCAGAGTTAAGCAGGCAGATTAGACCGTTCGTCTTCTACAGATGACTTAGAGTATCTGCACCCGAAGTCTGATGAAAGTTCCGCTCCTCTCGGAGTCTATTTGTGTCTTCAAGTCGCACTGCTGAGCTTTGCCGAAGACGTAGCAGCGGCTGGGAATTAAAGTAGAGAGCTCATCGTTCAAAGTCTCCTCCTGGCAGACACTCCTTGCACGCGCGTACGCTGAATACCAAGTAAGAACGATGTACTCTACAGGGCGCGATCTTTCACACAGTTCTGAAATGTTCGCGATTATTCTTTTCCCCATTACTACTTGTCACTTATCAAGAATTCATTATTCTGGTCTCTCACTGTTCATGCGGTACATAAGCACCCACGTCGTAAACTTGATAGCTTTTGGCGAAGCCATGGATACAGGGAACCATAAAGGTTCTCACGCTAATGTGAATCTAAGCTCTGGAAATCGTCCTCACTCGTATCTTGTCGTATTGTATTGCTGTGTGGTTTAGTGATACGATGGTCCTAGTGTGTCCGGTTAGCATGCATGCCACTGACCAATCTAACCTAGACATCTGGCATCAGAGAAATAGGACGGCAAGCTTTTCCAAGATTCTAAATATCAGAAGAAGTTTTGTCTCAAACTTCAACTTGGTTCTTTCAAAATGGAGCCACATTTAATTCCAAAACCCAAGCGCCAGATTAGACTGGCCCCGTGGGTCAACCCGTGGCAATGTCTACTTGTGAAGCTGTAACAAGTTTCCTCCTGGAAGTATCGATGGACCGAGATGAGATCTACAAGTTGACGTTCGATATCGGAACAACCATTTCCCTCGTTTGTTCATCGGAGTCCATCCGTCAGCCCGTCAGAGGTTGATCCAATAACGAGACCCCTGCTCGGCCGATGGTCATGGGATTTGGAGTGGCGCCTTCCTTCCCGGAAAGTGCGAAACTTCCAGGAAGAAGTGCTCGGTGATGTGAAATCAATTCGTCCGGCGCAATCAGCTGGAGGATAAGCGATTCCAGTCGGAACCCACTCTTGACATTTCAGACTAGGTAACAGATGGCATCCCTGCTAACACTTCAGCACTCACGATGCGAACACTTCAGCACTCACGATTTCAGACATCCAATGGACCTTGAGGACAACTGCTTTTGTCCCATTGCCTCGACTACTATCTAAAGAAAGGTAAGATCTGCCAGTGTTGCTCTATTAAGCAACAAAATATCATGTTTTGTTACTAGGCATCTAGGTCATGAGTCCTTTTAACGTGGGGGCAACTTTCACCGCCATATTACTTATTCCATGAGTAATATTTCCTTTCTTTCTTTCCCCATACTTGATTAGCGACAAAGTACATCAGGCGTGGCGAGTATGACGAAACTCATACATCAACAACGCAGCCGTAAATTGTAATCCCCACATCTCCTTAAGTATTGCCGTGATTAAGCTCTTATCCAACGGGCAATCCTCAATTCTCCTGCTTCACATAGCAATCATCACATCTCAAACTAGACGTTTTCATTTAATGACCGTACCTCTTCCGTAACCGACGTTTTGCCAGATAAATCTTCCGGATCCTAAACGGCGGCAACATGTCTCTACTTTAACTGAGAGTTCACTGGTGTGTGTGAAGCGTGGAGTGACGTGAAATTAGAAACCTCTTATCGCTTCCATGGAAAAAATGATAAGTGCATTGTAAGAGAATCTGACGTTAGGGAAAAGCGTTGAAAGATAATTTGGAAAAATCATAAGTGCGTTGAGAGAGAATATTGCATGATTTTTCCTGCAATGCCAATCTACACAAAACGACACGGCTATGATCACACCTATAAAGCTCTTATCGAAGGATTGCAGGCAAGCCTTGGTGCAATATAGAAAGACGATAAGGGAATACTTTTCTAACAAATACGAAGAAAGTTCAGGTTATGCACATCAACAGTCAAGTGAATTCTAAGTTTGAATACGGATGATGTAGAGACATGCATGTGCTGTAAGATGACTTGAGGAAAAGGAGAAACGGTGGAAAGCCACAGGAAGAGGAGAGAGACTGAAGAGCTAATCTCCCACTGGTCGTAACAGAGTAGACAGACGCTATGTACAGTATTTACAGGTTCATTGTTCTTTTCGACAAGCACATTGAACATTGGACCATAGCTAAATATCCCGTCCTAAGGACTGCGACCCTTTACAGTAGCGTGCATGTCGGGTGAGCGACAGCAGCCGGGATTCGAACTCCCAACCTCTTAGTCGAGAGACAGGGTCGCTAACCACTGGACTACGCTCGCTGACGAACTGTCAGTACTGGAAGGTGGCTCCCGGCCGGCGTACTTCATTTCATATTATTCCTAATAGTAACTTTTAAGTTACTTTCTGGGACCATTAGTCATGGTTGTAGTCTAAATCATAGCATATTTGGTCTTATAAACCTATACGCGTGATAGTCGAAAGTAGTACATAGTGTAATAAATAAACTGGAAGTATTTCAAGTTTATAGCCCCTTCGTGCGAACAACTTCTAGAACAGCTCTGTAACACCGTACGTGCGTCAGTCCTGCACTTTTATTTCATAGAATGCAGCAGTACGACAGTAAATTACAATGGAGTCTATATTCCAACTGCAGTACTTATCTGCGGTAGTTGTTTCATTTCCATTCAGATATCACGATTGGATTGTTGTGTTATTATTGCTGGCAACGCATGATGGTTACAACGTCTGACACAATAAAAAATGTGGATCCATTTGCAGTGATATGAATGTCATATTTCATGTCATTATGATCATATTGCTCATTACAGCAATTCGACTGCAAGATAATTCTAATTAATATATATCTTATATCCGTTTGTAATATTAGCAGATAATTAGCGAGAACACTTTTCATAACAAACTGGCAGCGCGGCTATATTTAACATGCCCGCCATATGAACAAACGCGAAGTGTGGAAAATATGTTTTTAATATACAGACAGTGCGGCCGTATTGGCAACAAAATCCTCGGCATCAGTCAGAATCGACCAGTGTGAGTCTGAGTTGAGCCCTCTGGCCGTGGAATCAATGTCGGTTATCGTACATCCTGCACGCCACTCTACTGCCAACAGTCGGCTTTGATGATGTTATTCCTTTGAAGGGTCATGTGAGGGTCGGAAAACAGCGAACAGCGGCGTGAAAGATGATGGCCCGTTCAAACTTGTGCAATATTTTTTTCTCTTGGTCTATTGTTTTCTGGTCCAGTTGTAAGGACCGTCAAGTTCAATGTGGCACTGCACGTTTCGCAACATACATGCGCAGTTTTTTTGGTCAAGTGAGTGTTGGGGAACAGCTGAAATAGCCTGCAAAAGTGTCTGTAGGATCATAATACTCAAAGTCGCCGGTTCAACATGTGAGCTATGCCGCATATGACAATTTTCTTGATAGCATCTTGAACGATTGTGCCCATCGCCATCTGCACATGCATTAACCCCAGTGCGTGCTGTCCATCATTGGACATTTTGAACCCATCACTGTCAAAGCGATTCTTTCTAAAAGGGGCTTTCGGTGGGATTTTGCATGATGGTGTTCATCAATGTCTGAAGGTGCCCTAACCCCGGTCCATTTTTGGTCGATTTGAACCACGAGGTCATCATTCAGTTCTTTGAATATATCTGGTGTCTGCGCTGGAATCTTTCCAGGATGTCTTTTCAAAGCCTGACCATGGAGTTTGATGCTCCCTTCTCCAAAGACCTGGTCATTCTAAACCACGATATATACGCATTTGGTCCCATAAAGAGTATCCGGTAATTATAAGTGTTCGATGTAATAGTCACATTTGTGCTGTAATAGTCACATTTATCGCAAGGGACAGTCAGCAAAGAAAGTCAACCTGTTGCAATTGTGGCGCTAATATTGCAGCGGGCAAATACATGGACTGCTGGAGCTTCTTTCACCAATCCTAATGTCCGTCCAACATTGCGTTTTAACGCGATACAGTCATCGTTGTTTTTTTTAAGTACATATGTTTTGTTGGACCACTTGTTTACACATTACAACACTATATCAAAATGTTTCACAATATAGTTAATCCGGATCCGGAGACACAATGCCTTAACGAATCGAATTCCCTGCCCCAGGTTCCAACCCAGAAAATGGAAATATTACCATCCACGTTAAACCTGCCTCGTAGCGAGTTTGTTTGCCCCCCTTTGACTTCCTGGAAGGCATCGCTGAGTCGTTCAAGCTTATCTTTCCGAGATAACTATTCTCTGGCATTTTCTGTTTCCCGCTGGGTTTCACGATGGATGGCCGCGGGCAAAACGGCCATTAGAAACGCTACAAACCAGCCGCGTTAATCTTCTAGGAAATAATTCCAAACTCTCGGTAGTTTTGGCTTGTAGCATGTCAAAATCCTCGGGTTTCCGTGGTTTTCATGCCGGGCCCCATAAGGGTTTGGACAAGGCGATGCATTTCTATCCCCGAAGAGTATCACAGGTTCTATTTTCGTGGCCAAAAACGATAAAGGAGAACTCTAGAGATGGTAGAACAATTGGTGATGGTAGAATGATAGAATCATATGAATGGAAAATGTTAACGGATTCCCTGACGAAGTCATAAATTTCTTTTTCCTCTATTATACAGTTTCAGTAAGAGAATTTTGTACAAGTGCCAGATAAGACGCATAGCCTACGTCAGCAAACTGGACTTGAAACGCATTCCTTTTCGCGTCATACATACTTACTCACCCACATACTTAGGGCCTCTGGTCCATAACAGTTCTCTAGTGCACTTTTCAACCGGAAACCGGGCTAGTTTCCAATTCAGAGGAAGATATGTCATTTCGTTTGAAAATGGAAACTCGGGCTGAACGTTAATAGTGGTCGGGCAAACCGCCAGCTTACAATGGAATATATTCATGCCATTGCTGTAAGAGCTTAGAGTATGTCAGTTCCAACCATGAACACTAACATTACCTATGCTTTTAGGTACAATGTACACGCACTTACCTCTACCGCTAGCAATGCTACACCAATCAAAACAGTTGTAACATATCTGCCCCCATCCCTGTGACATTTCAAGTTTGCCTCAGCAATATCGTAAGCTACCCAAGCTTTCCGTGTCCATATCAGCTAACTAGTGTGTTCTAGATTCTCTTGATACCCGGTGGGTGAAACTTACATATGACTACGCTGCATGTTGGGCTTCTGTGCGGAGAAAGTTGTGAGAAGAGGTGGAAGTCTTGGTGACGTGTGTGACGACATATGCCTGGTCTGACCTTTGACACTATACCAGAAAGCACCGCGCGAAACTTCACAAACTCTCAGTCTCAACATCCTCCTCCACCCCAGCCCCTGTGCCACCTCTGTAGTAAGGAAGCAGGGTGTACCGCCACTTCACCTCTTCAATATGGCTAGGTAGAAACGATACTGACAGTTTAATAAACGTACAGCATCACAAGTAGTCTTTTCTTCTTCCCTCTGTAGGTGGTGTGGGCTGAGACCAACCGAGTTGGCTGTGGCGTGATGGAATGTGACGGTTTCACCATCATCGTCTGCAACTATGGACCCATGTGAGTCACAAAAACATTTACCTGTCGTCAGAAGGGCTAGCGAGTCTGGTACAGTCTACGTCATAAGCCAATCCTTAGAAAAGATCATTTGTTTAGACATGTAACGTTATAGTAATTGTCGTGCATAACATTTAAAACGTATCAATGATGTAACTATTATGTGAGGTGCATGTATTTTGTAATGTCGTGGCTTTTCAAGTAGATCTAAAGTTAGTCATGTTTCTTTGAACTTGAAGATCCTTTACGTCTATTGCTTTTGTTCCATTACCCATTTCGTACCTTTTCAGCCAAGTAGTCTGGTCCATATAGGCACTCGCGAGAAGAGAAAAAAAAAACATATTGGTCCTCACAGCCTACCGGGACTTTGTTAGGAACACGTTAGATGTATAAGTGCAGACGTAACTGCTTCTTGATTTTTCTCTTGAGTCAATGCCCTCTCAGCTCGTTCAATACTCTTCAATGTTCTTGGAGAATTGGGTTATTAGTCAAAGATGCCCGCTGTGAGTAGCTGAGCTTTATATGGTTCGATAAGCCTTGCCACACAGTACTGTTCCCCCTTATCCAATCCCTCACAGACCGTGCTGCTGTGAAATTGGATTTTAATTTCGATTTTTCCCTCCATCTATGCACGTTTCCCCGAATAGAATGTTGCACTTTAGTTAGATATTCTCAATTTCACATCCAGCTGATCCCCTAGATTCCATCTCTTGATCGAATTGTTCAAGGAGTTTGCTCTGGCTTTGAGTCTGATTGAATTTAGAAGTGATGGGATCTGGATGTGAACTTTCGGACAATAACGGCCACTTTCGTCTCCGTAGATTAAATTCTGGGGCCTCAAGGTCGCCAAACTGAATTACAGTACACATATATTACCTCCCCCCCTCCTCCCCTTACCAGGCAACAATAAGCTTCATACTGCCTATAACAACATTCCCAGACGCGAAGAGTTCATTTACGACCCACAAAATATCCGGTAGTCTTCTTGTGATAAATTTAAAACGGGTATATAAATACCTATGGTACCACAAAAGCTCGATCGCCCACACACTTTTTGCTGACACTTGTGTGTTTAAAAAGAGCCTCTCTCAGGTACATCAGTGGACGTGTAGTTGATTCTTTCAAATTTTGGGCATTTTGGGGCTCTTGTCGGATAAGAGCATATTGAAATAGAGGTACTGTGTCAGCAAGGGTAAAGTAAAGACGTTAAAAATCCATTTCAGGTACTTTTTTTTTAATTTACCGCAGAAAATCGCTGACAAGAAAAGCACACTCAGACTTTTCTTCGTATGTTAGATTACTCTAGATTAGAATTAATTGATATCTATTGGGAACCCAAAAATATCTACTACCAATGACAATGTTTTCGTTATGTGGCAGTGGCATGCTCAAGAGACAAGACAAGTGGCATGGGAGCTCATTATGTCAAAGCTTGGATGTATAGGCTAATGGAATAGCTCGCATGCATAGGGTGAACGCCCGACAATGGAGAAGCTTATCGTATCCAGAACCCTGCCCGTCTAGCTCTATGCCTTGATGGGTTAGGGTTAGGATCAGGCACGGTTCTGGATAGTCTCCTCGTATTCAAGAACGCAGATTTGCCCCAGGCACGGTTCTGGATACGCTTGGGCCATCCAGAACCGTGCACATACGGTGTACAAATGTACAACGGTGTACAAAAATTGATGGGATCGCAACAGTATTTGGTTAAGGATAATCTTTTGATAAATGAACCAATCGTTTAATGAATGGAGCAATCATTTATAGCAGTTCAATGACTAAACTGCCAAATGTACATTGCTAGATATCATAAAGATTAGATCTTTTGAATCAGCATTATACCTGATAATTGAAACATCGTGCAAAATTGCGTATCCTCAAGTACGAAATATCTTTGTTAAAACGGCGGAAATAGTCATTTTTCATGAAACCTCATGTAAACTAAGACGTGGAGCAAGAGCATGGGCGATATTTTACACGCAATGAAAGATCAACTACTCCACGGGGCTAAAAAAGGGCAACAAAACCCAACGGAGATCATTAAATTTATATTGAATCGGACAGTAAGATTTGCCAACTTAACTACCCCCTTATGACTGAATATATTTTCCTGTTAGCGAGCTAAACTTCCTGGTTGCCCTATCACACATTCCGTACTCCTACTTTTCCTCCAGGAGCTAACCGAAAATCGCGATGTCACCAGTAGCCTCATACATGCTATAGAACAGGGACAAGAGAACCAATTAAAGTGGAAGATAATGAGTACCATAGGGACGCTTATAACGAGACGACAATACCCTGTTGCACCATTTCGACACCAATGGTGGAAATTGAAATTATCTTTGTACCCGCTAGACTTGATCATACTGACGGCGGCGTCTGTGTGAAGAATGGGGGTGTCCCGTGTCGAGAATGGATGGCGTTTCTCCAAGACGCCACTTTGTCTGAAAAGGCTTTACATTAAAGACGTACAAATTAACTCATGGGAGATGCACGGGAGATAAAAACTCTGTGCTGATACTGAAAAGCAAACTTTAGAGTCTGCCACAGGTGCACCGCTGCAGTAGGATGTAATGAATATTTTCTGCGTGACATTATGGGTGATATCCCAGTGGCCGCTACATGCAACAGTATATGGGGAGATAAATGCGAGTGCGTTCGAGATTGATTGAACTGGATTCGGACCAAATTGCAAAGGTCCCCACGAACCTCTCTTTTCTATGCAGCATCTATAAGGTCTATAATGGTTTATATAGCTCTCTGCACTAATTAACAGAACTTAACGATATAGCTTGATGTTTCAGTAAATGATAAGAAGGCAATTCGTACAGATTGTCCGCTATATTATATATATACATTTCACAAACACAGCAACCAGTGACAAAATGTAGCCGTTACAGATAGTTCACCCGTACGCCTACTCTATAAAATCCTCATGTTTTATTCGGACAGCTCTAAGTCAGCTGAATATTTCGTCTGTTCCCTGTGATGTTTCATCAAAGCAAACGTACTTATGCATTACTATCAGTGCTACCATTCCTCTTCTTTTGACAGATGTTATAAATTCCACCCAAAGGAGGCGAAAAATGTTTTAAGCAATGCATATATGGCAGGAAACTGACATAAATATTAATCCTAGCTGTTCAGTGATAGCCATACTTTATATTGGGCACATCTTGTGCTTATTACAGTTTAGATCATACCACATGTTATATACTCAAAATACAGCTTTCCCGTCTAGATCTGGTTAGACTCCAAAGTAGAAGAAAGTGAAACGACGACCGTCAAAATCCCGCCTGGAGTAGTAATATAAACTCGAAATGAACTAGATGTACTTGTACTCTGTCTTCTTTATGAGAACACCGCCAGGCATTAGGATGTTTAGGTTTCTTTATGAAAACGACGCTTTGACTTGAACTTGGGGCAATATAGAGTAGTTTTTGAAGGCTGCCTGACGGAATGTGAAGTATGATAAATGAACGTGAAACTTGCGCGTAAATAATCCACTAATTTCACTCACATATATTCCTGTTGAAATACTAGTAACAAAACCAATTTTTTTGCAATGCTTATTTTTTTCCTTTATATTATTACTTTATTCAAAGTAAAAAAACACGAAGTGTCTAAGAGTTCAATAAATGATTTACACTTGACTGATGGAAAGCTTCGTCATCTGAAATTCATCATCTTCTGATATCATCGTCAGGCTTTGGAAGAGTAACTGACCCTGAACCTTCAGGTTCACGACTCTGAACCAGCCATCTGCATATACAGGCTCGCGCTGAGCGCACTGAGCGGGTTATCTGACCTGTACGGCCCGGCATCTACAATGAGCATCTTCGGAGCCAAAGCTCTGGTGAGCCGGTCTCTGGAATATATTGCTCCCCCGTAAGCCATTTGTGAAATGCCGTTGCGAGGCAGACACTTTTGAATGGTCACCGAGATTACGACGGTAACAAGTGGCTTGAAGGATGCGCTTTTCCCGACTGGAGGACAAGTGGATCCGCTTTCCTGGCCGCTGAACTGACAATTTCTATCAGTCTTCCAACCGCGGAAGCTGAGCGCAATAACTTTGATCCTGGTTCAGGACCCTGCTATAAGTCATGGCTAGCTGGAGGTTAAGCGAACGTACTTTACGATACAGTGACTATGCCTCAGCCCTCAAGCACATTCCTCCCATCGGTCTAGCGAGGATAGATCTGCCAATGGGAAATCGTTGTCCCGATCTCGCGAGTTCTTGTAATTCCCCTGTGCAGAAGGTCGTGCCCAAGAGACTATCGATTGCTGTGGTGTATTTTATTTGCCAAGTTCCCTTACAAAGGTTTCTCTTGGAAACGATCGAATCGACTTTGCGTCACGTTGTATGTAAAAGGCTGTCACTTTCTATTGTCTGTTTGGGTTGGGAAGGAAGGAAGGAAGGAAGGAAGGAAGAAAGGAAGGAAGGAAGGAAGGAAGGAAAGAAGGAAAGAAGGAAAGAAGGAAAGAAGGAAAGAAGGAAAGAAGGAAAGAAGGAAAGAAGGAAAGAAGGAAAGAAGGAAAGAAGGAAAGAAGGAAAGAAGGACGGTCGTGAGAACCACAACCACTTATTATTGTGGCATTTTCTGGCACGTAGTTTCCTCCAAACTTTTGAAAAATTATTATTGTACTGTTACAATAAACTCATTAAAGACTGTATACTGCAATCACTAGTAGTACAGATCTTCGTTCACACGCAAGTCTCTCTCTCTCTCTCTCTCTCTCTCTCTCTTCCACATCTCCATCGAATGATGACATGTAACCGGTGAATAGTGATAAAGTTAACACCTTATATCTTAAGTCCTCAGGAGTACCTCATCCTTTAAGTCAGTCCTACGGAAGTCCCTACAGTCTGTTCGCTGTAAACTGTGATGGATGACGTGTCTTATGGGGAGTAATGGGAGTCCTGCTTCTCACTTCCCGACATTTGCGTCATTACACCCAGTTATGGTAAAGGTGTTAAGTTGTCTTCTGATGATGAAGTGGGACTTTGTGACTTATCCTGACTTGGGCACCAGCATCCGTCAGACTGCGTGGCTGGTGACAGGAGAGTAATTAAGCAAAATTACCAGACTACAGCTTCTCGTTCTATCCTCACACATGTTGCTGGCAGGGTCGCTGGCAACACTTATGTGTCTTTGACGCAACAGCAACTTTTTTCCATTTGTGAAGTTGTGAAGAAATTGTGAGAATGTGTAATGTTATTCTCTCCCTCTGGCGGAAAACGGTTGCACTAGTCATTGGATTGTGTAGGGCACCTCACAACAGAAGGACATATGGCTTGGATAGGCAGGGGTATGAAGCATAGCTTACGTTGTGGTTGCACGTATCTAAAGAACAACCAATTCAGCACCAAGGTCATCACCTCCAAAACTCAGGAGAAAGCATACTGCGTACGTTGACTTGTAACGTTATATCTTTATAAAAAAATTAGTGACAAATTCACGCCATGAAAATACACGAAGCAAATATGTCACGACAACAATGTTACTTATCTGAAACTTTCTTTTAGCATCCTAACCGCTTCAATTGCATTGTGGACTTTTTTGAATGAACACATGCTGTTACTGATACTAAGCAACGTGAGAGATGGCATCAGCCTGTGCACGTGATGTCCCCAAGACATTGGCCAGAGCACACCGCGCTCATAAACTATTACCTCAAAAACAAGACCGAATTCGAAGAACGACCCGGTCTTTGAACTCCGGGCCCTTCCAGTATCGTGTAAGTCAGGGTTTACATACACATGAAATATTAAGAAGTAACTACAGAAGAAAATTGAAAATCTGGTTTTATGTTTTCCTCCGTGAATGAGATATAATCTCTGCTGCGTGTTCAGTTAGCGTGATGTTCATGACTCCTACTGACCTATCCATGTCAGTCCACGGAGATAACACATGCCGGGGTTTATTTTACATACTGCCTATCCTTCAGATTCCCTGGGTGACGCAGGCAGTAAGCCCTAGTCTCTAAATCCGTTCCTTAGCTTCCCTAACATGACAGACATCAAACTTAGTCCATGGCTTGAGGAATATGATCAGCGGTCCCGAGGTAGGACTGAAGAGACTTCGCCACGGCCGACAGGCCCGAAGACGCCCGCATGATGTAATCCCGCTCTAAACCCCTCCCTCTAAGCCTGTAACACACATGACTGTTCCTCTGAGATATCTTTTAGGAACCATGTCCACGCTAGCCTGGATCCACGCTGTTCCCTGTATCAATATAATGACAGAAGTAGCCACATGCCTTCATGAGACGGATTCCTATAAGCAGCATAATACTTTGACGTATTACGCTATTGTAAGTACGGCAGCTGTCATCTTGACGACAATGTCGTGAAATATGTACGTAGACACACCGACAAGAAACTTGTTCAAGTCTATAATACCCACTAGTATCGCGCATTCCAAGGCTGCAAAGTGCTTGATTTGTCTCCTTCTAAAAGACATTAGTCTGACGGGCTTGATAGATGGCACGAATTAGGCAGACTCACGTGAACACTTCCAATCAAATACCACGGAAAGGTTGAGTTTTTACGGTGTTAGACCAGACACGCTGTTTGATGTGCTTTCCTACCACAGACTTGAAGTACATAAATCAGAATCCTGACGGACGCTAACTTTTTAAATCGTTTATCTCTAATATTGTGTAACACATAGAAGAACGATGGATATTCCTCTGCGGTAATGTATCACTGAAGTCTTCATAATACCAAATTTGATAAGTACTGATACCATCTTGCATGTCTGACTCAGCTGGTTGTTCCTAAAACCCGGTTTAGCAATGATGTTCTGAATTGTATTGAAGGAAAGTGACCATTATTCTAATACTTTAAGACAGGATGTTTCAAATACGATATGTTGTAGCTTGTCTCAAGTACACCCAGGTGAGAGAAGTGTCCACTGTCAGGATAACCATACATCAGAGCACAATAGTAAAGTCCTTCCTAACTTCTAAGTTTGTTTAGACAACATTTTGTGTGCGTGTGTGACCGCAATGTTGTTGGTTATTTAGAACTTCTAAAAATGAGCTTAATTTTGAAAGGCATTAGTTTGAGTCAAAAACACGATGAAGTTCAAACAAAACAGATTTTTCTACGATGTCAATATATATATATTGACGGCATGATATTCACCCTCTAACTCCGAACGAATATCAAATGGTCTCTCCAAAATGACAGTCTCCACAGTACAACCATTCTGCCGTCTACCTGCAAGCTTCCATCCGTGACACCATATCTATCATACATCCAAGACAACAGGGCAGGGTCAGGGGACGTGAACACATCATACATCATAACAGACGACAATAAATGCGTGGTAAAATGTCTGCGTACAGATATGGTTCTTTCCAGGCCATACAGGTTTCTATGTGACTCAGAACTGAACTGCATTGTGACAGGTACTAATCAGGTCCGCATATAATGTACCAAACAGGCGACACTTTAAATATGGAACAACACTTTAAATCCGGACAACTTTGATTATTAAGACATAATCATAAGTGTGAGAAGGAAACTTAATATTCTAGATTATCACATACTACATGATAACAATTACGTCTACTAGGTAACATTGGTAGGTCCTGGTGGACTAGGTCAGTTCTGCAGAATTCTGCATCGGAGCGCAATTTAAAGTGTTGTTCCGGATTTAAAGTGTTGTTCCGGATTTAAAGTGTCGCCTGTTACCATCATATCTTTGAATTGCATTGATCTCTGTTCTAGGGTGACTTTTTTTATTTACAAGCCGCGCAGGCCTCTCATATTTATGGGAGAACATAGTGCACGTATCATAAAGGTGATTATGATCTCCAATACGTTTTCCTTTTGACATTCATTGGGATACTATCTGTGTGCGGAAAACGACATTCTGGAGCCTCTTTCTCTCTCTAAAGCGTCTTTGAAAGGTTCAAATATACAAATATAAATTTGGTGACGATACTTGAAGATTTTCGTATGACATAGGTTAATATTGTTTATAGCATTATATGTTACTGAATCAGCATACATGACTGCGACATATTACGAGGGAAAAGAGAATTTCGCCTGTTCTGAATCCATTGAATGACCTCGTTGATATTTCTCCGGGTCGTTATCATGAGTAATCAATCCACCGTAGCCAAGTCAAGAATGAAATTCCTCTCACGCACACTTCCCTGTCGTCTTCAGGGATATTAGTCCTTTCCCTGAGGCGTCTTTACTTATTCACTAGAAAAGACATTAGCTGCCCACACGGTAAGTAGTTGTATGTAGCCATTCCCCATGCAAAGACAGCTCTTATCATGGGAAAAGAAAAGTACAGTATACATCTGTGTGCTACAATTCTTCCGTTTTAGTGTGCGATGATAGTATGCACCTGCAGCTGTGTACTACAATTCTCCCGCTTGTTTTTCCATTGTTTAAACATTTACTCTATCCAGTGTCTGTTTTTCCAATGTCCTTTTTAGCTTTCCTATATGTACTTATTCATCGTAGGAAGATGAAACTCTTCAATAACCTTTGATACACAGCCATTGTAATGATGAGCTCTACATCGCGTGATGACTTGGACAGACAGGGGTATGAAGCATATCTTACGTTGTGGGTGCGCTGGTAATAGCACTGATCTAAAGAACCATCAATTCAGCACCAAGGTCATCACCTCCAAAACGCAGGAGAAAGCATATTGCGTACGGTGACTTGTAACGTTATATCTCTATAGAAAATTAGTGACAAATTCACGCCATCAAAATACACCAAGCAAATATGTCACGACCTGTCGTTTTGTTTATCCAATGCGTGCCGCTTTCCCTTCCTTTGTGGTAGAGAACGAATTTTTGGAGGGCAAACTTATCCCTCCTCTGATAGGTCACGAATGGAGGTCACTGGGGAAACACAATCATCTACGGTGACGATTGCAGGCTCGATGTTTGAAGACGCTGAAAATGATCCACTCAAATCTCGCGTATTCGATTGCCCCCGATCTCTTGCGAGCGTGGCCTTGGAGATTCACCAATCTACAAACCTGAATGCGTATGTCAACATATTCCACCTCTGGGCCGGCTCCTGTAACCGCGGAATAAAAGCAGAAATATTTGAAATTGCCAGAAGCCTCCCTGCAATCATAAAGTTCAGGTGTGGGGCGGATTGAGCATCCTTCCCTCGCTAACTCGGCGCCGGAATTTAACACCTGGTCTCCCATGGGCACTTTATTTGCCCTCCTAGATCCTAGATCCCAGCCCCATGTTGTCAATGCGTAGGGAAGTTGTTCCGGATAGAGGATTGGCGTAGGAAATAAGACATATTGCTATAGGTCATCACTTTTTTACAATATGCTGCAGCGTTTCTGAACCGCCATCTCTTTTTTCAACTCTCAACATACCCAGTTGAAGAGTTTCTATCAATCTGCCGGTTCAGCCAGACAGTGTTAGAGAGTCACACCTATCATTAAACCTCATTGCCTAAACACAACAACTAATATTTCAGCTGTTTCTAAAACGTCGGTGGAAACAACAATCTAGATTATGAATGCAAAGCATGACTGTAAATTCCTTCAAAACGCTGACCCTATAGGATATGGGCTTACTTTGAAAGAAAATTCCACCACATTAAACAAACATTCCCTAAGGCGTGTTTATAAGCGTCATTTGAATTCATGTAAGTGCTCAGGTTGATACAACCTTTCAAAGGTTATCCATTCGTCCGACCCTTCGCCCCTACTCTCCTCCCCCATTATTCAGTGCCTCTTTAGGCATATCTGTTCTGACTTACTGTGACAAATGTGGCGACCCTACCGCAGCTGTATCTTTGTTCATCCTACATCAAAGGCGCTCTCCTGTGTGCATATTTAACACTCATATATTTTACGGCTTCATCCGAGTGGTGACCTATTCCCCTTGACCCGCGGGTGAAAGACAAATAAAAGAGTGGTTCCCTCTAATTCAGATGTGATCGATAGATCAGTAATAGCAGCATTTTTCTAGAGAAAATTCTAATTGGGCTGCCACATGAGAAGACATGGACAGTTTATGTTTGGGTAATGTTGACATAAGTAACCTACTGTCCAAGATAGTGAGATGGAATAACATCTCTATGTGAAATAATAATAACCTACATTACGCATCACAGTATAACATCATCTTTCGGTCTCATCACAGTTTTCGTATTGACAATGTATGGAGGTTAGCGCGACTACACGATTCTGTCTAAGCCTACAACTTAAAATCACTTGCCCAGAATTCCAGAGGGAGTACAGGGAAGCAGCGATGTGGCTAAACATAAATGACTGATATTCAGTCTACTCTACACTGGACAGTTGGAACCATACTGTGTGAGGTCGACAACGATAACCTGAGCTCAAGTATATTAGAATCCCCGGCGTTCTTCCCTCCCACTTATTTATTGGTCATATTCACTTGTATCGATCACCAGATCGTGTCGACCCTAATCCTACCAGACTCCATCGTAAGAAAAGCTAGCGATGGCCCCAAAGTGACCGCCACTCCGTCTGGATAGATAGACAAAAGAGGAAAAGTCCATGCATGTCACTTTGCCGAAATCAGCCCAAAGAGAATCAATGAATCAACATAAATGGTGTTTTTGGTAGGACTGGTCAGGCTATTGACTTTTTCACCCATATTGGTCGCTCCCCGTAACAATTACGATTCACTAGAAGGAATTGGTTTCACGGAAAGTCAGGAATCTATTCAGAGTTACGAGCTTACTATAATTACTTTTCCTCGTCTTCTCACCAATCGATAGTTCACATGTTAAATATTGTAAGGAAGGATGTGGATGTGTAGCCAGCTTTATTAAAGACTACCTCAACACCCGGCTTCTGTTTATATTTCGCTGTCCTGTCCAATGACAATCCAAGGTCGTTATGAAAATAATTTTCGGCACACACATATTGATTATAATCATAACGTATGATATACTCATAACGGCCATTCATTAACAACGTCGTCGACAACAGAATCGATGGAAAGCTAGCAGGGGCTAAATCACACAGGCGTCTTTGAATTATGCAAACACGTTCTACCCAATAGCATGTAATCTGCTTGTAATTACTTTGTGAGATTAACTTCTGCTGATCCCTGTAAATAGTGCCCGTATCATATTTCAGGATAATCTTCACCACGAGGGTTGTAAGTTAGCGGGAAGGATTGGGGAGATCAATCTTTGTAGTGGTTTTACTCACTGCACGAAAAGTTGGATTTACCAATGGTAGTAAATGCCAGTAAAGTCGGTTAATGTTTACATTGTAAACAGTACCGGACTTGACAATGGTAGCAAATAAAAGCCAAGTCCGGTAATTTCATTTATTACCTTTGTTAAGTTCAAAATTACCGGACTTGACTTTATCTTCTACCATCATCAAGTCCAGTACTGTTTACAAAGTAATCATTACCCGGCTTTACTGGCATTTACTACCATTGGTAAATCCAACATTTCGTGCAGTGACTGTTACAGTACTAAAACAAACTGGCCCAAGGTCCTGGGCAGAAACTCATCACAATCAATATGAGTCATTCGGGTCGTAATGCAGCTAATTATAAGAGGAATCTATCTGCAAATGATGAAATATGTGTATATTTTTTTACAGTGGTAACCACCAGGGTGTCCCCCCGTACAAAGTTGGGACCGCCTGTACGAAGTGCGCCAGCGGTGCGGGGTGGTGTGACCACGGGCTATGCGGTATGTATGTCGTCTGCTTGTCAGTTACATACAGTGAAGTTATCATGACCTTTACTGACCGTTTTAGCATATCTGGAAGAGTAAATCTGAAAACACAGGGTGCACGGTGCCTTGTTTCAAACCGACATAAATTTATATCGATCGCCCACAGGGGTGGTCCACCACTAATGTTTCAGTAGATTGCTTTCAACGTAGTTTCAAATGTACAGGCACAAAAGGCCACCAAACTAACCCGTCCTTATTACCTGTCCTTCGTACTTTGAGCGATTTTTTTCTACGTATGCAACTGTGTTGTGAAAACAAGTTCCTTAGATATCTCTGTGTAATGGTTCTCCTTCTGTGGTACCCTTACGTCCCGTCCAATCCCTCCCTTTACCTATTTGTCAATGCTACAAGACTAACATTTAGAGATATGAACGAACCCAACAGAACCATGGGGAAATCACCGCAGGTACTCGGCTACACAGTACCAATCAGAGAGGCAATTGAGAGTAAAGCGAAGTGTTATTAAGAGATGTCTGCACGTGATAGAGATACCGGGGACGCCTATGATACACGTCATTTCTGCTCATCTTAAGGCTGTTCTAATTGTACCTCTCGTCTCTGAATGACAGATGGTCAATTTGTACAAATGTCATGACTGTATAAACGGCACTAAGGGTGATGACAGATCAACGAGTTTTCACTACAATTATATAATTCAAATCTACCAAATACGTAACTTTATTTGTATCACGTCAGAACAAATATACAGTTTATACATTCTTTGCTTTTTCCCTCCTTGCAACTGTTTTAATCGTCATTTTCATTTTCACCACCATCGCCATCAAAACAGTCTTGTTTATTTTCAACACAAGTCAGATCTATTGATAGAAGAAATAAACACATTCAAATCTAAAACCCAATGATTTAACTGAAGCTATGCCGCCGGACGGACGGCCGAACTGCTCGCTTAGCCTCCTGTGCAGGCCTCTGAGCGGGAGAGAGTTTTGATACTTCGTTTCGTAGCCTTTTTTTAACGCGTTCTTTTGCCATCCATCGTACAACCAACCTTCTCTGGCCGGCTGGTTGTACCATGGCCGGCAAAAGAACGCGTTAAAAAATTCTACAAAACGAAGTATCAAAACTCTCACCCGCTACCGGCTACTGCTCGCTGCGGCACGGAGTTGAGAGTTGTCCAAGACAATCTCCGGGGTGTAGGTTCATCTCGCCAAGTAATTATGCCAATTTCCTGGGGCACGTCACCCCTATTGGCCTCATCTCCCGGCGTCTGCCACACATATTAGTCACTTCAGGGTCAAGTGCCCAACATTCAGTCTTCCGGCAGGATGGACTTCGATTTCAGATATGTAGGACTGTCCAGAGTAGCGGAGACAAAGTATCTCCACTGTTACCCACTGACGCGTGGAGAGAGATTAGAAATTGCAGTGGGGCAATCAATGGTGATTTAACCGGACGGACGTCAGGACATGATGCACTGTCAGGAGATAACAGGCCGCATGTTAAGTTACTGGGGGAGTCTAGCCTTAACGTCCGCCTTCATCCGATAATGGAGAAGAGATAAGGAAGAGCCGAGCCCCTGGCGTCTTCAACTATGGGAGCTGTCGACATTACTTGCCCCAGAACACTGGCAGAATCCAAGATGCACACAAAATACTTATGCACGGTCTCGGTATTCCTTTGCTTCTTGTAAGTCGTATTGAGCACCATAGAAAAACCATGAAATAACTGACTGAATTACAAACCACTCTACGCGTTTGTTCTTACCATATATGATATTATGTCGGTTTCTATTGTTCAGGTTTTGATAAACAATTATGTGTGGGCCATGCCGTATCTTTACCAGACGTGTTTTACAATTTTACCATTTCTGTTTTCTTCTCTTTGTTTCAGTGGATTGCCAGGACGGAGATTGCGGTAAGTACATTATAAGATTATTGACGAAATTCAGGAGAATACGCCGGTGCACATGTGCCGAATGTAGAGGCTATTTTGAACACCTATTTCATTTTGAAAACATCTTTATGTTGCTGCAATGCTTTAAGTTGCCTTTGATACGGCCGTACGAGGTGTTGTTTTTAATACAAGTTGTTTGGATGGCGTTTGTTGCCTCCTAGAACCTCTACTTTGTAGCACACTAGTAGTCGCCAACGTTTCTTGTTGAAACACAAACTACTAGTAATGCGAGAGGCTGGAAAATTTGCCATATACCACACTAGGCTTGTTGAATAATAGGCGTCTTCGACCAAGACCAGGCAGCCGAGTAAGATTCCCTCCCCATAGAATGAGGTGTAGCGAGGGGATAAGAGCTCAATAGTCTGTAAAATCGTAAGAGATGACTTTGTGAAGTTAGGTCAGAAAGGGCGGGCCGGGTCACCTTGCAAGTAGGAGAAAACCGTCACTGCATGCTCACGTGATCACGTTTCACTCAGAAATAGAAACTTTGCAATAGGGCTGGCTTTCATCTGTGGGTGCGGAGTAAACCTGTGGATTTGCGTGCGAGGACGCCTGCTTTTCAGATCTAAGGCACATCAAAGACGACAATTTGTACGTTTCAACTGGAAGGATGAGCTGAAAAAGCAGCTTTTTAGACTGGTGGATTCGCAAAAATGAGTACATTACGTGTTCGTTACACAGGGTGTAGCACTGGTGAAAATAACATCTGTAGCAAGGCTTACCGACCCATGTGTAAAAGACAGTCATTTTCCATCCCATTACTCATGAGTTGCCAGACTTGCGTGCATACCCGACCTTCTGGCCTCGCCGCATGTCAACCTGCCATTTGGGCTCCTTCTTCTTCATCTGTACATAAAAGCTTTAACAACTGAGTGGACCCAGGGATTTCGTTAGAATGCTTATTTTGAATTTGAAACACGGCGTCTTGGAGAGTTGATGGATCCCTTGAGTGTCATTATCCAACTTCCCTTCTCCCCTGTCCTTGGCGGAAAGACATAAAAGTTTCAACCTTTATATGTGAAAACATCTTTAATGAGACCTTCACGTCGACCTTTTGCATGACCTTGATTCATCACGTCAAACAAGCCTAGGCTGCAGTAAGAAACATACTCTGGGGCTCGAGCGCAAGTATGTCAATCCTGTGGGGAGAAGTCCACTACATGAAATCTAATTAATATGTCAGCATACCTGAAAGCATGCGTAAAGGTTCCGTTTTTCAGTCGACTGAAAAAACAAAAAAAAACAGAACCTTTACGCATGTTGAAATAATACATTTCATGCAGTTGTCGTTCCATGGGTGCCCTGTAGACTGACATATCCATGTTTAACTGCCCCAGACTGTCCGCTGGCGTGTCAGAACTGTGGAGAACTGGACACAGACACCTGTACCTGCAGCTGTAAGGACGGCTGGGACGGGCTCGACTGTGCAGGTCAGAGGAAGGATTACGTGTGTGAATATGAAAACGCACAAGGGATGTAAAAAGAATACATTAAAACATAAAACATAAATCTTCAAGAACGAAAACACGGTGACATATACAAATTCAGCCACACGCTTCTTTCTGGTCTGTTTTTTTTAAATACACGTATACCTGTTTCAGTAGTGAGAATATGTTCTTATGTTGGTAAGTCTAGGACTGAAATGAATTGAATTGATGACCACATTGACAGTCAACTGGTGAGTGCCATGCAATAATGAATGAATGAATAACGACCTTTATTGCACATCTTTGCCACACTGGGCTAAGCACAGGTCACAACAAAACATGATGAACAGATACCATTTCTCGGTGATGAAGAACTTTATTGCACGACAATTGTACATGGTACAATTGATGTATGAAGGGAGGGCCATGATTGTTCCCTGTGTCCCCAGATCTGTGTAACAACACGTATGCAGGCTGCTATGAGAACCCGGGTTACCCGCAGGCCGCCTGCAGTAGGTTAGCCATGCTGCAGACCGGCTGCAGGGAGATGTGTGGGTACTGCGGTAAGTAGATATTTGTGGGTAAGTGGGATAATGTCCAATAAGGCGTAACCCCATTTTTAATGTCTTGTCACTAATACCTCCATTCCACTTGACGGCGCTCTCGCACCTGACATTGGCCAGAGCGCGGAGAGAGTGGAATCTCTCCGGCGACCTTTCTGCGCTCTCTGCGCGACCAAAAACTGAAATGTCAGAAACTAACGTTAGTACTTTTAGGGGCGACCAAAGATTTCACAGATCACTCGTCGAATTACGGAAATAAAGAACGATTTTTTACGTTCACCACATTACATTGAAGACATTTCTCTCGTATACAGCTTTTGCCTCTGAAGACAGCGGGAATACCTGCTGTGGCGGGAAGATCTGTCACAACGGGGGAGTGTTGGACACAGTGAACGACTGCACCTGCATGTGTAGGAACGGCTTCCACGGAGAAAACTGCCGTAAGAACAACATCAATTCATTAACAACTTTCTCCACATCCTTTTACTGCATCATCAAATAAACCTTCTTCACGACTACCATTCTTTCTTTGTTAAAAATGCTCCTAACTGCCTATCAATATACTGACCATGTTAAAGGAAAGGCTCTGAGAAAAACGCTGCGTTGCTTTTACTAAATAGATGTCGACCGTTACATTAACAACAACCACATTTCCAGTTTTCTTGAAATGTGTAAGTTCTTCAGCCTCGATTCGAGTCAATGGAATGATCAATGAGATGTTTGTGTCTTTACAATAGTTACATGGTGACACCACGGTTATCTAACACTACTTTAATACTTATTTTACAACAACGTTTAGTAAAGAAACTAGTAAATCTGTTTTCTTCTATTTCTGCAGAACACGAAGACGTGATGGAGGAGAGTCTGTCAGAGCCGACCGGACCCAGAAGTACGGCAGTGTCCGTCGGTACTAGTCTGGTGCTGTTTGTCCTCATACCGATGGTGAAAGCATTCGCATTGTGAGTCCCAGGCACTTAGATGTTCTTAAAAGATTGACGATTAGCACCAGAGGGCGTCAATGTACCTGTACAAGCTTCTCTGGTATGACTGACTGCAGTCTCAGACTTTGTCGCTAGACTGCGCTAACGCACAGTACATGTACCTGTGTAGTGAATGACATATCCACGAGGCGAATGTTTATTCAGCATGGTAATAGGGATTGGACTGGAAAAGTAGTACTCTTCCAACATATAGCACATCTATGACTTGGGAACAAGATGGTTACATTTACGAGGTGTATGGTGACTTGAAGGGTGTTACCCTCATGATGGTTGTTCAGAGGCTGTAGGAGGCCCTAATGCTGGGCTGTAGAAATTCCGTTCAGATGTTTTATTGTACAAATAGTACTGACAAAAGTGGTGGTTATGTTGTTATAACCACCAGTGTAGCCTTACTCTGGCGGAAGACAGTGAGGTATAAAATCTCGCAATGCTCTTTTAGTTTCTAAGACTGCCCTCCACTGGGCATTGTTTTGCGCTACCTGCAGTGCCAGTGACTATCGCATGAGGCATCGCAAAAGTACATAATAAAAACCGGCCCTGTGACAGCTTACGTGGCTTCAAATGGAAACAGGTGTTTTATGCATTTACCTACGAAACTAATCTGTATGAGTCGCTACACGGTATACGCCGGCAAGGCATGTTGAGTTCCACCGCTTCCATTTCCGCTATCAATATTTGTATATCCAGCAAGTACTCGTTCCAAGTCATCGTTGTAAAGCTTGTTTGCGTTACTTTGAAAACAAACGTCAACAAATGTGAACAAATATAAATCACGTGCTACGATGTTCGTGGCTTCATCGCTAAGTTGAAATCAAAATGCACGGAACCGATATCAATGCACAGTAACAGAAACACACAGTAAGGCTTCAGACTCTTTTCAGTTGTTGAAAACAGACATGTTGATATGCAGATCACCAAGTAACCTAAACAGACAGTGCTTACCTGTATGTAACTAAGAACAATGAAGAAGTATAACAGATCGTCATTCTCATTGCACATGTACACATGGCTAACTATAGGTACTATATTACTTCTCGTGAACAGTCAAATACCCAACTGTTTGGTAAAACGACTATCTTGTAGGTAGAAACCATTGTTAAAACTTGCGACGTTGAATTAATTGTGAGTCACTCCGGTATTTTCGAGTAATAAAGTGTCTATTTTTGAACATGTAACAAGTCTTGTGTACATTCACGTTTGTGATTTACTCAATAGATGATTATAGGAAGTTGATCAGTAAAATGTATTATACAAAGAAAGAAGTTACATTTTTGGTGTACTATATATATATAATATATAAAACTAATAAGATATCTTGCAGCGTAGTTTATTCTGATCGTGCTCGTAGATATATAGATTATCAAATTCAGAATCCCCGTATTTAAAAACAAAGCACAAGGAGAACTTGGATTGCGTTATAGTGATTTACATGTTTGCAAGCCCTTTATCCCTTAGCTTCACAGACAGCATTAGTAGTAGAAATACCTCCTAACTTTGCCATTAAGTTCCTAACATTAACGGGCAGCCTTGCCTGTGGTAGAATATGCGCAGAAGGCAACCAGCCCTAGAGCTGCAATACCGAGGGCGGCCGCCACACACAATGCCGCTATTATCCCTGCCGTGAAGCCGGCCCCGGGTACAGGCGTGGGTACAGGCGTGGTAGGTACCGGTGGAGGGACTGGGCAGTCATTGGGTCCAATGTCACTGCCACTCATTCCTGTAGACGGTAACGGAACCTTATGATATTTCCATTTCAACAATGTCTAGTTCATCACAGTAAAATCAAACGGATGTATTGAAATCGACTTCATTGTTTGCTTATTTGTTTGTTTGTTTGTTTGTTTGTTTATTTAACAAAATGTCCACCCATACCGTTGCTGTCGATGTCGGCATACTCGTATCCCAGTTCGTCGGACATCCTGAACATGGCAGCGTGTGGAATCGGCGGGAAGAACGGGACGATGTTCTCATCACGGTTGTGGCCTGGTGCGGCGCCTGACTGGGGCAGGGCATCGGCAACGACTGTGCCCGTATTCCTTTTGAATTAAAACAAACAAACAAACACACTAAACATTAACGACAGGATGAACTGATAATACAGAAAAAACAATCCCTCATTTCTGCAATAGTGTGGTGTCTGACTAAGGCTGAAAGACACTCCTCTGGGTATAGACCTCCTCTGGCCAATTCGATACTGTCTTGCCACCGTAGGATCTGCTTGGAGATTACCTGAGACGCCGTTATCTTTGTGTTAACTTTGCATTGTCTATATCCAAATCCCCCACCTTCTCTAGTTGGCTGCCTCCGAAATGAGGAAGCTTACACGACAGAGAACTAAGAACAAAGGACAACTTCACACAGTTCAGCTGCAGAACATCCTGATTTAAGAATAGTACCTTACCCTTTAGTGTATAGTTATAGAATTAATTGTAATGAATTTTAAGAAATGCTCTTTGTCTCATACCCCAGCCATGTAAGGCTGCAATGGTATGTGTGTGCACATGTTGCAAATAAACCAGCCATCATCATCACCATCACCATTCCACAGGTAGAGACTAATAAACTTAACGAGATAAACGTCTGACGCTCACTTGTGTCTTCGCATCCATTTCTCGAAGATGCGGTCCACGAAACTACGGTGCAGGTAGAAGATGGGATCGTTGGCAGCGTACGATTGTTGAGACATGGTCCCTCCTGTCCCACCCAGGCTCAGGTGCACCTGTTCGTTCAGGTAGTTCCTGAGGAATGATAGAACATGGATATCAATATGGGTCCTATATAGTACTAGTACAGTCTGCTCTATAGAATGGGCATGGAGCCAAACAACAACAACCCTGCCCTTTTCTCATTGTAGTTTTACTTATTTTACGTCATGTCTTTTGCTGCATTTTCAAATACAGTGGAAGCCAGTTATTTCAAAAACGTTTTTAAGAAAAATCCTGCCAATTGGAAAGTGCATGTGTATATGACGAAAGGCAGACAGATAAAAACTAAAATGTGTGTTTTCGTGATGGGGTGGGGGGCCTTTGAAAAAAAATAGCAATGCCTATAATTTGCCTATAATTTGCAATACGCGGCATATAATTTCATTGTCTTTCGCTACTGCAAGATTCGGTAAGTTACCTATCTCAAACGTCAATCTAAAAGTCCCTGTCAGCCTTCCGTCATACACAACATATTCTTTCTTCATCGTTTAGCTACGTGTTTGCTTGGGTTACTATATACGTACCCGTTAGGGTCATATATCCCTGTTGTTGTGTTCACAAATCCCTCCAGAAGATTCCTGAAGCTACAGTCGGACGTCTGGTTGTAGCCGGCTTGGTCAAAGGTGGTGAACCTCAGAGCAAAATTCACATCCTCTTCTGTGGGGAGACGACCGTCTGCCTTTCGGACGATTGGACCGCTTTTCACGGTCACATCACAGGGTTCACCCTCTGTCGTGGAGTTCCCCGAGCACACGGTATCCCAGCGAGAAAACACCGACATGTCGTCCAGCGTCCCGTTCGCGTTGGTCGCACCGACAAGGTCATTGCTGCAGACGTTCGAACTGTTGCAATATGGCGACTCGGTCCAGTCGTAGTACGGCAGCGCGAAGTCGAAGTCCCCGTTCACGTGTTGCACCGCCCGTTCAAACCCCAGCAAGATGGCGCGATTCCACGTAGCAAACCCTGCGCTGTGATGAGAAAAGTCAAAATCGCTGGGATGCGATGGTCCTGGCGCTGGGATATGATCCACGTAATTTTGCATGTAGACAAAATAATCATAGGCAGAGACGTTCCTAAACTGGGGGACGACGCTTGTGCTCACGTAGGATTGGCTGGCCGCCACGTAACTGATCTGTGCGTACTTGGTGTTGTTGACATACGCGACGAACTTGGCCCTCTCTTCTGCTGTTAGGCTCAGAACGTTCTTCCTCGTCAGAACTTTTTTCTCGGTGCAGTTCGAGCCGTAAAACCCCCACTTGCACCTGCTGCAGTCTGCGCCGGAAAAGTTCCCCTCACAGCGACAGAAGCGTGTGAAGAACACACTCGGCCAGCGCCGGCGGTCGTCCGTGTTATAGGCGGGGGGCCAACCCGTCTGATTCACCGGCGTCGGGTCCGTGAAGTTGCCACACTGCCCTCTACCTGCACCGCCGCAAGGCTCCGTGAACCCAACGGGGACAGGACAACACTCCCGCCGCCCGAAGCTCACGGCATCCGTGCACGTGCGGGGAAACTGTGCATCTGCGACAAGGACTAGAGACAACCACACCGCCACAAAAACCAGACGTTTTGTAGACGCCATTTTAAACAATGCACAGATTTTCACCACACCCTCCTAGATATATAGAAGATGTCACAGAACAAAAGACTCGGTCTTCACAACGGCATTTCGCCTGGGGAAATTCCCCTTGGGAAATGTCGCTAGTTTATTGACCTTCATACAACGATTCTCTTTAACTATTTAGTAAAGCAAGGTAAGGTAGCACGTTTGAGTGAAAGTGCCACCTTAAGTTAGTGTAGTATGCGTTAGGTTATGACTATTCTCGGTGACATTAAAGGCCACCCAACAGAAATACCAGAAATAGTTGATATTTGACCAGGTGTGCCTAGCGCTTATTATCTGTGTGCGTGACGGCATTTAACATGTCGTTGTCTGTGTTGAACTCTAACAAGGGGGCTGTGTTTCATGAAGCGGACACGCCCTCAGGTACTGACAAGGTGCACTAATCATTGATGAATGGAACCTTAATTATCCCAGCCGGGTCATCGAGCTTTGATCCAAGTATCTGCGGGGCTGGGCGCGGTAAAATGTGATATGCACCTCACCTCACCTCGTCCCTTGACCTCCTGGTCGTTGGGGGGACAAGGTAGCACGTCGGCAGAACGTACTGCACCTGCGCGAAATCCGTAATGTATTGTGCATAGCACTTTGGCAGAACGTCTCATATAAGGTTGTATTAGAGCATATAAGGTTGACAGTCTGTCTCTAGTTTTCAGATGTTGTATAGAAAAAGATATCGTCTGCAACAGATAAAATTTTGACCAAACATCCAACGAAAAACGTGAAAAATCAGGGTTTTGCGCAGGCGCAGTACGTTCTGCCGACGTGCTGGACAAGGTAGACTTGAGGATGGAGAGCTGTTTCCATGCCAGTCTGTCACCTGCAGCGGCCAGCCTTTCGGCCAAGTTTAAGGATGTCCACTCTGCAATATGCTGTGTGATATGCAGTGTGCATCGTAACAGTGCTTATGGCCGTGCTTTATGAGATCATCCGCTAGGGGGCAGCATGTGCACGTGCAGCTATCGTCTTACCAAAAGGTAACTTGAGGTCATCTTAAGGCGTACGTGACGATATCGGAATAGCCGGGGGCTATTAGCGTAAGGGACAAACCGTGTACAATATACATGGAATGAGCGTATCAAAAACAGTTAGATATTGGACAGGTTATGTTTTGATAGAAATGCTACTAGAATGTACTTAGGGAAAGGGAGCAAAGCAATGTGATTCAAACTCCAACAAGTCCTTGAGGTATTACTATTGTGGTAAAATGGTCTGGAATTCTGGATACATCAAATATTTAGAAGACAGATCACGTGATGGGCAGAGATAACTTGTGAATAGTTAATAACGTGATATTGGTTGTAAACATTTGATATGCCTTTGTTTCTTCTAGAAAATAGAGCGTTATGCACGGTGTGTTCATGTGACAGTAATATGAATAGACTAAACAGTCGGACTTAAAAACGCTGTAAACCAGCTAATTATCCATAACTGCGCATTTACAGCTATTTTTAACGAGAAAGCAAATGTGGAAAGACCGGGGAGACTACAATACCTGCCGCGAGGGATATGTAATCACAAAGCCTCCCCTCAGGCTGAAATGAACAGTCCCTATACAAGTATCCATTGCGCCTGCGTAAGAGGTCAAGGTGGTATATGTCTGGATTGACCAGCGCTGCTTACATGTCTGTCTTGTAAGATCAAAGACGCGACGCTACTTAAAACGTCTCAAAATTCCGTGTCCTCGTAGCGTGTCAAGCAGACTGCACGCATCATGCTGCGATCTAGAATCCTCTCCGCCGGCCAGAAATATTTCTGCCGGTACAGGGGTCTGAACTTGACCCCCAGACTGTTCTGTACCACCGCGGATCAACCCAGCATTCCTCCAGCCGAACAGCTGACCTACCGCCTGGCCACGGTCGAGGATTTCGGACAGATCCTGCATTTATCCCGGGGGCTGTTTGACGGAGTGGACCCCTTCCCGTACTTCTTCCACGAGTATCAGGTGGACAAAAATGCTGCAGTGTACGTGGCCGAACATGAGGGGAAGCTGGTACGTGCATTACGTGTGTCTATTTTCATTGCCAAGGGGACAGACCAGCAAGAATTGTGTGCTGTTTGGGTAATCTCCAAGCAGATCTTAGGGTGGCCAAAGACAGTATCCAATTGGCCAGACAGTTACGGCTGAATGGTAACTGTCTGGCCAATTGAATACTGTCTTTGGCCACCCTAAGATCTGCTTGGAGATTACTGTTAGGGGGGCGACAACGGAGTAACAAACAACGAGGATGGTAATGGTGATGGCACTAACGTTAACGACGGAAGAAGAAAAATTATAAATTGTTAACGTAGAAAAAAAGCACCTACATATTTACACTATGGCACGCTCCTATTACTAGTATATCTACTGGCTCGCATTGAGCGTTACCTCATTACCAGCATTTGTTCTATTCAAAATTAAAATTAAAAAACTCTCTTACTAATTAACGTTTGACAGAGCTGTCAGTACAATTCCAAAATACTGCACTGTATCTCCAAAATACACGAACGTAACGTGACTGATATACACCCTCCAGGTGGGAGCGTATACAGCCGTGATGGCGGGAGACCAGACAGCTATGATCAACAAGCACCTGCGGATAGACCCAGACTACCGAGGACGGAACATCATGTGGCACCTGGATGAACACCTGGACAGGTAAGCCCTTAAAACACACCTGTCAACATCAGTTTGGTGGGGAAACAACGCACCAGTGTAAAGACAAGCCATTCTTACAAGTGACATTATCCAACACCATTAGTATGGGGGTAATCGATATCTTTGCTTTATATTGCTTCGGCTACGACCTTGGACGCTGGTACGGGACGGGTCACAATGCATCGTGAGGGGGGAGGGGGGAATAGTTAATTGAGATACTGGTAGCTATAAGCAGTAAGGATTTTATGATTTAACAAGCAACGTTATTCGTACTTCGTATTTTTTTCCAGATATATGAAATATCGACACCCGACCGTGACGTTGAAACAACGAATGCTCCTGTCGAATTGGGACAACCCGAACCCAATCTTTCAGAAATTCCCGAGAGAAAGGATGAAGAAAATCTACAACGTGGTAAGTCATATAAATCTGTGCTTCTGTATTACATACATCAATTGTAATATGACATTTGTGTGTAGAGACACTGTGGATTATTACTTGCAGACTCGGGCTTTTTCAAACAAAGATAAAGCGTCGCAGTTTTGAGACTTGCTGTCCGTGTTTTCCATATACCGTTCTATCATTGCCCCTCACAATAATGCTATAGTTGGAATCGTCCACAATGTTATGATTCTTTGCCTCTTTCCCCAGCACTACCTGTTCTTCTCCAAGCCCGAGGGGATGCCGATGCCGGTGGATCGGAAACAATTCAAGGGGCAGATCTTCTCCCTCCAGCCGTGCACCCAGGACACCGCCGCCCGGCTCAGCGACGACGACCTGCGCCAGCTGCTGCACAAGGACTACGGACAGGTGTCCATGCACCCGTACAACATGTGCCGCACCGACTCCCTCCAGCTCAGGACCGCCGGGTTGAGATACATCGCCATCGGGAAGAATGAGCCGGCCGGAGTCAGCCTGTGTTCGCGGTGGAGCGCCTCCGCCGGCCTGGTCTACCACATCGACCTGCACGCCGCCGACCAAACCTCACTGGAACATCACGTGGCCCATCACGTGGAGCAAATCTGTGTTTTCCACGCCAAGGAGAAGGTGTATCTGCTCTTCAGCGCGCCGGAAACCTTCGACCGGGACAAGATCATGAAGTTCTGCGAGAGCACGCTAGGTCTGCCCCGGTCCTACCGCTTCCCCTTCGACTGTGGAGTCATCTGTGAAATGGAGCTGCATCCCTCTTTGCGTTTCTCTGAGTTCTAATCTCTCGAACTTCCGGTAGCATTTGACCTTGGTAGTTCTTAAATCCCATTTGTCTTATTGTTTTGACAACGGGGAAAACATGGCTATCAAGAAGGAAGGTGTTATTCTTTTACGCAAAATACGAATGATGCGAAACAGCGCGATAACTGGCTACAGCACCATGACGCGAACATTTGAAACCACGCGAGACAACGCGTTGACGCGAAACGGTGACATTATGCGAAAAAGCATTATACAGACCTTACTTACTGTTTTGACTGTCTTTGAAGACTCAATGCAACACGGCGATCGAGAGAAACACGTACAGAAAACAGTTTTCACAAAAGAGCTTGTATGTACATTTATCTATATAAAAGAAAACTACATGATATTATAGATATATCTATATCTTAAAAGAAAACTACATGTATTATTTATCAACACTTGATACTACAACGTGTGAGATTTAGGGTTTCTAGATCTGCCATTAGCTGTATCAAGCTTAGTATTTCAAGTTGAATGTGTGATCTGTGGGTCACAATATGTGTTAGATGCATACTGCATATATGTATGTCTGTCGTGTGACCGTGTGAAATTTGCCGCAAAAATGATATGATCTATGAAGCAATGATCGAGACTTCCCTGGTTCTTGTTGACGTTTTCATGTGATGTTGTCGCTCAATAAACCAATCGGTAAGATGATTCTGCTATCTGTCAGATTGATTGCAATGCTTAACGTGGCTAAGATTTTATTGCCGACCATTCTTTGATTTGCTTTATAAATGAGTGATCAGCTTCGATACCAAGTTCCAAAAAGTAAAAAAAGAATCTAAAATGCTTCGAGTACAATGAACGCAAGTTTCTTGTATCGGTTGGAGACAACTTTTGTTGTAGACACACACTTATTGTTAATAGAAAAAACACAAATGTCAAAAACCTCAAAAGAAAAACTAATCAACAGAATGCTTGAAAAACAATCAAGACAATACATGTTGCAGTAGAAGAATAAGGTATGCGTGATTGCAACACATAACTTAAGAGACTGTAGGTATAGATCAATAGCCTGCTCATACTGTGTGAGAAAGATAGCGCCACATGAATTCACATATTTGTGTTATTACAACGACCTTTAGCGACCAATACAGTCAAGTAGTCATGTAATTTGTGTCTGCTGTGTAAAGTACTGGTAGCTTATGCAATACAGATTGCTTTTTCATCTTTGGATATCAATCTGATGAAGTAGCGGTAGGAACAGTGTTGATCTCCGGGTACGTTAGACCACGGAGCCCGTTGTTTGCGGCAGGACGTGTTCTAGGAATCCGGACAGGTGTCACCATGCCGGGACCCCGACGGCAGCCACGGGGCCGGGACACCGCACAGGGTAACGGGCTTTTGTATGATTTGTTGGAATGTTTAGTTTTGAATTTGTTCAAACAATATTAAGTCTGCAATTAGTTTGTAAATAATGTTGCTTACTATATTTTCATTCCGTGTAATCATGTGTATTCGTTTACCATGTTATCTGCTATATGTATGTTTTTATGCTGTGTAAATTGAACACTGTAAGATTAGGTATCGTAATAAAGACATGTAGAACAAAAAGGGAACGCATTTTCGTGTAAGTAGAAGGTCTGTCTGTTGCTACGTTAAAAACGAGAACACGGTGAAGCGTTCCATATTGATGCTGTTTGTTTTCGCGCGCTCTTCTAAAGAAATGTTTTCCCCATTTTCCATAGATAGAGAAAGGAGGTTCCCTTTTAAACCTCCTTGGATAGAAATAGCAGATATTGAAAATCGAGTTTAATGTGGATTTTTCGTCAGATAGAAATTATCTGTCAATTAAGTTTGATCCACCAAATGTCCTACATATTTGAATCAACATTTACGCATTTCAATATCTACATACGATTTGGGGCTTTAAACATCTCATATGACTTGAGTCGATGTTATCATAATCGTTGTACATAACATTTCCCCCAGCCAACAACCCCGAACAGCAAGCACAGAGTGACTGGCGTGCACAAGCGGACATGGCTGCGCGTATACCCAACAGTCTGTACGTCACAAGAGCAGGTGAGATTTTCTCCCTCCCCTGTTTTACTATTCAGGTGCTGCAGTGATTGGTCTAGGCGATGGTGAAAGCTACGTGTATGTAGAACCAATGTGTTTTCAAAACAGTCATCGATACCGACTAAAGGGTCAAAGTGCCTGCGAGATAATCGTACGATTCTACAAAACATGTACAAACAGATTATGTGTTGAGACTGGGAACAAATGGACTGATATTACGATCTCTGATAAGTGAAAATGTGCATTGACGGCGTTGGAATCATATGAAAGGTACGATAGAGACCTTTCATGTTAGATGTAAGAACAGACAAAGCTAGGCCGCTAGAATAAAAATTGTTTTGAAAATTCAAACTGAAGACTATGTCACTTTTACTAAACCGAAGTCGGCTTTACGGGACTGACTAATACATGTACTTTTTCGTGATATTTGTTTCCATGTTGTGTTTGGTTAGACTATAGCTATGCCCCTGACGCGGACACTGACATGAAGACGAAACTTTCCCGCCTTTTCAAGAAATTGTGGCTCCCGACATGCACTGTGTTCGTCCTGGTCATCGCCATACTATTAGCATATTTTGCTGGTGAGTCATTTATTAGTTTAAAAAAGAAACGTATGCAATCTTGTGGAAATTTCACACTAGTATGGCAGAGCTTTTCAACCATGCATAATTTTCTTTCTTAATGCAGTTAAAGTCTCCACTCTCTCTGAGGACATGGATAAGCTTAAAGCACGAAACAGGATAACAGAACTGAAACGTAAGTAGTATGTGCTAATGATATTGAATATCAATTTGAATACCATTGGGTCTTTCCAATTGTAGTTTCATACAAATTGGGGTATCTTGGATATTTCATGTTTGATATTGTTGTAAATGTGCAGTCTACTATTGCTTCACCAAGTCCATTCTCCAGTGGAGATATTCGTAGCTTTTCATGTACCATGTGTTGACTACGCCAAAAACAATTACTCAAGCAACTGGATATGATTTTGGAAACGGTGAGACGTTTCAGGTAGCATCCACTACCTTTCGTCAGTGACACTAAAGGACTGCAGGAGAATTGCTGGCATGTGTTGACTAATTGAAGGAATTTTACGATTTTCTGAAAGGTTGTTAACTATACCAAATGTCTGTTTTAAAACGTGTCTGTTATCTGTCTTTAGCTTACTGTCGAGCCCATCTTTTCAGGAGGCCAGACAGAAGTCCCCGGACCCCCCGGGCCACCCGGTACCCTCAGCGCAACCGGACCCCCCGGGCCACCCGGACCCCCGGGCCCACCCGGTACCCCCCAGCGCACCCGGACCCGCTGGGCCACCCGGACCCCCCAGCCCACTAGGGCCCCCCGGCCCACCAGGGCCCCCCGGCCCACTCGGACCCCCCGGCCCACCAGGGGTCCCCAGCCCACCTGGACCCCCCGGCCGACCCGGACCCCCCGGCCCACCCGGACCCCCCAGCCTACAAGGGCACCCCGGCCCACCCGGACCCCCCGGCCCACTCGGACCCTCCAGCCCACCCGGACCCCCCGGCCCACCCGGACCCCCCGGCCCACTCGGACCCTCCAGCCCACCCGGACCCCCCGGCCGACCCGGACCCCCCGGCCGACCCGGATCCCCCAGCCCACTCGGACCCCCCGGCCGACCCGGACCCCCCGGCCCACTCAGACCCTCCGGCCCACTCAGACCCACAGGCCCACTTGGACCCCCTGGCCCATCCGGACACCCCAGCCCACCCGGACCCTCCGGCCGACCCGTACGCCCCGGCCGACCCGGATCCCCCGGCCGAGCCGGACCCCCCGGCCCACTCAGACCCACAGGCCCACTTGGACCCCCTGGCCCACCCGGACACCCCAGCCGACCCGGACGCCCCGGCCGACCCGGACCCCCCGGCCGACCCGGACCCCCCGGCCCACATGGACCCACAGGCCCACTTGGACCCCCTGGCCCACCCGGACACCCCAGCCCACCCGGACACCCCGGCCCACCAGGGCCCCCGGGCCCACTTGGACCCCCGGGAGAGAAGGGACCCACGGGAAGACCTGTGAGTCAAGGGGAGAGTTGGCCCGCTGGGCTGTCAGGCGGCATGCCAGTGTGTCTAAGTCCTACTGGACCACCTGCACACTCCAGTCGACTTTTGGAAGGGGGTAAGGACCCCATTCTGTACTGTGTAAAACGTGACAGTGTGTGTGTGTGTGTGTGACAGTGTGTGTGTGTGACAGTGTGTGTGTGTGTGTGTGTGACAGTGTGTGTGTGTGACAGTGTGTGTGCGACAGTGTGTGTGTGTGTGTGTGTGTGTGACAGTGTGTGTGTGTGTGTGTGTGTGTGTGTGTGTGTGTGTGTGTGTGTGTGTGTGTGTGTGTGTGTGTGTGTGTGTGTGTGTGTGTGTGTGCGCGATTCTCTATTTATATAGAGGAAGTCAGATAAAACCTAAAGGGAGATGCGGACGGTATTTCAAAAACATATAAGATTCAACATTATTGGAGTTTTTGTAATGTATCTATGAGGTATACTTATCTCTGTATTTGTTGTTGATTGACAACCTTTTTTGTCTAGTTACTTGTACAGAAGGTTACAAGGACTTCCGCGGAATCTGTTACAAGGCGTTCAACACTCCTAAGCCGTTCATGGCCGCGGCCGCGGCCTGTTGTGAGGATGGCGGGACCCTCGCCATGCCCCGAGACGCTGAGACCAACACCTTCTTGAAATCCCTGTACGAGTCCCTGAACATGTTTGGCAATTTCTGGTTTGGTCTGCACGATCAGCGTGAGGAAGGAAAGTTTGAGTGGATAGATGGCACCGCACTTGGGGGGTTCAACTCGTGGAGCCCGGGACAACCAGATAACTGGAACAATGAACACTGTGTTCATTATTTCTACGCTGCCAAAAAGGTGACAAAGAAGTGGAACGACGGACCATGCAGCATTGCCTTCGGCTTCATATGCCAAGTCAACCCAGGTACCTCTCCTGCTCTCGTAAAAATGTATTTACTTAAACCATCCAACCACTACTTAGGTTTTCATTTGACTATATGCTCATTAAATCCCCATTGTTGTACGTAACCATAAGACCATCGCATGGTACTGACAACAACTCTCTTCATTCCTTCACAGGACAAACATAGGCGATGGGCCAGTCACTCCCAACCACTGTGGGACGGTATACCCGCCCAATCTTCTTACTTAAAAACAAGGTACAATGTAAAGGCTTGCATCAGAACACATCAGAAATGCGATTCCTTGATGTTCTTACTAGTTTGATGCGTGAGCATCTGAAATATAAGTGGAGGTTGACAACACTGTAATGCATTAGTCACCACTGACAAGAATGTGATATTAATTTACCAAACCCCCCAGTAGCCATACAGAGGGGATTTGTAGGTCTATAGACATGTATGTACATGTACATCTTTGTACATGTAATATTCATATGAGTTTGTCAAGGAAACAAATGCAGAGACCATTATTCAATGTGCTACTACCACGCTGTAATGAAGCAATGTAATGTAACTGTATGGTGTCACTGAAGCTTCGTTAAGTGGAGCTGTAGACCTTTGTGTATTTTCTATTCTATAGTCATATTGTGATTGGTGAGAAAAATGGTAAAATGACTGCTGGAACCAAGGAAAGGGCACGTCTAGAAAGCCTGACCAAATGCCGGCTGCTCCAATAAATAATGTGAAAGCTGCCCGCAACAAAGGCAAAACGCGTGATAGTCAGAATGCGTGAATTTATTCATGTTATTTTAGTACCAGTTACAGACATTTTTCTGTGCACGTCTGTATACGTCTCTGATCAGAGATCTAAGAGCGGTTGTGTTAGTATGAAGTTGTGTGCAGACGAAATCCGTTTGTTTTTCTCGTAGTGCTGATGTCGTCTTTATTGACAAACGGTGTCTACCACATTTCAACTATTTGTTCTGTAGTTCCATTTTGTAACCCAGTCTGCTAATCTTCTATTTTCTGAGTCTTAGAAAACAACCTGAGAGATGTCAAAGCCAGAAGGTATTTTAAAGGTTACACATCTTCGTACAAAACCACAGTTAAAAGTGTATTATATCACATGACCAACTAAGCTGTATATTAATTAGGTACTTTCACGTTATAGTGACGAATGTGAAGTACTTGTTCCCAGATCAGATCTATTCTTAGTAAATATGAGATCTTTTAATATTCTCTAGGACACTATCACAAGACAAGGTACAATGTATAAAACATAGTCAAATACAGCAAAAGCATATATGTGATATCATATATCATTCACATCAACATTAGTGCCAAAAACTAAAAATAGAGATGGTGAAATCACACGATTTTTATTTACTTCTGTGCCTTAAAAAACTCCTCTTTCGACACAAGGTCGAGACTATAAGAACTAAACAACCAGGAAAAATGATTGGTCTCTGAAAAATCCCTGATAAGGCACCGTGGCCTTTCAACTCTTCAGTGGTCAGGGTCGACTTCATACAGGAAGCCGGTATCAGGCATCAGCACCCTGTTGTAGGACGTACTCTGCACAAACACGCGCCAACTGGCGGGAAAAAAACAAAGTGCATGATAAGTTACCTCAAATTTACAACAACATGAGCTGAAACTTCGACACTGTTAGAGATATGATACATGACATTATACACTTGCAAGGTAGTGTTTTACATTTACATATATAAAACCTTGGTGTTATATTACCAAAGGAAAAATGAAGGTTTTTATAGCAGGTTTGACATGACTACAGGAGAGGAACCATACACACCTGTCCAGAGAAGCGGGTTTGATCCTGCCCGACCCACCGGCACCGATCATGTCGCACGCCTCCGGGCCTGTGAACATGTCTCCTGTGGTCTTGTCAACCAGCACCACCTAGAGATTATTGTAGGAAGTACAACAAAAAAGCACCATTAAAACCATGTTAAATTACACAACGTCTTCATTTGTTACATTACTATAGCTGTTGTTGGCAGTCGTAATTAAGGAAAAGTGACCTCCTTGCACCAAGAATGTCCAAACAACAATAAGAATTAACCTTCCACTTCACCTAAAGACAAGATTAGAATCCCACATGACATACTTAAGTTTCTCATTCCACAGCAAGACATACTCTCACACATAAATACAGCTCAAGACTTCTAACCTCTTTCTTATCGGAGATTTTTTCTGGCTTGGTGAACTCGTAGAAGCCCCTCCCTGTCTTGAAGATCAGACTGTTGTTTAAGACAAACGTCTTGATGTCGCACCTTTCGTCCACTGACAGGACCTGTACAGCCGGGTGAAAATACACCAAGTATTACAACGACATTGTGAATAGGCTTAGAACATCCACAATACCTCAGCAGCATCAACGAGTTCACATCAACAGTGACATATTATATTAGGGTTGATGCCAGAATAGCTAAGGAATTAATGTCTGACATCTTTACTAACATGCGCCAAAGCAGAGAACCACAGTCAATGTACATGTAATTTCAATGCAATGGAATAGATGCTTAATGGTGCAAAGAAACAAAAACTTGGCTGTCATTTTCAAACCACAAAGAGTCAACTATGGTGTGTCTACTATTAAGCTTCTTACTGCACAGTTCTCAGAGGGGAAACAGCCACCATTTTGACCACAAAAGTGTGCCCCATGGAAGTTTTGAAAAAAAGACATCTGCCACACATAAACGATATTTCGGAACAGACTACAGTTTCCTACCGACCTGGAACCTGGAGGGTTTGACGGGCACCAGGTCTCCGGCTGCTGCGGCGCCGGCAGCGGTGAAGGTGGTCTTCCTCCCCGCCAACACGTCAAACAACTGATGGAGCTCCCGGTTCATCCCGCCCCCACCACGCCGAGACCGAACCTCCTTCTCATAAGCCTAGAGGGAACATGACAGTCGGTTATACACATGGACAGTGACGTTCAGCAGTAGGTATAGGAGACATAGGTTTATCTAATTTTTGGGCCTGCCAAATATATGGGATTACTCGTAACTGTTTAGACTCCAATAATGTTATCATTACGTTGAGCGTCTTCTCCAAGACCGCGAACAACATTTATAACATACAGTTTGAATCTTAAAGATTATACATCTTGCCTTATGTTCAATGTCTGTTAACGTGCCTTATTATTTTGTCCACTTCAATTAGCCTTCGGGTATAATTTCGCATTAAATATTATTATCATAACTTGAAACGTCTGTTTTAGAAGATAATATATAACATATTGACAATTAGGGTTAGAAGATGCCCACTGCGTACACAGATACAAACAACATGTGTTCAAATAGGTGTTTGCCGTATTACCTCCAACTGCTCGGCCCCACGCTCCCGGTAACAGATGGCCATCATGAAGTCCACGATGGAGGCGAACTGGTTCAGGTTCAGGTGGCAGCCGTGCGTCCTGCGCGCCAGTTCCTTGTAGAACTTGGTGGAGGGACTGTAGTCTAGCGCCTAGCAGGGCGAATAAAAAATGTCTTCAACTTTTGTCGAACCATATCTTAAACAAGAGGGTGATCATTATGAAATAAGAGGGTGATCAGAAGTTCACAAAAATTGAACAATGGCGTTAATGAAATAAACTGTAAAAGCAGATATGCAAGGCAGAAGACGCGATCGCTATCATGCTTGTATACCTTTTACCTCATGTAGTTGGCTCCAAGACCATCTATACTTCCAGTCACATTGTGTCTAACTGGGCTTCAACAACATGTACATCTATCTCCCTGGTCATGTCTGTATACCCCCCCCCCCCTCCCCATCCCAAGTCCTTACCTGTACAGCATAGATGTGAACCCCCATCCCCGCCAGCAGGTCAGCCTCCTTCTTCCAGTCGATGTTGTCTTTGTTGAGACCGTAGCTGGGAGCGTGCGGCTCACAGTCCCCGATCATGACCAGGGACCGCTGTGTGCCCGGGGTCCAGGACAGCTGGGTACGGGCCTGGTGGGTGGTGTATAGGTAAAGCTCTTCATTCAACGTGTGTTGCAACACACACACGCGATGAACACACACACACACACAGTCACACACACACACACACACACACACACACACACACACACACACACACACACACACACACACACACACACACACACACACACACACAAACGATACATGTGCACACACACACACACACACACACACACACACACACACACATATATACAAACACATACACCTTACCTTCCGAAGTGCCAGTTCATAACACTCGTCGGCGTCGTAGCCGCACGTGTTCTTGACGCTCTTGGCCCAGTTGCACAGCCTCTTGGCGTCAGTGGTGAAGTCCAGCCACGTCACGTCGTAGGTAGACGCCGCGTCTGGGTAGTCGCCGTGCGCCATCAGGGCCATGCGGATCCCGGCGATGTCCTTGTGTAACCTCTTCACCACGTCCTGGATCTACAGCGTTAGTGACGGATACACAAGCATTACACTGTTATCCTGTTATGTACCATCAACGTGCCTGAACATCAATATGGTGATTTATTGTGGTTTTTCCGACCCCTTGCCACCCAAAAGAAGGAAAATGTGCTAGAACAGATGTACAATACTCTGTATTCTTTTTGAATGATGCTGTACCCTTTTGAAGCTAATGCTAAATTCATAGCTGCAAACTACAGCTACACAGATTCCACAAATACATGTATATAAAGTACAAAACGCAAAACCTTTAATTTGTAAGTCTTACCTTCTTCCTGACCTCTGCAAGGCAAGGATACATGGACCCAGTGGTGTCGAAACAGAAGACAATTTCCATCGGCCCACCTCCTCCGGGGGGTGCGGGAGGGGGAGCCGACGTCCCGGCCGCTGGTTCAGCCTCTGGTTCAGCCTTTACTCCCCGTTTCTTTGTAGTGGCGGTCGCTGCGGGCGCAGCTTCGGCCTTCCTCTTCTTACCGCCCGCAGGAGGAGCTGCCGCCGGGGCCGGCTCGTCTCCTCCACCGCCGACCTCGTACAGAAACTCGGTGTCCGGCATCAAGGCGCGGTTGTACGAGGTGCTCTGGACGAAGACGTCGAAGTCTGGGATCTTGGACAGATCGAACTTGAACTTCTTCCCGGCTGTGTCGGGGATCCCCAGCGTTGACCTGACCGCACTGCCGCTGATGAAGGCTCCGTCAGACTGTCTGCGCGCCACGATCTCCTTGTAGTCCTGACAGAAACAGGATGGAACCAAAAACAGAATCTTTAGTGCAGTAACTAACTAGTCAAGCTTGCAGAGAAAAGCCCATCTTTACAAATTGTATATATAATCTTTATAAAGCTAAATCATGACACTCTAGTGGGGTTGGGATTATTTTTCTCTAACGCTACTGTAAAAACAAACCTGTATAATCTCTGGCTTGGTCAGCTGATAAAAGCCTTTCCCTTTCTCGAACTCCAGCTTGTGGGCCGAGACAAAGTCCCTGATTGATGTCTTCTTGGTGACCTTCAAGGTTCGGAACCGGGACGACTTGACAGGAGAAGCCATTTTGCCTGGCACCACACAAAGAGAAAATGTCACAAATGACAACATGCCCGCACACTTATTCTTTAGACTATTCAAATAACTTGCAGTGTTGTATGGTTATCAATAAAACGCCACAAATCTGTCCCCACACGGTGACACAACAAAGTACGGGCGTACGATAAAATAGCGGTTACTGGTTCATTTGGAACAGAAACATGGGAACAAAGCATCAAACCAAGTCGCACGAGTCAGTCTTCCACCTATCTTATTTATCTATTTATCATTTGTTTATTTATTTTTTTGACGCTGCATTTATTATTAGTGTGTAATCATTAATATATTTTCAGCCGATCGAGAGGATATATATCGTAGGGACATTGCGCCAAGCACCCATTACAATGCGATCCCATAAGAACGTAATATATATTGGGAGATTCATGTGCTTTTATCGCTTGCCGAACACCGGCCGGCGTTTGCTGACCTGAAATAACCCGGGACCAAAATAGCAGGCTTGTAGAGATCGTGCTGTTGATTGGGTGGCCTGTGTTTCACAATTCCTCGCTGTCAGGGGCTGATTGGGCCGCCTGACCAATGGAAGGGCTGCTAGAAGCGTGGTCAGGCTATGCCCCACAGTGACTATGCCCTTTATATTAGATCGCGTGCCCATGGCTTTGTGTTTTGTTTACGTTTAGGTGGTGTTGTATTACAGTAAGTACAAAGGCTTCGCCATTTTATCCATGGCGTCCCCTATGCACAATCCGGTGACATTTGTACATACAAAAAGATATCATCATCACATACAAAAATACATACATGCATACATACATACAAAAAGATGTACATGTCATCATCATCATCATAATAGTTAACCCCCATATGACCATATCAGGTTTACATGACTACCTACTTTCTCGAACAAACTATGGCATGCAAAGCCTTCGTTTAAAGACTGGCCTTGGACGTTGCTATGTGACACACCGTGAAGGTCTAAACACTAGATATGTCTTGTCAGCAACCCCACGTAGTACATGCAGGTAGCTATGGTCAGCCACAGATCTTGTCTATTTGGGAAGTTAGCATCTATTCTATCTGTCTGATATAGAATCGGACTGCGTCTTACGGACTTTGAACTGCATTACATAAAGATACAGTGGTCTATAAACGACTTAATCAAACAGCATTTAATCTAGATTGAATAACAGGTAATCGTGTAGTACATATACTATACAATATACACCTGTCCCTCCGTATCTCTGTAATACGATATGCAGCAATCGACAATATAACGACGCCGTAAACATGTTTACATTCATGTAAATTTACGGACGACAATACCCGAAATGTGCGGAAGCCCTACTGACTTTCATGTTATAAGTTTGAATACTAACAGGCTATATATGGTGTCAATGCACCCGCCTTCAAGAGGCCGGACAGCAACCTGTCCTTCCTAACCTCAGTGTTATTCGTACAGGTTACAACGTTAGTGTACCCAAGGACGTCCTTGGTGTACCGTACACTGCCAATCAATACGGGGTCAACATGCTGTAACAACCAGGCCCGTATTACCAAATAGAATGGGTTAGATGCACAGCAAGCTTGTATCTTGTATATGCGACTTACCTTGTTTAAGACACCTGTACTTGGATCTGGACGTTGGCGATCGCACTGTCTTCCTACTCCGAATGTTCAATCAGATGGCAGTGTGCCTCGAAACCAGCTGCAGCTTGTTTTGTACCGACTGCCGAGGGGTTACGCCTACCCGGAAGTGATCTTGCCTAGGCACGCTGTGTGACGTAGCTGACTCGTACCCAGGATGTTTATTGACCTGTATGTATGATGCCCAGGCAGGCAGAGAACGGGCCCGGGCAGGATACAAACAAGCCCGGTAAAGCCAACAGTGCGCTTGCCCAGTACAATCACCGCCCCCTGACGTCAAACAAGCAGCCAATCAGAGAAGAGTTAGCGGGCGCGGGAATCCTATATAGGAAGTAGGTTGTGTTGGGAAGAACCAGACCCACATCTACTACAGGTGGACTTCAAGGAGCCGTGAGGCAAGAACGAAGAGATCTTCAACTGTTAGCTGTTCAACCTTTCTTCAAACATCAGATTTGAGGTAAGTGTTTAATCTGTAGCACATGAGACCTTATTGGGACATATCTGGCGCGTCACAGTGACATGGAACTAATGGAAAAGTCACCTCTTACTTTAATTGTCCACCGATTAAAAGTAAATGAAATACACATCTATTCATAAGATTTATAAGTACAGATGTTATACAATTTGCTTTAATAATAGGAGGCTGCTAGAATATTCCGTTCGAACTGATTTGAAATTTAAATTATAGCCTCATTATCGATTAATTTCAAACCTTCTGTCCTTTAATACAGACATCATGCCTGCCGCCGTCGTTCCTGCATTCCGCTTCGAGACCCTGAAAGTTGCCAACAAGACGAAAATCCGCGATTTCGTCAAGAACAACAAGCTGGAGTTCGCCAAGGGGAAGGGCTTCTACCAGCTGACCAAACCCGAGACCATCCAGCGCTACAAGGAGGTGGTGGCGCGTCGCAAGACAGACGGAGCCTTCGTCAGCGGCGACGCCGTCAGGAAAGTCCTGGGCATTCCGGAGGACGACTCCAACTTCTCCCTGAACAAGAAGAACATCCCAGACTTCGACGTCTTCATCCAGAGCACGTCTTACAACCGCGTCTTGGTGCCCAACACGGAGTTCTTGTACGAGGTGAAGACCAGCTGTACCGCGGCGGACAAGAAGGGGTCTGCTGGCAAGAGGAAGGCTGAGGCAGCCGACGTCATGATTTCGTGTAAGAAGACCAAGAAGGACGAGACGGTCCCTTCTCCGTGTGTCCCTCCACACTTCCCGCCAGGGGGCCCCATGGAGATCGTCTTCTCCTTCGACACCACGGGGTCAATGGGCGGCTGTATCGCCGAGGTCCGCAGAGAGGTACAAGACATCATCCGCCGTCTGCACGCCGACATCCCCGGCATCCGCATCGCCATCTTCGCGCACGGAGACTACCAGGACGCCGACAGCACCTACGTCACCAAGTGGGTGGACTTCACCACGGACGCCGACAAGCTGTGCGAGTTTGTGCGCAACGTGGAAAACACGTGTGGGTACGACGGCGACGAATGTTACGAGCTTGTCCTGCGACAGGTGAGGCTCTTTCTACTTCAGTTTAAAACAATGGATAGATATTATTATGTATCAGAATATTTCACTAACATTGTTTTCATGTCAGTGGGATATGTGTACATTTGCTGGAATAGCAAAAGAGGACATGTGAAGTTTAATAGAACCTTCATCGCCCTACAGGTCCGGACGGAGTTGTCCTGGACGCCGGGCACGCAGCGCTCCCTGGTTCTGATCGGTGACGCCGACCCACACGAGCCCAGCTACGGTCTCAACACGGACAACATCGACTGGAGGGAGGAGACAGACAGACTCTACAACGAGAACGGCGTGCACATCTATGCTGTACAGGCTGGCGGGTAAGTTTTTTTATTCTCTTACATCGTGGCTGTGGTCTCTCAAGAACCATTCTTAGTCTCTTTGCTTCATGTTCTCACCACGATATAGCTTTGACCCAGTTTAACGCCAGGTTTCCCCGTTTGTTAGTGGTTCTTCCATGGCCTTCTACAAGGACCTGGCCAACCGGACTCAGGGCTGCCACCTGAAGCTGGAGAACTTCTCCTGCATCATAGACTTCCTGATGGCGATCTGTTACCGGGAGCGTGGACCCGACCAGCTCATGGTGGGTGCACTGAGATATTCCTCCTCCTGCATAGTTTGTGTTAGATTTATGCGGGAAATGGGATCAACAGTCACAATGTGTAAAGATTCCAGCCCAGTCAATCAGTCGTCGTGTTACTCTGTATCTGTATTGAGTAGAAATCCGTGATAGTTTTCATTGATAAAAAGTTTCTAGGAGATCATCAAAGATAAGTTGTACTGCCATAGACCACATGAGTAAACCGTCCCGTATAAAATTCATCATTTATATGTCCTGTCTTTCCCCAGGCCTATGAGAACGAGGTACGTGCCCGGTACACCGCCCCAGGTGGGCCAGCCATGAACATGGAACTCCACGGGCTGTTCGACACACTGGCCGGCAGGGACGGGGAGGAGGCTGAGACTGATTCTCCACCCAGGTAAGATTTGCAACAGTCTTTCTTGGGAAGCTGGATCCAGGCGAAGTGGGCATTTACGTACATTTGGAAGATTGTTGGGAACAAGACTTTGAACGAACCAAGACAGCAGTTCTATGTTTCAATGGTATCGGTTCAGTGTCTGGTCTGACTAGACAATATTTCTTGTCCCTCACAGGTTGGTCCGAGCCTCCACACCAATCCTGACCCCGCCCAGCACCCCACCCCGTGTCAGCGGACACACCCCGTCCCCACCGCGGACTCCAACACGCAGGCGCAGTTTGTTCCGCAGGACCAGGCTCGGAGTGCGCAGCCGCAGACTCGTCAGCAGGCGGTCACCCAGGATCGCTGCCCGGCTACTGCGCAGGTCACGCCGGATTGTAGCCAGACAGCTGTTCTTCGCTTTGTAAACGCTAGGTGGTGATGGTGTGTGGTCTTTTACCAACAGTCTTGAAAATTACAACATTAGAATTTACGTCAAAGTTGTATAAATTATAAAACGACTTCTAAAATTATGTATGTCCTGAAAGATGTACATTTACATGTATATGATCGCTACTGATATAAGTGAGTATGATATTTATGTATATAGCCTCTATAGTATGTGTTCTACGTGTATATTTGAAGTACAGTATGTATATAACGGGAAGATCCGTAAACTATTTCTTGAATTACTTCATTGAAATAGTATGAGGGATTTCAAGCTACTTCACACTTTGTACATACAAATGTCGTGGTGGTGGAGAGAAAATAAAATGTGCTCGTAATCCATTTTGTTGTTGGTTTTGTGTCTTTGTCTGAGGCATGATAACCTAAAATGTCTTACAAAGTTTAAATCCAACTGCATGATTACGTCTACCCTCAATATACTCATGCTAATAGTACCTTATCATAATGAATTATTTATGCAGAATTAAGTTAGAAAGTATACCTGCATGACGATCAACACGGAGGCAATAGTTGTCATACACTAACAACCACATAATGTGTACTAACGTCCGTACAAAAATAAAACTAGACTGACGTTCATAATGATAGTTCCCCTAGTGTTGAGTTCACGTATGGATATTTATCACATGCATGCCAGATCATTGCACCAGTAGTTCAGATTGCTGTTCTTATCTCATTAAAGAAACAGATGGCGATACATCTCGGTCTAATGAGATAAATCATGGGGTACTTCCCTTCATCATCACGATAACTATGAATATCGTCGCCCCGTTACTGCAAATAATATAAATGCCATTTTTTATCGTCTTAGAACGCTTTAACAGTCGAGAATGTCAATTTCGCTGTGTGTAAGGACTTAAGAAGGTGATTTACTGAAATGGAAATCAGTGCAGTTACAATGTAGTTTATCGTGGCAAGAAAGCACATGATAACCTGATACGGCAGGGCCAAACAAACATGATCTGTTGCCCTTTATATATGGTCCCTATATTCAGAATGCTTTGGCAGGATCCACGGGGATCATTGCTGAATTTACGACACGTACACTAAATAGTGGTACCCATTGGCACCCTAAAATGCAAAATAAGGGTGGTGGGTCCGAAGTAGCCTCTACCAGGCTTCGGAAGGGGAGTTGGTCAGCCCCCTTCCGAAGCCTGGTAGAGGCTAGGTCGGAAGAACAGGACAAGTTACAGCAACGTTACAATCTCCCCAACCAACAGTTGCATGAAGATGACCTACACGTACTAGCCTTCCTTATGTAGTACGTGGGTACGGGCCCTGTCAAACCCAGGACATACAGATACAGCTTATACACAGACCCCAAACAACCACCTGCCACAAGGTTTCATGTTATGCTGGACTATAGCCCAGATCCAAGAGATCTAGAGCACGCATATCAGCGTAAATCAGAGACAAGTAGAAATGAGGCGGAAAACAGTATGACACTAGACTATATCTGTTCGACATTTTAAGCTATGAGACTGCGCATCCTACAACACATAGTGGTCAATGTTTTAATGTCAGAAGCATACCGACAAATAATGTCTCCCGAAAACCTAAGACCGAAAACCACCTGTTCCGTTGCGAACTTTCCGAAACAGAAGTTGAGTGCGACACTTATGCTTAATGCGAGACTCTATCCCTGTTACTACTTGCTCCGATTCTTAAATTCCTTCTACTGTGTGCAAGTCCAGACTGGTGCCCGCTGTGATATTATTTTGTATCATAAACATTCGTCACGCCCACCCGGAAGTGATCTTTGCCCAGACACGATTCTGCCTAACTAGTCAGTCGGGCAAGAACGGGCCCAAACAAGCCCGCACAAACCTCCAGTGCGCTTGCCCAGTACAATCACCGCCCCCTGACGTCAAACAAGCAGCCAATCAGAGAAGAGCTAGCGGGCGCGGGAATCCTATATAGGAAGCAGGTTGTGTTGGGAAGAACCAGACCCACATCTACTACAGGTGGACTTCAAGGAGCCGTGAGGCAAGAACGAAGAGATCTTCAACTGTTCAACGTTTGTTCAAGCTTCAGTCTTAACTAACTCTACAGAGGTGAGCACTTACAAAATGTGTACATGGATAGGATTTGTTAGTGATGATTCGAAAACGATCTTGTGTTTTGCTTGTTGACATGTATTGTGACGATCTCTCAAAGTGGCACGTCAAATGATATACCATTACCTTTCCTGTTAAGTCTCACATAATGTTTTAGCTAACTCCTTTGCCATTTGTTACCTGTGTTTTGAATTGGTCTTTTCATGTAAAAAGCCATTTTTATCCGGAAACTATTTTTAATACATTTTCTGTGTTGTCATGCATCTTCCTTTCCCTTTCTTTAATTCATCATAACACATTCTTATGAACCTTCTATTCGCAGATACCATGTCTGCCATTGTTCTTTCCGCATTCCGCTTCGAGACCCTGAAAGTTGCCAACAAGACGAAAATCCGCGATTTCGTCAAGAACAAGAAGCTGGAGTTCGCCAAGGGGAAGGGCTTCTACCAGCTGACCAAACCCGAGACCATCCAGCGCTACAAGGAGGTGGTGGCGCGTCGCAAGACAGACGGAGCCTTCGTCAGCGGCGACGCCGTCAGGAAAGTCCTGGGCATTCCGGAGGACGACTCCAACTTCTCCCTGAACAAGAAGAACATCCCAGACTTCGACGTCTTCATCCAGAGCACGTCTTACAACCGCGTCTTGGTGCCCAACACGGAGTTCTTGTACGAGGTGAAGACCAGCTGCATCGCGGCGGACAAGAAGGGGTCTGCTGGCAAGAGGAAGGCTGAGGCAGCCGACGTCATGATTTCGTGTAAGAAGACCAAGAAGGACGAGACGGTCCCTTCTCCGTGTGTCCCTCCACACTTCCCGCCAGGGGGCCCCATGGAGATCGTCTTCTCCTTCGATACCACGGGGTCAATGGGCGGCTGTATCGCCGAGGTTCGCAGAGAGGTACAGGACATCATCCGCCGTCTGCACGCCGACATCCCCGGCATCCGCATCGCCATCTTCGCGCACGGAGACTACCAGGACGCCGCCAGTACCTACGCCACCAAGTGGGTGGACTTCACCACGGACGCCGACAAGCTGTGCGAGTTTGTGCGTACCGTGTCCAACACCCGCGGCTTCGACAGCGACGAATGCTACGAGCTTGTCCTGCGACAGGTGAGGCTCTTTCTCAGCTTCTGTTACAGCTTGATTTTCTTGGCTCTGTAAAACAGCGGAGTGGAAGGACGGATTCGCTCTACTGGCCTAAATTTGTAACGTGTGCGCTCCAAAAAAGAATAAGTGGTTGGTAAAAGTCAGAGTAAAGAAATCCTCCATCACCCCTACAGGTCCGGACGGAGTTGTCCTGGACGCCGGGCACGCAGCGCTCCCTGGTTCTGATCGGTGACGCCGACCCACACGAGCCCAGCTACCGTCTCAACACGGACAACATCGACTGGAGGGAGGAGACCGACAGACTCTACAACGAGAACGGCGTGCACATCTATGCTGTACAGGCTGGCGGGTGATTTTTTTATTCACTTACATCGTAGCTGTGGTCTCTCAAGAACCATTCTTAGTCTCTTTGCTTCATGTTCTCACCACGATATAGCTTTGACCCAGTTTAACGCCAGGTTTTCCCGTTTGTTAGTGGTTCTTCCATGGCGTTCTACAAGGACCTGGCCAACCGGACTCAGGGCTGCCACCTGAAGCTGGAGAACTTCTCCTGCATCATAGACTTCCTGATGGCGATCTGTTACCGGGAGCGTGGACCCGACCAGCTCATGGTGGGTGCACTTGTAGTAGAAGAGGTGTAGAAGTTAACTCAAGGACACCAGTTGTTTTGTGGGTAGTGCTTTAGAAAGACATATATATATGTGCCAATAGCTCTGATTGGGCCCAGCTTCTCTTCAATACCTTCATTTTAATGTCTTGTTGAAAACCTGTGTTGATGTCTTTAAACTAAACGTCGTCCTGTCTTTCCCCAGGCCTATGAGAACGAGGTGCGTGCCCGGTACACCGCCCCAGGTGGGCCCGCCATGAACAGGGAACTCCACGGGCTGTTCGACACACTGGCCGGCAGGGACGAGGCTGATTCTCCCCCCAGGTAAGGATCCTACCCTTCATGATTCTCTTTGTAACTTTTACCTACAAGGTTAACCCCACAGAGCAATGCCATTTTCCTTAGTGATCTTTGCCCTATGCTGTGTTCAAGTACATGTAAGTGCATGGTTAATCAAATCAACATTATGAGCAAACCATTACATATCTTTCTTTTGATATTATAGGTTGATGCTCTTATCTGACTAGACAATATTTCTTGTCCGTCACAGGTTGGTCCGAGCCTCCACACCAATCCTGACCCCACCCACCACCCCACCCCGTGTCAGCGGACACACCCCGTCCCCACCGCGGACTCCAACACGCAGGCGCAGTTTGTTCCACAGGACCAGGCTCGGAGTGCGCAGCCGCAGACTCGTCGCCAGGCGGTCACCCAGGATCGCTGCCCGGCTACTGCGCAGGTCACGCCGGATTGTAGCCAGACAGCTGTTCTTCGCTTTGTAAATCATAGATTGTTATGACTAACACTTCGCAGTGAAAGGTTGCAGTGTTAAAACAAGGTACTGTATCATAATACCTACGTTTGAATTCTACTGTTTTTCCTGTATCTGTATTACCAACTGGTGATCTTTGTACATGTACTATACTAACTTATACAGCTGTATTACCTTTTTCAAGTTCTATGTACATATTTATTAACTTTAGGCTGATGTGATAAATGCAGTTAACATTTCGTATTTGGCATCAAAGAGAAGACTATGGGAAAGAATTCTTCTAAAAGGTGTAAATATCAATGTACTACACAATGTTAAGGAAGATGACATATTGTACAACTGTGTAATCAACTATCATTGTTGGGATTTGTAAGTGTAATCTGGAACTCCTTGACTTTTGTGTTGTTATTTTTAAGAACAAAGAAAGAGTAAAATACTAGTATTTATATGAGATGGTTTCAGTGAACTTTGTGGTCTGAAAATGATGATCTGGTGAAAGTTGCAATAAAATCTGTCAAACCTACCCCACTTTCATGTTTCTCAGTGATGTGTAAAACTTCAATGTGTACAAATACTATGAATAAATATTTCATCATTAAGAACTACATAACAGATGAGGACCACTTTTCAGTCCTTCTGTGTTTGAGGGGGTTGGGTTAATGGCCATGTACATCTACTATAGCATTCAGTCACCACTCCTGTATAAACTACTAGTAACAAGGACAGACAGTCAGACACACCAGACCAGTTGTGAGGAAACCTTGGCAGTTTTATTTCCCACCAGTGGTTATTAGTACGACATGACTCTCCTGTGTTCCTCCCACATTACTGGGCCTTCCTCATAGCGGTTGCCACCTGGCCGGCGATACGGTCCAGGTCCCTCTGGCCCTGGGAAGTTAACCTGCGGCCACTGGAGGAGGGAAAGAAACAGTCAGAAATCTGCTACACATATTGTCATACAAGCAACATATGAAAAGTAAACAGCTGACTATAAAATATAAAGGAACCTAAGTGCACAACATATCATTTACATAAGTGAAGACCTTCTGATGAAAGAGTCATCTACAAATTTTGCCACAACACTGTATACAACTGTTAGTACAAAGATCAGTCCCATACACTGTATCTGTATTGTAGTGCCAGTATAACTGCCCTTTGGTGCAGCAGTAGCTGGTTATACTACACCGAACAACCTGTCACACAGAACGTTTGCAATCAACTGCAATCATTGTTTAAACCTCCCAGTATCATGGGCCAGTTTTAAAGCGTAGTTATAATATTTCCTGACACTTAGACTAGTTAGGGGGTTAAAGCTATCTGGTGAGGATAACCCTACTGTACTTGGTGGCAACAAGTTCCACTCTACAATATTTCTCTGAAAAATTAAAAAAACAGAATCCATGTTGTGACTATAGCCTCCACCTACCCTGCAGCGTCCTTCTCAACCATCTTGATTCCCTCCAGCGACTGGAGGACCGTCCTGGACACGCCCCTGGAGCAGACGCGGAACTTGGCTGGCTTGGTACCTCTGCGCTTGCGACCGCCGTAGATCTTACACATGGCACCGACGCCTACCCCACCACGCATGTACAAGTGTCTGGCTGTGGACGCTGGGGGAGGGAGGGGGGCACAGGGAATTGTTGGCCACAGCTTAAAATGATACAGTTTGCTTACCATGATATACATATAATACACTTAAGGCACAATTTTTCATCCGAGAATTTTCAAAATCATGAAGTAGTAGTAAGATGTGTAAATCTTCAGTTTTTCAAAATAATATTGTATCCTTGTAGAGAATTATACCAGATTAATCTGTTACTGAATCTGTGAAATTTTTCAGGCAACAGAAACAATACATTTCATCCCTGGTAAAATGCTTCCTGCTTACATAGCACAACAATGCAAACTGGCGAAAACATGACGTTGTTCTGACCTGCTCTGAGGTAAAACCAGTCAGGGTCGTAGGGCGCCAGTTCCTTGTGGGGCGCGGTCTTCACCAGGTCCACCCATTCAGGCAGCTTCAGTTTACCTGACCTACAGGGCAACAATGGACGGTTCTGATTTTCTGGTCAGGACTCAGGCAGGAATTTTATCTAGGCTGAAGTACTTTAACCAATGTCTTTCTGCAGTAGTAAACTATCATAGTATGTCTCTCATCTGCTAGCAATTTATCTAAATGTTATGTAGCTGTGAATGTTTAAGTACTCCAGGGTATGGTTGTCAAATGAAACAAGAAAGGAACCATATGCACTTGGAACTTTGTTGGAATACAACATTGTACAGATTTACTATTGGATGGTCAGTACAATTATGTTGTTAACTGTTTGGGGACGGCAAATCACATTCAACACAAATTATCAAACATGCTTATCCACTAAGTTTCATGGCCTAAATGAAAACATGAAATTTATAGAGGTCTGTAGCACATTTTTTTACAACAAAATCTAGAAATAAAGGATTATAGCCATAATTTGTATAATCGTCTTATGTATGTCTAATAATATGGCAGAAACCAACCATACACACAAATTATTTTTTCAGTGACTTACTTTTTGAGGAAGGCAGCAAAGGCCTTGACGAACTCTTGCTGGTTCACGTCTTTAACTGTCACACCACCAGGCATCTGTGGAGGAAAGTAAGGAATTTACTTACATTTCGTATGACAGCAATCTTAACATACATTTTGTATGACCGTAATCACCTAGTAAAATTACAATCTATTCACACACATCGTAAAAGGAACAGTGAAATAGTTTTGTAAAATCTGATTCCTGAATCATCCCAGATGTGTGGGGGGGGGGGGGGGGGGGGAACGGTATAGAGAAACAGAATTTTATGGAAGATATTTGGTAAACTATTGAAGTTAAACTAGTTAAATTAGGTAGCAGAAACAATCGAGTTGCAGACACAATACCGTACAGTCCAGAAGTTTTATGCTATGAGCAGCCGTGTCCAAAAAATTATGTTCCCACAACGATCGGCATCCGCCATTTTTGACCATGTGCAAGCAAGTCGCCAGAAAGAAGGCGAAATCAATCACTTTTTTCAACACGTCAGGCTCAATCGAGACACCTTGTATTATCTAGTTCGAAACTTGGATGCTTTTTTGTTCATTTGGGTCGAATTTTTGCAGCAAGTTACCAGTAATAAGAGAAATATTGGCCATCTAATGCGTACAGGCAAACCTCAGACCTACCTTGAAAAATGGTGGCAAGGAAAGAGGCCGAGAAAGGGAAAATATCCCGGATGCCACGTGAACCTTCGCGAGATTTGATTCAATGGATAACATTACTGTAGTTCGTACAAGAATCGCTAGCTGTCACTGCTGCGCGGTCCTTGAATGTTGTTATCAAAGTATGGATTAGCTATAACATTAGACTCACAAACTATGCACTGAAACAAGAAGGCACCATTACACTTCTCTAGAGTGAATAATTTGTTAGTTAACAAGACTGACCATGCGTGGCTAGCAAAACCAGGAAACTGCAGTACTAAACTGCTCCGTCGCATGTCGCTCATACAGTGCAACGAACACATGTGTCTTCAGGGAGGTATCTTCATGACCAATTTCCACAGTGCAGCCACGATGAACAGCCACGCTGCTATTGGTCAGGATACTAAAATGCCTAAATCTTATTGGTGCAAATACACATGCTGCAGCAATATAGCGCAGTTTCGCCAGTGGGGAGGGCTACGGCGTTCTCCGTCGATTTTAGGCCTAAAAACGTCAGTTTTTACGTCTATATTCACTGCATTTGTGTGGCTCTTAGCTCTGGGCACAAACAAATGGGTACAGATGAATATATTTGATGGAATTTTAGCTCTGGGGACCAGGTAACACTCCGTACAGGTAACGTTAATTTACTGGCACTGTACAGGTCTGGGGACGAGGTAAAGCACCATACAGGTAATATTTGTGCGGCTCTTAGGTCTGGGGACCAGGTAAGGCACCGTACAGGTAATATTTCCGCGGCTCTTAGGTCTGGGGACCAGGTAAGACACCGTACAGGTAATATTTGTGCGGCTCTTAGGTCTGGGGACCAGGTAAGGCACCGTACAGGTAATATTTGTGCGGCTCTTAGGTCTGGGGACCAGGTAAGGCACCGTACAGGTAATATTTGTGCGGCTCTTAGGTCTGGGGACCAGGTAAGGCACCGTACAGGTAATATTTGTGCGGCTCTTAGGTCTGGGGACCAGGTAAGGCACCGTACAGGTAATAATTGCGCGGCTCTTAGATCTGGGGACCAGGTAAGGCACCGTCCAGGTAATATTCCCGCGGCTCTTAGGTCTGGGGACCAGGTAAGGCACCGTACAGGTAATATTTGTGCGGCTCTTAGGTCTGGGGACCAGGTAAGGCACCGTACAGGTAATATATGCGTGGCTCTTAGGTCTGGGGACCAGGTAAGGCACCGTACAGGTAATATTTGTGCGGCTCTTAGGTCTGGGGACCAGGTAAGGCACCGTACAGGTAATATTCCCGCGGCTCTTAGGTCTGGGGACCAGGTAAGGCACCGTACAGGTAATATTTGCGCGGCTCTTAGGTCTGGGGACCAGGTAAGGCACCGTACAGGTAATATTTGTGCGGCTCTTAGGTCTGGGGACCAGGTAAGGCACCGTACAGGTAATATTTGTGCGGCTCTTAGGTCTGGGGACCAGGTACGCCACCGTACATGTAATATATGCGCGGCTCTTAGGTCTGGGGACCAGGTAAGGCACCGTACAGGTAATATTTGTGCGGCTCTTAGGTCTGGGGACCAGGTAAGGCACCGTACAGGTAATATTTGTGCAGCTCTTAGGTCTGGGGACCAGGTAAGGCACCGTACAGGTAATATTTGCGCGGCTCTTAGGTCTGGGGACCAGGTAAGGCACCGTACAGGTAATATTTGTGCGGCTCTTAGGTCTGGGGACCAGGTAAGGCACCGTACAGGTAATATTCCCGCGGCTCTTAGGTCTGGGGACCAGGTAAGGCACCGTACAGGTAATATTTGTGCGGCTCTTAGGTCTGGGGACCAGGTACGCCACCGTACATGTAATATATGCGCGGCTCTTAGGTCTGGGGACCAGGTAAGGCACCGTACAGGTAATATTTGTGCGGCTCTTAGGTCTGGGGACCAGGTAAGGCACCGTACAGGTAATATTTGTGCGGCTCTTAGGTCTGGGGACCAGGTAAGGCACCGTACAGGTAATATTCCCGCGGCTCTTAGGTCTGGGGACCAGGTAAGGCACCGTACAGGTAATATTTGTGCGGCTCTTAGGTCTGGGGACCAGGTAAGGCACCGTACAGGTAATATTTGTGCGGCTCTTACATGTAGGTCTGGGGACCAGGTACGCCACCGTACATGTAATATATGCGCGGCTCTTAGGTCTGGGGACCAGGTAAGGCACCGTACAGGTAATATTTGTGCGGCTCTTACGTCTGGGGACCAGGTAAGGCACCGTCCAGGTAATATTTGTGCGGCTCTTAGGTCTGGGGACCAGGTAAGGCACCGTACAGGTAATATATGCGTTGCTCTTAGGTCTGGGGACCAGGTAAGGCACCGTACAGGTAATATTCCCGCGGCTCTTAGGTCTGGGGACCAGGTACGCCACCGTACATGTAATATATGCGCGGCTCTTAGGTCTGGGGACCAGGTAAGGCACCGTACAGGTAATATTTGTGCGGCTCTTAGGTCTGGGGACCAGGTAAGGCACCGTACAGGTAATATTTGTGCAGCTCTTAGGTCTGGGGACCAGGTAAGGCACCGTACAGGTAATATTTGCGCGGCTCTTAGGTCTGGGGACCAGGTAAGGCACCGTACAGGTAATAATTGCGCGGCTCTTAGATCTGGGGACCAGGTAAGGCACCTTCCAGGTAATATTCCCGCGGCTCTTAGGTCTGGGGACCAGGTAAGGCACCGTCCAGGTAATATTTGTGCGGCTCTTAGGTCTGGGGACCAGGTAAGGCACCGTACAGGTAATATATGCGTGGCTCTTAGGTCTGGGGACCAGGTAAGGCACCGTACAGGTAATATTTGTGCGGCTCTTAGGTCTGGGGACCAGGTAAGGCACCGTACAGGTAATATTTGTGCGGCTCTTAGGTCTGGGGACCAGGTAAGGCACCGTACAGGTAATATTTGCGCGGCTCTTAGGTCTGGGGACCAGGTAAGGCACCGTACAGGTAATATTTGCGCGGCTCTTAGGTCTGGGGACCAGGTAAGGCACCGTACAGGTAATATTTGTGCGGCTCTTAGGTCTGGGGACCAGGTAAGGCACCGTACAGGTAATATTCCCGCGGCTCTTAGGTCTGGGGACCAGGTAAGGCACCGTACAGGTAATATTTGCGCGGCTCTTAGGTCTGGGGACCAGGTAAGGCACCGTACAGGTAATATTTGTGCGGCTCTTAGGTCTGGGGACCAGGTAAGGCACCGTACAGGTAATATTTGTGCGGCTCTTAGGTCTGGGGACCAGGTAAGGCACCGTACAGGTAATATTCCCGCGGCTCTTAGGTCTGGGGACCAGGTAAGGCACCGTACAGGTAATATTTGTGCGGCTCTTAGGTCTGGGGACCAGGTAAGGCACCGTACAGGTAATATTTGTGCGGCTCTTACATGTAGGTCTGGGGACCAGGTACGCCACCGTACATGTAATATATGCGCGGCTCTTAGGTCTGGGGACCAGGTAAGGCACCGTACAGGTAATATTTGTGCGGCTCTTACGTCTGGGGACCAGGTAAGGCACCGTCCAGGTAATATTTGTGCGGCTCTTAGGTCTGGGGACCAGGTAAGGCACCGTACAGGTAATATATGCGTTGCTCTTAGGTCTGGGGACCAGGTAAGGCACCGTACAGGTAATATTCCCGCGGCTCTTAGGTCTGGGGACCAGGTACGCCACCGTACATGTAATATATGCGCGGCTCTTAGGTCTGGGGACCAGGTAAGGCACCGTACAGGTAATATTTGTGCGGCTCTTAGGTCTGGGAACCAGGTAAGGCACCGTACAGGTAATATTTGTGCAGCTCTTAGGTCTGGGGACCAGGTAAGGCACCGTACAGGTAATATTTGCGCGGCTCTTAGGTCTGGGGACCAGGTAAGGCACCGTACAGGTAATAATTGCGCGGCTCTTAGATCTGGGGACCAGGTAAGGCACCTTCCAGGTAATATTCCCGCGGCTCTTAGGTCTGGGGACCAGGTAAGGCACCGTCCAGGTAATATTTGTGCGGCTCTTAGGTCTGGGGACCAGGTAAGGCACCGTACAGGTAATATTTGTGCGGCTCTTAGGTCTGGGGACCAGGTAAGGCACCGTACAGGTAATATTCCCGCGGCTCTTAGGTCTGGGGACCAGGTAAGGCACCGTACAGGTAATATTTGTGCGGCTCTTAGGTCTGGGGACCAGGTACGCCACCGTACATGTAATATATGCGCGGCTCTTAGGTCTGGGGACCAGGTAAGGCACCGTACAGGTAATATTTGTGCGGCTCTTAGGTCTGGGGACCAGGTAAGGCACCGTACAGGTAATATTTGTGCGGCTCTTAGGTCTGGGGACCAGGTAAGGCACCGTACAGGTAATATTCCCGCGGCTCTTAGGTCTGGGGACCAGGTAAGGCACCGTACAGGTAATATTTGTGCGGCTCTTAGGTCTGGGGACCAGGTAAGGCACCGTACAGGTAATATTTGTGCGGCTCTTACATGTAGGTCTGGGGACCAGGTACGCCACCGTACATGTAATATATGCGCGGCTCTTAGGTCTGGGGACCAGGTAAGGCACCGTACAGGTAATATTTGTGCGGCTCTTACGTCTGGGGACCAGGTAAGGCACCGTCCAGGTAATATTTGTGCGGCTCTTAGGTCTGGGGACCAGGTAAGGCACCGTACAGGTAATATATGCGTTGCTCTTAGGTCTGGGGACCAGGTAAGGCACCGTCCAGGTAATATTTGTGCGGCTCTTAGGTCTGGGGACCAGGCTAGGCACCGTACAGGTAATATTTGTGCGGCTCTTAGGTCTGGGGACCAGGCTAGGCACCGTACAGGTAATTCTTGTGCGGCTCTTAGGTCTTGGGACCAGGTAAGGCACCTTATAGGTAATATTTGCGTGGCTCTTAGGTCTGGGGACCAGGTAAGTTACCGTACAGGTAATATTTCCGCGGCTCTTAGGTCTGGGGACCAGGTAAGGCACCGTACATGTAATATTTGCGCGGCTCTTAGGTCTGGGGACCAGGTAAGGCACTGTACAGGTAATATTTGCATAGAGTTTTTATCTAGGAACCAGGTAAGGCCCTGTACCAGTAATATTTGTATAGCCCTTTCATCTGGGGATAAGGTAAGGCACCATACAGGTAATATTTGCATGGTCCTTTCATCTTTGGACCAAATACGATACAGGTGTCGTACGTATGGTTCATATCTCTTGTGACCTATGAAGACCAATTTATGTTCGTTCGGTCTTTTGGACCTTTGATGTTTTGCTTATTGGCATTTCTATATACGTAGATCGCTGGCCTAGAATATTTCTTCTTTTTTTTTTTTCAGGGCATTTGCCAAAAATGATTACACAGCAGAAAATGGAGATTTCTATGCATCACATTCTGGAATTGTTGGAAGTGCTGGCTTTAGTTCATAATAACAACATGAATACTGAACCCTGACTTATGTTATCTTAATTCTGTCAGGTTCTTTCTCCAAAAGTAGAATAACTAGAAGTGGATAGTAGTGATGAACTGTAGAACAATTCTGTGTTTGCTTGTTTGTTTGTTTGCTTTCTATTTGTCTGAGTGGCATGTGTAGGAATATTTGCTAAAACTGTTAAAAGCATAACCTGTTATAGTAACTAGATTCATTACCTGTAGTACCTGTAGACATTACCTGTATGTTTATGATACATTGTATATTATTTTTAGCACAATTCAATTATTATTAAAGCTGAAATACACATTTTAACTCTTGTTTCAATGGACTTTCAATTCCAGTATAGTTCAATTCAGTATACAATACACAAACTGCAAATACACAGCATTAAAATCATATATCCCACCATGATAGTTGGACGCATGCATGTCGTTAACAACCCCCAGTACTTGATCATGATAGGAGTGACAGAGTAAACTGAGTAAAGACTTAAAGGAATGTAGAATGAAAGTTTTCTTTGCAAGTTAGAGGTAATATAGCTTCAATGACGCAAATTCATCTGAAAATAACTCAATGTCCAATTACAGCATCAGGCAGGGAATTCATACAGTAACTTTATAAGCTTCCATTAACATACCAGCCGAATTTGAAAGAAATCCGTCCAGTTTTAGGCGAGATACGAAAAACAACACGTTTTTAGCTATGTTTCGCATACTAGTAAACAATTCTAGGTCGATTTTGACCGCATCACACAAAATTGCATTTTCCTTTGTAGATCGAGAAGGAAGTTGTATTTTAGGATGAAACTTGGACATTAGTATCCCGAAATACCGATCTATCCGTATTATTAACAGATTGGCTCTTCTTTCATTCCTTTTTGTAGATACAGGTCATTCATTTGTCTTTATTTTTCGGCCATGCCAAAAAATCCCACTGGAATGTTTGGTATTACAATAATAAGGTAGATATTTAGGGATTTACATTATGAAATAGACATTATCTTCTACATAGGTCTGGTAAGGACCTTTCAGTGGTATCACCACTTCCTTTTTCAATGGTTGCCCTTAATCGTTTTGGAGGAAAGAAAACTTTTATGATGAAAAGTTGATAGATCTATGCTTTAATTACGCAAATTTCAATTGCAAATAACTCAATAAGCAATAATGACATCAGCATGGCAATTCATACAGTGACTTTGCAAGCTTTCGTAAACATACCAGCCGAATTTGAAAGAAATCTGTTCAGTTTTAGGCGAGATACGAAAACTGAGACGTTCTAAGCTCGAGCGAAGCGAGTCCGCGTTCAAACCGCTATGTTTCGCATAAACAATTCTAGCTCGATTTTGACCGCATCACGCAGAATTGCGTTTTCCGTTCTAGACCGAGAAGGAAATGATATTTTGAGATGAAACTTGGACATTAATATCCTGAAATAATGATCTATCTCTGCTGTGAACAGATTTGTTGTAACTCGAATTCTCGTCAAGCTACAAGTAATTTATTTGTCTTCATTTTTCGGCCATGCCCAAAAATCCCACTGGAATGTGCGACATTGCCATAATAAGGTAGAGTTAGGGATTTACATTCTGAAATGGACATAATCTTTGATATACGTTTGTTGGGGACCTTTCAGTGGTATCACCACTTGCTTTTTCAATGGTTACACTCAATCTTTTTAGAGAAAAGAAAACTTTTATTTGGAAGAGTTGTAGGAAATCTATGCTTGAATGGCGCAAATTTCAATTGCTAATAACTCAATAACCAATAATGACATCAGCATGGCAATTCATACAGTAACCTTGTAAGCTTTCGTAAGCATACCAGCCGAATTTGAAAGAAATCTGTTCAGTTTTAGGCGAGATACGAAAACTGAGACGTTCTAAGCTCGAGCGAAGCGAGTCCGCGTTCAAACCGCTATGTTTCGCATACACAATTCTAGCTCGATTTTGACCGCATCACGCAGAATTGCGTTTTCCGTTCTAGACCGAGAAGGAAATGATATTTTGAGATGAAACTTGGACATTAATATCCTGAAATACTGATCTATCTCTGCTGTGAACAGATTTGTTGTAACTCGAATTCTCGTCAAGCTACAAGCAATTTATTTGTCTTCATTTTTCGGCCATGCCCAAAAATCCCACTGGAATGTGCGACATTGCCATAATAAGGTAGAGTTAGGGATTTACATTCTGAAATGGACATAATCTTTGATATACGTTTGTTGGGGACCTTTCAGTGGTATCACCACTTGCTTTTTCAATGGTTACACTCAATCTTTTTAGAGAAAAGAAAACTTTTATTTGGAAGAGTTGTAGGAAATCTATGCTTGAATGGCGCAAATTTCAATTGCTAATAACTCAATAACCAATAATGACATCAGCATGGCAATTCATACAGTAACCTTGTAAGCTTTCGTAAGCATACCAGCCGAATTTGAAAGAAATCTGTTCAGTTTTAGGCGAGATACGAAAACTGAGACGTTCTAAGCTCGAGCGAAGCGAGTCCGCGTTCAAACCGCTATGTTTCGCATACACAATTCTAGCTCGATTTTGACCGCATCACGCAGAATTGCGTTTTCCGTTATAGACCGAGAAGGAAATGATATTTTGAGATGAAACTTGGACATTAATATCCTGAAATACTGATCTATCTCTGCTGTGAACAGATTTGTTGTAACTCGAATTCTCGTCAAGCTACAAGCAATTTATTTGTCTTCATTTTTCGGCCATGCCCAAAAATCCCACTGGAATGTGCGACATTGCCATAATAAGGTAGAGTTAGGGATTTACATTCTGAAATGGACATAATCTTTGATATACGTTTGTTGGGGACCTTTCAGTGGTATCACCACTTGCTTTTTCAATGGTTACACTCAATCTTTTTAGAGAAAAGAAAACTTTTATTTGGAAGAGTTGTAGGAAATCTATGCTTGAATGGCGCAAATTTCAATTGCTAATAACTCAATAACCAATAATGACATCAGCATGGCAATTCATACAGTAACCTTGTAAGCTTTCGTAAGCATATCAGCCGAATTTGAAAGAAATCTGTTCAGTTTTAGGCGAGATACGAAAACTGAGACGTTCTAAGCTCGAGCGAAGCGAGTCCGCGTTCAAACCGCTATGTTTCGCATAAACAATTCTAGCTCGATTTTGACCGCATCACGCAGAATTGCGTTTTCCGTTCTAGACCGAGAAGGAAATGATATTTTGAGATGAAACTTGGACATTAATATCCTGAAATACTGATCTATCTCTGCTGTGAACAGATTTGTTGTAACTCGAATTCTCGTCAAGCTACAAGCAATTTATTTGTCTTCATTTTTCGGCCATGCCCAAAAATCCCACTGGAATTTGCGACATTGCCATAATAAGGTAGAGTTAGGGATTTACATTATGAAAAAGACATAATCTTTGATATAAGTTTGTTGAGGACCTTGCAGTGTTATCATCACTTCATTTTCTATGGTTGCAATCAGTCGTTTTGGAGGGATGTAAACTTTTATTTTGAAAGGTCGTGAGAAATCTAAGTTTTAATGATAAGATTTCAACTGAAAATAACTCAATAATTAATTATGATATCAGTATAGGAATTCATACAGTAACTCTATAACCTTTCATGAATATACCGGTCAAATTTGAAAGAAATCTGTTCAGTTCTAGGCGATATACGGAAACCGCGAGACGTTGTAAGCTCGCCCTAAGCTAGGCCGCGCTCAAACCGCTATGTTTCCCATAGACAATTCTATGTCGGTTTTGACCACGTTTTGACCGCATCACACAAAGTTGCGTTTTTCTTTCTAGATTGATAAAGATGTGATATTTTAGGACGAAACTTGGACATAGATAGGCTGAAATAGTGATCTATCTGTGATCTTGACAGATTAACTCGTCTTTCATTCCTTTTGAAGATATATGCCTTTCATTTGTTTTCATTTTTTGGTCATGGCTAAAAATCCCACCGGAAAGTGTAAGCTTTTCAAAAATGAGGTAGAGTTATGGATTCACACTATGAAATACACATAATCTTCTATATAGGTCTGTTAAGAACCTTTCAGTGGTATCACCACTTCATTTTCCAATGGTTGCATATAATCTTTTTAGAGAAATGTAGACTTTTATTATGAAAAGGTGCAAGAAATCGATGCTTTAATTACGCAAATTTCAACTGAAAATAACTCAATAACCAATTATGACATCAGCATGGGAATTCATACAGTAACTTTATACGCTTCCATGAATATATCAGTCGAATTTGAAAGAAACCCATTCAGTTGTAGGCAAGATACGGAAACCAAGACGTCCTAAGCTCGCGCTAAGCGAGGTCGCGTTAAAACCGCAACGTTTTGCATAGGCAATTTTAGGTCGACTTTACCGGTAACTCTATCACTCGTTTTCCTTCCTAAAACAAGAAGACGTTTTACATGAAACTTGCACAGGGGTTCGCTATCATGTTGATCTATCTGTGCTGTGAACAGATTTGCTCTTTCTCGCATTCTCGTGAAGCTTCAAGCAATTCGTCTTCGAATTCATTTTCAGTGATCAGCATGTCGAGAGGGACGCTGTGGAACCCTTTTTGGGCTATTCCGCCAATTAAAAGTCTAAATTTTGTCTTTTGGAAATTGCATTCAGTCACATTCTTCTATCATACAGTCACCCATAGGAATATTAAGTCCTAGTGGTTGTATACAAATAATAATGGTGAAGTAAATGGGATGATTTTGATTTTGTGCATTTGCAGGCTTTATATTATATCCTGGCGTAAGAAACCAATGTGCACAAAAGACAATTAAAACAACAGAGTAGTAGGTATACTTCAACTTTAATAACAACTGCATTGTGGTTAAATGTATCACGAATCTTCTCTTCTTGAGGAAGTGTATTTATAGTACATGTATTACATTTGAAAACAGCAGAATGTAATCTAAATACAAAATACATTTGCTATATCATTTGCTATAAACAGATTTAGAAATTATTCTTATACATGTGCCACTCAGAAGAATGAAAAAGGGACCAATACAAACACAGAATTAGTCGTTACAATCCACTTCTAGTCATTCTACTTTTCAAGTAGGAACCTGACAGAGTTAACATAAGTCAAGGTTCAGCATTCAAGTTGTTATAAAAAAAGGGACTTCAAAAGTACTTCAAACCAATCTAGACTGTGATGCATAGATATTTCCTGCTGTACAATAAGCTCCTCTTTCAGGCATTTAATGTTTTCAACAGCCTATGCCTGAAAAGAAGAAATGTTCTCCTCCAGGAACCTGCATATACAAAATGTCAAGAACCGAATAAATGAAAAAGAGCCACACAAATATTGCTCAAGTGCCGTACCTGGTCCCCAGATGAAAGGGCCATACAAATATTACTTGAACGATGCCTTGCCTGGTCCCCAGACCTAAGAGCCGCACAAATATTACCTATAAGGTGCCTTACCTGGTCTCCAAAGCTATGAGCCACGCATTACCTGTACGGTGCGTTACATGGTCCCCAGACCTAAGAGCCCCGCATATATTACCTGTACGGTGCCTTACCTGGTCCCCAGACCTAAGAGCCGCGCAATTATTACCTGTACGGTGCCTTACCTGGTCCCCAGACCTAAGAGCCGCACAAATATTACCTGTACGGTGCCTTGCCTGGTCCCCAGACCTAAGAGCCGCACAAATATTACCTGTACGGTGCCTTACCTGGTCCCCAGACCTAAGAGCCGCGGAAATATTACCTGTACGGTGCCTTACCTGGTCCCCAGACCTAAGAGCCGCACAAATATTACCTGTACGGTGCCTTACCTGGTCCCCAGACCTAAGAGCCGCACAAATATTACATGTACGGTGTCTTACCTGGTCCCCAGACCTAAGAGCCGCGGAAATATTACCTGTACGGTGCCTTACCTGGTCCCCAGACCTAAGAGCCGCACAAATATTACCTGTACGGTGCCTTACCTGGTCCCCAGACCTAAGAGCCGCGGAAATATTACCTGTACCGTGCCTTACCTGGTCCCCAGACCTAAGAGCCGCACAAATATTACCTGTACGGTGCCTTACCTGGTCCCCAGACCTAAGAGCCGCACAAATATTACCTGTACGGTGCCTTACCTGGTCCGCAGACCTAAGAGCCGCGCAATTATTACCTGTACGGTGCCTTACCTGGTCCCCAGACCTAAGAGCCGCGGAAATATTACCTGTATCGTGCCTTACCTGGTCCCCAGATCTAAGAGCCGCGCAATCATTACCTGTACGGTGCCTTACCTGGTCCCCAGACCTAAGAGCCGCGGAAATATTACCTGTACGGTGCCTTACCTGGTCCCCAGACCTAAGAGCCGCGCAATTATTACCTGTACGGTGGCATACCTGGTCCCCAGACCTAAGAGCCGCGGAAATATTACCTGTACGGTGCCTTACCTGGTCCCCAGACCTAAGAGCCGCACAAATATTACCTGTACGGTGCCTTACCTGGTCCCCAGACCTAAGAGCCGCACAAATATTACCTGTACGGTGCCTTACCTGGTCCCCAGACCTAAGAGCCGTGGAAATATTACCTGTACGGTGCCTTACCTGGTCCCCAGACCTAAGAGCCGCGGAAATATTACCTGTACGGTGCCTTACCTGGTCCCCAGACCTAAGAGCCGCACAAATATTACCTGTACGGTGCCTTACCTGGTCCCCAGACCTAAGAGCCACACAATAATTACCTGTACGGTGCCTTACCTGGTCCCCAGACCTAAGAGCCGCGGAAATATTACCTGTATCGTGCCTTACCTGGTCCCCAGATCTAAGAGCCGCGCAATTATTACCTGTACGGTGCCTTACCTGGTCCCCAGACCTAAGAGCCGCCGAAATATTACCTGTACGGTGCCTTACCTGGTCCCCAGACCTAAGAGCCGCGCAATTATTACCTGTACGGTGGCATACCTGGTCCCCAGACCTAAGAGCCGCACAAATATTACCTGTACGGTGCCTTACCTGGTCCCCAGACCTAAGAGCCGCACAAATATTACCTGTACGGTGCCTTACCTGGTCCCCAGACCTAAGAGCCGCACAAATATTACCTGTACGGTGCCTTACCTGGTCCCCAGACCTAAGAGCCGTGGAAATATTACCTGTACGGTGCCTTACCTGGTCCCCAGACCTAAGAGCCGCGGAAATATTACCTGTACGGTGCCTTACCTGGTCCCCAGACCTAAGAGCCGCACAAATATTACCTGTACGGTGCCTTACCTGGTCCCCAGACCTAAGAGCCACACAATAATTACCTGTACGGTGCCTTACCTGGTCCCCAGACCTAAGAGCCGCGGAAATATTACCTGTATCGTGCCTTACCTGGTCCCCAGATCTAAGAGCCGCGCAATTATTACCTGTACGGTGCCTTACCTGGTCCCCAGACCTAAGAGCCGCCGAAATATTACCTGTACGGTGCCTTACCTGGTCCCCAGACCTAAGAGCCGCGCAATTATTACCTGTACGGTGGCATACCTGGTCCCCAGACCTAAGAGCCGCACAAATATTACCTGTACGGTGCCTTACCTGGTCCCCAGACCTAAGAGCCGCGGAAATATTACCTGTACGGTGCCTTACCTGGTCCCCAGACCTAAGAGCCGCACAAATATTACCTGTACGGTGCCTTACCTGGTCCCCAGACCTAAGAGCCGCACAAATATTACCTGTACGGTGCCTTACCTGGTCCCCAGACCTAAGAGCCGCGGAAATATTACCTGTACGGTGCCTTACCTGGTCCCCAGACCTAAGAGCCGCACAAATATTACCTGTACGGTGCCTTACCTGGTCCCCAGACCTAAGAGCCGCGCAATTATTACCTATACAGTGCCTTATATAAATATAACCTTACAGAGTGTTACCTCCAAGTTGCATCATCTGGTCCCCTGAACTAATAGCCGACAAATAGAATAACGTTGACGTTACCTATATAGTAACGTTACATAGAGTGTTACCAGTGCAGTGTTACCTGGTCTTTAGAGCTAAAAGCCAGAGACGTAACGTTACTAGTATAAGTTAACGTTACCTGTACGGAGTGTTACCTGGTCCCCAGAGCTAAATTTCCATCAAATATATTCATCTGTACCCATTTGCTTGTGCCCAGAGCTAAGAGCCACACAAATGCAGTGAATATAGACGTAAAAACTGACGTTTTTAGGCCTAAAATCGACGGAGAACGCCGTAGCCCTCCCCACTGGCGAAACTGCGCTATATTGCTGCAGCATGTGTATTTGCACCAATAAGATTTAGGCATTTTAGTATCCTGACCAATAGCAGCGTGGCTGTTCATCGTGGCTGCACTGTGGAAATTGGTCATGAAGATACCTCCTTCAGGGGCGTGTTATCCTAATAACATACGGTAAATACCTGATTTAGAGAGCCGAATCTCATTGTATCTTAGACGTGAAGCAGTTGAAATAGATCCAACACCTTCATCAATCGATCTAGACAGGTAAGTAGTAGGGATGCGTACCTAAACAAAAGTTTAGGTTCAGGTCCGGACTTGAATCCAGAGGTTTAGGTTCAGGTCCGGACCTAATGAGTCCGGACCTAAACCCATGGCATATTTGAAGGCTATTATAACAGCATAACGCGAGCAATTTGGCTAAATTAAGTTGAAGACTCTTTAACGAAGACTTCTATCGAAGACTAAAAGGGTGAAAAAACTCAAACTCGTCTGGTTTATTCCCTGTGACACACCAGTGCAAGTGATCCCGGCACTGTATTTGCAAGGTATACTAGTCTTTGTACTGGTCTAGAACGAAAATAATTTTGTGAGTGCTAGATTTTTTATTACGAGTCCGGACTTGAATCACTGGGTTTAGGTTTTTTTTGGACCTGAACCTAAACGTTTTTACAAGTCCGGTTTAGGTACGGCATTTAGGTACGCATCCCTAGTAAGTAGTGTCGCTATGAAAGATAAAATCGTGTTTGATAACGTTTTGAATGGGTGTGGGAGGGGGGCAAGAATATTTCTCTTGAAACTCTTAGCCAATAGAAGTTTTGCTGGCATATTAAAACATTATCATTTGTACAATGCCTTATAAGTTCCAGAAATTGAGCTCTTGCATTCAGTATGCTTTAATATCCAACTCTTTTCCCAATCATATAAACACCAACTGACTGCAAAACATGTCATTGGAACATATGCCATTCATTAGATGAATGTTATGTAATAATATTAGCTGTTGAAGCTTAATCAAGAGGAAGGGACTGTAGTCAAGTTATCAAAAGTATTTCTTGCATCAAGTAATTTTTTTTAATCCTTGGTCACATGGAAGTTGACTGTACCATAGTTACATTATACAGGGTTATTGTACCAATTAAGTTATGTACTTCATATAACTACAGTAACTGTTTGGGCAACATTGATAATCTCGTATAATTACAGAGGTAAGATGGACCAGTGTGTGCTTGTATCAGCTGACAACAGCCACGCCCCCATCCCCCTGTCACATGACCAGCCTGTGGTCCTGGGGCGAGGACCACTAACCAGAATAGCGGACAAGAAATGCTCCAGACAGCAAGGTACACCCTCCAAAAACTCTTCAGAAGAATTTGTATTTATGTTCTAGCCATGTTTATGTAGGACGTTTACTCTGCACATGTTTGCTGGCTGGATCAAATCTTATTTTCAGAATGAGATCTGTCATCTTATAAATATCTTGAGTGATGTGATTTGAAATGTCTTTGGATTGAGCTTTATAAATGAAGGATGCAAATTTCCTATTCCTCTTAGCAAAAGACCTCTATATTTTAGCATTTTACACATACTTATTGAGAATATTATTCTATACAGCTGTTAACTTTGTGCTTTTCCTGTTGTTTCCAGTTGAACTGACTGTAGACCTTGAGAAGAAAACTGTGATACTGAAACAGGTTTGCCATTCAGTAGTTATATTGTAGTGTATACTCTATGAATGATACAATGTATATAATTTACTTTAAGCTGGAATATCATCTCTTCTATGATGTAGAACTAATAGGTGAATTTGCAGATTTTTCTTACATACACAATGTTACAATGTATAAAATTTACTTTAAGCTGGAATATCATCTCTTCTATGATGTGGAACTAATAGGTGAATTTGCAGATTTTTCTTACATATACATAGTGTCCTATCTGATCTTGTACTTCAAGAACTTACTACACAGAGTCAGAGTTCTTGGACAGAGACATAATTTGCTCTGTAGAAGAAATACATGAACATGTTTACACCGTACAGTGAAATCTTTCATATGTTATGTGATGTTGTGAAATTTCGACATTTTTTGTATTTCCATGTTTGTTCTGCAGCTGGGTGCCAATTCCTGCAGTGTCGGAGGAAAACAGCTCAACCCAAATGAAACCATCACCCTGCACCATGGACAGGTCTTCTGTATGCTGTTTGACAAGTTTCCTCACCGGGTACAATTTTCTTCAAACACCGACACCAACAAGCCCCAACATAGGCCAAAAGGGGCTAAGGCAAAAGAGGATGTCACAGTGAAAGACAGTGCTTCATCAAGGAAAAACATTCTAGACTTTTTCCAGAAGAAACAAGGGGTCAAGAGACCACCCAGTCCTGATAGGATTTCTCCTTTGCCAAAGAAGAAAATCAAGTCAGAGAAAAAACTGGCCGACATGTCAGAAAGTGAGGATTCAGAGAATGAGGAAAAGAGTGAGCAGGAGTCGGGTGTTGTTCAGGGGAAAACACCTCCAAAAGACAAGTTGAAGGACATGTCAGACAGTGAAGAGTCGGACTCAGAACACAGGAGGGATATCCAGGAGAGGCTGAAACGTTTGGGACAGATGTACGAGGCACAGTCTCCGCAAAAAGGGACGGAAAAACCAAACAGTAACACAGAAGGGAAAGTTAGACCTGGGGGATCAGCCATTCAGTTAGGTGCCCCAACCACTGATGCATGCTGGGAAGAGTTTGGTGAACTGCTAGTCTACACCAGTAAGGGGGTACAGGGTTGTAGTAAGGTTGCCAGTTTTGACATTGACGGAACGATTATTGTGACCAAGTCTGGGAAGGTGTTTGCACAGGACACCTTTGATTGGAAAATTGCATTCTCAGAAGTTCCCGGGAAGTTGAAGAAGTTGGTTTCTGAAGGGTACAAGGTTGTCTTCTTCACCAATCAGATGGGCATCCAGAGGGGGAAGATCAATGAGAAGGACTACAGAAGGAAGGTGGAAGACATAGTGGCCAAGCTTGGTGTTGCAGTTCAAGTGTACGTCGCTAGGGGAAGTGGGAAGTACAGGAAGCCTGTAACAGGCATGTGGGACCATCTAGTGGAAAGAGGAAATGATGGTGTACCGGTGGACAAGGATGCCAGCTTCTACGTCGGTGATGCAGCAGGGAGACTGGTGAACTGGGCCCCAGGGAGGAAGAAGGACTTTGCCTGCAGCGATCGTCTGTTTGCAATAAACATTGGACTCACGTTTCACACGCCCGAGGAATATTTCCTTGGCTACAGGAAGGCCACCTTCAAACTACCCGACTTTGACCCAAGAAAGCTGGATGCAGACGGGCCTCTGTATTCCCCACCCACCACCAGTCTTACCTCCTCGTCACCTGAGGTTGTAGTGATGGTGGGATGTCCTGCATCGGGGAAAACGTTCTTCGTCAAACAGAACCTGGTCTCCAAGGGATACGTCCACGTGAACAGGGACGTGCTGGGCACGTGGCAGAAGTGCGTGGCAGCGTGCAACCAGGCGTTGGCCGGGGGGAAGAGTGTGGTGGTCGACAACACCAACCCAGACGTGGAGTCCAGGAAGCGATACGTGGACTGTGCACGCCAGGCGAAGGCGCAGTGTCGCTGTTTTGTGATGGCGGCCTCGCTGGACTTGTGTCGCCATAACAACAGGTTCCGCGACATGACCTACACGGGTGCGGGGCACGTGAAAGTAGCGGATCCCGTCATATTCTCATATCGGAAGAAATACGTGGAACCTCAGATGTCTGAGGGGTTTGAGGAGATTGTGCGGGTGAACTTTGTGCCAAAGTTTCAAGACAAGAAGCTTGAGGCCATGTATAGACAATTTTCAGGTTAGGTCTGAAGAAGCTTAATGTGAAAAGCTTCGTTTTCTTCTGAGCAAAAAAAAAAACTGGTTCTGAGTTAACAAATATTCCACAACTAGGTGGTAGTGCCAAATGGAAAGAACTACCCATGGAATTAATCCTAAGAGAGACAACTGTGTCTTGCTAAAATTCTCAAAAGTTTTCTTCAACAGATTAGCCTGACTAAATCGCGCTCCTGGCGGTCGCCCGCCCCAAAGGTTTTCGCCCTCCACCTTTGGGGTGGGGGTCATTATACTCCCAGCCAAGAGCTTGTGTAAACACAGGTATGGTAATGGAATGTTGTAAATTGACTACACTAAACATAGTTCATATGTACATAAAGAGTAAATGTATATTCAATGTTGTGAATTGAACAGCCTCACCATGTCAACAATTATACAAGGTGACAGAAATTATACAAAGCCTATAAGGGTTAGGGTTAGGGTTAGGGTTATTACAACAGTGCTAAAGTTTCCAGTTTATTTCTGACCATATTTCAATAACATTTCACCAGTAGTACAAAGTAACATAACTCCCATACGAAAGAAACATTTAAATCAACTTTTCTAACATGATACAAAGAAGCAAGAAGGCTCACCCACAAATAAGAGTTCTATGCAACCAAGGAGGTTGAAAAAGGATACAACATGTACCAGTTCGTTTCTGAACACATTAAAACAAGATGTGCAAAAATAGTCTGGAGATGAACATGGAGGCATCTATGACTGTTGTGGTTCTCCTTACTTCTTAGCCTAACTCCATGTGCATGAGGTTCGCTCTCTTGTCTGATGTTTATAGAAAAAGATAAACTAATGCTTCAGATTGGGCCAATAGCAGTATCCAAGATTACACTACATGGTGTGTAACGTTATCGCCTTGTCACAAACGAGATAGCCAGTGCCAAAGGGAGGTGGCGGTAACGAACGGAGGATGGCACCCAGGCTAAAGACGGGATGTTACAGATAGGAGTTTCCTCTCATAGCTAGTTCCTCTTCAATCACCTGGTTGTCTTAAATTGAGGCGTTCGTCGAATAAAATTTGATCTCTTCCCTACTAGTTTGTTGTGAACATGATTACTTCCTTCTCGCCAACGACCGTTTATACAGTTTGCATATTTCAGGAACGCTCCTTTCGTTGTGTTTCGACGTTTTGAACCGAGACAAAGGTTCCTGAATAGTGTCTCGCTATGAGTTTGGATGAGCATTGTTTTGTTCCGCATACTTTGTGCAATAACAATAGACCCGAGCATTCGCACGCCCCCGCGTCACAAGGTAAATAGAACTTGATACCTTGGGGGGCAAGGAGGTTAAAATCAACCTCCTTGACCAAGGAGGCTCTTGGTTTCACAAAACATCTAGAGTGAGGTAGGTGTACCTGAACCATGGCAGCGAACCGTTCGGGCCTGGGCCTTTCCTACATCTGTGGATTCCTCGCTGTCTGTTTCGTGGCGTCTTGTTGGTGTCAAGAAGTGAAGACCGTGTCCGTCTTCGAAAATGTCGACGTCGGGACGGCAGTTGCCTACATTCCTCTGCTTTTCGGCATAACAACACCCGCAGAAAAAGCGGAACTTCCGTGTTCTGTTGCAGAAGGAGACCAGTATGGCCGCTTCGCCGTGAACGAAAACTGTACCCTTGTTGTTGACAACCCCTTGGATTACTCGGTCCAGTCGGAATATGTTCTAAAAGTCCTTATCTCAGGACAAGACGACGGCGAGGTGAAGGTAAGGGTCCATGACGTTGTGGGCTATCCTCCCGTCTACAACGCCACCTGTGAGACACCTGCAGTTAAGCAGAATGGAGCGAGGGGGAAGTTTTTATTTCAGGCGGATATGAAAGGAGAGGCTGTAACGAGCGATGGAGACGTTTTGGCAAATAAAATTAGATTTCCTAAACCGACTTCGGATCCCTTGCAATCGTCTCCTCATAACAAAGTGTACACGGATAATGGGGACTGCAGGATCGATCTGTTTTGGGCTGTCTTTCACACAATCGACGAAGCAGTTACTGAAAAGCTATGGTTGGCAGAGGTACATTCTATACCATGTTTCAGTGGGCCTGCCTCCGATCGGAATGGCTTAGTCGTCAATTTAATCGATAAACAAGCAGATTACGATCCTCGGCTGACTTACGTACGAGAGAACGTCCCTGACAGCTGGATGGAAAGTGGTTTTCAACAATTTATTGTTTATTCTTCTCTGACAACACTGTCAGGAGACAAGCGACGTTTCGTGTGTCAGCTCCCAGAACCAATGCCCTCCATAAGAATTAAAGCAGTAGAAGGGTCTGACATGACAGTTGAGATTGTTGCCATCAACTACATGTGGATAGAAATCAAACTAGTCGGCTGTCCTCCAGGAAGGTACGGCTTTGCATGCCAGAACATGTGTATATGCAGAAACGGGGCCTATTGCCATGCCTTCAACGGAGCCTGCAAATGTCAGCATGGGTGGACAGGTGTAGCCTGTGATATTCCCAAAGATATCATCTCCATTGTAGCGACACCCAGCGATCCTCGTGATTTGTACATATCCGGAAACGTGACATTGCGCTGTGAAGTGCACGATGTCGAAGTCGTGACAACGTCGTGGATATTTCCAGATGGGTCAGCAAAAACAACAATAGATGCCAACGGCGCTGAAATTATGATCTCCGACATAAAGGCAACGGACAATGGAGCCTACACCTGTCAGGTTAACGACTCACGCGGGGATGTTTTCAAGACAGACTTTGTGCTTAACGTGGACAGTTGTCCCCCAGACAGAACAGGCCGGCACTGTGAGGACGTCTGCGGCTGCCTACACGGTGCCAGTTGTGACCGGTGGGCTGGCTGCGTGTGCCCCGCTGGATGGACGGGACGCAGGTGTCAGAACAGATGCCCCCAGGGCACGTACGGGTACGGCTGTAGGGAGACGTGTGAATGTGGAAACGGCGTGTGTCTGCCTAGCGATGGTGTGTGTAACTGCACAGACGGCTGGTTCGGACAGGACTGTAGCAAGCCTTGTTTACCTGGTCGTTACGGGTGGAGCTGCCACCAGATATGCACCTGCAAAAACAGCGCCACGTGTCATCACGTGGACGGCACCTGCAAATGCACGGCACCATGGACAGGACCTACATGTGAGGTTTTGGCAGGGAATCAGACTAATGACGCGTCGCTCACATATCTTGTACTCTTCGTCTTAGTAGTTGTGTTTGTGCTTATCCTCATAATGCTAACTGTACTGTACAAAAAAGGGAAGATATCTTGCCGCACAGGCGACGACAAACGGGAAACGAGACCTCTCCTTGAGCTTGAGTTGCAGCGCCTGGAGGAAGACGTGAAAGAGTCTTTGCAGCCAGGATGGCTGAGGCGATGGGAAAGGAAGCCCAGCTGTCTTTCCCCTGGCGTTATGATTGGAATGGGGATGTTTGGATACGTCCGGCGATCACAGTTGCGCACACCTCAGGGGGAAGTCACCGTCGCTGCCAAGTCAGTCCGGACTGAGGATGCGCAGTGCTATCGCGACTTCTGCCGCGAGGCTGCCATACTGGTAGCTGTACACGAAGACCCGGATCACAAAGCGTCCGAATCAAATATCATCCAACTGCTCGGGCTGATCACCAAGTCTCCGGAAAAGTTTATTCTTCTGGAATATGCTCCAGGCGGAGACCTCTTAACCCTGCTGCGTGGTCACGGGTGCCGACGTTTGAGCGAAGGCGCTTTACTGGTGACAGTCGTAAGACTTCTTCGGTATGCGGAGCACATATCGCGCGCATTGAAGGAGCTCCAACGGTTACGCATCGCCCATCGCGACGTAGCGGCGCGCAATGTCCTGATCACTCGGGGTGATGTCGCCAAGCTGGCAGACTTCGGCTCAGCCAGGGATGTCTACACCACTACACAGTATGTGGCTGCCAACGGACAGGGCGACGTGCCAGTTCCACTGAATTGGATGGCGCTGGAGTCCTTAGAGTCCCGCAAATACACCTGTCAGAGCGACGTGTGGTCGTTTGGCGTGTTTCTGTGGGAGATAGCCACACTCGGAGACGAACCACACTACGACGGACGCTTGCAAGTGAATTGTGATGAGTTGAAAAGGCTTCTTCGGCAGGGCGTTAGGCTGGAAATTCCGCGAGAATGTCCAGGTAGCCTGTACGGAATCATGACGTCATGTTGGGCGGCTGACTCATCGGCAAGACCCAGTCCTGAAAGACTTACCGAACGCCTAAATGAAGTACGGATGGACAATTGTCTACTTGTTGAATTGGAGACATCCGTTTAGTAGTCATGATCATTCCTGTATGGATTTGAGACATCCGTTTAGTAGTTATGTATATTCCCGTATCATCAACGGTTACTAATGTTCCTAATTATGTGTTATACTTATCATACGATGTACTGAGTACTGAGTTATATTCCTATAAATCAACTGTCTTGATATATTATATACAGAGTTAAGTTCTGATAATCTCCTGAAACAGCTAAAAAATTCCAGTTTATTTATAATTCTGATCACTTTACAACAAAATGTCATCATTCATACAAAATAACATACATGTAACTGATACAAAATATCCATTTGAATCAACTGCTTTAACGTGATATGAAGATGCAAGATCTAATCTACTAGTAAAAATAACAAGGTTCTATACAACTGTACCAGTTAGTTCTGCACATTAAAACAGGATGTTCAAAAACAGAACTGTATGACTGTGTTTCTCCTTACTTCTAAGTCTAATTCCATTGGGTCGAGGTCCTCTCTGTTGTCTGAGGTTTATCAAACATATAACAATACCTTGCATAGCGTCATTAGCAGTGTCCAAGATCTTTACACTACATGGTGTGTTAAGTTATTGGCTCGCCACAGACGAGATAGCCAGGAACAATAGGGAGCCGGTGGTAACTGGGATGGCACCCAGGCTACAGACGGGATGTTACAGATAGAAGTTTCCTCCCATGGCTAGTTCCTCTTCAATCACGGGACTGTCGTATCCTGGGGCATTTGTAGGAATTTTTATTCTTTTGACATTGTGAAGCAAAATTCGATCTATTTCCTTCAAGTTTGTTGAGAACATGCTTACTTCCTTCTGGCCCACACCCGTACATAAATTTTACATTTCAGGATTATGTCGAATGTTCTTTTCGTTTTTTTTTTTCGATGTGTTGAATGAAGGCAAGAGTCTCACTATGAGTTTTGGCGAATATTTTTTTTGTTCCGCATGCACTAGCACGCATATGACAAAGACACCGGCCACTGATGCGCACACTTCTACGTCACAAGAACCCTGACCTCTTAATTGGGGTTTCACAAAACATCGAGGGTGGGGTGTACCTGAACTATGGCTGCGAACCGTTCGGGCCTGGGCCTTTCCTACATTTGTGGATTCCTCGCTGTCTGTTTCGTAAGCTCTTGTTGGTGTCAAGAAGTGAAGACCGTGTCCGTCTTCGAAAATGTCGACGTCGGAACAGCAGTTGCCTACATTCCTCTGCTCTTTGGCATAACAACACCCGCAGAAAAAGCGGAACTTCCGTGTTCTGTTGCAGAAGGAGACCAGTATGGCCGCTTCGCCGTGAACGAAAACTGTACCCTTGTTGTTGACAACCCCTTGGATTACTCGGTCCAGTCGGAATATGTTCTAAAAGTCCTCATCTCAGGACGAGTCGACGGCGAGGTGAAGGTAAGGGTACAAGTCCATGACGTTGTGGGCTATCCTCCCGTCTACAACGCCACCTGTGAGACACCTACAGTTAAGCAAAATGAAGGGAGAAGGAAGTTTTCATTAAAGGTGGATTTCAAAATAGAGGGTGTAACGAGCGATGGAGACGTTTTGGCAACTAAACTTAAGTTTCCTAAACCGACTTTGGATCCCTTGTCCCTGCTTAGAGATAATCCACAGTTCATAGTGAACACGGATAATGGGGACTGCAGGATCGATCTGTTTTGGGCTGTCTATAACACAATCGACGAAGCAGTTGCTGAAAAGCTATGGTTGGCAGAGGTACATTCTATACCATGCTCCAGTGGGCCTGCCTCCGATCGGAATGGCTTAGTCGTCAATTTAATCGATAAACAAGCAGATTACGATCCTCGGCTGACTTACGTACGAGAGAACGTCCCTGACAGCTGGATGGAAAGTGGTTTTCAAAAATATATTGTTTATTCTTCTCTGACAACACTGTCAGGAGACCAGCGACGTTTCGTGTGTCAGCTCCCAGAACCAATGCCCTCCATAAGAATTAAACCAGTAGAAGGGTCTGACATGACAGTTGACATTGTTGCCATCAACTACGCGTGGATAGAAATCAAACCAGTCGGCTGTCCTCCAGGAAGGTACGGCTTTGCATGCCAGAACATGTGTATATGCAGAAACGGGGCCTATTGTCATGCCTTCAACGGAGCCTGCAAATGTCAGCGTGGGTGGACAGGTGTAGCCTGTGATATTCCCAAAGATATCATCTCCATTGTAGCGACACCCAGCGATCCTCGTGATTTGTACATATCCGGAAACGTGACAATGCGCTGTGAAGTGCACGATGTCGAAGTCGTGACAACGTCGTGGATATTTCCAGATGGGTCAGCAAAAACAACAACAGGTGCCACCGGCGCTGAAATTATGATCTCCGACATAAAGGCAACGGACAATGGACCCTACACCTGTCAGGTTAACGACTCACGCGGGGAAGTTTTCAAGACAGACATTGTGCTGAACGTGGACAGTTGTCCCCCGGACAGAACAGGCCAGCACTGTGAGGACGTTTGCGGCTGTCTACACGGTGCCAGTTGTGACCGGTGGGCTGGCTGCGTGTGCCCCGCTGGATGGACGGGACGCAGGTGTCAGAACAGATGCCCCCAGGGCACGTACGGGTACGGCTGTAGGGGGACGTGTGAATGTGGAAACGGCGTGTGTCTGCCTAGCGATGGTGTGTGTAACTGCACAGAAGGCTGGTTCGGACAGGACTGTAGCAAGCCTTGTTTACCTGGACGTTACGGGTGGAGCTGCCACCAGATATGCACCTGCAAAAACAGCGCCACGTGTTATCACGTGGACGGCACCTGCAAATGCACGGCACCATGGACAGGACCTACATGTGAGGTTTTGGAAGGGAATCAGCGTAATGACGCACCGCTCACATATCTTGTGCTCCTCGTCTTAGTAGTTGTGTTTGTCCTTATAATGCTAACTGTACTGTACAAAAAAGGGAGGCTAACTTGCCGCGCAGGCGACGACAAACGGGAAACGAGGCCTCTCCTTGAGCTTGAGTTGCAGCGCCTGGAGGAAGACGTGAAAGAGTCTTTGCAGCCAGGATGGCTGAGGCGATGGGAAAGGAAGCCCAGCTGTCTTTCCCCTGGCGTTATGATTGGAATGGGGATGTTTGGATACGTCCGGAGATCACAGTTGCGCACACCTCAGGGGGAAGTCACCGTCGCTGCCAAGTCAGTCCGGACTGAGGATGCGCAGTGCTATCGCGACTTCTGCCGCGAGGCTGCCATACTGGTAGCTGTACACGAAGACCCGGATCACAAAGCGTCCGAATCAAATATCATCCAACTGCTCGGGCTGATCACCAAGTCTCCAGAAAAGTTTATTCTTCTGGAATATGCTCCAGGCGGAGATCTCTTAACCCTGCTACGTGGTCACGGGTGCCGACTTTTGAACGAAGGCGCTTTACTGGTGACAGTCGTAAGGCTTCTTCGGTATGCGGAGCACATATCGCGCGCATTGAGGGAGCTCCAACGGTTACGCATCGCCCATCGCGACGTAGCGGCGCGCAATGTCCTGATCACTCGGGGTGATGTCGCCAAGCTGGCAGACTTCGGCTCAGCCAGGGATGTCTACACCACTACACAGTATGTGGCTGCCAACGGACAGGGCAACGTGCCAGTTCCACTGAATTGGATGGCGCTGGAGTCCTTAGAGTCCCGCAAATACACCTGTCAGAGCGACGTGTGGTCGTTTGGCGTGTTTCTGTGGGAGATAGCCACGCTCGGAGACGAACCACACTACGACGGACGCTTGCAAGTGAGTTGTGATGAGTTGAAAAGGCTCCTTCGGCAGGGCGTTAGGCTGGAAATTCCGCGAGAATGTCCAGGTAGCCTGTACGGAATCATGACGTCATGTTGGGCGGCTGACCCATCGGCAAGACCCAGTCCTGAAATACTTATCGAACGCTTAAATGAAGTACGGATGGACAATTGTCTACTTGTTGAATTGGAGACATCTGTTTAGTAGTCATGATCATTCCTGTATCATCGACGGTTGCTAATGTTTCTTACTATGTGTTATTCTTATCATACGATGCACTAAGTGAATTGTGATGAGTCAGATTACGTTTTAAAATACATTAAGGTAGCGGGTTTTTCGTCATTTGTATGTAGTTTTTCAATATACAGTATATCATCTTATGGTTGTATGAAATATGCTTTGACTCAGCAACTTTTATGACTAACTGATAGAGGATATCATAGAGAAAGCTTGGGAATATTCTTTGTTATTATCTGGATGAACTAATAAAAATGCACGAATTCCGATAGTTTTGCACATCCACTATTATATGATCTTCTTATATGTCTTTTTGGCAGAAAGGAACCTCATTTCAAGCCCCATGAAAAGCCACTCTGCAAAGCCTGATTAGTTATCTCCCTTTAATAACCTCTATCATAACATCCTTGTTGATCCTTCCTGTAAAATCGTCCTCCGAATTCGAATGGTCGACCCCTAGACAACGAAAGGTTGAAAATGCATTACACAGACTACGATCTAGACCTCGATTCTATTTCCGTAAATCAATCATGAGTCCAGGTTACTCCAGAATAGCTATAACAGTTTTGGAATTCGTCTTTGAGTTGAGAATCGTGCTCTCAGCCTTTCGAAGTTACGCGCCAAAACTGGTGACCTCCGACCTTCACGACGCATGCGTCACACGTGCATCCAAGATGTCTGTCGTTCAGCGTACTCCAGCGGCGGGATGGCCAAGAAACACCTCTCAGTACGGCGGGCAGTACGGCTCGACCCGCTCCCTCACTCTGGACAGAACCATCAACCTGTAGGTTCAACACACACCAAATATCTCCGCACAGGGCGGCGTTGTTTAGGCGCAGGAAGGTTGGCTTGGGTTGGGTTGGGTTGGTTGGACACATGGGTGTAGCAAAATAATGGGATCGTTTCAGGTCGCATCAGGAAGCCTTTGTCTCGGGAAAAAATGTTCTAGTGGAACTGTGAAGGAGTAATACTTAACTGGGATAGCTGCACTGTGATAGTGTAGATTGTGGCGTATTGTTCAAGACAATGTTTTATCTCGAGCTAGATATCGAGAATGCATAGTGTTTGTTGTGGGCCCCCCTCCCCACAAATGGGATGGGGGGGGGGGGGGGGGGGAACAATGAAATTCATAAATTAATGTGACACTGGATATCACAATACAAACTTGTATGCATTCGTACAAGCTGTGGTGTACATAACTTGTGCACGTCTACATACATACAAGCAAGTGCATACATACAAGAAGTACAAAACATTTGGTGGTGCCACTTGTTGTAGTAACAAATGTAGTTTTGCATAATTTATTTTAATGAGGTAATGTAACTTAATACATAACACACTTTTGTAGATTACTTGAGTCATAATACAACTGTACTTGCTAAAATGATGTGTCATTGTGTATGTGAGTTTTCAAGCATCATATTAAACTTCTCACTTCTTACCATGCTTGATGGTATAGGTAATAAATGAGTTATTGTATCAGGAAAAACCCTTTGTACATGTATGTCATGGCATTTCTTGAGCAGGTATCCCCTCACAAACTACACATTCGGCACCAAGGAGCCTCTGTATGAGAAGGACAGCTCAGTGCAGGCGCGGTTTCAGCGTATGAGGGAAGAGTTCGACAAGATCGGGATGAGGCGATCGGTAGAGGGCGTTTTACTGGTGCATGAACACGGGCTGCCGCATGTCCTGTTGTTACAGCTTGGGACCACTTTCTTCAAATTGTGAGTATCAAACATTGTTATATTGGTTTGAGATCTGCAGTGGTTGGAGAGGGCATCATGTTAGAGTTTGCTTAAACATCAGTCATGTGAAAGACAAATCCTTGATACCCAGCCATTGCTGAAAGTAAATATGATTTTACAGGAAAATCTTGAGTCAGTACACTCAAAGGGTGCAAACCTTTGCAACGGAGCTCCCCCCCCCCCCATCTTTTCCTCACTTGTCGTTTTGGAAAGATGTATTCAAATTTTGAATCTGCTTTGGAGACTAACATAATCATACAATTGAAACATAGAAATAGGTTTGAATTGATGTATGGTACAGAATCAGAGAAAGGCCAGTATTTTCCTTTTTGGGTGTATAGTCAGAAATGCCACCTTGCAGTCATATGCCAAAGTGCAGCTGCAGTATTAAAGAGTATTTGTTGCTCACACACATTGACTCGAGGGTATCTTTTGTTTCTTTAATCCTTTGTGTTTTGTTGTTGTGTTACCATGCAGACCTGGTGGGGAGCTGAATGTGGGTGAGGATGAAGTGGATGGACTTAAGAGACTGATGAATGAGGTACAGTAATACAGGCTTGGAATGATCATATTATATCATGTACTACATGGTCCTGGGTTCGATTCCCAGTCTCACCATTATTCATCCTTTACCCCCAGCACTGTCTTTCGTCTCTGGTGTCATATTTAACCTTCTCCCTGCTGGCTGATGGTGCATGTAGTACTCATTTGGTGCTTAAAAGCTACCACAGCAGGGAGAAGGTTAAACAGATAGACTATTCCTAAACTGTTAAAAAAATTGTTAACCTATATTTATTCCAAACACAGGAGGAGTGCATGCAAACTACGTATGTACATATTACAAAGGGGTTGAATGATTCGTGCATGTACAAATCTGACAACTTTGACAATTATTAATTGTTGTTTTTTTAGTTTTAAATGTAAACTTGGGAACAATTGAATCTTTGTACATGTATTTTAATCATTTTGTCATTTTTGTGTAGTCTCTAGTCTAAACTCTCTTGCCCCGTAGCCAGACTTATGGAGTTTTAACTTCTGGTAATGTGGTAACAGGAAACAGAACAAGCTTCAACTTTTCTAACTCCTACACATTTGTACTGCCTACCACAAGCATGAGTTGACTGTGTGGAACCATTGGAAAGTAAAGCATGCAGTTCTAGAGCAAAGTGCTAGAGGACTCTCTTGGCCATCTAGCTTAACAACAGGAAACCTTGAAACAACATTAAAGATTCAAATGTATTAATCACTTACACATATTTCATTTGCTCACACATTGAAAATTCCATTTGTCCTTTTAAAACCATTTTATTCAGAAAATTGCTTCAGAACACTAGCAATATGGACTATACTGTAGTACCATTTGGAGACAAATGAGAAAATTGACTTTATGGAGAATCATTTCCATGCAAACTGTTTCTAGCAGTCTCTGCCAGTTCATGTCACAGCAGTTTATAACCTGAGCTTATCACAGTTTGGATCATGGTAGATAAAGTTACCGGTGACAGGGCGAGGAATCTTTCAGAACCAAGAGCCCTCTGTCATGTCAAGTCGGTACTTCAAGGTTACACGAGTAGGCAAAACTCAGCAGAACTAAGGAGTTGCACTAGCCTGTTGCTACTGTTACGCAGTAAGTGTTGTTGCTGTAATATATCCATGAACAAGGTCTGCCATAACATAGTTGACAGACTATGGACTGTCCTGACTTCATGGACTGACTCAAGTAAAAATGTTAATAATTTTCAACATATTGTCATTGTGTGTAGATATTACAGAAGGAGTTGATGTTGGAAATTGATATAATTTTTCTTACTTAAGCTTTTAGATTGTTCTACAAATACCTTGAAATTCCATCACTGGTATTTCTTTTTATAAGCAGTACAGAAGAATTGAATGTAATTAAAATTCCAAGCACTTGTTCACAAAATTGTAAAAAAAAAAACATGTAATTGCAATGTTATGACAAGTACCATTTAAAATTTTGCAAGCTGCAGAATATAGTTTTAAGTTATAGTTTTAGATTATAGTTTTTAAGTATCACAATATGAATGAAGGTATTTGGGTTTGGACAGAGAATTCTCCTAACATGGGGTGCCATTTTCAACCTTTAAAATAGTGGGAAACAGAAGAGGTTGTAGTGATTTGTTTTCCGTTCATGACTGGGGCCACGACAGGTCATGCATAATGCCAACCTTGTTTTATATTATCACCTGTGATATAGTTTTAGGGACCCCGGCCAGCAAATGATAAATACACTCAGTTGAACGTGTCAGAAGAGTAATTTCATCCACAATAGACCTCATGAAATTTTCAACATGGTCATTTCTCTACCCCTAGTCTGTGTTACAGAGAGTTATTGGCTGTATTAGGACAGGGGGAAGGGTAACAAGTAGAATATGAGTTTATTTGATCTATCTATTTTGTGTAAGTCATAGAAGTTCATTTTTCACTGTCTGTGTTATTCAGTTTAGGCCAAAAAAGGCTCTTTTTGTAGAACCAGGTAATTTATGCCATTATGTAGTTTTCACCTTTTTACTCCTAGTAACAAAAGCTTGTATTGCTTGATAATGTGGGATAATTGACATTTTTATGAAATGCATGAAGGCTGAAAAAAATTGCCTCAATCAAATACTGATAATGTGGCATTGTGAACCTTCCTCCGGTCTATGCATAATGTAGAAGTGATGGATAATATGGTGTAGACGGGGCTTCTATTCTGGGGTTGTCTTTGTCGGAGTGTGAAGGGGGAGAATTACCCCAGCAGCAGATTTATACTGCAGCTATTCTTCTCAATATGGGCAAACTCCCCTATTCCCTCTCACCTTAAGATTGGGAGTCATTTGCAAGAGATGGGTGCTGGCATCTTGCATTTACTGGGATATCCGTAAATAGAGATGAGTAAATAGACTCCCACGACCATGAAAATTGCTTGTTAAAGCGGTTGAGCAGCAATGAATATGATGTGGTGGTTGTGATGCGGGAGTGCCTGACCCCCCTTTTGGCTGCGACCTCTGTTCTCCTGTTAAGCCAAGCATGTGATTTGATTTGGTGCCGAAACAGACGTCTCATCGCCGTCCCATGATGGGACGGGGAGCGCCTCCCATAAGTTACGCCGCGGGCAGACTTGTCAGGACTATTGCCATTTCACCCCTGGATGGTGTATTTATGATGGGCTCTGTCCTGCTGTCATCTTGAAGGCCCCCAGTTAGGAGAGGGCTCCGCCAGTGCACTGCTGATTACAGTGCTCATTTCATGGGTTCTTCATACCAGGTGTTGCTGCCATCACTCAACCCTGCCCCCCACCCCACCTCCATCAGCTCTTACGACCACCTCTAACACCTAGTAGTAAACAAGCAGCACTTCTTCTGTCAAGCTCCTAGCACCAAACACACAACAAACTCACAAAATACGTTCTTACCACTTTTTACGAGGTTCTTTTCCCTCTACTGGTCGGTCAAACTTTCTAAAGGCGAACCTTGCTGCCTTTTTTAATTACCACAGACTTGTTCAATCTGAGCCTATGTCTATTTCTGCATCTTGTGTGAATGAGAAGATGTCATGGACCGTATGGAAGGAGGCGGGGAGGGAGATTAAACCTCTAATTAGAGTCCACAGCGCAATCTTCCTTCTGTGTTTGAACTGGCAAGGAGGGAAAATTGCACAGGTTGTTCCTGATTACTTGTCTGTCAGGACTCATTTGGAGAGTTTATTACAGCTTGAGTGCTGTAGATTGACTTCTTAAGAGTTTTGCAGGTTTTCCTTAATAAAGTCACCTGTACTTACAGATAGCAATAAAACGGCAGGATTGACCACTAGTGGTCACACATCCTACAACTGTTTGCCCAAAATTTGATGTCTTAATTTTCATTCAACATATATGTGAATTTTGTAGAAATTTTTTAAAAAATACTTTGACCTACATGTATAATGAAAATGTTGAATGTTTATCAAACTTTAGTTCCTCAGTAAAAGTAATTGCCTCATGGGCCTGCTGTGTGTTGCAGGTAAGGTCAGCAGCGTACAAGTTAATAAGCATAGACACAAATTCATACACTGCGGAACAGGCATGTCAACCATAGCATATGACATATAGGTAAATTCCAAGCGAGTTCAATCAATGATCTTCCAGAGCAACTTCAAGTACATGTGCATTTTAAAAAGACTGGATCTTGATTTGCAGTTTACATTATCCTGTGTTTACATTAGGAAAACAGTTTTGAAGCAAAGCCATTTATTATTAGCCTCTCTTTGTGGTGTTGCTTCCCAGTGTTGCCATCACTTCCTGACACTTTGCTTTTTTCCCTGGCCAGGGTTACAAATCCAATTCTCCTGCATGCCAGGTTCATTCATAAGTAAACAGAGGAGTGTGGCGTGGGGTTACTATCCTGATAATGTGTTCCCATGATCGATGTCCGTTATTACCCCAGTTCCATGCTCTGAAGCCACGGCACAGGATGAGCGCGGTAGCCACGAGGACACTGACACCGGGTCTGCGCGAATCCCGCCTTCGTTAATCACCACGCAGGAAACGACACAGTGCTGTTGTTTTCTAACCCTTCCGTGGTCCTGCAGGGAAGAATGTTGCTGAGAGTGACAGGTTTGTGGCGTGATGTATCGGACTTGGTGGTAGCCAAAGTCACGGATTCATTTCTTCCCAATCCCAAGTTCATTAATAAGTAACATTGCGAGACGGAATTCAAGGCGATGACATTTCAAGGTAGATCGATTCCACACCATGGAGCTCCCATTCTGTGCCAATATCCCCGTACCTCCATTCCCGCCACCGCTCTTTTCCACATTTGACATCTATCACAGCGGACACTTTTGGAGCTTCCACATTTGGCTGCCGTCTCGCGAGGCCCAAACTTGTTTGCTTGTGGAATAAATCACCCCGGACTCATCACCGGTAGGAGAAAATTGAGGTTTCCTAACTTTCTATGCATGAGCAGATGGAATTGCCCCAAATTACTCGCTTGTGTTCCTACGAGTGCAATTTGTGCACCGGGGGTTGTGTCATTCATCAGCCTGCATCACCTGCAAACACCCCATCCCATTACCTCCTAAACACCTTTGTTTTGTCAGGTCGACAGACCAAGGAAGGGGCCAGATGGAAAGGTACACGTAGTCAGCTTGTGGTTGCTTTTTTTTCCTGAGGTCACAAAAAGTTCTAGCTAAAGTTGTAACTGATTATTTATAGATGTTTTTCACACTGCTCATCCTTGGTAATCATGTGTGTTTATCACCCCTATTAAAGTAACTGTCCACCTTCGAGTCTTAATGTTTATATTTTTTGCAGTATCATAGGCCCTGTAAAAATTGTATGGACAGTATCAATAATCTCAGTAAGTAAAGTAAGTATGACATTTTAATTTGCCAGTGGTGCAGATATCATGTCTACTAAAGCGTTGCTCGGTAAAGTTTGATAGCGTCGTACCAATTTGCAGTTTGTAGACCTGTACAATGTAGTTTTACACATCGAAAAGTAAAACTAGCAGGGAGCATCGTTAAAGGTTTTAGCCGTCACCTTGGCCAGTTGTACGACCTTGTACCGTTGTTGGTGTCGGCAGACCCCACATTTTCCCTTCCACACTTGACTGAGTAATAAAAGGCGTCCAGAAAGTTTGGTGGCGGCACAGACAAAGCTCCTGAATGCTGGCGATATGGTGCATTTAGTGGTCACTCCGGGGGGCGAACCATTACAGGCCCAGTTATAATAGGCCGGTCGTTTTTTTTTCCCTAGGCATCATGGGACCTGGCCGGGGTGCTAACTAGCCATCTGACCCCTACTGCCCGAGAGCCTGGAGCCACCAGCTGTTCTCTCATTCACTACAATAACCAAGTCAATCGTCTTTATGGACCCATAAATGCTGGCATTAACTTTACCACGGTGTAGCATAGGAGCAGCCCAAGTGGTGGACATGTAGAGATATTCTTAGGATGCAAAATGTAAAGAAAACAAAAAAGAGTCGTGATGGCAGGTGGTCGGCGTTTCATGCATTCTGGCCCAAACTGCTGGCCGCATCACTGTATTCATGTAGGCTGGATGGGACTCTACAGGGAAGGCTTTACACATGATGGGTCTAGTTTGGTTATGTTTTATGGCACCTCTGCTTCAGAATTCCCAGCTGTCTCCTCAGAGCGGGGCGGTTTGATTGTATCTGATAAACACCCCTGGCCACCTGGGTTTCTCAGGATATAGGTGCGGTAAGTAAAAGGGAGATCTGACCCTGATGCCCTGTGCTGCTCTAATAAAATGCCTCCGCCAGGAAGTACATAATCATGTATTTCACTCCTCTTGTACCTTTTTTCTTAAGTATGACACAAGATATTTGTAACCAACATTACATTTGTCATAAGTTTGGATTCTAAAAAAATGAACAGCAAATTTTTATCCAATTACAGTGTTTGCCACACCTATATGGTTGTCCAGCTGAGCCCGGCTTTCCCTCCAATGTAGTAGGAAATTTGTTTTGAATGTCAGGAAGCAAATTTAAAGAGATTGAGATAGCCTCAAATCTAATGTCGAAATGAAGCATGCTGAGTTAATGACGAGGAATTAAAACTCGGGTAATGGCGGCTCCCACTCTCGCCACCCCTGTGGATTTAGTTGTCTGCCAAGCTCATTAATGCAACAAGTGAGGCAACTTCCTCCCCGCTGGGAGGGCTGGCATAACGTTGATGTTGAGGCTGTGTGTTGGTACGGACGCAGCTCGTGGGGAGTGAATGTGTTAACACAGTTAATGTTCCACTTCAAGGAGCATGGTCGTGTTCGGTCTCCCCCAGGCCTCCAACTGCACCTGATCCTGATGTGCTGTTTTAGAGCCAGCAGAAACTTTAGCTAATTTACTGACAACATACTTTCCAAGTGGTAAGATACTAGGACGGTTTAAGTTGCAAGATTCTATCATGTGGGCACTCAATTTGTATTGGACCATAATTTCAAGGTCTGAAATTGCAAAATGGCATACTGTAGAATGTATCAACTTTCTTTTGTTATCTAACTTTTTTCTTTTCCGAGACAAAAATGTGCATGTACAAGTTGATTCTCTTATCACCAAAACAAAAGTGATGTTTTGAATACAAGCAGTTGCTTATATGCAAGTAATTGGTATGAAGGTAAGTTGCAACCCATTTAGAAATTTAACGCAAGTTTATGTTCACTTTGACACATAATTTTGAGGGAGTTGCTACATTGTATCTAAAAGTTTTACCAGATTTATGCCAGTGATTTGTTTACATCAGTAAAAAGTTACATGCAGTTTTGATTCTTTGTCCTGCTTTGAAGCAGAAAACAGACTCATGTATAGTATAGTGCAGTAACAGTAGGGGTCCAGGCCTTTAACATGGTAATGGCAGAGTCCCTGTTGGTAGTAGATGGTGCCATTGTGCTGTCTAAAGATGACATCAGCACCTGGTGTCGGCCCAGGGGAGAGCTAACCTTGGTGAGGCCTGATGGTAGAACCACTACAGACACACTGGAACAGATTTTTACATGTGTCTGGAGGGTCTCTGGACATAACTGCCCCACCACACACACTTTTGAAGTTATTTCCACAGCTTGTCTTTTTTGTCTAACTTTTGTTTCCTATTGGACTACCAAAAATTTGCCTTCACTATTTGCATATCAATCAATAGTTCGTGCTTGTAAACCTGCTGAATTGGATTTTTCTCCAGTGTGACTGACGAAAGGTAGTGGATGCTGTCTGACCGTTTCCAAATCATATCCAGTTGCTTGGTGTACTAGTATATCCACAGTTTCATGTAGGTGTGATATATATCCTGTACCATTCTGTAACTTTATTACAAAGTTTGCAAGGCTGTAACTTATCATAAACCAGTAGAAAAGTTTACCCAGTACAAATGAAAAAGAAAGTGATTCTATTCTTAATGAGTTTTAGATGATAAATGATGGGGTTGTCCTGTCCTGCCTTTGAAGAGGCAAAACTTACCACCTTGTACTTTCATTTTTAACAATGGTAAAAATATTTTGGGGGTACATGTTGCTACTTTTTATGACTTTTCAAATATATATGTATTGCATTATGGTTCCCAAAGGTAACATACCCTTCTGTTCAATGGCTGGTTCATATTGCAGTATATTTTGGTATTGGAAAGGTAGTTTTGTCACAAGCTTGAGTTTGAGGGAGAGGTCAGCTATGTATGTGTTTATGACTCACCAGTGCTTGAGTGGTCATTGTCATTTTTTTCTACCACAAAAAATTCTGTTTGTTTTACGTATCTACAGCAAGTTTATTGTCTGAGGTGTCTGTATATGCTAATTCCTGCCCAGACATTCTACATATGAAAGAACGCTTGATTAAACAGTCATGGTACAATGTTATGGTGTGTTTTGTTATGGTCTGCAGGGTGCCCTGGCTCTAACACGCTTAATGTTCCACATGGAAGAACCTAAAACCGTGCCCTCCCCCGAGGAAAAAGGCACACCTGATCCACAACCAGGGGTTCAGCACCCAGGTCAGGGCCAGGCAAGCCCTGATTGACCATGTCAACCAGACCAGTTATGCTGAGGTCACTTTTCCAAACCGGGGCCTGGCCGGGCAGTCTTATGAAACCAAAAGTATGGTATAAAAGACAACAAAGGACAAAAAAGTTTGTGTATATTCTTGATATAAATTGTTTATTTTTTGTTAATCGAATGAGCCCGGCCAGGCCCTGGTTTGGAAATGTGACCTCAGCATAACTTTGTAAACCTTTAGCACTCAAGCTGTAGCACTTCTAATTTGGTACAGCATGACACCCATAGAACTCTAGACTGGTAAAACTGTCCATTCTCATATAAAGTACAGGTAGTAAATATCATTTCCTTTATCTATAAACTTGTGTTTGTGAATATAAAATTCCAGCTGCAGATAGACTTGTATATTTAAAAAAGAAAAGTCCAAAAGTTTCGGCAGAATTTCTAAACAGACTTTTGCTCAACAAGATGACAATCACAACAATCACAAACCACAGGAAGCCCGGTGCCAAGTGGTGGTTGACCTTTGCCCACCCACTACCCAGTGGCATTAACAGGACCCATTTCCACATACTGGGATCCCTCAGGCAGTATGCTGCTAAGTGTTATGCTTTACCCACAGTATTACACAACACAGACAGATCTTGTACCTCTGTCACCAAGGGTTGACCTCTCAATGCTGAAACCTTGATTGTTGCTATGAAATACTCCCTTATCTTCCTTAACACCGTAATGGAGGGTCAGTTACTTAAGAGCGAGAAATGCGGTCCCGTTTTTGTGGTGGACTCTAAGAGCATGTCCATTAATGCCGGGTGCTGTACCGTATTCCTCGTGTGCCCGTATGCAAATGGGGACCCAGCGTGTGGCGCAAAATGGAGCTGCTCAATGGTTTTATTAAACTCATAACAAGCCGTGTTGTCGTAAAGATAAACTCAGATAAAGATTTCTATCAGTACAGACTGATGTTCGATTGCTCTCCAAGGACGTGGCATTTCAGAGAAAATGTGTAAAAGGAGGATACTTTGCTTCACAAGATTATTCATTCTGACAGGAGAATTTATGGCATTTTGAGAGTGTAGCATACTTCATATTCAGTACATAACCCCCAGCTAGCGACAACGTAAAGCTTACTTAGCACTCACTTCTATGTTCATTTAGAACTGTTGAACAAGATTCAAGGAATGTTCTGACTTATTCTTCTTGATTTACTTCAAATAAAAACAAGGTATAAGGTGATTTGATTGCCACGGTAACAAGTTTCTGGGTGCAAACTTTATTGGCAAGACACATTACACAACATTATAGCTCCGGCTGCTTCGCTACAGATTTATTACAGAGATAGGGTTTTATCTTTGACACTTAATGCACCCTTGGCAGAAGGGTAAATGGGCAACCCAGGACACTGGACATTGCATGTGGGCGATAGCCAAGCTATAGAATACATTTGTATATCTGTTACAGGCAGTGATGGCCATTTTGTTACAGATAAAGCACCAGGAATAGCTTAATGCACTTCTGTTGTATAGATGTACCAGTAATCTGGCAAAATGAGCTTTTTATCTTCACAGTTTCTGTCCCACATGAAGTGTCAAATATGTAAAACACTAGGATGCTACAGAAAAGCGAACATACTGATGAGTAGATATGGGTACTTTTGGATAATGAAAATTCTAACCTCCAAAAATTTCATCACATCTTTTGAAAATTTCCTCCTTTCTAAGGATATACAGTCTTGCACAAGGTGATGCGGTTAGCGTTTCAGACATTATTTTAGCCAAGAAATCTCAGTGAAAAAAAGAAACAAACTGACAACATATTTAGAATTATTTTGAGACATCTCTAAATTCATTTGCGATATAAAGATAGAGAAAGACATCTCATACTCATAGCCAAAGCTACCTTTACAAAGACCCCTTCTCACCACTTTTATGTGCCTCTCTACAGACTAATCGTATGCCCAGCGTTTTAACCATTGACCACCTCTCAGGCAAGATGAATGTTTCAGCGTCCATGTTATCACCTAAGTACAGTCTCTTGCCATTGCACTTCTGTAGCAGGAAGCATTAGTTTAACATGTCGGACAAAGCACCTTGTAGGAATTTCCCATCTATTTGGAGACAGTGTAACAGGTACAGACAGAAAAGCTGTCAAGTTTGTATTGGCTCAGTGCTGTGCACACCTCAGAGCGATTTATCTCCACCCAAAATAATGTATGCAGGGGGCATTACGGAGCCAGCACTGAGTCAATGTCAGTCCGCGCCATCCATTTCAGACAGACCTTCCCATATCAGGTGTGCCGAGATGCGGATTTGGGCCACGACTGCCGTTTTTCACGAGCGCGTTTGCGCCTGCAGGCCTGCGGCACCACGGACCCCAGCTGCCGATTTGGACACCCCCATCCATTTTGCCTTCCAACAGGCCCAAGTGAACAAGACGGTTAAATGTCTGCTGCCTTTCATCTGCTTGCCTTTGCACCAACTGGGGCTATTTGACTTTGGTAGTGCTTTATTGTTGTTCCCCCGACAGAGAGGTAGTTATGCCGTAATGTTAACTGTGGTCGTAAAGGTCGTCCTCGCCTTTGTCTCGGGGACTTTAGAAGCAGTAATCATCTCACGTGGGACCCTCATTATATCCCATTAACGGCAAGATAAACTCTCCCATGGAAAAGGAGGAAGCTACAAATTAGTCAGGATGTGTTTCTTATACTTTTGAATAATTTTTGCTGTAGCACCACTTTTGTCTGTCCACATGTGGGCTGGAGTGAATGATGTTTTGCCCCCAAACACAGGTGACTGCGTACATCATGAATCTGATTTGTAGGAATACTGTATTCCATCAAATTTTTTCTGTGAAATTACTGCAAGGAATTTTAATTTGAAATTGATGAGACTTAAGTACGTACACTTGTGTACTGTTTGTGCCTTGTACTGGAAGTGATGTGATATGAGCTTGCTAACTCAAGAAGATAAATGTAGTATTGCTAGACCATGAAAATTGGAGGTTTGGTTTTCTGGTCATGCTGTCTGTCTGACACCCTAGGGGTTCTCCCATATTGTAACATCTGGCATTGTTGGAAAAGTCCAAAACTCATAACAAACAGAAGGTATTGTTGTAGAGCTGTAAGTGGACTCTGTTGACATTGTGGTGAAAGTGGTTGTGATTTACATGATAGAAAAATTTACCACCAGGAAGTTGTATGATATTACAGTATGTTAGGTTATAATAATACAAATAAGAAAATTATGATGTATTGTATACAAGCTGGTTATGATTATTTACTTGTACTAAGTTGTAGTTTCACAGAATCTTTGAAAAACACAACACCATGGAACACATTTTTAGATTTGAAATCCATGCACAATGCAGCGGAATATCTTTAAAAAGTACCAAAAGCAGAAGAAAAAGTTCTGAAAGCATTTTCTCTCTGTCTTGCAAGCATTTACTGATGTGGGTCGGAATTGATTTGTCATACTGACATGTTCTTTCAGATATGTCATCGAAGGCTTTTACCTTACACCTGCCGAAAATATACCCCAGCCACATGTGGGAGACAAGCTAAAGTTTAGTTCCGTTGCGAGACATTGTATCTGTCACTTCAAATCATGTCTGCCCTTTAGGATGACGCACTCAACTTGAGGTCTACTCCTGTTTGTGGGGATTTTTTTAATAGTTATTCCACCTACAAACACATGACATGGTTATATAGCTGTAGAATTGATTCTGTGAGGTGACAGGTTTATACGCTCATGAATTCACATGGACACAGTCTCTCTCCCCCAAGACCCAGTTTCAGTGTACATGTGACTTATAAGGCAGGCCCCAGGCTCTCTGTAGAATCCAAATTCAGCAACTGTTTGCAGGTATTGCTCAAGCCACGCCAACCCTGGCTCTTCTTTCTTTGCATAAGTTGTTTCAGATAGAGCCTCCGGGTTATGTAGTATTAGAGTAAGGACACGTACATGTATCAGCCACATCATCATTTCTCTCCCTTGAAGAAGAAAGGCCTTGTGCAAGATTTAATAATTGATAGAAGTTCTCTTGACCCTATCTGTGAACTTTCTAGGGTAATGATGCATGTTTTGTCTGCAGAATCTGACAATCCTATTTGGATTTTCTTCCTCTGGCTAACAATAGATCAAAATCAACCAATTGTTCTGTTGATGACTCCCTGCAGAATCCACACAGAGGATGGAATAGATTTCTTCCCTTTTTTTGATGATGTCCTTTGGATATGAATTATTCATTGGATTTGGCAATTAGTTAGGCATATTCTACTTGCACATGTAACTGGGTAAAAGGCATTAACATTCACTTTGTTTTGTAATGCCCCAACTACATTTGTATCTGTCTTGTATGTTTATGTTAGGACTAAACTGTTATCCAACTCTTGTATGTTTTTAACACTATTGAAAACAGTTTGTAAATTCTATAAACTCGAGGTTCTGATTGAACACAGAAAGCACCAAAGATATTGTGCAACAAGTCATATACATTAATGTATAACTTATGCGTTACCTGTCAGAATGCAGGGGAAGTTTGGATCTTTGGATGCACAGTTGTATTCCTAATGTCTTTATCAACATGCCCGTATGTGGAAATGGCATATGAAAAGAAACCCCCTCTAGCCACAGGTACATGTCAGCAGTGATTAAGAGGCTCCTTGCAGCAGGTCTGGAATTAAAACAGGAGAGGAATGTGTTTTCTTCCTGATTACAGTCAGATCTGGGATTACGCACAGTTATCTTGCCCTACTCTGCAGCCTGGGACCGAAACCCTCAGCAGTGTTCCCTTTGCTTTACCTGCATGCCTCTAGACAGATCTTTCCCCGTGCTGAAACCCTTACTGTTTTATTTACCAATCTGTCAGTGCTGATTCGAGTCAGCTGTATGTAACGGATTAGATAAGAGAGAAAGATATGTCAGGATTGGGAAAAGACGTCAGCAAAAGGCCCCAGGGTTTTCTTGTGCCCAACATCTGTAGTCGTGTGTCTCGGCGCCCTCGGCAGTGCTTATGGTTTGTTCATCAAGCTTGATACCGAAATTTGTCATGTTTGTTACTGCATTAATGCAAACGGCAGGTTGGGGAATTTATGGGGGTGGAATATGACAAGTCTAAGTAGGCCAACTCTTGCCTTCAGGTGAAACCATGATACATCAGTAACCTGTAGTGTAACAGGCTTCTTTCTTCAAATCTTTAACCTTCTCCATGCAAAGGCTGTCTTCCTGCATCAAATTTGTATTGGGTACTGTAGATATCAGCAGGGAGAGGGTTAAGATATTTGCAGTAGTACCTTAGTTCTTTTGTAGCACACATGTTGCATTTAGTTGTACGTTTACCGTGCTGGTGGCAGAAGTTGAAATTCAGCACATAACGTGAAATATTCCCTGCACTCGTGAGATCAATGCTTGATTGCAAGTGCATGGAAATTTGTGATTGAAGCTGTTTTAATGACACTTGCCAATACTCTCCATCAGAACTTCAATTTCATGTTTCAGTTGAAATGCTGTCTGAATCATTGAAGTTTAATGCGCAAATTGTTCATGTAACGAGTCTCCAGTCTCCGCAGCAATCACAGGAGTGATATGGAGCTGTGACTTCTCTGCTCACTTCTTTTTCCATCATCCAAGTGTTGTGAAAACTATTGTTACATCATCAGGCATTCAAGGGCCAGCTTGTATCTGGTATTCATCTGCTATAGATACATGTAGTTGACATTTTCTCTTCAACAAGATATGGAAATATATTACCAGGGCCAATCCCCATGTTTTTTGTGGCCTTGGGGTGGTTAGATTTACTGATAACCTTTTTCACAACCAATGCTACTTGTTTTGTTCAAGAAAAGGAATCTAGCCCATCAGCTCCTCCAACACTAGATTTCAGTCTATGATATTAGATCCACCTGTCACCAAATGACAAGTAATTTTTCTTTTTATGAGCTCCAACTTTCATAAATCAGTGACAGGTAACATTAGATCTTGTTGCTGACAACGTGGTATTTGGAAACAATACCTGTCATTCACTACAGGTATTTTTTTTAAAGTTTCAACCCAGAAGAACATGTCTAACTTGAAATGTACCGCATCAACTTCATCATATACAATGCCAAGGGCATTCCATATGTGTTGAATTATTCATAGTTTTGTTGATCTTTTGATTGGATATTCTCCTATAGTATTTATTTGTTTGCTTGAAATATAATTCATTCCAGAAACAATTTATTCTATGGATGAATCCTATACTATAAATTATACAGCATATATATCATAACAAATATATTATGATTTTTATTAACATGAAATGTTTGGTTAGAATTATTTTTTGGTGGATTGCCAAGGTATGTTATGCAATGGTTGATATTGGTGAAGACATGTTTATCATAATAATTGTTTGTTTGTTTGTTTGTTGTGTAGATCCTTGGGCGACAGGACGGTGTCCAGCAGGACTGGGTCATAGAGGACTGCATCGGCAACTGGTGGAGACCCAACTTCGAACCCCCACAGGTACGTCATGCCACAACGTTGACAAAGATTGTATATGTCAGGGTAGAGACTCAGATCTGGTAGAATCGTACCAGTAGCGATCTTGATCAGAATCTCTGTCAACAGAAACTCCAATCGGGATCTCTGCCACTTTACCGGCACAGAAGATGAGGTCTATTGCTATAACTTAAGATTGCCCAACACAGCCAAAAAGTTAAACATTTAATCACATTACTGGTAGCTACTGATGTCTGTGCTTGCTATAAAACCTAAATACATGTATCTTTTAATGCTGTACGTGTATGATACTCAACATGAATCGCAGACTGTACCAGCAGAGACTCCAAACTGGATCTCTACTGCAGAGACTCAGATCGGGATTTCTACCAGATCGGAGTCCCTACCCTGACATATATATATACATTGTAAGGCTACAACAATTTATTTCCTTGATTCTGTGACACTTTCAAATAGAAACCAAGCAAGCTTGGAAAAAAATTAAATGTACAAAAAAACAACAACATGTATTCACTCCCTGAAACTGACTGCACCAAAGCATGAATTTTGTGTCCTTCAGGACCTGTTTTCATATTAATCTTCCAGTTTAGTATTGTTTTTGTAACTCTCAGAAACCAACAAATTATATTTGCATGGCCCAAGAAGAGTGCATTAACAAAACATTATATATTGTACATTGCAAGATAAGTCTGTTCTAGAGACAGAGATGATTGTAATGTCAGACTAATTGCAACAGCCATTCCTTAAGTAATCATACCGGTAATTACGCCATAGTTATCAGCCAAGAAGCTGAACAGCAAAATTAATGCTTCCCATAAGAGAAGCGACATTATGCAACGGCAATCTATGTGAAGTATTCTGCCTCGTTGCAAAACATGTTCACACCACACACATGAAAATTTACCGAGTAGATATGGACAGAAAATATTTATTAGTTTCTACGAGGATAATTGCTCATAACTTCACATTTGTCTAATATCATTTCTGAGCACTCCTGTGCTGTGATGTAGAACTCATCGTGACAGAGTTACAATGTTTACAAAGATATTGCCTGCCTAAAACTCCCATATATCATTCTGTGGAAGTTTGAATTACGCACACCTTTCTGATTGTTGTGGTTGCAACATGCATGTAATGATGTACATTTAATTTGTGGCCATGTTGGTATTTGTGTCGACATGTATTTTGCTCCTTGCAGTATCCATACATTCCTGCACACATCACCAAGCCAAAAGAACACAAACGACTCTTCTTAGTGCAGCTGGCAGAGAAAGGTAAGCTACAAGTCTGTTTTTTTTTTTTTGTAAGTTACAGATAATGTATTATATTTATAGTACTGTACTGTGAAATGCACTAGAATAGTCCTGAAATGTAATACCGGGTATTATACATCCACATATATGTGTGTAATACTGATACGTTGTTTTCAATAACAAGTATACTGGCTGCTATGTCAGAGACTGTGCCAACAAAATTTTGTCCATGCCAATATATTGGTGACCCCTTATCTGAACTAAACAGAAAATGGCACTGGTCTATGTGTTCTGTTGATGGGGTATAACACATGTACATGTCAGTTTTGGTCTTTATTTTCAACATAATAATCTTGATTTTTGTTTAGTTTCTTTAGTTTTGATTTTAGTTTCTCCTTTTCATATTTTTATGTAACTTTGCAAAACCAGTTTTGGTAACATGGTTCATCTTATGAACGTTTGTTTGCCCAGTAACCACGTCAAAAGTTTTGCAAAGGATTGTTGCTTTCAAAATAAGTAGCTTATTTGTAAAGGTGAACAACTCTTGTCCAAGTGTCCTTTTGCCCATTGTGTATGACATTGTAAGACATTTGCAAGAACTAACATTCTCTGAAACATGTATGTTTTTATGACTCACTTTGTTGATAGCCAAGCGTAAATGGAATCCATTTCAGACTTTTGATATTACTGTTTTGAAGGCAGTGTGGCCACATCCAAATAGACAGATATTTGATGGCTTGGATAACTCAAATGTTAAATGTACAAAACATATAAAATATGTACTACACACGACACCTGAATATGTATCCATAATTTCAGCGAAGTCGTAAACATTCTTGATTTGATTCAGTTCTGGACAATTTTGCATAATTTCTTGCCCTGTCTGTTATTTCTTTGAGGTCAAGTAACAAAGTGATTGTCTTCTAGAACAGTTCTAAGAAATCAGATTGCATTTGAAAAGTGGAGAAAGTGAACAAATTTTGGACACCAAAGTTTGGATACCTTCCCCAAGGACACATGGCGTATAATGTATTCATAACATCAAAGAGTTGTAACTGGATTTCAATGGTGCCAAACAATCGCACCTGCCTTTAGTAATGAAGTTTTATTACCTTCATTAAGACCGCATAATTCTTAGGGTTGGGTACATGTGCGACAAAGGAAGAGGACATTAGCTCCATGATTGGCTCTAATAAATAAATGACAAAGATGCACCTTAAAACACACCCATACCCTGTGTCCTGGGAGAGCCGCCATTGTTTGGCATCACAGGAGGCTGATGGGATTTTTTATATTCATGCCGGTGAAAATGCCAGGAGACTTTCTCCATTGTTTGGGCTGGATGGATGGCTGACAGGACTTGTATATAGTCGTGCTGTAAACATTCGGGTTGTCCATCATCATGACGGAACAGGACATGTTTCCTTACATTCATGGCTGCTGAAATGCCAGGAGACCAAAGCATTGTTACCCAGGGATGAACGGTTGAGGGAACCTGTGTACATTCATACAACAATATTATGATAAGGTGGCACATCCGGCAATTGGGTGTTAATAACCAATTTAAGAATAATGGGCAAATGCAGGTGCGGATGCACGCCCTGGAAAAAATACAATTGACTAGGCAGTAAGCCTGGGACCATAAAATCAATTCTGATATTTTTAATGGTTGTTGCATTGGTTATTTTCCTATGTCATCTTTTACTACTTGCATGACATCATGATAGATGGTAGCAATGTCGCAACAGTATTGTAAATAATGTGTTTACCGCCAAACATGGAAACACATAAACATTAGGCAATATGGGTTTGTCAACACAAAGGAAACTTGTAATATTTCATGCACTCCTTTGTTTCACAGTAAGATCAGCTCACATTAATAAAATGCGGGAATAAAGAAACTAACCATTTTTGTCTTGTATACTAAACACTGTTCATGCTAGCATTGTTTTATGTAAATTTGTAAAGAAAGGCTCTATTGAACTTGATAAATGATAAATGTTTTAAACTTATTCACCAGCTATTATTTCCAAAGGTACCATTGGTAAAAAAAAAACAAAGGGGACAAGAGGTCAGACATTATGACATGTAAACAATGCCTGAATGCATGACCGTCTGTGCCATTCTGTGACATTCCCCAGATTTCTAAATGTATGTGAACTTGGGCTGAAGCCAGATCATGTTTTGACAAATACTGGGTAATGCGAATTCTTTCAAACTGTCACCGACGCCGTATTAATAATCTGTCTTGCCATCGCTCAGTCAATGGCTTGTTGGTGCCTGGCATCGGTTTGCATAATTAGCGAAGATTAGTCCATGATTTGGGAGTAATTGACTGGACTACAGAATGATACACCTGTCTGCAACATGTGGGCTGTGATCACCTGTAGGGACAGGTGTTTACGTTTATGTAGATCTCTGGTGGATTAAAGTATTACAAGATGATATAATATATATTTATGTAAACAAACAAAAGGTCAGGATTGCAAAACATGAAGCTGTCTTGTTTTTGAAACCCTTTACTCAGAATTTGCAAGGTAAGAAAAAATATTGTCAGCTGGGAAAGTTAACTTGTGTTAGACAAAGACACACAAGCCAGGTCTAACACATTAAATGAATGCCACAATTTTGTTCATAACACAAATGGAAAATAGAAATGAAATCGCTTTGATAACAATTCAGATACATGTATGGGACATTTCTCTTTACATTTCTCTAAACAAAGTACATTCACTGTATACCTAATAGTCCTTGCACCTGTATCTTAAGTTGTAGAAAACAGAAATGTTGGGTATATTTACGTATATTTCAATTCAAATGCAGAGTTGTAATGAACCCCAGTACTTACTGGTATAGCTCTATGACTCATCAAAAAGTTTGTGGCTACCTTGCATTATTTTAGCTGATATTTCATTCAAATTTTCACTTTATACATAAGTCATGTCATTCTTATGGAAATTGTCGAAAGTTATCATATATTGGCAAGCACCCACCAAACGTGACTCAAAAATTTGTCTTTGTGAACATCCCGGCTTTCCCTCCCTGAAAGCGCCGTCTGTAATAGCATTAAACCAAAATCCACTTTACTTTTCACTGACAGTACTCATTTGTGTCCTGACAAAACAAACGACAATGTCATTATGTAGATTTCTGCCGAATCTGGGACTCCGCTGCGCTCGCCCATTTCTCCCTTTCTGTGGGCTGTTCCCCGAGGAGGGGTCGTCCAGGTTAATGGCTACAGATGTCAGCAACAGGCAGATGGGCCTGTCTCACACTATCAGCCACCGGTCCTCTCACTGCTGCCGTCAGCAGCGGCAGGGATTTACCAACTTCTAGTTCATTTCACAGATGCCAGGTTACAAGTGAATCCAGGATTTGAAGAAAAGGGTTGCACGCACTACGCTGAGCTGTACATCACTCTGGGTTCCCGCAGGGGAATCCGCGGGGCAAAGCCTTTAGCAGATCCTAGGTTTCCAGACTATGCTAAGTGCCAGGAACGCTGTTTTCGGGTCAAAGGAGGCTGTTGAAAACCCTTTCAACCCCTTAGAATTGGCCAGTGCATGTCAAATTGAATTTTGCTTGAAGTTGACCATTGGGACAAGGTATTTAACATCTGCAGGTATGACTGAAAGGGGGCACCGGGAGGTAGGCCAAGTCAGTGAAACAAGACGCAGATAAAAGCTGTGCAGACATCAGGGAAAACACTTGTGATTTTGGACAACTTACCCATCCCATTTTCAACCTTTGCCTTACTAAGCTTTCTGCAAAAACAAGTACCAGTCTATAGATCTGGATGGAGCATGCTGAAAGATAATGTGCAGGACTTTCTACTGCTACAAATTAAGACAAAACTTAAGTGAATTATTGAGTACTTCATGATATCTATACAATACTAAGGCCTACAATTGTAAAATGGAGTTAGAATCACTTACCAACTTTGTTTTTGAAGTACCACTACTTATGCAAGAGATACCTTTAACTTCTGTGTAAAACTTATTTGACTGATCAACTTGAACAGTAACAATGAGGTCTACACTTTTACATTGATATACAGATTGGTTCTTCACAGCTATGAGTAAGAGGGCAAAGAGTAGTTTATTGATTAGGGTAAACAAAAGAACGGCTGATGAAGTGACGCTAACAAACATTATCAAATCACTGAGTATTCAGTCCTAGTTACATATACACAAATCATAACTCACAGGGGGCCTTGTCAAGTTCATTATAACTAATGAAGGGTTACTCAGTAGTTTTTATGTCCAATTGTCAGACTGGTGATTTGAATCCCATTGTCTACATTGTTGCAGGTGTACAGTTACGTCAACATTGAACACTTTTTCACTTGGGACTAAATGGGTCAGTAATATTTCTCTTTTATCATTTCTGACTGTGAAATGTGATATTTCTATTTTTCACTTTGATAGATGCATCAAAGTATACAGATGAAATAATACAGGAAAAAGTGTTGGACCATCTTCCAATCGGAAAAAAAAGCTAAAACCACTAAAACAAAGGAACAAAGCCATTTTTTTGTTGTTGCGGAATATTTCTATCGGTTGTACCATACTCTGCATTGATGACTGCTTGAGTAGCTACAAGAAAGTACATATCAAGCTTGGCTGCCGTGTTTTGGCCCTGCTGTACAAAACAAGGTCTTCCTGCATGTGGCAACTGGATGCTGCCATTCTGTAACAAATGTATGTGTTTTAGTCCCAGAATAGATGTGCTTCTCCTGCTATCTGTAGGGGTGGCTGACCCGTGCACAGGTAATTATGGGCCAGGGAGCGTCGGCAATGAGATTGCGACCTTTGTGACATGGATAATCTGACAGGGCCATCTCTTTTAGAAGCCTCGGACCTAATATTTAACATCCTCCACGAGTGCCGTCCTGACAAGCGCTACCAGAAAATCTGGTCGCTGTTGTTGCAGACCATCTGCATGGAAACGGCACAAATCATATTTGCGTAGACGTAAATTACAGCGGGACTTTCTGGATCAATTATGCGGGCTCATATTTCGGCAGCCATGCGTAGAGTTGATAGGGATGACCTCTATCACGCTTGTCCTTTGGCTGCGCCCTTTTAACATGGGCGATCGTGGTGGGTTATGCCCCACAGGTGGAACACGGGTGATCAATCAGAGCGGCTGGCGAAACCATTCGTCAGCGAGGTGGCCCCAATCGCCGTGCCCTAGCCAAGCAGCCTAATCTCGTTGGAGCTAATCCCTGTGTCAAACAAATGATAGAACACCTCTCCTTATCTAAACGTCTGCCACCTTGAAGGTTGTTTGTAAACACTCGCCCTGCGGCCCCTGTGTTCCATACCATGACCAAATCATAACATGTTTGTCATTTATCACGTTTATTTGAAGGAGGTAGGTAGAGACTGCCCTGTCATATACCCCACTGCCTTGTAGGTATGTAAAAAGTTGAACAAATATTTGAACAAGCATAGTAGAAGTTGCAATACTTCATTGCTCTATTATATGATATTTTGAAATTTTGTTATAAAGTATTAACAGACTCCTTTTGAAGTACAATGTACATGAAAAAACTACATTATAACTTTCTCACAGTGCTAAAAATAACCATTTTGCAAAGAATTCTGTAAACCTTATGTGGTTAGGCCTTGGGGAGAAAGTTATAAGAAGGTATACTGAATCTCAGAAACACCTACATGTAATGAAACTGTTTTTAGCCTATGTACACATAATATGGCTATGAGTCAACCTCTGGGACTTTTGCAACCTGGATGATTTGACTTTTACATTATTTTGTTTTGATTGCTCATCCTGTCTGTTTGGAATAACACTTACTGTATACTCAAGTAGTCCCTTCAGGGAATCATGCTCAAGTTGGTTGATTATGTAGACATATATTCTTACCATGCTCATTGGTGAATGGTTGGAAGGATGTCGTTAAGTAAATGATACCACATTTACATGTAATTAGATGTTTGGGGAATTTAAACTCGAAGTCCTCCAGATGTTCCGAAAAACAACCATTCCTTACATCATCAAAACAACAATTACTTCATGCACTTTGAAGAGTCAAGTGCATTATTGATGATGAGGAATATTGGGAATTACAGTTATTACATTACTGCATGTTAGTTGTTATCTTGCTGAAGCTATACTTAAGGTATAACTTGTGTTCTACGCTTGAAAGCAGTTCTGAATCATGCGCCTGTACTGAGAGGATACCCAAGAGCCGGGGAGTATGTGTATGTCACTTTCCTGCCCCAAGGCATGTCGTAAAACTTTACAGAGCAAATAGGAACATCAAGAGACCACATTGTCACAGCATAGTATCACTAAGTCTCTTCTAGGCACATAATGCTAAACCACCAAGCTAAGGTTTTTTGCCCTTGTGTATTTATTTCTATGTATTGAGCAATGTTTGTTAACATGATGTATATATTAGTCAATCGACTCTTTATTTTCTTAATTTCCTTACGTTGTACGTGAACTTCTTTCCAGTTTCTTTTTTTCTCCTACACTTTCTCCATCGCTTTTCAACATGTCTCTCTTTCCATACTCTCATCATTGTAACCCTTCCCATCGACCCACTATTTCCTCTTAACTGGCTTACATTTCCATCCCTGCCTAACCCTCATGATATTTCTTAATGCCGTCTCCAGTGTCTTCCCCCCCCCCTTTTCAGCTGCCTCTTCTGCCCTCTTTCTTTCTCCTCAACTTTCCATGCCCTTTTCAATTCTGTACACATCTACCCAGATGTTGTTCCCTGTCCTCCCATCCCTCCCTTCTCAATACAGAACTTGTTACAAGCCACACTACATTTCATGCCTGTCTTATCTTCCTCCCCCCTCCCCTTTTCCCTCCCCTCCCCTCCTATCAACATCGGTGCTCCAATCCAATTGACTTCCATCATGCCGAAATGGAGTAAATTCGATCAGCTCTCTGATGATTACGGGTGCACTCTGCTGTGTATCAATCTGATCCCAGATGCTTATTGAAAAACAATTTGATGTTTCTTAAAAGATTTTGGGATGTAACGGCCTGCTTTGAATAATAGAACAGGCACTGTATCACTCGGCAGTAAACAAAGTAGGTTCAACCCGAGATGTTGATTTTTTTTTTCCCCCGCCAGGTTTTTCAAACGGAATGTTAACTCCGGGAGTCATAAATGCTTTTTGATTGAGGTCAGAAGACTGCTACATTGTAGTTTTTCTAATGAGGATGCCAGTCTCTCTGGTCCATTTCACCAGATTTATCTGTTTCAACTCAATATTCCTGAGCAATCGGGGTTATTGAGGAAACCCTTACCTCAAACTTTTGTCAAGGACAGGACAGAGAAGATGCCGAGTTATGTATTACAGGATGCTCTCTTTATCACTGTGCAAGGTCAGTCTGTGTTGAGGGTAAAAGGTGAACTCAGTTTCTGGAAGCAATTTCTGCCTCACTGGGTTTATTGAATTTTTGTCTCATTTATATTCTTAAAGAGTCATTTATTTCTGTCGGTAATGTCCCAAAAAGTAATAGAGAGAATGGTTCCAATCAGGCCGAAGGGATGCATCGTGGCTATCATACAAGGACGCAGACATCTGTCCCATACGTGCGGGGAAAACAAGTGTGCTCGGTGAGAAGCCTGTTGGCTTTGATAGCTGATAGTGTGTACCAAACATACCAACGTGAACTGGTGTCAATGATGTGATCGGTTAATGATTATAGTTTGATTAGTTTCGTTGTTACAAAAACCCTTCATCTTTTTTAATATGATCTTGCTTGATTGTTTGATTGGTGACCATTTGACCATGGTTGATCACACACAATATTGCCACACTGCAAGAACTATGCAAGCAAAGGGTAGTAAACCATTGTGAAATATCTCCAGTCCCAAAGGTCTTATATTGATGTGTCACTTTCATTTAAAGGTAAACTAAAATTTCATAAATTGAATTGTGTATTTCCATGTGGCAGCTTTTGTTTCACCCCAACGCATTTCGCTATTTCAGATTTTCAAAAACCTTTTTTCCAATCAATGAAGGGTTAGTGTATACATTTGTACAGTAGTTGTATGTATCTAATTTCGTTCGCTGGTGTGATTGACTTAGAGATTAGGAGAAAAATCCCTCCACCCCCCAAAATGGATGGCCTGTACTACAGTGAAGTAAAATAGAAATTGAAAGGGATGTAGAGTTGATCTGGTTAGTTAAGGAGGATGCTATTAAGCTTCTCCAGGTAAGTTTTAATTTTCCATGCTACAGGTCGCACACTGTTGGGGGTAAGCAACATGGTGAGCTACAAGTCGTAACTTGTAAGATTCAATCAGAATATCAGAGACGCCCGCGCACCTACCTTCACCCCTGCATGCGCAGCAGATGAGATTGGGGTCAGGGGTCAATCCAGTTGAGTTCTCAGCCAATCCAGAAGCAGGATTGGAACATGTGAGTGTCAGGGAGGATGTGAGCAGCATAATACGGGACATTTGGCAAAGCTAGGGTCAATGCAGTGCAATAACCCATTAGTGCAGCTTAATGAGTCTGCTGGACTGTTCCGTGCCATGGGGGACCAAATAGCAGAAGATCCATAGCAATATTTCTTCATCGGTGGATATCTGATTTTCTGATCATAGCTTTTTCCCCCGGTTACACCTGTTGAATAGGGATGACATTCGCTGCCCTTTCCCCCGGTCATCTCCAGTGCCGAACCCCTGACAGACCCTGACTATCGGGGTAAATGTACGCTATGAACAGACACCCTCTCATTGCTGGGACTATAAAAAGAGAAGTCTCCGGGGAGTATTGTTGGGTAATGCATCTGCATATGAGATCAGCAGGCGGACAACTGTCCATATGTTCAGCAGTTTCTGCCTTCTTCCTCACATTTCCACCCACTGGTGATGAATCCACAGGTGATACTGCTCAGAAATAAAGTTCCTTGAGAGTTACGTCAAATGACCAAAAATATGCCACGCAGCTTTGCATCTGGTAGCAATAAGGTAAATATTATGTTTGAACGTAGCCTGCAAGTTAGATGATGTATAAAAAGTGCAGTCGCAGCATATTGGGATGTGTTTTATTTTTCCATTTATGGCCATTATTGCTGGAGAAGCCTATAATACCCGTACCATTTGCCAGCAGGACGGCCTAAAGCTCTGCGTAGCCCCCCCAATCCCTCTCGCCCGACTCACCCAAATGCTAGGCTGACTTTTTCTATTAACTGTTGCGGGGATGATTTTTCGTAAAGTCTTCAATCAAAGCGAGAGTGTCATGCCTGCCCGATGGAGGCCGTATCCCCGGCACATTCTGATCATATTTCACTCATGTTTCATACTTTGTTGGCATCCCCGCGGTGAATTATTCATGGCGGGCCTGTAAATGTTGCCAGAGAAACGAGATCCATCTTGTCAGGGGGACGTTCTGGCTGAGATGCTCTGAAATGGAGCCGGATGCCGGTGGGATATTCCTGGCATTTACAGCGGAGTGCGTTTCATGTGGCAAACACACGGAGTGTTATTTGGAGCCGAGAGACTTCGCTTACCCCGGAACACTCACCTAGATTACCACCGCATGACAGTTGACAAGGTCGTCATGTTACTGATGGAATTTCTTATTATGTTAACTTATCAGAACAGGCATCGAAGGGTATCACAATTTGGAATCACCTGCGCCGCTCGTGAAAGCCCCCAACCCATCAGGCCCTTCTTAATGTGGCGCATGATGGAAATATAATACTCTCCCAGTAATTAAACATAAGCCCAGAATTTGAGAACATAACAAAATCCCCCTCGTTTGACGCACATAGTTTGGAAGCACTTAATGTTGCATGGTACACATGTACAATGGAGCTTGTCAGGGTATGATGGCCTCAAGGTCAGATTAGCATCTTCCAGTCAGAAAGAAAGGAGGAAAATCAGGAAATCTCACTCTGGATTATTGTGAGGTATGGCAGTAAAACAGATACAGTCTCCTATTGTAGGTTTCGCTGTTGTGATAAGTACACAAAGCGGGATGGTCACGCATCTGACATGTGCTCCACATGTTGCTTACCCCTGGATGAGAGCAAAGCTTTTGGTAAGCTGCTTTGCGGCTTTCGAATTATGGCCATCATCGGCCAGTAATGTACTATAATCACATTGGTCATGATGATGTAACATCCTAAGTTATACATGGATGACAGGGTCTGTATGTGATATGGAATGAAATACTTCTGGTGTCCTCAATCAAGACATTTGTATGAAGTGCCAGAAGACTGCTACTCTAACATGTAAACTACCATTTGTACTGCTCTTTTTTCCTCCAAGGTAAACATGACTACACTACACAGTCTCCTCTGGGATGGGCATGCATGAATCATCCCCCGGCCTTTGTGGTGCAGAAAAATAGCCTCTCCTGCTCCCTCCAACAGTCTGATTTACAGGACAATGTGAATCACGCACAGACTGCGGCAGCGCAGGGCTGTTTGCCGGACTTGTCAAATAAGGGCATCATAGATGGCGTTGTCTCCGCCCTTATTGATTCGGGGCTCTTTCAGCTAATGTTTGTGCAGTCTGTCAGCAGCTATCGATGACTTCAAATACACTTCAAGCTCGTGACATGCAATTATCCCCTGCCTTTATGTTACCTCTTGCATTCAGGAGCCACATAGATCGGTGCTGCATTACCACATCAAGAGCCTCTATTTCTGCCAGAGTCATTTCCTCAGCCAATCTTCACCCTACATTTCTTTCTCCCGGTGACAGAGAAGCAGTGGCTGTGCCATCAAGCAGGCCTAATGTTGCTCACTCCCCTGCCTGAGTCGGAAGGAAATTGCCGGTGATTATACGTTCTTGAAGTGGTCAGAAACACTCATCTTAGCTGCAGGACTGCGGAAGAACCGTGTTGCAGACATTTCTAATTGGATCAAATAGCCGTAATGGGGCAAGTGAAATATTTGTCCTCATTTGCGTCAAGGCCTTGATTTCTTATGAGTACTTCATACAGATGAAGAGGGTAGGGAGCCGAGGTTTTGTGTAATAGGGTGGAAGTAGGGGAGAGATACACCATACGCAACATCACAGCCTTCTGGTAACGATTAGTTGGGAAAATGTTCAGTGGCTTGGACAAAATTGACTTGAGTACTTGTCTGTACTGACTGGACAGCAATTCACTCAGGTAGTGCTTATATCTGGCCGGGGACATAGGCCCGCCATTTCATGGTGGAAGACTTCGGATTTCACCGTTGAACATCAAGAATTTATGAACATAATGGAAGGACAGCTGGAGCATTCGCTCTGCCGTCCAATTCAAATTTGCAGTAAGTATCAGTCATTACCCATATTCTTCGTGCGCACCATGAAAAGAATTACAGGAGCTAATGTCATTGTCATTGACTGAGGAGCATAACTTGTAGAGCACATACCACCTGTTGGGACGGAACACTTACTGAGAGAAAACTACTTTCCCCCATACACATCAAAGCCCCCTTTAATTGGTTGTTTTGTATGTCGTCAATGATGTGCAGGGTACATTAAAATGCTCCACATAAACGTAGGAGGTAAAGAAGAAAAATGGACCGCATTAATCTTAGCAAGGATGCATGGCAAGAATGTGGCATTCATCATCATTTATGGTGCCGTTATGTTCCTCTCCTTATTCCGCTTTCTGCTCAAGACATTTACAGGTACTTAGAGAGCATTACGCCATGATAGGGTTTTGGGATTGAAGGTAGATAAATCTGACACCGTTGGGTGGCCTTCAGTGCAATGGATTTGAATGAAAAGCACAATTGGCAAATTCCTGCATTGATGTGTAGCTGCAGGTAATGCCGCATTCGCTTACGGGACAAAAATCGTGATCGCTCCTGATGTCGATCCGTTGTTGGTTTATGGAAGGGGATCACGGGGGGCTATCGAGTTTGAGGAAAATTTAGACTGAGGAAAGCCGAGATCTAGGAGAACACAATTGTTATCTGCACATGGCTGTGGAGCAGATATACCTGCTGATCCTCTTTATTCTAGTCTGATGGTTGGATCTAGGAAGGTCAGTCTTACGTTTCCCCTGTTCATCTGTAAAAGGCATCTCGGACTGGACTTGTTGCTGCCGCACAACTGTGGCCATGTTGCAGTTTGGTTCATGTAACCAAGATACCCACACACTGGCTTTGAACTACTGAATAAATGCCTTACGTATACATACATAGCAGCTATGCATAGCAGCTAAGGTCGCAAATATCACTTCAAGTTGTAAACTTGTGTTAAACTCTGGTAGTTCGTATATTTTAAGGCCGATTACTTTTAAGGACCTTTTAATATCATGTCCTTATGGTACTATTTGGCCCTCCAATATGTGTTCTACTAAATATAGCCCCTTGTAAGCTGAAACCAAGGGGAAAAATCAATAATAATTTGCCTGTTTGGACGGAAATGATGCCCTGTCGGACTAACAGGGATCCCAAGTTTAAAAGTACTGGATGGGCGACCTTGAAAAAAATTACTGGTATTTTCAATGTTATTGATTTTGTCATGATGGGTATACCTGTGTGATACGCCCACTTTCGTTTGAATCAATAAACCTTTTATCATACGAGGTACAAGCACGCCCACAAATTATAACTTTCTCTATCGCGGCTTACGAGAGTGAATGCTTCAATTCGAGTTATTGCCAAGTAAGCAAGTGGTATAATCTGTCGTCTGGATATTTGTTACTGCGTGTAACTTTACGAAGTACTTAATTTCATGGTTTGAGCGAGCAGTAGTAACTCATGTACCTTTCCTGCAGCGTAATCAGGATTGTTTAAAGTGAAAACTGTGATTAGTCTGGTGAGTTGTTTTTAAGCTCGAGGAAGCACCACTTCTTGATACAGCAGGTGATGACCTTGGTGCTGAAAGTTATTTCACCCTCAGATATGTTTACAGATGAGAGGAAGAAGATCGTTAAAAGCTGCTAATTATTCAATAATTAACAAGCAGGGAAACATCGTACTGCTATCCTATCAATACTGTATTCATAATGAATTTGTTGGATGGTTTTCCAAACAATAGTTATGGCCAATTTTTTGTTGAGACACAAAGCTATTGAAGAGTCTCCTCCCTGTCAAAGATGCCCTTTGGTTTATTGTAGTTTTGGGAGTTTTTGCAGAGGTATTCCCTTCGTCAGCCACACTAGCTGGTGTCTAAACTGTAACCCTGTTGGGAGACATGGTCATTAACATGGAGTATCGCCAACACAAAATAGAATACTTTGACTCTTTTGAAATCAGAAATGATTACAAACAAAAGAGTTGCCAGCTTGAACATAGTTTGATTTGTCCAGCTAGCACCCTCTGGCAGAGATACAAAGTAACCAAATGAGACAGGTCAACGGGGCTATATCTCCCCTCGGATCTGGATTGCATTGTGTGTCAATGGATCATAGGCTCACTGTTGCTTCGTGATATTAGAATTAAATTTCATATCATGGGTATAGACAAGGGTTATCGACTGCTTTTGGCCGGACGAACCAGTTAGAACAAGTTTGATGTATCGAGGGATCAGTCCTCATTTCCAGACATTGTATTCTCATCCGGAGACATGACAATACAGATTGTTCAGTCTCAATCATCCGATTGTCCGGACGCAATCAACAGTGGCGCAGTAATCAGCTCATCAGGCCAGACCATACAGCAATATTGTAACAAATAATGGCAAGTGGCAAATTGTCATTTTTATGGCCCCAGGTTCATTACCAAGGCTTCTGTCTGATGTCCAGGGATGGCCTGTGGTCAATCAATGCAGGAGGAGGTTATACAAGTTTGATTGGGTCCCATTGATGAGTGGTGGCAATCTGCCCTCCCCAGTTGGCCATGAAGGTTGGGAGGGAAATTTGTGTTAATCAGAGGTTCTGCCAATCATAATGGCTGTGCCATAAATAAAGTATGGATGACGCCAGCATGCAGTCCCCTACTGGTGGAGAGCAATACCTTGAGCTGGCTGGGAACTCACCAAGATCCTACATGTACTGCACTGAGGAAAACATTATCTGAATAATACATTGGTCCTATCCTTGCAATCAGAATAGCTCTAAGCTCGTGGGATGTTGAAATCTCTTATCGTTCAGTTAAACAATTGTATACTTTTCCATTACCTATACCTTAATCTTCTCCACAATTGCACTGCAAATGACATGCTGTGTCTATTTGCTGTTCGTTACTTTGTTATTTCAATGTTCTCTATTAGCTACAAGCATAACAGTTCATCTTCCTTGAGAACAAAAGAAACATAACACACAATCATGCAATATTTTACAAATGAACAGTATCTTACAATGTCTTACAAAACCTAGATGGTAACATGTAATGACAGTGTCTTCCTCTTGTTGCTACAGCCCTGTTTGCAGTGCCCAGAAACTACAAGCTGGTGGCGGCGCCCCTGTTCGAGCTGTATGACAACGCACCTGGCTACGGGCCCATCATTTCCAGCCTGCCCCAGCTCCTCAGCAGGTATCAGCTAAAGTACATGAACTGAAGGTACAAACAGGACAGAGTCTGGACCGTTTGCTCTGCTGAACGCATGGGGAAAGTGCACTTGTTTTGTGGCATGGAAAACACTTGCAGTGTGTCAGAACTCCCTTATTTAGTGGTAAATGTCGCTATGAATTTCCACTTTGTAAAGGATTTTCACAATTTCCAGCAACTTTTATTCCACAATGAACACTACCTTTTCCACACATGAACTGTCATGGAATTTGTTTTGAATGTTTGAAATATGATCATCGTCAGAAAGATTAAAGATTAGCAGGTAAACATATTCACTTTTTTATGGTTCCACCTGTATATTGGCAGATGATCAGTGCTTCGAAAGAACTACATGTCACAGGATGGCTACTTCAGAGATTCACTATCCTGAGAAATTTGACAAACAATCCATAAGTTTATGCATGAACACTGCTTTGTAAACATAACCTGATGCAGCCCCACAATTTGGTATGTGGAGGTGGTCCCCTTTGTTTCACCAGAGTGAATGGCTCAGAAGACAGAGTGGCTGCTGTTGCCCTTGTTTGACACTTTCCAGGCTGTAACATTACCACATACTTTGTAGTGTTTACCAGCCATCATAGACAGCCTCCAACACTTTGTCATCCCGACTTAGCATTGTGTGGACTTGGACTACAGTGGATGTAACTCAGTGTGAAGATTGGTCTGTGCATGTGTGACATCACATATTAAAGAAACTAACCATATTAATGGCTGTTGAAACTGGAAAGGGAGATTGCTCTGTTGTACTTTCTAACAGTTTCTGTGATTGCTGTTACTGTAACTTACCTGTAGCTCTGATAGTAGCTGAATGTCTCAACTCTTATTGTTACTCTGTTGTACCTACACTGTTGAAGACAAAATGTGAAAGCTCTGATTCTCTTTCATGCAAGGAATAAGACAGTGTTAAGTGCACCCTGTGGCATTTAATGTACGTACCTGTGAGGTTACCTTTGTTATGGTTACCAGTACTGAAGCTATGGGGAACACTTTTAGCAAACGCTGCACCCCAGGACAATATCACAAAACTTCTCTTGGTGCTCTAATGTATCGATCTGTACCAAGAAGGACTTTGCCGTTGAGTATCGGACATGGTTTGACAAGCACCAGGCCTGCTTCATCCATCACATAGCCAGTAATCACAGGCCTTCTGCCTGCCGTAGCCCTGGGACTCACTAGCATTTGAATCCAATGCTGAGACTCATCAATAAGAGAAAGTTCACTATCGCCAATGTCACATGGGACTTTGAAAACTTCCCGTACACGTGTACAACAGTCAACCTATGGACTTAAGTTGCTGGAAATGTTCCAGTAACCAACGATTTGATTTGGAAATTACTATTTATAGCATTTGTGATTTTATGAATATCTAACAAATCCTCAACAGCTGAATTATTGATATCAAGGCTAAACATAAGTTATACTTTGTTAATCTTTTTTGAGCTACTGCAGCACTAGAATAATGTACTAAGTCGGTTTTAAGGGTAAAATTGTTGAAATGTTTTGTTTGTGTCAAGCAAATGGTGAGATTTTAGACACAGTACAGTTAGAGACAAACTTCTGAAGCACTGTAACACTATGAGTGAAGTTTGACTCTCAAGTTGTTCCTATTAAACTAGAAGTTTTAAGAGTTGATTGTGCTAAAATGTTTTGAATAAAACTAATGTTTCATTCCAAATGTATCACATAAATGGTCACTCCAAAAGGATGTAGTTGGTATGCAGAGAAAGGTCATCTTTTATGAATATGTCATCCATGCACCTGTGTCTGGGGGGTTTATTGACATCGCAAATTTACGCTTCCTGTCTAATTTGTGTGGTTACGACACGTCGATAAACAAGACAAGTGCCCAGCAATGCAATTGTTCAGTTGGGTGCCATATGACATTTTCATAAGGACGGAATCGGAGCAAACGCAATTAGTGATTTTTCCCATGTATGCCGCTTGTCAGAACTAATCTCTAACCAGGTTTATCATCCCTGCAATCATGGCTTTTATGTGGCTAATTACCTTCTGCCACAATGTGGAACCAGGAAAATTCCCATGTTTATTGTTGGACACATGGGTACACATCATATAGGCCGGAGAAACACAGTGTATCACGTCCAGCCTCTGGCGAAAGTTTGTAGGTGGGAAACTTGTGATACGGGTTGTCATGTAGGAATAATGATGTATATTTCATGACATGACAACTCTACCAATGCTCAGAGAGCGCATCAAGATTCATCTTAACTTAATGTCAGCTGAGGGGGAACATACAGACCGAGGCTCTGGCGCCCAGATGTGCCCAGCTCGGAGTTATCAATATGCAAGTGTGGGAAATCCCCGCGGTCCTGCCGTGATAGCCCCCCGACAGGGCTCGGTGCCTTGTACCCAGATGTCCGACCGTCGTTTCCCCGATGTGGCCGTCTTCCCCAACCACTTTGTCAATGTCGGACTCGTAATGGCACTCCGCTGTGCGCAGGCTAGTGAGGAAAATGCAGAAGTAGCAACAGGACACGCAATTTAGTGTCCGTAATCCGGGAAAGCGGATCGGATCCTCCTTGGTCTGTTGCCTGTGGCTAGCCGTAAGCCTGCAGCTTGTGGCTACCTCTAAGTAACCTTGACTGGAACTGGAACGGCTCTATGTTTAGGGCTCCCGCTGGGCAGGCTGGAACAGGAGGCATTAAGCCTCGCTGGTAACCAGTAAACCAGTCTGACCTTGAGGACAGAAAATGACCATAGAGGACACTATGTCACAGGGCATGTTGTGGGACATATAACACTTTAGGGACAAACTTTTGGCTATAACTTCTGCTGTCAGTTGATGATCTACAATACTGAAATGTCACATAAGACATATTATAACACCATACTATGGTTTATGCTACTATATAAAAGTGTATTAAATAAGATTTTTGCCCTTACTTTGAAGTGAATGCTTCTAATACTACAGAGTTGTATTCATAAATTCCTCATTACTTGATGCTCCTTCAACTTGTGAATCTGTACTTTGAGCCTGGTTCAGTTTTATTTTTATTTAAGGCACTTCTGGCCCCTTAAAGCAACCAAGACATGTACGTTAGCTGGCTGATTTGAGTATTTCATCAATAAACCAAAGCTCAAACAAACAACCAAACAAACTTGAAGCTACAAACTAATCATGATGATATTTACTACTACAAAACTCCCTTTTTTTTTCCTTTTATTGGTTTACTTTAGAAACTGACCTCCCATATGTTGTACAGCTGCCTAACTTGCTCCGTCTCCTCATTTCAGATTCAATTTCATCTACATGTGACCATCTGCCCCTAGCCGGCCCGGGTAGTTACAGATCTGATGGTGTATTAGGGAGTCTAGAGCTAGCAGCTGATACCACAGCGCAGAGGAGGGGCATGCTGACCTTGAGGGAGCACAGCACAGCAGGCGGCAGCCCACGTCCAACTGCCCACCCACCCTCCACTGTCTCACCCTACAGGGGGGCTTTGTAACTTTCCCTCTTTTGTTGTCTTTAGCCTTTGTAGTGCAGAGGGCAGATCCTCCATTCATTAGAGACTGTCAAATGAGGTTTTTGTTTCCTGGCTTCCAGTAGTCAATTAAGTTTTGGTGGGTTCATTGTTGTTATAAGATGATGTCCAATTTGCCCCATTGTGTTTTGTAGCACCCCATTGTAGAAGTTATGTCTCCCCGTAGCCACCCTTTTACCTGTAGAGGAACCTTATTACTCTGTGTTAAGTTTTATACTGATGTATGTACATGTAGTCAATAAAACGGCCAGCAATGGATGGTCACCCTTCACCCAATTGTCTCTCGCTCTGATTTTATTTCTGATGGCCAGATGAGATAGTGTGGGTGGAAGAACATTATAATGACTAAGTTCCTCTATTGCTATTCCTACTGCATTAAGGTTAGTGTTAACAATTTTTCTCTGTGAATCTTTCTGGTTTCAGTTACCCTTAGTTTGCGTAAGGTCAGTGATTTAGAAAGATTTTTCTCTTCCTTTCTCTAGGTAGAAACAACTTTTCCAAGATGTTTAAAAATATAAAAAGGAACTTTCATACACTCTATACAAAATGGACATCTGCATTGTATGCTGACGTCTCTTTGTACATGTATGTAACCACTTTGATTAATAATGTCATCTCTGAAAATTTATTGACAAAATATGTTACATATATTTTGTACACTTTAAAGATCTTAATAGATAATTTGACCAAAGCATATTGGAGCCTCCTTGTGGTGTTCATTACATATGAAGAAGTGTGACTAGTTCATAATGTAAAAATGCCCTGCTTTTCACAATGATTTCTTTGTGTCCTGTTTTCTCATGTAATAAAAAAGGTAACGATTTTAAACACTCCAATGACAGACAAAATAGTTTCATGTGTATTTTCAAGGCAAACGTTTTTCTAAATGCTGTTCAGTTTGTCACAAAACTATCTAAAGTATGTTGTGCATTTCGCACATACTTGACCAAGGTAAACCTGAGTCTTAAGCAGTTCAACTGAAAGCTGTACCGATTTTGTCACAAATAAGTTTGGTTAAAACAAGAAAACTTCCATGAACAAGCCACGGAGATGGTCCAGAATTGTTGAATACATCCTGAAGTGGCCTATCCGCTGCCACATTAACGATGAAAATCCCCAACTCCATGTATCACTGTTGCTTGAAGCTACAGTGCTCCTCCTAATGACTCGTGAAAATGTGCATCAGTCCGCCAATTTCTCCGTTTCGCCAAGTCTTCAGGAAATGTTTTTACAATGGGAGACTTTCAAACGGAACTGCGCACCGGCGTAGTAATGTTGTTAAGCAATTTGCCGAGAGCCAAAGGCCTCTTCCAGTAACGATTCGTGGAAATTTAAATCACTTTAGCGATTCCGTTATCTTTGGAAGCACCGGCAGTAAGGACGTAACAAGAAAATGTACTTAAGAGTGGTAAACGACCAGAATAGACCATTGCAGCTAGGGGAGCGTAATTTTCGTGCTTTAACTTTACAATTAGCGGTCATGGGTTTTCAAGGGAAATGAAATATTAATTGCTATGTTTTTGTGGACTCGTAAAAAAAGCGACGGTAATGCAGGAGAAGACCAAGGATTATTCCGCGTATCGCAGAGATTGGGCTTTAGGTAATTGAATTTGATACAGAGAGGCAGTAATGGTTGGATTCAGGAAGATATTTCCCATTCAGATTACACTGAGGTCCCTCTGCGAATTCTTACTCCCTAATAGACCTATATCTGTGTAGTCGGGCAGCGGTCCTTTCATTGTAGTGCGGCTGTGTGATGGGTAATTCCCAGGAGTGTCCAGTGCGTGTATAAAAACATCCCGTCAGTTGTTTCCAAACACAAACCCGTCAGTCCCCTGCCGTGTGCACTTCACCTGGACGCCCCGGTAGACAGGAGCCGTACGCAGAGGAACACATCGCCGGTGCCATCTCTCTTCTCACCCCGCATTGAAATTTTGCCCACATCGGCATTCTTGGCAGTGTGCGACGCAGGTGTTCGGGGGAACCTTGTCAGACGCCAATATCTCACAAAGGTAAGTGCAGTTACGACTAAGCACTAGGGTTAGAGATACTGAGCTATGTTTAAGGAGGGAGATAGACCGCCGGAAACAAGCAACTGTCTGGCCTCGCCTGGGTTTTAAGAGATCCACGTAGGTTAAATTGAGCACAAGTTGCAATTATAGGTTACCGGGGAGGGAGAAGAAGAGCGGCGGGCGAGGTTGGCACGTGAGCCGGAAATACGCTATTTTGGCTAATCCTGGTCGGCTGTGCTTACCGCGCAGAAAAGGAGCACTTCGACAGGAGATGGATAGTGAGGTTTAAGGAAAGAAGCTTACACAAATTTCACCTCTTGATCGTGATGGTGCAAAAAGGACATCGTGGTTTTTAGCCACTTCATAATGAATGATAGCAACAGTACAATGAGAATGGTGAGCTCTGAGCAAACACAAACTAATGAACAACTTCCAACCGTCCGCTCTAGTTCTTAGATATGTATTCGTAGCTTTATAAATGTGTAAACGTGTAGAGTATTAGGATCGTGGAGTTCTAATGTATGGCCACGTGAAGAAGAAGAAATATTACTTGTGCTTTTGTTTGGCTACATTTGACCAGGTATCATGAATGACAGATTGGTAATCGATAATCCTTGTTAGTAACGCAAAAGAGCTTAAAAAGCTACCATCAACTGCGTCATAGTCGTGGAACATAAGGCTGATAGAGTCCCCAGCACCATCAGAGGCTATACCCGTAATCTACAGTCTTACCGGCCATCAATGCCACAGACAAAATGTCACTGTCACAAGAGTGGAAAGTATGCTGTGTTAGGTAATCGTGGGTGGTGATTTTCTGTTTTGGCGCGACCTGTCAAAAAGAAGGCCCTTCTCTACGTCAGAGATAACCGCCCTCTGACGCAGGTGTACGGACCCGCACCTCTCAACCAATAGCTGTCGGAAGCAATAATTGCTTAAACAGTGTGAGGCAACAACTACTTCAAACCGAGCACGTCTTTCCGTACTTGGTTTTAGAGGCAACACTAACGTTATCGAGGCAATCAGACGAATGCTCAGTCACCGAGGCGAAGAGAACTTCACAACTTGCCCAAAGGGGAACCACAAAAATGGACTCAATTGCGAGTCCAGGCAGCCAGCCGTTCAGTAAGACCTTCCTTGACCTTGGTGCTGAAAAGAAGTGTTTCTTCCACGGAAAACTCGATGCGTTGGCGGCATGATGACCTCAGTGTCTTAAAGTCAGACGAACCCGATGATATCGATTTGTTAGAATGTCGCATTTCAGAAAAACCACCATCACGTGGCCCCATTGTTCCACTCTGTCACACGCCATGAAAACGGCTATTGTTCCCAAATCCTTCCCGTGTAAACACGAAAAGACAACCCCGGGAAACCTGTGTGTTCACAGACTCCGCCGTGCTTTCAATAGAGACCTTAAACAAAGGGGGATCCTTCGCGCGATACGTCAATAGCGTAATTATTGCCCCTGGATAGATCTCTACAACAAACTGCGTATTATCGGACTTTGTTCGCAGTAAGTGGCCGATGTGCCTGAATCCGTCACAACGTTTACTGGGGACAATTTGTACAGATGTACGGAGATCCTATTGTGAAGTCGAGAGTGTCAAGTGGTGTTGACTGAACCCATATGTTAGTAAACAGTGCACACGGGGCATGTCCTGCAGCCAGCCGGCGGGACGTGTCTCCCCCTGGCAGTGGTTCGGCCCATCACAGCTGACAGATGGTTCGAGCAAACGACGCCCCCGTTCGGAGGCTGCAGGAGTGGAGCGCCGCCGATTTATCGTCAATCGTGCAAAAAATGTCCAGGGAAAGTGGAAATTCAATAGTACAGAAGATGACGTTAATGACACTTCATCTCTTTCCTTTACCCTTATTCAGACCAGTCAATCATTTAACATAACCATTAAATCTTTTAAAGCCGAGGGTTTCGTAAACTGGCGAATGTTTCTTTCATTAATCAGAATTGCCATCACTGAATACTGTCATTACGCTTTGGTGAAAACATAGACTAATCTTGGAAGTTTACCAAAACAGTGATTCTGATTCACCCAGAGAAATCCCACGCATTTCTGGTGTTATATTCCTTAAGCGTAGGAACCCTTTATTCTGAATATTGCCGTTGGCAAGGGATGACACGAGCGGCTCGAAAGTTTCGTCTACTGCATGAAGATCCACTGAGTTCGCCTACTCGCAACAGGTTCGGCGGAGGGGCTGGTGGGTAATTCCTGCCGGCTCCACTGAAGTACCTTCGTCAATGCCACTCGCTTTATGGGCGGCGAGTCTGTGCGGGGATGTTGATAAATGACCTGTTTCTGTGCAAGTAAAAGCACGCAGATCTTGAGATATACCGCACGTCAGCGTGGCACACGTATACCCGTTGTCTCATCTCTCCGCGAAGTTCTCCGTTGTAAAACAGATGAGAAATTTCCGCGCTATCGGTTCACGGTAGTGTAGGCAAGTTGGGTCCCACTGCATCAAGGCAATTCCAATTTCAGTGACGGTGCCCTCTATTTCGATCCTCATATTCGTTTATCTTGTACGGGGAAGAGGAGCTCTCCAAGCCTTCGAAAATCGATAGGCAATATTGTATCCCAACGACCCAGCGTTTCCCGTTTGCACGAACACTGCCAGAACGACTTGTGCGTCCTGGCGGCTGACAGTTTTTGCCACCACCCTATTTGTACCTACTTTGCATGTGGAAAATTGGGAAAATAACGTGAAGAGATGGATGGGGTTGAGGCCGCCCACCGCCGATTGTAAAGCGCTGAGATAGCGGGTAGGGCACACGTTCGTATTCAACTGGTGCGCCGCTGCTGGAAAATATACGTTGTTGCAGTCCCAGAAGAGGGTTGCTAACAAAGAAGCACGTCACTCGAAACAATGCAGCACTCCGCCCTATCTGGAGTCCGCGTTCGAGGTTGAGCTTCGTCACGCTAGCCGAGAGAGGAGCTCCTCGGGTTGGAACAACAGGTGTCCCGGGAACCAACAGGTTGAGCGGCCCGCGCAAGCCTGATCAAGGCGGGTAAGGAATATTCTCTGGGTAGGATAGGAGCCGGATCGGGAGGGGGATGCCAGCGCGCGCGGAAAACCTGACCCACCGGCCTGGGAAATAGAGGACGGCATGCCGGCTGTGACGGTCCAGTCACCGCACCATTGGGAAGAAAATGTCGGGCAAATAGTCCCCCGTCAATTTTGGTAGACAAAAGTTGCTGCGGGTAGCAGAACGGTGTAATTTAGTTATCAAGAAGTATCGAGTGAGCGGGATAGGTATTTGGGGCCGCGGGCTTATTGTGTAAACGCGCACACGCTCCGTGAGTCATTCCTAATAAGTCCAATTACAACAAAAGAGCAAATTCATTAGTCAATGCCTAGGCCACGGTTCCTATTGGAGGAAGGCTGTTGTGCCATAAGTATGAGATAACGGTGCTGCACCAGAGGTGTTGCCACGGGCGCTAGCCGCTATTTGTTCTTCCCTGGAGCTGCCCGCGCCCCTTCCCACCGGTCGCGCTGGCTTGACTGACACAAACCACGCCTCACCGCAACGGGGAATGACAGCTCGGGTGCTCCCTCCCCTAATTCATCTTGAAATTTGAATTAACTCATACAAACTAAACGTTTTTGTTTGCTAATTTCACCCCGACTCTCCAGGGGCCCTTGATGGATTAAACTTAAGCATTTCCATTTGCAGTCACACCTGATCTACGCGGCGGCTGCTCAGTATAAATCTCTCTCGCACTCAGGTGGTGGTTAGTCGGACCCGGAACTCGACAGGCTCAGCCTCGCGCAGGAACTTCAACAGTCATGCCACGGTCGTTCCTCGTCAAGAAAGTCAAGGCGGAGGAGTGCAGCTACCCGGCCGCCGCCCTGCACCCAGGCCCGGGTATGGCACAGACCTGCATGCCCAGACCACCGCAGAACGGACAGAGCCTCACCGTACGACTGAGTAACGGTACGTGTTGGTGTTTTCCTTTGTCGTTCGTTCTTCCGGGAATGCGGAATGCGTCCCCGTACCTGTAACCCAACCTCCCGCCTATGTTGCTCATACAAACGGTATGCCTGGTATCTTATGGCTTTGATATGTTGTGAGATATTTTGTGTCTTCCCATTTTTTGCACATTAGACGATATCACAGGATTTGCCACGAGTTAATTTTTGCTTTGACTCCATTATTTTATCAATGAACGATGAATGGCCGGTGACTGGGTTACGCAGCGCCGCCCTGTAATATTCATTGCATCTGTTGATGCCGCTGTTGTAGCAGCGATATCCATAGTATTACGCTGTACCTTATCCAGTGGGCTAAATGCTTTGTCAACCGCACGCGTTGAAGTGCGGAGCTGATTAAAATACGCAGTGGATTTGTTTACAGAGGACATAATCTGTAGAGCGGCAAACCGTACTTGAGATCCAATGTCTGGTGTGGGGCATTACAGTCAGCAAACACTTGAGTGAATGGCAACGGCTCTGCTGTGAGAGTGTACGGAAGTAATATTGGCTTCCTCTCGCATGTTCAGACAATCGGCGTCCCAGGGCAGGGTTCTCTCACTTAGTACTTTATTCTGTTTCATTCAGGCCTTTGTCCTGGCCGGTTTATTTTCCGCTTCGCGCGGCAGAATGGCGATCATTGTCCGCCGATGATCATCGTGAATAAGAATTCCCGACGTACCCGCCTCTTCATCAAACAGCATAGTAGTCAGCCATTCATTCCGGTCTGGTCCCCCGTTAGGGGCTCAATCACCCAGTGTAAACACCGCATACTGATTCCTCCCTTTGCTCTTTTCTGCAGGTTACATCCACGACTACATCCCGCCGGTGTACCCGCAGGATGCCGTGGACTGTCAGCAGAACGTCACGGCGACGGGGAACGGGACAATGGTCTATGACATACGGGCTACGGCGAATGACCCTCCGCCCCCGCTGCCGTCCCATCCGCACGCGCCCGCACAGGAGTACGTCAAACCCCAGAACTACCCGACGATACACGACCAGACCAGCGTCGCAGAGATGCAGGACATGCAGGACATACAGAACATGAACAAAGTGCAGCAGAACTCGACAAAAACTGTGGGATATATCCAGTGCGACGCGTTTTACATTACGGACGGCCGGTCCCGCAGGAAAAACGGCGAGTCCCCGGCACGGGCCCAGCGGTACACGTGTAACGAGTGTGGAAAGCACTACGCGACGTCGTCCAACCTTTCGCGCCACAAGCAGACGCACCGCCCGCTGGACTCTAAGCTGGCCAAGACGTGTCCGACGTGCGGGAAGGTGTACGTGTCCATGCCGGCACTGTCCATGCATGTTCTGACGCATCAACTCTCGCACAAGTGCGATATCTGCAACAAGGCCTTCTCCCGCCCGTGGCTCCTGCAGGGCCACATGCGTTCTCACACCGGGGAGAAGCCCTTCGGGTGCGCCCACTGCGGCAAGGCCTTCGCCGACCGTTCCAACCTGCGGGCGCACATGCAGACTCACTCCGCCTTCAAGCAGTACAAGTGTAAGCGCTGCAACAAATCCTTCGCACTCAAGTCGTACCTCAACAAGCATTACGAATCTGCATGCTTTAAGCAACAGTAGCATTAAGAGGAAATACTAAACGTCCGTTCACTTCCACACACATACACATATATATCTAGTTCTTCCAACAAACTAGGAATAGAAAAATCTATAGTGGGGCTGGGACCAAAAATGGGCCATGTGCATGCATGGCCAATAAGGGCTTGGTCTGTTTTGACCTGTTAGACCCTGGTGTATGAGCAAACCTGGCTGTACTTTCATGATTGCAACCAGTGGGCCCCGCAGCTACAGGTTTCGATTCGGGAGCGAACAAAGACAGTGTTACGGGCTGGGGGATTCGGCGGGGTAATAACTGGCGAATTCTAGATTAATGCCCACCATTACCCTGTCAAGATGGCGTCCGAAAATAATCCAATAGCAAATTTTGTAGTGCAAGGATAATAGTAATGGGAAACATTGTATATAGTCTGGTGAGTCATGTTGGTGTGTTACAATTGCTTACAATGTTAGATATACTTAGGACCGATTCCTCTCTGTTTCATGCAGCTTAGAACAAAGCACGAGGACGCTACAGTACAATGACTTGTACCCAGCGAGACGGGCTCTACTTGATTACACATGCAACAGCCGTCAGCAGGGAAATACGGGGTCTAATGTTAGATTTTCTAATTTATTCTATTACCTCTCTAATCTATTCTATAGCACATTTGCCGAAAGCAGGAGTGTTACAGTGTTAGCCCTGATGCGGGGACCTGTGTTACATTGATGTTTCTTTGGACAGAATCGCAGCTAGCTTGCGATGTAAAACTCGGAGTCAGAAAAATTGCAACATGTTGATGCCTGCAGCTTTTAAATCGTCTTCAGACGGCACGCCGCTCGTCCTAGGGACCATAAATAGCAATCAAAGATGACGTTTTTGTATGACTCAGGCCGGGAGAGTGCAATGCGCCGTGATGCGATGTTGCAGATACGGCAAAGCACGGCGTTTATCAAAAAGTCGAGCGGCGTCTAGGTGTGTAACAGGTAGTCTGTGATCTAACAGGTAGCAGTGGGGAGGGGTGAGAGCTCTCGCGCCTGTGGACTATGTCAAACCGTGTGAAGGGAAATGTTAATAACGCCCTTTCTCTTCTTGGCACGCACGGCATGCAAAATTCATGTGCTCTAATTGATTGAAAGAGGTCGTAACGTTCATTCTGCTATTGATTCGGATTGTGGGAGGGCTTCGCACGCCCACCTCCTTCAAATCAACGCCGTTCCTATCACGATAGAGCTCACCCCTCTCCGCACTAAGGTGTCTTTTATTAGTCAAGGATGACCACTACAATCATTTCATCTGTGTGTCAGATACCATGTGAACATTTGTGCAATTCTGTGACGTATCAGTGGAGTTTCTGTGCAATGCGGTAATGATAATATTATTATTTATATGACACGATACGATAGAATGTAAATGATGAATGTGTGACAATGATTTATAAGTTCTGTATAGCAACAGGAGCTAGCCTCCGACCCAGTCTTCCCTATCTCTACGACACAGTACCAAGCCATTCACTATTTTAATCAACTGTACCTACATGTGCGGTGATACATAGAATAGCAAATCTCTGTGATTGAAGGGAGAAGTCCACGGGGACCGACTTTGTCATTATCTTCGCAATCATCAAGGGGCCAGGCAAGGGACTCTCCGCTATCATTTTGTAACCAATTCTGTGAATCAACAGTTTCCATGCAAAAGATAGACAGTTTATTTACAAAACCTTTCATTTGAGTTTCTCGCTTGCAAATATTTAAATGAAAAATCAATTGAACCAAACGGATATGCCTAATTTTAGTGCTGTTTACACTCTTCTTTGTAAGCGTATATCTTTTTTCAGCCTGTTTCTCTTTGTTTTTCCGATACAACCGTTTCCAATTCTAAATAATTGAAGCAGAGTAATTCACATCACGCCTATTGATGGCGATGTCGATCCTATGATATCACAATGGAATGCCATTCCAACGTACTTGTATACACGTTAGGGCTCCTCCAACGTAGTTTGATATATGCAATAGAAACTTCTATGTCAAAACTCTATATCTACCGAAGGCGTGTGTGCCATTCGAAATGTGTTTAGCAAAGCAATACAGGGATTGGCATCTCTATTGTGACGTCATGTTGTTGCGCCCCTCCCCCCCCGAAGGTTACTGGTCGGTCCCTGTTCCCTGACAGAAGGGAGAGTTGATCTCTCGGTTGTTAATAATGTATGTGTCTGTCTCCAGACCGACTATTTGCCATCTCTGTACTGACGGCAGATTTAGTAAAACAGACGGACGTCTATAAACCACACACTGTCTCTTACTTCATAACTGTGTCTTGTGTCTCCACACTAAGCCCCAGAGTCTTTACCCATAGACTATAGCACGTGATAAATGTGGCAGTGTTACCGACGCATTGAACTGTTTCAAAGAAAGATTTCCCGCCATATCTCCAACCTTGGTTAAGTACTACTATCACTTTGTAGATAACAAAGAGTGTTAATATGATTGTATGATATTCTCTATAACATTTGCTGGGGAAAAGAATGAAAAGACTTTCGCGAATTCGAAATGGAAAATACATCATTTTGAAGTTTTGGCATTGACCTGTTTGGCAACTATGGCCGACAAGAAATCCCTGTTGCATGCCTCGCTTTTGTGAAGACCAGTCGGAACAAACTCTTTCATCTTAATGCCTCCTGAAGGTTAACAACAGTGCTGATATATTGGCTATTCAGTTGAGTGATCGATGAATCGGTAGGGCGGGTCCTTCTCTCCTGCATGATATTTGAAAAGACAATTGCGAGGACCCAGTAGGCCGGGTGATGGGATGGATTTATAGGCCACGCGATGAATAGTAGAAAAACAGATGACGCTCTTGGAGACATGGCATGCGGGGTGGTTGAACGTCTTTACCAAGCGAAGGAATCTTCCCGAAGCTAAGACGGAGACAGATGGGCCCTTGTCGTGATACCGTGCGTTTGGAACGTGCACACTGGCGCAACAGATGGGTGGGCAAATCACCTGCTGCCTTTGAAATCAATGTTACAGCACCGGGAAAACCATTATAATTTCATCAAGTAAAAACGGCACAGGCGAGGAACAGAAATGCTCGAAATTTACCAATCTTAAAAGCAATTTGCACCAGCTATTTTCACTGGAGAGGAAACTCGACAGACGTCAACGCACTGTACTGTACAGTACAGATAAAATGATAATAGCACACAACAGCAACTAAAACGGCAATATGTCGTGCATGTACCGTTCTGAATAACACAGTAACAGAGCATCAATCACATTAAACGCTTGCAATCTTGACACGTTGATACGGTACAGGATGTGGAATATTCCCTCTATGATGATGTACTTGAAAGAAGTATTAAGGGATTGTCTGGGAAAACCACATCCTTGACGTCTGTTGAAATGATGGCGTCAGCACACCTACAGGGAAGGGTGTGTCTCGATGTCGTGCGAATCTGAGATTATTCCCGCTTTCTCGTGTTAACAAGGACACAAACTCAAACACGTCATAACCACCAGAAAAGTCCCTGAATATGGTTTAACTTTAAGGTCTCAAGTAGCCTCTAAGATTTGTAAATTGCATATTGTCAAACGTCTATTATATGCTATAAGGTATAATATAAGTCCTACTAAATTCGTCTGGAGTATAACGGCTTTTATGAAACATAGCCAAGCTGGGAAGACACACGTAAATATCAACTCAATAAAAATAGAACATGTAATCAGTGTAAAAATTTAACTGAACGGTATCTATAAAACAGAACGATAAAGGAAAAAGCTTATGAAGACAGTTAATCAACTCGCTATCGTTCCATGGCTTTCGCAAAAGTGTGCTAAAATGGTTCTCTCCTTCAGAGAACATTAAAACAGAGATTTCTAAACGTCGTCCCAAGAGAGTGTTCTTGACGCAACACGAGCCCAAGAATCGATAGTCACCTGCCCCTCCTGTCGGCCATCACATCTTTTTACCCTCAGTATCAAGACGTTCAACAGACAGGTGGTAAGGTGATGGTATTTAAGTTTATGGTCGGGTATTGTTTCGCTGTAGGCTACAAGGTGTCAAACTTTACCTTGACAAATTTGGGGCCAAATTGAATGATTGACGCCCATTGAACCGGGCCTTTGGATAGCGTGAATGGTGAAAAGGTTGGCTGAGCCCGTATGTGTTGAAGAACATGGAAGAGAAGGCCAGATTCTTTGGCAGGAACAACAGTTGCACAGCAACAGGCTAAACATGCTAGTGCGCACGCGCTCTTGAGACAAACCTATGCATGCACAAACCCCAGGGACTAGTCCAAGGGCCTGGTGGAAAATGGCTTCCGCCCAGCGTCGCATGCAACTGGTAACCAAACAGAACAATAAAGCTCCGATGATTGTTTTGTGTTTTCCCGGTGGATTCCCGGCGTTACAAGGCGCCGATCGATCGGGACACGCGACTCAGAAAGGCGCCGTAACACGTGGATGGGTTTATAGAAATATCGGTTTATCCGGTAATCACGGGAACCCGGCTCGCAGATGCTGTTTTCCTGATGACGCGCTCGATAGGCCGCGAAGTGCATTTTCCCGGTACTCAGACAGACAAGGAGGCTATCATTATACGGTATTCTTGGAAAACAAGCCGGCAATGTAGTTGCAATATGTTGTATGACGCTAACAATGGCCTGCAAGATTTGATGCTAATAATTCTGTAATGTACGTTTGCACGATAAGCGTTTTCTCTCTGCTTGAAAGGGTTAGATAATCCTCACAAAATCAGAGTTTTTCGTGTCTATTATACAAACCATTATTCATGAGATAATAACTAGGGTGAATAAAGGACAGGGAACAGGAGGGCCAGGCAAGTTCAAACGCGATGTTACTGGTTTCTTTCCGTTCCCAAACCATCAGTTCGGTTTTCTATAACAATGGTAAATCTAAAGCTGAGACTACGACAAGCACAAGTGGGCGGCAATGAATACTCCAAATCCTCGTAGTGACTGGAGCCGCTTCTCCAGACGACAATCACTCACAGTAACGAGAAAATAACAGGTGTCTTTACGTACGATTTCTCTAGGTAAAACAAAGGTTGGATTGGAAGATTCACGGTACAGTACAGACATTGAGTACAGGGATTAGAAACTCTGGCGCCTGACAAGCAAGTGCGCATGGTACATAACAGCTTTGGTGCCGGTAGTCAAGCCCTCAGCTCCGTTTTTGAGCTGGGGCGAGACAGAGAAAAATGACTATGTTTGAACTACTTTTATTATCACTCTTAAGGGTACCTACGACTCAGAGGAATCTAAGTATATATCTCTCTCTGTAGAGGAAGAAATTGCGTCTGCGCCTCGGCGGTTTATTACGTAAAGGGGGAAAACTTGTCCGCTGAAAGCATCCGTTTGTGACATGATGCACCTGTAGATGAAGGCTTTCCCCCAAACGTGTGCATTCGCTTTATGAATGTATGTTATTGTCCCCTTGGAGTGCTGTTATTACAATGAAAGTGTAATCAGTCAATTCAATGTTTACTGAATCTTTTTTATCACCATAAAGTTGATTGCTATGTGCCTGATGTTACCGACGCTGTCCATTTAGTCTTTTCTGTAAGCCAACTCGAAGTGTCATTTTCTCTTTGTTTTCCCTACTTCAGGGAAGGCTTTTGTTGCATCAACCGTGCAAATTACGGCCTAGTAAAATTGGTTGATCACGCCGGCGACACCCAGAGACACGGGGCACTTCCAAATCATGGCAATCCATCAAGTCGGTTCGAAAAAAAGCCATTACAGCGGCACCTGTAACCCCCGCGATTTAATTTACCAGTTATACTCACTGTTTATTCTGTTAAGATTGGATTAATGTTCCTTTGTGCGATGCGAGAAAATTGTTAATGGAAACAACCACCAGGCGATCTCACTCGCAGGCCGGCTGGACGGCGGTCCGTCCAAATCTCTGGTCTCTTATCGACAAGCCGGGAGGATCTGGAGAGGCGTGTTGTTGTAAGAACTATCATTTGTCTCTTCCTGACGTTATCAAAGCTTTACATCAGAACCGCTCGACGTTGGAAAAACTGAAGTAAGTCCAATAAAAATGCATATTTACTTCATAATAGATGCGCTGGCTGTGTCAGTCTGCTCACACTATAACTTCGTTTCCTTACTTGTTTGCGTGAATATGGCAGCTAACATAGTTTATTTAGAAAACCAGGTTTCTAAAGAAAACATCCTAACTAAGACAGGGGATAGCGCAGTAATCTCGTCTGTTTCTCAGGGGCACAAACTTTGTGGGGTTTCACCTGGGAGAAGTAGGGTTTGCAGAGTTGTTAGAATCAATCAAAGACAAGGCTAAGCTGATAGGCCCTATGGCACAACATTTTCGGCACCGCCCGAGGCCTGGCTTATGCACGAGTCGGGGAGAGGGGGCGATGTACAGAGTTTCTGACGACGCCAGGATTTTATCTGGTTAACCAGGAGTCGCAGCGCCTGTTGGGATAAGTCTCCGCTCCTCCCTTTAGCCTACATGTTGTCAAGTTTTGCTTTTTGGATTAGACGTCACGGCGGATGTTAGTGCAAAATTGGAGCGGGACCCGCAGCGAGGCGACGTCATCACATTATCCCGGCAAACAGGTGGGGGAAGAGGGGGAGAGATAAGCGCCACATCAGCCCCGAGGCGTGGCATTGTTCCCGGCACGCGCGTGCTGACGGCCGCGCCTTTATCGCCCCTGCAGACGGCTGCCTTTGTGACACACAATGAAGCCGCGTCAAGCACCAGCTTTGTGCTTTGGGACCTCACGGGTCCTCCACGCAATTTGGAAGGCTTGAAAACGGCATCGAATTCGCAATGAAGTTGACTTCGCCAGAGAGTTCTCTGAAAAGAAGCCCATTTACAGCGTCGGTTTACCGGCCAGATGGGAGAAGTGATAACTCGATAATAATGAGGTCCAAATAAAAGATAAGGTTCAGAAGGGACAATATTCAGAAAAATCAGAACCACATACGGGTGCTATTCAATCCAATATGTTTGCAAAACAAACCGCTTTACTGTTCACAACAATTACACCAGGGCGTCAGCCAGGTTTTTAACATTTCATACGTGTTGCTTCTATACTTCTCCGGGCCAATAACGCGCGCGAACTCAACAAGTAACCATACGGGAGGCAAACATGTTGAATGCTACATCGTCCACTTGTAGGCAAACCAGCATTTCCCAATGGGTATAACCCTGCCTCAATTTCTCTTCTGTCTGCACCTCTTCTCTAAATGGCCCCGTACGTGGACGCACGCCAATCGTCTGTTTTCTCCCCATAATTATGTTCTCTTCACAGTGATGATAGGCAAAATACATACACGACTGGGCCCGCTGCGAATCGACTGGCGGGGTCTGTGCGGGCCAAATTGAAAAATCTCTCCCCGCAATATATTTCCGTTCGGGTCAGAAGCTTTGAATTTACGGGAGTAGTTGGGAATTCATTTTGCACAACGGGAGATTCTTTACATGTGACGACGGCGTTTCGGGGAGACGCAGGCGACGAAATGAAACCATGCGTCATCGGAGTGGAAGTGAACAAATGGATACCCGGTATAACGCGCGCTTCCACCGTTTCTTCCATTTCCTATTTTCTGCAGGGCAATAACCCGGTCATCCGTATCTCGTTTCGGGTCGGTTCTTTTCCATTTTTACCGTGATAGCAAAAACACCTGATGTCCCAATAATGCAGGCGGCTTGCGGAAAAAGCATGTGAATTCCCTGGAGCGGGGGAGAGTGCTGCCGGCAGTGTATCAGTGGGCGCCCGAGCAGGTGGTCATAGGTAGACGCTGATAGATGGATTGGAAGCGATCGGATTGCCTGACTGAAGCCTAAGAAACGATGAAGCTGACAACTATAAACGCTGGCGGAGGTTTTAATATCGCATGATTTCACTATCGCCGCGGAACATATCGTGTAGAATAACGCGTGTGCGCCGCACTTAGAAGTTTCTGCCAACTCCCAATGCGGCACAGCTTGGAACTGACGACAAGCTTACTCCCTAGCTCCATCCATCCTTGATGCCAGCTTCCTAATATACTTTAAAATTGTACATGTTTTAACACATCCATTGCATGCGATCTACATGTATAATGTTATAATTCTGCTCTTTCAATAGAGCCGTTTCTAATGTCGCTACTGCACAAAAAAGCGCCCGTCGCTTACAGTCAAAGTGGGGAAATAATTGGAAAATGGCAGGAAGTGAGAAGTATTTGTGGTGCGGCGTAACGATTCCGTTGTCTGCCTGTGAGTCGTCCCATGAGCCCACTTTGGCTGAGACCTGTTAAGTCTTGCAGGTGGGCCGGCAGGTGGACAAATAGATAACGGCTCAAATGGGCTTTCTTTCTGTACTAAGCGTAAGGATCGCACCGACAGATAATGGGACTTCTAAACACTTATATTCTACCGAGGAAAGATAATGGACCAGATTTGTCGTCCATTGGCACAATTAATTGTAGTCCCACTTGACTTTTTTCATCTTATCCGCATTGTAGTCCAGTTCTATATATGTCTGTACCGCGTTTCCTTTTATTCTTCCTGTTGTGGCCGATCGATGAAATTACTCGATTATTCGGCGGTCCGTGATGGCTCCAAGACATGAGATACATCAATGCTACTTTTACCTTTCCCCCCACTTTTAAAGGCATGCGTCCAGGTTATTAGCGCTCGCCTTTGAGGTAATTTCAAACATGGAAGGATGGAGGAACCGATCCTTTATTCACAGTCCTCTATACAACGATTACCCATAAAGATATATTTCAGATGCAGGCATTGTACATCGTTTCTTTTATCTCCTGTGAACTCTTTTCACGCGATGTCTTACGTCACCTTCGCGTGCTGCACTCTATTTTTTGGGTGGCGAAGTTTTCGGCGCCCTTTACATCGCTTAAGGGCGTGGCCACACACGTCAGTCATTGTCCGCCTTTGTGGCGGAATTGAAATCCAATGACATTAGCAGTCAATCAGGTCTGACAGGCAATCCCGGCACTGGCCGTGCTGAGGCCGCCTGCGGGTCACCAAGGCCGCCGGGGGAACCATCGCTCTCGTGCCGTGGGGCCACATGGGACCGACTTCAAAAAAGCGACCCGGCGATAGAAAATACTCCGATTCTGTTATCTAAAACCCGTGCAGCCCATTGATAAGGGGTAATCTCCGCCTAATTCGCTAACGATTCTGCACCATCCATAAAATGAGGCGACTGGCATTGTGTACGGGCAACTCCGGCTACTATTAACATTTTACCATCTGATATTCGGGATTTAAGTAGCTTATTGTCCATTCAGTGGACATGGTTCTAAAGATAAATGGGGGTTTCTGACAAAAATATACAGATTGTGTTAAAATATAGACGGCTTATAGAGAAAACCTTTGTTGTGAGGAAAGTGAATTATTTACTGATATTTATTACCCGGAACTAGAAGTAATCTCGGGACGACATAAACTGTACAAGTGGTCGCGATGACCTGTGGTGAAAAATGTCCTAATATGGCTCATGCAGACTGGCAACGCGATATTGGCCTTGACCCCGTGACCTAAGTGGGGTCATAGGTTACGTCACAGGAGCCGTGCCAACTGGCACAGTCCAATTCCGAAAACCACCTGTTGCACCCCCCTCCCCCCAGAACACACCATCTGCCATGCATTGTTTCAACCTGTTCTTAACTTCTCAATCACGTGAGATTGTTCACCCAGCGGATTGCACGGAACTGCAACGTTTTTTTATATACATACAAATACACTTTTGTCTATGTTAGAAAGAGACACTGGTCTCGCAGGGTCTGCCTTAATGTCCGCAATGAGGGATAGGACATACTGGAGTAACTTTATCAAGTGTACCTCACCGGATTAGATATACGGAGGCATGATGATGATGATGACATACAAATTGTATTTTGCACAACGTGTAGCAGACTTACTGGATAAAACGTACAAACAGAGATCAATAGAAATGCTTTGTATTGAAACCATACTTCTGTTGCTAGAGATGTCTGACAACTCTCTTGAACCACAAGCAATCGTGCAGTCTTTTAGGGGAAGTCTACAGTTTCAGGAGCCTGTATTATGGACCAAACTTTGTACCTAACAAAGGCAAATTACCACCACAAGAGCTTTCAAAAACGGACTGGTATAGGGCTGCTTGTATTCTGCTTTGTTATGGGCTTTTATTGCTTGAGTATGTATGTATGCATTCTTTTTATGTACCCAGGGACACCTGAAAAACAGTCCATAGACCTGAGTGTGATCTACTGGTAAAATAAAACAAATGAAATGAAATGAACTGAATGAATTTTTACGTGCCCATACCGGTATTGTAGACTCACGACAAACCGCCGGAATCAGAGGCACGGGTATGAATTCTAAAGATCTCTTGACCCCCGCTGTCTCTATCGCTATCTTGCCTGCCGTATATCTGTAATATATATATACATATATATATACACGCATGCACGTCACTATCCGCCCAGGTCGACTGGCGCAGCTGGCGGATTATAGCTATTTATCACGTGCCTATACCTCTTCTTTCTTCGATAACCTTGCGTGAGCTCGCTCCCATTCATTCAGATGCTTTACCGTCTTTCAGGTGCTGCCCCGTGCGGCTTCCAGTGTGTCCATAGAAGGGGAGAGGCACTGCCTTTTCGAGTCACAATGTAATATTGTGTGATCTCTTTGACATGAGTATATACACGGTACTGCAGTACTAGTTTCTGATACGAGAATCTTTCCCTTGATGTGGAAAGAGACAAGTAGGTTGTTGGTTTGCTTCGCTATCCGTTACGTAACGCTGTGTAATGTTATCATTGATACAGACATGCTTGCTCTACGAGTTGGTGACCTCCTCTAGACCTGCTCAATATATCAAAGGTTAGCCCCGGGCTCCGAAGAGCTCCCTTTTTTCCTGCATCAAAACCATATCAGCACGGTTCATACTACTTTCCCGTTACTTCTCCTGTAGAGCAGCTGTGCCGGAACAATGAAATTACAAGTCGTGATTGACGTATCCTTTGTAGCGAAATGACAAATGAGAGCACACTACACCGCGACAGGATTTAATAAAGCTCGCTTGTGAAAGGAATGTTCCCTGCAAGCTCCGGGAAAACTTTTTTGTTTTTGCTTGAAAGTGTGTGACCTCGTGTGCGTTGGTTTGTTCCCACGGCACTGTGCGACAGGTAGGTAATGGTGAATCCCACGTTACGGGGCAACAGTTGCCAGCGATCGACACGTGTTGGGCGGGCCCTCTTGGGAGGATGCGCTGAACCATCATATTTACTACCATCAATCTTCCTCACCAGAGTGCACGCCGTGCATAAAACATCCGGGTTTTAGGGATGGGAATCCTTTTTTATGTTTTGGTATTAAAAGATAACAACAGAGGAAATTGTTTCCCCGAATTAGATGGTATGCATGGTATGTGTGAAGGGTCATGAAACAGTAAGAGCGGTGCGGCCCGACATCGCTGTTCAGTCACGCGCCGGGGTTTTCCCGAAGGGACGAAGGTCACACGACCGGGACCGAAGCAGCCCGAGTCGCGTGTTTACGAAGGTGCTTATCAAGGAAACACGTCATATGCCAGGCAGGGGAACCGTGTGGGAACGGCGCCGTTCTCATGCGCGCTGCGGTGATGGAGCGACCCCGCGGGACCCTGGCATATGACGGGACCCGGTCTGCTGACCGGCGGAGGCCACGGCGCGCCGCCCCGCCTACTGTCGTGTGAAATGGGACGCGACAGGCTGGGGTAATGGACGGGGATAACATTCTCCCTGAGCACTCACCAACACGAGCGACTGGGTATCACACAGCTGGATGCTCCTCACAACTAACAGACGCTATGGCGGGCGAGCTCAAGAAAAGTAGTGACGTCGTCTTTCACTTGTTACATGATTTCCTCACGGGACACCCCAGGCACTGGCGTGTATAAGTGTAGCCTGGTTAGATGGACGCTTTATTAGTTTCACTGGCAGCGCTTTCTACGAATAGAACACTTAAAAACAAAGTTTAGCTTATCAGTACCCGACAGAAGTACATAAAATTGATTTTCTTCCCTTCCCTTCATTGCGTAGGTGTCGCTGTCCTTGGTACTTACTTTGGGGTTGTGCATGATTCACTTTAACACCTTTACAGGCGACAACCGGTACCATTCTGGGAACAATATGGCTGTACTAAAATTGTCTATATCAGTATATGTTTCAAGCTGAACATTTCTATCAAAATAGTCTGAAGAAATTGCTGGTAATAGGATTGTTTTATGATGTTATTCACGAAAATGTGGAATATCCGTACGTTTCTATTTAAAGACTGGAGACAGGAAATGGACGGACCCGTTCTTGAGTGTGTGTTGGATGGGTCACGACTCGACACTGGGGTCAGACGAACTACTGAAGGGGCGGCAAGGAGGATTTCTTATAGAATCATTCCTCATAGTCTACCAGGAAACGTTTTAGGCCCAGGAGACTTTTACGCGGAATAGGATCTTTTAGTGTGAGCCTTTATTCACAAGTGAAGGATATACACGAGATGTTTTGAAATGTAAGATGAGTACTGTAGGCGCAGTTTTGCGTTATTTTACCATGACAAAATGCTGAAATAGACCTGTTTCATTTGCGATTTGTAGACATTAGGTGAGCTCATTGCCTCCGTGTTTTTTTTATTGTCCCAACTAAGTTTTGACTCATAGTGCTTTAGTTTTCATAGTCCCAAAGGCGACCTGTGCGCGCTTCTATGCCCAATGGGAGCATCCCTCCATCGACCTCACAGGCGACTGAACATCCAAACAGACACACGCACTGTAGTCAACGAGTCTATGGCGTCCAATAAATATACCAGCCCTAAGCGATATTCTTCCAACTCCGTCTCTTATAACTAACATCAAAGTCCTGCAGGTTTTTTATAAAGTAAAGTACTGTCAGCGTTTATAAACAGCTTCAAACGCGGTATTTTCTCAGCGAAACGCGACAGGCTAGGGGTGTCCCCAGGCTGCTCATCGCTCAGCTCATGCCTCTTATAAGTCAAATCTATCGAGAGTAAAGCGAGAAAGTGCCGATAACTTGATGTTGTGTAAAGGAGAAGTCAGGGAAAAGACTGTAACAACAGAGAACGAGCTTTATAAGGACAGAAGACTCGGTTGGCGGATGCGGATGACCGAGTGTTCAGCACTGCAGAGCTTTGCGTGTATCCTGGTGTAAAGAGAGCCGCCGGGTGAAATGAAAGACGACTTTGCGGTCAATACGAGCACGGCATCCGATAGCAGCCCATGACCAAAGCCATCAATTGTGCCGTCCTGTCATGACTTATGTTCGTCACCATGACCTTGACCGACCTATTAAAGCCTTTGACGACTTCCTATTCTCATCCTCCAGTATTTCTTGCACAGTGGAACGTTAAAATCCCTTCTGTCGTCATCAGTACTTGATTTATCTCCTGTATGCCGAAAAAAAATTAACAAGCTAGTAGTGTTCAATGCCAACTACTGTTGATAAAAAGTCATGAGCTCATGCTGTAGTATTTCTGACAAATATATGGAAAGAAACACGGCAAGTCAGGACAATCAAAGCTTTTGGTCCTATTGTAGGATACGCGCGGGGACAGACTCTATGTTTCAGTTGGAATTTCTTGTGATGCGCAGAGTTTGACAGTTACATCCGCTTCAAGCTTCCGTCCTTTGGCCTCGCTACATGTTTTTCTGCCACTTGTTAATCCCTTCATCTGTCAACTCTTAACAAATCGAATCTGTGTTGAAATGTTCGGCCGTTACGTAGGCTGTATTGATCCACTGACAGAGATGCCACGGGTATATTTGTGCTTCTGTCAAGGCTAAGGCCATTCCGACGCCATCTCATTGCGTCTAATGTAATCCTCAAATGTCCGACGGCTTAACTTTATTTGCTGAGTGCGTCTGTTTCATGTGGCGTTAAAAGTGTTGGCCGCTAAGCTAGAGTGTAACAGAAGGTGGTTTCAGCTGCTGGCGTGACAATAGAATGCAACGCTCGAAGTTTTTGATTGAGAGAGACGTGTGGGTCGATAGGTGCACGACATTCGATAAGGGCTGATACTGGCACCCATTAATCCTTTTAATATATCTTCTCTTTACGTTTTCCCCACGGAGATAGAATTTCACAAGAATCAGAGAGGGACATCAGCGTTGGGTTACGTACAGGGAAACGCGATCTTGTGATTGCGTAAATTAGGCATTGGTGGTCATTATACATGCCTTTTCTTGTGGCGATGTGTTTCTTTATGATCGGCGAGTGATAGAAAATGCTGTCAATGTATGGCTAAGTGAATAATATGCAAAGTAGGATGAGAGGCCTAGCCATGTGTATAGCTTGAGCTCTCCAATAAGGGGTTACTTTTAAACGCACTGATGTCCATCTCGGCATGACCTTCCCCTAACTCTGCAGCTCTCCCGAGTACACTGGGCTCAATATGCACATATGGAGTCATAAATTCGCAGGAGCATATTCGTTAAATCCGCAGGCTTATACTTGTGGTTCTTGGGTTCCTGATAGAGTGCTATGATAAGGGCCGCGGGGGAAATTCGCCGTAGTTCACGCGGTGTCATTCTGATCTGTCGAGATGTTTGGAAGGCTGAGAAAACCGTTGATCCTCAATGGAAGATCATATTCATATTTCATTCTTAAAAGGCCCGGTGCCTTTATTCCGCGCGGAGTATTTATTGCTCGGCGGGGAGCGATCAGAAGAAGTAGGAAATAACAATGCCATGGCGTTGTGACTAGGTGGCAATTTACTTTGACATCGACACAAAAGGAGAGAAAGGTAAAAAAGTTAATCAATGTGATAAACACCTTCATAAATTTTGTTTTACGATCCATGGTAGCACGAAAGGTCACGTTGACATTGGGTATATGTCATTGTCGTGTCTTGTTGGTGCAGTACTTTCCTTGTACCGTTCAGAGGTTTTATGTTTATACTCTGCCACTTAAAAGTTTCCTTTTTAACTTTGTCAAACCTCGGAGAATTGCATGCCCTTGCCGGCGGTTTTCTCAAGGGTATTGTCTGTGTCTATATTGGCAGTGGAAGCGTAGATGGCACAGATCGGCGGTGGGGCAGCTACAGATAGCTTCTATCCAGCACGAGATGGGCTCGTTCAATTCCAGACGGTAATCTGTGCACCAATCTAAAGTCATCATCGGTAAATGGCATGCCACACAGGCTGTCTGTATCGTCCTAACACGCCGGCAACAGGAGAACAAGAGGCGGAGATGGAGTACCCCGATGGCTTCGCTACCGTGGGGAGGGAGGAATACCCTTCAAACAGCGACGATACGGCTTTTGAAGGTCACGCCGCCATGCGAAATCAGCGTACTTAATTTTATTACCGTATTTCATCTTTGTCAACAACACACAAATAACCTTACCATGGGATCCACAAGCTCCTTACCTGTTGCAAGATACAGTAACACTGTACTGATGTTTTCTGATGTCCCACTCACGGGTTGATTTTTAGCCTCTACCAGCAGGCACCGCGGATCGCTGGGAAAATAGTAGAAATTGTCCAAAACAAAGGGAATAGTATACCAGGGGTCGCATATTGTCCCTCTCTTGGAGGCTAACTCCCCTGGTATACTATTCTCTTTATTTTAGCCAATTTCTACTACTTTTCCAGCGATTCGCGGTGCCTGGTAGAGGCTAAGTGATTTTACCAATCGTCAAACTGAGATGTTTGGCTTTGTTTACCGGTAGATTTTACGGCCTAACTTCCTGACAAATTACACTCCCCCCGTGAGTAATGAAGACGCTGTAGAGGGCTGGCATAAACCGGCCCACGCATCTGTTTCCAGAGTAGCTTCTCTCTCCGTGGTTGCATGTTTTCTTTTTTCGCAGCTGTCAAGTTCCAAAGCCATTCTTCATTTATGCCTTAGAAGGGCGGTATGATATGATTCCCCAGTCTGACTTCCGTTCCCCCAGGCCCATTCATCATTTCTGAGTAATAATTTTCCTGTTCTCCATACAGTTGATATGCATTCCGTCTTTTGAGAAGACAGTTGGCGCTCTAGGGGTTGGAAAAGTTGGAAAGGGGTACAGTTTCCATCTACCGGGCTTACAGGGGTTATCGCGTCATATCTCAATACGTGCCCAAAGCACAACTGGGAATCTCCGTATGCCAAAACAGATGGGGAAAAATATACATAAAACTTTAACTTGGTTACGATTTCCGTTCAAGGCACTCCACTCAAAAGGAAAAAAAAGGTAATACGCGTCGCATAACCCGCCCTTTTCAATCTATCATCCGTTCATTAAGTTCGTTATCGCCACCCATTACCAAGTCTCGCAGCTCGCTATCACAGTTCCACCTTCTACTTGCAGCAGGATTTATCCGCCTCTAGATCCTGTTGCACGACGACTTTATGTTCGCGGGGAAATTGGGACCCCCACCACGCTGTGTATATACTCCGGGGTCGATGATTAAATCTCTCTTCTGCTCAACCATATATCTTCTGCGTCTCTCCCGTTTGTTTTCTCTTTGTAATCCAAGCTGTCGAGTGTTGCTTTGAAGGGCAAACTACTTTCTTTAATATCTATACGAATTTCCCTGCTAAAGCTGGTTTGATGTACTGTTGGGATGATTGCCAAGAGCGGGGATGTACGGATCTATATGTCTTATGGCGTGTTGTGTGTTTCAGAGGTATCTTTCAATTAAAACATAAATCAGATCAAAGGTCACAGAGACGCCATTTTGTTTCGAGATAAAGCGAAACAGATAGATGCACTGAAGCTCTGCAGTGCTGTTTGCGGTAATATTTCAGCGCAAAAAAACTACCGAGAGGGGCCTTTTAGCAACTTTGAAATCCACTGGGTGTTGCGAAAATAACAAAGGCCGCAGCAACCATCGTAATTACGATTTTGAACTTAAAATTCCTGCTATTGTTGAGGAAAAATGATGCTCTCCTTGACGCGTCATTTTGTGAAATTAGTTTCGGTAATTTAACTGGTTCCGCAGACGTATTAATTTCTTTCCCGTCTCTAAAAATAAAGACAAGCTTATTGTGTTGCCGTGGAGAACAGTTATTACCGGTACAAGATATGAAAGGCCGATGATTATTCATATCCCTCGTTAGACACAGCTTTAGTTCCGCAGATTTTATAAGAAAGAAATGGAATTACTTGGCGAGACTTTCTCTTACTTTCTTGTTGCTTTAAGCTTTATATGACATGCACGACACATATTTTATCTCTAGGAAACATGGAATACTTAGTATTACATTTAGCTGCTGATATCTACCTTTCAAGTATATAAATACTTGTCCATATTTTACTTACCTATTGAACAAATACACCTATTAAAATCTCCCAGCCCCAATACATTAATTCTTACACCAATTATTACAGCTTAAGTATTAAGAACTTTTCCATATTCTCTAATTTCTTATAACGTAATTGTATACATGTTTTAATTAGTTTTTATGTAATGTTAAGATACCTAAAATACGCAATGCAGCGTCTCTGCAGGAGAACAGCAGAAGGCGCTGCCATGTGTTTTAGTGTAAAATGAACGAAGTCAATAGATACACAATATATTACAAATCATAAACGTGATTTTTTGATACCCAGGACGATTATTTGTCTGTGTGCGAAAACAGACGGTTTCCCGCCATGGTTTGCATGTCTTCCACACAACACGATGCTGTCCCCATTAGCAATTTAACCTTTAGATCATCCATTATTTGCTCGGAGCTCCGTGAAATATTATTAATATCTCTCAAATGTCACGTTGTCATTTCCTCATCTCGTCTGCGGCGCTCGGCTGCGATCCCCAGCCTGCTGAGTGAGTCAGAAGGAAAACAACTCCGACTGTAATAGTCCCAGCCTGACACCACCCAAAGTTCCCTTGGTGTAGATATTACTTTCGTGGGCCGCATATGTAATAACTTTACCTACATATTCCCCCTAATAATCTGCCTTATAATTAAATCAATTACAATTTCATCTCCTTGACGGCTCACCCTCGTCCCTCTGGAACTAGTTTTGGGAAAAATGAGACCAAAATTTTTCCAGAGAGCGACGTCTTGTCGAGGTAACGTTGAGAATAAAAAAGAATGTTACGTAAAAAGTAATTAAAATAGCCCCACGCCTTATTCCGGCGGGAGTGTGACGGATCAGCGGCGTTCTTTCCGAAGGTGAAGTCGTTGATATGACGGGGTTTGCCGTATCTTCTCCGCACACTTGGCTCAGATTACAGGGGATCTGACAAGATATGGCCTTGTTTGATGAGGATCAAGTTTGCGTGTCTTTCCCGCGTTTTATTTCATCTCACCACCGTGCCAGTACCACGCCTAGTCGGCTCTAAATTACTGTAATCGGCTCATTTCAAACGTCTCTGCCGATTCTAAACCTGGAGAAATTCCTAGAAAAATGTTCATCTCCGTGGAATTGTTTTTGCTAAATCAGTCAAGTGCAATTTGCTGACATAATCAGCGCATTACAGAGAGCTGTAGTGATCGAGTCTTCGTGTGAGCTCTGTGGGCGTTGTAGAACGCAGAATGATAAACTGCACACGTTCCAATACTTCAGACCCGGCAGAGGCGGCACACGTCCCCCCTTTTGTGAGCGGCGGATTGCTAGCTACACGTTCTCTACATGTTGAATCATCCCAGCCAACTGGTGGCAGCCCAAATCAACATGTTCATCATTACTTCCGCCTCGCTCTGACCTACAGGTGCTGCCAAATTTAATCTTCCCCTCCCGCGGGGCCTGCGCGCCCGGAAATTGAGCGAAATGAGAGGTCCCCCGATGATACCCCAACTCGTTGTCGGGAGAGGGACGAATAAGCTCCGAGCAGGTGGAAGATGGCGGCGCGATGCCGTGTCGTTAGTCGGCTCCGGGGATGACGAATTGACGGGGCAAGGCTTCGGAAACCTCTCCGATAATCAGCCGAGAGGAAATTTGGGGGAATTTCTGGATTGAAGTGAAGAATGCAGCCTTGAAAATAATCTGGCGGCTACGTGCGACACGACGATATAAGGTTGAAGTAACGGTGCAGAGGAATTCTCCGGTAAAACTGGAGTTCGTGTAGCGGCATATCGTAAAGGCTGCTCTTTTGATTAACCATTAGGTAATTAAAGGCCTGCTGGAGTCGGTCGCGCTTCCGGTCGATGACGTCACTGCGGGTTCTAATTCACAGAAAATCCTAGGCGGCCATGAATAAAACTACATAATCCCGCGACGTGATATGAAGAAACGCAGAGTTTCGGTACTTGTAATACGCTATAGGCAAGGCTACAGTCACGGCTGAAAATTGAATAGTCACGTTTTCGTGATTTCATATCATCTTCATAAGATCTAGAAATGCGGCGGTAAACGAGTCCTTGAATCTCTCGTCCAATGCTCGAGGAAGGATAGAGGTTCAAACGCACTGAAGATATAATACCGGTAGAACGTTTGTGTTTATAGATATGAAAAAAGAAGATTGAAATTGTAACCGAAATTCTGTTATTGGATGTACCTTTTTTATCGCTGGAAATGAATAAAATTGTGTTAAATCAAGCCAGGGCCGACATTAGCTTAGAACGGATAAAATTTGTGGTCGTCATTAAACTTTAGTGGTGTGATTGCGCAGTAGCAGCTGCACTACACACACCTCCGGAATATATTTATTTTTGTTGTTCATACATATCTACAAGTCGTGCATTGAAAGGTGTAAAATCTGTGGTCACAGAAAGACAATCTATTTTTGCTGCGCAATGCAGACGAATAGGCAACAGCGCGTAGAAGTTCTCAACTCTTACGACGAAAACGCCTGAACTTGTATTGGACGACTAGCGACATTTCATTACTTTTCCGTCCAATACGGTTTTATATTCGTGCAGGACGTTTCGGCAAGTCGTTTGGCACATTTTCCCTCGCTCCCGCTGCAGACGTATCAGGTGGCCGTCCGTGTATAACGCACATCGGGCCCCATTTTCCCCATTCTCTCCCATACCTCAATCTCACGCATGGCGGAACTTTAGCTGGCCGTATCGCGCGCATCATTGGGCATAACTCAACGTGTAACACAACACCCTTCCACGAGAAATCTCACCCTAATGCACTTATTGATATCGATATGGAAAGTCTCGTATTTTTATTGACGTATCGGGTTGTAGGAGATGCCCGATACCGTACCCTCGCTAATAAAAGCTCTCTGACGGACGACGTTAACCCCACAGAGAACTCCAGATAGATTTTGCGAAATGAAACAGGCGCTCTTGAGATTGGGTCGGGAAATGGGAGAACTACGCGTCAGAAAAAGGCAGATAAGCGAGGTTTATAACTCCCAGGAATTTTGGGCGATGCTGGAGACATCGCATGAAGGGGGCAAGGCCGGAAACGCCGCTGAAAATGAATGGTGCACTTGGCTTCTATACTGGTCGTTTTTGTGGTTTTATATTGCAAGGTTTGGACGGTAAACCCGTTTCATCAGTTGGATATGGCTCCATTCTATTACAAGCCGCAGTTACAAAGTTCTTAACATCTGCGGTCGAAGAGGGATATCGTGACATGACCCCAAAAAGGTCAAGGAAGAGTCAGCATACTTCAGAACACACTGGTCATATACGTGTTACAGTACAGTAGTGAAGAGATAGGGACCAGGCCTGTTTGTGATGAGAAATAATGGAGTAGATTGAAGACGGAATAAATATCTCTATATGCAAATTAAACATGATTAACGATTTCTAAAATTAAAACGTTAGGTACTCTTGGTTGCACCTGTCCCTTCTTTCACTCCGTTAGTCACAACGAGTTCAAGTTTGTTACAGAAGCTATACGATAGCGATATCATACAAATCTCTACTCTGTTTATCCATTATACTACCTGTTATACTGTAACAACATATGTGCAAAAGGGTGTCTCTCACATACAAAATCCACTTATAATTGTAGCATTGTATTTGTGCAGAGACTCAAGGACATCATTCCGCTCCAATCCAACGTTAGCAACGCCAATGCAAGATGACAGAGCGGCTTTCTCGGGAAAAGTTGGGTGTGCGTCAGTTCGACAAGATACCGTAGGTTGGTGCTGATTGTGATTAACACCTGTGGTGATCTGGGACTATTGGGGAAAAATCAGGAATGACTGCAAAATTGAAGTTAAGCACGCGAGGTCACCGGCTCAGAGTAGCGATCAAGTGTTTAATTTCGTCAGCGTTAACTTAACGACTACGATCCGATTTTAGAATATTTGGACTGCGGAGGTCAAGCCAGGCCGGGTCGCTTGCTTTTTTTCAGCGCCGATATCTAAGTACGGTCACGCCGTTAGGCGAAAGACTAAAGTAATACAACTTGTATATAGACCTGCGTGTGTGCTTCGCAGTGTAACACGGCCGCTGTACATGTGGTGTCAAATTAATGTTTGAGGAGTTTTGCATGGGGGCGTCGTGTCGTAGGTGGAATATGGTCGTGTTTTTTGCGTATGTTTTAATTTGCCGTGACTTTTACAACACGCGTAACAATAACCGTCACGTCATGATATGCGTTACAAACGAGTCACGGAATTATCTCCCAGCAAAATAATACCGTTATCAACGTAGCGTCATCAGCATAAATCGAACAATGACTGTTGAGCGCTATTATAGTAATATTCATAAGTCACGGTCCCTAAATATCTGTGTAACCAGATTCCGTCACGCGTTAGGTGAAAATTGGGCGAGCGGCGCCGGTTTCTTTCCCGCGTGCTGTGCCGGCTAATCGGTCGGTGACTGTCACTCCTCACGCTAATCGTGTTAATCCGTAATTAGTAAACTTATCTAATCAGCGCTGCCCCAGGCCCCCCGAGTTAATGTTGTTGGCTTTCTACGCTGCGGAGAAAATTTTATTAGCGCTGGCAGATTTGTTAACTGTGAGTGGCACATGAAGGGAGGGGACTGGGAGACGGGACTACCTTACTTAATGTAGACATGTCCGAGATTGGCCTAAAACTGTATCTTAGCGCGTCTTCAAGACGACTGCCAAGACAGATAGCCTTGGCCATACAGTAAGTCACCAACATTCCTCGAGCAAATCTCCGGTCTTGCACTCCCGATATCACATGTATGACAGAGCCCCAGATGGATGCTTTGGCCTCTGACTGAATTGTAAGGTCACAGAAAAGGTCAGGGATATTGTGAGTAAGGTGAAGTCAAGTGCGTCAAAAGGTTCTGATCGATATCTTTTAGACATTGAGGACACATCCCCTAACTTCCACAGTGGGAACGTCAGGGTGATGCATAGTTCGTTTGTGAACATTACCAGAACTATGTTTCAACGACTGTATACATCATTATGACAGCATTATTAAATCGGTGCTGTAACATTAAAGATAGGGATGTACGTACAGGGACGTCACAAGTTTGAATAGTTTTCATTACGAAAGAGACGATGAGTCTGATCATGTAAAATCACGTACCAAGGACGTTCGTCACTTTTAACTTCTAATGGTATTTGCTGACCAAACAGTTCCTTCGGTTTCAACATCAATTCTATAAGATACGTGTATAAGATGCAGCAATGCAGTCAAGAAAGTCACACAAAGTTGCCGAAACTTCTCCAACTCTTGCCTAGCTCCGCTAACAGATATCCCCACGCCTCGTGAAGCATCTCCACATCACGGATCGCCAAGAGCGATGTCTGGCAATGATATCTCAGTTTGTACCGCAGACCCCGGGCGCCGGCTGACGGGCTGTCAGGCCGTCTCTGGAGGCGTACACAAGAAAAGTAGAGTGATAAATCAAATTACAGACAGGCGCCGTCTTGGACAATAACCTAACGGAGATTTAATGTCAAAACATGCACCATTCTACATTGTAGGAACACGAGGATGGCTGCTAATCGTGCGAACCGTTGAAATGATACAGGGCGTCTTAAAACTTCTGTGGTGCCAGGGTGTGCGATGTATCAGCTTTCCTGTAACAAACGATCTCATTAAGACCGGTAGAATGTCCTTCCTTATAGACTGAAGCGATCGTCTATCGTTAGTGGTTGTCAGCGTGCTTTTGTCGGAGATGTTTATACTTGTCTTCCATCTTCCCCGAAATAGCCTGGTTATCCCTTTCCTTGGTGCTGAAAACATCCTTGCCGTTACACAATTTTCTTCTGCGTCAAAAATGGTTAGATGTTGGTGCTGTCTTCTGTATTTCTGAAGAGCATAGAAGTATGGAAGTAATTGGGGCTGTATTCTAGAAAGTTTTTTGGTAGCTTTGAGTGGTTGCTTTTGTGCCTTTTTCCTGTATGAGCACACATTACGGCAAATCTTTAGACAAAATTCACCGGAAAACTTTCAATCCGTGTACGTGTAGCTACTGAATGCATTCGTAAAACCACGCCTTTTGTTTCAAACCGATTTTGCGTTACAGGTTTTCTAAAAAGTGTATCCAATGTCAGACAAAGAAAAGTTCAAGTAGAAAGATATGGCTTTTCAATAAACTGGAAAGTAATTTTGTCATCATTACAAGACCATGTCACAAAAAAGAACAGCTGTAACAGCAGTGCAGCTGCATATTTACAGTATGACTTGAAATTACTCACGATATAAACGAGCCACATAGCAAGTTTTAACGAGGCTCTTAAGAATACACATATCTGGAATTAACAGTATCACAGTCACAATCCTCCCGTCCCCTTAACATTTCCGACAGAAACATTTCGCCTTAAACATAAGGCGCCGAACTTCAATTTCCCAATCATTTCTTTTTATCAGTGCATTTGTCCTTGTCAGTGCCGTAGCTTTGCCCTTGGTGTAAAATAATTGTTGATATGTTTACCACGTTATCAATATTTCATGATGGGATCGTTATTTTGAATTACACGTGTGACCACGCGCTATAACCTGCTTACGTTTGATTGCAGTTCCCCTGGAGGGAGCTTACGCACCTTGTTCAGGGGATCAATGTGAACATGTTTGCTGGGGTCTGCGCTATTTTTCACACCACAATTGGCGCGTTTGTTTCTGTTGATTAACGGGCCTTGTACAAAAACCATTGATTTCCGTAAACGGCAGGATGAAAGCCGCTAATGACTATAGTAGAATATAATTCTACATCGGGTACATAACTGCTTCTTTCAATTCATACAAATTACGGTGACAGCCTCCAATACTTACGAACGGTAACTTTAAGTCCTATAATTTTCGTGCCTTGGAAGTGGTGCCAAAGTAATTCAAAAGGGCTTCCTCTTTTGGAGACAACTTTTGGGTAGTCAATAAAAGCAATCCCTTTGTGCTCCGTTTGGGACAAGTCAGGACTCTCAAAAGACTTACTTGTCTTTGAAAATTAATGACGTCGATAACAATAAATTTGTATCTTGCAGAAATGGATATGCGAGTGTAATGACCTACTTTTCTTTAATTTTGAGGTTGAAGGATTTTTGATATTCAGAAATCCCCGGAAGACGTTTGACTTTTCTTAATGGACTTTTTAGCCATCCACTCGGGAAAGCTGCTGATTGGTTAAGCTGACTTGTCTACAGAAATTAAATATTACAGCAAGCAAATCTTCCGTTACCTGGTAACTAATACCGCCAAATGTTAAATCCAGCAACATGATGAACATCTCTAACGTTGTGTAAGATTGATCACTGTGATAACGTCATAATGATTTTCTGCTGTTTCGGTCTACGTTGCACGTTGGTATGACTGTCCTTGACAGGTAGCCTTCTCAGTTTGTGAGTTTACTCATCTGACCGTCGAGTTTCTCGGGTTGTTATTTAATTTACCGTGTTTACGTTTATTTGGAGAGTTTCTCCCGAACTACAGATGTTGTTGAGGGTGAGGAAGGAGTTTCCGCCGGCTCCATGGCGCGCTGACTACCGCCCGGTGACTGAGAACCCTGCCGTGCCTAATCCTGCATGAGACCGCTTCCTCAACTTGTTACGCAGGATCAATTGCGCTGATGCAACAGCTGCGCGCCGGGCTGAGCCGTGGAAACGATCATCATCCAACATTCCTCAGGCCTAGGAAAAAAATGATGTGTTTCCTGTTTCCCGACCGACCCTAGAAAAAACTGCCGACCCTAGCCTTTTTTTGTGTGGACCCCCGCATACAAGGCACGTGAAATTTTCGAGATGATCGACCTTTTCTAGCTCTATGATCTGACAACTGGCTAATATGAAGGATATGTATCAACAGATTTGTAACCATTATGCACAAAAGTAGAATATTAAACTTTGACATTGAAAATATAAGTGTCCTCATGCAAGTTTACTGTACTGTATAAGTTGGACCACTAGAGATTGCCGAAGTCTAAAAAAATAATTAAAAAAAGACAATTCCTACCTACCGACCCTAATTTTTCTAGGACTGAAACAGGAAACACAACATTTTTTCCTAGGCCTAAGGAAAGGAACGGGCGAAACAAGCATAAATAATTCATCAACATGTAGTAAACATAAAAACATTGCAGCGTATAAAGTATTAATCTATAGCTTGCATGGGATTCTGCATCTGATGTAGTTTATATCATTACAAGTAATGCGTAATTACGAGATATTATATTGTTGATCTTCAATATGAGTAGAATAAAAGACTCCGGGTTTATTCAATTGTAATCACGTTGTTAAAAATTCACGGCATCATTTGTTGTAGTGCATAACATATAGGCAATACTTATCATTGAATAAGTACTTAAGTATGAGAAAATGAGAAAACTGAAAGCAAGGAATAGAAGTTGAACACGAAACGTTATCAGCCTAAAGCGTTCTGCTGTTTTATGTGTGCTTATCACAATAACTCGCGTCTGCGCCATATCTGAACTACAATATCAGGGAATAATTCCCCTGTGTTTTTAGTTATATTAGATACTAGCGTTAGTTTCAACCTGAAGCAGGGGGAGGAGAGACCTCGGAACGCTGATGAAAATCGGGTCGCCTTGGGATCCGAGTTGAGGAGGATGGAATCAATCTGAAATCATATCTTGTGGCTAAAAGTTGATTGATAACAATTTTGTCCCCGTGGAAAATCGTACAGGCTTCCATGCTATCACTGAAACTGTTGGTGTTCCCGCCTTGTTGTATGAAGAACAACAGTGTTACAACTGAACATATCCAGTGTGACGGTACTCGTAACAATTCAAGACAGTCAGCGGGCTCCCTGTGTTCTAGGTGTTGCCTGTATCCCACGAGATGGCCAACAGCGCCTCTGCAGCTTAGCGATGCTTCGTGCCTCTTTAGGATCGCAATGACGACTATAATTATGGGCTAAACTTTGACATTTTGGTCATTAGTTTGGGAGTAACGAACTGTGTCTCGTAAGTGTTAACGGCTCCCATTGGAAGCTGCGGTCCGGTGTTATTCCATTAAGTTACAGTAATTAACCGTAAAAAATTTCATTACTGCTACGCACCGTACAACCTCGTTAAAAAGTTTACTTTCTGTTGGAAAGTTTTGTAATTTTACGCCGTGATCGTTATTTTGAATTATACGACTGGGTGGCTGGTATGCATCAGATGACATCTCAGCTCTCCCCGGAGAGCGCTACGTCAACTTGTTACTCAGGATCAATGGCTTAGGCGCAACAGCTGCGCGCCCCGCTACCGGGGATAAATCAGCCCCGCTCACTGACACCCGCCAAAAAGCGGCCATTCAGGGCCATTAACTTTGTGGGTCACCGTAATTCGGCCTGAAATACGCTGTTTGCTAAGAAAATCTACTCCTATACTTTCTCATTAGGAGAAGGCAGGGGTTCAGAAACACAAACGAACTGATCAGGCACCAAAAACAAACGACAAACTTCCAGATGCAGAAATTAATGCCAAGTGAACAATAAAAAGCACGATCGGCAGAAATAAAGCTCTCAATATAAGACACTTAAAAGATCAAACAGTAACGAGAAGCAATGGAGCTGGATACTTTGCTGTGTGCACGTTTGTTGCAAACTGATGAGCTGTGACCTACATTCGGAATTGGAAGCCCGCATTTCATGCACTTCAAGTAGTTTCTGTTAATGGCCCTTCGAGGTGGTAAATCTAATCTCGTCCCCAGAGACGATGGGAAAATATTGTTCAAAATGCACTTCTCGATAACAGCGCGATAGCACTGCTTCATAAAACAGAGCGCCTTGCAATGTGTGGTGAAATATCATCTGTACAGTGATTATATGTCAGATATGAAGTAGGAGCACTATTCTATCGTTATGACATCTTGATAACCGTTTTACTACCCTTGTTTACAGTGCTACAGAAATGCAACGAAGCCTTTCCAATCGCTAATTTTGGACCTTTTCAATGCATATATGCTTTGGGGTAAATTTTTAAAACAAGATATTCGGGGAAAGTATTTGATAGGTGAATCCTGTTGCTGCCGTAGAATTGTGAAACGCCGTATCTCTCTGCTCATCAATCAGACTAGACATACATATTGGTAATTAGTAGGCATCTATTGATACTATATTTAACTTGAGGGCAATGTTTACAATATGATGAAGGAAAGTGCTGCCGCATACTTGTGTCATGAGATCAAAAAGTTGAAACAAACCAGTACCACTGATATCACCATCGATGATAACTGGACGCACATTTCCAGCAGTTCATTTTTGCGCTGGTATATCTGATTACGAATGTCATTTCTTAGAGTCAGAAAATTGATAGTAGTGGAAACATTTACTGGTGCTAAAACACTGCCTTTTAGCTCCTTTTCGCTGCGTCGCCAGTTGTTTTTGTTGTTTTTGTCCCAGGCGCTGACTAATTGTGATGGAATAACGACAAAGGTGTCCTGTCTCTCCCTCTTTTAGGGTTCACTTGTCGCAAATTAGAACTCTGAGTGTATCGTTTTTCCTTAATTAATAGGGGAGGACCTTAACAAGGATGGAAAGGACGGTGAGTTAGAGGGAACAGGAGGCCATCAGATATCACCGGCACAACGTCCGACTGCATTAATTGAAGCTGTCGTTTTGTAATTTCATGGAGAGTGAGTAATGAGACTGGGAGCGGGCGAGGCAGGGGGAGCTCAGTTCGATGAGAATTAATTACAGGAGCTGTGGTAGCTGATGGCCGTATTTCAGCCCGACTCACGCTCGGATCAGTGCGTGCGCGCTTCCACCACGGGCCCGGCTGATCCGCCAGACTCCGCCACTAATCCACGACCAAATGAGTTTCACCATGGTGCGGCTGCGACACAGCGGTCTGTTATTATATGGAGGGGAAGTTATTACACGTGAAGACATTAGGGATATTATCTGTGTGGTTCCGGGGTCTTCCTGACACCTTCCCATCGAGCGTTTGATTAGGTTTGGAATGTTTAAGACATTAAAAGTTTGGGATGTGACCTTAAAGAAATGGAAAGTTAGATTACATCATTACTGGAGAGATAATCGTTTCCAGAAGCGATTATTTTACTTGATAGAAGGACTTTCACGTTTACCTGCTTTCTTCTTTCTTTGGACAAGATAGCTAAAGAGCTATCACGATTTCCTATTGATGAACTCATAATTTTTTCTTGACCTTTTCAGGGGAAAAGAAGTTTGTAAAACGTCTATGCAGAAATTATCTAATGATTATCAATTGTCTGATGAAGCGGTTAATATTTAGGCCTTGAAACCCTATTTACTTGAGGTAAACTATCTCTTTCTGGTAGGCCTGGGGTAGATTGGAGAGATTGCACGAAAAACGTAATTGTTTGCTTGGGTCGCTCGAGCTCCAGTGGACCAGTGACGTCACTGGTACAAAATTAGCTGCCAATCCTACTGCAGGGCGATGCAGTCGGGGGTGGGGTGGCATCCTCTGAGACAAAACAAAGGGAATATTCTTGCATTATTTACCCACAAGCTCATACAAGATCATTTTTGTGTGAGAAATCAAGCTGTCCACCTTATACATTCTTTCAATGTGATACAAGATGAAAGTCACGTTAGGAGATAAGTCTGAAGACCACACTGGCACATGTTGGTTTCAAAACAGATTTCCGCCTTGCATAAATCTTCCTCTTCTAAGGTCGTTTGACTTTGCGGGCGTTCTCCTTGTTTGTTTTCTCCGATGTTCAAACAGAATAGAATAGACCAGCTTCTGATGAAAGGTACATGACACACAGTAAAGTTTCGGCAGTGCCAAGTACTGCAGTACTATCAAGAGTTGGAAGATGGAGTACATGCCTTGTCGTCGTAAAACAGTGACCTTAAAATTCAAGCATCTTTCTGTTCATCATCACAGGTATCCTTTACATGTCTCATTTGTTCAACGTTTTTCTGTTTCAAAACATAGGCTTGTGGATGCGGTGACAAATTACACTCTACCACTTCTATGGGTAAAACGCGAAAGAAGCACATCATTCATGAACTAGTATCCCACTATTTTGTATGTGATATGTCTAAATGTTTGTCACCCTCAAAAGTTTGTAAAATGAAAACCATAATGAGATCACCGCAGGTTTGTCTGTATTGGGTTATCTGATATCAACGTAATTACCAAATTCAAATTTTGCTCATGATCAACAGGTGGCACCTGTGCGTGAAACATGCCGTTCAAAGATGGCGAGTGAGTGTGCATGGAAGCGAAGAACTCTCCGGAAGACTTCCGCCCAGTTTAATAGTCGCGCCACGTCCGCTTGGGGTGGTAAGTTGTACTTAACATTGTCTTAGATACTTTCCGGACTATTGTAGATAAACCTCCTTGAAGTAAAATGAAGCAATAACAGAGAACTTTGGTAACAGTACCCCTGGGCTTAATGTTGCACTTAGTCAGTCAACCGCTGAGAGCGCTGCTGTGCGGCCCAATGAATGTACCTCGCAACTAGAATTGGTATTCACAAGGAGGTTCAATCTCCTTGGTATTCATGGTGGTTTACATCATACAATCCCCTCCACAGTTCTAATACATTCACGAAAACCCAAACCACTTCCTTGAAGTCTGAAATTTCTTGTTGTTTTTTTTAGTTTACCGCATATATTTGCACATTTTGCAACTTATAATGCGGATGTCATCCATATGATGAAGTCAGTGTGGCCTAAAGACAAGAAACTAGTGATGCCTGTTACGGAAGACTACTGACGGCAGATATGAATCTGATTTAATGTGTATTGGAATATTTCAGAAGACATTTGACAAGTCTTGTTTGGGCAGAATCTTCATCCACATGCTTTTTCTCTGTGGACCAGTTTTCACCAAGTATTCCAGGACACTTGTTGCTACAGACACAGACAATGAACACTTATCATCTCCTCAGAGTGAGTCACATTTATTAGAAAGTTATCCCCACAACCACAACAACACCAATACAACATGTACAAAGTTACAAGGTTCAACGTATCACGTCATAAAACACAGCAATTTATCAGACTATTGATAAATCCATGGCAAAGAGAGATATAGGATTTGCAGTCATTTAATACATTTACTAACACCTGCTGTTCAACATCTTTTAGCAGCAATTGGAGTATCACATATATGACTTTAATCCATACACATGTCCTTTATTTTATTTGACAACTTGTGACATGTACTAGAATAATAGTATCTGCCAGACTATTTCTGAGTAATGTATACTATTTCTGAGTAATGTATAAGTATTGTTTTCTCACTTGTCAACACTTTCACACACAATACAAACATTCAAACCTCAATGAGATACATATTTGGCTGTGAGTACTGAATTTGTCCAGTCCACACTAGATACATTTCCTCACTCTGTCCTGTAGCTCGAAGACCCATAGGGTCAGCATGCATGTCGGGAAATATCTAGAATAGATACAAAATTATGTACAGAATAAAACAGCAACATTCAGTTCAGTTGTTAGCTATTGAGTTATTCCCTCAACAATCTGACTCTACAATCATATTGGGCACCTGAGGGGTAGGCACGCCCTTGTTATGTACTGTTCTCTTAGGTGGGATAGTTGTTTGTGGCAACAATACAAAACTAGCATCCATTGGGCAACCTTTTGGGTTCTTACAATAGGAGTCCCATGCAGACAGAGGCATGGGAGCAATTTTCTGTCCTTTTGGCAAAATGTTCGGGATAATAATCCTGTCCGATTTTGCCTTGTCTTTAGGTTTCAAAGGAATACCGTAATCATCATTTGCAATAACCTGCAGCTGTATGTCCTTCTTGTGTACAAATGGCTTCACTTTGGTTATCTTAGACTGTCTCTTCTTGCAGTAGCGAGTCACAGCTACTACAACTACAGCTATTATAGTTAGGCAGCAGATGAACCCAACTGCTACAAATGCTTCTGGGGGAAGATCAAAGGTGGTTTCCTCTGGTTCTGGGACAACTGGATAAAATAAAGGTGAAGACAAACATTTAGAACTCTGAAACATGTCTAATTAATTTTGCATAAAATGTTAAAACATTTTCTCTTTCATCTTTTTAGTTGTTTAGCTATGGTTTTCTTAATATCTTGATACATGAAAAACTTTGCCATCTCTGAAAGGGGGAACCTATTCTGTATCCTTAATCTATTACACATTTACACAAAAAGAAACAGCCTATAATTCAAAACCCATTATCAACAATGCTTTTTAAAGTGTTGCACTGTGGCCAAATATGTGCACACCTCTGTTTTGAATGATTTTCAGTTTCAGATCATAACTCTAAATTTGAAAAAAAGTCTAGGCCAATTGGACATCCCAAAATATATGTGTTATTACACCTTTGATGTATAACTGTTGATCCTCAAAAGTAATGACTGTATGTTAGCCAATGTCAAACTGAATGTACCTTGACAGGCATCCTGACTGGTTGCCCCAGTGCCGTTGATTGACATTCCAGGTGGACATGGCTTACAGGTCATCTGTCCAACCTCATCCTGGTACGTGCCTTCTGGGCAGCTGGGACAGGCTTGGTCAATGCCCACATAGTAGCTACCCTCTAAACAGGGATCTGAAGCATAAGAGTCATATAATAAACATTTTTGTGTAAATATACTTTCTCAAAAAGTACTTCCACCATACCACTTTTTCTTGACATTCCTTTCAGGTAATTCAATTCTTGTGTATCATTCCCAAGACTAAGGGCAAGTTGTGCTGACGAACTTGCAGAGTGCTAGACTTTGAAAATAAAACACTATCAGATAGAATATGAAAGTTTGATATTAATCTAGATCTTAGGTAATTAGTCCAGGGGGGTATCAGTAAATTACAAGACAAATACTCACAACAAGCACCAGCATAGAAGATGTACCCATCAGGACAGCCCCAGTTGCTGAAGTCAGCTGTAAATGATGTGGGGTCAACTGTGTAGTTTGTACCATTGATTTGCAGATTGAGATCCCCTGATTCAACCAATTGCTGAAGGGCATTCATGGCTGAATACATGGAAGCATTTGCTATGGCAAATGTTTGCATTGTTGCAGGGTTGTAGTCATTTAATGACACTGATGTGAAAGTGACATTTGCCGACAGCACTGAGACGTCAGCTTCACGTCGACCTCGATTTGTACGCAGTCCACAGTGAATCTTTACATCACAATTGACACCAATCATTTTACACAGCTTCTGGATGCCCTCTTTATGTGCTTTCCAAATTTCCTCCAACAGTGACTGCTTGGTAGCAGATTCGCATCGTTTTTCGAATTTGTATCGACCAACAGAGTCTGCTGGAACAGATTCTGAAACAAGTACAAACATTGCTATAAGTTATTGTGGCAGAAAAAGCTTTTAAAATGTCAAGTGCCATTATACAATACTGTAATACACAGAATACAGTTTGTGATCAATATTCCTTCTTTACCAATCGTTTTACACAGCTTACATATATATATATATATATATATATATATATATATATATATATATATATATATATATATATATACACTGATATATAAGATACACCGTTTTCTAGATATATATGATAAAAGATACACTGTTTTCTATATTCTTGTATAATATATATATATATAAAGTATTAAACAAAGTCGCACAAACTCATGAACTCATAACCTTAGGCCATAAAGTACACGCACGTGATTCTATTGTCATGTAACATTGATACATGTTATATCTTCTGAAAATGCAAAGAAAACATTGAATAACACAACACTTACTTGTGCAATAATGACCTTTGAAATTGTCATAATCATGGTCGAAGAAACTAAATGGAGTCCACACACCAGACTGACAAGTGAATGTATGCTGCTTGTCTTTGATTGTCTGAAATTTGCCACCTGGTGAATTATTATAATAATAGTCTTTTCCACGGTTACATTTTTTCTTGCAGTATAACGTGCACATCTGCCTCCCATCAGTTGCATTTCCATACACAAGAATGCCGCACACAGGGCTCTTATCCTTTGCAGGAAATTCACAACCTGAATAAAGCAAAACAAAAATTTAACATCTCTGTCAACAACACATTTGTCTTACCATGATAGGTCAATTATGGTTAATATAACAGTCTACATAATGTACATCATTTTTTTATAAGCAAGTGAGAAATATACTATTCTGATTGCACTTTCCAGGACCAATACATTGTAGGTCTGTTATTTGCCTGGTTATTCACAAATCATGCGAGGTACAATGTACTTGTAAAATCAAGTTGGAATGCCCAATCCCAACTGTTAACACCACAGCTGCTGTAAATTTTTTAGGTGTTCTGTTTTAAGAACCTGGAATTAAAGAATATACAAATTTGAGGTTTAAATTTCCAGAAACACCTATTGTGACTGATCTCCATGCCCAACTTTGAAGTCTATAGTGTCTGATCACACTTTCAATATTCTCCTTGAAGTTCCTGATTCATCTCACATTAGGCTTACAACAATATAGCAACATCAACTCTCATTATACCACTAGGAACCCAAAGACTGCAGCCATTCTTGAAAAACTGACAATATTATCATCCATTTACCACCATTCTACTAAAATCATTTTATATTGCCTTGTGCATTGGGGATGGCACAAAAATCAGCCTCATCTGAACTATGTGTGGGAAATATCTCCAAACTCTAATTCTTATCTTTTATTCATCTTAACTTACTAAAGAGGTGTCCTTTGGCAAAGGAACAAGACATGTAGCCAATGCATGAAGAATATCCCACATGTCTGGAGAAGTCAAATTTCAGTATGATCTACTGTTTGAATCTTAATATTAGTCCCTTTGTACTCCTCTTGTATGCATACAATAAGATACATAAAGGATCAAAGTCTAACTTTCAAGTCAATTTTGGCAGACTATGTGAGAACACAGTGCTTGTATACTTGGATACTACTAATAACACAACTGTAACTTGATCTTGATGAATATTTTGGTGAAAATCTGCCATCTTACCTTTTTCCTTACACTTGAAGACAACAGCACAAGTATCTTTAGGATCTGCTGACCGAAGTCCACTGATGTCTGGACACTGTTCCCACAGGACAGTTGTGTTCTGACCTCCTATGAGGCTGAAGCCTGTAAATGTTGAGTTGCAGGTGTCTGGCATACCTACATTGTCAGTAAACCAAGACTTGTCATAATATGTGGAGGTGATGATATTTGTGCAGCCGTCTTCATCAAGCAGAATGGGTTCAGTTGGGCAACTTGCTGTGACTTTTGGTGCCGTATCGTCTGGAAAATGACATATCAGCTGGGTTAGAAATAAGTTTAAGGTTTAGGACACAGAATTTACTACTCTATGGAGTTAATCTATCACCATAATCATCATTAACATTACCCTGACATGATGATGACAAAATCTATTATCATAGCATCTGGGGTGAAAAAGCATGTTTGATAATGTGTCGTTGCCACACAGTGATTATAATTATATATCATGTTAATGTTAATGTTAAGAAAATGTAACAAAGTCTTGGATGGTGATGATACAGTAACTGTTGTCTTTCAGAAAACAACTGCTTTCTGAGCTTGCAAATTATAATGATTCACACAAAGCACTAAATTCTTGTAAAGTTTTGTTATACCTGTTAGACGGAACTGTATCTGGCATTCATCATCCCCCAATGTAAGTTTTGCTGGAAAGTTGAAGTCTGTGTGATGTTCATAATAGCTCTTAACAGCATCCACTGAAGCAGTAAGGTTGGCTACAGGATATTTAGCAACTTGGAATGAATTCTGTAGTGTTATTTCCACATCTGGTGTTCCACCGAGTGCTGATGCATAGTGTCGAAAATCCACTTCGACATACGACTTGTCTGACTCAAGGGTGAAGTCCGCATGTTGATGACTTTGGCATGTTGCAAAACATGGTGGTTTCTTGGCTGAAAAAGAGATAGCATATTAATATATTATAATTTCATTATCTTTTTCACATAAACATACAACAGCTGTTGATGTGATATTTCATAGTACAAGAGTATTGCTGTTGACTGAAAAGAGTCAATTTATACTAAAATATAAATCAAGCACAAGATAAAACAGATAACTATTAATCATCATGGGAATTCATTGGAATAATATAATGCTAGTTACTATTCCAATGAATGCAACCCTCCAGACTGCGACCGATTTGGTCGCATATGCGACCAAAAATTACGAAATGCGACTAAACTTTTTACTCTGGTCGCGCATTGCGCGACCGGCAGAGAATCCGCTGTGCGCCAACATTATTGGCTGCCAAATCTCGCCCCGGTCTGCTTGCGGTAACAACGACTCATTTTCCATTGAGAAATGTTCCTTGAGAAGTTTCATCCGTAGTCAAGTTGCTTTAATACGCCTATAAACGCAAAACTTCATCCGAAACGCGCGGCAGTGATCGGCCGAGACGAATGAAAACATTAGCGGCCATTTTAAATCTTCGCGAACTCACGTTAGATCTCGCAAAAACACGCGAGGAATATGCAACGCCCCTAGCGACATTGGTGAGACTGCAGCCTAGTGCAGGGTTACAGATATCGGTAGAGAGACGATAATGAAACAAATTAAATCTAGCACCACGATTCCGCCGCTATTTTATCTCTTGGGGCGAAATTAAGTACTTCTTTGCTGTTGTTGCTATAAAAAAATTGTACTATTAAAGCTGAAAAAGATTTTTTCTTAAATTATACACTGTATAATACTAGTAGCGTTAATATATTGATAATAATATGTGTTTACTACTGAGTATAATAATACAGTATTCATTGTATACTAGTAATTTTTGCATATATTTTTCAAATTGCATGTTACATGTTTGCCAACAAGCAATTTTGTATACATGTATGACATGTGTTTAGGTCCAGATATAGAATTAGACGTTGTTATGAACTTGGTCAGATATGAACGTTGTTGTCAACTTGGTCATTTTCCAGTATGTTTATTAGATTTTGAAGATTTGTCTGGGGGGTACGTTTATTCTGGGGGGTATGTTTATTCGGCAGATGAGAGTAATTGTCTGTTTAGGTACATTACTAGTATTCTCTTGGCTTGTAAATTAAAAAGTACTTTGCGCGACCTGATTTTTTGTTTGCGCGCCCAAATGTTTGCCTGCGCGCCTAACTTTTTGAGGCTAGGAGCGCATGCGCGCCTAAGCTAAAAATTTAGTCTGGAGGGTTGGAATGTTACTAGATTTTCTCTCATCTGTGTTCTGCATACAGTTTTTATTAATCATAAGCAACAGTAAACATTAATTTAATAGAATATCAATATCTTTATGGATTCAGCAAATAATATCTTTGAGTTTAGTTGAACTTACTTGGGTCTTTGCAGGTGGGAGTGCGAGATGCTGTAGAGGGCTGAAGGGTTGTTGTGGGATCTTGAGTTGTTGTAGCATCTGTGGTTGTTGTGGGATCTTGAGTTGTTGTAGGCTCAGTGGTTATAGTGGGATCTTGAGTTGTTGTAGGCTCAGTGGTTGTAGTGGGCTCTTGAGTTGTTGTAGGCTCAGTGGTTGTAGTGGGCTCTTGAGTTGTTGTAGGCTCAGTGGTTGTAGTGGGATCTTGAGTTGTAGGCTCAGTGGTTGTAGTGGGCTCTTGAGTTGTTGTAGGCTCAGTGGTTGTAGTGGGCTCTTGAGTTGTTGTAGGCTCAGTGGTTGTAGTGGGCTCTTGAGTTGTTGTAGGCTCAGTGGTTGTAGTGGGATCTTGAGTTGTAGGCTCAGTGGTTGTAGTGGGATCTTGAGTTGTTGTAGGCTCAGTGGTTGTAGTGGGCTCTTGAGTTGTTGTAGGCTCAGTGGTTGTAGTAGGCTCTTGAGTTGTAGGCTCAGTGGTTGTAGTGGGCTCTTGAGTTGTAGGCTCAGTGGTTGTAGTGGGCTCTTGAGTTGTTGTAGGCTCAGTGGTTGTAGTGGGCTCTTGGGTTGTAGTAGGCTCAGTGGTTGTAGTAGGCTCTTGAGTTGTTGTAAACTGAGTGGTTGTTGTGGGCTCTTGAGTTGTTGTAGGCTCAGTGGTTGTAGTAGGCTCTTGAGTTGTTGTAGTGGGCTCTTGAGTTGTAGTGGGCTCTTGAGTTGTAGTGGGCTCTTGAGTGGTTGTAGTGGGCTCTTGAGTTGTTGTAGTGGGCTCTTTAGTGGTTGTGGGAAAAAATTGAGCTGTTGTAGACTCTGTGGTTGTGGTGGGATATTGAGTGGTTATTGTAATTATGGTGGTCATTGTTATAGGCTCAGTGATATTCAGGGTCGGTGGTATATAGGGGATAGTGAAGTTTGGTGGATGGTACACATGTAATTCACTTGGCCTCATGAGCCCATCTGTGAGAACCTGTATTTCATCATTGCCTAGACTCATCATCTTGACACTTTGTCCTGCCCAGTCACTCCACAACAGGACATCCCCAACCTTAGCCAACCCGTACACATGGCCACTGCTTTCATCCAAAATCAACTGCCGGTCTGAGCCTGGAAACAAGAATAGAACAGTATTTCAGTTTAGTTCCTATTCACAACAATGGTAAGAAAATACTACATTTAGCTTGATATTGTAAAAGAGTGATCTGTCTACGATAATGTAACAATGAATGATGAATAAAGTGTACAATAACAGAATTGAGATGAAATGAGAAGCAAAACAGGCAAAGAGAGAGAAAGAATGGTTTACCCTTTAAAATACACTTAAAACAGTTTCCAGTTGTCACAAACAAGCAGCTTTGTCAATTTAGCTGAATTGAGTTGTGACATAACATAAAAAGAGGGTTATTGCAGCTGTAGAGGTGGATCCCTGAGGGATGACATTTTAGTATTTACTAATGCCTATTGACTGATGATGATGATGGGTTCTAACTTACCATCCAACAGTGTTTCTTCTATCTTGGTATTGTTGCCATCCCCAATGTACAGTTTGCCTTCCTTGCTGTCAACAACAAGTCCATTTGGCCAGAACAGGTCGCCCTCCACCAGGGTCTGTACATCTGTAGCATTCACCTCCATGGATACCTGCTTCACAGCCGGACTCTCACCCCACTCAGTCCAGTACATGTAGCTAAACAGAACAAATATGGCAGGTGTCAATGATATGACTATACAACTCACCAATTCATACCTCAACAACAACAGGCAGGGTTCTACAATCATACTGTGTGCCATCCTGGAGGTTCAATACAACAAGTCATGTAATTCCTGTATAATAGAAAACAAGCCAACAGAAAAAAAATATGTCAGTTAAATTGAAACCAAAACCATAAAGTGTTATAAGTATGCTTACTTAGTGTCTGAGACCACCACGATGGCTCTCGGCCTATCCAGCCCCTGTAGCAGCACTTCACGAGTGTCCTCACCGCCATTGAGCGACATCCTCTCAATGGTGCCCCTCTCTCCATCTGTCCAGTACAGGTACCTGTCCACAAGATCAATGGTCATCCCGTCTGACACACCTGTGCCCTTGTAGACCACCTCCAGACCTGTCCCATTCAGGAAGGCCCTCAGGATGGACCGACACCCCACATCACTGAAGTAAACCATCTGTGACTCAGGGTCGTAGGTCACGGCTGCGATGTTGCTGTAGAGGTCGTGAACTTGGATGATGGGGTAGGGATACCTGTCAGTGGTGTCCAATGGAACCATGCGGATCTCCGTCAAATCAGCAACAAGCAGGAATTCTTGTGGCTCTGGAGGGAGAGATCATAATCTTAAGTCATTGCCATATCTATCCAGATGTTGCCCTAATATCCCATACTGTAAAACAAATGATACAATAATAACAAGAAATAACACAGCCTTTGTCTCAAAGAAGATCACTGCACTTGATGGTACAATCTATCATACTGTTGTGTACTGTCAGTAGTATCAAAGCCAGCCTGTCAGGCTAAATGCGACCCATGCAATGTACCCTTGGATGATATCATTCAAAAGGCAAGAAGTCACTGTAACACAGCAGCCTTTTGCACATTGAAACTTGCCACTATCAGGTCAGGATTACTCTATGTAAGTTACTGTAACTAATTTATTTTTTCATTAACTTACCGATACAAGACTTGCCATCACTTCCAAGCACCAGACCTCCAACATTAGGGCACATACATCTGAAGGATGTTCTTGTAGGAACACAGATGTGGCTACAATCATGTCCTGCACAAGGATTGGGCTCTGCAAGAGGAAGACAATCATTTGTCATCATCAATATGTCAGTAAGAGAGTTTCAATGCATCTAGATGCATACCATTGTAATTAAGGATTCCAAATTACCAGATAACTTACAAAATCAAAGTACCTTGCACCTGCATGTCTACATACTGTAGCTAGTAGTTTGACAATGTTACAATCTTTATAATAGATCATATTGTCACAAAGATTTTTCCTTCTGTGATTCTGCCAACTGCTCTCCTTAGGATTCAATAGAAAGTAGGCCACTCAATGTCATGCATTTTGATGAACAGAACTGTTACAAATTCTATACTTCCAATATCTAACGTTATGATGTAAATCCAGTTCCACTCACCATCAGGAGGGGTGTATGACTTGTTACAGATAGTCACAGCCATGGGGTCTCCGAGTCCTCCTACCACCACCTGATGGTCCCCTGTTCCACTGTCCCCCTGGAAGAGAGCACCTGTCCCATCCTCTACCCAGGCTGTCCAGTACACCTGGGTGCTATCCTGCACAGCCAGGCCAAACGGGATCTGCAAGGACACAGCCGAGAGAAGAGATTACATTTTCATGTTATTTCAAAAGTATCTGAATATCAGCATCTACATGAAATGTAGGTGGAGTAGAATTCCTCATTGAATTATGCATAATCACAGAGGCATTAACTGCCATGGCTATCATACATTCAGATCTATAGTTCTAGCTTGTCCCATGTGAATCTTAACAACAGCTAATGTTACAGTAGTTAAAGTTATATGAACTTTACACACTTGCAGATGCCACGACTTATTGTTGAACCATTGCCAATATTAATGTGGCTATAAGACAGATAACTTACATCAATTTGCCACAAACATTTACTATTGCATCAAGACAGTTATTAAGTGATTTAGGGCTTAAACTAAATATAATCATAATTCTTGAATGAATGTAGTATACCAGTGTTGTATAATGACACATAGATTTTACTTACTTGAAAAGGTACATCCTGCATGAGTACAGCCCTGTTGCTCCCATCCAGGTCAGCTTGTTCCAGGGTCCCTGTGCTGTTCTCCCCACTCTTGACATGTGAGTCGACCCAGTACAGTTTCCTCTCACTGATGGCCAGACCATTGGGGTTCTCCATCTCCGATGATACGACGGTCACAGGATTTCTGCCATCCAGGTCAGTTCTCAGGATCTTGGGCTCCTCACCCCAATCTGTGATGTACATGTGTCTGAAAAAAGGAAGGCAACCTAAGCACAAATTTGGGATTTCTAGTATTCTACTACAAGTAAGTGTCATCATGCATGAAATCAAAACTACCAGTAGTAGAGCTTTTACTTCAATATCCCATGCAGTTTGACAATTCAAGTCAAGTTGCTGGAATGCTATCCTCAATTTGTCTTTTCTTATTAAATTCCTTTTCATTTTTCTACTACAACCCTTGTTCTTGTCATCTTCTTTTGATCAACTTTAGATTATAATGGAACATCCATCACTGAAACTGAGTTTCACAAGCAACTAGATAAATGCTAACTTTATGCTAACAATGCTTCCAATGTATTGCGAACAGACCTGGCCTCCGGGTCCAGTACTATGGATCTTGGCTTCTCTACATGTCCCTCCAGCAGTCGTCGGTGTCCAGTCCTGTCCAGTCCGACCATCTCCACCCTCCCCCAGGTCACACCTGTGTAGTGCAGGCCCAGGTTGGAGAAATACAGCCGCCGATTCTGCCAGTCAACTGCCAGACCTGGAGATCACAGGGAAAATAATAAGTAACTCATCAGACGATTAAAACAACTACCCAGAACTATATGTCAGTATTATTGAGTTACTAGTTATCCTCTGGAATTGTACATTGTATGGTTCAGGTATTTGGATTCAGGAAAGTACTTTAACATACCTTCTACAGATGCAATCCCATTTGTGCTGTCCATGAACACCTCAGAGCCTGTTCCATTCAGGAAGACCCTGTTGATGGTGTGGGTCACCACATCACTCCAGTACACTCTCTGCCGGATGTAAACAAATACATTTGTCACAATGTTATTAGCTTATATACTACCAGACGAATAAATAAACACATGAACATTACAGAAATGTAAACTTTCAGATGCTAAGGACTTTTTGTGTCTATAGCAATGCAATTATTCAATATATATACATTTTCAGGTAAGTGATAGATATGAAACATTTATCAGAAATAAGACTTGGCATTTCAGCTATTGAAACATGGAAGAAATCTTCATCTCAGTCTACAACTTAACAATGAAGACGTTCTGAAGTCAATGAGAACAGACCTGTTCTACAGGATCATAAGCCACAGCCACCGGTCGCACACCCTGGTCCAACAACACAGGCCTGGCCGCCATGCTCAGGTCCATGGTCAACATATTGATCTGTCCTTCATCTGCCTTAGCATACAGCAGGAACTGGCCTGGCTCTGCAGGGAAAGTTTATCACAGATTCAACAGATTATCATGATAAGAACAAAGGCATGAAAAGCTGTTAACATTACATTGTTAATACAATCTTTTAAAAATTGCCCAATATTACTCCAAACACATATTATTAAGTGAAATTGCATACATTATAACAATGATGATAAAAGTTTTGACTGACAATGATAGTATCTACCTGCACAAGTCCTGTTGTCCTTCCCAATGGCCAGTCCCCCATCATCTGGACAGGTGCAGATCCTGGTGTCTGGTCCGGTAGGAAGGCACAGATGGCTGCAGTCACCATTGTCACTCTGGCATGGGTTACTGCCTGGGTAGAGAGAATGATAATTTTATGGTATTTATAATGATCACCTAAAAATTCAGGTTTACACATTTCATCATTTTTCAAAGAGAATTACCGGTATCATTTTTTAACCCCTCTCCTGTTGGACTTAAACTAGGACATTGGTTGAAGACAAGATAACATGGTGACAAACTCTTTAAGGTTTACCTGTTGGCTGCCTGTTAGGATGTACAGCCACAAGACCGAGTAGCTGTTCTGACCCTCTCTCCATGACAACCTCACCCTGTTCTCCAGAGTCTTTGTTCACAGAGAACACCTTCCCCTCCCAGGACGTGTAGTACAGCGTGTCATCCTGTAGGGCCAGCCCAAACAGCACGTAGCCAGAAGAGACGTTAGCGACAATCGTCCGGTCTGTTCCATCCAAGGCGCTTGACCCGATGTAACCGTAGTAGCCTTCAATCCAGTACAGGCGACTGCAGGAAATATACAGCAAGTTTTGCAGTGTTCATGTTGCATTGTTCTATTGTTAGTACAAAATGTATACAGAATAGAGAATGACCAACTGTTGCTCGAAGACAAAGTCAAGTCAAGACCGCTATCTTGCAAAATTCATTTAAAGTACATTGTGGTCCGCCAGTAACATTATGAATGACACTGGGTTACATGTAGAACTAAACAACCAACTTTCTACCCTGTTACCAATGAAAAGAAATCTTTCTACCACTCAATACACAGAGCAACAAGTGATTTGATGAACAAGAGAGCAGGGGGGTCATACTGGCTGAGTAATGCTGAAATTCAACCCCTCAGCTAGTCTCAAAGCTACAGTAAGGCGTGCCACTGAAATCCATACATGGCCGTCACCATAACGTATTCATTACCAAAACAGTTTGTGATATCCCTCTTCGGGTATAGACAGTCAATACAACACATTTCTCACTGGTAACGTAGCGTAAATGAGAAAGCATCAGATGAATCAAATCTGGGTGTAGAATTGAGCACCACAACTGTTCAACTGTTGCTGCCCCAACCTTTCCTTCCGAAATGTCGGATCATGGAGGTAAAATGGTCGGATAGACCCTGATGTCGGAAGGGTAAGTGCAAGTGTCATTAGCGTTATTGTTGGCTGTTACATATGCTCATGTAAACGTGTGTATGTTTTCTTATCCATAGGGGGAGAGAAGGGGAGGGGGGGGTCTAGATGATTCTTTCTTACCTATCCTGAACGTCCACAACTAGTTCGTTAGGCCAGACCAGTCCAGTGTGGTGTAGGACCTCGATCTCGGAGCCGTCTAGCCGTGCGCGTCTGACAGTGAAGTCGCCTTGATTCCCCCAGAACAGATATCTGATAGGAAATCACGAAAAACAAAGGGTCTTTTACCCAAACCATGCCCAAACCCACACATAAGACAAAATAACTATAAGCGCGTTAAAGATTCTGAAGCACTATTCTGAACCGCTAGAGGGCGTGCATAACACAGTCAAAACTTTGAAAACAGGACGAACACAAAGTTATTGTTCGCCAAGGATTTTGACTTTGAACATTATTATTTTGTTCCCTGTACATGTAACGTTACATGATCTACTTGATATGTGATATTAATATCTCTGTTAAAACAATGGCAATACAATATACAAGGCTAGTGTGTTTTGTTTTCAGCTGGTGAAGCTTCAAAGTCTTCAAGCAGAAGTTAGTCAAACAAATGATTTCGCCTCTTTCAGTAGATATATATATCTACGTTAAAAAAACAACCACGGCCCTACCCAGAGATGGGGTCCACTGCGATCCCTCTGGGGAACAGTTGTCCCGAGATGAGGGTCTTCTTATTGGTCCCGTCTCCCTGGGCAACCTCCACCGTGCCCCGCCCTTCATCAGTCCAGTACACCAGCCCAGACACCCAGTCATAGGCGATACCAGTCGGCTGGGTCACGTCTAAAGAGCAAAGCATAGGATTTTGTGGATGCAACTAACGTAACGTACATTTCAACCATAGTGACTTTATTGCGAAAAAGGATTTGCCCAAAGACATCAAAAACTTGTAATGTCTTTAGAGTTCCACAACAAAGCATGCAGATTATGTAAAACTACAATTTTTTAGAACTTGAAGAAAAGTCAGAAATACGTAAAACAAACGGTTACAAAAATCTGTTCACTTTTCGTTTATATTTTTGGGTGCAGAGTGCTGAATATGATTCCCCCCACTTAACTAGTATCTAATAATAGATACAGTTAGGTGACCGTGACGACCTCCACTTATTCCACGTACACCTACTTCTCTTCAAGGAAATCGCACATGCGCAGTGACGTGAACTCATTGTTTATCAGGTGCGCAGAAAAGCACGCATGTTTACACTAGCCGGGCAGGCTGAATAGCCCCGTCGCGTGTATGTTGATGTTGTAACCTGATATTTTCAAGGAAATTATCCTACCTGTGCTGACGACGATTTGTCGGTCAGAACCGCCCAGTCCACACCGAACTATCCCACCTGTTTCGGCGTTTGTGTAGTACAGACGTTGCCCGTCAAAGTCAACGGCAAGAGCAACGATACCGCCAGGTTCCTGAGGGAAAATGTCGTCCGTTTTACTGCGCGCCCTTGCCTCAAAAGCTTGCAATAAACCCGGTACAGAACCAGTATATGAAAAGTTTTTCCTAAAATCCCCCTACTCTATTAAGTAGCTAGAGGTAATAAATCAATTACAACTGCTGAGCTAAAGCACGAATGGAGAGGTAATAACTATGACACGTGTATATTGTGTCCTTCAGAGTGCAATAAAGATGGAATGATACCGCTGAAAACACTAACGTTAATCATTAGCACGCCGGAATATCTTGATATTTTTATCTACTCCCCGATGGTCAGAACTTTAAGTTCCCTGCTGTTTTGACCAAAAATACAACTACAGCTAAGTACTTCCGTTTTACGAATATCTATTATGATCTTAGAGACTGGAAGAATATCATTTCTTCTTTCTTGATACAACAAACTAGCAAAATCCACATACAAAACCGACGGGATGTTTTGCACCTGATAACTACACACAATGTTATATAAGGGCACACTGCAAGTACATATGCACTAAAACATTGACATGGTATGTGCATTTGTCGGTCAAACTGCATGCATTCCATACAGGTAAAAAAACTTTAAACCACCACTTTTTTTGCTACGTTGCATGAAAATCCTTCGAACATTGCAACAGTTTTTCAACGATAAAGAACAGCATTCAAGATGGCCACGGACATCAACTCTTGGCAATTCTTAACAAGTTGAAAACAAAAAAGTGTGCAATAAAGAAGAGACCCGATACCATAGTAAGGAAATGTGGACTTACGGACACAGGTAACACTGTCTGTTGGTTAGTTGAAATGTCATAACCGATGATATGGGTTCCGTTGGTCACCAGCAGACTTGCATCTATACGAAAAACACGAATTTATAAGTGCGTATGTCATTACAATGTCTCTTGCACTTGGTATCTATGTCTATTTGCATTTCCTCCTAGAATAACAGATAAGGTATGCTCTAATGTGGTCACATATGCGATTATCTGAATTTTCGTCTGACAATGCCTCCCTAACTTCATTATCTCACTACACTTTGTGACATGTTTTCCATGTTTACCCCAGAAAATTTAGAAGCCCTTACCGGACGTACGTCCTGTGAGTTTGGGGTTACATTTACTGAGTCGTTATCGCCCACAAATCAGCTTCTCTACAAACACAAAACTTCCTGCACATGAAAGGAAAACTCACCAAGTTTCTCAACCGTACAGAGTAAGAAAACAACGACGCATGTCAACGCCAGTCCGTGAGAACTGCAGGTGACGCCTCTAGGACGCATTTTGGTTGGAGTTCGGTCGGTTATCCAGTTGTAAGCACCAGTAACCTTGGAAGGGGTCTTGTCACTGCTTTACTTCCATCTCAAGGTGGGCGACAGTGGAAGAGGAACCTGTAGAATGTGTGTGCTTAGCAGGCGTAAACCCCCTCGATGACGGCCGTCTAATTTGGGACACAAGACTTTGGACATGATACGTGATTGGCCCTTTGTGGTCGTGTGACCGCCCGTTGTGAAGACATGCCGATACAGTTACCTACACAAACATACCTGTCCCTTCAACCATATACATGTAGTTGCGTGACCAGTCCAAGTTCTCCCCTTCTTAAGCTGCAAAACAAGTTCTCCCCTCTTAAGCTGCTAAACAGGTCAGACGTTTCAGGTAGCATCTGTCACTGATGAAAGGTACATCTGACCGTTTCCAAAATCATATCCAGCTGAATTGAGTAATTGTTTTTTTGGCGTATCTTATTACCTGTATGTCTAACCTTCACCGAAGGACCACACTCAGTCTTCACGGCGATGAACTTCAGAGTTGCAATCAACGCTTAGATTTCATTCAAAAGCAACTTTATCCGCGACCAATTAAGATGATACGAATTTGCATGGCAATATAACTTGAAGAAGGTATTGTAGGTATCAGAAGCTATGCTTGATGCGTAAAGTAGATAGATCTCATTAATTGTCAAATGAATCATCAATTGTCAGATAAAGTACTCGATAACTTTTGTATTTTGAAAGCAAGTTTGCAATTAACGAAGAGAAATATATTCCAATGCCACTGAAAGAAGCTACGCAGTACGTTGAGTGTAATATCTTCCCAGATTAAGTGCGTGTATATACACACCATTGTAATATTATATACGAAACTCAAAATATGTATTTGTAGCAGATTGTCTGTTTTAAAGGTCACTTATACAAGTAAAGTGAAGTTCAGTGTTTGATTTCGTATTTCTTTTTTCTTTTCGGTTTTCGGATTTCCAGAACAAGTAAATTGAGATATAGTAGTAAACAGTCAGATATCTATTTTTCCAATACACGTTTGTGCATTAGAATGTGTATCACATGTACTATCATTGATACACAAGTTAGTAGTAGACAACACTTGACGTCTGTGCGTAAAGCTGTAACAATAAAATATGCATACAACCGCGCCAGACACTCCGCTGGATTGCTATTATTTCCTTCAACAGCTGTGGTAAAGTGTTGTAGACACCATACAAGGCATGAATAAATGTTTTAAAAATGAATTTTGACTAACAGCAGGGTGTTAAACAATTAATTTTGTTGTCTAGAAAACACTATTCACTGGTGCCGTTGAACACAAACTCGGTAAATTGTGGTTCCCATGTGTATTCAGACACCGCGTCAAAGATTCTTGAGAAAGCTGTGCCAAGACTACGCCGATTCTAATTGAACTTTCACAAGTGACCATAAGTGTTACAGAGAATGGCTTTGACAAACAATAGCTCCAAACACTGGCATTAAACCATAACAATAGGGTTGTGAAAACAGACAATCTAACAATCAAATGTCATTCATTCAGATTTCGCCACGGGTAAAATGACAAATACTACTAGAAATTTTGGCCATGCAGTTAAATAATTCAGACAATTGCAAAGCCAGGCGACAACATTTCCTTCCTACTTGTAACGCGCTGCTGTCCCAACATAGCAAAACAAATTAAAGCGCATTGCGAGTTATCGTACTGCCTAGGTAAGAGGCGCATGTAACAAATTTTGTTTAGGGCTCTCTAAAAGAAAACACTTTTCTTTTAGGGTCATCACGCACGAGAGAATATACATCCGTAAACCAAATTACACCTGCACGCAAAACAATGCAAGCTACCTGGAACACAAGCATTCCATTGCCTTATATGTCCAATGGCAAGAAACACCTGTCTGGGAAAGGACACGCCCTGTACTGACGTCATACGGAAACCGCCGCGGGGGTATTTCCCGGGATCATCCTAGCCAATCACAGGCCTTGTGCAAACAATGGTGACTCCTTCAATGGGCGGGACATCAAGTATACAGTTTGATTTTATTCCGTTTGCTTCAAAATATTGGGAATTCACAAAGACAAAATTTGGATTATCTATAGACAGTATCATCAGTGTCCTGGACAAAAAGACGTCTTTTAAATCACATAGATACGGGAAGAAAAATACGTTTTTCAAAGTTGTACCCCGCTGTATTTATTCAATAGTTGTCCTGCTTTACATAAGAATTGAATGGAGATCGCAGTTGACCCAAAGGATTTGGACAACAATGAGAAAGAATGCAAAGCCTTGGAAGTTAGCCCGAAGGCACGGGACAGTCCAATCACAGGGCAAGGATCGGTGATACGTAATGACGACCGAAGGTGAGATCGCTCAGGTATGACGAGACTACGTGTTGCCCAAATATAGAGGGTGGGCTTAGTCATCACAAGGCCCACCTGAAATATTTCTGTTATCATTTCTGCGACCTCTTCCTCAGAAGTAGCAACGGTTGTGAGGCGAGGCGGTAATTCGAGGGTAAGGGTTATGAATGGTGTGTGTAGATGTCTTTGTGGTGGATATAAACGATTTTTCACGGTGTATTATGTACTAGTACCTGCGAGGGACGATGGGCGTGTGTTGCTCGGAGCGAGTAGTCCAACGCGGTGTTACCTCTCTGGTATTTCCGTCCTGAACAGCCCAGCAAACAACTGCTCACTTTACTGTGTGTTCATTTTTTTCAGGACTCAAAAGGACCTTTCATAGAGGTTGGTCATAAATCTGCCCGAAAAGAAGAACTACTGAGAGAAGAGATCGCGAGAACAATCGGTTAGATCTTGCAGACGACACTTTGCGACGAGGGACTTGGTTCAAGATGGCGGCTACAGACGACACTCGGACGCAACGTCCCAAAACAGGCGCGACTTTTTCCGTCTTCAGAACATTTTGTCTGTTGACCGCGGTGATGTTCTCAAACCCCGTATATGGTCAAATTTCCGCACAAACTTCTCTGGAGAGACTAGAACAGATGGCACTGACTCTGAATACGTCATTTGTCACACCTTTGCTGAACACCTGGAATGGACAGGTGGACTTGATATTCGTCCTGGACAGGTCGGCTAGTATCGGATGGTACAACGGTGCCTGGGACTCCATGCTGCAGTTCGTGGAAAACCTCTTGTACGAGTTCAGCGTCAACTCAGTACACACCAGGGTCTCCATCATAACATACAGCACCACAGTGTCTGTGGATGTGGACTACCTGAGCGATGGATCAGCATCTAGCAGGTTAACAAAGTGCAAACTCAATGATGACATTGAGAAAAGGTTGAGGAACAAGGCTCTGCATGGTTGGACGGCGACGACTACAGCACTAGAGAGGGCGAAACAAGTTCTCCTAACAAGTCGACCAACAGCGAAGAAGGCCATCTTTCTCCTAACTGACGGTCGCTCGAATATCGGACAGCCACCTTCTATCCCAGCACGAGAGATTGCGAATCTCAGGTGGTCAGGGTGGGACATGGTCACACAGGGAAGACAGGTGGAAATCTTTGCCCTGGGTATTGAAGATGCAGTTGAAGCGGAGTTGAGATCCATAGCCAACCCCAGTCAGGAGGACCACTACTTCCTTCTTGACAACTTCCAAGACTTCAGTCTTCTGGCAAGGCTTCTGCATGGAGGTAAGACATTTCACATATTTTCTTGAGTAAAAGGTGCAATTATGGAGCAAAAAGTGGGTTAATTAAAGGACAAAATACAAACAGGAACTTCTACATGATGATTGTGACTCACAATGTCATGTTGGGGACAACCTGTTATTTCCTGATTGTTGTGATCAAGTACCATTTTTTTTCTCACCATAAAATGTTCCAAATTTGTTTCCATGTACACGTGTTATCAAGCCATAAATTATGCATCAAGAGCAGTAAATGGCTCTTTAACAGGCTAAATTATATTTGCCACTTGTTTGAGTACAATTTCCTGTCCTTTTTATCTTTCAACTTAGGGTAACGGTTATGACTGTAATCATGTGTGATATATCTGATATACAGTCTGTTCCAGGCTAGTATTACTCTCCTCACTGTTATGAAAACTTTCCCTGTAATAAATTATACATAAATTGCAGTAAAACCAACAGATCATGTTTATTTCCACCTATTCCCTTATCTAGTATTCACAAAAACAAGCCTTATTGTAGACACTCCATTTTCCCAGCACACACATGTAGCTGCCTTGATTGACAGAATTCCCTTGACACTGCAAGTTGTTGTCTTGATGTTGTTTTAATGATGGTAGTTTGGCCAGTCCTACAGTGGGAGGGAGGGGCCTTCTGAGTGTGAAGCAGCACTCCCACTAATGAGGTAATCTCCAAGCAGATCTTTCAGTGGTGGCTGCAAAGACAGTATCAAATTGGCCAGGCAGTATCCATTTGCCAGACAGTATCCAATTCACCAACCCAAGGGCTGGCATGATAACAGTACAAAAAAGAAAGCCTGATAAAAAAAGCCTAAAAGCATGCCAAAAATAAGCCAAAGCTTAACCTCTGCTTGGAGATTACTAATGAGGCCCCAGTGCCTACTGTATCAGGTAAACCCCATGTTTAATCAGCCGCTCCCCTGGGAGACCAGTCATGCTGGATATGGTGTCTAATCGATTCTGGCCAACCTCTCCAATTAATAAACATCCTGACAGTTTTCCATTCGGAATTTAGACAGGCTAGATTCTGTACTTGGACGAATGACATCAAGAAGCAAGATTAAAAGAGCTACAAAATGTAAAATGTCATTAGTAAAATACTAGTACTAGTATAATCTATTATAGAATGATTGACCCTCCTTGATGTAGCCAATTTTTTCATGAACAAAGAAGCTTGTTTATAGTAGGTAACAGGCAGCTGATTTGTGATGATGAAATATAATGTGTTAGGCAATGCACTGTTTTGCAACAGACTTTTCGGCTTCTGTAATGTCCTTGGTGTTAACAACATGTTTTTCCACTTTGAGTGGCCAAAATTGCAGACCTGTGAAGGTCCTACCAACCCAAGGGTTTGTTGTTTTGTTACCGCCATATTTGTGTGTCATTGATTTTCCTCCCTTAAGCCTGGATGCCTCCTGTGTCAGATCGAGTCCTTTCTCAAACCTAGGGGGTAGTGTCAGTCTCAGGAGCAGCTATACTATACTCTGGTGACATCAGGGCAAGACATCATTGTCCTCTGCACTCAGGTTATTATTTACGGCAGACAGGTTTTGTCCTTATCCACAGCCACATACTGTGATTTTGTAGCCTACTGATCGTCAAAATGGGCATTATGAGGGAGCAAAATAGAAAAAATTCAATGGCTTTTATCAATGTTTTTTGTTTGTTTGGCTAAACAATGAGTAGACCAGGTCAGCTATTCTAAATTTGTTTTTCAATTCCTTGGGTTAAGCCAAAAATTTTCTATCATAGTCAAGTTTTAATTGTCATAGCTTAGTGCAGATTATCCCAAATAGCCCCAAATTGCTAAAATTAGGCTCACCAACCAAAGTGCTTGTCACTAGTATAAATACGATAGAAAGAAAGCAGATAAACATGGAAAATTATATATTTTTTATCAAGATGTTAACTCTACACATGTTGAACTTGCTGACTTGTTTCGTGCAGGAAAAGCCTGGATTAGACTCACACGCAAACATCCCATGTGTCATTTACAGGATGTTGTGAGATTACTGTGGGGAATTAATGGAAAAGGGTGAGGGAGGAATATAAATTTTCCTTCCCCTAATTTGGACTTAAGAGTGGAATGGACATTAGTTCTAATAGAGTGTATGAATGATCATAGCTAACTCAAGTTTTAACTGCCATCCATTGCAAATTCTGCTGAAACGTGCAAACTGTTGAACCAAGAATTTTAAAAGCACCACTAGTTTTGTCCCCTGGCAGTTACATTGGCCTTTCAATTGAATTTAGACAACACATAGTGCAAATACCAGCTGTATCCGATGACACAGTTAGACTTGATACTATCATGCATTATTGAGGAGGTGACTCAAAAAGACCCGTAGGATTACACGGCACGATGTTTTGAATGTATCCCAGGGTTCTGCTTGCCAGGTAGACCGGTCAGGAATGCACAGGAAAAGATGCAGACACTGTTGAGTGTATGACACACCTGACGCAAGGGGTGAAAACAAAACAAACAGTGACTGGTATCTCTTGATCCTAACTTGTCGTTGAGTTCTGAAGAACTTGCTGAACTCCCGTCTGTTATATTACAACAAGTTGTTTCTGATTTGTAACTTCCGTAACCATGTTTGTGACATGATGTGAAATGACAGCTGACCAAAATGTTCACTGACAAATTGAATCACCATACAGAAAGGTTTAATATCAAATTTTGTAACTGTTGAGTTTTTCAATAGGGTTGACACAGATTAGAATTTTGATAACATAAAAGCTTGTTTAGCCAGACATTCAACAAAGAAGGAAATGTATTACAATGTACTTGTAGTAGAAACAGTTTGAGCTATATATATCGTCTTAGTAAATACATAAAAAGAGGAACTAAAACCATTTAAGTTTCTATCGGATCGTTCGATCTTTTAAATAATACTGGTCCTGCCTGGCACAGAGGGATGTCAGACAAAAGCGTCACAGGTCACCTTTTGTCATGCAAATACTTTCCTTCCGGACGGGGGCCATTCAAAAGAGTGAGGTCATGCTCTTGCATGTGTTTGGGCACCTGTGTCCATATATGGGCATTGATTATTTATGCGTGCAGTAGATCCTCTACAACAACCTACATTCCCACATTTCAGATTTCAACATCAACATTTTGTCAACAATTGAAATGTTTTGTTGTGTGTTTATTAGGAAGCTCATTAGTATTACTGTATCATATACATTTGTTTGTACTGTACAAAGAATGCCACTTAATGAGCTGACGCAATGTGTTTGGGACAGTATGCTGTCATAAGAACATCCTTATGTCAATACAATTTAAGGATCCATGAGAAAAGTAGTGCTTGATACTGTCAGGAGTTGCATTTATTAAGAAACTCCCCAAATAAATGAACATCTGAGACATGTACATCTTTACATGTTGGTTTCTTGGAAAGAACCTCATGAAAAGAATGATTGAGGCATGACTTAAAAAGGACAAAAAGCTTCCATGGTAAATATACTGTGACGTCTTCACATTGCTTTACCGTCAACACAAGATGCTGGATCCCAAAATAGATTCTCCGAGATACAATACAAATTCTACCTGCCTATTGTCTGCCATGTCCTGTTCACCAGTCCCCAGGTGAAACAGTTTGTTGTCGTTTTGTTGGTCACTAAGCAACTGTTATATTCTGATGAAGAACTTATGACTCAACGTGAATAATTCATTCTGAGTAAATATACTAGGCATGATTATAATCATATTAGAATATTGGAGATAGCATATCTCTTATAGTATACTTAAGAAACAAAGTAGCAAAAAGTTATATACAAGTATGCCACCTGTTGTGTCCAAGGCATCACATGAGATAAAATCCTAGCAAGGAGGTTAAGTCTTAAACCCCCGTGATCCCAGGAAATATTCTCTGCAAGTCACACAAAAATTCCAAAAAGTTTGACAGGCAATCTAACAAACTATACATGTATCTATTAAATGTCCTGTGTGCACATGTACTAACATTTATATGACACGTGTCTTACATGCACTACTATGTAGGTGTCCTTACATGTTTGTCCTTGTTGTTTTCCAGACCAACAGGAGGAGTTCTGGTCTGTGACAGACAGGTCCTACTGTGACTACCACTGTGGCTCCCACTCCACCTGCTCCTGCCCATCCAAGTCTGGCTATGCCACCTGCTCCTGTGAGGAGGGATACGGGGGAGATGGACACCTGTGCACAGGTATGATATCCTTGCTTTTGTTTCATTGATTGTTTGCATAGAAAGAAACGTACAGCAAATAGGATGGCTACATCATTTATCAATAAGATTTATACTGTAGGCATTTTTTATTAATTACTTCACAAGCATACCTGAGGATATTCAAGAATACATCTATGAAGGAAGATAAATTTTTGTTTCAACTGTTACAGCATGCTTTTATCAAGGGTCATAGGAGAAATAGTAATTGCTGGGATATGCATTGTTAGGTGTGACTTAGTTAGTTGGACAGTAAGTACTATGTGGGTGGAGTGAAAAAAGGAGGAAGTTAACATGGATCAAGGTAGGAAATCTCAGGTGCAATTAAGACAGGAGTAGGCCAGGTAAGGAAGGATGTGGTCTGAGGTTACTATAGAAAAGTCCCTGCCGTAATTGTGCTGTAGTCAGGAGAATGGATGCTGTGGTTGAATATGAACATAGATGATAGGTGACACAACATGAAAAGGCCTACAAGACAGCTAGAAGAGTTTGAGTTTGTTTGTTTAGTGAATCAGATGTCTAGCATTTTCCCACAGTAAGCTGATAGTTCCTATGACAGGTGCCTCATATGATAGCATTTCCTACAATACTGTGGTAACCTGCTTGGAGGAGCTAGAAGGAAGTGACTAAAATTCAACAATGTTAGACTGAACTATTTTCAAGAATTTCTTGAACAGACAACAAATTCCTGAATATCATTGAATTAAATGTAACACTACTTTCCACTTGCACAGCATGCCCTGTGGGTACCTACAAGGACACCCTGAGCCCTACGGACTGTACCCCCTGCCCAGAGGGGACGACCACCATGGGTACCGGAGCCACCAGCAGGGACCATTGTGTCTGTGGGGAGGGGATGGAGGAAAGGAACGGGACATGTGCTGGTGAGATAACATCAGAACACATTAAATTTACAACATTTGATGGGATGATAAAAACATTTAAAGTCAATCAATAACTATTGCTTAACCAGACTTTTCCCTCTACAAGAGATGTGAAACTGAAGTCTACTACTGAAAAAGGAGAGCCTTGTAAATAAATAATGTAACTAAAAGCATGTCTGCCATGGTCCTTTTTTTGTTAAGAAAATTGAGTGGGTAGAGAAGAATGCACATACTCTGAGGCATTTGAAAGGAATTATGAATCACTTTTGAATGCTTTGAAACCTAGCCTGGTAACCAGTACCAACAGAATCCTAGTACTTCTACACATTCGTTTGAAGCCAGGAGATCACTTACCCAACATAGCTGCTGAGGAGCCCTTGATTCCAACATGCTCAAGTTTTGATCAAAGCCATCTGGCAGCTAACCTGTGTTGTTAGTCTACCTCTAAAGTGCTAGGCTCAGCTGGAAGTGATTTCACACTCAAGTAGAAAACAAGTGAGAACAAATTTACCATGAAATCAAGATAACACACTAAAGCCTATGTGTTTTGCTTCCCATAAATAGCCTTAAATTGGCAGAATGGAATCAGACACTCCTATTTTTAACAAAATTAGCAACAAATTGGGATATTTTGGGCAAAAAGGAGTACTGGTAATAACAGAAAAGGATAGTTGGGGCCAAAGGAATATTTCATAAAATGAAAGGAAGAAGATAGCAAATACATTTAGCTTTAAAAGAGTTGAAAATTGTAAACTAATGGTAGTAAGTTAGCTCTACTGTGCTCACATGTACTCCAACACCATTTACTCACAAACATAGCATGTATACTAGATTATGATGTATCAGTCCTTATTTACCATGCTCTCTCACTTTTCAGCTAGGAGCTGTCCCATGCTCCCTCCAGTGCAGCATGCCACCATGGTCCATGTGAATGGCAGAGTTATAGGAGATGTAGATTACAATGTGGTTGGGATGCAGCAATGTAAGAACACACCTGGGAACACCTGTTACATCAAGTGTGATACAGGCTACAGGGCATCTGGGGAACACAGTCTCTACTGCAACACCTCCTTTGTGTGGGAGGGCACTCTACCAACCTGCAATGGTAAGAAATCATCATCGCTAAGAAAAAACTTTACTGTTGTGAATATGGAACTTTACCATTAAAAAAAAATTGTTGTTGAAGAATTTATTTCATCAACTTTGGCAGGTAAATTGTTTGCTGAAGCAGTGTGATTTTGGAACATTTTCTGTCCTGTGTCCCCATGATCCTAAAAGTCTCTTGCCTCTCTTTCTTCATTCTTCTGCATACTTTCTCCTCTGAAGTCTTCAAGAAAGGTAGGCCAGACGATAAGCTAGCAGCTGTCTCTTCCTTCTTTGTGTCTTTGTACAGCATTTCTGTTTCATTCTCTTGTGTACAAGTGAAAATTTACTAAATCAGAAGTTGACAATTGCTTCAAAATATTGCATACATAAATGGCTACATAGTTAACAGTTCCTCTAGTTTTGGTACCCTTTATGGTTTTTAATCTTGTTTTAGAAACAGCAACTTTCTTACTACATTCTGTTGTAACACAAAGATTCTGATTGTAACACACTGTGTTCTTGTCTATATAGTTGTGACCTGTGGACCATACCCCAATGTCAGTAACAGTAGGATGGTGTACAACCACAGTGCTAGTGGTCCTTACACCTACAACTCCACCCTGGAGATCATGTGTGATGCTGGCAGGACTCCCATCTTTGACACTGCCAGGACCTGTCTGTCAAATGGCTTGTGGAGTGGGGCAAGGGCCACTACTTATTGCAAATGTAAGCTTTCTTATCTATTTCTTTGGAGGTTCATTATTAGACACATCTTGTAACTTACATTTGTAGGTCACTGTGATTCCTTAAGATTATTGTAAAAATGGATGAGTTGTGGTAGGGTGGTAAGCTGAATTTTGTTCTTTTACCATGCTAATACAGTGTGTAGCTTTCCTGGAAATGTAATATGTCTGCACTCACATGACTGTCTTTCATCTGTAGCTGTGGAATGCCCCAACCTGGAGGTCCCTGCCTTTGCCAGTGTGTCTCCCCCGGAATGTGGCTACAGGAAACATCCTCACGGAACTCAGTGTAATGTGACCTGCAGTGAAGGGTTCGAGCTGAGAGGGGGCGCTGCTGTACAAACCTGTGGAACAGGCGACAGGTGGAGCCACCACGGCAGCACTCTCACCTGCAGAGGTGAATATTTCATTTCAGACTTGAAGTGCAATTATGACCCTTTTTAGCCCAACAGTAATAGATACATATGATTTTAATGTGTTCTTTAGTATAAGAAGACAAACTGTCAGACAATACTAAGATGTATCGGATCTGTTTTTTCTCCCAGATGTCCAGCCCCCGACACTTGTGTGCCCTCCAGACATCCTGACCTACTCTGACCCTGGGATGAACTCCACCCTTCTCCACTGGGTTGTACGTCCGACTACTTTAACAGACAACGACGGCACTGTTCCCAGCTACACGGTTCATCCCAACCACCCCAACCCACACCACTTTGACGTTGGGGTGCACGTCCTGTTCTACAGTGCTACTGATACGTACGGTCTAACGTCACAGTGTCAACGTCACATCCGTGTGGAGAGTAAGTTTAGCCAGATATTCCACTGGTAACATCTTTGTGTTATGTAATACTTTGGTAAAGATACATCAAGTTTAATGACTACACAAAACATCCAGAAGCTTAACAACTTTTCCTCATTTCAATCTTCTGAATCCATTCTTGGAATGTGTCTTAAAGATCGTTCATCTCTCAACTCTACCAAGGTGTACTCAACAGTTTTATCTCCGACAAATGAACCTTTAGCTGACTCACATTGACTTTCCTTTACAGATGACAAGCCACCCACCCTCCTCTCCTGTCCTGGTAACATGGAGATCACAGTTCAGTCAGCTTCTGGCCATGTTCTGGACTGGACAGACCCTGTGTATGTGGATGACAACAACCAGTCAGTCCCAGTGGAGTGTACTGCTAACAAGGGGCAGGCCGTCAGTCTGGGGTCTCACAACGTCTACTGTTGGGCACAGAACTTCCCACGCAACAATCGCTGCAAATTCACCATCACTCTCCTTCGTAAGTACTGCTCAGTTCTTACCATAATGAACCACAACTATTTGTCCCATTTACTTATAAAAAATCATTATGACATTACAATAACATGAACATCCTCCGCATCTTAGACAGCAAAACATTTAGAAATGCTGAATACATCATTCTTGGTGGAATGGAAAGTTTTGTTTAATGAAAATGGGTGAGTTTGTCTATGACAACATGAAAGATAACATTGTAACATTACTTTAAAAAATCTCCTTCCAGCACCAGCCTGTGAAGCTCCTGACCCTCCTCGCAATGGGGTAGCAGTTTGTGGCTCCATTCAAGACTTTCAGCAGTACTGTACAGTCCGCTGCAATAACAGGTACAACACCTTCATTTAGAAACCATTTGAGTGCATAAAAGTCAGTGATGAACATAGCTTTCTGCCAACCTACGTGACAGTCTATTTAAAAAGCCCAATATGAATGTCAGTCAGGTATGAATTTAAGAATCAGTGTATGTAAGGGTTGTTCTAAGGGTGTATCAAGATTAGGAAAAGGGAAAGAAGGTGTGCCAATGGAAGATTTAATATATACTTAATTTTCATATTTGGTAAGTCTGGATGTACTATCAAATTAAATATGCATTATCAAAATGTGGTAAGGTGTAACATTAAGTTGTGTTGATCCTCTTCACTAGGTATGACTTTGCTGTGAGCCCAGCAGACGCTTACAAATGTGACTACACTGGAAACTGGCATGGGTCTCCATTTCCATGGCCAGACTGTTCAGGTGAGTTAACTGATGCATATGTTGAAGACGTCTCTAGTTGTTGTACTATTTCTGCTAAAATTGACAAAACCTTTGAGTTCTTTCTGTGGAATCAAACAACATTTGCTGTTGCAGGCCGAGTGCGACCGGGCAGGGCGACCCAGAAGAATGACCTGTACTACTACCATGGTAACTGTGCGGAGAACATGGAAGAGATCAAACAGGGGTTCCTCCAGCTGTACAACACCCTGCAGAGTAGTAACTGCAGTGCTGTCAACCCTGCTCTCACCTGTAATGTGACTGATATTGAGGTAAGTCTTCTTATCCTAATTCTTGCTGAGCTCCTTGTGATGTTTTCATGCACTACATAACCCCAGAAATTAAAGTTAGACAGTTGGACAGGTCGACTACTGATTAAATGATTGAATTTGATGTAAACTTTCATGGCTCTTTAGTTGATTTAACATGGACAACTGGTGGAAGTTAATTGAATGCAGAATCATACAGACAAGATACAGCTGCTTAAAGTAAAATAGGGCCAGAGGATAGCCAGACTAACCCAGAGTTTCCATAATAATGATTGCTGCAAAGTTAAGTTGATATGATTTTTGTTGTTCTGTTTAGGTGGAATGTGGAATTACTCTTAGAAGAAGAAGGGATGCCAGTGACGAGAGGACAAGAACAAAGGCAGAAGACCACAGTGTTGTGAAAAGGCAGACACAACAACCAAACCTCAAGATCTTCTTTGTCATTGTGGCAGTGTTTGGTGAAGGAGGAGATGTGTCACAGCATGACCAATTAGCCATTACCACTGCATTGGACGATTTGTACTTTGAGATAGGTGGTAAGGTGGAGAACAAGACATTCGACTTACCGTTAGGGAACGGGACCCTGGAGACCCTGCATTACACAGGTTTCTTCGCAGAGTTCGAGCTGAATTGCGCCCCTGGACAACTGGCAAAGATAGAGAATTTTGGAGCATCATGTGGTAAGTAAATCTATTGATATAGTATTGTAAATTGTTAGGCTAAAATAGTACACACCTTTCAACTCCTGAGTCATCATGATGTATCTGGATATGTTCCAGTTTTATAGTCTTGATGTAAAATAGAACCTTGTCATCTCAACAGCTTAAGACATAAACGTCCTGACCTACATGTAGTATGAAGAGCAATAAAAGTTTATGGTGTGCCCCATTTCATTCATGTAGCCAAATGTATTTCTGCATCAAAACAGAAGATGGCATAAGCTGATGCCGTCTCCTCAAACTACCTATACTCCATTACGGGAAATAGGGGCTGAAAATAATATGGGCCAATGGATTGATTTTCATGCATATATAATTCTGTAATAGCCCTTCCTTAAGTGGTTTGCTAAGCCAATATTTTGTCTGTTTCCAGTGAACTGCCCAGTGGGTACGTATGGGAATGGTACAGCCTGTGTGCCGTGTGCAGTCGGCTGGTACCAGGATGAGGAGACACAGACCCAGTGTAAGCAGTGTCCAGTTGGCTCATCAACCTTGTCTGAGGGATCCAAGAATTCCACTGACTGCAAGGGTGTGTACTGAATAGAAATGGGTTGATTTGTCAATGTTAATGAGGGCTAACAAATAATGGTTTAGACTTTGTAATAAACAGAATGAAAGTCACTTTTAGTTAATCTGTTGATAAATAAATACTTTGGAGAAGTCACTTCATCGAAATATGATGTGGTGACAGGGATAATTTGGTCATGTTACAAATGTAAGTCTTTGCTGCATACATTTCTATAGAACGAATCTTCCCCAGTGAACAAAAATTGGATCTGACCAAGCATGTACTTATTAAAAGAATTCAAGTATAAAGCAGTACTTTTTCCCTTTCCATTTTTGTAAGCTTTGTCATCAAATTCTAATCTGAATACTATGTTGTGAATTTGTTTCAGGATTCTGTCAGCCTGGGACGTTCTCCAACACAGGTCTGGAGGACTGTAGTCCATGTGACATTGGGTTCTACCAACCTGACAGAAATGCCACCTCATGCCTCGCCTGTCCTGACGACAAGTCCACAGTTACCATGAACTCCACATCTCCAGACCAGTGCATTAGTAAGTTATCAAATACCACTTTACAGGTCATATCCTAATGATGCTTTCACATGAGCAGCTTCAATGCTCTAGACAATGCCATTAACGTCAAACTTCTTTCTAACTTTCTGACTTTTCTTCTATTGTCTGAAGTCTTTGTTCTATATAAAGGGCTAGGATAGCGTATCTAATAGATAATTGTTTTATATTTATTGATCACAATATGGTTTTGGATGGAGAGCTATGATATAAATTTCCCATGTACCTGATCTAGGATAAAATTCCTGTTGTAGAATCATGTGTTAACCACAGAATGATTTTGTGCAGGTCATTGTCTGGATGGTCACTTCTCCCCCACGGGTCTGCAGCCCTGTGAACCCTGCCCCCTCAACACCTACAACCCCAACCCTGGCCGCAGGAGCTGTGTGGACTGCCCTGGGACACAGGAAACATTCAGTTTAGGAGCATCCAGTCCCAATGAATGCTTTGGTAAGACTATAGTAATGGGAATCAAATACTGTAATTCACTTTGTCTTCACGGTTGCAAAATTTCATGGTCTGAAGAAAATGCTAACGGAACTTAATCTTCACCGTAGCACCAAGTGCAGGGAGGGGGCAAAAGACAAATGACTTGATAACAGTAATGATAAGTTCATGGCACAGAAGTGACCGTGAAAAACAGTGAACATAAAAGTACAGTGAAAAAAATCAGGAATTACAGTACATGTAGTTCTTTTGTAACGGACCTTTCCTTGGTGCTGAAATGCCATCAGACTGTAGTGAATATGGATTGGATGCCTTTTTGAACGAAAATTACATACAGTGAGGGGGTTGTTCAGCTGTACAAATAAACAGTGTGCTTTTATTTAGTAAAACAAGATACTAAAACGTCAGCAGCCAGCTACATGATAGTTCAATGTGTAACTTAGGTTAAATAACCCCCATGGGCATGGCCAGCTTCGGGGCACTAAAGTACATAAAACAGGGATCTAAACAGAAATATTTTACCTACAAACACATACAGTGTAGAGTGCCTTCATGACTTGGAAACCCCATCAAAGGGAGCAAATTTGGGCTCAGTTCACATGAAGCAATGTTTCAGTACCAAGGCCAGTTGCACGGAGGCCCCGTGATGTGGGATACTTTGAGGTTATTTGAAGCATGTTCTCAAATTCTGATGATTTCTTGTCTGTTCACAGTGAACGACAACTGTCATTCCAACCCGTGCCAGAATGGAGCCACGTGTGAGGATCTTGTGGGGGGTTACCAGTGCCACTGTGCTCCAGGATACAATGGGACAGACTGTGAGCAGGATCTGGACGACTGTGCCTCCAACCCCTGTAACAACAATGGAACGTGCCAGGATCTAGTTAATGGCTTCAACTGCACTTGTGTGTCTGGCTATACAGGTCAGTGAAGCACATTGTTTTTTACTTATGGCATTTATTGACTTAAGACACAATAACATGCAATCATAAATACTTAAACTAAATCAAAATAGGTTTACAAGTGTTATGAGGGAGAAGACCATCTAGAATATTCCTCATTCAGCTACATGTATTTGAAAAAAGAGAGAATAAGATTGTTGTCAACCTCTTGATTCCCTGAACTACTCAACCATAATAATTTCTTGGGGTTATCTTCAATAATAACTTAATCATATTTCAGTAGTTAAGAATAATCAGCCCACATTACATTATGTTGTACTTCTTATAGTATTCAAAAGAAATCCTAAGTTCTGTTTTCCATTCTGTCTAAATCAAGAGAGCAAATGAGAGCAAAGAACATGTGGTAATGATGTCCTTGCCCCTTATACTTGGACTGAGTCAAACATTGATTCCAATCTTTAGAACCACAATCAGCTTTTGTGTCAGAGATTGGATTTTCATCCTCCTGGCTCAGTCTCTATGTAATGAATGACTCGAGTGATTATTTGGGGACCAAGTCAAGGTTTTGTACATGGTACATGCTATCCGTTCAATGGAGACTGTCAAGCATTATCGATCCTGAGAGGGAAACACTGATTGTCTATTAATGAGCTGTGCCATGCAGTACACACAGGCCACCCAAAAGTCACATATGAATAATTGGTTACCCACTTTCCTGGTATCAATTTGGTGACAAAGAGAGCAAATGTCAAAGGAAGGACCAAAGATTCCCCACCAATTTATAGCTGGCCTTTAACGCAGAGATGTAGGAGGATTGATTTTGCAAGAAAGGTGTTTGAATCTACTGCTGTTAGGATAAGTTTTGGCTGTGATGTAAAGCTTCAGACTACGTCAAATGACATGAGATATTAAACCCGTGTTCTTGGAATGCACAATCAGCAATGAGAGTATGGAGACTGAATAGTTCTCCACATCTCCTTGCCATCCTTCTATAGTTCATTCACAAAAGTAAATCTTGACAAAATCTTTACCAATACATTCCAATCAGGAAGACGTGTGGTTCAGATGTTTCAATGAAAAAGAGGTTCAAAATTTTCTTGTGCTGTATACTTTTCAAATACAAATTATGACAACATAAGACAAAATCTTGGTCCCTATGATTAAAACTCCATCTCCACTGCTCCAGGTGACACCTGTCAGATGGAAGTGAATGAGTGTGCCTCCTCTCCCTGCCAACATGGCGGCACCTGCATCGATCTCTTCAACGCCTACCAGTGCTACTGCCTCCCCGGGTACGCCGGACACTCCTGTCAGGAGGAGATCAACGAGTGTGACTCCTCCCCCTGTCTCAGCGGGGCCAGCTGTGTGGATGAGGTGGATGGGTACAGGTGTGAATGTCCACCTGGGTTTGCAGGTAAGACTACAATAAGGCCACAAGCTTGTACTAAAAAGTGTTGTTTTTGATACTTAGGAATACAACATTGCATCATACGCCAAAAATTGGACCGGTGTACTATAAAGTTTTCTTCAATTAAAAAAGAATTGATCACACAAAAGTATAAAAGCCCTTTGATCTAGATGCTAATTTTGGCTGTTGAGTGGTGTTAGGATGCATGTTGTTGAAGTCCCCAATGGAAAATAGACATACTGCCATTGAGAGCAAGGATGTTGAATTAATCTCCCTTCCGTACAGTAGGAATAAACAAATATTTGATCAATTTGTTGCTAGGTTGAAGACAGATGTTAAATGCATACCAAGTTATTATACTACTTCTTGAAGTGACACATTTGTACAATTCTCTCAGGGGACCATTGTGACATGGAGATAGATGAGTGCCAGTCCCAACCATGCCTGAATGGAGGAACCTGTAATGACCAGATCAACATGTACAACTGCTCCTGTGTGGCAGGCTGGTCAGGTAAGGAACAGTCTTGCACAATTAGTTTTTTTTTTGTCATAAGAATGGCATTGTCAAAAAAATACCACACAATGACACTTTCAGGTGTTCAACATACTTTAGTTATTTAAAAGACTTGTTCACTTGGATTGCATTGTCTGACAGCTCCAGTACATAATGTCACATGTTTAGATATCATAATTGCCATTTCTTATATTTATTTTACTTTTCTTCACCAGGAACACATTGTGAGGTCAACACTGATGACTGCCAGGGTGTGACCTGTCAGAATGGAGGCATTTGTCATGACAGGCTGAATGACTTTGTGTGTGAATGTCTTCCATCCTTTTCTGGTAAAACCTGCCAGCAAGGTAAGGATCTGTCATGAGTTTTTAAAATGAAACATGAGTTTGTCACTGATGTTTTTCTATCATTCTTGACTTTGAGCTCTTTGAACTCTGAGCAAAGTACCCTATTCCTTATGAAGTAGAGCAATAGTGAAGCATGCAATCATACATTGTTTCAACATTGTAAAACACATTCATAAATTCAATTTTGATTCTTTGTTAGAACAATGTTTTGGAAGTTCCATCATATACATGAAGATTTTGTAAACAAATGCTAGAAAATGGACAAAAACTGACATGTAACATCTTGAACATTGCAGAAAATTCAGCTGACTTTGACCTGGTGTTCACAAAGACAACCACAGCTGACTATGCCATGTTCAGGGCCGAGTTCCTACACAACCTGCCTCAGTTCACGTTGTGTACATGGCTCAGGACTTCCGACACTGTCAACACTGGTACCATCTTCTCCTACGCTGCTGAGAGTAACTTCCTGAACAGGGATAACACTCTAACGCTGAGCGACCCAGCACATCTTACGGTATGTCAATCATCAGCCCTTTATTTCTGAAGGCAAGTTGATTGTTTGCAAAAAAACATGTGTAATATGATATCAAAAAGTGCTGGTTGTATCTCAGTAGGCCTCATTAGCAGATTGAATGATTCTTTGAGGATCCTGCAAAAATCAGCAAACCCAGTCTTCATCAATGAATCAAAGATTACTCCAATAAACAGCAATTTATGGGGTACATTACAAATTGATAGAGGAATACAGTGATTACATGATAAAGGTTTTAATCTTTGTTGATTGCATCTGTTCCAGTTGTTTGTGAATGGTGAGGAGGTGCTGCTGAACTCAGCAGTGAACACAGGTCTGTGGCACCACGTGTGTGTGTCCTGGGTTAGTGCTGATGGCAGCTGGGAGTTTTACCTCAACGGCACCCTACAGAACAGTGGGACTGGACTGGCCACTGGGAGCCAGGTCATGGGAGGGGGAGTTGTTGTTCTTGGTAAGTGAAGATGCCACGGTTTTGAAAGCTCTGTGATGATAATCTTAAAATAGGTGCATAGCAAAGATCTTTAATTTTAATCAACCTGCTACTCCAATAAAGGTAAAGTATTAATCACTGAGGACCAAATGCTGCTTTTATCACTAAATGTCAGACAGAAATGGATAGAAGAGGATATTTGATTCTAATCAACATGTCTCTGATGGAAACTTGTACTTGGCATGCTTCATCAGAGAGTTGGAAATCTTCCAATTACAAGTATCTGTTCAGAGCCTGATTGCTATATCAGACATCTTGCTTAAGTCACTGTGTATTTAAATTATAGAAACCAATGTGCAAGAGACATCTTAATGGTGTGATCTAATGCTAACATTGCATCAAATTTATTATTTTCTGAATAAAGTCTACTATAAAGAAATAATAATGATAAAAAAACCATTTCGTGGTTTCAACCTTTCCTTAGGTCAAGATCAGGACAGTCTGGGAGGGAACTTCCACCCCCGCGAGGCGTACCTGGGTGAGCTGACCCGACTGAACCTGTACGACGACAAGTTGTCAGCAGGAGATGTGGAGGTTCTGGCCACCTCCTGTGTAGACAGGACCAGTGGAACTGTCCTGGCCTGGGGAGACTTCCGCCCTGATGGGGTCCTACATGGAGACCTGCAGCCAAGAACCCCGTCTTGGTGCCTGGGTAAGCAGTGTCTTGTCTTAGGCTTTACTTGGTCTCTTTATAAGTCTCAAGAAACATCTCTCTCACTTACACAAGGAAATAGTTACTCAAACAACTGGATAGAATTTGAAAATTGTCAGTTTTGACACTGCTTTCAAAACTGACACTGCTTTGAAAACTGACAGTTCAAATTCTAATCAGTTGTTTGAGTAACTGTTTCCTTGTGTATTCTCATTACCTGGATGTCTAACCTTCATTGATGCATCTCTCTGACTTATCCCAAGCCAACCTGTCTACTGAGAATTTTTAGTAAACTCTGGTAACATTACTGCCTTGCATGCACTGACATAGAACAATGATTTTTTCATGCTTGTGTTATTGGACAAAATGTGTAATACTTGTAGCAACATTGACTTCTGGAAAGTGGCAAGTCTAACTTTGTTGTCTCTATTTTCAGACACCAACGAATGCCTGCACTCAGTTTACTGCAACGGACGAGAGTGTCAGGACACCCGTGGATCGTACCAATGCGTATGTCCTGCAGGGTGGGCAGGGCAGAACTGTGATGTCAACATCAACGAGTGCAGTTCCTCTCCCTGTGCTAATGGAGTGTGCACAGATGGCATCAATGGCTACACTTGTAACTGTTCTGTGGGATACACCGGCAAGAACTGTGATGAAATGGTTGACCCTTGTGAGAAATCACCTTGCCAAAATGGAGGCTTGTGTACATCAGATTCCCACAACTTTGTCTGTTCGTGCACTGAGCCTGATATCATGAATGAAGTCTGCGAATATGAGACCCATTTCTGTGACAACAACCCATGTCAGAATAGCGGCACCTGCTTGAACCTGAGGGATGGCTATACCTGCACATGTCCTACAGGGTTCGGAGGGAAAAACTGCTCACGTTCTGTCCATCCTTGTGACTCCAATCCATGCTATAACAACGGTACATGCTCAAGCTTACAGAGTGGATTCCAGTGTTCCTGCCGACCCTTGTACATTGGCTCACAGTGCCAGGTCTACAACAATCCATGTATGGGAGGCCAGTCCCCCTGCCTTAACAATGGTACATGCCAAGCTGCCAACAATGGTAGAGGGTATGAGTGTGTGTGCCAATCGCCAGAAACTCAGGGAGAGAACTGTGAAGAGCTGTTGCCATGTGCTGTTGCACAAAAACAAGCCCCTCCCTGCCAGAACAATGGCACCTGTGTCAACAATGGCACCGGCTACCTGTGCGACTGCCCCTCTGGATTCAATGGGGAGTTCTGTGAGACAATGGACTACTGTGCAAGTACCCCCTGTATCAACGGTGGTTCCTGTGTCTTGGAGTCAGATGGCTACACCTGCAGGTGCACAGAGCCGGCAAAGATGGACGCCAACTGTCGCTACTTGGGAACGACACCAGCGCCCACTCCCTGTGACCCCAACCCCTGCCTGCACGGAGGCCACTGTGAGACCCAAGGTGCAGACTTCGTTTGCCGCTGCCCTGTGAAGCTTGAAGGAATGACTTGCAACAAAGGTACAATTATTCACTAGAACACTACTGCTGCTATATGTCAGCATCCCAAATGCTGCCTGTCTGTTTTTTGTGACAAATTACTATCTATATAAAATCATCTGTTTATCTTTAAGTTACGATGTTATGTTTATTACGATGTTCATTCCCAACTCTTTTAACTTTGGTCTAAACATTGTTTGTTTTTGTGATGAGTACAACAAGGAGTTGGCACTTTTCTTTGGGATTAGCACATGTACAAAGAAACTTCTTCAGTGTGGAATATTTTTTGTTCACTACTAATGTCATAACTTCATTACAGCATATGAACTCTACGACACAACCGTAAGGCTGAACCTGGAATACACCGATGACCTGCGTACTCCAGCATTTGAAGACAACTTCATCAAAAACGTAAGTAGGATTCTTTAATGCATTACTTTCCTGACTTCTTTTTTTTGTGCTAAATTCTAAACTTTCTTCTTCTTCTAAACTTTAAGACTTTAAGACACTGCAAAAGAAATGTCTGACTGAGTCCATGTTTTGTACAGTTCCAGAAGATGTTTCGGGCCACAGGCCTTCCTGGGGAGATGGATGTAACTCAGATCACTGATGTCAGGTAAGTGTTCCTTTCATTCAGCTACAGGCACAAGAATACTGTTGAAAATGTTAAGCTTTCTTTCACCTAAGAAAAACATATTGAGCCTTTCAGACAAAAGTTATACAAAATGTAATGTAATCTTCCCCTTGTTGAAGGATCATTTGTTTAATTACAGCATAAGTCAGCAGAGTACAGCATAAGTACAGCATAAGTCAGCAGAGAGAGAGCACTAACTAACCCTTGTTCTGAAATAGCCATCATCAATACCATTCCGTCCCTCCACAGGTCTGGCAGTGTGATTGTAGACTTCACAGCCAAGCACTCCATCCTGGCCAATGAGACCCGTCCAGACGTGAACACCATGAAGCAGGCCATGGAAGACCAGCTAAGTACAGGCCGGATGGGAGACCTGGCTGCACATAGCGGTGGCTTTGCCCTGTCCATCCAAGGTGGGTACATGTACATTACCAGGCAATAACATTAGGTATAGGTGTACATGTAGCTGTTAGTCTCCTAAAGCCAACTAGCTCATGTTGGAAACTTCTTTATACTTACAACAAGTTTAGGTACAAATGACTGTAGAACTAGCCACCAGTTTTTGCATACACGTCATTTTGAGCTTTATATCAGGATTTTGTGTGAACAGTCAATGCCCTGATAGTATGTGGTTACCTAATCCATAGAATTCATTTAGAATTAATTGAAAAGGTTGCTCTGCCACCTTGACATCTGAATGTCTTTAGCTAATTGATTGATTGTTTTCCAACAGGTGTTATCACAACAACAACACCTAAGCAGACGCCGGCACCACGGATTGCTGAAAACACCCTTATCATTATCATCGTGGTAGTGCTGGTCTTCCTCACAGTCATCGTTGTGGTCATAGTGGCTGCTGTTGTCCGCACAAGGAGACAGAAGCGGGCGCTCCCACCCACCCCCACACAGAAAATAGGCTACCAGAACAAGGCCTTCCGAGGCAGCCGCGACAGTGGCATCATACAGGACATGAGTATGCTGCCGGGCCAGAGGTTCGACCAACACATCTACGAAGACTTGAAGGAGTTCAGGATTGATCACTACGCCGAGTCGGACTTTGTACCCAAGACCGAGCTTGACAACGCCGTCAACCAGTTCAAGAGCGCAAAAAGCAGGCGTGACCTCCCTCCCGTACCCTCAAGCCCGCAGTATACAGATATGTCAGGAGCAAGTAATACCATCAAACAGTCCATGATGTCAGAGGAATATGTGCTTGAAGATCAGAGAAAGTCTACATACCAAGACCTGAAGCCTTCAGAATACCAAGGGCTCGTGAAACCTCACACCAACAACCAGCAGGTTAGGAAGAGAACCAACAGTAGTAATGACCACAGCATTGTGTATCAGAACGAAGCATTTGTCAATGATGAGATTTTACCCAGTCCCCCGCCGGGCAGTAAGATTGTGTATGAGAATGAAGATGACGGCTTTGAGGGGGCAATGCCTTCTACAAGGTTATAATATTGGGAAGATATCAGTAAATGTTGAGGAAAAAAAAACACCAAAGATAATGTATACCAACTAAACACCTTGAGATATTATAAAGGTGTAAAAAATGGGATTTTTAAACGACAATCATTTAATGTTGTGTGTAAAAGCAGGTGCCTTAAGTTGTGTTAGTCTGTGATTGAGCACATATTTTAGAGAACACTATAGGAAAGTGTTTAATAACACAATAAGCCATATCTGATACATGTGTTGTAAGAGCAACACAGCAGTTGCAAACATGGTTATTGGCAAGAGCTATTAATCATAGCATCAAATGCAGAAATGTATAAAGATTATACTTAGCCAAGAGGATCAAATTGTTGCTTGTATTATATGTTATACATAATTCTATCAAGATTTTATTGATGATTTTTAAAATGTGATGATGACAATACAATTTTATAAGGATTTTTAAAGCCTGTTCTGGTGCAGTTATCATAACATTATAGTTGAAGGTTGATTCATATTGTGGCTATTTTGAGAAGAAATCATCATTAAGTAAATCATTATAATCTACGGAAAACTTATAGACATGCTAATATATTAACCTTGTTTCTATGATAGCACAAGAGACAATATTATTTATGTAGAACATAGAGGTATACACATGTAGTTGCATACATTTACTGTTATAGTCCAACATTTCACATACCAGATGTAAATAAAGAGTCAGTGGTTTTGCATGTAATTTTACCAAAGGTGGGCTGAGCTTTACAGTAATGGGGCTGGTCTCCCCTCAAATGCACTCTGTATAGTGGCAAGAATGAATGTGGATATCATTCTGTATATTTATGTAAACTTTTATACTGAGCAATTAAAGAAGTGGGTGGTTGACAATGTGGAGTGTATCTATTACCTGGTAAGAGCTATTAACAGTAGAAATAACATAGTTTTACATTGTCTTCTTAACTAGGCTTGCATAACACCACAGGGAAGAATAAAAAGGAATTGATATTCAAACAATGCTGCCGGTCCACAGAAAACAGCTAGGGGGGCCAAATTTACACCACTAAACCCTTACGTCAACAACTATATGCTACCCTAACATCACATCCACAGACCATCCAGTGCCAACAGTAGATTAAAAAATTCTTACTACAGTACCAAGGTCAATCACCAGGAGCCCAAAGTCGATCAACAGAATCTACTACATCCCACCTTCCGACTTGCCAAGTATTACCGCATTCCATCAAACAGATCTTGAAATATACACCAAAACATAATCCAGACTGAAAACAGTAACACACCATTTCATGGAGTGTTAACAAGCCTCACAAATCTCAGGCCTAGAGGGAAGAAAAACTCAGCATTCAGGAATAACTGGCACGATGTATCAACAGCTTGCAATTTCCTCTCAAATGCTTTAAGGTCTGGGAAACGCTTTCCGACTCCCGACTTTCTGTAGCTGCCTTAAATCAAAATGAATCCTGGCATTACAGTCTATCACAGCAGATACACTATCTTATGTAAACTTGTAGAAATGCCCCCGTGTAATGTATGATATGTCCAAATATGGAAATGCTTTGTTGAATAATTCAGCTCGCTTCCTTCTTATCATCAAGATGTAACGACAAAGATCACATTGCTCCTCACTTCTCTGACATGCCAACCCCAGAGGTCTTGTAAAAGCCCACACGAAGATAACAAACTAGCAGGAGGAGTCTAGGCGGTATTTAGAATTCACAGGGTCAGGGACAGTGTCTTCAGTGACGTGTGATAACGCCCAACTAATCCAATAGCCCCAAACTACAACACAGTGGCATTACTGAGGCAACGCAGTGGCATTACTGATCATGAGGCTACGCAGCGGCATTACTGAGGCGGTAAAGATAAATCCTTCTAAATATCTAACAATCTATCCTTAAAATGGTGCGAAAAGGCCATAATTGAATGTGCATCTCGCCCACATTGCTGCACTGTCATCTCGCTAATTGCCCACGTGATTGGGCGAGATTGCATAAACGGGGGAATCGATGAAAGTCCGCAGGTAAATACGTCAACGGAAGCTTCAGACGTAATATATCGGCCAGCAGACCTGTTGAAGTGGCTGCAGACACGGGATATCTATCACAGCCTGTCCGGGTACTACAGCAACAGGTCATGCGAAAACGCTCCACGGCACCACGAGATCGTTCTCCCGCCTTTTATGCCGGGCACGTAGCACGTAGTTGATGCGCAACTTCGGAACGCCCTAAATCCCGACCTAAAAGCCTTTTTATTGAGCGATTCGAACATTCTTCACTCCTCAGACCTATATCTGTGCGATGACAACGTGCATCAACAAAATACTGGGGGCGTTCAGATAGCATCCATCAACAGGGAGTAAAAGGCGCTGACTCACTAGTATGGTATTCAACCAGATTTCTTTATGAAGTTAACAAGCAACTCGCGCCATCATTTCCACGTACATGGCAAATTTGGGTCGACATAAATCGACTATCCCTTTTTGGAGAGCAGATACCCACTCTGAAGAAATATCGGCAGAGTTAATTTCATATTTCACTGAGGTCTACATCCCCGGCTCTACTTCTTTATGGAGTGGCTTCCTATGGACTTCATTCTAATTCTATTTGATGCGCATTTCTATCTAACGTCACACCAGATGGTGTTTAACATGCACTGATCACTCATCTGTATGCCTTCTGAGCTGTCTGTATTACAAAACATACCAAAACATTACAAATACCAGTCGACTATTCAAACGTTATGTTCCATACTGGGGTACAAAAAGATCTGTCCTCTGCGCCAATTTTGGAAACTTGTATCCTCTAAATGTGACTTAGGCATTTTCTAAATCGTGTGGGGTACCATATCCCTATAGTACAATATTGTGCTGCAACAGCATTTCTAAACTTAGATATTCCTTTTACAAAGAGTCTTATCCCTCTTCCCTGAGGTATTATAAAGGGAAAAGATGGTGACCTTGTTGACCTTGGACTGATTCGAACACCTACTCCATGAAATCACTTTGTGACCCCTACGTGAAGAGTGGCGTTGCAGACGATATTTGTTCTTGCGCCCAGAAAACGCGGGAACAGATCTGATTTTAGAATCATGTTGTAGATCATCTGGTTTTACGTGTCCAGACTGAGAGGCGCTTTTCAGGTGAGGCCATGGGGACGAAATATCCATCACCCGTCGGCTGAAGACAGAAGTCTCCACCAGACTCCTTTGCAGGCTAGGCTGAGTAAATAGTAGAAATCGGCCGAAAAAAAGGATTATAATTGGCCAGGGGTGTGGGCCGACCATAGAAGCTCCAATTTGCCTGCACGGAAAAAAATTGGAGCTTCTATGGCCGGCTAACCTCCCTAGCCAATGCATTATATCCCTTTTTCGGCCGATTTCTACTATTTACTCAACCTGCAGAGGAGTCTGGTGTAGACTATGAAGATAGCACTTCCTGGGAAGTCAACGGTCGATGGAAAAAATGGCGGCTATATCTTTCCAACATAAACAGGAGTCATGAATTCATAGATAGGAAAGAAATCTATTCCCTGAATTATCGACCTGTAAAAAATCTGTCAACAACCAAAGCCAGAAGTTGCGACGTTCGTTAGTTCCTACCTGGATAATATACGTCTATCCCTTCTAACAGTACCATATCGATCAGGCTTATATGATTTCAGAGTCAGATGTTCCATTGGAAATCATCACTTCCGGCGATTTGTATAAATCTCCTCTGTGAATATTCTCTTTCAGAGGGCTTCATGCCAACCGAACAAGGTGTGTCAACATGCATTGTGAACTTGACTTTGTGATACCCTCAAACGTGCTCAGAATGGAACGACTTCGTACCGCAGACATCAGATAACTGCGTCTTCCTCAAAGAACCCAATTTCCCAGATCTTACGTCTCTCCAGAAAGTGGCAACGAGTTCAAAACCATATCTGCCAATGTGAAGTTCGCTGTTGAATTATTTGATCGATAGGATTGTAAGTACTAAGAGATATAGATTGTCTTGCAAATATGTTCGTTGGTGTGTTTGTAGATAATGCTTTATCCCCAAATCATTTAAGACGCGGTCTATCCTTTGCGGTGTAGAAATTCCGCTCTAAGCTACTATAATTAGCCATTAACTTGATCGGTTGGTACTTATAGGCAACCATTTATCGACACAACTTTCCGGCTGGGAAGAAATCGTTGTAGGTTTTCGATTTTGTTCTCTTTACGCAGAAGATGATGTAAGGCTGCTGCAGCTTGGATCGAACAGCCAGATTCCATTGGCGATACTTCTGCCTTCTGTCGGCAGATTTTATCTTGAGCTTGCTGCCTCATACACTTGGAAACTTGCCAATAACGATCTTGAGTAATAGAGGATCCGTCTTAGAGACAGCTTCAAGTGATCCTACCAGATTGTGTTGCCATTAAGAACCGCGATTACATCTTGATATATGTAGTCACTATCGCTGCACTTATTGAGGATACTGGAAATAAGAATGATTTCCGTTTGTCCGGATCTTTCATTGGAAGACGTGAACGATTAGACTGGTGGAATGGGAATGCATGAGTTGCGCATTAACTCCGCCGGAAAGACCGCCCTTCACCGCCCCACCGTGAATCACAAACTGTTCGTATAAAAGCGAGGGTGGAAACCTCTCTGACCGTACACAATTGCTGACAGTATGATATTTCTAACCACAAACCAGTTTGCCACGGTTTGGTTATCAGCATCTCTTCCTTCTATAGCATAGAGGAAGAACCATAGATAAGTACTGCCACTAGCAACCTTCTTAGATTACGTTTTCAATCAAGCACAACGCTAAAACCAACAGGATATACCCCGTAGTTGCCCACAGCTCCCCAAAGCCTAGTTTTCATCTTTATCCAACATTAACGTTGGACAAACCGTTCCTCCATGCCCCTTTGGGGGCCGCGAACTACACTTTAGCCCACCTTTGATGAGCACTTCGCTGCTGCGGTAAGACTAGTCCTTAATTCGCGATCGATTTTTGTTTCATTTGCGTTCTGCTCCGCTTGTCCGTCTCTCCATCATGCCTACCTCCGTCACCCCCGCACACCTGCCGGTACAAACCGGATCCGCCGTGGATTTGTACGGCACGTATTGATGGAGTTAGGCGTGTTAACGTTAATGCAAAAGGCTCAGGAAAAGCGCTTCGTCTCAGCGGCAAGTTACAAGTACAATTTACATTTTCTCATATCTTGCGATTCTGTAATGGTCCGTAATAGCTTATACATCCTTCGAGACCTTATCTACGTGGGTTACCCTAACGTTAACTATCAAAGTAAGTACTATAGTCTGCAACTATACTTTGCCAGTAGTCTCCAAAGCCATTCTGTGATAAACGCTTATTATTATCTTTACATGCAAGTAGAACAGTTGTAATGGCCTGTAATATAGCTTATACATCCTTCCAGACCTTATCTACATGGGTTTTCGTGGGTTACCCTAACGTTAACTATCAAAGTAAGTACCATAGTCTGCAAATATACTTTGCCAGTAGTTTGCAAAGCCATTCTGTGATGAACACTATTATTAACCCTACACAGACTGACTTTAAAGATCATTATCATTATATGTAAGCAGCCATCAATATGCTATTGACGGGATTTGTATTATTCATTAATTGATTGGCAGTGGAAACAGGAACATGCACCTTTACTGAGAAGTCTGCGATAAAAGAATGACAAATTCTGATCACGGTGGAAGTAGTGCTGCATAAAACTGATAAATGGCCCTTATCAAAAATGAAGCCAGCTTTGGAACGATCGCCATTTCTTTTTCATCGTCAGTCATTTTTATTTCAAACTTATCGCGTTTTCTCCTCAACCCCGTGATAGGGGTTGGATGGTGATTTGAAGCAAATGACTTTACACACATAATTTTCTTCGGTACAGTTGGCAGTGTTAAGTCATTGTGGTAATATTTTCCTCTACCCATCTCCAAACAAAGAAATCTAAAAAAAAAAAACTAAAGGCAGATGTGAATAAGTATTATGTGAACCTTTTCAAAATCTGTATAAAGCCAAAACAAAAGGAAAAAGTAACAAGATGACAATTTTTTAATCAAACAGCAAACATGTACGATTGAATTATAATAGAAAAGAAAAGAAAGGCATGATTGGGAATAATATTGAAACGCACGTAACAGTTAAAAGATGTCAGGATGATGAAGGAGTCTCCACATAAAGTTGTCAACGGTTCACTTATTTCAGGGTTGACTGCGCAGTAGCTGAAGTTTTCGTAAATTTAAATCAATTGGTCGTGCCAAGTCGACGTCCACTAGAAAGACAGATTGCCTCTTTACCAGTTCCCCAGGGAACGTCTTCAGAATCACGGCAGGATCTTAAGGAACGCCGCAGCCGTCCCTTGTCGATTGGTAGCTTGGATATAAAAAGCAATTCCATGTATCCTGTTTTATGCTTCATTGCTATTGCTGTCAAAAGGGTTAACATGTAAATCCCTCATCTGTGATGTTGGCGAATGTTTCTTTTCTTGTCAAGTCAGGGGATTGCAGAGGGACGTGATTCGCATGAAGCAAGTACGTTTTGTCGTATCTACGATCATCGGGCGCCCCTCATACGCCACCCGATACACATAGCGTTTACAGTAGTAACTAGATAACAGTGTTCACCGTTAGTCAGTATATACTGAGCTGAGATGTCATCCCCACATCCTGAGATAAACACTGAGAACAGTTTTACTGTCGCCAAGATAACGGTGAACTCAGCGCTTCTACATCACCCCACACACTACACCAACAAATATTTGAATACATTTTCTTCTGAACGTGTATTATTCCATCGCGAATCACCACTAGCAAACCATATAAGCCAACAGGCATAGAAATGGTATTATGAAAGGAAAGTAAAAACATGCAGAGACAATACTTTTTTATAGCATGCATCATCAAAGCAACAGTAGCATCCTCCTTACAATTTGATGTCGTGCCTCCCCTCCAAGATCCTTGGTGATTTGTAATATTACCTATATGAAAGAGCCGACGCACATGTATGCAGCTAATATAAGTCTGTTAAGCGTTTAATAGTCAAGCAGGGCTTTGCACTTAAAAGTAAACGAAGAAGTAATGGAACTGGAACTGTTATCAGCAGTGGATTTAGGAGGTTGGTGGAATGTATTTCGTGCGTCGTGTTCACTTTCATCATGGTAATTGACATAGACAGTGCGTCAAAATGACGACGAACAGCTAACGTTATACTTATCGAAAGCACGACATATTAAGATATGCCACTGTCTACTTTCCGATATTTACATATGAAGATTTTCATGTCAAAACGAACTTAATTCACGCTTTAGTTGTTGGTCCAACGTGCTACGAGAGTTGTTGGGTCAACGTCCGTGAGGACGAATACACTGTAAAGTGTACAACGACTGACCAATATAAAAACCCCTCCCCCCTCAAAAAAAATTATGAAAATGTTCGAGAAACTGAACTAGATGGTGTTTTTATTAAAGAACCATATGTTCCAAAATCTAGAATCATCAAAGGAGAGCTTTCAGTACAATGTCCGGTTGAAACTCTCTTTTGAACTTATCAAACGAGACGATAATAATGATGAAAGCAGCGGCAGTCATACGGTGAATTTCCTAGGAAGTAACGAGTTCCCGAGAACAGACAATGATGGATGATTACCACGGAGGCTGCTGTTCTCTTGCCATCTCTGCTCTCCGTTCCCAACTCTCCCAGGGCTTCCAGAATTAGAAATCCGCTTTATTTTCCATCTAGTCATTTCTGCTCCAACGCGCCGCGGTAGTTAATTGCTTGATCCGTTGCGCTTGCTAATGCTACCCGCGGTGTCTTTAATGATGAACTTCTCTTAAGACACTTCTTTAAAATTTATAAAAATCACGAGATGGTAATATGAAGAGATTTCCGTTGCGGTGAAGGACGGTCGATTTTGCAAGGTTTTGTAACGTTCGATGGTGTTTCGACTTGAACGATCCAAGATCTACATTTGTAGACATCGATTGTACGTAATAACCTCTGTGAGTTTTCTGAATGTTCTCCATCCACAGTTAACTATAGCTAGCAAATAACATTTGTATCAGGAAACTCAGAGAGACATTGGAGGCTATTAGTAGCGCTGCTTGGTCTCCGTAAGACATAAATCAAGATTAAAGCTGCTGGGGAGGCAGGGAGTTCTGTGAAGTTGATCTGAACAACTGTTGATGGCCCTGGTCCTGTGGGACACATGCTCACTCGGTGCTGCAGCCAAATTTAGAATGGCGGCGGTATGTAGGTAGGATGTGTTGGTGGCAGACTATTTGTTAGCGCCACTTCAAACAGGCGGTCTGTAGACATGTGATTACTTATCTTGCAATTTCGGCACAGTTCACGCTCCACGATTCTTCACGGCTAGCGCCTAGGGAAAGAAGCATTTTTACAAGCTGTGGAGCCCTAAAACTAGTAATCCGTAATCTCAATAACCTTGACATTGTAAAAAGAAGCCGGTGTGAGCTGTGTCTCCCACAGGAAGGCTAATCAGCCAGCTTTCGACGTTCAAAGTTGTAAAGTTGCTGGCATAACTTTCCCGATCACTTTTGGCGCATCCTTTCATGTGGTATTGAGATACTGCCGGGTAAGCAAGTCCTTTCGATGAGTAAATCGTAAAAACGGAGGAATAATACCGTTTTATACGAATCAATAATGCGTAGCATAGAAAGGAAGACGTACAATGTAGTTTTTTACCACTTCAACCGTCAAATACGCCATAAAGAAAAATTGTGGATTTTCATTTATGTCGCCAAGATCACCCCAACTTGGCTGACTTCAAAGACTGGGGCACCCGGATGTCGTCAGGGTCAGGCCGTCTGCGAAGATGAACACATATAACGGGGTATAAAGTTTGGACCTGAATGTGCATAGAGTGCCTGTTAGTGTCACTGATACGTGAGGAGGTTACCCAGTCTCATTGACCAGGACGATGCAAGCAGCAGCTGGATACGTCGGATAACTTGAAGGGCATGGATGTGAACATGACCTATAGATATGTTAGTGTTCCCTGACTTCGAACAGTCGGGGAATGATTGGTGTCTTCCTTTTCTACTGTTAAGAGTTTTAACGCTTTTGACTACGCATCTAAACTTCAATACGAAACCCATATTTCAGCGATATTACACAGAATATATGAAATTCTAAAATTCTGAATGGCGTTATCTGTACTATGCCTCTGTATCTAATCTCCAAGCAGATCTTTCGGTGGCTCCAAAGACAGTATCAAATTGGCCAGACAGTATCCAATACGCCATCGACGGTGGATACAGCCTGGCCAATTTGATACTGTCTTTGCAGCCACCGAAAGATCTGCTTGGAGATTACATGTATCTTCCTATTGTACTAAACCTGCAATTAACACAAACCGGATTTTAAAAAAAGCTATCTTGCTGTTTCAAAGCAGATTAGAAGCTGTAGCACACAGATATTGGGCTGTTGTTACGTTGAGCGCGTATCGTAACCATTTAGTTTAACAAAGTATATATTAGCTTTATCTCTCTTGAACTCCTGCCAGTGGACAAAATTGCGCATAGAACAATCACACTCGCTTTTATCTCTATAGCGCTACTAGTGCTGCCAAAATCGACATGCTACATATGACTATTGACCGGCCCGGCCAGGCTGACCGCTGTTTAGAGGGCAATGACTTCTATATCAGGCATTGTAAAGCATTCAGTGACCCTGAAGAAACGAGTTATCGAAAAGTCAATAACCATTACAACTAGCCAGTGTTTGTCTGGATCATACCGCCCTACAAAGACAAATCTTCAACAGACGGATCCAGCACTAATAGATTACAGAATAAGCCATTTTACTGGCTTTGTTGTCTGTGGAAAGTGCTATAAAGATCGACATATGGTGAACTGCAAAGCAAATTACTAAAATCACCATTCGATCGTCCTTGTTCCTAATCTTTTATCGATTATGGTTAAGAATGGCAATTTGCATACACTGTCTAATGGATTGTCACTTCCAATATCATTACGGTATCTGAGGCAGCGGTTAGCGTGATGTCTTCCTTGGTCCCTCAGCAGACAGGGTGGCGAGACCTCTGAATAGGGCGCCGTTAAATCCTTTGGAAATAACGGGGTTATCGGCTAGGAACTGGCGTCCCTTTTATTTGAGTCGTTTCCCCCCCGTGCACGCAAAGCAAGGTCTTAAATGGTGCCCTCAACGTTACATCTATGATTTGGCGGGTCGTTAGAGACTTCATTGTTTCCAATGTCCTATAACTTCTACTGTCGTGTTGCATTTTTTTTCACCCTGGCAGTCCAAATCTTTTATGTACGAGTTGATGAGGTTACAAATCCTTGTAATACCATTTTACTCACAAGAGGTGCTGTAACATTGTCCGAGGACATACACGTATGCAGACAGCAATCGGATTTGTCAATTTTTTAGAACCAAGGTCGCGGGTCGTGTCCAGTAAGCAGGGCTCTCTCGCGCTTGTCGCTCAGTCGACAAAGATTGAAATTGAGTTGTAATCTTTGTCCCGCATTTTGCTCAGAACCTACTAGAAATGAATAACGATTAACTGGAACACAATAAGTTGAGGATAAGATTTAAAGCAAAAGACGAAGTTGTTTTCCCTATTTAGGCTACAGTGGCAAGTAAAAAGGGCGTATTCAGAGTTCCGTATAGGTTATCTATTTGGTCAAAACAATGGTCAAACATTACTGAAGGCAACTGGCACAGTCCGCAAAATAGTGCACAGAAAAAAGCAACTTCAGTATTTGACAGATCATAAACAGACAGACAGGTGATATATACGTGCCCGTAGGTAGGACATGTAATTTAAAATTGCAACGGTAAACATAAATGAAATCGATGACAATCTTATCTCGGTAGAAGTAGAAATTGGTTCTGTCCTGTCCTCGGGGTATAGGTGTCCGTCATTCGACTGTGTGGCCGTCATCTTCTAGATCAACACGCGCGCTTTCTGGGTCACACATGGACGCGTTAGCTGATCTTTCCAGGACGTCATGGCAGCACGAGAGTAGGCGGCGTGTGTTTGGGGCTCCTGCTAAGAATTGGTATTTTCAACGAATCTAGAGCCTAAACACGTCTGTTGCGTAGAAACTAGATCTTACGTCGTCCGTAATCTATTGCTTGAGGTGGACACGCCAAAACTGGACGAAATGAGTACAAGAAAGACGCGTGGGACGTCGGCAAAGAGACTTGTCTCGTCAGGCGATATCAGGGAAGAAGAAAATGGCGACGACAACGGCGACACCAGGCCATCGGAATTCGAGGCGTTTGTGCGAGAACAGTTTAAGAAGATTCTTGATGGGCAGAGAGAACTACAGTCCGAGGTGAGATCCCTTGAAGACAACCTCGAGAAAAATGTGCTACTGTTAGAGAGTCGTCTCGAGAAATTAGAGAAGAAAAATGAGGACGTGGAATCTAAACTGGTAGAATTCCACCGCGACGCGGACGAGCGGATTAAATGCATCACACAGAAACTCAAGGCGACTGAAGGGCTCGTGGAGGAACTACAACTCAAGAGTAACAAGTTGGAGCGTTTTTCAAGACGGAACAACATAAGAATCATTGGACGAAAGGTGGTGAAGGGGGAGAACTGTCTAGCTACCGTCGGGAATATCTTACAGGAGAAGTTTGGGCTTGATCGGGTTAGGATCGAACGGGCACACCCTGACGGGCCGAGGAGCAAGAGTGACGGGGATGGAACACCACAACATATCCTGTTTAAGCTGAACAGCTACCAGGACAAGATCAGCATTATGAAGGTCGCACGGGTGAAGCTCAAGAATGAAGGTTACTATTTCACAGACGATCTGACAATGGTGGACTTGCAGGAGAAACGAAAATGGCGGGATAAAGTCAGAGAGGCGTACGGGAAAGGTATGAAGTATCGCTTCTTTAACGGATTGTGGCGAGACGGACAAGGGAAACCTGTAAGTTTTTGAGTGGTTGAGTAAAACTGAATGTTTATGTCTTGTCTTCCTTTCATGAGTTGAGTTCTCCATGATCAAAACTTGTATGGCTCTGACATAGAAAAGAAACTCTAAAGAAGGAGCCACTACCTCTCCGCCAGGCTTGCTGATTACTGCTAATAGCAATGCCAGTTCGTGAAGCTACGTCAACTTGTATGTTTATGTTCGTACTTTATTTTGTCTGTTTATGTATTGGTGTGTGGTGTGCCTGTTTGGCAAGTATTTTAAAAGTGACCAGTTCAGAATATCCTAGGCATGTATCTGACCAAGTGTCTTGCCAAATACGGAACACCTGCCACGCTAATTTACATAATAAAAAGACCGACAGGCCAGGTGAGCAAGGTGCATCATTCCTTTCTTTCTCGAATGACGCGAGCCTGACAATATGTATATACTATTTATTTCTGCATGGCACATGGTTCTTTGTTTTCGTATGTTATTATATTGATTTGTATACTTTCCTTGAGTTATATTTGAAGTGTATGGAACCCTATTACTTTATGAGTCAAACTTTTGTTTATGTTCATTGTACACTTGCTTTTTTCGAACGCCCCCTGTTGTTTCAGTTGAAGATGTTTTTTTATATCTTATTTACTTAACTTATATTACTCATGGGGTTATCAAGAATTAATATTGGTAGTTATAACTGTAATGGACTGGGCGAGCGAAAGAAGCGAGTAGAAATATTTACATGGTTAAGAGAGAAACCCTACGATATCTATTGTTTACAAGAGACCCACTGTATACAAAAAAATGAAGAGGAATGGCTAACAAACTGGGGGGCTCCAATTATGTTCAATAATGGATCTAGTAACAGTAGAGGCTTAATGATTTTATTTAAGAAAAACCTTCCATATACTATTCATCGAACACTGAATGACAACTCGGGGAGATGGATGATAGTGGACATTACAATAAATTCACTTCGCTTCTGCTTGGCAAATATCTATGCCCCCAATATAGACGACCCATCATTTTTTCTCAATCTGGAAGCTGAGATACAAGGCTGTACAGATACTGCAAAACATGTTATCATCGCAGGCGACTTTAATACAGTCTTGGACACTCAAATTGACAGAACTGGACATAGGGACTCAAATTATCACCCGAACTGTCTCCAAGCAATTAAGTCGTTATGTGCTAACCTGGATTTGATAGATATATATAGGTATAAGAACCCCCGAACGGTGCGGTACACATGGCGACGTCGGTCTCAGGCGAGTCGCATCGACTACTTTTTGATTTCCTTTTCGTTGACATCTTTTGTTGATAAGGTAGTCATTGCGGAGAGCCTGAGATCAGACCATGTGTTAATCGGTATCATGTTGATTGACTCAAAAGTACAACGAGGCCCTGGTTTTTGGAGATTAAACCTGGACCTCTTACAATACCCAGACTTTATTAAAGAGACATCTTCCTTTATTAAAGAATATTTTGAATTTAATATGAAGTCAGCGAATCCGCATACAGTATGGGATTCTTTTAAATGTGCAGTTCGTGGGCATATAATTAAATTTTCCTCGTGGAAATTTAAACACAATAGAAGTAAGGAACAGTCTCTTATTAGTGAGATAGATAGGTTACAAAAGAACTTGGACTCTTCGTTTGACATGGAGGTTTTCCAAAGCCTACAAGAGAAGAGACGAGAGTTGGAATTGATTTATCAAACAAAAACGACCAATTTGATTTTGAGTCGCAGGGCAAAGTGGATGGAACATGGAGAAAAATGTTCGAAACTTTTCATGAACCTTGTTGAAAGAGGACAAGCTAGGAAAAATATGACTAAGCTTCTTACTTCAGAGGGAATTGTGAAAACAGAACCACAAGAGATTATAAACGAACAAATGAAATTCTATTCTGGTCTTTATGCCTTTGAAGAACCTCCGTTATCTTTAGACGATGAAAGGTTTGAAGAATTTTTTCCCAAGCCTCCTTTTGTGTGTTTATCCGATGGCCAACGAGATGGCTGTGAGGGCGGAATAAGGGAAGGGGAGTTAAAAATTGCACTTGAATCCTTCTCAGCTGGAAAATCACCCGGTTTGGACGGATTACCCATTGAATTCTATAAGAAATTTTATAACCTTTTAAAACAACCTATGCTAGATTCCTTCAATTACTCTTTTCATTTAGGCCACCTTTCTGACACTCAAAAAATTGGCATTATTACCTTACTACTGAAACAAGACGCCGCGGGGCAGGAGAAAGAGCCCTCAAATATAAAGAACTGGAGACCGGTAACCTTATTAAACTGTGATGTTCGGATATTATCAAAATGCATTGCTCTTCGTATGAAAAATGTCATGTCGAGTCTGATCTCTTATGATCAAACAGGGTTTATGCAAGGAAGATGCATTAGTGATAGTATCCGAAGAACTCTAGAAATAATGGAATATTATTATCAACAAGACAAAACAGGACTAATTTTCATTGCTGATTTTGAAAAAGCGTTCGATAAAATTAGAAGAGACTATATAATTAAAGTACTAGAATATATAGGTTTTGGGAAATCATTTATAAATTGGATTAACGTTTTGTATCAGGACACTTTAAGCAAAATAATTAATTATGGATATATATCAGAAACATTTCCCCTGTCCCGTGGTGTTCGTCAAGGTTGTCCCCTCTCTCCATACTTGTTCATCTTAGGTGTAGAAATTCTAGCAAATAAGATAAGAAACAATTCTGCAATAGAAGGTTTAATAACTTATAGTATTGAAACAAAAATTACACAGTTTGCCGACGACTCTAGCTTTCCTTTTGCACCGAAGCGGGGGGTTTTATATGCGCTTGTAAAAGACTTAGAGGCTTTCGCCCTATTATCCAGTTTGGTCCCTAATTTTGATAAGTGTAAAATATTGCGTATTGGTTCACTGGCGGGCTCCAATTTTGTTTTACCCTGTCCATGGCCAGTACAATGGACAGACGGCCCAGTGGATATGTTAGGGATTCATATTCCTAGAAATTTCTCGGAACTTGTGTCTGTTAATTTTGAACGAAAATTTATAAAGATAGATAAAACCCTACAACCCTGGAAAAGCAAAGCATTGTCCCTTTTTGGGAAAATAACTCTAGTCAATACGTTGATAGCTCCTATGTTTATATTTTTACTTAGTGCACTGCCGTCCCCAACCAATGACTTCTTTGCAAAATATGAAGAAAAAATTTTTCGCTTTATATGGGGTGGGCGCCCAGAACGGGTTAAACGAAAAACACTGTACAGTACTCAAGAACAAGGTGGACTTGGGCTACGGAATTTAAGATCTGTTGACTCCTCCCTAAAAGCCTCTTGGATTCCAAAGATGTACGTAAATAAAGAATGGTTTTGCTCGAAAATGTTGCTTATATCAAGCCCGATTTTCAGAACAAATCTAATTCCGTTTGTACAACTTAAAGCGCAAGACTTTGATAGTTTAATTGGGAAAGGGGTGATCAGTAAATTTTTCAGGCAAGCTATACAATTCTGGTTAAAATTCCAACTTCGGCCCCCCGAAAACGAAATGGAAATCAAACAACAACTGTTAGTTTTAAACTCAAATATACATATTGGGGGAAAACCTTTTTATAGCGCCACTTTTTGTAACAGGGGAGTGCTGTTTGTCAATGACATTTTGGACGGTGCGAATAGAGTGTTATCCTATGAAGATTTTGTTTTAAAATTTGGTAATGTTTGTTCTGATTTTACATATAATCAATTAATTTCAGCTATTCCTACCAAATGGAAAACCTTGTTGAGACAGACAGGCACACCCTTGCAAGTTTGTATTCCAGTTTGTAGAAATATTACATGGCTTCAAAAGAGAAAGATAAATAAATCATTATATGTTTTCTTTATGTGTGAAAGTAAAGCATGGGAACCTCCTCACAAGATCCAATTGTCTTGGGAAGAGTATTTCAATACTCCAATAATTTGGAAACGGGTGTATAGTCTAATTTATAAAACATCTATAGATTCACAGACCCGCATGTTTCAGTACAAATTATTATTTAAATTCTTAACGTCAAACAAAACATTGTATACTTGGGGATTAATTGATTCCCCTACATGTGATCATTGTAAGGAGGAGGAGGAGACAGTGGTCCATTTGTTTTGGAACTGTCCGTGTGTAATAGACTTCTGGGAACAGGTGGACCACTGGTACTTTAGTCATACGGGGATACACTTACAATTGACCGCTTTTAATATAATTTTGGGGGATCTGACTGAGCATTGTCCAATATTATCTAACTTAATTTTTCTTTTGGGTAAAATTTATCTTTTTAGAAATCGTCAATTCCCTCTCAGGCTATCGTCCTTTATCTCTTTTGTAGCATATTTTTGTAAATTAGAATTTATAATTTCGAATAGAGGGGGGAAATCACACAAACATATTGGCAAGTGGGGAAAGTTACACCTTTATTTCCATTCTAGATATGTTATACTTTTGAAATTTGTTTTGGATTAAGTTAAAAGTTATCATTTATTATATGTGTTTTTCAAGTCATTATGTTCAAATTATTTTGAATTATGTTTAGTGAATCAGTTCGAAGCATATCTTCATACTTTGTATTGAGTTTGTTCCTGTTAAACAAAAATTTGTATTATTTATTATTTTGACTACAACCTGTGCCATGCATGTCTGTATATGTTGTTTGTTTTGTTATTGAAAATTGAATAAAAAGAACGTGGAAAAAAAAAAAAAAGAATGGCAATTTGCATACACTGTCTAATGGATTGTCACTTCCAATATCATTACGGTATCTGAGGCAGCGGTTAGCGTGATGTCTTCCTTGGTCCCTCAGCAGACAGGGTGGCGAGACCTCTGAATAGGGCGCCGTTAAATCCTTTGGAAATAACGGGGTTATCGGCTAGGAACTGGCGTCCCTTTTATTTGAGTCGTTTCCCCCCGTGCACGCAAAGCAAGGTCTTAAATGGTGCCCTCAACGTTACATCTATGATTTGGCGGGTCGTTAGAGACTTCATTGTTTCCAATGTCCTATAACTTCTACTGTCGTGTTGCATTTTTTTTCACCCTGGCAGTCCAAATCTTTTATGTACGAGTTGATGAGGTTACAAATCCTTGTAATACCATTTTACTCACAAGAGGTGCTGTAACATTGTCCGAGGACATACACGTATGCAGACAGCAATCGGATTTGTCAATTTTTTAGAACCAAGGTCGCGGGTCGTGTCCAGTAAGCAGGGCTCTCTCGCGCTTGTCGCTCAGTCGACAAAGATTGAAATTGAGTTGTAATCTTTGTCCCGCATTTTGCTCAGAACCTACTAGAAATGAATAACGATTAACTGGAACACAATAAGTTGAGGATAAGATTTAAAGCAAAAGACGAAGTTGTTTTCCCTATTTAGGCTACAGTGGCAAGTAAAAAGGGCGTATTCAGAGTTCCGTATAGGTTATCTATTTGGTCAAAACAATGGTCAAACATTACTGAAGGCAACTGGCACAGTCCGCAAAATAGTGCACAGAAAAAAGCAACTTCAGTATTTGACAGATCATAAACAGACAGACAGGTGATATATACGTGCCCGTAGGTAGGACATGTAATTTAAAATTGCAACGGTAAACATAAATGAAATCGATGACAATCTTATCTCGGTAGAAGTAGAAATTGGTTCTGTCCTGTCCTCGGGGTATAGGTGTCCGTCATTCGACTGTGTGGCCGTCATCTTCTAGATCAACACGCGCGCTTTCTGGGTCACACATGGACGCGTTAGCTGATCTTTCCAGCTTCAGGTAATCGCTGCCTGAAGATATAGATTCTATGAAATTGAAGAGAGGGGGAGAATCTTGGGGTTACTGAACTACTGGGGCTTAGGCAAACGCGGCATTGAGATTTTCTCCCGGCTTTCAAACCTCCTTCAGGTTCCTTTTTTTGGCGATGTATGCCTGTCTGTGGTATGGTACCTCGACCACCAACCAACCAACCAACCAACCAACCAACCAACCAACCAACCAACCAACCAACCAACCAACCAACCAAGAAATCGAATCAAATTTGAGTCAAGTTTGAGTCAAATTTTACCCCCGCACACGTACAGCTGATCTACTCCCGAACACCTCCCGTCTACACACATTTTGAAACATTCGGTTGGCACAGCCGAACAGTAGCCGACCTCGCCGAACACCAGCCAACCACAGCCGACCTTGCTCCCGACCTACACCTAACCATGGTTGGTGGGAGTTCGGCAGTGTTCGGGTGGTTTAACTTGGATTCAGAAGGCACCATTATCACAATCATTAACTACAAAATACATCACGGCTATTGAAGGTAATATCAAATGGTTTTGTGGATCATCCTGTGACTACATTGTGAGTCTACACACGTTCTCACACAAAGTTCCGAAGTTTATACACTTGACTTTCCTGACCTTCGTATCATACGTATGGCTTCTCCTACAGACCGCGCACACAAACACCCTCAGAATTCAGATTCCTGTAGACGGAACTATCTGGAATCCCCCATGACTGTGGAAGAATGTGAAACTATATCCGGCGTTATCTTCTTCTAATATACAATACCGTCTTCTAGCCAGGGTAAGTGAATACCATATAAGTCTGTTTGTCACGCAACTTACGTAAGCATGTTGTCAACTAGACACATAGTACCTATTTGAGACCCAATCTCCGGGAAGGCTTTATAGTTGCCCCATATCTTTGGAGTTGGTGGAGAAAAGGAGACCTGAAGTGGATATGATAAACATGCAATTCGTTTTTGTATAAAGATTTTACATTTATCCAGTGACATTGCTGCCCTATCTCTGTAGCTCAGACAGACTAATGTATGTTCTTATGTTTCTCTTTGGAAACCTTTTCAAAAGAAAATATATCTGAGACTCATTATCATGAAAGAGGACTTTGAAAGGCAATGTACGTCTTTAACTCAAAGAGCGGGAGGCAGTCTTTTTCACTCCTGTATTCCATAAAGCCTTTTACAACTACGTCGATGAGAAATTCGCATGCGTGTGCGTGGCAGTGTGTAATTTGTTAGACCTTTCATTCGCCTGCGGACCGTTTGCAGCACGTTTTTGGATGATTGTTGTGCATTATGTATACATGGTGTGCCTGTAAGACCTGCTTACAACCCTTAACGTGACAAGACTGTGTACACTTCACCGGTAGTATGGTCTGGTCAAGCACCTGGGCGGTGCGGAGTATACACGCACTTCCACCATTCTATCCTAGATTAGTGCCCGCCTCTGAACCACAGGTACAACGGACCTTTCCTATAGCCCCGCCTACCTCGGTCAAAACATAGAAATGCAAATATTTGACCGACATTCAGCCACTCTCTCATTGGTCGAACCGATTATTGCCATGTTATCATTGGTTGAACAGATAATTGTGATGGACAGTCAGGAAAGGTCCATACAGGTGGACAAAAACGCAAACTTACAAACTTGCAGACTGTAGCAAAGATTCTCACAGAACCCCCATCCCTTGTGGCCCATATACTGCCCTCAATACACTAAATTGCTAGCTTCTTACATTGACATACCAAGGATTACATAATGTCTTTGGTCATACTTGAAATCACAAAACGTTTTTTGATAAACGGAAACGTTTGTCTACTTCTCTTCAACAAGCTGATATTGTGCAGGATATGCATACAGATGTGCTCTACTATATCTTAGCCTATGACGCCCTTCTCTGTGTCAAATATATGCAACGTTACCTGTATTGTATAGCCGGTATAATCACCCCCCGGCGTAACACACCCGCTAAAGTGGTGTACAAAGCTCTTCAATGGTTCGGCTGGAGCCGAGCAGACGAGGCTATCCGTAACCTTTGCAGTACCCTATCCATCCTTCACAAAACCCGCCCACACAAAGTCTCTCCCACTCGTTCAAGTATGGTCCCGGGATCCAGCTATCTGTAGTCTGCACCAGTCTGGACATTATCACGATGTCTGCAATTACTGGGCTTCAGACGACTTACAAAAATCACACCACGAAACTGCCAGAGATAAGTCCGAACTAAGTCCCGTAGTGTAATTAGCGGAAAGGATTTATATACAAGATTTTGAGGAATTGTTGCCACTTGATCGTATCAAGGAGCTTTAAAACACTGTGTTTTAAAGCTCCTTGATCGTATTATTTTTTCTACGAATTTGAAACGTTAGGGGTGACTTTGAAAACATCAGCGCGTTTTTAAACTTAAACATGATCTAATCGCATGCCTCCAGCAACAGATAAGGCTTTTGAGAGTTTGCAAGGTCCACCCACCCACCGATAATTGTCTCGGTGGTGGTTCTTCCCTAGCGTGGCATAAAATGGCGATTGTAGGAGGTACAGAAAGCCGGCGCCAGTCATCGCGATGGGGGAAAAGGGAGTCTGTACCGCTTCTCAATTTGGCGTGTTGACATGATTGTACATTCTATCGTAGTTATGGCACCACTATAGGGCTAGATGATGGTTTAACATAGGAAGTCGTGGAGCACACGTGAATATACTCGATTGTGCATATCAAAGATGAATGAATCGTCCAAAAATATGGTGCAATGGACGTACTATCCGCATAATAGTAATAACATTTTGTGGAGGTTGTTTTCAGCAGGAAATGGTTGTGAATGTCCATATCGTCCGATTCGAATCAATACAGCACTACGTATACGTGATTGCTGGGTATATGTATGATTTTCCCCTCTAGCTCTATGGAATATCTAGGTGATACAGACAAGGCTAGCGAGCGGCACTAAGGATGGCTTGTGGGATTCAGGATATAACGTTATTCCTCCCAACGGAATAATATTTGCATTCAACACGTAAATACGTAGACGTCCTAGTTTACCCAACCAGCCGCAATAAGTCACCATCGAGGTCTGCCCATCAATGACACGGTCTTATTTGCCCAGGGCGTGGGTGCCTACTTCATGGATATCAATATATGTCAGGAACGGAGGGCACCTACATTCCTTTGCCAATAGAAAAAACTCGCAAATTAGTCGTCAGAACTACTAAGTGTACAGGTGATGAACGAAAAGGAGAGAGGGTTTGGGGTAGGTAAGATTCAACTTAGTACAAACCCGTGACTTAAACTCAGTTTTACAAAACGTCACTCGGCATATATTTCTACACGCTCATCCATCCGTAAGAAAGGTTTTATTTCTAACCTGGCCTATTTCCCCACCCAGGTCACGGGTGTCGATTATTGACTTCTGACATCTGCTAGCTTTCTGGGCTCCCGGCAGATTTTCACGCTATTTCAACTTCAAGGCGAGGTGATAGATCACTAAACGATGAAAGGTGCCGCGGTTTGCGCGACGAAATAACGGATGTTTTCGGACTACAAAATGGCGTCAAAGTTGCAGCCGTAGCCTTGACCCCTGACTTTGTAAAGACTTCAGATTTAATAAGTATAGAGTGTAGCCGTCTCCAGGGCCATAAAAAGGACGGAATATACATTTAACCCCCTTTCAAGCGCAAGTAATTGTTGTAATGAAAATGCAAGAAATGCGCGATCCGTTGGTTGCTTTCAGCATCGCCGAGCTTAATGTGCGCAAATGGAGACGGAGAGCAATTCGCCGTTTGGAATACGTTATTTAGCGATGCGTATGCGCTTAATCAAACCGTCTTCACGTAATTGCAACATCACGTACATCACATGGTGCCCATGATAGCTGTCAATCATTTTGACATCCGTACTCATGTCCCGCTGTACATGTTTTGTCACGTGCTACTAAAATACATTATCAAAATCAATACGTCTAATGGTTGGGGAAAAGACATTATAAACAGCGTGGAACGATTCATGCTGAATGTTTCTGTAGGTTAAACGGTTTATTTATTATGCAACAGTAAGATCAAGAGCAGGTATCAAATAATATTCTGTTATAGCATCAAACCACGATTACATATTTTCCAATTTTACCTTCTAGGTGTAGAATATTAATTTAAGTCACAGTAAAATACATTTATCCTAGTCAACGTAATCACATTTGGTTCTGGTCGTAAATGTGCTTTTGTTAGTCAACATTACACATGGGAATAAACAAATGGCAGGCTGTATATTGACTTGCATGATCATGATCTAATCAACATGCATGGTGTCGTCACGTTCCTCTGGTTATAGCTCCTGTGGTGATTGGAGTAGTTAAGGTACGGTCCACCAAATGACATTTTCCCAGTAATGTAATGAGTGTGAAGGAGAAGGTCTATTGTGAGGGAGAAACATTTCGAAGAAATGTAACACCTCACCTCCATCAATTATCACTTTTTTCCACTTTTGTGGCGCGCCATTGAATGTCCTTTTGTCCCCCTCGTTTACAGTTGATGTAAGTCATTTCACACACACTATTTTATATAATAGCTGGCAGCTACCGCTCTATTCCATAATTCAAATATTGCCGCAAAATCGTTCCACGTACCTGCAGTCACAATGGACTTTGGCACCCACCCAGTCTAAGGGCATCATCGGGCGGTCTTTTGTCGTTCAGACGAGGGTGAAACTAATCCCACGATGACTGCAAATGGAAATCGATGTTTGAACACTTTGTATTACCTGCGTTGGACAATTCTCGCACCAGAGAGGTGGCCTAGCGTCAACGGTAAAGTCTATAAAGGCGCGTGGGGAGTAACCTGCCATAACTAATCTTGTCTCTAGAACTGGAAGGAATCTATACATTTTGATATTATGGACGCCTAAGGATATGCATTCCAATAGCATTAAGATACCATACGTGCAATCTATATGTCGCCACGCCAAGAAACCATTGACATGTGGTATTCAAATGAGAGCAATTTGTTTGGATCGTTAGTCTTAGTTGATCATAATCTTTTCAGTTAAGGTGCTGGAAAATGTTATTAACAAGTACTTAATGTCGCAATGTAGGAGCCTTTGTTACCGGAATTAATCGTTTCCATTATCACGCTCCCTTCCTAAGCAATTAAGTCAACTTTATCGCCCACGTATCGTTTGTTTTATACATGTGTATGTGACAAGCGTACGGTGATTTCCACTAAAATCGCTTGACTGTATCAAATACCCCTAAAGACAATAAATCGGCTTGCCGAGACGCCGTGTAGGAGACCCCACCACATTGAATCCTATTTTATTCGGCAATAACTCAGGCGGAAATCTCCGGCAGGCCAAGCACGAAGACAGCCCGGTGAATCACAGACAATCCATCACGGGTGAAGTCCTGATTGTATCACACCGATCGCGCAGTACGCCAACCAGAAAAAGAAACGCCAAAAGCAGACCTGGAAAAATACGGAGGTTCTCAACAAGGCAGCTACCAGCTTCAAGTAGAGGTCGCCAAGGCTAGAAACAATACAGCAAACTCAAGCTAGTACCCCAAGTTTTCTTTTTTTTTGAACTTAGAACCTTTCCGAACATTACCCAATGCTAGGGACATTAACTGAACTGTGAATCGTGCTTTTCTATGATGGATACGTGCAGTTTGTGTAAACTGTGGTTTGGTGCGCATCTATAAATCCCCTGCCACCATGAATAGGGCTTCTCTAAAAGGAACATCTGGCGATAGCAACAGGCGCTATTTCAGCTGGGATTGAACTGTTTGTGTTCTTTATTCAGGACGACACCGCGAGAAGGATGAGAACATTCAGCGCGCTGCAGGGGACCAACACCGCGCGTTCAGCACCAAGGACAGACACGCATGTAAATAAGTATCTCTGCTGCTGTTGTCTTCGATAAAAGAATAATGTCAGAGAGCAACCATCTGCGATCCGGACACAATCATGTAGCAAAGTATCTGGTTTTATTGAACAATATGATACTTTAATTGAAAACTTAACCAGTATTGATGTGTTGGGATTCCATTTCATTAAAGACTTTTGATATTGGTATCATGATCAGGAAAACACTGCGTTTCAAAACACCATGTTTCAAAACAACGCGTTTCAATACCTTAAAAAAACGTGTACATTTATCGACATACAGCCACATATGTTAATATAATTACAGACGCATTAGCCGCATGATACATGTGCCTTAGAAGTATATATTGAAATGAAAGCTATAAACTATAGAACTAACATTATCAATAAAACGAGATTGGCTTCCCATTGGGCGCCCAGGGACTCAAAGCAAGGCACAGAAATATATATAGATTCCCCCTGCTTCCAGAGCGTATCTTTCATAGATCTTTTGCTTGCCTTTACAAATAATACCAATATTTGTTCAAAGTGATAAAGTGCATCTTGTTAGTGTGTTTGTTGGAGGTCGCATGTATCCCATAGGGACTAGGTGCGACTGTCATGAATGTTGGCACGTATTCTGGGCAAGGAATACCGACAGTAATTTGTAACTCCATATTTTATATGAGATCCTTCTGTATCAGTATCAGTATCAGTTTTATTTAGAAATCTGTCGAAACTAACGGCATTTGGTTTCAGGCTGTTGTTTTTCCTGTTAGAATTATAATCACATCACTTTAATGTGATCTGACGACATTGCCTTTCTATAGGGTCGATGGGAGATTATGCTGGACCTCTCGTGGCTTGGATGTAGCGCTCTGCTTTGATCAATGAGATGCTCGTCAAATATCTCTAAAAATAGCTCTGCAGCTTTCTGTCAGCGCTTCTCTGTCTATTTTTGTCTTGCCAAAAGATGTCGTAAATCGGCAATCACCATTTTACAACAGTCCTGCTAAAAGGAACCTCGCGTGTCTGCGTAACGCCGTCTTCACCGACACACTAGGACGAGCGCGGGTGAGCCTCCACAGCGCCTACTGGCACTGAAACGCTCGGATTCTTAACCCGTGCATACGCGATGGATGGCGTCCAGCTCTGAGACGTCATTGCCTGCCTAAATCGGATTCAGAGATGAAAGACCTGAAAGAATGCCGCCACTGCCCGAGGTGTAGGGACAAGGAAGCAAACTGAATATTTGATGCGGCATTGATCCGACGGGAGCACAGGGAACAGACGCCAGAGAACGCATCCTCCGTGGAAGGTACGCGACGCCGGACGCGATTACCATACTTACCTAAGCAGCAAAGGGTAGGGATATCGGGGTCGTTATGCCTCTTGTGTGCGTACGGCGTCTGAAGATACAGGCACATCGAACGCTTTCAGAAGAGGACTTCTATCCGTTGATGCAGGTATGCGGTAGGAGCGTGCCTGGTACTTCGTTTGAACAACGCGGCGTCTGATCATGCTGGTTTCTGCGCCCATTTTCTCCTCATTACCAGTCCAAGCTCGAGTCGAGCGGCTTATGATTGCTCCGTGGGGATGTGTTTTTGTGTGAGGTTCGCTGTCGGGTATTAGTCGCAGTGCCAGCTGCTTTTCCGCGTTAAAGAACTCATTTCTACACCAAACGGAGTGTTGTGGGGACGAATTTCTGCTGGGAATAATCGATGGAGAGCAGCTTTACAAGGTTGAGCTGCAGTGTGATTTTTACATTTCGGGCGGTCACATCCCATCGATCGAACCTGAGATAGGATGAGCGGAGGCCGTGGTTACAACACCGTGCTCCTCCTCCTCCTCCTCCGCCTTACCGTCCACGCCTCCGCCCCGACACATGCTGCGGACAGGGGTACAGCACTGCCACAGGGTCTCGTAGGCGATCCGCCTGCAGTTTGGTGTCCACGTTCCACCAATCTTTGAATTTCTCACGATGGAGGACTCCACAGTACAGGAGACCATTAATGGTAGGTGGACAAAACGTTATACTATCGTCTTACAAATCATATCCGCTAAGATCGTAACAGGCGTTCCAAGTATTGAGCGCCAAGAACATTATTGCGGGCATAGTTATGGCAAGGCAGTTGTGTAATTTTGGAAGGGGCTAGCTTCAGTTAGTCGGAAAATGCGGTGAGATATTGTCCTCCATGCATTGCCGTTAAACATTCAGCCTTTTAAGTTCTAGCTAGGATGTTATGTCGCTGCCTGGCATGTCTGATAAGGTGGCATTTAGCCCTGTAATGTGGGCGTTTAGTCTGTCACATTGACCCGTATATTAACTGTTGAGGTTATCGACTACGCCATTCATTACCCTGCCAGGCACCTGCTATCAGTAATAGTACTTTTAACGCGGCAAACACAATAAGGGAAGAACGTTTGAGTAGCCAGTGGAAACAAACCGTAAATCACACCTCAGATTTTGGCCAAATCCTCGGTCTACGTGCCACCATCTAAAACGGATGCAGCTCATAATTAGGGGCCATAAGTCTCAATCTAAGCTCCCTCTCGAAGACTTTCTGGGTCATCCACGACTTTGTCAATTCCAATCAGCTTCCACCACGTCAGCTATGACGTCTCAGTGCCTTGGGTACTTCATATATAAGATAATCGATGAATCTGGTCCCATGATTCTAATTAAAATAAAGTATAAGGTACCCATACAAGGCGCGTTTCTCCAGTCAATTAAAATACGGTATTTGGTAACATCCTTCTACATGATAGCCTGGGTGCCATCCTCCGTAGTTACCACTGGCTCTTTTTAGTGGTGAGCAAGCGAAAAGAGAGAGCCGGTGGTAACTACGGATGATGGCACCCAGGCTATCTACATTGACCCGCTTGGATCAATGACAGTTTAGGTTCTTGTCGACGTGGTAATCCCGTCAACAGAAAGTCAATCTCTCCTCCGCCTGCGCTATTTGTTTTCCAAACACTATTCATCAAAAATACTACAACAGTCGATATGGAGCACAGTGATGTATTACATTATATCGATGTCGCACTTTAAGCCCCTGTCACACATTCACGAATTTAGCCTCCCGAACGCTAGCCGAACGCCCACCGACCGTTGTTAGGAGTGGGCACAGAGTCGGCTGGGTCGGCTGGCATTCGGCGAATTTGGCTACGGTTCGGTTGCGCCAGCCGAATGTTTAAAAATGTTTAAAACATTCGTGGGTCGTTCGGGAGGTTCGAGCATAGTTGGCTGGTTTTCAACCGTAAGTCAGCAAAACACCAGCCAACCATCCGGGAGTAAGTCAGCGGTGTTCGGAGCGTGTTCAGGGATCATATTTGATTCCAATTTAACTCGTATAGCATAGCATAGCATTCATATAGATTTAGGCCACCCCTATCCAAGGTAGGTGTGGCCTAAATCTGGTCAGAGTGCTCCCGATCCGAACGTCAGCCCAACCTGGTCGGCTGATGTTCGGGAACAGATTCGGGGAAAGTTCTTGAATGTGTGACAGGGGCTTTAGACCACAGCACTAGACTACTCCTTAACGAGACCATGTCTGGTCCTTTTGCTGACGCCCGCCCTGTGTATCTGGTCCACGTCAAGGCTGTTAATTCAATAACGGGATCTCTCTGATTACACATAACGTGAACTGAATCCGGGCCACCTCTATAAAGCCTTTTCATTATCCTTCTCATTACAATGCAATCAGTGCGGGTAATTATTGATCGGGAGAAGTTGGTCTGTGCGCCACTGGGACATTCCAGGATGTTCCACCTGCGTTGGTATCTCCCAGATCATCACTTCACCAAAAAAATACCCATTTGTCAGGACCAACACCCATACGCCATCTGTCTAGCTCAAGGTGTCTTTCACGTCCACACCACATGCTCCCATCCAGGATATGATAAAAGGGAGGTGCAAAGGTTTACCAACAGGTCTTCCATCAAATGGAGGCAGGTCCGGTGCAGTTAAAGACACTGCAGCTGAAGAGATAAGGAAGACAGGAAGACCCAAGAGATCCGCTGAATATTGATGACCGGTACAAAGCCGCAGCTACCGCCGCCATGTGATAAAGGTGAAGCTGTGATGCACCGCTTAATCGTTTGGCCCGTGCATGCATGTTGTACAGTAATGTTCACATGTACAAGGAACAGGGATCAAACGGAAACAGAATCCACATTTAGTTTGGTTGGGGAATGCATCTCTTTCCAACAATTTACCTACTCCTTGCCCGATAAAGGCGGCGTCGCAGCTTTTCGGGTTTATATGCACTTGTAACAAGCAGTGACTCGGTTCAACTCGCGACAGCTACGAAAAAGGATTTTATCCATAGTGAAATGCTACGACGCCCCTCCCCTACAATCACCACAGCCGTCGTTGGAGCGTAAAATTCAGGTATATGTATATGAAATTCTGCCTCCCGTGTGGCTGTCTATGAGCCTGTCACGCTCTTGCAGGCGGAAAGCGTAGTTACCAGGGAATAATTGGCCCGCGGCTCGCCTGAGTCTGTCCCACAAATGACATATGCCAACAACAGAATTACACTGACAACCAGATTATTCAAACATGGCTTGTGAAATTGGATATCGCTGCTGGATGATAAAGGTTGCGGCGGTGACAGTTTTTTTTTGTGCTTGTTTAAGGTAATAAAACGTTGCAAATCATTTGTGATTTTACCGTAGTTCTTTAAATGTTGTTTATTGGTTGTATATGTTTATATGAAGACATAGAACAGACTCCAAAAGCTGCTTTTGGTGTCCTGAAATGCGAAACATTGCCTCGAATGTCAAGGAAACCTTGATGATAGGAGTTATGTACATTGCATACGATTTATCATATTGAAGCAACGTATGACCTGGTCACGTCACTGGACGACAAATTGTTCCCCGTTACCATGGCAACGCAGGGAGAGACAGACGCGTTTTCTAACAGATTCTGGCGTGAATTCTAGGGTCTAGGTGTTCAGGTACCATGCCACTATCATGACTTCATACAGAGATGGATGGCTAGATGCACAGATTGCGCGGTAATGAGAAGATCGCGATTCAGAGCGTGTACGCCAACCAAATGGAAACACGGTCCTACACAGCGCCATCGCATCACCGGATGCCTCTGAATGCGTCTGCTGCCAAATGTAGCTCTACCATGACTTCACATTGAATCAGCGCTTTCCTCTGGAGACTGCGAGTCTCACTGAAGCACAGAAGAACTCGCAATACATTGTAAGGAACAGTTTCCAAGTGTAATAGCAGTGGGATCGGTGTTCCCCTGACGTACGGTGCGTCTCGACACATTACGTGTGTAATTTGATAACCCGGAAAATTCTGAGAGGCGCTCTGAAAACGTGATGTGACGTTCTGCAGTGACCCGTTATGTCGGGGTGATGACCCGGCCGTCAGAAGCCCGCACCTCTTTTTTCCCCGCTAATCAGATTCGCCTCAAGTTTCCCAAAGAAATATACATATTAGAAAGCAGTGACAAATATGACTTGTGGTTGTCATTCAGAGCCTCTACCAGGCTTCGGGAGGCGACTGGAAAGAGTAGAAATTGGCCAAATAGACGCCAGGGTCCGCGAGAGAGTACATTTTTCCGCACCCTGGTAGAGGCTAGTCATTCATACAATATTGTGGAAATACAAAGTAAACAAGAAAGCTAACATTTGCAAGCAAATGTAAGGTGTTTTCTGCACTACGTCAAAGATACTGTGGTTTTTACGACATGAATACCTTATACCACATACTGCTCACTGCAAAACTTCGAGAGTAGATATGTCATGCCTAGACAAGCACATTTCTCTGCAAATACTTTAATCCAAACACTTGACACAAATTCAGGAATCATTTGTGTTTGAAACTAATGAGTACATTACACGGGAAGATCCGTTGGAATATTGCTCTGTAATGACGGCCTCATGGGGTTGAATTAATACGAAATTACGAGTGGGGTTTACCACATAACTTGTTCCTGGATTATTTGTCAGACGCTACAACAGCAGCATTACTTAAGTGTACGTGATTCAACTTAAGAAACAGTTTGCGTCGCTAACCAACAACAGAGGTGAACTGTAGGACGTACATCGCAACTAGACTCTGAGACAGCCAATGGGCCTGAGCAGGTGCAGATATGTTATCTCGTAGGTGCATATGATGGGCTTTAATAATTGAGAGGCAATCCAAATGACATCTGTGCTGTAGTTGTGAGAAATTGTGATTGACGGAATGTGCAGAAAGACGCGGTGTTCGAGCGCGCACTGCTGGCATTGCCGTCTCCACGAGAAACGACATCAGCGTCAGCCCACTGACCAGCCATTGTTGTACATAACAGCATCACCTCGTGGATGGTGATCGAATTTCGCTGCCTCACTTCGTTACCTTCAAAGCTCGGCACTCGATTAGATTTCTACAATTGAATGTGGACTGTGTGCAGAATACAACGCAGATGGGTTTGGATAATATCTAGGCAACAGTTATTATTAGGCAACAGTTTGTATGAAAACCATATACGACATTGGGCCTCTTAACAACGTGAACTTTCAAACATCAGGGAACCCAAGCTTGAATATTGATAGTTTGCTGATAAGCGATATCATATTCCAAACAAGATTAATAAACGATTTTGATTTAATGCCAAATTCAATACATCACCATACACTGAATCATTACTGATTGTATGTTGGCTAATTAAAAAACGATAGCTCCGGTAGAAGAGGTAGAATTAATCATTTACGATATGCAAGAAGCTTTTGTTGATGTTCATTCAAGATCCAGCCAGTTAAAGCCAAGAGCATTCCAATGTCATCACCACAATGCATATACTCCTCTGTGACCAGCCTTCTTCCCCTTTGGAGTTAGAAATTCCCTAACAGAGTCTTCACCATTTCACGCTTCTCCCAAGGCATTTTCTGTACGACATTGTGTGGAATTTCGTTGGGGCCGATTCACCTTGGAAGCACTTAGAGGACACACTTCTAGACAGGGATTTTTCCTGAGTACTCTTCAATCTTCCAGCTTCTTCACAGGTCAGCACACGAAAGACTAAGCTTCCTCCCAACCCAAGGACAACCATTGCCATCTAATCAACGCAAGTCATACATGTCACAGGCCTGCTACTCACGCGCCGTCATCCAGGCGATGGGCTGTGAAAAGAATCACTACATTCGCATTCTGTCTTCATCCCGGCTAATTCCACACCATCATGTGGTATTAAACTGTGTGCTCTACTGATGCAGGGTCTTTTACGATGAAGATATCACTGTTGGCACTAGTACTGTTATTCAACCTACTGTACAGTCGGCTTACATACTGTATAGAAAGAGACACGAGTGCGGTTGAAATTTCCAATTGGAAAGGAATTATCCATAAGAGAAATAGCACTAGTTTTGGACCACAGAATCCTTATCGACAATTGATTCTATCTGTTAGCAGTATCTGGACGTTGAGAAACATTGAACAACAAACTGTCAAGATCCAACTGAGAACATTCATTTGATATCACATTATGAATACTAATGCGTTCAACTGTGCCTATAAAAAATTTAAAAAATGATGTTGCTGAGAACCATGTAGGTTCGACACATCACACATTTTATCCACACTTATATTATATGCATTCAACAATTTTCCTTATGATGAGCAACATGTACCTTGAAGAATCCACTGTCATTACACACATACCAAGACGATAATCTTAGCAATATGGTGGAATATTACCACCCATCAAATTAGCTGACCACGCATGCAAGACTGGAATCAATATTTTGCTTTATTAATTCTTGGGAAGCATGTCAGTTAAATTTGTCAACTATGAGCAGAACGGAGGAAACTGTAGAAAAGCCATACTTGTCTAGAATACAAAGACTTCTACCGACGCCATTATGAGTCATAAAGCAGGTTTCCCATACTCTCTCTCTCCCACCAGAAATCAAGTATATGATTGCACAGTGATATACAAAAATAGCTGACGGTTGTCTGGGGCCCAATATTTGGGAGTGGTGATTTACACACATCCGTCCACGTCCACTTCCCAAAGGGGCTCGGGCGACGTAGCTATTGATCACTGTATGCCATTATGGCAGTATTAGTTGTACCTATGCGCCAGATGAGCATTTTCAATAAAAAAAGAGATTGCAGCAAGAACAAACAAATAAAACTGGTGGGCTTCCAGCAGTTCGTTTTAGCCATGCAGTTTTGTCTCCACCAGACTAACATCGCGGCTTCAAAAACAGTAAAATTTCGCCATAGGCCAAATAGGGGGAATAATTAGCCAGGGGAGTTTTGTCACTGTACAGTTCATTTGCCTGTGCCGTTAAACATTAGCCTGGGTGCCATCCGATATTTGTAACGGCCAGCCCGAAGAAAATCGGGCTGGCCGTTACAAATATCGGATGGCACCCAGGCTAGTTGAACATCGGAGGGGGGAAATTAACCTTCCCGTGGACTGACTCTCCTGGCCAATTATTCTTCCCTTTTTTTTGCGGAATTCTACGATCTGTACTCCCCGTAGGAAGGCCTGGTGGAGGCTACATGCAGCTGGCAGTACCAGTTGCAAGTGCACCCAGTCTGTCACTGTCAGATAGCTACTCAATGGCAAATCATTTTTTGCCCAATTCTACGATCCGTACCCCCGTAGGAAGGCCTGGTGGAGGCTATATGCAGGTGGCAGTGCCCGTTGCGAGAGTGCACCCGGCCGGTCTGTCGCTGTCAGCTAGCTACTCAATGGCAAATCATTTTTTGCCCAATTCTACGATCCGTACCCCCCTAGGAAGGCCTGGTGGAGGCTATATGCAGGTGGCAGTGCCCGTTGCGAGAGTGCACCCGGCCGGTCTGTCACTGTCAGCTAGCTACTCAATGGCGAATAATCCGCACCACTTCCCGCCAGATTCAATCGATGCACAGTTTGCAAACCGGTAATCGTTGTGAAGAAACATGGCACCACTATCTATCTACATGGTAATCCGTCTCCCCTGGGTGCACCGAAGACAAGCCGAAAACCAACATGACAAATGGTTTTACCGGGAAAACTTCAACGTGCGTCTCGTAAGACAACCGCAACTGCATAATCTATTATCAGTCAGTACGGCAGGCAAGCACCATGGCTCACTGTGGCTTTACATTTACACGTACACACTTGACTTTAGGTGTTTCCTTAAAATTATGTATCATAGGAGTATCTTGGTTTGTTATTAACCATGCCCCAAATCGCGAAATTCGAATTTTGCTAGAGAGCGTCGACTGCGGCGTTTTCACCAGACCGTGTCACGCGTGATTTAATGTTATCTTAAAAATCTCCATACAGAAGAGTACTGACTGTAATACGTATGCCACAGGGAACTGACATCAGCAAGATACTGCTTTTAGCAGGGGGCTTATGCCTGTAATTCTCGTGGTGTTCTGAGGCCGTGCTACCTGCGGTCATGCGATGTTCTCTTCTAGGCAACATGCAAGTCATGACAAAATGTATGATCTGAGTCAGCGGAGCTTGGATATGTACTTATACTCTGAGTTTATGAAGCAGAAACTTGCCTTTTTTAATACCTTAAAACAGGGTCACCCGTATCTTTCACCATTAATTTTCAAAGCAAATTTCATACACTTTGCATAATACAAGATGGTTGAGACCAAAATGTCACGTCAGTCCTTCCCGACGGGAAGTTAACTTTAAAATACCAACCTGTCCTTGCCTGTCAGTACAGAGCCTGTCCCAGAGTCGCCTCCCATGTCATCTGTGTAACGATGACATTTACTTGTTGCAATTTCGACATCATGTTTTCAAGTTTCAACGGCAGAAGTCACTACATGGCAACTCAATGTCAATGAATCCTACAAATTTGTCCAGTATTGTACCAGGGAAAACTTCGCATGCAGATGGACACTGCACGAAATCCTAACTTTAAGCACGCCTTAAAGCTTGCGTAAAGGTACACACAAGTGAAGGAACGGATGCTTTAATTTGCGCGTTAAGAATAGATTTTGTGCAGTGGGAAATCTTTCATGTCAATCACTGCTGACCGACGTTGACGAATCTCGTCTATAAAGAATGAATTATGGATTCATCAGTGGTACTGGATAACGATTTTACAATAGACGGTACCTCTCCTACATGATATCAGCATCGGCAGCCATCACTCAAGACATCGATAATCGGTCTTCCTGGCAGTCCGAAATTGATCTAAGAGTTGCACGAATTAAAGTTTCTTCTTATGTGTCAATTACAGCTCTGTGGAACTAAATTTGTAACCCCAGCGTTGTGCCACGCTTACTTTAGTACCAATAGATCTGCTGAATTCAACATGGCCACATGATGGCATCAAGCGACGAGTCTATAAAATACTGCTCCATAAGAGTGCCATCTAAAATATCTGTCTAGGGTTTCTTCTGCGCCAAGGTTGTCCATACATTGTTGAAGGCTATGTATGTGAATTTGATTGTTACGTGCAAGCGTTTTCAAGTTGCAGCAATTGACATAGTATGGCTTAATTTCAAAATTGGGATGGAAATTTCACCTCATATTCGCAGGTACAAGACCAATATAGTTGCAAAATATGTCGACCTAACTTCTTCTGACAAATATTTTCCACGGGGTATCACCTGGCCTAGGACAAGGTGTGTATCTTATAATCCATCAGTTTGACATTTTCCGCACCACAGAGCACCGGCGGTGTAGTAACGGCACGGCACGGCTTATACATCATGAGGCTGCGCTATGACGACCAATCAGAGACCGACATCTGGTGACGGTTTTTTCAAATAACCATATGCTTGCCCCTGAGGTGTTACGGTTCATATACGGCGATATACGTTTGCCGGTGTTGTCGAGGTACATTCTGAAGGAACGGGACTCCGGAAACATGAAGAGACTACAGTTCTTACTTGACATTCTTTTCCTTTTCCCAGATTTTATTGCAAGTTTTGTTGCTTGTACCAATGATACAACTATTCTTTACACTATTGTATCTTAAGTTTTACCCGAAACATAACTGGAAAGTCCAGTGATAGATGAAGGTCAAGATATTGTCTACGACAGTGTGTGTAAAGGCAATCGTCATCGGCGACGTCGCGCCCGTAACATTCGTACGACAGCATACTCTCGTCTGTGTAAAGCGGGCTTATGTCAACAGAATGATATTAGTCACGACGATCGTTTATTCATCAGCCCTTTCATTGTTCTAATTCTTAACCATCAAAACTTGAGCATGGCCTTAGCGAAAATTGCACTGCGGTCGTTACTATAAATCTGACTTCCACGACGCTTTTCCCCCGGCTCGCTACATTAGGAACACACAAAGCGGAATTGTCAAGGCATCGCTCAAACCAAAATCGTGATTCAGGCCTTAATTGCACGAATATCCCGCCATCTTCCCATGTGGTGCTTTAAAAGCGCGTGATGAATAAAACATGCCATGCGTGATCACGCCTTTCGTGACAACACTGCTGAACAATCAGTAACTTTACATCCGTAAGTCTTGTGTGGGAGAGATCTTAATCATCATTTTCATATCAGCAATATTAGATATGCGTTTCCCATACTGCAGACTAAGACGTTTAGTAAGTCCCACTGCACGCCTTGTCTTCTCCATGCATCAGAAAACACACCACCCTACAACTCCGTTGTTTGCAGTCTAATCACCATTTTGCTTCTCTGATTGTAGCTGCACCATTGTCTCCCTTATCGCGCCCCAGGCACTGTCTAATGTATTTGAGATGTTGCATGTGTGCCAACAATCTTCAAGCAGGGCTTTTATTTCTGCTAAAGCTTAAAAGGTTTCGTCCTGCACAGTTGCGATTATGTCTTTCTGTAAGCCTGCTTGGTGCGATTTGATGGATGACTGGCAGCGGCGCCGAATCCTAAACTGTTGCAGATGACCTCCTTATATGCGTGAATACACAACGCGTGACCCCAGCAGTCCAAACTACGTGAGCAAAAAACCAAAGGGCACCTTTTCGCACGGTTAAAAAGGCTCATAAATGTTGTTCCGTTCCAGGGCACTTTATATTCAAAGGGCAACATAAGGTAGATTTTTTTTAACGTCAATGCTTCAGTTGCCGGCTCTTTCCTGGGGAATGACAAACTGAATATTTTTTTCGTCTCCATTTAAGTTTTAAATGTCGGCGGAGATAAATATCAGTCATTTTCGCAGTAGTTAGCAATGAATAAATAAATTAAACACGATAAGTGCATTTATCAGTATGTACAAGGAACATGCGGACACTTACATACATCAGTGTATTCCATTTGCAGTGAAAAATTATATCAGACTCTTCGTTCTTTGAAGTACTTTCTTGCTTCCTATAAGTGCTGTAAGCAAAGGTTATCATTTTATGGTGCCTCTCCAAGGGAATTACGTGCTGAAAATACGGATAGAGTCCACACAGCCTCCCCGGTAAGTTTGAGATCGCAGACTTCGGAACTTCACCCTCCGGGTGTTGGTCCAACGACCGAATCACTCACCCATCGTAGTGACTCAGCTCCAGAGTCACGGAGGGGGCAGACGTGCGTCTGTGCAGATATACTAATTATAGATATGTGGGACCTATGCCAACATTGCCTACACATGCGAATTAAAGTCTTTGGCTTGTTTACACACTCATAGATCAACGTTTTGCCATTTGCATACCAGGTTCAACATGAAGATCAGAATAATACTGATGCCATCTGAATTTGTGAAAATCACTGCTTATCTATGGAAGCCAGTAGCTGATACTCAAGCTTTGCTGCAAAACGCATTCCTTTTGAGACAAGATTATCTAGGCTGAGCATGCATCAAGGTTATCCTTGAACGAAAGAATCTGCAAGATGCCTTCATGATCAGATACTCACTTTGCAGAATCAATGTACAGTAGACATTTAGCATATCGCATGGAAACAGATATATTGACCATGCTAAATATAGACAGTATGGAAACTTTACGAGGGATGTCCATCTTATGTTCATATAAACTTCGCTTGGTAATCAGAAATTCCTTACGGCGTCCTCATTCTTACATGATTAACATCTCCGTTAGCGACTGGGCAGTGGAACAATCTATTCTCTCCTCGGGGGATAGAAGATAGACCCCCTGTCGAGTTGAACAGATTCCCGCTGGCATCTTACCAATTTTACCTTCATCAAGATCGGGTATTATAGACGTTGCAGGCGGAAATCGAAGTAATTCTGTCCAAAGTCAAATAAAAGCCACTAATCTCGCCGATACGGCATTCCTCGATCATGAGGCCTCATCAAGGTCACACCAAACTACGTCGTAATATGATGTAAATTGGAAAAAAAACGGGAAAGGGCGCGTTGTCTACTTTAGTGTGTTTGTTAGTAGCTTTTTTTTCAGATTTGGTATGTATTACATTTAGTTGTATATCATATTTTATCATTATCATCTTTTGTATTCCGCTGGAGGTGCCAGCTGTGTATAAGAACGTCTGACTGTCCCGTTGCCGGCGCCTCACATATTTTCTGTGAAGCTTTAATGAATAAATCAGAAGCGGAAGTGATGTTAGATAAAAGCTGCTGGTCTTACGGAGGTGATCTTTAGATATCAGATGATTATCTTGGAAGTTAACGTCTTGCGGAAGGGTTGAACGATCCTTCTTACATATGGTGACAATGACTTGACTCGACTCCAGATGAACTACTGACTCTAATACAAGCTGTACAATCATTAATCATGAGGCACTGGGCTCTATGTAAAATTCAGTAAAGCTAGCAATCACTTTTTGGACACTTCATACTTCTAAAGTTAAGCAAGACTAGATGTTCCGTGAGTGTAGTAAAAATTCATGTTTATGTGGTAGATTTACCATCTAACTATTCCATGCCTTTATATTCTTCAGATACAACCTTAAATCCACCCGCACTCCCGGCGTCCTCGGTAGCGGAAGGAAACATGGCCGGCAGCAAGGCGTTCATCAGTATACTCCTGTTCGCCTTCATCGGGGTCTTGAGCTGTCTGTTGAGGTAAGTCATCTTTTCTCGAACATGTTGGGGTTTCAAACCATTTTGGTGATAAGTTCCCTGTTTCATTTTGTCAAATCCTAGTATTCTTATGAAGTAAAGAGTAAACTTTATCCCCAACACTAGAATGAATTGGGACTTACCCAAATTTTCGGCTGACTCTGTCAACCGTGTTCACGGAATGGACCCGTCTACTCTTGGAGCGTGACGTCAGAGACACGTGACCATAGTAGCGGGTCACACGTGCCAGATAACTCGTGTCGCCCCCCGTCTCTGTTCCTATTCTTGTTCAGTCTGACAGGTTTGAAATGAGATTTGTCCAATTGGTGTCATGTTTTAACACTCACCCTCTTTTCCAACGTTGGCTAACTACTCCTCATCTTCATGCCGTCCTTCTTTTGAGCCCTGTCAGGCCTCAGTAGTTGATTCTACCCTCGCAGAACCTCTCCAGAACATGATCCTAGTGAGGCTGTGGATTTTGTGCGACTTGTTCAGTTTCCAAGATGCCCTACATTGAGAAAATGGGGTTTTGACAGATTCATTTATTGTACTTTGTTTAATCTCTCAGCTTAGTAATGCCAATGTGCCAAAACCCAGAGCTGAAAAGACAGCAATCTCTCTGTCAAGAAAATCGCATGTACAAATGTTAAATGGTACTGCAAAACACAGCTTTGGTATTTATAAATCACAGTGTGTTGTTCTCGTGTTTCTAAAAATATATTCGTTGGCATGGACATACCATAATGAGCCTAAGCACACGAAAAAGATGTGACAAGATATATCAAAGTCACAAAGAGAATCAGTTCATCAACAATTATGCCAGCTAATGAAATAACAGACGCCAAACGTCTCTGTGAGCATGGGCCTGATCAGTCATTACGCCCTGAAGGGTTCTGCTGTTTCTAGGAACCTGAGCAAGAAAACCCATTATCGCCGACACAGCATTCAATCAGATGGACACCTTATTACTCATAGTCTACGCCTTTAGTTTGGCTTTGTAGTAGTGGCCACCACATATACACTATCGCAAAGATTCTTTATTGACTCGAAAAATTACATGGACTTTCGTATGGTCTACTACAACTAAGATCAAACAAAGCTAAATATATGTATGAATAAAGTCATCCTACTTACAGAATATATGTATGCGGCAAACTACGTACAGAATATATGTCAGTGGCAACATTAGGGGCTTAACTATTCTCTAACATGCAGTCTCTAAGATTTAAACATTCTTTAATGTATTTCCCTATTTATGTAACGGATTTCGCATCTTGTCACATTTCGTAAACAAATCAATCGACATCTGTCGTATCATGCTGATTTAAAAAAAATCCATATCACGGATAAATAGGTATCATTCTTCTGGAAGAAAATATTGACTCCGATATTTACTTTCCTAGCAAAAGCGTCAACCGGTACTTCAACAAGCGGAAAAACCTCATGCACCAGTTAGAAGTTGAGATCTCTGCAGTACGACAGGAGTACGACTATGATGGGCCGACCGCTAGACGACTACAAAGGAGGTAAGAATAATGTAATTCTATTACCAGTCATGGTCTTTTCTTAGTAGATCTACTGATAGTCACTTATTTATACGCTAAATCCTGAAACATTAATTATATAATGTACTACATACTAGGATCATAGTAGGATGTACTAATACACTATACACAAGTGTGAATCTATTTGCCCAATAGTTTATCCTTTCCTTTTGAGACACATGGAGACATAGCTACATACTTTGCACATTACATGTTCATTCGTGGGCGCGCATGACATCAGGCATCTGAAACAGATATATAACAAAGCTCTCTTCTTTCCTCCTCCAGAGTCTCCATGATAGACAAGCGATGTAGAGAAGAAAGACTCATGTCGGACGGAATCATGTCTACCATCAGTGTGCCTTCCGACTTCAAATACCACGTGGATAATGAGCCCGGTAGGAGCGAGGATTTGTCTCTGCCAGGAAGACGGCCTAGCGTTCCGGTTGGGATATATCCTAGCCTTCCACCCAATGCTGCCAGAGAATGCCATGCAGAGATTCACGGCGAAACACTTGTACTTGAGAAACATTCTGAAGGAGGCTTGGTCATGCAAGACGGCATAGATGGATCGGGCAATGCCGTTGTAGGTTGGCGTCTGGCCAGCGAAGAATCTCCAGATATAGCTGAGACATATACCAAGCTGTGGACTCCACTGTACCCTTTAGCCTTCGCTTTCCGAGAGTACGCGTGGAGAGACGCTGTCACCGACATGGGGGACGCCTTCCACGGCGACGACAAGGACCACGAAAGCAGTGAGGAAGAATTAAGTGTGTTGGGGGGAGGGAAAGACGATACTCTGGAGACCACTGAGGGTAGAATACAGCATGAAATACAGGCCGAGGAAGCTGTAGGAAACGGGCTTGAACATCCTGACGTGCGGGACAAGTCTATGGCTGACAAGCGGCAATACAGCGACACGCCGTTCTTTCGCCCTATCCAAGCAGAGGACGCATCCATGTCGTCTGATCTTGATTATTACTCCTGTATTGATTCCGACGATTCCCTCCAAGTTGTCCGCAGACCGTCCACAGTTCATGTCCAAGTGTTAGAACGCCCCAGCGCGATAACTATATCGAAAAGTGAGGACGTCCTGTCAGAAAAGTCACCTCCGCTTGATGAGGAATATAACGGAGGCTCCACTTACAGGAGCCAAGGTGCGTCCCTCGGCCAGTCCGGTAGCAGTTCGGAGCTGCGGACTCCCAGTAGGCAATCTTCAGACAGTACAAGAAGAAGCCCATTAGTCCGGCAGATGGCTATTTCCAAACCAAGTTTTGATGATGACGAAGACACAACCAGAACATCTCCACCAATCAAAAAGCCACCACATCAATATGAGTCAGACGAGAGCACAGAGTCAAGGCAAAATATATTTATTCACCCTGCACTTGTACATAAAACACCAGATGACACGGGCACTTCACAGAAAGAGACAACGGACGGCGAGTCAAAGAACTCGCTGGCTAAGAGGCAGAACCTAACACTACCAATACATCCCTATGCAAGTGATGCTGCCAATTACAAGCGTCATTCGAAGGACCTGAGTCCCTCAGATGCCAGTGACATTGCATTCACTACTCCTTCGTCGGAATCAATGTATTCAACTTGGCCTACAAGAAAAAGCAGCACGGATTTGTCCAGGCAAAAGAGCAGCTCAAACGTATCTTATCAAGATATAGACAACTATTCCAGTATTGTTAGTACTGACGATAACTCCCCTTCAAACTATACTCTGCACCGTTTCTCATTATCTGAACGTCCTCAAGTGGAACAATGTAACACTCGACCAACAGATGTTTCAGATTCTAATTCTGATACTTGCGTGCTGAACATCGTATGTCGGCCAGGTAGAAAGATTGCCGACCTAACTCCGGACTCGCCTAGCAAGACTTATCCTTGGGCTGATAATAAAACCGAACCTATTTACAAACTCCGTGTTAACGAGGTAGGAGATGATGAGAACAGTGCGGGTGGTACTAAAATGGGAACAACAGCTTCAGAGCTGATAGCGAGACAGGACCCATCGTTCACACCAGGGGCTAATGAACTGGTGATTTCTTCGGATGAAGAATGTGGACGGACGTACGATAATCATCAACGAGGGGTTAACGTTGGGCAGGGCAATGTGCCCCTTGAATCGGATCAAAGCGTGATTAGATCTGAGCTAGCAGCTATCGCTTCTGGTAACGAAATCAGAACCACTGTCCAAGGAACTAGAGCGCCGTGTGATGCTGGTAGTTCCAGGATGTCTGTCTCAAGTGCTTCGGCTCGCTTTGGCTCCGAAAGGCATAGAGATGTGTACAGTCGCCGGTTTAGCACTGGCAGACAAGGGGTAAAAACAATAGAAAATGAGGGAATCCCGACGCGAGCTCACCTAGAAAAACACAGAAACAGTGAGTCATTTTTGCATAGCCAACATCACTCTATGGCCCCTTTCCGCAAGACTACAGACGATAGTCAAGAATATAAACAGTCCGAGTTACGGCTGCAGGATTCTGATGAGTCTGATAGTGTATTTGAACAAAACGTGCCCAGAAAGAGAGGTGGCGAGTCTCCTGATAACATCAACCCCATAAAGGATCGTGAAATCAGCGATAAAGGTGGTTCAATTCTACCCGCCTCGTTTAGACGGCCATCAAGAGACTCGCTTTGCAGTGTGGCAAGCGCCGGACACCAACATGAAGGGCGGTACAGGGGAGTCGCCAGAGCTGATGATGGGTGCGCGGACGTGATCACACCCGGGCATCACATGGTTAAAACATCAGCAGGGTTTACTGGCGAGCTTTCAACAACCAGTATAGATCTGGATAACTGCAAAGGTTCGCCAGAAGAACAAGCTGCTGTTAAAGTCCACAAATGCAGTGAACGCTGCCGTACACGTCAAAGATCTTGTGTCCTAGAGTCTGGATGTTGTACCACGGGGGAACAGGATAGCCAGGATTTCGAAACGTATACAGCTGTTGATGCAGAACGCCCAAGAGGTCTCAACAGTATCGACAAACGAGACAGTGGCTACCAAGAAACGAATACTACAGATTCTAGTTTTCAGGTGATGTCCAATACTGCATCGTCGAACTCAAAGGATGCTCAGGCAGCTCATGTCCGACCGTTGATACATGGTAACGGTCTGGGGCGTGGTGACGAGAAGAGTCGATCGCGCAACAGTGGTAACGTGCAGTACGACTCCGAACCCCGAACGTTACCTTTCACCCTGATCGACGACGTAGCGGAACTCACTGATTCAGAGACGGAGAGTTCTAGACCGTCATCTCTAACGCGACAGAGCATTTCTGAAACTGATGTATGACCAAATGAAGTCACAAACCTTGTCATATTTATATACCACACTTTCTTACCTCACTTTTCTTTCCTTAAACTGTGTGCGTGGAACATTTCGGCGTGGACCAATTCTCACCAGGAAGGCCGTATATACTTGCACAAGGAAGAGAACGAAAATAACTTTATTATGCTGAGCTCAATACGTCCGATGTGTTACACATTGCCGCCACTATTCCGATGACTAGGTATATTAAGATGGACGCTGATTACTTCTTGCAGAAAAGGTCAAATTGGTACTAGCCCATAACATGTGGAGCTAAGCGCAATTACCGAGCGCTACCAGACCGTATAATTTGTTTTCATACATACAAAACTTTAAATCACTATGCACGTATCATTCTACGGATACTCACCACAGTGAAACCGTCTTCTGATGGAATACGTATCATGAGTGTAAAATTCAAGTGTGCTTTGTCAACTAAGACACGGTATATAATATAGATATACATAATCTTCATTTGTAAGTACACATGTACGTGAAAGGACGGGAAGAAGATATTCTTCGACTTTTTCTGCAGCTGACTGGTTTTGTCTCTCATTTTGTCAAGTAGGGCAATCGTTACGTAAATAGGTGTTGCTGCTGGTTCCTGAAAATAATTTTGGCCATTCAATAGAAGAGAATATAATCTGTAGCACAAAATACAACGTGAACGAGCTGGAAAATGACTCTGTAAAACACAACCAACGTCAAAACATTTCTATACTTCCTAGTTTTAGAAAAAAAATGCAAGATACTATTTTATCTCTTGATAAAGCGCCACCTACGTCGACAGCAACTGAATTCTAATGACAACATCATTACCAATCGTGTATGATATCGCACCGTCTATGCATGACATTGTATGTGACAGCGACAACAAAGCAATCTGTGCTGACTGGCGTGTAGGAGGGAGATAAGCTCGCGTATCCTCGTTTCGAATCATGACGGTAAGACAGCTACAACCTGGGAACCTTCAGATGTTATCACTGCTCATCACCTGAGCGATTTACACGTCCCTAAAGAAAATAAAGCACAAGATTTATTGTTCTAGAGGCAGGTAAAAGATCGATCTCACTAAAGGAAATCACTGCAATACTGCAAGTCAGTATTCGCCAGACCGTTGCCGCGCTTGCCTACAGTGTAGTGGATATTATAGTCAGTGTTACAGGTACAGCCACATGTACCATATGTTTCGTATTTTATTAGCTTCTCCTTGTAAGAGATAGAATGCATATGAACAGCCTCTGTGCTGACAAGGAACAGTTTATCATCCCAAGAAACTGACAGCTACTAGTGAAAAGAGTGACCTTATATATGCTGACTACGCAGAAATCCACGAGAAGGGTCGTATGGTGACGATAATAACTTACTTATGATGAAGAAATTGTGTTTATTCGATAATCAATACATTCCCGGTGGGAAATGAGCTAAGTATAAAGCCAGCGATGGTGATTCAGTGACGTGGTATGATGCATGTTTCCCGACAATACCCCTGAGTCACTATCCAGACTATCCAGTGCCTGGTTCTGATGACCCTATATGAAGCGTACGTTCAGAAGATTAGCCATATTCCACATAGAAGAGCTGTCAGACCGGTCTAGTAGGTGGCCAGAGTTCATTTCACGGTAGAGGGGTCTGGGGATTTGAATAACAATTAGAAAATTTGCCAACAAAGTGTTGTCCTCAAATCGATCTTACTTTTCTCCGAACGATTATTTATACACTTTCCACTGCAGTATATCACTTATGTAAACAAACCCGTAGCAAACAGATTGAAAATGACAGACGTATATAAAAGATTTCGCTAGAAATGGCACAATCATTTAGACAACCCTACCTAACAAAACACCCTAGTCTAGCCTCTTGGGTGACGGGTAAGCCGGAGGCGACTTATACCTAAATCCATGGAGACCTGGACAAACAATAGCAAACCGTAAGAAGCACGCCACGTAGGGTAGTATTAGAAGTAGATCGGGTATGGTGCAGGTGTTTGTCCCACAGCAGCGCACACAAGCGCTGTTTTAATTTGAGTAACACGTCCGATCCTTATGAAAAGTGTTGTGTTGGTGTCCATGCCAAACTCTAGCTATGCTCTGATGTTGGTGCCGTTGCTGTTCCTGCTCATACCCGCATATTCCGTCACAGGTCAGACAGGTAGGTACTTGTTGTTCTTCTGTCCATAATGGCGGAGTGGTAAACTACTATTATCAGCCAACTGTGAGGAAAATCTCGTTGTATATCATCGAGCACTCATGATCATGAAGAGCTCGAATGAAAACATATCTTTGGCATCACAGTGCTGCAGAAAAAGTTGGTATCAAGCAGAAAACATGCCCACAAATGTTTTCTTGCAATTCAAGCACATCTGCAAACACATGATCGGAAACAGGGTTTGTTTACAAAAGGGATGAGTGCTCCAGATGGGCACATTGTGAGTAGAATCACGACACAAGGTAAGAATTCAAAATTACAAACTGTTTACGGTTTTCACAGTGTATGTATAGATTGTATACGAGACAGTATTTAACATCTTGTATACTATACTATGGCACAGATAGAACACCACTTTGTGTAATGTTCACATTTCGCTTATGCTTGGGTGACCATACATGAGGTGTTATTCAATTGAAATGGTCTGTACAGTAAAACACCTGGTTGAGCAATCATGTACTTGGAAACAATGCCTGAAACAACAAAAGAAACTGATACGCATGACGGAACCAAAAATGATGACGCAGACACATTAAAAATTTAACCATAATACGCCATAAAAATGTTCCAAATCAGCTTTAAATGGCTACATTTTTACTATGCGAACCCCGCTTAATAATCTAGTATAACTACGGTTTTATTCTCCTGCATGCTGGAGTTGTTAAAATTCGTAATACAGAGAAAACCATGTTACCATGATGATAGAAAATAGATAGAATACCCTTGGCGTTAAGCTGGCTGCCCTATATACATGTATGTAACACCTGGCACCAGACGGGGGAGGGGGGGGGGAGGTATCGTTTCCAGAACCGCGCCTGTCTAATTCTATGCCTGAATGGGTTATGGTTAAGATCAGGCACGGTTTTGGATAGTCTTCGCGTATCCATCCAGAATCGTGCCTGAGCATGGGTGTGGGTAGAGCACGGTTCCGGATACAGCAGGGGACTTGTAATGGAAACGAAGGCTTTCAACAGTATATGGGTAAAGACTACTATCGTTTTGTGTAGTTTGATTTTCTGACCATACTTTGTATATATATACCAACAGACTATCAAATATGTACCAATTCATAAACACATGACCACATGTACTTGCTGTTTCAAATCATAGGTCAGGACAACACTAGGACCTCATCACAACATATGGTCACAACTGATAACCCTACGCGAAGCATCAGGGACACAAATAACGTGACAGCACAGACCCAGGCCAAACACTCTGGAGCAGTCGCGAGATTTGAGCTGCCTGCGGTAGTTGGCGCTGTGGTCTTGCTTCTGATTCTATTTGGAGCCAGCATTGGTATCAGTAGACTTGTCAACTATTGCTACCACAGAGACGTGAACAGACTGGACTTTGAGTCAAAGCATGCTCCAGGTGCTCAACGAAACAAGAAGCAGAAAGATGACAAAAAGAAAGCCGGAATTCCAAGGACATCCAAAACAAACACGACGCCTTTCGGTGATAAGGACAGCAGCTGTCAACAAATGACGTTGTCATATGAAAATGCCACAACTAGTACTGTTTCTAAAGTTCGACAAGAAGCCTCTATCAATAATGGACACGTCCCATCGGATGAAGACAGAGCTACGGGAAGGACCTCGGACAGCCAAACGTTACGAGCAAATCCCGATGTTTGGACAGTTTTCAATAAAATCGCACCGCTCGACCTTGCCGCACGGCCCGAAGGACTACCAAAGACATCTGGAGACAGCCGACCGCCTCTCGTACAGCGGTACTCTGAACCGATACCAAAGCAGCAGCTTATCGTAGGGAAAAGTACGAACCAAGTCAAGGTGCTCAACCATCAGCCAATAACGGACGGGCTTTCAAAACTTCAACCTGAGGATGGCAAATATAGTACAACGGCACAACCGGATGACCAGTTATCAGCAAAGAAAAACCACTGTACAGACGATGAAACTGCCGACGAACCGTGTCAGGAACCAATCGCAGATGGCCTTTCTTTCCCATCAAAAGAACAATATGAAGGCAACGCCAGAACATCTCAAATGAAAGAACAAACATCAATACAGATGTATGGCCCTGCAAGCGAAGATCCGGACAGCGTGCTGTCCAATTCGCAACTCACAAATAATCAGTCGTCCCCGTCGAAAGAACAACTTGCAGACAGCGTAGACAGCAGTGTACCAAAGGAGCAATCGTCAGTGCAGATAGAGGATCCTAGTAGTCTAGTCAGCGACCTCGCTCAGAACAAAATATTGTTGCAGCAAGAAACGCGTGAAGAATATGACATCAACACGGCTGCACAGGACGTAAATAACTACGAATCCGACAAATCCAAAGAGACTGCGACCACTATTTCCAAAAAGAAGAAAAAGAAACGAAAGAGGAAGCGAAAAGACGACGATACACAATTAAAGGATGATCGCGAAGTAGAGAATAGAGACACGGCGATGCCGCCGGTAGTCGAAAGTGAGAGTGCAACTCCTAATGTTAAGACAACATTGAGTTCCAAGGCACCAAAGAGTCGTAAGAGAAAAAGGAAAGCAAGAAAAACATCGAATTCAGAAGTATTCAAAGACACAAATGTACTGGACGATACAGGAAGTAGTCACGCCATTGGCACAACCGTGGGAGACTTCCTTCCAGAAGTCGGGCAGGTGAATGCAAGGAAAAGAAAACTACTCGATATTCTAACTGCAGAGCGTGGACTTCTGTCACCCACCAGACGACAAACTTACACAGAACCAAGTACAGAATCGTTCAATGCTGGCTACCATGTGGTAGATATACACAGAGAAAAAGACGGTACAATATTGGGATTACCAGAAAAAAGATGGGATCACATATGCATTTTGATACTGATAATTATGCTGTAGATGACGGGTGTCACCTGAACGGTGGTTTTGAAAAAAGTGACGATGTATTCTTGGGTGACAAACACTCTCAGAGCGGTAGAACTGATACTAGTGACCAAAGTAGGGTGAAACAATCATCTATCCCAGATGTCAGTTACAGTCGACTACGTGCTCTATCAATGACGTCATCTATGTACGGGAAAAACAAGACGAACCCTCGCCAAAACTTGACCGACGGAGAACAGCATCAAATCTGTTGGGGTAGTGAAAGCAACGATTCTCAAAAAGAAATCCACGATCCGCAAGAGTATATTAAGCGTCTGGCACAGTTAAGAAAAAATAGATGTTCGTCTTCAACTAAGAGAGCAGTTAGCTGTACTGATGAATAATTCAGTTTCAGAACTTAAAGGATCGTGATGTCATGATAATCCAATCATTGTCAGAACATCCATTTTCGCGAAAGTCTGCGAGGGATTCGTTTCCGACTGGTGCACGCAGGACATCTTGCCCATGATTGACTCTCGTCAGTATGGATCTCTTAAAGGGAAATCTGCAACTCACTACCTTACAAGCCTAGTCCATTACTTAACAAGCACAACTGACAAACCTGGTTTCATCAATACACTGGTGCTGACTGATTTTACCCGAGCATTCGATATGGTTCATCACCCTACTGCTATCAACAAACTTATCTCCCTTGGAGTACGACGATCAATCATCCCGTGGATCTGCGCCTTTCTTTCGGAGAGACACCAACGTGTTAAGTACCAAGGAACTACGTCTGAATGGGAAACACTTACCTGCGGAGTTCCTCAGGGAACAAAGTTGGGACCTCTGGTATTCTTGGCACTAATCAACGATGCGGTACCAGCAGAGGAAACATCTACTGAAGGCTGGAAGTACGTAGATGATATGTCATTGGCCGAGTCCAGGCACAACAGTCTTCCCTCCACAATCCAAAGAGACATTGATAGCCTAGTTCACTGGACAGGATCTAATCATATGGAACTTAATCCATCTAAGTGCAAAGTAATGGTAGTATGTTTTATGAGAGAACCACCCCCACCTCCACAGTTGTCTGTGGGACCATCTGCATTGGAAGTAGTCCATGTTGCTAAAGTACTAGGTGTAACACTTCAATCTGATCTCAAGTGGTCCGCCCATGTAAACTCCATGGTGAGCAAAGCCAATCGTAGACTTTACCTGGTGCGAGTGCTAAAGAAGTATGGACTTGGTGATAATGACCTGATTCTTGTTTTCTGCGGTTTTGTAAGACCACTACTAGAGTACGCCTGCCCCGTCTGGCACCCAGGCATCACCTCTGTTCAGTCTAGATACATAGAGTCTGTGCAAAGGCGAGCGTGTAGAATCATACTGGGTAAGGGCTACGTCAACTATGACGCAGCCCTTGGCCAGCTGTCACTTATTTCTCTGTACCAGAGACGAGTTCTACTCTGTAAGAAGTTTGCAGTGTCTGTATCAAGATCCCCTACTTTCTCTGGGTGGTTACCGCCTACACGTGCAACTGTACATGGCAGAGAACTTAGGTCCAAAAATCAAATCAGCCAATTCAGCTGCAGAACATCTAGATTTAAGAACAGTACTTTACCCTTTATCGTACAGTTGCTAAATGATAGTTGACATGTTTGGAGTGTAAGTCACCATTGTATATGTACATAGTTGTTTGGAATTGAATTGCTATAGTTGATTTTATATTGTTCATATTATGTAAACCATGATACCACAATTCAGCCGAAGGGCTGCCATGGTATTGTATTTGTATAGTTGTGCAAATAAACCAGTCATTATTAAAAATAGTTTTACTGCAGCTTTGTGGATTGAAGAATTAAAGTAATTAGCAATCTTTCAATGTTGTATCGTTTATACAAGATTGATATTAAGTATTCGTCGTCAGTCATTTGCAATAATATAAAGAGCACAATCAGCATATCATCTTACCAAGGATGTTACTAATTTACCCGTGGGTGGGGTGGGGGTTAAAGGATGCAGTAAGTTCCCGAGTTGTCTTCGGTACACATGCATTTAAATCTGGCTATTCACAACGACAAGTGGCTCTCTAGCTCTGAACCTCATCTCACAAAACTGCACAAACGAGCATTAAAGCTGGGATGGAATATTTTGTGCTGATAATAATATCGGTATTTCCTTGAACTTACCACACCACGCGTCTTTCCTGGTGCATCCCACGGCCTTTGACCCTTGACCCCAAGCGCGGGAAATCTTGAGGCACATGGAAGAGACGTGGAAGTGTCCCGGTACGGAGGTACATGTACAGTGTATTTCTCTGTTTATCATTGCGTCGTAGCGCTTTTCAAGGCATCAGGAATCAATGTAGAAGTTCTTTAGGGTAAGGGGGTTCTCGATTACGATTTGGATGTTTTCTAAAGGTTCCAGGGTGCATCTGTTTGTAAATATAAATGGATATGGCTATGCATATACTGACTGACTTAAACAAATCCCACAGAAAATTTCTCGAAAAATTGAGTACCCATCGTAAAATGATACCAGAGTCGAAATATAGTATAAATTATGAAATATCAATTTTGAAGCTTATCAAATCTTAAAAAAGTTTCTTTAGAAATTGAGACAGTATCACAGTACACTTGGAAACAGCAGCATTTTTAATCACAACAAACCTTGGTTCAATGTGGCTTTATCAGCATAACATTACCTTGAACACAGCAAATGATATGTCAACAATTCAACTCTAGTATAGAATCTAACATTATAAAGTATTTTATCACAAATGACAGTTTTCTATCACAGTGTCTTCATGCTTTAAGTACTTCAAAGTTATCAAGATATTGGCTGTCAAATGTTCCTTAGTAATACAAGGTGTCATATCCTGATGGTAACCTATTTCAACATACAGAAAAAAATCAATATAGCAAAGTTATTAAGTTAACATTCTTGGTTAACATTTAAGAAACATTAATGGTAGATAGCAAAGACTCTTAGTACAAGTAACAGGTGAAAATAAATTTACAAGTTATCTCCAAGCAATCTTCCACTGCAAAATGACGAATACGTTGTATAACTTTTTTTATAAGACATTTCTTCCATTTAAATGAGCATCATGTAAATCTTTATTGATAGAGTAGCACTGAACTACACTCAGTTTTAACAAAACTAACTAAGGATTATAAGATGATCATCTGATGCATCCCTCTGGCTAGTTATAACATGCATTTGATGCAATAGGTTTATCTGTATTATTTGATTAAATCAAACAATATATACTCCTGTAGATCTAAGCACTTTCACACCAATTATCAAAACAAAGATATACTTATTGGTGTATCATTCACATCTTTGAACTCCAAAAGCATATAAAAGTCACCATGTCATTAGTAGAAAAACAAAATTCATGGTCATAATGTCTTACACTGAATAATATAGTAATAGAATAATGTTCCACTTGATTAATCATATCACATATAGTTGCAGCACAAATCCTTAGCAGCAGCAAAATATATCTTATACTTAACTCTTTCAGAGTAAAAAAAGTTATGTACAGTAACAAAAAGAGGTTATTCCCATGTGGCAGTCACAATTCATGTCATGGATAAATTAATTCCAGTCTTACACAAAGGAAGGGTTCAGGATCATAGCAGCGGATATCACTGGCATTTTTCATCCAATCAACAATTCTTTTTTCTTCTGCTGTTGTCAGCTCATGTATAAATTGTTTTGTTCTATCTTCATTTTGCTTTTTTTTTCCTTTTATATTTCTACACCACTGACTCTACCTGTTCTGTTACTTTAATATCTCAAGTCATTAGTGACACACGTTCTGTAAATGAATTACAATATTCCTTTTCTCAAGTTTGGATCCCTGTGAATAGTGGTAGGCACAGCACCCTGCATAACACAGTTTGTATTTTCAATTTTATGTAAATCACAAATAAGCTGTTTTACCAAGTACACTGTGCAAAGCAAACTTTGTTAGTTGTATTGGAACAGTAGTCAGTAGTATCTGTACTACTCAGGGCTCTACAATGGCTTCATGGGAATACGAATATCACTTGGGGTCACAGAGTCACGCAAGTTGGGATACAGACGATTGGTTCTGATAGGGTCCATGGAGCGTCCTCCGGGCAGCACGACGTCGCTCAAGGGATAGATGCCACTTCTTAGGTCCACGGAGGACCCATCCTCACTTTCGTTTTCGTAGCGTGGTCTCTCGGACATGGACGTTGATGGTCTTTCTGATTGCTGGTCGTCGTTATCGTATTGCGGTGGAGCATCTGGGCTGACTTTTGACAACCATGCTGCCATTCGCAGGCTTTGATGCCTTTCAACGTAAGCTTGGTTTCGGTAGTGCTGACTAGGAAGAGAGTCAATATCCTGGTAGATGGGTTCTTGATCATGAGGAGAAGGTCCTATTCTGCTTGAAGGTCTTGAATATAGGCCTGTCTTTTTCTTCTTTAGGTGCCAAGCAAGTACCACTGATATAAAACAACAAAATGGCATGGGCTATTTATTAAGTAAAGACATGAAATGTAGAGAAACACAATATTGCCATGCCAGGACTTTAACAGTTAATGCAGGAAAACTTGGCAGGAAGTTTAAGTCAATCAGTCACTAATTAATGCGTATAGCAACATAAGTTCCAGATTCATTCTACACTGTTTTAACAAAAAACAATACAGAAGACACATAATGAAAATGGAATGATTTGGTGTAAGAACTACAAACATCAAACATGTACATACCTCCAAACAAGATGACAACAACTCCACCCACACATCCCACGGCAATGTAGACAACAAATAGATCATCAGATTCTGAAGAAAAGACAAAAACAAGCCACATTTAAGATCTGAAACAAACTGATGAATGGAATGAAGCACGTCTGTCGTCTGCAATAGCTATAGGAACTGTAAAAATCCTTCACCAGCCTAGAAAGACAAATTCATCACCTTCACCTAAATGTTTTTTCAGAATATGGCTTTAGATATTTAATTTCTGTTCTTGATGAATGTATGGTCCACATAAACTTTCAAAAAAATTGATAGTATAAATACTACATAATGGATCATCATGACCCTGCACACAAGTAGTATAAAGATGGATGCATACCCTGACCATAATATTGACGATTATCATTATCATAATAGTATTTACATTAACTAAATCATAGTTGGATAGATGATGCCAGGACTACTTAGACCTTTCATTAATTACTGAATTGGCTGTGGCTGTCATTGTCTTTTACAAGTAATATAATTTAAACTGAGATTTTCAGGAAGTGGACAGGAAAGAGATTGTGAAAATCAGTCCCAAACCTTGCTCTGTACATTGTCCATGGCCCATCTCTACAGACACATCAAAATCATCCAGCTCCTCTCTACTGGTGAGGACTTCCTTCAAATTTGGAACGTCGTATTCTCCTCTATGTTCCGGTGGAATCTTGAAGGTCATTGCCAGCTCAACCAATACTTTACCTCCTGATCCCTCTCTATAAAGATTCAAACATAATAAGAATGCAGAAAAAACTTTCCCTGATGTACGTGAAATGGTGTACTTGTTGTTGATGAAAGTTTAGAATCATAATGGTGACACTAAAGCTAAAAAAAATATCCTACATCTAGCTTGGATAATTTCAAACAGCATTCTGTTAGGGCAAGAAGAGCTTAAGAACTCTGTTAGCTACACATGAACATTAAACATTATTCAGCAAAACAAAATAGGAGGCTTTAACATCTTTCCCATCATATGATAGCAATCGTAAAGTTGTCATTAGCTACCGTAGAGGAAAACCTCTTACCTGATTTCATTGTAAGATGCGTTGATCCTCCAGGACTCATAGCCATTTTCTTTATAAGCACGCTGTGTCTGTAATGAAAATTTGATCATCATTATCAGCCTGTATTAGTGGGGACCAGGCTATTACATATTTTACTCCACCTAGCCCTATCAAGTATAAAGTCAAACTTCTGCAATGCACTCTGCCACTTGGTTTCCATAGAACAGATGAATCAAACTATTATAAGAAAATTTGGTACCCGTGGCATAACTAGTGTACAATAGTAAACTTGGGCAACTGTGCATACAACACTGACAAAAGATGAATTGATTGTAGACTTGAATGTTGACTCAAATTGAAAGTTTGAATTTTCAGTGCGAAAGTAACTTACCTTGTTAGCTACATTTGAGCCCATGTTATCTTTTCTTGTATCTAACCAACCCTCTATGTCTTTGTAGCTCATGGTGATGATGGTGACATAAGCGCAGAGTTCCTCTGGATCTGGAAAATTATCACATTATCAAATATTATGTTTTTAAATATGCCCAACCTTGTATATGTTCTACCTTTAATTTTCTCTGTCAGATCAGTATATATATATATATATATATATATTCTCCTGGTTACCATCATGCCTACTTGTGAAGGAGTTATGACATAGAGAATTACCAAGTCATGCTGTACTTTTTCATTCCCTGAACACCAATTATGTATAGTATGGCACAGAACAACTTACGGTCAGCTGTCTGGCAGTGTTTCCCACTGAATCCACGGTCACACTGGCAAGCCGATTGACCCGCTCCATTCACAACACAATGGCCTGCATCTGGGTAGCAGTACAAGTCTTCACCATCATCATCATCATCATCATCACCATCATAGCATTTTGAGCATTCACAAGTTGGAGTGAACCCACCATACAGACCCTCTTCGGCACACACAAAGTCATCCTCAGGACAGTCACATGCACATGTGTTGCCATTCGCAAAAGCTGTGCCTCCGTTCTGACATAGGTTTTGTCTCTGAGTCTCTGTACACACAATAATTTCGCTTTCACAATTTGTTCCTGTATTGCCATCTGGGCAGATACAATCATATCCTTCAAATCTCTTATTGACACATGTTGCCCCATTCTGGCAAGGGTTGGGTGCACAGTAGTCAATTATGTCTTCACAGCGATCGCCTTCCGTTCCCTTCTTACAGCCACAAATGAAAGTGTCTCGTTGTGTCCCATTTCTAGCACAAGTCCCATCGTTTTGGCACGTATCACTGGAGCAAACGTCAGGCTCTTCACAGTTGTCTGTTTCAATGTCGCCGACACAATCACAGTCGTAGCCATGACCAGAAGTTACTTCACAGGTTCCATTGTTCAAGCATGGATTCTCCCTACATGGAGTAGGCGGGAGGAGTTGGCAGGTCTTTCCTTCAAATCTTGGTGAGCATGTACAGCTTCCGTTCAAGCTGTCACATGTTCCATCGTTTTCACACGTGACGTCGGCACACAAGTTAGTGCTTTCACAGTTCCTGTATGGATCATACCGATTGCTAGCACAGTCACAGTCGTAACCAGTTGAGGATGATTTGCAGGTCCCACCATTTTTACATGGGTTCGGCTCACAGTTGTTTGCTGGCTCTGTGCAGTTCTTTCCTCCCCAGCCATTAATGCATATACATTTGTAGTCATTGACCGACACATTGCAAAGTGCACCATTTTGACAGGGTGAATATTCACAAAAGTTGATCACACGTGAACAGTTTGGACCTTCATATCCTGGGGCGCATGTGCAGTTGTAGGCACCAACAGTGTTGACACAGAGCACATGGACGCCATGGCTGCTGCAGATGTCCTCTTCCTCACACTCATCAAAGTCTGTAGGAAACAAGGACAGGATAGTATAAGATCACTTTCTGTGTTAACCTGATTTGATTATGAAGTACTAGAGTCAAGCAGTCTGAACATCTGTGCACATCAACATGTTTTATTTGCCCAATAAGCTCAGATCTTATTGGCAAAATTATCATCAAGCAATTTCAATACCAGATGCAATCAGTCAACCTGTACATTTTCAATAGCATAATATACAACCTACATGTACTTAGAAATAATGAATGTTAATGATGTGCTTTATATTCAAAGTAACTTTTATGTTTTTGCAGCAAGTCAGCCATGTTCTTAGTTTCAAAGTTTCAAAGCCAACTGGCAGTTAAACTGATTCCGTTCTCTCACCGTGGCATTGGGAGGGGGACTCCTGTACAGCAGTTGTGTCTACTCTGCTCAGGAAGTCTGTCCATCCCCTCAGGGTACCCAAGTCATTGGAACATCCCTGTGCCTGTGTGTTGATGTCAGCTGGAGGCAACACTGTACTGTACAGGTTCAGACGACTTAGCTGACCAGCGAAAGCCTTAAGGGAATGTGGAGTGCTTGCAGCAGGGTTGTTCACCTGTCCTGAAAGTTTGGAAAAGAAATTACATGATATTTAGTGCAATGTTATAAAATCAATTCAAAAGTGCTGAAAGGTACAACTGCATAACTAACTTTAATTAGAAAGTTCATGCACCAACAGTATATATGTGCACTGGCTAAATTGCCATTAACTGTGGCCTACCAGTAAAATAAGAATACATTCTTAGTATATTGACCAACCTTTTCTAAGTGTACTATTGTAAAATGTTTTGTTGAGAGACAGTAACATTACATACCAAGAACAAAAGTGCCTCCTCCTTGGATGGTTTGACCTGTTGCCAGACCTGTTCCAGTTTCTTCCAGGCTGCCATTGAGAAACACTTGCCAGGAGCCATCAATGCTCTGCCAGGTCACACACACATGGGTCCACTCTCCTACGTTTGCTGCAACCCTTGTGTAAGCAACCTCTCCATTCACATACAACTGCATGAAAGAGAAGGCAATGATTAATGATAATCCAATACACAAGCTTATCAAGAGCTACATTGTAGGGTTGGCAACAAGATGATTGCAATGAGTTAGCATTCAGTGTTTCCTCTGGTATGGTAGTCATCCATTGCTTAAATGATAGCCAACTCGTATAAACATATTTATGCATAGTAAAGAGAACAGATAATGTTCATCTGATTCAGCTTTCCTGGACAGTACAGTCTGATATTGATATACGTGAAGTACACTGCACATTCAACATTTACTCACTTCAAAACCGCCATAGTCCGTCAAAGTAAGCAGGTTGTCATGTGGAGTTTCCCATGTGTCCATGACATATGAAACAGGAGTCCCAAACTTCAGCTGGTCAGAAGTCTTCATCCAGAAGGACACAGTGATTGCTGTAATGTCAGGGATGTTCCCTGCTGCTGCATAGTGTGCACTTGATCCATCCATGACAAAGTCAAAATCTGGAGATGGGTCTAAAAGCAAAGATAAAGGACAGTCATGTATATGTTCATAGATTTGTTTGCTAAAGATGACTGGACAATCCCAGATCATACTCAAGTTCATCCTCCTCCTTCCAACTCTGTAGTCATCATTATCATCCGTCGTCTTTGTCGGGCGGGGTTAGCTGTTGCACGACTGCACTCCACAGAGATCTGTCAGCCATGGTTGATTTAAGATCTTCTGTATCGAATCCAGTGTCTCTTGAGATGGTTCTTGGGTAAGTAAGTTTTCTAGAATATGTTACTATCTAGTAAATCCATGTACCACAAAATTTCTCAACACACATAAGAATTGTTAGAACTTACTTTGTTCGCAGTTTGTTCCAATGAAGCCCACGGCACACAGACATCTGTATCCGTTTTGTTCATCCTCACAGGTGCCTCCATTGTCACATGGGTCACTCGCACACTCATCAATGTCAGTCTCACAGTTGTCTCCTGTAAGTTTGGAAATGGAACATGTTTAGTCTTGGAAGAAGGGTGCATGTCTGTCGGAAAAATCTAAAGCTACTAAACATTTAAAATCAAATTTTGTCCACTTAAGGCCACACCAATTTAATTTGTTGGTTCTCGGATTTTTTCAGAAAAAATATGAAGCGACAGGGCGAAAAAAAATAAAAACAAGAAGCCATAGGCGACAATTCTCCGTGAAATTTTATAATTTGCAGATTGGGAGGTGGTATTGGCACTGGCATGCTTGCAGACGACGTATAAAATTGCATGCCGATTGAACAAAGGGGACCGTGGGTTTTAGCTACGGAAAAACGGGTACCGCTCAAGTCAACGTTATTGCTTAACGAAACAACATGATCACAACAGCAACGGTTAGCACAGTTGCACACGGAAAACACCGCCCCACATAACCGCTACGGTAAAAACAAAGACACGTGCACAAAGTCAACTGCGCAACTGGCGGTCAGTCTAAAACCACGTCAACAATTTTAACACTTGCCGCTCAAGTCAACTGCTTTAACAAAACAACATGGCCACCACAGCAACGTTAGCACAGTTGCACACGGAAACAACAGATATCTTGGCGCATTCTCCGCGCTCCGACCAATTTCAGGTCGCTATATTATAAGCTCTAAACAGTACAGTGTGTGAGCTCTACCGAACAACTATGATATTAACATCTTGCCAGACAATTAAATAGACCTGACCTTAGGTGCAAACTATAAGTCACAATCCCAACAGATACTCACAAACAAATATACACAACAACCACCTAATATCTGCTTAGAGAACCTCGCCTACCACATAACTACTTAACCTACGGCCTATTCCACACGATTGTAAAAATAGGGGTGATTTTGAAATATCAAATTTACCTCGATATAAAAACCGCTACGGTGAAAACAAAGACACGTGCATCAACACGGACATAACGGCACACCACATGCCCAAATACATAGAAATACAACGTACACAAACATGACTTTTACGTGCGAACACATTTCACAATTCCGCCCATTCATAAACCATTACGGTCCGCATCTGGTCTGCATTAAAAACCGCACCGCACATCTGCATTAAGGATGCTCGACCCCCCCGCTATTCAAAACAACGGGTTTTTCGCGGCCGGTCCCATGTGCCCCTAAATGTAGGGGTGCTTTTCGAATATTATCTTGACCGCGAAAACACCTACGGTAAATATTGATATACGTGCATCACCACTGGCATGCCTGCAGACGACGTATAAAATTAAATGCCGATTGAACACAGGGAACCGTGAGTTTTAGCTGCGAACACGAAAAACCGGCTGACCCGAATACTCCTGCAGGAGGTATGCCTCCTTCACGGAGTAATAAAAACAGGCCTGGGCATCCTATTATAGCCCCAAATGCTAGAATTGGTGCCATGAAGTCAACACAAAAGACTGGGTTAAAATTTGAATAATGAATTTTGAACTTTTAATCAAACCAGTGCATTGGTAGATGTAATAACTGTAACAACTAGGAGTAACAGGTCTTTCTTGAACTGTTGGAGGCAAAATATGAGCATTTTTGAGTTGATTCAGAACCAGAATTTTTTTTTTTTGCAAATCAGAAAAAAATGAAGAGGCGAATCCGAGAACCAACAAATTAAATTGGTGTGGCCTAAGTGTCTTTCTACCAATATCGTCACCTCACCTTCAAAGCCAGCTGCACAGGAACAGCTGTAGGCATTGACCAGGTCTGTACAGTCCCCACCATTCTGGCAGGGCTGGGACTGGCACTCATCAATATCAATATCACAGTCTTTTCCTGAATGGTGGCGAGAGCATGCAAACACATGGGTAAACAAAAAATGTTTCACAGCAGTGTCATGTAGGTTGCTTCACCATGTCAGTTTGTCATACTGATTGTTCCTTGCACAAAACTGCAATAAAACTATTTACATGTATCATTGCTACATATCCATAATTACAAAAGCACATAACAAAAGACATGGAAGTATGTATTTGTTACATACCTGAGTACCCAGCTGAGCAGGTGCAGCTGTAGTCAGCCACCAGGTCATGACAGGTGCCATGTCGACATGGAGAGAAGGCACAGTCATCGATGTTTATAGAACAATTAGTGCCATCGTATCCAGCCATGCAGTAGCAATTGTAGGCATTCACCTGAGGAAAACAAAAAAATATGAAAGTTGTACTCATGAACAACACTCTGATTTATGAACAAACTCTAATGTTATCAACAGTTGATCTTAATTACCATTATCTCTGATCTTCTGCACTTCAGAACCAACAAACAAGTCATCATCTTCTGTAAATGTATAACGTTAATGTGTTGTGGTGCAGTAAAAACTTACCTCGTCTGTACAGGATGCTCCATTCTCACAAGGGTTTGGAGAGCAGTCATTAATATCAATTTCACAGAGTTGGCCTGGGCAAGACAAAAATTAATACATCACTGCAGAGAAACTTGGAAGCAAAATAAATTATGATCATAGAAATGCTTTAACATTATGCTTATCATCATGTTTAAGCCCTGTCTCAAAAACACAATCAGTAGATACAGTCAAACTTGTACAGGTGACCACCTTTACATAAGGATCACCTGGCTAATGTGACTACTTTTTGGTGGACCTTTATATAGATTATTTTCCCATTGACCCAAACCTATCTATAATATCCACCTGTCTACAAAGACAAGATTTTATTGGTCCCCTGAGTGGGCATCTTGGGCAGTTTTGACTGTATGTCCAATTTCAGTGTTGATAAAATCTTTAAGATAGTGCTTGCGTGTTCTTTGAAATTGTCAGTCTTTTCAATCTGATATAGCCTTTGGTTTCAACCTACAGCTGCATTCCATTTGCTCACCTGTATATCCAGGTGCACAGTGACAGGTGAACATGTTGATACCGTCCTGGCAGGTGGAGCCATGCTGACAGGGGTTCTGAGCACACTCATTAATGTTGATCTCACAGTGTGTTCCTGTGAAACCAGCTGTACAGGTGCACTCGTAGCCCCTTACTGGGTCCTCCTGGCAGGTACCATTGTTGCATGGGTCAGGGCTGCATGGGTCTTGGGTAAAACATAACGGTACACCATCAAGCTTGCGACTGTGACTGAGCAATTCTAAAATTGACTTGGTAAAAACAAATACTGCAGCAGATTTTTCATCCTTTTGATCCTGCATACATATGATTTGACAATCACACCTAGTCTAGTAAACTGGTATCTGTTTCTATGATACAAAAGTTATTGTGCCAAATGTTTAAAAAACATGTGCAAACATGCAATACAAAGTCATTTTACCTTTCACAACAATAGTGAAGTCATCAATAGAGGCAGCAACATTTCCCATCATGCCTGTACCCAGTTGGTGAAGAAATGCTTGCCGGAAAGTGCCCAGATTTGGTTGACCCTCACTGGGCGAAGCAGCATAATCAGCAGTACATGTTGTCAACCTACTGGTACTACGGATGGACCTGCAATATGTTACAGTGTAAGTGTTTAAAAACCCTTCAGTAATTATACAAAAACTGTTTGAATTAGCTATTGTAGTGAATTTACCTCTTTTTCTAATACTCTAAAGTCATAGCAGTCAAATCTTTGGCCAAAATAGCACAGCTTCAGGTTGTCAGTTTTGATTTGCAATTTTCTCTCCTTTCGTTACTGGACTTAGATCTGGCCTAGCAGAATTGCACCACAACAACAAACCACATCCCCACACCACAACCCCACCATTGGAACTTTAGGTTGAAACCTTCTGACCTGACCTGAGCATATAGGTATATTAGATATGTACAAGATAGGATTATTATTTTGCAATGACTGAAATAAGGCTATATATATATATTAGTCTTACCTGGTAGGTCTAGAAGTAACCTCAGTGACAGTCATCTCTCCAGGAAGGCCGGTGGCCTCAAACATCATCATAAACTGAGAAAAAAAAATTATAATATTTACAGATTTTGAATGGGTGACTACATAAATGCAAGACAACCAATCCCAGAAATACTGTTTTTGCCATCAAAACAAGATGATATTGTATTGCAAAAACCTATTTGGCCCAATACACCACTAACAGCAATCAGCATCAGTCGTTTTATCCTGTGCCAATCGTAAGATATGCAGTTATATTTTGTTTCTTTCAGACTAAAAAACACCCACCCAAGGCACATTTGTAAATCATATTTACCATGCTGTTAAAATACGACAGGAAAGGAAAATTCATAGGCCTTCATAAAAGTGGACTTGTAACTACTTACATTCTCATTGTAGGTTTGAAGGTCCAGGTTGTACGTTATGACCAATGTGATGGTTAAAACATACAGTTGGTGAGCTGCAAACAAAATAGATATCATGGATTAGATTCTAGGTTAAATAGATAGTCATGAATGGTTGTAGGATAACCATATAATAAGTCCAGAATGATCTACACATAAATAGTGAAATAACAAAAGAAATTGAAATGATGGTTCACTAAATAAATTTTTTCCTTATCATTAACACTGACCTCCTGACCTCCTTCTCTATTAAATATCTTTGTGAAAGCATCTTTGATTTTTTAAATGGATACTCTACCTTACATCGGTGAAGGTTAGACATCCAGGTGATAAATACGCCAAAAAAGGACTGCAGGAGAATTGCAGATTTATAATGGTTTGTGCTTATAAATCTGCAATTCTCCTGCAGTCCTTTAGTGTCACTGACGAAAGGTAGTGGATGCTACCTGAAACATCTGACCGTTTCCAAAATCATATCCAGCTGCTTGAGTAACTGTTTTGGCAATACTCTACCTTTACAGTCAGACTCGCTGGTTGCTCCGGATGCATCTGTCTCATACCCATCAGGACATGACACACATTCCCTCTGTCCTGTCTCTGTTTGGTAGGTGTCTTCAGCACAGGTGCTACAAGGTACCACTCCAGTAGGAGAGGAACTTCCAGCTGGACACACAACTGTAAGACCAACCAACATATTTTATGCTGGGCATAGTGAGGAGCTTAAATCTTTAGTAGTTTCTGCTTTTCTTACTGCTGGTATATGCTGCATTTCTTAGTTTTATCACCATTATATGTAGTGTGCCTCTGAACCACCATATGTTTTTATCATGTTTAGTTTTCAGGTTTTTTGAAATTCTTTACCTTTGAAACATTTTTAATGCATTCATCTGTCCTTGGTGCTGAAAATGTGATTTGAGCATTGGATTTCAACTCAGGTATATCAAATCACAAGCAATAACGTAAGTAGTTGCCACTGTAATACCATGAAAAAATTATCTCATAGACTAGTATTGTTCATATTTTGTTTATTGTACAATACAGTTTTAAAAAAGTCTTTACATTTAGTAATGAAGTATTTAGTACTGATCATGGTTCAGTTTTAAAAAAGTATTTACATTTAGTAATAAAGTATTTAGTACTGATCATGGTTCAGTTTTAAAAAAGTCTTTACATTTAGTAATGAAGTATTTAGTACTGCTCATATAACCATGATCCATTTAATCATTTACGCCCATTCTCCGTTAACGTGTGCAATTGGGGGTAGAAAATGGTGAAAAATAAAGTTCTTCCAAATACCTAACAAATGTGATGAACTTGTTACCAGTATTGTCGACTATCTTTTGCCAATTTTGTACGGTGCTACCACCTATACTTTTCGAGATATTAAGTTTTTTGTCTGTAGATATGGTAATCTCCGTAACAAACCACCTAAGACATCACCAAATAGCCAAAACAAGCTCACGTGCTACATCTGCTTGGAGATTAAAGCAGGGAGAGTAAACCTTCTGTACTATGATTTTCTAGCAAGACAAGGTCAACTACAGTATTGTTACAGTTGATGAAATGCTGTTAATCGAATCCTTTTCCTGTAAATTCGATAACACAGTGAAGAAAAAAATGATATCGTAGGTTAGACGATAACGTAGGTTAGAATTATGCTTACGATGATCAATACAATCCAAGCCGTCAGCCCTTACACTATAAAATTTACATGCAAATGTATATCTGATGACCCTCTTTCTGATGAATGGAAGTGTAAGTATCTGTCTTTAATCTCAATGGAATAACCATGATAACGTAGGTTAGAATTGAAAATTGACAAACGGCCTGACGCTGTTTGTTGTTGTCATTTTTCCGATACTCGTGTTTTGTTCTCCCTGCCATGGATTTGTTTCGCAAAAAACACAGTCTAGCGGATAAGACAGTGTGAAAATTATTGTGAAATGTCTTTTCGTGGGCGAATTATACCCGTCTATCTTTCCATAACGTAGGTTAGACAAAATCTTGCGACAAAACTAAGACGGCATCAGATTTAGTATGGACGCCAGCTGGACAAGTTCATCCACCTGTGGCAAGACAGTTTGGTGGATAGGTGTAGATTATGACTGAAAATTAAGTAAACTCACACGTTTTCATTGTTTAAACCCGACGTTTTGTGCGTTACTAGTGGTTGCGACAGGTGATTTTAGCGTGTTTCTTAGCAAAATCTTCGCCTGGACGACCCGAAGGCAGCTGACAGTTGCGGTAAAACATAACTTAGTATATTACTATCATGTACTGATAACAGAAAAGCACAAGATACGCAGTTATTGCTTCTTTTAAAAACTTGGTGGCCCACTACTATCATGCGACAGCAATTGCACACGTTAACGAAGAATGGGCGTTACGTATGTGTTGTCACACCAATAAACAACTAGGGGCTTAACATAACAGCTTTAAGTAACATGGGATGTGTACCTTTGCAGTCATTTTCACTGGTGGATCCCTCAGCTTCAGTTGATGTGCCATTGGAACACCGCTCACATGACGTGGACTTCTCATTAGGTTGGTATGAACCAACTTCACACGGTGTGCAGTCCTCCAATCCTGTGCTGGAGTAGTGGCCAGGAGAGCAGAATTCTGTTGACAAAGTTGGAAATTTTCTCATTATTATCAACATATTGTGAAACTTGGAAAAAAATTCCTTCCAAAATACTGACAACTTTAACATTTCCTACTGGATACTTTTACTTTTGAATGCCATTTAGTTCACTTTTCTTTGTGGTTAATAATTGCAGCATGTTGTATTTCACACATGTTGAAACCAGTCATGTTAAGTTAAAAACACTAAGCAAGTGACAGCAATAAGACCCACGTCTGCATTCTGTGATGTTGATAGCTCCCATCCTTGTGGTGTCTGTACCATCAGGACAGGGCAGACACTCCTGTTGTGCCTCCTGGTCCTGGTACTGTCCATGGGTGCACAACACACAGCTGTCCCCTGACTTGTAAGTTCCCACAGGACAGTTCACTACGGGAAATAGTAAAGAAGGAAAGTTCCCATCAACTCTTTTGGTACTACATGTATACCTACATTTAGTATCTACTCCCTAAACATCCTTCAATCCATGTAATCTGTAGTAGAATCTTCTAAACTCTAAAAGAATGACGCTATACGTAACCATGTGTCTAATATATACTGGCAACAATAAAAGTTCATAGGCTGAAAAATGCAAGTAAATATCCATGTAACATTACACTGTACTTACCACATAGGATATTGGGATTTTCTTGTACACAACCAGGAATGTTTCTCACCTTGCTTACGTTTCGGTGTCTATCACACACCTTCCTCAGAGCTTCTGACTGGAGTTTTGCTTTTTGCCACTATCCAAAGTAGGTGGCGCTGTTCTGGTTGTGTACAAGAAAATTCCAATGTCCTATTTTCTACCAACCTGATGAAATTATTTACAGATGTACTTACCACAAGATGCTTCATAAGCACTTGGCTGTTTGGAAACTTGACCATCCTCACAAGTGGTGTCCAGCCCAGGATCTGATCCATCATAGGAGCCAGCCTGGGCATTACAGGTTATGCTCACTCCTGCTATTACAATGGTGATGTCCATAGAGCCATCATCCACTGCATCTGGTAATTCATAGTAAAATTCATCCAGGATGTCTATAAGGTCACTCTGGTCACCTGATGACACAGTTCCACCTGCAGGCACCCCCACTCTTATGATAAACACAATGGTGACTACAAAGTTTGTTGCTCGTGCCTTACGTCTCGATTCAACATCATGCAGATCTTCTATCTTCCTGCTGTGTACAGGTCGTTTTAGCTGACGACGTTCACTCATTGGGCTGTTCTGTGCTATGTCGCGTCTGCGCCGTGCTGTATCACAGGTGACGTTGATTTCAGGTAGAGTGCATTCGTGGTTTGCACACTGTGTTTCCACAACGCTGAGCTTAAAGAATGATTCATTGAAGCTGCTTCTGATTTCCTCTCGAACTGTTTCATTACAGCTGTCAGCTGATAGATCATACTGGATTGTGTTTGTTTGAGTTGCAGTTCTTGTATGATGTTCGGCTGGGGAAAAAGATGAGAAGGATTGGTCTACTAAACAAACAATTGAGAACAGAATCAAAAAACAGTCATGCTTTTTTTCAACTTTTAATAGAATGAGTTAAATGTTATTTTATCATGGGAAATGTACATGCCAAACTAGGTAAAATAAATCATGCATTTACCATAGAGCTGGAGCCCACTTACTGCATGATTCACACACACACACACTCACACAAAGATATATAACATTGTATCTATTACATAACTACACAAATACCTGCACAGTTTGGCCAGTTGGGTTCAGGTGTCCAGACACCTGAGTAGCTACAAAGATATTCAGATTCAGGGCTTCCTGGAAAGTCATAGCCAGCATCACATGACAGGGTGCAGCGCTCCTGGTGGGTGGAAGTGGCAGTGCAGGTGGACGACCCATGCAGGGGATCAGCCGGGATGTTGCAGTCAGGAGCTGAAATACAAAAAAAATTCAAACTATCTTTTTTAGTTCATCGAACTTAAACTGAACAGTCTTAAGCTTGGCTATGAATTAAAGACCTACTATAGTTTGTGCTTCAAGTATCGACTTGCCAATTTCCATTTGTGAGGGTTTAGTCATGGAAGTTGCTAACCCCAGCCAAGTTATTACCTTCATACAGTCTTTTGCATTCTTTTGTTTGATTGTACACTTCTCCACTCTTCAAAGGTTAATTTTATGGACAACTCCTTCTCCCCTTCATCTAAAAACACACCCTAATAACAGCCCATTTCAAATTTTCCTAGCAGGTACATTGTTGTAATAGAAGACTTATAATCACATGTTATACCTTTGAGAATAACTTGAAAAGAGCACAGGTTGACTGCTCGGTAGCCCTGGGCATTACAGTGGATGTTGTGGGTGCCTAGCGAGGCAGACTCCCCCTTCGTTCGGTCACACTCGGTGCTGACGGTGTTGTTAGCGGCATCAAGATAAACTGGGTCAGGCCAGTCCAGGGCGCCGGTGGTGGTGTTGACTGTGATGGTTGTGGTACCGGGGCAAAACTCCAGGGATGGTGGCTGGGACGCTAGCAGAGAAAATTACAAATGATTAAATCCAACTTCAGCTCAGTCAAAGAACACTGGTAATACCTTGTTTTGGGGCTTGATACCTTCTAAATTGTAGAGAAACTCAGTCTATTGTGTAGGCCATTGAAAGTAAATGTTATGTAACATTAACTGATGGTATATTTCAGTAATTTCTTGATGCCTGTCTCTGAATTTCTGCCACCTAGCCCATCATGCAATGATCAATAGCTTACCTTCCACTATGAGCCGTCTCTCGCAGGAAGCCTCATTTCCAGCAGCATCTGTGACTTTGTAGGTCAGGGTGTGGATGCCAACAAGGAAGTCGTATGGGTTGCTGTATGCTGGCACGACAGTGTAACTGTTGTAGGAGCCAGAGTTGTCACTTATCTCAGGTGCATCGTTATTCCAGTAGAACGTCTTCTTGTTTCCATCATCTGAATAAAGGGTTCTGTCACTGGGGCAGCGTATGTTTGGTGGCTGGGTATCTGAAAACGGGGAATTTTCAAAGTGAAACAGGTTCTGACTGATATCACTTAGACTTACGATATTTTGCAATATTCTATGTATTCAATTTAGAGTGGCAAAAAAGAATTTCTTGGTGACATCAACATCCTTTAATTTAATAAAGTTTATCAGATATAGTAACATTTAAGACACACAATAGGCCTAATAACCATTAACAATATTTACTACATTTAAAACCTTTTGTAAGCTTCTAGGTGAACTGATGAGAACAGGGATATTTTGATTGTATATTGAGCTCTGCAACTATCTTTTTAATTCAATCACATCTGGCCACAAAACGATAGAGAAACAGTATATATAAACATGCTCTTGATGACTGACCATTACAGGTGCTAGCCACACCAGAGTCGGTCCACTGGTCATTACTCTGGCACGTCCTGTTTGCTGGGCCCACCAGCAGGAAACCGTCATCACAGCTGTAGGTACACACTGTCAGGTACTCAGGTTTGTCTCCATAGCAGTTAGATGGGGAGATCTGACCGTAGGCTGGAGGAACCAGGGATGGGCACTCGGTTGCTGTATAAGGATATAAGGGCAAGTTGAAATACATGTAATCTGTAAAATCACGATTTTTTTTGCGGTACTTTCTTTTTGCTGTACCGCCACCGCAAATGTAGAGTTCCACGAACGTTTTCATTCTCCATTTTTCTCAAACCACCAACTTTTGCTACCGCGAACATAAAATGATTTACAGTAACATGGCTTTTCAATGGCAAAACCTATTGATATTAAAAGATGACCCCGATATGTTTGACTCAGGAGAAATAAACTAACACTTTAAACCAAATACAACAGGGTATATCCATTTCATTTTTTGTTGTTAGATGATTTCACTTGAGAGTTATTTCAGCTTCACTATAACTGCACCATAACTTCAGCACCAAGGATAGTACGGTTCCTGAGAATTGCTTACGTTGACATTGAGTTCTTGTCCCATTCCAGGCTCCATCTGCTGTGCATGTCCTCTCTGTGGAACCGTATGTCCTGTACCCTTCTGCACAGGTGATTGTGGCCACTGTTCCGTAGGTGTAATCACCGTATGTGGAATGATCGTATGTAACAGTCATTCCAGCTGTTTCCGTGATGCTTCCACATGCCACCACTGTTGTATAAGAAAAAAAGAAAAATGTCAAGTTTCTTTGCCTGCCTCCCCAATCGATCTGTTCAGTTTTCAGGGTCATTTTATTTAAATATCCTTATCAAATATTCCACATTTTCCCCATCAATGGACTCTGATTTCTATTGATTACAGAAAAGGAAATTTGGGAAAAAATACACATTCTCCCCAGCTTTTGATGTAAATCAAGAATAGCTTTTTCTGACCTTGACAGGTGGGTGGTGCTCTGGGAACCCAGCTGTCCCCAACACACTGCAGCCTGGTGGCATCTGAGGTGGAGAAGCCCTCGTCACACTGGAAGTAGCAGAAGTCTCCAGGTGTGTTTTTACAGGTGGTGTAGGTGTTCACCTGTGCCTCGTTAGCTGGGCTGTAGATGTGGAAGCTGGTGGCATGTGACACCGAAGGCAAAACTGGACACAAGACCTCTGTGAAAATCAGAAAGTGATCGATATAATATGTTTATATACTCTGTGTGTATGTATCTGTGTATTTGTTTGTGTGTTGAGTGTGCATGTACATATGATGTTTATTCACATCTAGCTGTATCTTCAAAAATGTGGGTAGATATATATTAGATGGATAGATTCTATCTACCCACATCTATCTCATGGTATGCATGCCTCTCTATTTGTGCAAAATATGCATTAATCAATCTAGCAATCAACAGATAGGCAGCAAAATAGGTTAACATTCATGATAACACGATATTTGCTCTTGCAACATATTAAAATCATATGGACATTAGACAGTTCTGAATGTTGCTTTGAGGTTAATCGGGCATGACCGACATGGAGACAAGACAAGTTCCTTTCTGTTGGTCACGAATCTGTCTCCAGTCAACCTTGGTATACGTACATAGATGTTATTGCCATGGCAACAACACATACAACAACAAACACTATTGAACTCGGACATGAGCCAGGCCTTGATGACAAAGGATAGGAATTAGGGAAGATCACAGCAGTGGTAGAAAGGGAACCCAGATAGATGCATTGAAGCCAAAGGAACCTTCTGTTATTCAAAATGTTGATCACATGGTACCGGGTAGAACATTCTACATGCTTTACCATCATGGTATTGTACTGTATATGCAAATAGTTAAAATCTTAAATGAATAAAAGTAATCCACATAAAATATAAAAGTAAACTACGTATCTTTTCCTGCTTTAAAACCTAGATATTGGAACTGCTGATATGACCTGCAGTGTGCCAAATTTCTAAAGCAACAGACTGAAAATCAAATGTCCTTGCTTTTGGCCCTTGTACTTGCTCTTAAAGAAAATGAAAACATGCAGAAAAATCATGGTCTAGTGGTTAGGATTTGGTGCTCTCACTGCCAAGGCCCGGGTTCCCAGTGTGGGAACCACAGTAACTGAAACAATAGGCGAGTAGCACAGTCTCCTGGCCCCGGGAATCGAACCCGGGTCTACAGCTCCCGAACCCAACGCCATAACTGCTAGGCCAAAAGGTGGGTCAGTTAGTGGCGCTTGAATCCACTGTTACACTCCTAAGGGGTATGATGCTTATTTGAAATAGAGGAACTGAGTCTAGTTTCCATGGTCTAATAGAGATAACCTTCCTCCCACCATATGAAATGTTCCGAGTCCCTTGCATTCAAACAATTTACCAGGAAAAAGGGCATGCTCCACTGCAAAATAATAATAAAAGAAAGCACCACTGAATCTTAAGAAGAGGAACTACTGGTTGGTTCCTGATAAATGATATCAGAATGATGTGTTACAAGAGAGAAGAGCCAAGACTACTCTTCCATACATCATTGGTGCATAAAAAAATACAATGTGTATGCATATCATGGCACTTATGTTGTACATAGGTGAAAAACATTGACATGGATACACCTACTGGTAATGTCAACTCTGTTATATCAACAGTGACGTCAATGGCACGGTGTAGTCTTACTTCACGGCCAACAACAAGTGAAACTGTACCTGCTCATGCGATGAATGGGCGCATTGTCACAACAAAACTCAAAATAGTGGGTGACATCAAGGAAGGGATGGGAAGGGGAATTTTTTTCAACATTAGGCTGAGCCATTTCCTTGATCTGTTGTGCAACATCTTCTCAATTTAGGAAAGGTCTAAAATCATTTTAACATGAGTCTATTCTAACCAAGTATTTCACATGTAAAGTTATCATTTTACTAGTACATGTATACAGCTTGTCCCATACTTTTCATACTCACATTTGAGACAATTTGATACATTTTATATTTTAGTTAATAATAATAAGATGCTTAAAGAGTAGCCAAGGACTGTGCTGCATGGCAAGGCATAATGACAGGAACGCAAGGCCAAGGGGGGCAGTACCAGACAGCCCAGGCCTGAGCCTGTCAAACAGTACTTGCTTACAATGCTTTTAACCGAGGCAAGAGCAAACAATAAAAAAATAAGGTTGTTCAACTTCTAAGCAAATACAATTCTTACATTACAGTAGCACAAATTTCTAGCCACTAATAAACAATTTTCAACCTCCTTGAGCACTAAAGTTGGTCAGACTGTTAATTAAATCAAGGAGGTAAAAAACTCCTTGGTTAAATGCAATCATTGAAGCAAAGTAGACACTCCAACTTCTAAGTGATTGGCAGTTGGAAGTGAAGGAGCATATAAGTGACAGGGTATGGTTCACATAAGATGTACTTCAAGTCATTTCAAGTATTAAAGGACTTACCTGCACAATCTTCAACAGATGTGGTTCCACTTGGTGAAGATTTGTTTCCAGGACAAGCTGTGCAGGTGCCAGGGCCAGCACTGTCCTTGTATGTGTCCACTGGGCAGGCTGGCAAAGACAAAAATGTTCGTTTAGTTAGATTTTCACAGTTTAGATGTATCACTGTGTGTTTGAATATGGATGAAAAGAATATTATTCTGTAATGAGATACAAACAATTCATGTTTTATACCTATATGTCTGACATGACGTATAACGGTGAATCAACTTAGTCTCTACCAGACTAACTGCGCGGGCTATAATAGGGAGATATTTGCTAGGGGAGTCTGGCCGCCTTGAGGTTGACTGGCCGCGGACCGACTCTATTGGCCAGCTATTCCCTTCTTTTGCCGAATTCTACGATTTGTACCCCCGTAGGAAGGCCTGGTGGAGGCTAGAATCAACTCATGAATCAATATCTTGCCGTACCTTGGCAGGTTATTCCATCGCCATGGTAACCAGGGTTGCAGACACAGTGGTACTGTCCCAGGCCGGTGTCGCAGGCACAGGATGCTGACATGTCACACTGTCGGCAGTAGCTCCTCTGTGTCACCTCCCAGGACGAGTTCTCTGGAACTTAAACAACACAATAGTTAGTTTTTACAGCGAAATGTGTAACCATTACACAGGATGTTTATTTTCTAGTCAATACTTGCAATCTGGAATGATTTTTGTAGTGATTGTAATATGATGGCTCAAAAATACCCTTTGCTAATTACATGACAGGAATGCAGAGGCTATATTACTCTGACATTTGCTCACCCATATAAAATATTTAGTGCCAGTGTCTATTACTTATATCATATATTGGAAAATGAATGTTTTAGACAAGAATTTAGTTACTGAAAAATACTAAGATAACTGTTAAGGTCTTTATCAAAATTCTTTCATGTTAAGTACAGTAGTACAATTTAGAGAAATATGGTCGTGGTATGATCATATCATAGGTACCTAGACCCACCAAACGTATACCATAAACAATTTCTGGACTCTTTGCTGAATTTTGCATGATGTGGGGAGAAAACATACCTTTGTGAATGAGCTTTGACGCCTGTCGTAGGGTTGAGAAGCTGTCAATGTTGAAGGCATTGCGGCTGGAGCTAGCCACTGACTCCAGCTCAGCCTCATCTGCACCGTTCACGCCCACTGTGAAAACCTCCAGCTGTGTGCCCATCCCTTCTGAGTCCCACCCTGCCCATCTCAGAGACCTGATCTCCGCCGAGGCCACCGCAGGAGGAGCACCAATGGTGGAGTAGGAGTCAGTGATGAGGACGACAGCTTTCTTGGCATCTGAGCGGGACTCCATAAGAACCTCTTTTGCTTGTCTGAGAGCATCTGTTGTAGCCGTCAGACCTCGATTTTGAGGAACCTCTTCCCTCACCTCATCCAGCCGACTGAAGACAGTGCATTTGGTCTCGTCCCTGCTGTCCAAATAATTGATTCTTACCGAAGCTTCTGTGCTGTAGGTGATGAGAGAAACTCTGGTGTGGTCGGAGTCCACTGTGAACCATGACAGGATTTCCTTGACGAAGTTGATCATGAACAGGAAACCTCTGCTGACCTTGTCCTCAGAAAACGCCGACTGGTCCACTACGAACACCAAGTCCACCTTCTCTCCAGGTGTGGACAGGTAAGGTGTGAGGACGTTGGCCACATCGGCCTCCGTCTGGGCGACTACTGCGTTATGGTGGAAAACATGAAGGAGAAAAACACATGCAAACAGCATGCTTTGTCGAGCTAGGAAGGCAGCCATTACCTCTGAACAACGTTAAGCAGTAAAATATGGTAAAGCCACTGCCTAAGACCGACGTTGAACTTCGTGTACGAGCAACTTCGATCAGAAACGACGAAGTTAATGTGCGGCACCTTCCAAACACGTCTCCCAAGTGCGCACAACACAAACACACCGACAGGACCGCGACATTTAACACGTAACTTCCTTGAAAGTATCGCGTTTCGGCCTTTTGTCTGCCCGTACCTTGTGGCAGGTACCATATTTATCTAGAGAAATGTGATGCTCCCCGCAACAATGTACTTCGCCGCAATTGGCTTTGAAGAAGCCACGTGATGTTTTCTCATGATTGTCACTCGCTATTTCAGAGGACTGACGTCGTTTTTCAGGGAAGTGCAGGTGGAACCCCCTTATTTGGCATCGAAACGTCCTAGAGCAACTTATAACATTAAACTTTCTTCCTTCAAGATGCTTTTTTTTCTTTTCTCTGATCTCTTTCTTTTCTCTCCAGTAGTAACAGCTTCCAAACGTTTTAGCCGTTGCATTGCTGTGTGATACTAATTAAAGCATCTTAGATTCACTGTGTGAATATCCCAACGTTTGAATAACAGTTTTTAGCACATGAAGTCGCGGCAAAGATGATTTTGACTGAGTACGACATCATGAACAAAGAAACACAAGCGGAGTATTTTAAATGTAACGTTATACATATCTCTAGAATTCTAGATATCATTACGGGTCGTTTTAGAAATAGCATGTTACATTAAGGTTATATATAAAGAGCTAAAGGATCATGCCAAACGAAGACAAAAGAATATCTTGCAACGTCTGTATGACGCTTAGCGTTACATTCAAAGGACCACAAGTTTACGGCAGTTCTGACGCAAAAAGTGATCTCTAGCGATAACTGTAGAAACGCATGATGCATTTTGAATGTGAACGCCGCTGACGGTTCTAACTGGCGAAACAATGTAACGTTATGATACTAGTACGTGCATCTGCTCGTCCTCATTTTAAGTAAAAAATTTAACCGTTTACGGGAAAAGGTATAATTGTTTCAGACGGGACTCGCTTAGGGGATTCAGTGCGTAATTCTGAAGTGACTTCTAGCGGTTAAGGTCTACTTTGCAGACGACCGCCCATCTAGCTCTAACCGCCCTGTCAAGCGTCGGGGCTTGTCATGTGTTTGATTTAAAACGTAAACTTGAACTTGATACGCGTTGTAGACCACCACCCTTACACTCTTGTAATGTAGGTCGGCGGTTCAGATCCAAACGAAACCCCTAAGCAACAAATAAAAAGTTAACGATGTTGCCCTTTCCGATAACACGACAAAACGGGAAGTCTTGTGCTATACCAAGGCCTGATTTGGATTAGGAATAAGAGGTTCATTAACTCCTGCCCCTGGGTATATCCCCAGTTACCATTAAAGCCCCGAGCCTGAAAAAAACCCCGGCTCGTTTATCAACTGTCTTGTACGAGAACACACTTCCGAATAACTCCCCATTCAGTCTATCGTATGAATTCTTCAACGTCCAAAAGAACTTATGATAGTGGGATGCGAGCAAAGTTTTATCATGTGTTTAAGGTCCGTGCGTTAGTGGCATGTTTGTAATTTCTCCATCAGCAATTTTAGTCCAGATCCTGTTCACTTGATCGTGTGGCGAATCATTAAAGCTCGAGAAAAAATCTTTCCCGCCACAAGGGAGCCGTATGCATGAACATGCTTCTCCTGTTATGGTCTAGTCCACTGCGGAGGCGTACTTTACATTCCTCCCCGATTGCACGGCCATGTAAAGTATCCCACCTTCCCCTGGATGTGAAGTCACGTCGAAATCCCACTTTTCACCACTCTACCAGGACATTCCACCTGTCCGGACCGCGGTACTACTCCCACGCACCCGTCACATAAGTTCCTGTGAGTGCCTATAAAAAAGATAACCCTTTAAACCCAAAGGCAAGAGCTTTGCTGAGTGATCGTCCCTAGACTTGGCTTCTGTTTTCGACATTAACTCTTTCTAGAGAACTAGCAGGCCCGAAAACAGAAAAAAGGTGTTTCCGCCCTAGTACTGAGCCTTTCCATCGGCACGCCCGCTTTGATGTTTCTCCAAGTTACACGCACCAAATATAAGTATGTGACCAAAGAGGTTATCTCCCTATAACCTCCTTGATGTGGCTATACTATTTCTAGGGAAAGGCCTCGATCTGCTCCTAGCATTCACCCGTAGAAATCTCCACATCTCAATAACCTAGATGAAAGTACACGTAACAGTCCGACCGGAAGCATTAGGCCAAGAGTTGATTGTAACTCAATACAATGTCAACTTTAACGGACTTAAGTGTGGTCAGTAAGATTAGCTGTAGATTTCTACAGAAGATATTTCTGTAGTTTTAAACACAAACGTTCGTACTAGACCAAGCGAAAAACTTCTGTCAAATACAAACATACTAACTATGTATCTTCGAATTCTTGACATGACGTTACATGGTTATAAAACACGCAGTGAAATCTGAGTCGGTCGATCCAATCGCCTTAAGAAGAAATTCGAAGAATGAAAATGAGGTCACGGTGCTTATAAAATGTCGCATTGGCCGGATACAACTTGACATTCATCCCGAGTGACTGTTTTTAGTTTTCACCCACGAGGTTTTCTAAATTCTTTACCACGAAGTCCAAACGGAGAAGTCACCCCGCACGTTCTCACGCCTTCACATTTCACACATACGTGACGACTTTGCCACAACCTCACTATTACAAGTTCACTTTCCCCAGGGCGGACCTCTTTAGTCACGCCTCGTGACTCCAAATGCAGATGTATAGCAGGGCAAACAAGTCAATGCACTATTTCCACAAGTCTACAACACAACAAAAATATATCTTAACTTTTCGGTATCATAACTTCCCTATATGACTATGCCATATCATACACATCTTGTATCTTATTCTGATATGTCCTATCGTATGTTTTTGAATCAGAGGCATGCACGGTCTTCGATAAGCTCTTTTCGGCCAATTCATTCCGGAAGTGACTAACGCTACATGTTTTTTTTTCTTCTTCAAGTAAGCCGATTTTACTGGAGATCAAAAACATGGACTGGTAACAAGAGTTGGGTTTGCGTCTCGCCTGGACGGCTAGTGATAGTTAGGCTCCAGCGCACCTATTCATCCGCCTTGCTGGATTGGCCAGCACGCACCGCACGTACCCTGCACACCTGAAGGACCATGACGTCAGAACCACACCAGACGGGATGAGTGAACAACAGAAAACAAAGTGTCTTCCATATATGGCAGTTTGCTAATGTCGGGGCCTTTTGCCTCAGGCAATGATTTTTCAGCGCATGAGCTATTTTAGGGAAAAGCAACTGTTATAGAACCAGTCAAATTTTGCGTTTCCACGTGTGTGCATGTAGTTGTTTTTGTTGTTTGTGTTAAACCACTTCTGTTGTGATTTTTGAGTAAGAGGCTTTTTTGTCGGCTCTTCAAAAAGTTGTGTTTCTGGTTGGACCAGACCACCCCGTGTCGCAGTTGGGTGTCAAACGCGCAGGTTGATACACATGATAGGCAGCAAGATGGCGGCAGGGAGGGGGTTAGGAGCGAGACCCGGACGTTTCTTCGCTATCACCGCTCTCCTACTGACGGTTGGATGCTCGATCGTTGCCGCAGGAAGTTGTAAGTGTATCTACTTCATGTGGATCGTTTGAAAAATAACGTACGTAGATGGGTTCTGCTGTTTCGCAGTGGTAATAGAACTGCATGTGTTTACCGATACTCTATTTCCTCATGGTCAACTCTGCCGTCCGGAGCGGTTGTTTCAGTAAACAAACTGAGAGGACAATTAGTTTTCTCCACGCTTCTATCAGGAATAGCTTCTGTAGGCTGTACAGGGCATTGCTGTATGTAGTCATGGTTTTGTTTGATGTCGGACTAGATTTATCCGGCGTACATGACCCGGGCTTGGCGACTGTCTCGACCGTCCCGTTTGGGAATGTGGAAGGCGTGCCTCTCGGCGTCCTTCGGTCTTCCCTTCGCATCAGCTATGTTTGATATCTGGCGCCACTAAAAATATGATGCAACAATATTGGTACAAACACATCGACACGCACGTTCTTTTTCCTATCTCCAGAAACAGCAATTTCTAGAAGTAATCTCATGTGTATCTGACCACAGAAGGCGATTTGTGCGTACTTGTTACACCATGGGACGGCAGACCGCCGACGGCGAAGACGACCGTTTTAGCAGAACATGACTCAACTTGTTTTAGCCGAAAATCCAAAATTTCTTTTACCCTGAATAACGTTTTACAAGATCTGTCATCCTGAAAAGTGCCACCAACGTTGTCTTCCGACAATAATGGCATTTAACGATAGCAAAGCTTCAAACTGTATGAGATAAAGTCGTGGGCATGTTTTCACAGGCTGACTGGGAGGCCTTCATGGCAGATTTGTAGGATTTATTTCCTGTCAGTTGAAACAACTATCCTTAGATTAGCTTACTGCGAACTGGATACAACAACAATATCATTTGTAAAACACAAGTTTCACTTGTGCCCTTTCATAATGCTACTTTTGTGGTGAATGGAATCTTAGGTTTTGACAATAGTGAAGTGTGTGCAGTGTTAGAAAGCAGTCTGGGGGCATGTTATGGCTGTGGTACTTTCCCATGAGTGGGCATGTTCTCTAACTGGGTCATATTACTCCAATTAGTTATGGTAAATGCAAAAGATCTCCATCTGAGATAACATGGGGAATGATCGAATATGAACACAACACTTTGTTAGAAGCTGAATAGTCAGTGTGTATTGAAATGTACTGAAATAGGAACATATATCATCTGACAGATAAAACATACACCTTGGGATCAAAGAGGAGCCCACTTGGATGACAGCTTTAAATCTTATTAACTGGAGAATAAAGTAAACAAATTGTGTTTGTTGTTTCAAGTGGGCGGAAACCTTTGGGTGGCCACTACTGCCGCTAATAGCATGGGCATGTGTACCCCCAGACACCAGGGGGTTGGGTTTTGTCTTCCCCTTGTGTTGGCCATGGGAAAATCACCTTGATGTAAACTTGCTGCACATTGTTTTTCACCACAGGAAGTTGCAATAGCAGAGAGCCTCCACATGAGGCAAGCAGCAGGAGTTCTGTTGAAGATGATGAATTGTCTGAGGGCTGTTCCAAGTTCAAGGGGTTGCCAGGAAAATATCAATAAAAGATAAAGGCTTGGAATCAAAAACAATTTTTATGCCCCAAAAAGTCTGGCGTATAAGGAGGCTAAAAATACAAAGTTTTGGGGGAATACACCCCATAAACTGGCCGGTGGCCTATGCAAATGCAAATTTGTGTCTGGTCCAGAGATTTCAGTGAAAAGTCAACAGACAGAACAATGAGAGAAAAGAAAGGGTGCAACAAACGCTGTACTGTAAATACAATGCAGACTAGACCCATAGAAAATACTAATGGGAGTTGCGAGATTTGATAATGGCGCCTGTCAAATTAGTTCTTATTTCATGGTATACATCTATAGGCTGGTACATCTAGTATATATGACTTTGCTTTATAATATTGCTAACCTTGCAGTTTGTTTTTCAGAGAGAAGAAGTGCTAGCAGCTAATTCATGTTTGTTTTGAACAAAGCTATATAAAGTTTATGGCCCTCCACGTACAGGTTTCAGATTACATGAAGTTGTTTTTCTTTCCAAACAGCTGATGCACCCTATCTGCTGGTGGCCAATGCCTCTACTGTGAGCAAAGTCAGCCTGGAAAATGGATACGTCCTAGACGTGCTACTCTCAGGGGTAAGCATAAATAACTTACTTCCCCTTTGCAGACACAGGTAGATTGTATCATCCACGCAGGTGGGCTAAAAGAGCTCAGCAGGAAGTCCTTTTGTTCGTAAGTCGTCTGTTTGCATTTACCTGACAACCTGCCAGGCATTTCCCCTTCCCAGTCTTCATTTGTTCTTTGTCACAGACTGAAAACTATTGTCTGTTTGCCATGTCTAGGGATGTTGGGGCTCCTGTTTTCAAGTGTCTGGGGCCAGGCTATCCTTACTTTCCTATCCACTCTTTTCATCTTCATCATGTTGTTTGCATGCATCTTGTCTCAAAAAGCTCATGGCTTGTCTGAGGACCTACATGTATAAAACACTATCATGACTATGGATGATCAGAATTAGTGGAGATCTAGAATGTCCGGGTAACCAAGTCGAACTGATTTGTTTCTTACCATACTGTTATCTGGATGTTCATGTCCCACAAATGAAAACACAGTTTGACAATCAGCACATACCCGTAAATCGTGAAAATTAAATAGCACTAATCAATTAATTAATAACTTGGAAGCAAGCAGTAAAATTTCCTCAGTGAAAAGGTTGAAATAACTCCAGCCAAGAAACCAGAGAAGTATGAAAAAGCAGCCAGGTGAAAACAACACCAGGTGAGCTTAAAGGAAATGTTATTGAGAATGTCTTCGGTGTTATGTTACAGCATAGTTCACAGTCAACTGGCACACCTGTTGAAATGAACTTGACAAGATATGGCTGTGTACACAATAAAGTAAATAGACCTTAAAAACATACCTTGCCCTTATTTCATGAATATAGATGAACAAATATACTTTCTTGAAACCATGTTCTGTAATTTTTTACCTGACACAGTTACAGACACACCACACCTGCCCTTAATAAATGAGAGTGACTGAGTCTTACCAAAGGCTCAAACTAGGCTTTCCCTTCCTGCTAAGATATGTGGCATGTTTAATTTTGGTTTCCGCTTTCATCCCATAAGCTACCTCTAATCAAGGGTTTCCATGGTTTTCCTTAGCCTCCTTTGCAGGCGTTTTCCACGGGGGGAGGTAGGGCTGATTTTTCCCGGCGCGGTCGGCGTTTTTTTTTGGGGGGGGGGGCTTATTTGCAAGTTCTACGATGTTTTGTAGCCTGGGTACCATCCTGGTTAGTTTACGTCCGCTCCCACAGTCGCTATCGACCATAGCGACTGTGGGAGCGGACGTAAACTAACCAGGATGGTACCCAGGCTAGATGTTTTGATCTCAAGATAGAACGCGATAGAGATTTTGCCGGCGACCCTGTATTCCCTCCACCACGGGAGGGAATACAGGGTCGCCGGCAAAATCTCTATCGCGTGCTATCTTGAGATCAAAACATCGTAGAACTTGCAAATAAGCCCCCCCCCCAAAAAAAACGCCGACCGCGCCGGGAAAAATCAGCCCTACCTCCCCCCCGTGGAAAACGCCTGCAAAGGAGGCTAGGTTTTCCTCAGGTTATAGCAGTCAGCTGTCATTACCTATTATACCAGCTAAAGTTTGATATACACATGTAGCAGGTCACCAGTCTGAAACAAACCTTAACCATTACTCTGTCCCTCAGGGTCAACAGATGATGATGATAATATAACGTTATGTTATAGTGTTGAATTTCAGATCATTGAACATACAGTGAAGTTTGTTACTGAATTTTGGTACTGTAGGGTAACCGAGGACACAAGTCTTACCCCCACCCCCAACAGTATTAAGGTTTTTCATCAGGGTACATGTAGGTCTTTGGAAAACATTGGTTAAGTGTTTGCTATGGTTGTCTGTGTTGCATTTCCTCACTTGGGACATGTTGACAAGAACAACCTGTCATGTGGATGGGTGCTTCTGAATGCCAGTCTTGTACCTTTCTGATCAGTTGGGATTCTGTGAAAATTCTTCTGTATGATGTTTCAAGATAAAGGTGTTACCAGCTCTATCTGAGTGCAAGCCATGTCCTTGAACTAAGACGTACTATATGTACATCACATGCCACAGAGTTAAGCTCATACAACTGATATTGTTAAAGTTGATTGAAGTTTAAGTCCTCCTTCCTCAAGTGAAAAATGTATTATCCAGGTAGTCCAGTCCTTTAAACTGAAATGTTTCTTGTTAAATGACCACATGTTGGTCATCTTACTGACATTGTCACAACCTGGCATTATACTGTATACATAATAGACTATACAATTTTGATCAGAATTTTAGTTGTTAGCAAAGAAAGTAAAAAATTCTGTAACTATATTATTAGAAAGGAGATTTTAGCTAATAGGGTAGCTGTAAATACACATTTGGTGTCCAAACCTCATCTACTTGATTAATAACATTTGCTGTTTCACTTTCAAGTTACAGTACAGTGTTGTAGTATATCCCCAAGGCATTTGCTGAATTGGTGTGACCTTGTCAGCAATCAAGAACAAATGTTGAACAGTAGTTCCAATGTCGTTGTCCTTGTGTACTAGATCTGTCTCTAATTATACCTCCTATCTACATCTGTTGGTACAACACTACAAAGACATTTCCAGTAATGTTTATCTTTCAAAGTGTGTTTCTCAGATTGTTTATTCATTTTTGCTTTAATTTTGCAAGTGACATTATCTCTCATTCATGTTTAATACAGGTGTAACACAATTAGTGTATTTTCCTATCCTTACTGCTTTATCTTAACATGTTGTGATTCAACAGGATGATATCCAGCGTGCAGTGGCAGTTGGTGTAGATATAGAAGACAACTGGCTCTTCTGGACGGACGTGAACTATGATCGACGGGGCCTGTACCGGGCTCGACTAGATGGTACAGGAGTGGAGCTTCTCGCATCAGAAGGTTGGTGCGGTAGATATCATTTTTGCCTCATTCAGAGATACAGAAACACTTGTCACCTTGAATGCTGTAGTAAAAGAAAAGCTTTGAAAATGATATATACAGTAGAAGTTTGGAGAAAGCTTGACAGAGTGAGTGAGTGAGTGAGTGAGTGAGTGTGGTAAGAAAAGGTTTGGTTATGTGATTTGTGTAGATTTTCCATTTTGAAATGAAAGACTGCGTCTTGTTTATTCAGTTTCCAAATGCTGGCAAATTTAAGATTGTTGATACTTGATAGTTTGAGATTGATACCCAGAATGCCTTCACACACTCCCTTACAACAGATGGGCTTGACTATAGGACTTTCTTTTGAACTTAACCCCTGGGGCTTGGTTCTCAAGTCAAAGCTAGTGACCACGGAGGGGTTCATCCCAGAGAAGTGGACACACAGTGTTGCTCTCAGCCAGGAATATAAATATAGCAAGCCGTAATTGTTGAGATACTTTTCTGCTGGGAGAAAGATTTGAGTCTTAGCATCAGGAATCTAGTCTATATCCTTTGCCTTTTGGTTACAAACAGGGGTTTTAGGCATGAATCTCTGAGTTGCTCAGAAAATGTACCAAATAAAGCTGGTGGTTCTTGGGGAGCATAAGGGCGTGCCGTCACTTGCTGCTCCTTAATTAACCCTCCCAGTGTCATGGGCCGCTGCCACTTTGAGGTTTAACCCCCAGGTGACAAGTCCAACTGTATGCTATACACCTGTAAAAAAACAGGTTAATTCATTCTCTCAGTTGTAACCCGGGAAACTTATTATGAGGTCAAGGCCCAGTCATCAAGGAAAGGATTGCTAAGATATGACATATCAAAACTTTACCCACGTTTTTGAAAATCCCCTATAGTCCTATGCAGGTGTCCATTATAAAAAAAGGTTCAGATTTCACTTGCTGCCTTGCACACGTATACTTTACAGCTGAAAAAGCTCCCTACAAGTACATGTACCCAGAATAAAAACAGTATCAGCTCCATTCCCTAAGGTCCTTTCCAACTGCTTGGCCATTTCAAACATAAAACTTGGCAGCGAAACACATGCATGACCCCAATAACGGAAACCTATTTCAGGTTGGTCTATTTTTGTACTGTGTTTCTTTTGATATTAGCTGGGTGCTGTGGGCCAGCGATGATTCCATGCATGACAAGAGGTCCCTGAATTTCTGTTGAAAAGTCAAAGTTGACTCATTAGGTTAGTTCAACAGAGACACAAGGTCTAAATCATGCAGTACATGTACGTGGTATGTTGTTCCACAGTAGACCTGAACTGCTAATGTAGTTCATCATGATCTTTTTCTATAGTCATACAGCTTCTTATGCTACTGCAAGTCACTGTTATATGTCATGATGTGTACATGAAGAAATTAAAGGAAGCAAAGCGAATGACTAAGTCCAGAATGAGCCAAGTATAATGTCAACTTTCAAAGTGTAAGTTTGGCCGATAATGAACAAAACATCCTCTTCTATTCTACTGTCCTGTCCTGACTTAGGTGGACCAATTAGAGATGGCAAGGCAAGCCTCTAGGCTTAGACTTCTTCAATTTAATGGTGGTGAAAAGTTGCACACCCTATGTTGTCAATTAACGTCCATTGTGTCCATGGCTAACGAGCCTCCAGAGTTTAGGCTGGGATGTCCAGGGCAGATAAAAGGGGGATTGACATCAAATACTGTTGCTTGCCCCTCAACATCTCCGTAATTTGGTGACCATTAGAACAGCTGGGAAGGATCAGAAGAGCTGAGCTGGACTTTCCCTGTAAAGCCTGGTCCGCCTTTAAGATGTATGATTTTGCTTCCTGTCGCATTAGACACTTAAAGGTCATGTTGACTCTAATGAAGTCAGAGTTGGAGACATCTCAGCCAATTGTCATATGACCTTGACATTGTAGTTCTGTAAAGCAATATGGCTGTGTATACATTTTAAATGTCTGTCTGTTTCTCTCGGTTGACACGATTGTCCAAATGATTTGTGGATGGATTGCTGTTCCTACCTCGTACATCTACCTTAAAAGTACACCTGGGTCAGGTTTCACAGGATGTCCTTCATTTTGCCACTGTTTATTTTGGTTTTCATTAGCTTGTTCCTGAAAGGAGCTGATTAGGGAAAGCTTTTAGCAGGGGAAGGAAATGTCTCAGATTTTTGCAAAGGTTGTCAGTTTTTATACTGTACTCAAGAAAAAAAAGGATGTAAAAACAGCATTTACTGTCTTTTCTATTTTGTTTTAAAGTAAAGCATGATACATGACTATTGTGCAGTAGTGATTCATACTTACATTTAATCCAGGGATAAATTGTGAATAGTTTGGTATTGCCATTGTGAAGGAAGTGTCTGCTGTACTACCTGTATAGAGTCTGCCCCCTTCCTCCATAGAATTGAGGGTTACTCAATAATTACTAAATTATCTAATCATTTCCTGATCGCCTGACCTTCCTGTGGAGATGGGTGACACGTGCATGATTCATGGTGTCAGTTCTGGGACAACAAATCCTACAAAAGGAAAGTGTGGAGACACCATGTAGGGGGTTAGGAGGGATCGTGATGTGTCATATTTTAATTTCTCAGGAGATCCAGTTTCAGTTAAGGATTCCACTCCCTTGCATTGCAAAAGGATATGTGATTAAAGGGCAAGTCTCATAGTCATTATATAGCCATACTGTCAGGCATACCCAGTATTTCCGGCCAATGTTTCCGAATCCGAAGTCTGATGAATGGCGTTTGCAACAACTCTTTGTCAGCGAAGCAAGTAAAATTTTGCCAGGACAAAACTATGGCATTACGCATTAAATTAATATTATATCACTTTGGCATACATAATACATACTGTGGCACATCATATCTTTATAATATCTAGGCTTTTTCAATGACACTGCATTTTTTAAATTCTATCAAAATAGGTGCCATGTGCATACTGTACTTTCTACCTATAAATCACTCATTGATGTGTCTGTGACAATAGGATGATGTAAGAGTCTCATGGTTTAGCTATTCATGGAGTCAGGAAGAGGTTCATCCACCTGTGAGTCACTCATCTATTCTAGTGGGAGTTCATCCTTCGCTATCACATGAAGAGGAAGTATTTAAACTGACAGGAAGCATGCACACGGTGACCTGGTGGGGGAAAGAGTGGTATTGTCTGTAAAAGGATTAAACAGTTGATGGGAAGTAAGACTCAGGAGATTTTCAGTGATAACTAGTGTTAATTAAGGTGCATTTGTGTGTCTCCATAGGAATACCAACTCTGTATTTCTGTCTTGAAGTCTGTGTATTGCTGATTATCCAATGGAAACTTGCTTTACATGTTAATAAGGCTTGTTTTGAATAGACATCACAAATTCTCAGGTGCATGCGACTAAACACAGTGCAGCCAAGGTCTGTTATGGCAACAACTGAGCTACCGGTACATACACACATGTATGGTCTTTTAGCAGTGGTCATGTTGTGGTAAGTTCACCCGGAGGGAGCAAGTTTTTTTTATGATTTCAATGCAGATCTTTTGCTCCAGGTTAGCACATTTTTTGTGTGAAGTCACTTAGTAGTGTGCATTTTTTCCCTGCATGTCTACCTTGGCCTAGACTGCATCTAGCGGCAAGATAAAAAGTTGTCATGCAAGGGTGTATGACCTGGAAAAGAAATCAGCAGGGAGAAAGCTATCGCTGGTCTTATATGTAGTGATAAAGTCGCATGTAAATAACTCCACATCTCAGTGGCAGTAATAAAACTACACAGATGCCAGGAAGAATAGAGTGGCAGAGGTGAAAGGGCCATCTAAAGAGCAAAATGGTCAAAGGTTAAGAATGCCATAAAAAGTAATCTATACATGTATGTCAGGGCTATTCATCAATTTTCCAGAGTGGATATCCCTTAGTTGGGCTGACATATACATGTAGTGATATCCCACATCCAGCTATATCTGGAAATTCCAAAAGTGCTTATTTTATCTGTGGGTGGGTGTATTTCTGCTTCTGCTGAGAATATTACCAAGGAAACGGGCAGTGCCTTTTCTTGGAAGGCTTCATATTTGAGATTCATGGATGCGTAGTCCCCACCATGCTGTTTTTAGCAGGACATTCCGGCATGAGTAGCATTGCAGCTTTGCACTGCATTGGCTCATATACTTGGACCAGTGTGGGGATATGGCTGTAACTGACACAACAGGTGACACTGACTCATTCTAAACATGGCAGTACTGCAAAATGGCCCTTCACTATCTGACCCCAAGGCTCTGCATCAATAGGGTAAGCCTGGTTACCAAACGTATTTGTAGCTCCCGGGTCGCGGAGGGGATGTAGGACCCGGGAGCTACAAATACGTTTGGTAACCAGGCTACTGCATCAACTCTTGAACCCTGAAGGGATGTGGGTGTGCAGTCCAACATTTTGGGGCTAAACAAGTCACTAAACAAAAAGGACTGTACATTCACTTGACAGGTGATGATTAAGAAGAAAGAAAAGTTTGATAGATTTACAACATTCTCTTTAATGAAGTCCTCTCCTGCTGGTCTATTCTATATGCTGTATTGTACAATGTAGCAAGCAATCATCTCCAAGCAGATGTTGTGGTCGAGATCACACATGTAGATATGTAATGTTCTCTGCTGGGTACTGTGCTCAGCTACCTGTTGATCTTTGCAAACAAACAAAAACAATGGTTGATGACTAAATTAACTTGTTAGTGAGCAAGTAAGCCTTGAAAATGGTTGGATTCAAAGCTGATCACTTGTTAATACATGATGTAGTATTATTAGGGGTAGGACAAAAAGTGAGCTTTGCAGGTGTATTTGGACACCTATCAACCAGGGTTTGCATTCTTCCTAAAACTTAAAAAGGCAAGTAACATGCTGCAAAAAGTGTGCCATCTGTACTCGCTGCAGGATGTGTTGTAATCCTTTCCCCTATAGGTAGGCCAGTCTGTTGAAGAAAGCCAAACTCATGGTTAGAGGCAGACAAGGTTAAGTCCCTATCCACACACATTTCAGCTCGTGTTTCTTCCTCCATCTTTTACCTCCAATCCAATTAGCCTACCAGCAAAACCACCGTGTCTTTTTAGGTTCTGCTTGTTGTGGTGGTACAAAAGAGCAGAGAAATGCCTGCAGGGTTCTTGTCGAGAGGGCCAGTGCAATATTGGGAACAGGACAATTACACCAGAACCACCAAGAAGGAACACACTCTGGAGACAACATCCCAGCAGGGTTCACATCTGCAGGGTGCAGGCTGTACATGTCAGACTGGTGCCAGCCTGTCGCCCACTTATTGTGTTACAAACTGATACAAGACCTGAACTTGGAAGGCCAAACCCCTGATTGCTTGTGATGAGGGGTCCTGGAGGTCACGGGAGTCAAGGGTGTGGGCGGAGGTCAGCCTTAATTGGTACCAATATTCCTCTGTTAGCTCCAGTGGTTCAGGACTGAGTAAATAACACAGCACTGTCAATATCCTTTTCCTTATTATACAAATCCTCTAACTTTAAAGGCTGAAGTGGCACACTTCTCTTTTTCAGCTGCACTGACTTATGGTTTCCTTAGCCAATATTTCAAAATTTCAGCCTACAAACACTCAGCCACTTGTCACTTTGGAGACATTATTTTCCTCAGTCAGTGTTTTACATACATGTAGCAATGTTGTTTTCTGTTGGTTTTAAGTATGACAAACCAGTTTAGATGTCTTCCTAACAGGGAAACATCTTCAGTGTAAAAGTGATGGACCACACAATTTGATTTGTATCTTGTTTCTGTTCAGTGTGGTCTATTCCATTAGAATTTTGACCAAAAGAATCTTTTGTTGATGTTACTCGAGATATTACAGCCAAGAAGATCGTATGGAGATAGTTAGCATGTACCGTGGTATGATGGCATTTTCCCTACAAATTGGGGAGTAATAAGGGGTCTGTTCATAGGTAAGAGATCAAAGGCAGTGTTATCTTAAGGCATGGTTCTTGTTCAGTTACGTTTTACATGCAGCTGCAAGGGATTCCTGTAATGGCAGCCAAGGTCAGTACCTGAGCTGAGCCAACACGGCACCCTTACGCCAACACTTAGGATTCTCTTCTCTCAGTCCCTCCTCTCTTTGCACACTTCTGCTCAGGGAATGGGGAGCAGGTGTAAAACCTGAAGTCTTTACAAAACATCTGCCTCTCTGTGGCCCCAAACAACATCTCATAAGAGCCAAACACACCCTTGAAACATCTTTGTCAATTTCTTGACCTTCACTTCTTGGTGGTCTGACTGCCAAAGCTGATAAAGATGAATCAGTTGGTTTTTTCTCTTGTCATCTGTGCTGATGGTGGTGACAGTGGTGTGTTCTCTCCAGAGCACAGCTGTGAAAGTAAAGCTGCAGTTACTGTATGTTGTGTATGTTGTTAGAATGTCCCAGCGGGGACTCTTCAAAGGGTAGTCCCTTGACCTGGACATGTGGTGAAGTTTGGTTTTACTGATGTTTTAACATCCTCCCCTGCTTCTGTTGGAGGCTCTAATAGGCCCCAGATGGGTGCTTCCGTGCCTGGAACTTGTTGGAGTCTTTCCATAGTGTGTTTCCAAATAGCAGTTTAGTCAAGCCTTCATTTGCAGTCCTCATTTGTACTAAGCTGTACAAAGAGAACTGTTTTAGGGAGGAAATGTCAAACCTCATGTATGTTTTGAAAGTTTAAAAACACAGACAATATAAATGGGATAGTGAGTGGGTGTGAGTGAGTCAACATCTAATTGTGTTTAGCTTTAAAGAAGTTTTACAATACTGTACATGCTTGTAAAGTAAAGAATGAGTGCTGCTGGATATAAGGATATAAAACTTTTACACCATTATTGTCTGCTACAATGAAGTGTTACAGATACAAATGTATATTTGAAGAGTTCAGTCTTTTCAATTTAATGCAGTTATATATATATAATATATAACATATGTTACAGCTGCCATAAAGTTTATGACAGCTGTAACATATGTTTTATGTACAAATGTATATAGCTACATTAAATTGAAGTATTTTGCCCCCCACTTTGGTTTATCCCCAAGGAGATTTTGCTGCATTTTTTCGATAAGAGAATTTCTACTGAATGAAACTTTAGCTTTGGTCAACATTTTTCGACAGAATTGTGTTGACAGTTAAAATGCAGATTATAAGACAAAGAATAGCTTCTTAGAAGTTGCTAGGAAAACCCAATTTGCTCCAACTGTCATTTCTTTCAGTACGTATGTGATGGATACCAAGCTGGCATATTGTACATGAAAATGCTCATATTATACCTCTTTCCTCATAAAGTGCTGTCATACGATAGTTGAGAAAGCTCTTTGCTTTAGAACTGTGCTGGGGAAAACTGTTGTCCCCTACTTCTGCAGGCAGGCAGAGCAATTTGTGTAGAGACAAGCCAGTGACAAATACATTAGACAGTTACCCTTACCCAAAGTTTGATAGTTCTCTCCCACCTGTATAGGATATCCTGGTTAGTTATCCTATAGGCTAATGCCCCTGGAGAATGATGTACAGGAAGAAGCAAAGGAAGCATTGATGGAGTACAGGCAGGTCTTGTGTTGTTGGTTATAGAGGGTTGCTATGTGAAGTAGAAACCAGAGGTAGAAAAGAAGGCTTAAGACTAGGCATTGAGAATTGTGCCTTTACTGCACCGGTACCTGTTTTACTTAGTATTATTCCAGTGATATGAGACAATTTTACTCAAGTCACAGAAACAAGTTGCCAACTGAAGAAATGCCAAGATGATATTCAGGGAATTGAATCAAAGCAAAGATGATCACAACTCCTTTCCTTGACCATTTTCGTCAAGTTGAGGAGGGCTATTATACTAATTTGGGCTGCCAGTACCTTTGCCAAGGGACCTGCCAATCCACTTTCCAAAGACACAACTTGATAGCAGCACCCTTTCATAGTTTGGTTATCACACAGCCAACTGATTATTTTGGACAGGATACAGAGATAGATTGATACTTACTCCTAAATATAACAAAGGACAATTAAGCAAATGGGAGCACTCTGGAACACTCAGGAGTCTTGACAGGTCCTGCCCACACCACCTCAGGGAGTTACCCCAGATGAAAGAAGGATAACATGATCCATAACAAATGTGGGAAGATGTTACCTTGGCTATTCTTCAGTTTCCACAGGAGATGAAGACTTTTTATTGTGAAAATAGTAGATTTGACACTTCACAACTAATGGTTACTTTTAGTTCCGGGCTTCTGTATGCAGAGTAGACACAATAAGGGAGAAAAGGAAAACAGTGCATTGTTTGAATTCGTACCCTCCAACGAAGTCTAAACTACATGAAAACCCTTTCCTTCCTACAAGGTCATGATGAAATTAAGTGACCTTGTCCCAAGGCAAAAACATTAGGTGGCCCTCCCCCTCTATATGGTAATCCCCCCACTCAGTTCCCAAACATCCATGACCTTGTGTTCATCACACAGAGTAGACTGTAGCAAATAGATTTGCTATTTGATACAACCAGACAGTGTGAAATATAATTACCTCTACCTATCTTCAACTGACATGTTGTTATTCCTGTTTTAGATATCTACGAACCCAACGGTGTGGGAGTGGACTGGCTGGCCAACAACATCTACTTGACTGACGCCCAACAGGGGACCATTGAGGTGATAAAGTATGATGGCAGCAGCAAGAAGACTGTCATCACTGGTTTGGACATCCCAAGAGGCATTGCTGTGGATCCAGCTAATGGGTAACTAAAACTTGCTTGTCAAAGAGTTAGCTTTTTGTCCAATGTTTAAATGACTAACTTCTAGATACAGGTGGTAAAGGAGTACAGATTGAAGCAGTCAGCGACACATTGGTATCCAGCCTGAGTGAGGCATAGCCATGCTTCGTCACGCATCAAACTTTGAATCCGATTGAAACATCATCTGTCCCAGAAAAAATGTTTGTGCTATTTTGTATTGACAAATGATGCATGCCAGGTCAAGGATCAGAACAGGCCAAGGCCGGGTCATCTTCAGCGTAGAGGTGAACCCATCTAAGCGTGGAAATCTAAAATCTTTCCATGTCCTTGCAACTCATTGTTTTTGATTGTGACTGATTATGAAGTTAACGCAAAAAATATAACCAGAAAAATATATGACACCTCAAGTTTATTTACCATACATGTACATTAGCAACCTGAAGAATGGCTTACTGCTTATGACATGTACCAAGGACTTGTTGGTAACAATTAGTTGTTTCAAAGATACTACACTTTTTGTATTAGTTAGGTTTTGATACATTTTGCAAAGTATCGTAGATTGTAAGACATATTTCTTGGAAAGACTGACTTGTTATTTACTGTCAAACAAACATTGCATTTCACAAGTATGTTTGGACTGAAAGAGGCTGTCAGATAATTGCAGTTTACACTTACATATTACATGTAACCTTTATATACCTTTGCTGATGACAATAGTACAGGTTGGTTTGAAGATCAACAGAAATATAGACATAAGACCAATAAATACCTCTAATCTGATGAGCGTACATTCTCCCCATATAGATCTAGGTAGCACAACACATGTTATTTGCTGAATGCATATCCTGGTAACTAAAATCCACTTCATACCTTATCCAGGTCAAGGCAGGTACATGTAGTTATACTGGCCAACCCTGTCCACTCTTACATTGTTTACTGGACTTAAATCCGAATACTTCACAATACTTCCCATCTACATTGTTTACACCACCAATATACATGTATCTACAGGTACTTGTACTGGGGAGACCAGGGGAAGAAGACCATTGAACGCTCACGTATGGATGGGTCAGACAGGGAGGTTCTCGTGGACGATGGACTTTTCTGGCCAAACGAGATGGTCATCGATTACAGGAACAAGTGAGTAGTCACATTTTGTCTTGTTTTTCAGTTTCTATTTGCTACTTACACTCAGACATGTATTCTCCAACTATTACATGTAGTTTGGACCTTTCCACAAGATCTACACAGGTTGGCAAAGTTGTGCTACTTTGACTTACTGTTATTACTTAATGTAATACCTAAAGCATACACTTTAAGTATACTGGTTATGTTCAAGCTAATAGTACCTTTGTGTTGAGTCCACAATATCATTAATAGCCTATTTGCACCTTATAGCAAATAACTCTTTGCACATCGGAATAATAAATAATAATATTCCAGACTTTTAAAAGATAGTTCACTAAAACCAAAATAATCTTATATGTGCCACCTTTGAATGATTTTACCTTTAATAAGAAAGGGACATATTGCAAAGCCAAGAAATTAAATAAAATAATGCAATGATATCTGCAGACATTCTTAAAAGAAAAAGTACAGTATAAGCCATAGACAAAAGGGAGAAAAGTCTGTGGTGTATCAGCTTCTTACTGTTTAATCTGGGCCCTCAAGAAACTAATAATGGCAACAGAAGCATCTTGCATATGGTTTTGGAATAATCAATGCTGCCAAGTTGAAGTACACACTGTATACGTGCGAGTGTAGGAACAAACTCTGGATAGTTTAAAGTAACTCAAAATGTCTCAAGTTGAGGTATGGGGTCTAACTCAAAATGTCTCAAGTTGAGGTATGGGGTCTATGGCTTCAAAACCAAGGTACTCGAATTGCATAGCCATAAATAACTGACCACATTACAACAAATTGCACATCATGCTTCAGGTTTGAAACACCTAATACTTAAATACTTAAATACTTAACACAATCTTGCTAATTACTGGCAAGCTTACTGGCCTTGTGCCTTATTGTTCTGTTGAAAGACCAAGAACAACAAACAATATGCATATTAATGCTTAAAGTATATCCTTGGGCTCATTTAAAAGCTCCCTAAAGTCAGGGATTTGGAAAAAGGTTGAAGCCTTTGGAAAAGTTTTAAAGTAGGAGCATACAACACATCAGGACTGGTGGTGAACTGTACAGGACTACAGTGAATAGCTTCCTCATGTTATTAAATCATTTGAAAGAAAAGTTAACAACATCACTCTTTTTGCCCTGATGAAGGTAGCTGACAGCTGCCGGAATGTTGGCTGGAAAAGACTGTGGTTGTATCAAAACCTTCAAATGTACCAAGAACTGGAAGACATATCTCACTGTGGTCAGTGTATTATTTATTTAGGAAGATTTCAAAAGTTCAGGAAGGACAAAGGAGTTTAGAAGATACCAGGGATCAGCCTGTATGGCACTAGGGACTCGTACTTGTCCCACTGGTCCCCGTACTTGGAGCGACATCGTTCCTCGTCTCGGAGGCAGCGGTGGATGAGGAGGATGAGCATGAAGACGATGTAGAAGTACGGCAGGAGATGGCCGAACCCACAGGACATGCAGTAGGCCATGCAGCCCATCAGGTCGCCGGTGTAGTTGAAGTGTCGTGCCAGGCCCCACCAACCGGACAGCAGCAGCTTGCTCTGGTGCCTCTTCCCGTCGGAGGAGATGTAGGAACACTGCAGGTACTTCGGAGGCTTCCCCCAGATGAGGCAGTTTCCGTCGGTGCGGCGGAACAGGTCCTTCTGCCGGTTGACTGCGCGGAAGATGTAGTAGCCGCCGAGGCCGAGCATCCACATGGCCAGGCAGTGGAAAATTGACAGCTGAACGGGGTTGTACACCAGATACTGACCCTGGAAAGGGAATCAATAAAAAAAATTAATGTTTAACTTGGAGAAATGCTGTGCAGTTGAAGAATGGTTGCTATTGTTGCAGCTCTCTTAAATCTGTTGTTCACAAGACCTGGCATTGCCATTGGTATACAATTGAACCTATCCTAACCAAGGACAATCTTATGTTTTGACAACATTTTTCTTAGTTTATTTATGAAGGTAACTAAAAGGTTATGACTGGATTGTCATGATACCTGTTTGTTGCTGGAACTGTATCAAGGAGAACAAGCTATTAAATATTGGGCCTCCAAGCAGCCTGCTTTCTTCTCATCTGCAGACTACAGGATTGAAAACCCTTTGGATGGAACTACAGTATGCTGCCTTGTAGGAGGTTTCTATCCCCTTAGTGTTTGTTTTGTGGTCCGCATTGTGAGAGAATACCTACCTGCAGAGTATACATCCAAGGCAGCCACACACTGTCTCCCCAGCCCAGGTACCAGCCAAAGTGGTCGTGGCAGATGTCTATCGTGTGCAGGTACCAGTGCTCGTTCCAGAAAAAGTCAAAGACATACATGGCTTGCAGCACATTTACCAGGATCATGGAGTTGGTGACATGTCCGTATAGCTCGTACTGCTTAAATGCTGCAGAGAGGTTGATGAGGGTCCAGGCAACAATACCAGGACGGCCGTTGAAGAACAGTTTGAAATCAAACCACTTCCCGATACGAGGGTTGAATTCAACCCCCATCATGAAGTCATAGATGGAGTTGCTGCTGAATTTTCTGTCCTCTGCACAAGTTGGGAAGTAATGAGCTTTGACAAAGGCAAAAATAGATACCGCATACCCAATGGTGTTGGCAACCCACAGAAGACCTCCCCAGTTGTCAAAGATAATGGTTGGTGAGAAGCAATGGAAGTAAAAGGCATTGGCAAAGAATACTATGTGGGTTATTGCCCAGGCTTGGAGGCCGTTGACGTTGTAGTCGTTAACCAGGCCAGCTGGAGTACGTGCGCCGGGACGTACGCCTCCTACGTAGCCGGGAATTATCTTGTGGAAGACATCGGGTAGGCCAACATAGAGAAAAATCTGGAAACAAGAAAATATTTTGTTGTAAGACATGCTTGAGTTTAAGTACACTGTACAGGCTTCATATCATGTGTACTAGCTGATGTCTGTAAGCTTTGGGATTTTTGTAAAACATAAATCAAAAAGTGAAAGCAACATCAATTGGCACAGTTTTTGCAAATTTGTAATCATGAATCCCCATTTAATATGCCTTGTGCTGCTACAAGATAAGGTTGCCTTTCCCATAAGTATAATTCTGGCCAAGCACCAAATACTGCCCAACTGCATGTACATGTAAGATACTGCAGTACCTGCCACATCAGCCAGATGGCGCCAATCTTCCAGGCTTTGGCTGTCATGGCTGGTGCCTTCAACCACAGGTCGTGTAGGGTAGCCTCTCCATAGTATACCTCCAGCAGAGGGGTGGTCAGGGAACACTGGTACTTGTCACAGGCAATGTAGAAGTACAGAACCAGCAGGGGACAGGCAGTCAAGAGGAGCAGCACACTTACATAGGTGAACAAGTTGACCTCCCTGCAAAAGGGGACACCATTATCTCACATTATGGATTCCATAGTGTAACATGTACATGTAATACCAGACCTGTTTAAGGAAATGACTGAGCTGTAAAGGGGGTAGTAGTAACCTTAAGACTTCATGCTAAAAAGGAGATGCATATACAGTAGCTAAACTTGGCCAAGTGTTACGTAAGGTGGTAGGATTGTAAACAGTGAACTAAGTATATACCAGAAAAGCTTTGTGTCGTCAGACTTTGTACTACTCCAAAGTCCAAGGAGATGTGAAACATGATGGAGTTTCATCGTTTGAATAAACCCATTTTAAATAAGATTTGCAAATTCTCTTTCCTTCGATAAATTTTCACACACGTTTGTACCATATACAATGTATGTGTACCAAATCTTCCAGGTATAAAGGGACCTGTTCTTGTCACCTGCCCATTTTGTATTGCTGCAAGCACAATAGTAACGTTAGTATGCCTGAAATATGGGTCAGGGGTGGAACTGCGTCAGCAATGCATGCATATCTAAAACAGTAAAAGGCCTACAGGCCTACCTGTCCTACATATTTTGAGCCACAAAAGCATTGAAGCTAAACATTAACCTGTCAGTCAGTCTGTAGTAGACTATAGGCTACTGCGAGTCATATAAACATACATATGTTATTACCTCTTGAACTTCCATGTAGGTGTGCTATAGACTGGTGTCTGGGTTTTAATGTTACATGTTGGGTTTTAATGTTACATGTTAAATCTGTTCAAGAATGTACAATCAACCCTTACAATAATCTACCAACAGCGGTAAGTGGTGTGATATACCAGTATACAAACACATACCATGCTCGACCCCATTGTCCTGGCTTGATGGGACTACTTGCTCCATTGGCAAATTTGACGTCTTCAAGTTGGGGAGCCCTCTCGAGGACCACTGTCTCACTGCCACTGGGCATCCTTGTTCTCTGTTGTACCTTAGCCATGGCTGGATTCAGTGCTGGTCTGCTATGTGAGTCTGTTGAAGAAAAAAAAGAGGAATTTGCATGTTGTGTCCTTGTGACTAATGTGAAAGGATATCTGGACGACAGCATTTTGCAACAAACAAAAGGCAATGTTATCAAATGACGGATCTGCCAAATGTTGAAAAAAATACAGGTTCCTGTCTTTTAAAACTTACTATACCTATACCTTATCTATACCTAAAAGTGATACCTGGAAACAGTTGCCTGAACTCTGATTCAATGCACTAGGTACTCATTCTCTTCCAAACACAACCTGGCAGTGTAGTATGAAAATGTTTGATAATTACTGTGAATGTGAAGGATAGGGACAAGGACAGGATGTGACCACACTTCCCCTCAGGTGAGGGCAGGCATAATGGGGTGATCCACATGGCCATACACATGGGTTATGTCATTGGCTAACCTCCATTATTGTTCAAACAGCACAGGAAACCCATTGTTTGTGACAGGACTCAAGGTACACTTTGCAGTGTGGTCACAGTGCAAACACAGGCACGTGTATGAAGCGAACTATAGCCATGTGTTTAGAGGATGTATCAAAATTATGTTTAATAGTTGGATGTCTATTTCAAGGTACGAGGTATTAGACAAATAAATCCACTAAGCCACCCTGAGACAGATTAAGGAACAATATCAGTCTTTTAAATACAGTACGATGTATGCCTTTATCATGCTTATGTTATGACACTAAGCCATGAATCATCTGACTGGCCCTTTAGCTCATCAGGGAAAAATGTTGGGATTTCCTTTCATCATTCATGAGCTGTTTGTTATTCTTCTAACTTGTGCAAATTTAACAGTCATGTTTTGCAGTGACTCTTTTGTTGTGGATTTGTAGCTGTTCATTAAAAAGCCTTGAAACTCCCACAAGTGTAATACTAGACAACTCACATCCTGTAGGGATGATCCATTACATAAAGTTCAGACAGGCGCTATAAAGATACAGTATTGATAAATACGAGTAGATAACATACATTGGGCCTAGTAATATATTGTTGAAAACATCAAACAACTTGTGGAAATCGCCCAACACAAATACTAGTACACATCTACCCATAAGTGAAAGTAATATTCTTTGTCTATACAGGACACCTCTGAAATAATTATTACGAAAACAAAGGCTTTTGTGTAGACACTGCAGTAACGATACCAATTAGGAGCTCAGCTGACATTTCAGCTTGTATTTAAACTTAGGTCACCTGCCAGAGTCCAAACTGCTGAGGGAAGCATTTTCTGTTCAAATATTTAACTGGGGAGAGCAAAAAGTCCTTGACACCTAAGCCTTAAGGCTGATTTCATCAAAATTCATGCACTCAGCTACCATTATCTGCATTTGAGTGATTACCATGCTGAGAATGTGGTGCTTCCAGCTGCTCCAGCAGAAATTCCTTTGGGGTACTACAAGGGGAGTCACAAAAGTGAGCAGTATACACACTCACATATACACAATGCTACGAATACACATAATTGTGAAGTGACCCAAACAAACGTGCCAAGGGCATAACACACTGGTACCGGTATCTGTAGGTGTTTACTGTTTAGAAATCATCCATGCAGAACATGTTGCAGTGCAAATCTATAATGCAAAAAAATCCACACGCATTGTTTGTACTAATAGTACATGTATTAATAATGATGCATGTAAAACCCCTACAATGTCCAGCCCAATATTCCAACACTGTTGAACAGCACTGGTAGACATGCCTTTTGTTATACATTGTACATGTAGCTGCATAATATTATACTGTACATGCATGACAATTTATGCCAATTATCTTCCATTTAAAAATTTGTAAAATGAACATGAATACCATTATGCATTGAAGGCAAGGTAACATACATGTTTTGTCCTACAAATGCAAATGTAGAAACACAATACGCACCTCATGCGCCTTCTCCGTCTGTACAGAACTGTCTATAAACGCTTCTGCATGGGTAAGCTCATCATCAGTTGGCCCATAACTGTGGAGCAGACAATTTGTGTGTGAAGAGGCTATGTAAGCAGTATTGAGGTCAATTGGTTATCGATAGTTTTAACAATACCTAACCCTATAACTAACAGATTTATGGCTTGATAGTCAATAGAATTTATCATGGTGTTGACAGAGTGATAAATTTAGAAGCTGTTGTCCACAGAAATGCCTTTTTATGTTAAAAGTAGTATCTTTGAAAACCCCTTTACACCCTCAGTAGATGCTCCCTACCAGGGTGTACTGTGGGGTGATATGGAATGGACCAATCAGAGAGGTAGTCAGTTTCTCCCCATAACCAATAGTGACCAGACCATTGTCCTTATTGGGCCTTTTTCCACTGCCACTTTTGCCAGAAGGCATTTCCAAGTGTTCCCAGCTGCCTATTAGTTCCCATATAAATGTCAACTCCCACTGCGCTCAAGTAGGCATAAATGTTGACCATGTTAGGTAATTACATTGAAGCATGGTATGTGTGTTGAATGTTGAGTATTGTTGTAAGGTTTATCTCAATGCTGAATGTATCATAATATTCATCGATCGCCGTCAAGTCGATACCGAATGTATTTAAGAACTGTAACTGTTGTTTTAAGTGTGAAGGAATGAAGGACTGCTGAGGCCCAGGCAAGGTTTGCTAGATGCAGACTAGCTGGTTAAATGCGTCATCTCTCCTCCTAATACTAGTATAACGTCCTCATTCAAATTCAAAGGCATGCTGTGTGTGTCCCCATAGATTAAAACGAAGGCTTGCCAGGTAAAGCACTCGAGTAAAGCTGTACAAATTACCCTTAAAAGCCAGTCCGATAACAACTTATAATCAGGTCTGCCCAATTGTGAAGGTTCTCCCTGGGAAAGGAAGGTGTAATGTTTCAGTCTGTCGATGTAAGGCATTTGTCATCTCATTACCATTTATTCTACCCTCCTATTATGTGTGGGCCCCACATTAAAACAGCTAGTCAGGCTTTACAATGGACCTGTGAAACTGGGTGATGTAACAACTGATGTAACAACTTTTGACTGACTAGAGTATGAAATGTAATGTCAACATTTGTCATATTTCAAAATTATTTCAATGTTAATTTGAAATTAAGGAAAGAAAGTATAGGATATTGATTTCTGTTTGATGTATCAAAGGTCAAGGTAAAGCCTTACACAAACAATAGGTGATGATGCAATGACATTTTCTGTGCTTCCTGCACCTCCCTTGTACCTGACTAGTTATGTAAATTAGGTAATGATTAGGTTGACTGTGGTGGCAGACTCCACCTCTCTTTAGCCAGGTGTAAGCTACCTGACAATTTTTATCTAGGTAGCATGTCACTGGAACATACACATGCATAAGGCCATGTTTGTTTAACAGTTATATGAGTTCTAACTTCTTGGTCAATGTTGCATCAGAATAACGTGCATTGCATTCAATTTCTTTTCAAACACAACTATATGGAAACTATACATTAGATACATTAGTATATTTTCCATTATAGTTGTGTCCTAAAAGAAATTGTATGCATCATGCACGTTATTCTGGTGCAACATTGACTAAATGTCCATCAAATACCATGATGATAAATTATTTTTTTAATTACAACACAATAACTCCTGATGACACATTGCATCTGAGCTACCATGCTGGTCAAGGGTTGATCCATGGCTGGTGTTGAGTGTTGACCTTGTCACATATCATTGCTTAATATAAACAATTTGATCACCCAGAGTCTTGTGCTTGCACACTTGTACGTTCTGCCTAGGGGTAGTTATGGGGGTTAGAACTTTAAAGGACCTTGAGGGAGCCAAGTAAATGTGTTAATTAAGTAAACTCATATACATGTAGTCAGACACCCAGATTATGATCATTAAGATTTATTTTATTTATTTATTTATTCAGAATTGTAACAAGACAATACAAAGTGTGTACAAGGCAGCAAATATGCTGATGGCGTACACACCTAACACTCACCTAGACATGTGACAAAGGTACAACAATAGATAGTTAAAAACATGAATAGTAGACAAATAACATTAACATATAAGTCAAACCAATTTTAAGAAATCAATTTTGGTACACAAATAACATTTTCTAATAAATCAAACCAATTTACAAGTAAATGTTTGGTGTGGCTCAGCTGGAAGAAGCGCAGAATCTTTTTGATTGGGCAATGAAGGTGTGGAGTGCATCTGTAAGTTTTGTGTTTGTGTCAAGGTTGTGAGCTGGAGAACCCTGGAGCAGGACAGATGTGGTTAGATGTTGTTGAGTAAGGTGTTCAACAGTGGAGGCAAGGGTGATACGTGGCTCGGTGTGGAGGGGGCAATGTAACAAGTAGTGTGATACTGTTTCAGAGGGGGCCCCACAGGCACACGTCTTGTCTTTAAGGCTCATTTTGTGCAGGGTGCAGTTTAATTGACTCCATCCCATGCGCAACCGTGCAGTATAGATGTTGAACTGCCTAGAGCCGAGACTACGGTGCAACTGATGGTGTCTTGGTGTGAAGAGGTGCTTTTTACACACCCGTTTGAATGCAGCAAGACTACTGACATCCTTTACTATCTGGGGCAGCTGGTTCCATTGTGAACAGGTGAACGGAATGAAGCTGGTTTTGTAAGTCTGTGTCCTGCATCGCGGTAGGTGGAGGTGAGTATCGTTGCGGAGCCGGAGCCTTGAAGTTGACTGGGCACCTCTAGTGGATGGAACGAGTGACTGTAGGTGAGGAGGAACAAGTCCGTTGGTAAGCCTGTACATGATTACCAGTGAGTTGTACTGTCGCCTAGTGGAAAGGGTGTCCCATTCAACTTCTTGTAGAAGTTGAGAGCTGGGAGTACCCTTCATGGCTCCAGTAACAAGACGACTGGCATGGTACTGGACCTGTTCCAACAACCTGCTAGCTGTGCTGTTTAAGTCACCCAAGAGCACCGAGGCATACTCCAATTTGGGGCGTATGAGTGTAAAGTATGCTGTCTCAAGAGCTTTCCTCCCCAATTTTCCCTTGGCCTTGGACAAGACACCGAGCAGTTTCCTGCATTTGGTTGTGGTCACTTGGACATGGTCCGTCCATCTGAGAGACTGATGGATGGTTACCCCCAGATGGCTGTAGAATGGTACTTGTTCCACGATTTTCCCAAGCAGGTAGATTGGAGGAAGTTGGACGTTCTTGCGGTCGGACTTGACACAGACTACCTTACACTTGTCAGGATGGAGTTGTAGCCCCCAATCCATGAACCAGGTGGACACCAGTTGCAAGTCGGTGTTAGTGGTGTTGGCTACTTTCTGCACGGTTCTGGCTGAATTGTAGAGAGACGTGTCGTCTGCAAAGCAGTTAAGTCCAGATTTACACGGCAGGTCCATCAAATCATTGAGGTACACAAGGAATAGAAGGGGTCCCAGGATGCTACCCTGGTTAGGGTATCATTAAGATAATGTTCATAACAAACTCAGATAATATAGGTGTAATACTGGCATACTTGCTACTTTTCCAATAGATGCAATTTACAAAGTACATTCATATGACATTTCCAGTTTCTTCTTTTCATTTCTTTGGACACTGCATGCCCTTCTGGTCAAGGAATATTTGTAGCTGCTATCTGACATGTTAGGTATGCATTTGCTGGTGGACCTTTGGCCTGCCTCTACATACCTAAGTAGGTACAGTTACACAACAAACAAGGCAACAAACTAAACATTAACAAGTAAACTTTGGTTCCCATTTCTTTGTTAGCCACAAGCCCACAGAGTGGGTAAAGCCTAGGCTGGTGAACTGAATTGTGACTGAATGTTGATTTCTTTTAAAATCTTGTTTTGTTTTGTTGGAAAAGGAAATATTTTTCATAACTGATATGTTTAGAAATAGATTTGAGTATCAAATTCAGTACATCCCAAGGTTAAGGTTCTATAGGACACATTTTGCAAAATGTGTTCTAGAGTACTTTGACCTCTGCAGGCAGGTTTTATCTCTGCATAGGACATTGAGCCAACAAGATATGTTTGATCAACCTCATTTTTCATTTTAAAAGTAATATTTGCTGATACAAACAAGGAGGTACATTATCTAACACATCGTGAACTTACATGTATGTTGCATAACTTCCCATAATGGTAAAAAATTATAAATGTTAAAAATAAGCATAATAGCTATGCAGTCGTTGATGACAAGCTTATTGTCTTTTTATGTTCGAAGTACATTTGTATACCTATCATATCAGTGAAGACAGGAAGCTTTCTTTACTATCATGAAAGTTCCTCTGTGTTGGTAGTTACATGTTAAAGTTAAAACTTTTGATCCAACACAAGGTAAACCGAGGAAGACCAGAGGAACTGGTCGAAAGCTCTAGGTGAGAAATTTACCTTGTGTTGGATCAAAAGTTTAAACTTTAAACAGCTTTCTTAACTGGTAAACTTTTTCTGTGAAAAGGTGAAAACTTTTTAATAGTTCCTTTATGACCATTGACTTTGCAGACAGAAATCCTGCACACTGAAACTAGCCAACAATTTCCAACATCCAAACTTGTGTTTCTGTAGGAAGCTGTACTGGGTAGATGGCTACACCCGTCTGCTGGAGTCGTATGACCTGCAGTACAGAAGACACAGCCAGGTGGCTAACATTACCAGTGTGGTGGGGAACAGTGTGTCCTTCGGCCTGGCTCTTCACTATGACAAGTTGTACTTCACAGGTATGTTGTCACATTCTTATATAGATTAGACTGGTTTTATTGATTGAAAACTTCTTGCAGCCCGGAGGCTGAATTGCAAGATTCATTACATACATTTTGATCAGTGACCACCGTAATAAATAAGACATTGAGTTTCGCTTAAAATCTATAAAAGAAAATTAATTCTAACCTCTACATTCTTGGTTAAAACTTTTGCTGTTTATTTTACATACATTTAGCAGATTTGGTTGTAAAATAAAAAAATTAGACAAAAGTTGTGAGCGATTGATGTTTCATTTCTCTCAAAGAAAGTTTATTTTCAACTATCTGACTTGCCAATTTGCACTTTTGGATAATCGTCTGAATGCAATCTTCAGTTTTTTTATGTGTATAAACTTGTGTTGTACCCTTCAGTGTGGGATGAAGGGGCTGTGTACTCCATCCCTACAAGCGGCAGTGCAGAGCCCACCCTCCTGCTACAGGGTCTGGGGGACCGACCATTTGGTCTGCAGGCAGTGGACAGTAATACACAGAACACACTGGAACGTAAGAATAACATCCTGCTGCTTTTTTGTTTAAATTTTGAGTGAATATAGACTAGCATGGATTCTTCCTGACTAGGAGATAACTTTGCTCAAGAAGGTGAAGATAAAAAATTTCTTCTTCAGGATCCAGTTTTGTACGAGATTCTTAGTCTTAATGACTCCATTTTCCTGATACTTTCTTGAGATGGTTCTTGCTAAACCTTTAACACTGTTTCTCAACTTACATGTATAACCAGAGCTGTATTGAAGTTTGGAAAATAATGTTTCCACAGCGGGTGCTTGCGGAGACAACAATGGGATGTGCAGTCACTTGTGCCTCCCCACTGGTCGCTACAGCTACAAGTGTGCCTGTCCCAGCTATGGAGGGATGACCCTGGGATCAGATAGGAGAACTTGTCAAGGTTTGTTTCTTTTACTGTCTGAACGTACTTTGTTTTCATGTTGTATTAGAAACTTTAGGTTGACATCCCAACAGTTACTAACAAGTTATTTTTGGCACACAGAACCGTCCAAGTTCCTTCTGTATGCTGCTGGCGACACTGGACATGTCATGATGCTGTCCCTGGATGCAAATGCCGGGCAGCGACCGGTCATCGTAGCACGGGGCGTGCGACCAGTGGCAGTGGAGTATGACCCAGTTGAGAAGGTGGGTGGAAGTGAGCTCTCTGGTGTTCTACAATACAGGCTTCCTTGTTGCGTAGTCCTCGTAGCCAGTATATTTGCTTCAAAACAGTCATTACTAAGCAATGACTAAGTACAGTGCCACTGAATGATAAGGTAGTATTGAACACCTGTCTTAATGCTAGCCATTTGTTTGTTTGAGTCTTTGACACAAATCTAGTGAGGGTAGATAAATGCATAACTCATAAATCTATATTGCGTTTCATAGTCATACATATATTCTGATAGCTTTACTATACATGTATTTGGCATCTAATGAAAGAGTTACAATACAGACAGCACTTTTGTGAAGACTATCAATATTAATGGATGTTGTGATGATGTTGACTTAGTGCCCATGGCACTTCTTAGAAAATGTGACATAAAAGACTATTAATATTAATGGATGTTATGATGATGTTGAGTAAGTGCCCATTGCACTTCTTTGTAAATGTGACATAAAAGACTACTATTGTAGTCTATCTTTACAAGCTGCCATGCAATTGACCAGATGAAGTATCATCTTCATCACTTGTCAAGCCACAAATCATTTTCACTAGTTGTCATGCAAATTTGACACTTGGCATTGTCCTTCCCCATACAGAGGGTGTACTACAGTGATAATGGGATGTTCCGGATCTGCAGAGTGTTCCTCAATGGCACAGGCTTTGAGGTATTCCTGGATGCTGGCATTGGTGTTGTCGATGGTAGGTATATATGATAGAAAAAAAAAGTTACAATAACATTGCACATAAGTTTGCACCATTTACTTCTTTGCTAGCACTTCAGTAGACAGTTGTCTATGTTTCTTGGTTTTTGATAAACTATGCAATTAATCGCTAGAGCAAGATTTGTTGATGCTTTTTTGTTAATTTTCTAATTCATTTCATACATCTAAAGCTATTTAGAGAAAATCACATTCACTAGTCTTATGATTTGAATTGTGTTTAAGAGAGCTGTTTAGTGTCGTGGTGAGAGCTGAATTTTGTGTTGCGGTACAGATTAGTACGTGTGGCAAATAAAAGCTTCATGTGTAAGTTTTCTTTCTAAGTGTGATTGCACTTAACTGAATATTGAACTTTGTCCTCCAGGCATGACTCTGGACTGGCGTACCAGGAAGCTTTACTTCACTAACATGGGAACACACTACTGGGGCGGAGGGTCTCCATGGCAACGGGTGGAGATGGTCAGCCTGGATGGCAAGCAGAGGAGGAGGATTGTGGAGAAATCTTTGGACAAGCCTCGAGCACTGGTGGTGGATACAGAGAGGGGGTATGTGTGATTCGGATGGCTACAAGAGCATAACTTATGATGCTTGCCTGCATATCTCATTCGTATTTTAAAGGCATTCTTTTGTAATTTTTGTGATATTTCAAAAGCTAGCAGAAAATGTGGCCTTTATCAGCAAATGCCATGACATGGATGATGTTCTGTCATAGAAAGTCTAGAAAATTGACATTTTTTTTCTCTTGTTGTGTTACTTTCCCTAGATACTTGTATTATTCTGACTGGGGAGAGGCTGCCAAGGTGGTGAAAGTTGAGCTGGATGGTTCCAATGCCGTGGTGATGAACCACAACGGGATGCACAACCCCAACGGCCTGGCCCTGAGCGACGGGGAGCTCTACATCCTGGACTCCCATGCCCGCCTGGACGTCGTGACGGAGAACGGCACCCAGCTGGCCCCAGGAAGCCTGGACAAGATTGACCTGGATGACCAGGACATCAGGAACACTAATGATGGTCTGGGCTTGCAGGTAATGCTGGGATCTCCCCTGGCCCATATCGTGATAACTTGCTGGACAATGATCCTCTGATATATGATTTCTTATCAATGGAATTGACTTTGACAAGCACCTATAAATCTACTGATGAAGATGTGCCATTTTTCTGACACACAACCCTGCAGTAAGTCACTGAAGCCTCTGGCTTTACAAATGTCAAGCTCCAGAAATACAGGAAGTATAAACAGGACAGTGTGCTAAAAGGCTTACCACATTCTTCGTTAACTCCCTTTTAAAGGCCATGCCTTGAATTCCTATGAAAACTAGGCTAATCTCTGGCTCTTTCTTTGCCATACTTTAAGACTGGAATTAGGGCAACAAAGCTGGTTAGGAAGATGATAATACGGAAGCATATCTAACATTTCTGTGTCCTTGCATCAGACCCCGTTTGGCATCTCTGTGAAGGGGAATCAGATTTTCATCAGTGACTGGGGCACCAGTGCGATCCACCTCATCGACGCAACCACCAATCAGAAGTCGACACTCGTCACCGACATCGGCTCACCAATGGGGGTGAAGTATGCGGAACGTGACGTGGCGCCGGTACAGAACCCCTGCCGGGGGCACGACTGCAGTGATATCTGCGTACCGACTCCCGACCAGTCCTTCCGCTGCCTGTGTCCTGACATAGGAGGCAAGGTGCTGGATAACAATGGAAAGAACTGCAGGAGTAAGTACAGAACCAATAAAAGAAAGAGAAACTACTCCATTTTAAAGGATCTATAAGATATGGATGGAAGTTTTTGTCAATTCCCAATCATGTTCATCAATCTATCAAGAACACAACGAATTAGTACATGTAATTCACATGTACATTTGTACACTTTTATATCTCCAATGTTGAACAAGCATTTTTTGTTATACATGTAGTTATGAAATATCATGGCTGTAGTAATGCGACACATCTGTAGTAATGCGACACATGTGCTTGCATATCCACAACTGCCGTTTACTTTTACTACTATGTATGCAAGGAACAGACCTTACATAATTGTGCCACCTAGCAGTATGAAATATAATTGCACCTAATACTTCATCCAGTCACAGTTGCTGACACTTCCTCTTGGCTGTATTTGTTGCACATAACTTAATAATGTAACAGCCCACCCATACATGTACTAACCCTCTTTTCTTGCTTTTGTCACTCCCACAGGACCAAGCAAGTTCCTGCTGTTTGCTGACTATGCTGAGATCCGTATGCTTGGCATGGACACCCAGGACAGCTATGCCTACCCTGTGGTGCAGAGGCACGAATACTTCACCAACCTGGTGGCCGTAACCTACGATGCAAGGGAAGAATACGTCTACTTCAGCAATGTGGACAGTGGTAAGTTTTCATAGTAGCAACATGGTTGGAAATGTTACAAAAATTAGTCTGTTTAATATGTAAATGATGTAGTTCATAATGTACTACTGTAGTTGAAATACTTAAGTCTTCTATGGTATGTTACGATGTATAAGAGATGAGAAATATTAGCTCTAGAACTGATTACTTATCGCTGCTGTGCTTGTTTTGTTCCCAGGTATGATCATGAAGGTTCACCTGAATGGCACAGGTGCCTCTGTAGTGTACTCCATGGCTGACGTGGTGGACGGACTGGCCATAGATCCCGTGGCACGTAACCTGTACTGGACAGACTACACCAGTGGCACTGTGGAGATGATGCCTCTGGATGGAAACGTGTCCAACCATGTGGAGCTCATCAGTGGTCTGGACAAACCCAGGGCAATCGGCTTAGATCCCAACCAACGGTATGGATCTTGTTGCTTTGGACATTTAACCTGATATTTTTCCAAAGCAAAGTATGCACATATATCATGAGGGCACTTTGGAGACAAAAATCCTGCATTGAAACTAGCCAATAATTAATTTCCCAGTCTATTGATTAGGTAACCATTATTTTGCAGTGTTAATTTCAAGATTTGCAATAAATGTGACCTTGTTGGCATGGTTTATCATGTATGATGTTGGTTTAGCTGACATGGTACTGGTGTGTGTATTTGTCTTCAAATTCACTCGTGAAGCCACACCATTTATGTGGAATGTACGGTATACATTTGGCCACTGTAACGCTTGTATTTTCTCTTATTGATGTAATGATGAAGCAATCTAATAATAACTTATTGCAACACACTAGCTACCTGTTCTGGAGTGACTGGGGTGAGAATGCGACCATCTGGCGTGCGGACATGGACGGTTCCAACAAGAATGCACTCATCGATGAAGAACTGCAGTGGCCCAACGGAATTGCTCTGGACACTGTCAGGGAACGAGTCTTCTTTGCTGACGGGCACTCTGCTCAGGAGAAGATTGAATACACGGATTACAGAGGTAATTCATGGATGGAAAAACAATCTGGAATGCATATAGAGATGATGTAACAATGTGAATAGCAAACTTGTTGCCACTACTGTTTTCACTACAAAATTTCCTGGCTTAAGTCCATGTTTCTGTATAAAATGTCTGTATTACCTGGTAGTTGATTTGGTAGTGTAACAAGTTACTAACAACCCAATATTCTCAGATGCTAAGTTCCCCACTTTAGGAATGGTAGAACCCGCCGCCCCCGCACTGCGAGTGGAAGATCCAAAACTCGAGTTGACTCCCCAGACGTAGTGTTTACATTGATACTCACAATCGACCAGTTGCAAGCAGTACTTCTCATCTCTGACCATTATTATTGGACACATACACTGGTAGCAGCGGTGTTTGGACCCTTCTCCATCCATGACAATCGAACTTTCTTCGTCACTTACAATATGTGTAGTGATGACTCAAAAGTAATGATATATGTGCATGTTTGTGACAAGTTATTTTTGGAATGGTAACAAACCCTTGATCTGTTGTTCAGGTGTGAACAGAACGGAGCTGGTCCACCTGACAGACACCCACGTGGACCAGGTGTTTGGACTGACCATGCATAACAACACCCTCTTCTACTCCGACTGGGTCAGCAAAGGGATCCACCTGACTAACCTGGAGAGTGGCATCACCCAGACACTAGTGGAGGGGCTGACTCGACCTACACAGCTGTACTTGCACCATCCACAACCATATCCTGGTAAGGGCCTCATCATCAACTACACACTTGTTTACATTTCACCTCGTACAAGAGGAGCCATTCATTCTCAGTGAATTATGAAATTCGATATACTGAGTATGAATGATTTAGCACAGACAATTAATGATAAAAGTTATAATACATGTACATCATTTATGAGTGCCTTACGTACCTTGATGCTCCTTTCCTTCAGTCAGTCCACATTGTGGCAGGAATGACAACTCTGATTTTTAATCTATGACCAGAGATTATGGAGAGAAAGAAAAGAAAAAGAAGAGATTACAAAACAGACTTTGGCTATTGTGTCTCAAGTTTTCCTTCTTGTGCCTTCCCACAGAGAATGAATGTACTGCATATGGCTGCAGTGACATGGCTATCCCGGTGCCTGGTGGCTGCCATTGTAAGTGCAGAGTGGGGAGGAAGTTACAGGCAGATGGCAAGACATGTGAAACAGGTGATACTCACACATATGGATATACAGGATATTTTGTAACTCTACTTAGGCCATGACCAAGAAGTAACCAGTTTAGATGATATGTTTAATGTAGATCGGAATAGCTGAGCTGTCTGTAGACACTAGCAATGGCATATTGCCTTAACTTCGGCGTGTTTTAACAGAAACAATTCACGACTTCATAGACTTCGTACATGTGTACCTGTATGAAACTCATACATTGTAGACAGCGATCGACAGGATCTATATGTGGGTATTTCATGCTCAGGTTATGCCTATAGTTCTGCATGATGATATCAGCATATACAATTATATATGTACATGTATATCCTAATTGTTATCATGTAATCCCCAGCCCCTGAACCATGGGTCCGTGTGGAGTCCTGGAGGTGTGCCCAGCCCTGCCATGAACAGGCATACTGTGCCGTGGAGGTCAGCAACCCCACCGTATACAGATGTGTCTGCAAGGCTGGTTACCAAGGAAGTGGTTTCCAAGGAAGTGGCTGCACAGGTATTCTTGATATACACATGTACATGTATATCCCTTTCTAGGTTTTTGACTGTTTCTATCATCTATGACATCTCTCTAGATATGTAGAATACACTGACAGGTAGTAGAATGCACTGTGATGTACAAATACATGCATCTTTGTTGATTCTTCACTTGCTTGGCTTGAACCAAAGATTGCATGTCCTGTTCGTGCTTTAGCATTACAAGCCCCTAATATACATTAAGTAAAATTTTGTAGCATGTTACATACATATCAAAGAGACTGGTGAAACTTACCATTGTGATTTTGTTTACAGCATGTGATTTTGGGTACTACAAGTCTGTGCTGCGACCAGGACAGTGTACACGCTGCCCCGACGGTGTGTCGTCAACTGCTGCCAGGACGAGCTGTGTGTGCCGTGGTGGTCTGCAGTGGTACATGGGCGAATGCACCTCTAACGTACCCGAGGTGACGGCCAGGCCTACAACACCATTACGCTTCCCAGGTACAGAGGGATTGTTTGTGAAGTTGTACATGTAGACATGGGCATCTGTGCAGGGAAAAATACTGTTAGCTTGTAATTCAATCTCTACATTATCTACACTATAGATTCATTCACCAAGACCTGTGTTACATTGTCAACGTCTATTATATTTCACTCCCCTTTAGGAGGAGGGAAATATGTTGTGTTCATCAGATGTTTCTTCTGGAATTTTCATTGAACACCTTTCCGGAAAAGAGAAATTTGGCATGGGTACACTACCCATTATACTGGGGGCAAATATTTTCATTTTCCTACAGTACCTTACAGTACATCATCTTTAAAGTTCAGAAATTAAAGCGTAAACCAAATGCGCTCTTCCATTTGACACATTCTTCTTTACATTGTATGTCCATGAATTATCAAACATTCTACATGTATACTCACCTGTAATTTTGCCCCCAATCCAGGCACCATGCCACGGTTTGAAAGTTGTCCTGACACTCACAGCTGGCAGCTACCAGAGGATGCGAACTACGTGACTTGGGACATCCGTTTGCGAGCTTTGGACGGCTATGATCGTCCCCTGGAGATCAGCCCCAGAGTACCCAGTAGGATCTACTACGGAACAGGCAGCATGATCCACCAGTTCACAGCTACTGATCAGTGGGACAACATGGTCAAATGTAGGATTGAGGTCACCATAGAAGGTAGTTATCATTCTGTAGCTTGACATATCAAAGTTTAAGTGCATTTCCGAAATATTTCAATTTTTTGAAGGTTGACAATTGCCAATCAGATTGTATCAGGGACTTGAGATTTACATTTAATTCTTCATTTCTTTCAGATATAACCCCTCCCCAACTGGTCTGCCCTGATGACATTATTGTGGAGACATCTGGAGAGTCGGCGATTGTCAGATGGGATGCTCCTGTAACCAGTGATAACAGTGGCAAGACACCCATGCTGACCAGCTCGCGCACGCCGGGTTCACGGTTTTACCGCGAAGACTCCCCTCACACCGTCACGTATTCAGCAAGGGACGAGGCTGGGAACCCTTCCACATGTTCATTTGTTGTTGCTGTTCAAGGTAGGAAATAATTGTGATTGTTTTGTCATCCATTCCTGTTTTACTTCTTCTGTTCAGAACCTTGTTACAGTACATTTGCTCCACTTAGAAAGTCAAGGTGTAAAGTGTTTTAACAAAAAACGGAATTTTGTTGGTCACTACAGGTCCCAAGTGCCCAGCCTTGGAGGTACCCAGAAATGGCCGTCTGGACTGTAAGGAAGGGGATCGGGAGCGTGGGCCGTGCACTGTTGTGTGTAACCGTGGTTACCAGCTGCTGTCAGGACCTGCCACAAGCTACTGTCTGGGCAGCGTGTGGAGCAGCATCATCACTACATTCTCCTGTGTCCGTAAGTATATGTACTGTCAATTCATTTATGTCCGTGGCACTTACATTTGCTGACAGAGTGAAAATCAAGGGTTTGGTATCTTTGAATTTGTGGTTAAAACAATAGTAGAGACACAGGATGCCAGTGCCTGCTCATAGCTAGAATGTATGATGATCTCACAGTGGTGAAAAAAAAATGCAAAAACCTTGAATACTTGAAGATTCATCGTACATTCTTTATCTGCCTTGCCTAGATTTTTCTTGCCGAACAGATGGACATGTGGGTCATACCTTGGACTTTTGGTTCTTGGGTGTTGGTTGCAGGAAGTGATTTTTACTAAGAACTGTTACTCAATCCAAATTTAACATTATATTTCCAGGTGCCTCAGCCCCCAGAAGGCAGAGAAGGAGTGTCAACATGAGGTTCTCTGGATACTGCAGCAATGAAGAGTCCTTCCAGAATGACTTCCGCAATGGCTTGTACCGTACCTTCCTGAACAACGGTCTGTGTACGTCCGGCCAAACAGATGAAGTTGGACTCTGCAACAGGGACAACTACAATGTTCAGTGTGGTCTGCAGAAACGATCTCTGTTTGGGCGGTACAAGAGAACAGGTGACGGCGTGTCAGTAGAAATCCCACTGGAGGTCCAGCCGGATCAGTCTGGAGATGCTGTGGCCAATGTGGATGAGGGAGATGAAGTTCTGGATAAGGCAGTGGAACAGGTTAGAAAGGAAGCTTGACTTGTTCTTGCATGTTGGTTTGTTTAGTTCAAGCAAATGAAATCTGTCAGGATCACAGTCAGCTCAGAGATGTTATGTTTTCGTGTCATGCTGATTGCAACATGCAATGGAAACACATTTAATGAAGAAGTAGATGCAACACTCAACTGTGCCCTTGAAGCCTTACAGACAGTTTTGAGTGGGGTTTACAAATTCTCTTGGCTTTTAGTGCTTGTAACAGTTGTCTGTTTTTACGTGTCCTTGCAGATGACACCTTTTCTCTCTGCATTCTGTCACACTCTGCTGCTTCTTTGCTGTCTAGTATCTGTGCCTTTTCCAATGCTTTTTCCTTGTCTTTCTCCCCATTCTCCCCTCTACTCCCTCAGCACCCTCCGCCAACTACCAGTTCTTACAATTATTATGTGCAGGTTGAACGGCTTTCGGACTCGGGCGTGACGGTAGAGGCGCGAGGAGAGACGTATGTCAGCACAAGCGAATCATTTACTGCCTCGCCAATTACGTACGAGTGTGACCAAGGCATGGTCGAGGTCAACAAAGTTTGTGGTAAGATTTATTTGTTATTTGACCAGTGATTTGGGAAAGTAAGACTGTTCAAAGTCAGAATAATTCTGGTTAATGGTTGTGCTGTCGTTAAGACATATGATTTATATGTTTCTTAAATATCTTTCCTTGCTCACATGTAGTTACCTGTCCTGCCGGAACGTTCCACGATGGAGACAAGTGTACATATTGTGTTCAGAGCTTCTACCAGCCAGAGGAAGGACAGCTCAGCTGCAAGGCATGTCCAACAGGAATGATGACAGACCTGCCAGGAGCCTACAGTGAAGACCAATGTAAGTTCACTGCTGACGCTTTTCACAACAGTGGCTGTCTACATTGTTCTTACATGGAAAATATCATTTTTATTTTACTGACACTGTAGAATACTTGGCTGGAGAGCCCAGGTTAAGTATTTAAAAACTTGTCATATTTGTGACTTTATGAGGTCACATTAGGTACAAAGATGTAGGAAATATCTGTGACTAGTAGAAACTAAGTTTCCTAATTTGACTTTGTGATGTAGTTTCTTTGTTTAGCTTCCATTCTGTAATTTTTTTGGTATTGACATGCATTCGGGAATACCACCATAACTTTAAAACTTCTCCTCCCAAAGGCATGGTTCCACCAGAGATACAGTCAGCCCGTCTCCCCATCGCCATCATAGCGGGGGCAGCTGCCGGAGGCGCTCTCCTGATCATCATCATCATCGCCATCGTCTGCTGTGCTCGTCGTGCTATCAGGAACAAGGAGAATGGGAACCCCACCAAGAAGAACAAAAACGTCCAAGAATTTGGCAACAGAGTCTACGAGCAGCCTAAAACGGGGTCTGGTCCTCCGCAGGAAAATGTGTATGCTGAGATACCGGAGTATGGTTTCAAGGGAGATGTTTCTGCTGCCCCTCCCCTGCCTGCAGAGCGTAAGAGTGGCCCACCTAGCGAGGACACCTACCAGGGGTTACAAAAAACGCAGGACAACCCGTACCAGGGCCTACAGCGCCCGGGGCAAAATATGAAAGTCACCACCATTGCATAAACAAAATTAAATCAAGCCTTTGTACTAGGGCATCCAAGGGCAGTGCATTTTATAGGGGACAGTTGGGACAACTTTGCAACGTACTCCGGCATCTCAGCTACAATTTCATAAATCGACAGTTCAAAGCGAACCTGTAGCATGGTTTGTAAAACATGTCACATCTAAAATTCATGTAGATTATTGTCATGTGCACACTGTATCATTTCAATCACTTGACTGCCAGTGTTCTCGGTGTGAGCAGTCAAGGTGGCAACAAGTCGAGGTGTATGCAATTCTTTTACCTTTGTGGAAAACCGGGTCTTTGTGGCAACATATTCAGGACAATCATTATAGTCAGTCATTTCATTTCATTATGCATACATGTACGTGTAGATGCATGAATCTGCTTTGAGTTTTACTTTTGTATTTCTATTTTTTTTAATTCTCTGCAGGGTGGAGGCTTATGTATATGTATATCTATATGTATATGGGAACTATGACTATTTTGGTACCTGTCCTGAGCTCAAACTATTTATAATCAACATATGTATGATGGTGCCTGTAGATTATTATGTAGTTGAAAATCATTTTAGACCTTTTAATGATAGCCCTATTTTGGCTGTGGTGGCTATTGGAGAGTTTTTTTAGTCATATAAAATCTTTTCTCTTGATAAAGTTTGTAAAAGTTTCTGTCTAATATCTAGTGGCCCTGAAAGGTACATTTTTCACATAATGCATGGAATGCAATGGGAACAGAATGGATGATTGGTGCTTTTGCCAAAGATTATATCAGCCAAGTCCAATTATACTGCTGTCATCACTTCATAGGATTGTACTTTAGCTCACATAAAGTGCACCTTGCAGTTGTATAACACACTTTGCCAGTATCATATGTTAAAAGGACATTAGTTTTGAAAGAGAAGAGGAAAAGAGTTTACATTATGTTTATTGAAAATAGAGTTGAAGATAGACTGAAGAAGGGAGAAGTATGCATTTGTTACTGGCTACTGTCATTCAATCACTGGCTGAATTTGATATTGGCAACGTTTATGAGTGAATCTGTTCTTTGACAAGAATGATTTTTACCTTCTTTATCATGTTTGTATATTTGATCGACCTTTGTGCTACTACTGCCACCAGTGTGGGAATGAAACAAGATGTATACATTTCTGCTTGCTTTGGTAAACTGAAGCAATTTGATTCCCAAAGACAATCATACTGTAGAAACGTAACATATACTGTAGATGCATTGGAAGGGTATCTTGCAGTTTCCATGTACTTCCGGAGAGGTTTCACAATGAGATTTCCACCCCGGAAAGAGCTTGGAAAGAGCAGGATAGTTTTCTGCACGTTCAGAAAATTGTTGATGTGACATTCCGACCTGTGGTCCTCAAATTGTTGAGGCTTCCAAAGACATTTCTATACTGTTCTCTTTTATAAACTTGTCTCACAAGTAAGGGCTCTGACTTCTTCATCCAGTATTCCTAACGTGAAGAAATGTACAGATCAATAATGCAATGCCATCTTAAGCTCTGTCTTATATAGAAGGGTCATTTTTACTGTAAAATTGCTGAGCTTGGGGACTCCTTGGTACCTTTTTCACATTTTATGATGCATTTGTACATGTATTTTACATTAGAGACGGTGTGATTTTTAATTCTAGACAAAGGAAAGTTTATAAACCTGTGGTGTTGGTGTAGTAGGGTACTGTCCTTGTAGAGTTATTCTAAGATATAGTATTATTCGGTTACTCGGGTGATTGGATGTTATATAATCATGTGCCTTAAAACCTGGGATAGTGAGTGAAATTTAGACATAGTAGAGAGATATACCTATAGCCTTATTGTTTTATCTGCTACTGTTGCAAATGAACATACATGTGCATTCTATGTGCAAGATGTGTATTTCCTAACATTTCACTATCTTCCAAACAAGTTCAACAAGTAAGTTCAAAACGCTTACACCAATATTCATTTCAAATGAATGTTAATCTGTCTTGTGGTTTATAAAGGGGATTTGTTTCATTACTATGGGAACATGTGTTACAATTTTTCTTCGAAATCAGGTGAGGTAAAAATATGCAAGTAGTTTGTAGCAGGGCTGTTCTATGTTAAGATAAGAGGCAACACACTGTTCATCTCATACCCATTTCTTGTCAATTTTCCTCACTCATTTAGAAAAAAAATCAATTTTCCTCACCCCTTTAGATGCCCCCTTTCCCCACCTTCCTTTCATATTGAATTTTGGTGCTTTTGCTTTTCTCTTGCTCTTCTAGTTTTCAGTGACAACGCCAGTGTATTGCTGGTCATACCTAAGACAGTGCTGTGCCTTTTTTTAGCCCAGGTGATTTTATCCTGTCAGAATCTGTATATTCGGGTTGTTTATCACAACTATTTTATCTGTATAGTTGGGTTGTTACTCTTCTGAACCGGAATGTTATGAAGCTGGAATATTTGCAATAAAGGTGCCTTTTACTTTCCCTTGATTTGTGTGTGGTTACTCTTGCAACATTGCTATGCCTTATGATATTTATGTTGAGCCAAGGACATAGAATAATCTATATACAGCCCTTGATTGAGCAAAGACGATAGACCAATCAAGACTAAGTGTAGCTCTACATTCATTCACTTTGACGAGTGATAGAGACTCAACTGTATGGATTTATGGCTTTATCTTGATAAGGGTGGGAAATTGTCTTTTTCTGGCTGCACCGTTTCCTAACACGTACTGTTCGTTGGGATGGCGAGACATATCATCGAAAGGACAACGGTGAAGTCAGAAAGCCTAGTTTTACGACTTTCCACCCAAACATCTGCTTGACGAATTTATGATAGTGGGAAGTTGGATGTATCTGTGACGAGGGCAAAAAAATGTTCATCAATAAATGATGTTAGCAAGATAATTGAAGCTTTTGAAACATGTTCTTATGCATATTTTCGATATCAACGCCCATCTATATATGTATGTGTCTATGCGAAGGTCTTGGACGCCCAAAAGCTAATAACCGTTTGCTTCTGAACCAATCTTGGAAACAGTGCGATGCACTTAGTGTATTTATGTGTGAAGGAGATCGGATCAAACCTTGAATCACGGCAATTCTTAAGACGCTGATCAAACATCCTGGGCTCTTTTCACACAAACAAGTGGATCATAAATTATCACATGTGACTAGGTACACAGAGAAACGCCATAACTGTTGATAACAGGCGTACACAAGACCACACCATTCGCCCCCAGACGCCCAGAAGTGCAAAGAGATGCGACGTTTGACGGGGTTGTTGTTAATGCTGGTGGTCTGCCAGGGCCTGGAGACCCCTCTGAACGACACGATTGGTCAGGAGGGTACTGAGGAAGACGAGGAGGAGTCTGACGTTCTGTCGTCGCTGACGCTTGTACAGGACCCGGGGGACGTTTCAGGTGAGCAGATGCAACTGTCGTAAAATGCGTTTGTGTGGGTCTTTCTAGAGTAAAATGTTGTAATGTTATCATATAGATTTACTGAAACGCCTCTCATAAACATTCTGTATTATACTCATGCATTGAACACTTTAAATTGAGCTTAAAGACACAAAGAAAGTTTCATGAAAGTCTTTTAAATTTGTTCTGCGTTGTAGAAGACGTGAATTTTTAACATTACAATCAGACGTTACTTGTATCTCACATCCAGCCATCATCCAGGGGGTCTCTTTGAACTGCAGTTTGAAGTAACATCAGTATCTTATAGAGTGTGCCTGGTAGCAAGAAAATAACAACAGGCTAGACGCCGTTGTTTACACAAGTCGGAGTGCTGTAAGCCTTATTTCAACAAACAACGTATGATCGCTATCTGATCATTGACCCCATTGTAAAAGCTCTGTTATTGTCCTACTCCTACATTTTGTACCTCCGGCCTGTGGTGCAAAGTTAATGAATATTACTTTCTGGTTGAAACTTGTGACCAGAGGAACCGCCTTTAATTTTTGCAAGCTCTTTCAACAACCATTGTCACGTTAACGATAGAAATGGGGGTGAATGGAAACATTAACTTATCCTCGATAAAGGAATGAGGCGAAATGTCCAACAGTGGTGACACACTGCGTTTAGAGGTAGATACGAACAAAAAGACCAAATGTTAACATCATGTCGATTATCTCTACAGCCGAATGGTTGGTCCGGGACCAGTCATGGGCTGTGGGGTCGTCTGGAACTGCCTACAGTTTCGGCGGTCTGACTTTCGACGCCGGGAAGGCCCTGGATGGCGACACGGACACCTACTGGAACCCTTACGGTCTGGGGCGGTACTACAACAACTGGTACGTCGTCTTGGACCTCAGCGTTCCCTACAGTCTGTCCCGCGTCGGAATCGTCAACTACGGAGACACCGTACACGACGTTAAAGCATTCACACTGCAGAAGTCGACCAGTGGAGACCCTTATAGCTGGGTGAACGTCACGAGCGCAGACGACATCGTGGCGGGGACGAACGAATGGCAAGAACGCGGCGGTTTTGCGGCGACGGCGCGATACTGGAGGCTCCTTGTGACCCAGACTCACACTGGATGGCAGCCATGGCTACCAGAGCTGGGGCTTTACGGTCACCGGGGTAAGTTTGTCTTGAGCTGTGTTACATAGATTATCAGTACGGCAAACCTAATTCTGAATAAACATCGTCTGTGTTATAATATTGCCAAAACGAGGAAGGTTTTTTTGTTTATCATATTCATTTGTTCAACATTCTATTTCGCTCAGTTTTCCCGGACACCCCTCCTGGTTACACCGTTGACCGGAATAACTGCATCCGGCACCGGAACCAGCTCGGCAGTGAGAGGAACTCCACCGTGCAGAGATGTGCAGAGGGATGCGACTCTCTCCTCGCGTGGGTTTCCTTCGTTTTCTTTCCTTCATTATCTAACATTTTAGATAAGTCTGATCTTAAGATTCGGTTCAGTAGTGTACCTATTCTTTCAACAATAGCAGTTTACAATGCTTGATAGCTACACTATCTATGATGACACTATCTTTTATTAATACATAGAATCCACCGGTAGTACCGGTTAAGTCTGGTTAAATGAGAGTTGGTGTAGTACATGTTTGTATTTACGCTTAGTCTTAAGCATTACGTTTCGAGTTCGACCGAAGATTCGAACAGAAGAAATATGTAAGAGTGATAATTTGGAGTTTTATTCAGTTTTTTAGTTATTGAATTATAATTGTAACTGCCCTCGTCCCTAGATATAATTTTCACGCATGTGCTGTGCATTGCACTCGGCAGATGTCGGTCGTTTGACTTCAACTTCCACCACCGGACGTGTTCTCTCTCCACGGACAACTCGGACAGTGCCTCCCAGGCGTACGAGAACTGTCCTGTCAGATACAGGCTACAAACGGACTACTACGAGAAACTGGGTACGCTTATATCTCTCACGAAACACTTTCTAAGGAAAGAAAATAGCGTTGACATCTCGTCAAATGTTTTCTTAGACTTAGTAGGTTGTTTCCTTGTTAGTTTTTAACTTTTTTTGTTGTTATTTTCTGCACCCAGATCGGCCACAGACCGAGGCAGTTCCAGGTAAGCTTTGCAAGCAAACATGACAATTACGGTTTTCTTCTGACCTTCTGTAGTCCTGTTGATGTTTTGTCTCATATTACAAAATGTATGATTTTGTTTGCTTACTTTACAGAGCCGGCGTACTACAACCCCTTAGACCACCAGTCCACGTTCACCACTCCTAACGGTCACACACTGGGCGAAGGTGTCGGCGGCTCGGCCTTACAGCTCGAATGGCGCCGTACCCAGTACGCCGATCTGGGGGACTTCGCAGGCACCTGCCTCGGCAGCACCCTCAACTGCCCCCGAGGCTTCACCCTGGCCTTCTGGTTCAAACGTCCTGCCGGGGATAACCGCCCACAGTACTACATCAACAGTGGCGGGCACGCCGCGGCCAGGACGCGAGGGTTCACGCTGACCAAGACCGCTGATGATCTAGACAACGACCTCTACAACGTCGCCGTCAACGGTCGTCAGTTACGCCACGAGGCAACAGTCTACCTTCCCGCTGACCAATGGACGCACGTGGCCGTCACTTGGCTGGAGGAACGCGGCCTCGAGATCTTCGTGGACGGGATGGTCCAGCTGGTATGAAAAACTTCCCAAATACGTATTTTAAAAGCACTTTAACTCAAGTTATTCTTTCGGTGACAAAACTAGGATTACAAATTTTTTTTTGTTACATTGATAACTCGTCCGGGACTAGTATTTTTGCGTGTCTGGCTTTACTTCTCTTATATTTTGTAGCTTTCACCGAATATAAACCATAACGTTGTTTCCAGATCGCTGTATTTGCGACTGAGATCCCGCCCTTGGAGAATGACCCTCACACACACGTGTACCTGGGCAGCGCCAACACTCAGCAATGGGAGCACACGGGAGAAGCCGTGTTCGACGAGCTGAAGTTCTGGGACTGGGTCCTGTCTGACGGACAGATACAACTGGCCATGATCCCAGGAGTAGGAGAAGGTAGGCCCGAAGACTTTCCTTATCCTCACCTCAAACTTGAGAAAAATGCAGGCTAACCTTAAGTTCTGTCTTCGTAACCCTTTCCCCCATCCCAAACTCAGAATTTCAAAACAACGTTTATTAATACGTCTCTTTTTAAATTTCATGAACCAGCCAATTGCCATGTCGGAGATGGGGCATCCTACCGAGGAACAGTCTCTGTGACCAAATCAGGCAAGACGTGTCAACGCTGGGACAGTCAGACGCCCCATGAACACGACAGGACACCTGCTAATTACCGGTCATCCGGACTGGAGCAGAACTACTGCCGGAATCCGGACGGGGAATCCGGAGTTTGGTGCTACACCACGGATCCCAACGCGAGATGGGAGGGGTGCGACGTACGAGCCTGTGGTAAGGTTTGATTCTATATCCTGTAATCCTGTTTTATTTTTATATCATCTGCGAACAAACTGTATTCTGATGTAAAGGAATAAGGGAAAACCCTTCTAGAATCACGATGCCAAACAACCACCATCGTGTGCTTTATATTCATTTAATATCTGCGGCTTGCAAAGTCATGCTACATTCTATCATCTCATTACCATGAATATAATACTTTTTGCTGTTGTTTCAATTTTCGTGTATACAGCTTCTTTGTGACGAAAACGTCTAAGTAAAGATTTCTATGGTTTCCATTTTAATATATCCCTCTCCTACGCTTCAAGGACACAGCATGCACAAACTAAAAAGCGTCCCTCTTCTATACACATTTGTACAATTCACCATAAGAATAAGCTTTGGAATATTACTTCCCGTATTCCAGCCGGCAAACATTGCAACAATCATACCGTATGTCAGGGTCTAGTGTAAAACACCAGGGACAGTCGTCATGGTCAGGGTTACGGCAAAAGTTCTTCTCTAGCCCCGCGGCAGGGTACTTGTTCGGGATGTAGGTGTGTCTGTGTGGTGTTTGGCTGTCCCAACGCTGGCAGACTTTGCCGGATACGGTGGTGTTTGCTCGTCCCCTGTAGTCAGACCCGTACCCGTAGCACCGCTCAGCAGGCGTCGTTAGACGTGGGTTGTGGTGCTGATCACCTGTGGGTGCGCGGATGTTGCCTAACGTTAAAAGAAGTCTTGGTAAAACTGCTAATGCATACAACATTCACGTTCAAGATGAGACAACTGACTTTATATGCGCTTTCCAACTTAAACAAAGTACCCATCATTTATAAATTCTGAAAGAAATTTGAAATAGCTTCTACGTATAGTTCTCAGTTAGTCAGAGAAGTATAAAAAACTAGAGGTCGGAGATCTCATGCCTTCGTCAGAGGGACATTGTTCTAGAGAAATGAACATGTGTATTCTTTACTTTTTTAAATAATCAATTTGGTCTAGAATACAAAAGAATCTCTGTACTCCTTTTTATTCTATGGAACACTGTGAAATGGTTCGCCACAGATTTACAGACTCACTGTCATCTGTGTTAGCTATTTGATTTTGGACTGTTACTGGGGAATAAGTACTGTTACAAGAAATTTTGCTTACTGTATTATGATCAAAGTGTCACAACAGTGTTGCAAAATGTAATTAGAGAAGGTGCGATGAAAGGCGACTGAGGAGAAGGGATTCAAATAATTTGAAAATGGGGCTGGAAATAGCAATAGGACGATAATTATTCTTAAGGGAAGGATTCAGGTTTTGTTTCTCGATTATTGGAATGAGAGTTACCCTTAACGCACTAGCATAGCGGAAAACAAAAGAGAGAACAAAATGGTAAGCCGAGGTCCCGCATGCTTTAGATGCTCAGCTGAAAGACCGTCAGAATCACAGGACTTCCCGTTCTGAAGTCTGTTGATTGCTGCGCATACCTCAGGTGCAGGTGCCGACATTCCCGGGTCATAGCTGACCTCAGAATAGATTGTGTCATCTACAGATTGTTTACAGTCATTGGGAGCAACAGAGTTCAGCAGAGAGTCGTAGTAACGCCTCCACATGCTAGTGATATCAGACGCACCGCTGTGGCCGTCGATGTTACATGGGAGGTTTGGCTTGGAGCCATTTTGAGACCGCAGCGTAGACCAGAAGCCGACTTGACCCCCTTTATGCAGACTAGAGGCGAGCGCATCTGCCCTGTGCAGGGCCTCCGCACGTCGACACTCTCTTAAAGCTAGTTTAAATTTTGTCCGAGTTGATCTCATTAGGTCCCAAATGGCCCCATGCCTCGGTCGATTAAATCCGCGCCAGAGAGAAAACGAGAAAATGCATCTCGGGCTGCAATATGGTACTCTTTGACGACAGAATTCCAAACAGGTATCGCGTGGGAGGTGCCACATTTTCCTGTGGGGAGGGATGTCGTAGCTGCACTTTCAAGAGCTCCGACTATAGCAGAGATAAAATTGTCAAGAGAAGTTCTGTGGTCATTGTTCTTACATGTTTAGGATTTAGACATAAAAGAGCGTTGATTGGCAATTGGATTTCAGATAAGTGGATTTCGGCACAAGTGTGGTACCGTGCCAAGTCAGAGGGGGATGCACGTTCCCAATAGAATCTCTTTGGGGGTGGAATTCCGTCACCAGCTGTGTTTGTAAACACAGGAGCCGATGTCCAGTCGAATGAAACCCAGAGAGGGAAATGATCGGATGGGGCAATATCATACAGAACACACATTTCTGAGATACTAGCAGACATAGTATCGGAGCAGACGCAATGATCAAGCCACAACGTCGACCCATGAGCTTCGCTAAGGTACGTAAAAGTATACCCAGGAAGAAGGTCGGTGTCCCTTACATGGAGGTTATTATGATTATCATGACAAAAATTGTACAACAGTGGGGAGAATATACCGTCCGGGCGCGTATTAAAGTCCCCCATGATACAGACGTTGGTCACACGTCACATTGGTCTGTTGTATTATAGACTCGATTTTACCTGATTTGTCAATGAAAATATCCATGTTGTTAGTGGATTCTACTGGTAGATACACACAAATCAGAAGGAGTTCACAGCTCACATCATTATTGATTCGTAAGGCTAAAATTCGATCATCATCCTCGCTCACAATACTCACAGTTATTCCGAGAGACTTCCGCCAAAGGACCGCTACGCCACCATAAGGGCGACCATGTAATATGCCTTTACCCAAGTCTACAGCCGAAGTGCCATACGTTAAGAAGTCCTTATCCAGACTAGAGAGAAAGTTGAAATCGTTCGGCAGGAGCCAGTGCTCCTGTAAGAGGATAATGTCAGAAATCTGGCACAGGTCCTTGACAGCTTGGGCAGCGTTCTTAACGGAACGACAGTTAAAGGATGCCACATTTAGCGTGTCTGACCCAGTCTTCATGGTCTCGGTTGCGAGGTGGAGGAGGCACGTCTACCGTGGAATCGCCTAACGAGTACGCCACACGGCCAGAAAGACGGGGACAGGATTTCAGCTACAGCGTCGCTGTCTATTGACACCCGGAAAGAAGAGTAGGAGTCAAACTTAGTCGGAAGGTTCATGCAGGAGAGCGTCCGATCATGCGACAGGTTGTCGTGTAGATACCATTCGACGTCTTCCGACATGGTGTCGGGGCCCAGGCGCGTGACAAATATCTCGACTGGCCTGGCCTTGATCGCAGACAGTGTAGAAGACTTAGCAGTGCCAACCACTGCTCTGGATCTGTTTTTTTCTCCTTTTGACCAAGTTGAACCCTTCCTCGTCGGCGGCTGCGAGGACACCCGATCTGTTGCGTCGGGAGGAGGGGGGCGATGAGCGAGAAGCCTGGGCAGGGTCCTTCGAGACAAGGGACTTCGGTTTGGTAGCGACACCCTGACCTAGGACGTGTGCTTGAGTGGATCCTGAGGCTCGCCTCGCTGACGGGGCATGCACGATCGACTGGGGGTGGTTTGCAGACACCACGTCAGCGAAGGTGGTAGGGCAAGGCGCCGGCACAGTTTGCGCCATGATGCTGACGTCCTCATCACGTCCTTCAGGTCGGCGATTTCTCTGCAAAGGGCCGCAATTTCGGCTTGCACTTTCACATTGTCAACGGTAGTGGCCCAAATGACTTTCATTTCTTGTCGTATCACTTGAATCTCCTGGAAGCACAAGCTGAAATCCGGGTGTTCCAGCTCAACGACAGGAAGACGGAGGGATGCGGACGCAAAGGTAGGAAGCGTCAGCGGGTCGGCGGAATGTAGAACCCGCAAGATGTCCGATATATTTGTGACGGACTTGTTGGCGCCTTGGCGTTTCTTGAAGCGCTCGCTTGGCTTGCAAGTGTCAAATGCCAGTTTCTTGGCGTCTTCAATCTCCTCCTCGGTGTAGTCTCCAAGCACAATTTTTCGTGACAATATCGCCGGGCATCTTGTCCATCTTATTGACGACGAAGCATAACAGGTCGTTATTAAAGATTTTGTTTGGCTCACCCTGAGTAGAATCTACCGGTGGGGATCGCTTGTCGGAGCAGCGTTTGCAAAGATTCAGGTCTCCCTGGCCGAGCTGTGCTCCCAGGGCATGGCAATCGGCATTGTCCAGATGTGGGGAGGGGAGCTGTGCTGCCGACATCGCTCTAGGGATCTCCCAGTATTCCAGAGTAGAACCGAAAATACAGAGCCAGATCTCGCTCAGAGGTTCTCCAGCTGATCAGACAGTATAAACCACAAGTTGTGGCATCCAAAAAGTTTCAGAAACACAACTTTGGAGGTCTAAATGCCGGAGCTATCTGGATCATGACGTGTCCACCAGTGATATGCAAATCCTGTATAGTAAATAGTAAAAACTTACGACAGGCAAACAAACACAAAAGGCTGCGTTTTTTCTCTCCAAACAAATAAGCTTGATATCGTTCCAAAGTGACATACCATCAGTGGCTTTGATCACGTCTTTAAAGACGTCGAACGGTTTAAAGACGCAGGTATTGTATAAGACCGGGGGTGGAGGTGGGCCGGGCGTATGGTAGAGTGGTTACGGTAACTGACGGGAGATCAAGAGATCGCGGGTTCGATTCCCAGCAAGACGGTGTGTCTTTTCCTTACTCGTTGAGGTGTAAAATGGGTATCTGAATAGGCTTCGGGAGGTAATAGGCAGTGGAAAGATCGGAATGGGATCAGTAGTAGGCACTAAGTTGCCATCACACAGTGGCTACCGTTAGCTACCGTTAGCTACCGTTAGCTACCGTTAGCTACCGTTAGCTACCGTTAGCTACCGTTAGCTACCGTTAGCTACCGTTAGCTACCGTTAGCTACCGTTAGCTACCGTTAGCTACCGTTAGCTACCGTTAGCTACCGTTAGCTACCGTTAGCTACCGTTAGCTACCGTTAGCTACCGTTAGCTACCGTTAGCTACCGTTAGCTACCGTTAGCTACCGTTAGCTACCGTTAGCTACCGTTAGCTACCGTTAGCTACCGTTAGCTACCGTTAGCTACCGTTAGCTACCGTTAGCTACCGTTAGCTACCGTTAGCTACCGTTAGCTACCGTTAGCTACCTCCCGAGCACAAGAGCTACCTACCATACAAAAATTATGACCCTAGCTTGTCCAGATCACCATATATCAAAACCGGAAGTTCCGCTGCAGTACCATAACGAGCTGCCAGGGGGCCCATATTCCTATCACTTCGAGGTCTCATCAAGACCTACCGACCTACCAAATATGAAGACAATCCATTTAAGCCTTCTCGAGTTATACTGTTTACAGACACACACACAAACACACGAACGCCTCCGAAAACATACCCTTCTTGACGAAGGCAACAATACAGGATCAAATACATGTAGGTCTTCCCCTATTCGATCGTTTCTATTGCCAGTGATATCATCTTACCGTTGAGATTACAAACTAGCCTAGGTAATGCACAATCCCAACTTCACCCCCCCCCCCCGTTTAGTCTTACGTTTTAATACAAATGGATAGAATAGAAAACACATGTCAAATCAGAGAGAATGAGAGAAATACAAGACTAGTATGATATAAAGAATAAAGGGAAACACAGACGGTGTTGTGTACATACCGTCACCTTCTTTCTTCTGTTCAGCATTTGCCTGTAGAGAGTTGGAGTTTTTTTGCGATCAGTATAGCATAAGTAATGCACGAAAAGAAATATATTCTACAGAATATCGTTAACTTCCTACTGCTACCCGTGTATTACCATGTATTAAACTATGTAGACTAATACAATAAGAAGTCAAGGATCTCATACCTCCCTTAAATATGTTGAGTTTTTGTGAAGTTCTTGTTTTATTCATTATTGTGATTTCTCGATGGTTCATTTTCCCCACTGGCCCCCATTCATTTTCCCACTGACTCTGTATGCATTTTCCCACTGGCTCCCATAAGAAGGAAACAAACATTCATATAGCAGGAAATTGAAGACAGGAAATGAGATAACTTTTTCTGGCACTTTTGTAATCTCCAAGCAGATCTTACGGTGGCCAAAGAAAGTATCCAATTGGCCAGAAAGTTACCATCAGCCACCCAATCTTTTAATTGCTGTTAATAGGGGCACAAGGAGGGGCAGCGACACCATTTTTGAAAAGAAGTGCTCCTCCCTGTGCGAGTACCGGCAGATCTTGGGTGGCTGATGGTAACTGTCTGGCCAATTGGATACTGTCTTTGGCCACCGTAAGATCTGCTTGGAGATTAGCACTTTTGATCTAACTCCCTATCAGTGTCCCCGAAGTGGCCACCATGTGGAAATAACTACGGAAACACAAGCAAACACCAAACAGGCACACAATAAAACAAAACCTCCGTACACGGAGGTAACATTAACAATACATTCATACCGTTACCAAGAAACGCCCACTGGTTTTGGTGAGTCACTATGACGTACGAGAATTAGTTTATACAGAATACACAAACAAGCAGATTCGTGCGCTATACCAATTGGAGATCATCACAAATTCTTAAGTATTATGAAACGAAATTGGATCCGTTTTCGTTGGGGGACATGCGACCATCGTTGACAAAAATGAACAGATTGGCAAGATTTGTAAGATATCAAAAAAGACAGTGTTCCTTCAAATATAGCACACCTACCCTGTTGATAAAGGGAAAACGTATAGGCTATATATAACAAATACCTTCACGATTATCCCCATGTAAATTCCAAAAGCCACCAGTGCTATGATGGCGACAGTTGTGACTACACCACAGAGTATCCAGGATCGTGACACCGGCCGGCTACAAAAGCTTCCGTCTGTGAAGAAAAATATCATTTTGCCTGTTTCAGATTTTCAAAATACTTTTCTTCATTAAAGCACATTTTCTTTTGTGAGCCGTTACCATGTTCGATCTGAATTTTGAGGTTATCAAGTGTTGTCTACTGATGGTGAATGATGGTGTACTTTTTTTGGCAGGCAGCTGACCATGCTAATATAACGTTCCTAAATTCATAACATTAAATGTGTTAAAGAGTAGATTTCTTACGTACCCTTGGCTAGACGGTCACCATACATTTGTCTCAGCCGTAACTGGTCGTCAACGGTTGTTCTTGCCCCATCGAGTGCGCTATCGGCCACACTGGCCATCTGGTCATCTGACTGACCATCGGATGACCGCAGTGTTACTGGTTCCGGCTCTTCGTAATCATCAGTAGTTTGCGACGACAAACACGGCACTGCAGTTTGCTCTTGTATATCAGTAGACCCGAGATTACACTGTAGGCTTTCAACCCTGACTGCTTCTGGCTGCTGATAAGAGCCAGTCCGAAGGTCGCCCAACCCCGTGTTTTCAACCGTCTCTTGGATACAGATGTGGTCATTGGCTGGTCGGTCTTCTTGGATATTTCCCGCCATCAGACAGCTAAGATTCACACCCTGAATATCCTATTCACTCCTGCGCGTCCGCAGACCTTCAAGCGATAGCAGAACACCTTTGATTGTCTGGGTTTTTGAAATACGCCAACACTATAGTCTGCTTTATAAACTATGTAAGGCTTTACATGCATTATAAATAAGATATTTCATTTCTATGGATACATTTTTGACGTCAACGGATCCTATACTTTGAGGTTTGGACCAAATACTTTAGTGCTCAATCTGCTTAAACATTATATCCAACTATTAGGCATTATTTATATTTCCCAACAAACCACCGCTTACATTGTATTATGGGGCTTAAGTATTTGGAAGCGAAATGATATAATTTTTCTTCTGATTAAACAAATACGGTGCTTTCTTTCTGCTGTTTCCAGTTCAGCCGCCTGTCTGTGTAGACCTGCGTGGCCACTGCCAGGATTGGGCGTCAGAAGGGCACTGTAACAACAACTACCAGTCCTACATGCGCCAGTACTGCCCTAGGAGCTGTGGCTTCTGCTGTAAGTATTCCAGCGGTTTGCACCGATCAATATAAAGCACAGAGGGACGAGGTGTGTGGGGGATATAGCAACGCTTTCATTCTACACTGTGTCTCCGGGATTGTGAAGGAATGTTTGATACGAAATTGTTGATGAAAGGCTTCTTCCAAACTAAGGATGCGTGCATGCCATGGTAAATTACGCGTGAAGGCTACGACACATATTTCGACTCGAGGCACTAGAAGCACTGTTGATCTTTTATTTCAGCTGGAGGGCCTACCGAGTCACCCAGTGTCAGAGAGGACGCTATGGTTGAATCGCCAGTGATGTCTCCGGGTAACAAGATTTCATTTCTTTATGATTGCTTCTGCTATTCCAATCCATATACTACTTTGTACATGTATGTTGATTCATTTATACTGATTAATTCATTTCATCACATTGTCGGTTAATAAACCTAGAAGTGAATCATTTACGAAACACACAGCTCCGGTCTTATTGCTTCTTTCACCCCCCCCCCCCCCTTTAGAACAAGCTTGTACGGACAGGAACCAGTACTGTCAGAGCTGGGCGACCCAGGGCTACTGTCGGACCAACTACGCCTACATGGTGCAGAGCTGCCGCCGGGCTTGCGGCTTCTGTACGGTGTCTGGTGGCGGGACAGGCGGCGGATGTAAGTATATCAGAAATAATGCATTCTTCATTCTCAACATGTGAGCTTGGGAACTTTAAATTGAAACTTTTTAAAACGATTCTCTTGATTCGATGATATGTTCCAAAAAGACAGACTGAGTGCATTTGCTACTGTTGGTAATGAAATAGCGTTGTTACAAAAAACAACAATGCGCTTGCTGTGTAAGGTCCAATCTGTACAAAACGGCCATAGTCATACAGCATTCACCTGTGGTTTATTTCTATCCTTAAAGTTAGTTCAAATCCTTCTCATATATACCGTTCGTTGTACATGTATAGGGGCAGTGCCATCTCCTCTTCTATAGCCCATGGGCCACACTACGGTGGGGGCTAGTCCACTGGTAGAAGATCTAATCTTCCAGGTCTCTGTGGTCATTCATAGTTCTTTCCCATGTCCTTTCCCCCCAGCTATGACTACGAATAACTGTATGGACAACCACTACCACTGCCCTAGCTGGGCCACTCGAGGCTTCTGCGCCCAGGGCACCTCCCACCACGCCTACATGATGCGGTACTGCCGCAAGAGCTGCAGGAAGTGTACCACGGAGGGGGCCGGGACTGGCTCAGGAGGACAGGGAGGAGGGGATAGCGGTATGGTTATGGTTGTTTAGGTAACCCAGTCTGTTGAATGTTGGGCGCAAGAATCCATCTATATAACATTACTAGATAACACTCGGAAAGCAAGACTTCCCCCAAAGTAGCACAGCTCCCAACCTGCAAACAAGTTCCGAATTTGCCGTAATATCAATTCGAGGTAGGCGACAACGTCTTTCGGGGGGGGGGGGGTTATTAGCACATCTGCCCCAATACGGTATTGTAGTGGTGGAATACATTTGTATGCTGTGGTACTCTGTCCTCTCTCCGGCTTCTGCAGGTAATCATTGTGTTTTAAACTAACTTTCTAACTTCCCAGACTGCAGGGACACACACCAGCATTGCGAAGACTGGGCCAGGCGAGGGGAATGTACCAAAAACCCAAACTACATGCACGTGAGGTGCCGGCCCAGCTGTAAACTGTGCACTACCGGCGGGGGTGGCGGTGGAGGAGGGACCGGCGGTACGGGGGTTGAGGGTGGAGATGGAGACGGCGGAGAGGAGACTGAGATGGAGGAAGAAGACACTGATGAAGGAGAAGAGGAGATGGAAGAAGGTAACGACTGTTCTCCAAACCTCTGCCTCTCCGCTTCAAAATTAGCACCTGTAGCGACGAATGACACCTTAATTTTCAAAATGTGACACATTGATATAGATTCGAGGGGATACATTCCTCAAGCTAACCGAGGCGAAACCGGTCGTGTGACAGGCTGAATAAAAGTTCTAAATGGTAACTATGCGGCTCCAGATGTCTTACTGAGGGACGACTGCGTACGTGTGCGAGATGTCGGTTAGCTGAGGAATGAATCCCCTCGCATTTATACTGTGACACATTGATGTTATCGTTTGTCATTCATCGAATGTAGGCTACTACTAGTAGCGTTATATATATTTTTTAAATTGAAACGAAGCTGTTCAGTCCCTACCTGCATGTACATGTTAACGTTTTACTCATCGGATAGCTTTTCAGTACCATGGAGAAAGGGTGACACCTAGCGATTTCGCCCAAAACTGCAGGACATTTTTTGAATGAGGGCAACACATGCTAGACTAGTATTTGACATGCCTGTTTACAACGCTCACCTCCGTTGACAGACTGTGGGATGCAGTACCTCACCGAATCGCCCGGCATCGCCCGTATCGTTGGCGGTAAGGTGGCCGTACAGGGCGCGTGGCCGTGGATGGCCTTCTTATACAGGAAGGATTTCGGACACCTTTGCGGTGGGACCCTCATCTCCTCCCGATGGGTGGTCACGGCAGCTCACTGTTTGACAGGGTACGTGCACATTAAAACGTACTCATTTCTAAGCTGATTTATCAGAATGAATTCATTGCCTTGAACAAGTTCTGTTGTGTAGGTACAACTGTGAAGCTGAGAGTTATTCTGGGAGCCTTTTCGGCAAGGTTGAGTAGATTAGCTTTTCACTGGCGATACGTTTTTATGCATATGATGCTCTTTATCTAAGGATTGTCCCTGTAATACGAGTACATCTACTAGACTACCTTGCATGTCGAGTTATAAAAAATGACACATTTCTCTGGCCGTAGATCCCTGTTGAAGTCTATGGTCTCCCGTGTGATTGCATTGTTGACAAGTCTTCGTGTCGCTACAGGAGGAGTGCCGATGAGATCGAGGTGTATCTTGGGAAACATCACGAGCATAAGAAGGACCCCATGGAGCAGAGGTTCTCCGCGGAGAAAATCATCCTCCACACGGGGTTCAGTCTGCCGTCTTACAGGTATAGAGGTTATACCAGTTCTATTATGTACTCTTATTGTAAGATTTCTGGTTCATTTCACTGAAATATGTTTACCTTTACAGCTTCTTCAAAGAAGCATGTCGGGCACACTTCAGCTCTTGCCTTCTTGTTTGTATTTACATATTGTAATTTGTTAAGGCACTGGCAAAATAAGGTGTATAACTTGAGTGCAGCGCCACTTTGTCTTGTTATTTTGAATAAAAAAACGAAGCATGTCCTTCTCAACTTCATTCATTGATTACAAACTCAAACATAGAAATCATTACTTAGTCGCATTTTACTGTCTTATTGGTAAACACCAAGCTTAATGTGATAGCACCAACAGTTCGTATATACTAGCATTAAGTGCAAAGTGTTTTTCAGGAATGACGTCGCCCTCATCAAGCTGCCTCGGCGCGCCATGTTGAACGAGATCGCCAACCTGGCGTGTCTGCCGGACGGCAACATGGCGGACACCACACAGGACGGCTCCTGCGTCACTACCGGCTGGGGAGACACCTTAGGTCACCTGCTAACGTTTGCTTTACTACAAGCAAGACCGTTCCAAACATTGCAGGTTTACAAAAGAAAACATATGACATGAATGGAAGCATGATACATTGCCATTATTCGTTAATGGTCGTAGTTTCTTCTTCTTCTTTTGTCATCCTCAACTGAGGTGAAGCATGATGCTTTTTCATTTTTTTCAAATCTAACGTTAGTGATTATTTTTCTGCGTTTCGGCGTGTGCAGGTACCGGTGGCGAGGGCGTGTTGAAACAACTGTTCCTCCCACTCATCCCCACACAGAAGTGTAACAGCACCAACTTTTACAACGGGAGGCTCCATACCAGCATGCTCTGCGCTGGGTTCGAGAAAGGTGGACAGGACTCCTGTAGGGTGAGCTATAGTTCACACAGCTGAAGGACCACGATGTTACGGTGTAACAAAGTTAAAATGCCATGCAATATCGTCACAAACTTCTCAGTATAAAAGAAATTGGGCTTCTTTAAGCTACTACGTAATCTTATATACTAGTAATCTACAAAAGATACTTTAACCATGACACCAGTATCGTTCATCGAATGTAGGCTACTACTAGCAGATTTTTTAAAATTCAAACGAAGCTGTTCAGTCCCAACCAGCATGTACGTGTTTTACCCATCGGATAGCTTTTCAGTACCATGGAGAAAGGGGGACACCTAGCGATTTTGTCAAAAACTGCAGGGCAATTTTTTGAGTGAGGGCAAATTACCACTGCATCTTGATCTTGTAGGTAAGAAAATGTTTATGTATTTGACATGCCTGTTAACAACGCTCACCTCTGTTGACAGAGTATGCATATGGATGCAGTACCTCACCGAATCGCCCGGCATCGCCCGTTGGCGGTAAGGTGGTCGTGCAGGCAGACTCGGTCCTTTGTTCTGCTCCAAGTACTAAAACATAAAATCCTCTGTTTACAGGGAGACTCCGGCGGCCCTCTGGTCTGCTCCATGGACGGGCGCTGGTATTTGATGGGCATCACGTCCTGGGGACGAGGCTGCGCACTGCCCATGCGCCCTGGTGTCTACGCCAAGGTCTCCGAGTTCTCCGATTGGATTGAGGAGATGATGCTGAACAACTGACCCTTCTCTTCTACTGTTCACAACGATCTGAACAACTGATCCTTCTCTTCTACCGTTCACAACGATCTGAACAACTGATCCTTCTCTTCTACCGTTCACAATGATCTGAGCAACTGATCCTTCTCTTCTACCGTTCACAACGATCTGAGCAACTGATCCTTCTCTTCTACCGTTCACAACGATCTGAACAACTGATCCTTCTCTTCTACCGTTCACAACGATCTGAACAACTGATCCTTCTCTTCTACCGTTCACAATGATCTGAGCAACTGATCCTTCTCTTCTACCGTTCACAATGATCTGAGCAACTGATCCTTCTCTTCTACCGTTCACAATGATCTGAGCAACTGATCCTTCTCTTCTACCGTTCACAACGATCTGAGCAACTGATCCTTCTCTTCTACCGTTCACAATGATCTGAACAACTGATCCTTCTCTTCTACCGTTCACAATGATCTGAACAACTGATCCTTCTCTTCTACCGTTCACAACGATCTGAACAACAGATCCTTCTCTTCTACCGTTCACAATGATCTGAGCAACTGATCCTTCTCTTCTACCGTTCACAATGATCTGAACAACTGATCCTTCTCTTCTACCGTTCACAATGATCTGAACAACTGATCCTTCTCTTCTACCGTTCACAATGATCTGAGCAACTGATCCTTTTCTTCTACCGTTCACAACGATCTGAGCAACTGATCCTTCTCTTCTACCGTTCACAATGATCTGAACAACTGATCCTTCTCTTCTACCGTTCACAATGATCTGAACAACTGATCCTTCTCTTCTACCGTTCACAACGATCTGAACAACTGATCCTTCTCTTCTACCGTTCACAACGATCTGAACAACTGATCCTTCTCTTCTACCGTTCACAACGATCTGAACAACTGATCCTTCTCTTCTACCGTTCACAATGATCTGAACTGATCCTTCTCTTCTACCGTTCACAACGATCTGAACAACTGATCCTTCTCTTCTACCGTTCACAACGATCTGAACAACTGATCCTTCTCTTCTACCGTTCACAATGATCTGAACAACTGATCCTTCTCTTCTACCGTTCACAACGATCTGAACAACTGATCCTTCTCTTCTACCGTTCACAACGATCTGAACAACTGATCCTTCTCTTCTACCGTTCAGTAGTGTTTTTTAAGGATTATAATGTCTTTCTCCATAAATGCTGTGCCAATGACTTCTTTAAGTTTAACAAACGTTAACGTTTTTTATAATCCGTTAATATTTCCAAATAAAGCATTATCCAATAACCATACCGTATTGATGTTTTCTAACTGCGGGATTAAGCCAAACATTTTGGAACCCATGTCCTAAACATGAGTAGCCCAGTACTAATCATGTGCTTCTTCGACTGACTATACACACAGCTCAATGGTAGAGAATAACTTCACACTTTATTACGTAGGAAACTGGATGTCAGCGCATTTATTTTAGCAACAACACGGATTGTAATATGTCAAACTTTCCAGATATATCATCATGTTTTCTTAATTCTTTGAACGTCCGCGCAAACAGTATGTTGAATTCGTGGTAAAGACGGTTTGGAATGTATACATGTGACGTAATGTGGGGCTAGGTCCCAGGAGGAAAGTCTATGTTACACTGAGGTACAACTTTAGAAAAAGGTTTCATGTTCATTTGACGGTTTATCCAACTGCAACCCAATCGGTGACATGTCATATGCATACTCTTATAACAATCCCCTTGGGACCAAACATAGTGGTATAATCTGGTATATACACCATGTTACTGCCCTGAGTTAGAACAAGAAGGTTATGGTGCTCATTGTTTAGAAGAAATGTAATGAGCTACACCCTGGTTACCGGGGATACCCAACTTCTTCACATCAGAAAACCCCGCCCTCTCGAGCATGGGTAGGACCTGTTCCTGTCCCCACATCGAACCTAACCCTGCGCCGTTCTCATGGAGCGACATGGGCACACACGACATCATGCTGATGACGTAGATCATACTGGCAGTAGGATTGCCGATGTTGTCGCGGTGTTGTGTGTGTGCGTCTCGTTCCCACATAGAGAACTGTCCCCCTGGCTTCAGTACCCTGTGGATTTCCCTCAGGGTCCGCTCGGGCGCTGGTACATCGTGAATGGTGGACAGAGTGACGATGTAGTCGAATTTCTCCGACCAGTCTTCGGGTAGTTTGGTGGCGTCTACCACATCGCAGGTGACGTTGGTGATCCCTTTAGTGGCAGCTTCTTTCCTAGCCATGCTGACGGCCTCCGCAGAGACGTCGATCCCGTAGTACGTGCTGTTGGGGAATCGTCGGGCCATGAGGAAGAGAAGGTAGCCGCTGGCACAGCCGATGTCACACACTGTGATTCCAGACTCTACAAAAGAATATCATACATGTTAACAGCATGTCACAAGATGCTTTAAATCACCACTTTCAAACGCATATCACTTTGATCGAACACACAAATAAGTTCGGTGGTTGAGTTCCTTTCCGCCATTGCTACACACACAAAGATGAACTTGATAACTGTGGACTTTGGCCTCCTTGATAACTGTATTCATATCTTCGTCAGAAGAAATCTAGTTCTTCTTACCTAGCTTCTCGATTAGCCCAGGAATGGTAGGAAGAAAATTGTCGATGAAGGTAGAATCGAGCATTGGTCCTTTCACGTTCTGTAGCCATTCTTGGAAGTCCGGGTAAGCAGAGCTCGGTAACCCTGTGAAAAGAAAACAAGTGTCAAATCTTTAAGACACAGTGGGAATAGCACAAAAAATGTAAAAACAATATAATAATATACCCGCAAAAAAACTTCCAAAGCTAGGTACCGCGTTATAAAACGAAGAAAAAATACGTTGGGACTTATCGATATCATCACTTGATGTTTTTGCTTTTCACAAACAAGTTCCAAATTTGCTACCCTGTTTTGCTCATTGAAGTTCATGTAACGTTACATGTACATGTACAAAAGCTAGGAACACACCGTTTCGTCAGTACCAATGGCATATAACAGGGCGCATTTTCCCAGTGAGCACGCCAAAGTGTTTGACATATATTTGCCTCCTACTGTTGGCCAAACATTAACTGAAGGACTATAGATTCCAACTGGAGGATTTTCTCCGTTGGTTTCACCATACCCGGAGGACCATCCTCCTTAAAACACTCCACCATGTCGTCGGTGACTTTGGCGAGATGGACAACTCGCTCAGAGAAGGCCATCCTGATGATCTCGGCACCGCTGGGCACCAGGACGGCCGCCCGGTGAGGGGGGATGAAGTACCGAGGGATATCCGATGCCGTGTCCACCTCTATGATACGGGAGGTGACCATAGATCCCAGCCACTCCCGGACATACCTGCACAGTAGCAGAGACAGCTGCAGGTTGGCGACAGCACAAGAGCGGACTGACCGGGCAAGTCAAGTGACAGAACAATTATTTAGAAAACTACTCACATACATGTAGATGTCATGTACTATGTATACAAAGGTATGAAATCGCAGTTTAAGCTAGAAGCATGGCATTGCATGATAAGCGAATTGAATACGACGCGACACTATCTATCTGTACAACGCTCATGCTATGTATGTACATGTAGTTGAAAGGTCAACACAAATGCGGAAGTGAGAGCCTCCAGAACTGTGGACAAATCGATGATCAGATGACTGCAAATGCTGTTATCAGACACAATATAGCTATGATTTTCTTCTTGTGTCTTGTTTTACACACAATACAGTTCGTATATGGCTAATATTATAAGTTGCCTATCCAGTACGAAAATAGAGTAGTCTGGTGGCCCTCGGGCTACGCCAAACTATATAAAACCTCCTTGATATCTCACCAAGGATACCTGAGCCACTATAAAATCCTTTTACAATTTGGCTGTTTCGTTTCAGCGTCAGATTGGCTTTACTGTTTACTTCACCCTCCCGCAGACATATACACAAATCATATCTAAAGTAGTCCTGCAGCTTTAATGTTTCTGTACCTTTCCTTTAACCCCGCCGCGGCAGCTATCTCGTGCGAGGTTTTCGGCTGATCTTGCCTGGCCAGCACCTCGAACAGGCCCGTCCTCCTGCCGATAGCGAGAGACAGGGTCACGAATCCTGACGTGATCGTGCCCATGATCTTCTTAGCAAAGATCTCCTTGGTTTCGTTGGCCTGGCTGTCGGCAGGACTTGTGCTTGCCGCCCCTTGTTGGTCCACGTTGTCACCCATGGCGGACAATTAATACCTACACCGACTCACCGATCTAGTGAACTTTGACCAGGACTATTAATTAATCACTGTCACTCCCCTGGCCTTCGGCAAGGGGCGTTACACACGTGTAATGTTATATTGAGACACTTTTACGTCAAAATAATAATTTGCATCGATCCCGTACTACATGACTTGACTGGCAGTCAATGTGAATATTTGGTTGTATATATAACGTTACAGGGTCATTATCAGATGACTCTGACTTTATTCAATTTTAATAGGCAATACATATTAACCGGCTATACAGTACATGTACAGACCAAAACGTTCAAATCTGGAAATAAGGAGAAAACAAACTTAAGGTGAGATTGTCACACGTCATTTAATTTTTCATTGACACAATCGTTCTGGAAGCCTGAGGTAATAGAGAAAAAGTATATATATATACTGTAGGTCCAGCAGATACAATCCACAACTCAGCATCTCCTGGAAAATACCAGGCTTCTAATATTGTTCAATATATTCTGTGTAGAAATATTGTTCAACACATTGTTTGCAGAAGTCCAGACAATACCATCTTCCTTACATTAGTAGTAATGTTATGAGAGTGAATGTCTTGAAAGTATATAATGATAGTTGATAATTGCTACCTCCATGATAATTGGGAATGAACATCTTGAAAATATATAAAAATAGTTGATAGGAAGCAAATCATAATAAAGTAGGTGTCCTCAATACACAGGCCTGACGAAAAAGCAAACAATTAATACTTAATGTGTGTGAACAGACATGTAAGCAGACATACAAGCATTTCTTGTTACTGAGAGAACAAACACCATAGAATGGAGCACTTATCTCACTGCAAACTATAGAGGAAAAATCTAAAAGTAAAAGACAAACAAAATCCAACCTGCAGTGTGAAGCAACAACAGTTACTACAGATGTATGAAAATTATACGCTCAACAGAACTGTTGATATGTAAAAATGTATGTACATTTAAAAGGTCCCCAAAAACCGACAGCTTGCTACCTGTATGCAACTGTTACATGTATATCATTAGAGCAGATACATCTTTTTTTAAGTTCTCTTTGTTATGATATTATATATTATAGTAAAAAATTCACATGAACAATCCAAAGGTACAAGATTCTGCACTCTTCATTCTTTGTTTTTACCCAGTGATTTGCATTCATCTTTCCAACTGGAACTCCATCGATTACAAAATTCAACCCATTTGCACCATATACTTTACTGTATGCCCATTTGTGTTTAAAAAAATTGGTTGTTGGCATTACTGTACCAAATGCAAAAGAACCAATAACGGCTAATAGTATGCTGCTATTATACGCCTATCTTTATCATTCATTAGGTCATGCACACACCAGTGCACCAGTTGAAATTAGTGCAAAAAGGCACTTGAGGACTGCTAAATGTTTCATCAGGTAGTTCTAATGGCAACAGTGAGTAGAATTTCCTTTTCATTTTTCAGCATGCAAACAGTGAACGCAAAGGAGTGTTTGCTACATTCTGAACATTACAAGGACATAAATGGCTCTATGGCTCCTCTGGTCGATGTCTCTTGTGCCTTTCTCTGTCCTGTTGTCTTAACCGCTTGCTCCTCCTGCGGACACCGTTGATATTAATGATGACGAGTCGACCACCACTCTGCTCCATCCCAAATTCTGAGTCTGAGTCCGAATCCTGGGGGTTGTCTGAGCCTTGGTAATCCCACTGGCTGACTTGTCCATCCCACTGGATAAGAAACAATATGTTATCATATAGTCACCAAACTTTCAGTCATAAACTTTCAGTCACAACTTCAACATACAATAACATAGGACTTTTAATAAAAAGTGTGTTAACTTTTGGTATTACATGTAGGTGCAGGATAAATTGGACTAATTTCTCTTACTCCTACTTCCAACAGGAATTTCGGTCACTATACAAAAGAGACAGGGCAGTTTCCAATGGCCACAAGGAAATGATGATATGCACGTCTAAGAAATTTCAAGGTATGGGGAGCAACGACTGGTTGTATTATAAGCACTTTGGAATGGACTGTACTACTGAAGTCAAGAATCATACAACGCCATAGCTCTACATACAAAAAGACAATGGTGCTTTGATAAGAATAAACTCATCCCACTCACAGAGCTGCTGACAATCCGTACATCAGTTGGGTGCCATGACACGTCCCTAACACAGGCTTTGTGTGAATTGTTAAGGTTGATTAACAGTGCAGGCAAACCTACGTGTTAATTGTCATGACGATAAGTAACACAAATTATAATTTCTATCTCTATCTCTGTAGCTGCACAATTCATTGTGTGACCCTTCATAAATGCCTTAATGTATCAGAAAAGGCAAAAATAATGAATAGTATCTGTTGACTATCACTAGACACTGAAACTCTGAAAGGATATGTGACCAATCAGCTTGGCAACCATGTTTCCTGAGAGAACATCATAGACTGTGGGAGAAAAAGAAAATAGCTGATTTTACATGCAGTCAAGGTACACTTATGGTGTAAATTGCAAATGTTGATACACAATATAATACATTTTCCAAGGAAGTACATGGTGAGCTTCTTAGCATACAAACAAGTAGCTGGTCTAGATATACTAGTCGCTGGACCTCTTAATTTCCCGACATTTGATTAAGTCTAGAACATTTGAGGGGAATATAAGTACAGTACATAGAAGGACTTACTTATGACAGCACCAGTGCCACATCCAGTGTAGATATATCTCTGTAAGAAATCACACATGCAACAACATGAAATCTTTCACAGTAAGTAAAGTTGTGAAATACAAGATCAACAATACAGTTTTTACTTAACTCTTTGACAAGGAATCGTGTAACAAACAACAGCCAGAATTAGAAACGTCAGGTTACAGCCAACCAGTGGCATATCTTACCTGACCAGTTGTGTGTACAGGTGAAAACCTACACCTGATGAGGGTTTTGGTCACATTATGGCCTCGATACGTCATCACAGAGGTGTCTCCTTTCAGCTTCCTCCTGCAGTTGCGCACTGTTATTAAAAAACACAACAAGTTACATCTTAGTTTGTCTATGGAAGAAATCGAGCATGCCAAATATCTAGCATTTATTACAATGTTTATGCAGTATTAAAGACATGACGGATTAATTTCTTTATATTGAATGCTGTAAAGATGAAAAAACACTGGCTCTGAAAAGAATAACTGACCTATTTTTGGCACTGCCATCCACCTGTAGTCCCACCTGTAGTTTGTAATAGCTTGTCTTGTGGCCTGAAAATTTTTTGATAGGTTATGTCATAGCAGTGTGAAAAATACAGGAGACAAATAGCACCTTTCAATTACTGAGAAGGGACTGTCTCTGGCAAACAGTGAGGAAAAGTCTTGTATACATTGTAACTGTTATACTTATATAACTTAGAAAAGCCAGACATTGACCACTCTTTGAACTTACCTCTAACCCCTCTGAAGATGAGAACTTTCTGACGTCCCAGAGTTTAATGGTTTGGTCTTTAGAGTTTGTGATGAGGTAGCGTCCATCTCCCTGAAGGTTGGAAAATACAATATGTGTCATGTCATTTACACCAGTACTACAGGTGCAGTTCAAATGCACATCTCATCATATAACACAAACTGAGATTAATCTAACTCATAGTGGAGCATCAGTGAATGGTAGACTGTACATGATTCCTTCCACATTTTTGCTACTGGTTCATGGCTCACATATTGCCAACCTGTTTCATCCAAGAAACCAACAAGGACTGGAGTTGGATGCTCATTTTACTGGCAGCAAAATGGTTTCAGGTGCAGTCCAATGATACATGTGTGTAACTTCCAATTAGAATTTTCAGCCGGTCTGTCGAACTGATTTTTGTGTGTATTGTCTACTGGATCTTGATGTACCTTAGAGTCGATATAAGTGATGCCATCACTATGGCCAGCGAAGATGCCGACAGGTTGTGGGTCTTCCTCGTCCAGAATCCTCCTGTCCCAGACCTTACACACACCATCGTCCCCTGCCGAGTACAGGATATGGGAAGACTCGTCTGCAAACTTCACACTGTTGATGTCATCTTCATGGGCATCCATCTGGAATTGTAACCTACTAGTAACCTTCAGCCTGCTAAGGTAGCCATTTGGCACCAAATTTGCACAGGTTATGGCATTAGGCAGCAGGGACGAGGTTAACAATTCAATTAATGTATCTATAATAGTATGACACACATAACCTTGAATTTTAAGATGGCTAGCTTCACTATGTTTCAAGGACCTCTTCTTAAAGGACAATTGAGAACAACTTTTTGATCCATGCACGTTTACAGAAGGAGAAAAGCTGCTTATAATCAGATACAACACTATATATTTTCACATGCCACTATGCAGGTAGCTCTTGACTGGTAGCTAAAGATGAGAACAAAAGAACATGATCTTTGACATCTTGGCTGATGACTCACCATCAGTGTTCTTTGGTTTCTTTCTCGGTTGAAAATGTACATGTAGCAGTCACTGGCACTGGGGGGAGGGGATGTATAAAAACATGGTCATTGTAGTCACAGCTTTTGTAACACTCACCACATTAGTAAGAATTCTATGGGTGAAAAGGGAATGAAGGAATGATCTAGTAGGACCATCTACAGTCAAACCTGCTACCTCTTTAGGCTGACCACCAGGCCATAATAATCACTTTTTCCTGGTACCCATTTTTTTTCTATATGTGCAAATGTTAAGCAAACTGTCCAAGAAGGCCACATGCCCAAGAAGACCACTTAACCTCATTCCAATGGGTGACCTTCTTGTCAGGTTTGACTAGTTATTTTTGTCACTACTGGATACACTGAACAGAAATATGGCAGTTTGTTCCAAAGCACTCAAATCTAACTACTTCTGTCAGACTTAACACTAGGTAATATCAGAGAGAAACACCTTTACATTACAATAATTGCAACAAAACATTTAATAATCATCTACACAGACTTGTATACATAGAAAGCCTCTCACCCTCCAAGGATTTCCTTGCCATCCTGAGAAAAAGCCACAGAGAAGATGGCAAAGTCTCGTTCAATGGGGCTGGGAAAAGCAAAATGAGGTTATTTGTGAACTCATACTCATAGAACTATCAGTGATGTTACTAAAGTACTTGATTTCATCACTTCTGAGGTGTCATTTATGAGGTGTGTTGTAAGCTCCAAAAGATGACTCACTGTGTGTGTGTGCTCCAACTACATTTGTAACATTTGACAGTATGAACAAACTCGTGTAAATTACTAGTATTGTCATGGCCAGTTGAACATAGTATCATAACAGTGTAAAGGGAACCTTTCCTAAAGAAAAGTATTGAAACAAAGCATGATAACAGTATACTAGTACAAAGAGGAGAGAATCTGTGGTGACCATTAGTACTGTAACAAAGAAAACAAGTACAGTAGTTTTAGTGGGAAGACTAACATCATCAATATTGGATCCGTTTGTGACATCTTTTATAATTCTTGATCTAAAATAACATCTGAGTCAAACATGAAAGGATGTTCACATGGTCCCATTATGCCTATGGCACACCTGCTCCACACCTGCATGCTATTGTTATACACTACTGTTTTCATTCCAATTATGGCACACCTGTAACAAAGGCACAGTCACTCTGTCATCCTTTTATGTCAAAGGCATCATGCAATTTGACTGAAAATAGCAGTTCTTCAATTTATCATTTGAATACAGCAAATGTGTTTTTTGGTGTAAAAATGTATTGAGTCTAATTTTCTTTTGAGAACATCCCCTACCTACATGTCTGTAGCCATTGTTCTTAAAAATGTCTCCTTTACACAAGGGTGACATTCCCACATATTAAACACAACATAAAAATGGCTCATACCTGAGGTCCAAGGCCATATGTGACTCCTCACCCTTTGATGATATATCAACAAGATGAACTGTAAATTAATGAAACATTTCATACATGGTTCAATATTAATGATTATCACACATCTTACTCTTAGAATTGCTCTAACTTGTAACAAGGACTTTTTATCTTTGTTGCATTATTTCATGTGCACTTTTGTCACTTCTTGTCTACCACTTAAAACAGACTGAGACAAAATCAAGCTTCTCTTTTGGCAAAGACATATCGTAAGAAACTACTTAAATGTAAGGGCTGCATTTATACTTCATATATAGCAAGTTGGTGTTTACTCACTGAAGTCTGACCAACTGGAGTATATAACACAGGTGCCATCAGGACTGAGGAGGGAAAAATAAATACAAAGTTTTAAGATCAGCCATATTAATTTTGTACATGTACTAAGACATTCCTGTGGATAAGTGTGACATGGCTGTAGGTTAATACTCTATAAGCAGAGGTTTTGGTCAGGGGTTATTTGACCAAAACCTATCTTTGCAGCATTTTCTACAATTCTATGTTTCCCTGGTAGTGGCCATGATTTCTTTACTATCCTCCCTCTAAAATGCAAGAAATACAGGCCACTACTAGGGAATCATAGAATTGTAGGAAAGACCACCAAAAAAAACACACACAGAATAACCCCCAACCAAAACCTGACTGCATGAAGACTAGTAGGATAGCCCTCACCTGAAGGCTGTATCCAGCACACTCCAGCCCACGTCTCGTGCCGTGATACATCTCTTCTCTGTGAAGCTGCCGTTTGACGTGTTATACAGCCGGATCTTGTCATCTGCAGGTCAAAATAAGGCATTACAAGGCTGACAATCCAGTCTGTACTTTGGCAGGTAGAATTAAACTTTGTATAAAACTTGACAGCTGAAGCTGTCTTCTTTGGAATTTTTTGGACAAACTTTCCCTCGATGTCTGCATATCATATTTTCGTTGCATCCTGCTTAAACTGCTGACATATGCTGTTATAACTGGATCCACTAGTAGATCTTCCTATATCTTAATACAACTCATACATGGTAAATTGGAATGGTACTGATAACAAAATAACAATGTCACTGACCCTGCGATGAACTCAGGAAAACTGAGCCATCCTTGGAGAATGTTCCACAAAAAGCCTTCTCGCCATACGCTGCCACTGTTCTCATTCGATTAGGAATGAAGCTGAAAAAACACATGCAAATGTTGTACAAATGATGCTACTGACATATCATAATGTAAAGAAATATTCTAAAATGGCAAATATACTTGAATACGAGTCATTGTAAGTGTCAAAAGTTGCAAAATTACTAGTTGGAAATGATCATTTAAGTTAAAAGAAAGCAAGGCTGTATGGAAAACTGTTCAACTAACATGTATTCTGCTATAAGCTTGCATGTTTAGTACTTGACCTTTTCTCTAGCTCAACTATGGACCGGTATGCCTAAATACCTCAACCGCCCTCAACCCCCCTCAACCGCCCTCAACCCCCCACTTCCTGGGCTAATATGCAGTGAACATGTGCTAAGAACGCTTTTTAACGCTCTGGATACATTGCCTATGCAATTATAAATAGGAAAATCACTGTAACTCTGGCGTTTTACCAGTTTTTTTACGGTGCGCCGTGCGCCCGAGGAACAGGGTCCGCCATCTTGTTTATTTACGTCGGGCCGCCAGAACGCATCGTGCCGTAAGTTTCAAGTCAAAATATTAAAGGAAAGTGAAAAAGCTTGTGCAGCACGGAAACTCAGCAGATATAGAGGGAAACCTCTTTAAACATCATGTTTCTGGTGGTGGATTTTAGCGCTCAATACTTTAGGGGGGATATTTTGCGGGGTGTATCACTCCCTAAAGACGGTAACTCCACGTGTGATATATTAAAAGTTATAACTTGAAAAAACTCGCAAATATTTAGACGTTACTATGTGATTTTTATTTATAATCGTATAGACAATGTATACAGAGTGTAAACAATGGTTCTTAGCACATGTACACTGCATATTAGCCCAAGAAGTGGGGGGTTGAGGGCGGTTGAGGGCGGTTGAGGGCGGTTGAGGTATTTAGGCATACCCCTATGGACTTACCCAGCTCCAATGGACTTTCTCTGTCCACTTGAGAATGGGCCAGAATTTGTGCACATTCCAAACTCCCTCTGGAAACAAAAGAACATGAAAATGACAATGGAGTCTCCTGTAGTTCAATCTACAAAAAACATGACTCCAACATCGATGTGGCTAGCATGGGAGTTAACATGTTACGTACTAGTATTTTTGTGATGAGCCACTTGCACAGTCTACGAAATATGATACAACCCTCATAATTTGAGTCTTTGTACCTGTTTCAGAAGATATGCAGTGCTCCCATCAAGAGCTGTGATACCACATTTCAGAGGGCTGACACTGCCCAGAAGTGCGTCCATCCCTGGTCAACTGCAGTAGGAGTTAGAGAAGCATAAAAAAGGGAGGGGGGCAACGTCGTTATACAACAGCTGATAGAGTCACACAAAAATAGCATTTGTTTACAAACACAACCCACCTTTCCAAAGCCACGATTTGCTCCAAATACTACCCCGGCATAATCTTGGCACACGGAAGGTTGTCCAGACGAGCGGTTGCCGGACAAACCCGGCAGATCAGGAAGACAAATAACAAAGAAAAGCGTCGACTCATCCTTCCATCCTGTGGTCTGCCGCTTCGGGCAAAAACATGGCGCGAGATAAAAACATAACCTTTGACCTTTATGACGCAATCATCTAGCCACTGTACGTCTGGCTTTTATATTTGTGGATAGTACATTGTAATCTCAAGCTTATACAACTTATAAAACCTGCTAATAGTATGGAGAGCTTATTCCTACCAGATTACGGGCCGAAATTTTGCGGAAATAATGTTTTCAACTGCAAAAGAGTTATCATGTGACCAAAGATAATACCATTAGATACTGTAGGGTGCTACGAAAAGTAGTCTTGTCTGCAAAATATTGACGTATTGAGCCTTCATCAATCATTTTATAGTGATAAGGTGATTAGTATTCTTTTCTTTACTTTTTATACAAAACTGTGGATGATAACTGTTAAGATTTTCTACAAATTGAGATTTTCTTGTATGCCCTCCCTTAAAGCTAAGTAGTATCGTCTGAAAACTTTTTTCGCGGGAAAAAGTGAACTCTTGGGGAAAAGGAGACGCCAAGCTGTGAACTCGCCAGACGCGCTTCAGAAAGGCCAAGAATCGCGTATGATCGGAGCGTTCCCTGCATCCAGGCCTGCATCATAAAGCAGACTTGAAAATTGCAAGAGTGAGTGACCGGGAAGGTGAGTCGATGTAATTGTGTACCGTTATCTTGATAGAATTGTCAAGGAACGTGGAAGTGCTAGAGAAAACTCGACTGCGATTTTGCGACTGCTCACTCATGTCAGGACATGCCTATCTCGGTAAAATTTTACCGAATCAAAACAGTAAGCAAGCAGTAGACTATCTGATCGTATTGTAGCCAGGTATTAATGTTATTTTGAACGACGATTTTTCCACAACAGCAAATATATCAGATGAGGTTAGGAGTTTGACGATGGAATTTTTCAGCTGCAAACCAAAGTTTGGCATCTGAAGCTCCTTGAACAAAATTTATCCAGACGACCCCGTTCGGTTGATTCCATGATCTGATACTAGAATAATGTGTTGTTCTTGAGATACAGATATATTTGATTTGTTTGTTTGTTTGTTAAATTTGTGTTGTAAAATGGCCATAATTTCTAGCAAATATCGCGTAACATCTGGTGCCATGCACAGTTGTTTTTCTGGGCCCCCTTGTCCCTTGGGTGTTGTTGACAGTCTCGTGGCGCGAAAAGTCCAGGAAATCGCTCACTGAAAACAGATGTTGGTTCATATGCGGCAGGAAATTATGGCGTCACAAAAATTGAGTTCCCATCCTCTTGTATGTAGGTCCCTAAAAAGTGCACATCTGGTTTCCAGATTTATATGTAGCAATTTGAAGTTGACCATAGAAAGTGAAGGTATCAGAAACTGCCATCAAGTTCTGTTATGTGTATAATTTGTTAGTAAATTTGTTTGGAAATATTTCTTCATGATCGAACCCAGGACGTTCAGGGGAAAGACAATTTTAAGTTGATCAAAGCTGACATTGCAGCCTGATTTTTGAACAGCCTTTTGTGAAAAAGAAAGAAGCAAATTATGATATAAATGATAAGGATTATGTGACTTTCTGATAATTTCTTCACAGGCTTGTGAGAAGAGTCAAGATGGTGAGGAACACCTATGGAAAGACAGCATGGGGTGGGGCCTTTCTAGATGCCCTTGGGTAAGTCACATTTTAGGGCATATTCTCTCGCTAAATGATACATTTTCCTACTTAATACATGTATCATGGAAACATCTCTGTCCTGTAAGGTCTTGGTCATGTTATCTATTCAGATCTCTACTTTGATGCAGATTTGGTGCATTGTTCCTGTTTCATGTCTGTAATTTGCATAGACACCTTGTACAGTATTTCACAAGGTCTTGTTTTGCCTTTGAATAACTTCATTGTCTGGAATGCCTTTGATCATGCAAGTCAGTGTGAAATAGACTGTAAGTTGTAACTGAAACAGGGTGGATTTTTTGGTGAATCATTGAATTGTTATTTTGAGAAACTGCTTTTATTTCAGACATTGATTGATTTGAAGTTCTCTCTCCGATGTGTAACTGCAGGAACTTGGATACAAATAAACGGCTTGAACGGGGGAAGAGTTATGCCAACACAGGGAAAGTGCTGAATGTAAACATCAATGGACCAAAGGTCAGGTGCAGTAAAAGATGATAAGAGATAGATGTCATAGGGGACAAAACAAGTAACGTTCAACTACTGGTAGTCAAAATCATTTGTGCATCATGTGGGGTTCTTTTTGAGGTGGAGGTTGAATGGGAACAATGTATTTATCAGTTCAAATTAAGTTACAACACTTTCCCCAAGATTGACAAACTGTTAACATTTCAAATTATTGATATTATGTCTAAGCATTAAAGATAATATGCTGTTTGTTTTGATGTACAGATTAATTGAGAGTTCATATGTATGCATTACCAATATCATGAGCTCTGTTGCTTGGGGTCACACATGAGTATTTCTGAGGTTTCATATCTTATTGTAAAGTTTTCATGTCTTCTTTATATGTATCATGGGTATTTTCGCTAAAATGGATTACTATATGCAAAATGATCAATAATCCATATTGAAGAATACAAAGTCTTTATCATTCACGTTTCTATTCCAATCCAGGTTACAGCCGAGGTCCAGGGAAACTATCCTCGTCCCTATGAGGTGGAGGTAAACTTCTGCACCCTGGGTGCATTCCAGCAGGTGATTGATGTCATCGATGAGAACCCCCTGATGTATGGTCAGATCATCAATGGTGATCTCCCACACCAGCTGCTCCATATTCTTGAGAAGGTAATATTTCCTTGTTACTAGTATTTTACCAAGGGAAAATTATTATTGTAAATCTGACAATGTAAAAGGACAAATAAGCAACTCATCGTCATATGTAAAGTAGGAAAGGCTAGATTTGAGTAAAGCATGCACTTTCATAAACATGTAGTTGACATAACTTAGTAAGTATTACCTGGGTAATAGACACGTTTATAATAAATTTACACGATTCTCCTGTTACATTCAAAATTTCTCCTGTTACATTCAAAATTTCAATGCCCCGCCTCGGAAAAGTCAGCACAAGCCAGTCCCAGCAGACTTTTGCATCTCTGTGTTTTATTTTTGCAGTTCTGTATTTTTTCCGGAGCTGACGTTACCCCATGATGTCAGTTCTAGGAAAACCACAGCAGTGCAAAAATAAAACAGAGAGATGCAAAAAATTTGCCTTATTAAGCTTAATATATGTGTATAGGCTGAGGCTTTAAAGTGATAGGTGCACATGAATTTCATTGCACATGATCAGGAGGAGTTAAATTTTACTTGTTTTTAGTAATGTAAGTAATTTGTGCCCTTTCTCGCCAACAGGCTGAAATTCACGTACTTCCAGCCCATTGGTATGATATGAATGCCAGTTGCTCGTGTCCAGACTCAGCAAACCCCTGTAAGCACATGGCTGCCGTGTACTACCTCATCGCCTCTGAGATTGACAAGAACCCCTTCACCCTGTTTAACCTGAGGGGAGTGGATCTGATGCGGCACTTCAAAATTAAGCCTTCTGACACTGACCCGGGATATCCACTGCCACTCAACAGGCCTGGCAGACAGGTATGTCCTTGTGTATCACAAACTCTAACTGTCCCGGGCTCTATGGCCAGACTAGGGGAGAGCTGCTAGAAGTGTGATAAATGTAGAATACAACACAGTGTCACCAGAGGTACCAGCCGCGGGTCGGATTGCCCGAAGGCCGGAAGGAGATCCAACCAGCGGGAGGGCTGGAACCAATTGAGGAGGAGAATACACCTTATTATACAATGTATTTTATTAATGTCATACTCACCCAAGAAAAAAAAGGCCTTTCAATGCAAAATGCGTCAAAATTTGGTGTCCCTGAACAAAAAAATGCAACAACATTATTCCGGTATTCGAATTTGAAAGCGGTGCACGCAGCTCTGGCGAAATGCGTTCGAATTATTCACTGGAAGATTTGGAAGCCCGTGTGATAACTCAACAGAATCCCGGGCTGTACCGCTAGTTATCACACAGGCCGTAACACCTGTATCGAACATTATCGCGGCCCAGGTATGACATAAAATATTCTTCATTCCACATGAATAAGCCACCTATACCCAATCTTCCCCTGCATCTACTGTAGAAGTGCATAACATACATTTTTGTCTTCATTCTAGCCATCAGCAGAGGCTGAAGTCAATGACAACCACATTCTGCCCTGCCCTTTGCTGAAAATCCCTCCAATGTCTGACTTCATCCTGAGTTGTCTGAAGAGCAATCCTCCCTTCTCATTGGAGCTGGACTATAAGTGTGTCATGGAAGAGTTTTACAGGTAAAAAAAACAATTATAGTTATTAGTACAGTTATGAATGATGAAATGATACTACCAGAAGTTGGCAAGAAAAGCTGTCTGGGCAGCATAAACTATCACTGAACAATTGTAGCTTTAATGCATATTCAAGACATGTTGCTCTTATTAAACTGTTTAAGTTTAAAAGTTGTCCTAGCCAAAGAAGTTTCAAAACTTGAGTGCAGATAGTAATTGTAACTTTATTGTGACACAGTGGATTTTGAAAGGTAACAGTCTAATTGAATGGCTGATTTTGTTCAACTTTTCAGCTATGCGGCCAAACAAGGTGCAAAGGTGCTGGATGACCTGATGAATGCTGGGAAGGGAAGTTCGGCTCACTGGCTGAGTACACTGGACCACGATGAAGTACAGAACATCATGTCGGCTGCAAGATTCCGACTATATCTGGATGCAATGTACAGTGATTTACTTACTATTACATAGATAACGTAAAAATTGTCAACAAATTTGAACCCCCTTGGTCTCACAACAACTTCAGCTTGTGTGTAGCAGAGAACTAAGCTTTGTTTCAAGGGTAAGGCCACACCAATTTTATTTGTTGCTTCTCAGATTTTTTCAGAAAAAATATGAAGCGACAGGGCGAAAAAAAAATAAAAATAAAAACAGGCCTGGGCATCCTATTATAGCCCCAAATGCTAGAAAAATGAAGTCAACACAAAAGACTGGGTTAAAATTTAAACAATGAATTTTTAACTTTTACTCAAAACACTGCATTGGTAGATGTAACAACTGTAACAATTAGGTAGAAAATGACTTTCTTCAACTGTTGGAGGCAAAATATGAGCATTTTTGAGTTGATTCAGAACCAGAATTTTTTTTTTTTTTGCAAATCAGAAAAAAATGAAGAGGCAAATCCGAGAAGCAACAAATTAAATTGGTGTGGCCTAATGATGTTTTGAATAAGAATTTAGTGTTTATTAATAAGTATCTTTTAATATGTTTTTCTCTCAACTATCTGTTATTTTCCACCAGGTTTGAGTATACCGGGTTTGCACCACAGCTGCAGATACACAACCCAGTCTGGGACAACCAACCGAAAGTTGATGGGAAGAGTGGAGAATGGGCCTTCATCAAACGAGTGTTCAAGGACCAGATGCCGTACAATGTGGTAGATACTGCATATGTTACTATGTGTTGTGAAACGGTGTTATTTAGGAATGGAAGACAGGCCTTCTCTGATCGGTGTTGGGAGAAATGGAAGGGGAGGGGGGTATTTCTGACATCATCCCTAGAAATATCAGTATGTACATTTGAAAATGGTAAATAGAAGTTGCAGAATGACATGAATAGAGAACCTTATCACTGCCAATAAAGAACTGTGCCACTTTGTGTTTGGTATGTTCTTTCCCTTTGGTCTAAGAATGAAATGATCTTATGTTTTTGTCCTGTGTTTACAAATACAGGCATTGGTCACTTCACAAGAAACAGAAGAAACCTGGATGAAGGTGGATCTCTTCACAGCCATGCAGCTCTTCCTGTGGCTGAACTCTGACTTCGGCAGTCCTTCCTACAGGTTCTTCTTCTACACTTGCAGGGTGGCCGTGATGCTCATGAGAAATCAGGTACAACACCTCTGTTGCTTTACCTGCATTCGTTTTTGCAATAGGAGGAAAAACTTGTCTCTGAGATAAGTGTCATTGGAAGCATTGGAGTGCATGAAATGACTTGTATTGTCTTCTGCTGCAGGCATTCATCCCTGATGTGCTCCCTTTGAAGTGGAGACAGCACGACAAGATTCAAGACTTCAGGATCATCTGGAGGCCTGCGCTCACTGCCGAACTGGTGGCAGAACAACTGGACAATCTTACCAAGATTTACCCTGAAGGTGCAAATATTACTGTGTTTTCAACTGTCCTGCGTTGTCTGAGAGTAGTACATGTAACTGTAATTAACAATAAATGTAGTAGGTGAACCAATCAATGGCCCATTCATATACTCAGCTGAAAATAACTAGTAACGACTCTAATGCCCAGGTTGCCTACATGCCAATGTTACACAGAACTATGTTTATTTCAAGAAACTGTTTTGCCACAACCTTGCCCTCACAGGTCAGCATTGGTTGTTAATGCTGAAGTTTCTTGTTATGTTGTTAAATGCTGAAGTTACTTGTTGTGTTGTTTAATGCTGAAGACCAAGTTACTTGTTGTGTTGTTTAATGCTGAAGTTTTTTGTTTTGTTGTCTAGATAACCCCTGTGTTGAAGTGGACAACATGCTTGTAGGTGGACAGTCTGCAGCCCTCCATGTCCTGTCCACTCTCCTCACCAAGTTTGTCAAGGTGAGAAAAAATTAGTTTCGATTGGTTATAACGTGGTGTGAAATGGCCGAGTAGTAAGGCAACCAGACACAGACCGAGAGGTCACGGATTCAATTCCCGGCATTCCTGGCTCGATGTTGTGTCCATGGGAAAGGCACTTAACATGACGTTCCTCACTCCACCCAGGTGTAAAATGGGTACCTGACTTTGATTGTGGCAGTGGAAGGAGAGGGATGGGCTCCGCCTTCCTGTGACCTAGACACAATGGATCATTAACTAACTCCCCTTACGGCCTCAAGAAAGGCAATGGGACTACCTTTACCTTTATATAATTAGTTAAGAATTGCTTTCATTTTCCTGCAACTCCGTCAGCTGATGGCTTACTGCAACATTTCCAACATATTAATACTTTGTCTTTCTTGTCTTCTCTCCTAGGATCTACACTTCATGCATAAGAAGTCCAAGAACAACCCTCCTCCTGAGTCGCTGGCGTTCTTTGGTGGGAGTGTCTACAAAGTCAAGTCCATCGCCCAGCAGAGTGTACCCCGAGCCATCACTAAGTACTTCGGTGTCTTCGACCTGATCAAGACAGACCTGGAAGTAGCAGTCCACATCAGAAAGATCGGAACTGAAGTATGTAGTTATAGTTCTTGATAACTGGTTCTCTTATCTTTACAGTTTTGTATATGCTTATGCATGGTGCATATGTAACTGCTTTAGTAAACCAAAAATGCTTGGTATTTCTGATAGTTAGACTTTTGTTTACTGTAGTTTGTATTGACTGTAAGGAAAAAATTGACTATAAGGAAAAAAAAGATGCACACTTAAAATTTATATATTTTTATTTATATGATTTTTTAAATGGCCACTGGACAGATTGCCGCTGTCAATCAATTTGTCGTTGAATGGAGTGTGAATGACCCCAGCGGCCCAAAACAAAGTGTCCGCTGGTTGCGGCCGACAGTTGGTTGTTTGATAGAGGACAATTACTATGCAAAATAGGATAGGACTGTCTCAATGTGGTCGTTGATAGGAGTTGGTCGCTGGATACAGTTGGTTGGATGGACAGGTTTGACTGTAGCAACAACCATGCCATGTTAGATCATCTGTGGATGAATTATGATTGTCATCTCTTCTCAAGTATTTTTCCTAAATTTCATTTCCACAGGAGCTGCCACCACCAGATCACTATGCCATGGAATTGTGGGTAAAGATGAGGGACAATGACATCGCTCGTCACAAGCCAATCAGACGCTTCCTGGTGAACAACAGTTGGGCTAAAGCTCAGGTTAGAGGGACAGGGTGTGCTTTCTCATTTTGCACCTGGTTTTAAACCCAGAATACATAACCAAGGTATTGTCTTGAAGAAAAGATCATTTTTTCGTAGAACTATCATAGAGTGGAACTTGCTGCCACCAAGCACAGTAGGGGCATCATCACTAGATAGTTTTAAACAATGTTTAGAGTTAGACGTTCAAAGGTTAGGTGTAACAGGTCATTTCGTGTAATATAACCAGCTGCTGCCGCACCACATGCCTGCAAAGCTGGTGTGTTACGCCGAAGGGCAGTTATACCGACTATACAGATACAGATACAGATTTTGTCTCATCCAATACATTTTTATTACTGATACAAACACTGATACTCTTTTTGTGCTCCCCCAGGCCATGAAGTTCCTGGCTACTCTGCACACCTACCTCCCCCATGTAGGACGGCTGTTGAAGGAAGACTCCATCGCCTTGACTGCAGCAGAACTGGAAGACTTCATCTTGAACACAGTAGATGTCTTCAACAACCTCGGAGTCAAGGTCATTCTCCCAAAAGAGCTAAGGTAAAAAGTTGCACTTAGATGTTACTGAAGTTTGAACTTACTCTAGAACATGTAATTTACTGTTGGAATTTACTGTTGGATTCAAACTACATGTAGTTGCTGTCAAGTGTTAAAAGGAAATCTTTGAGTTTTAACCCCACTGTTCTATTGTCCAATAGGAAGATCCTGAAGCCCAAAGCAGTTGTGTATGCTGAACTGGAGGGTTCGACCAGGAATCAGCAATCCTTCTTCACCATCGGTGACCTACTGACGTACAACTGGAAAATCGCTATTGGTAAGTGCGATCCAACGGTCCATCATATGCAGCGAAATTTAACTGGTAACATGTTCAAATATTGTTTTTTACATTTGTCGGTGTTGGAGAAGTCAAAATTCACTGGTACCTTGTATAAAACAATTCTTTCATGACAGGTATTTTTACATGTAATAACAGATTGATCTGGACATAGTTTAGTACTGTTTACATTATAAAGATTTGTTTTCTTATATAGTTGAGTGGATTCATTCCTTAAGCTAACCGACATCTTGCACACGCAGTAAGACATCTGGAGCCGCATAGTTCCCGTTTAGCACTTTTATTCAGCCTGTCACATAACCGGTTTTGCCCTGTGTGGCTTCCTTAAGTGCACAGAGGCTAAATGACACAAGTTCACTTTTATACCTTTCCAGTGCAAGATTTGTTTTCTTTCCATTGCAGGGGATGAGTACATTGCTGTCCATGAGTTTGAGAGGCTGGTGGAAAGCGGGGAGGGTCTGGTCAGGTTCAGGGACAAGTACATCTCCGTCAAGCCTGAAGAGATGACCACGATCCTCAACAAGGTCAAACAGGAGCCACCTCAGCCTTCCCCACTGGACCTGCTCAAGGTAACGGCTGGGGGGACGGACCATGAGTAACCGTAGTGGAGCAAAACTACGCGAAACCACAGTTTCTGTTGGATAATTGGTGAACGTTGCATTAGAATTTTGTCCGTTGTATACAAAATCTTTTCCAACACAACATTTGAAGACTACAGATGGGATGTCTTCCTTAAATATGTGAACACAACATTCTATAGAAGTGCTAGTTCTGGATTTCGCACAGGCACGGTACGTTCTGCTGACGTGCTCTGTAGTGTAGGGTTGTTAATGTAAATATTACACAGTCATGAAGAACTTTTCAGACGTATCAGGTAGACTACTGTGTAGCAACAAGATATTTCTGTCAGTTAGACTCAGTCCTGAACAGAGAAAAAAATTTTTTTTTAAATAGCTGATTATCTGTGTATGCTTTGCTAGATCGTTTTTTTTTTCTCGCTGGAAGAATGTTTTGTTGATGAATAATGTAACGAAATTCTGTTTTTCTTTGTTTTCTCAACCTCCAGGAGTCCCTGCTAGAAGACAGCAAGTTCCACCTGTCAGCTAGCCTGAGCTCTATGGTGGAGTCTGTGAAGAATGTGGAGGAACATCCCATACCACACAACCTGGAGGCAACACTGCGGCCATACCAGGTCTCAGGGTACAGGTGGCTGGTCTCCAACCTACAGCACGGCTTTGGGGTAAGTTTCTCTCAAAACACCATTCACAACAGAGCTGTTAAGTTGTGTGGAGAATTGTCTGCAGGTCATTGAGGTATCAAGAGATCACAGGCATTACTGCCAAGATGTTGTGTCCTTGGGAAAGGCACTTTACATGGCTTGTCTCACTACACCCAGGTGTAAAATGGGTACCTGACTTTGGTTGGGGAGGTAAAAGGAAGTGGAAGGAGAGGGATGGGCTTTGCCTTCCAATACCATGTCCTAGACACAGTGGATAAACAACCCACTGCCCTTATGGCCTCTATTACCTTTTTATACAGTAACTATTGTCAATCCTTTGTTCCAACTCTCTTATCTCTCTTAATTAAACCTAAATGCCAGGTGGTCCTAGCAGATGACATGGGTCTGGGGAAGACTATCCAGTCGATCGCTGCCATGCTCCACCTGAAGAATAAGGGTGACCTGAAGGACCCCGTACTACTGGTCGTGCCTACAAGTGTCATGAGTAACTGGGAGAGGGAGATCCAACGCTTCGCACCCTCTCTTACTGTTACAAGGTTGGTATAATCTATATATTCATTCGTAAGCCATGACTAGGGGTGGGTACCGGTCCAGCTCATTCAGGTCCAGGTCCAGGTCCAGAGGATCAGGTCCAGGTCCAGACCTGTACCTGTACCTGATTCTTTACAGTAGTAAGTTACTAGTAGCATATGATTTACGGTGTAGTATCAGTACTGAATAATTTTGCAAATCTAGTATTTGAATTACTAAGACCACTACAAAGATCTAAACAATTGAGATCTAAACAGAACTGAACATTTTATTAAAGAAAATATAACAAAATACATATTTAAACTTCTCCTCTAGTCCTAGATCCTATTGCTATTAAAACCTGATATCATTTACAAAGAGAACCGAATAAATTAGGACATTAAAGTTTCCAACCAATCACATCGCAGGATTGCATATCCGCCCTCTAGCGGTTTTAGGTTGAATTGCAGCCTCTCGCGAGGTTTCGCGAGGTTCCGCGAGGATCGGCCGAGTTTCTCAAAATGGCGCCACGATCGTGCCGATCGCTGAAGTTTCTTTGTATTTTCCTTGGTATTTTACGCGATTCAACCGGAGAAAAAAAGTTGACCACAAGTAAACAAGAGTAATACAGCAGTGGGAACCTTACAGTCCGTTTTGTTGGGTGCTAATTTCTCATCTCGGGTGGAATTTACGTGCGTTCCAGTGTGGACATGTGGTGCCGCTCGAGTGAAAATTATTATTTTTCGGTTCGATTTGAACCAATACGCAGCCTGTAAACTTCTCCTTTTTGATTCCTACATGTCTATCGGTATAGAAAATATGAAAAAAATTTTGTTGCAAAATGAGGGAGGCGGAAACTAAGGTAAATTTTCTTTTATTTTAATGCTGGATGTTCATTTTCCTGGCAGGCCTTGTGTGTAGTGATCATTGGTAGTAACAAGTTTGGATTTTTGTTTCGGTCCAAAAAACCGGTCCACCACGTTTCGGTTTTTCCGGACCGGACCGATACTATTTTTCCGGTCCGTACCGGTCCACCTGGACCGGTACCCACCCCTAGCCATGACAATATATATTTTAAGGAACAGATGTTTGTGTTTTGTTGCTTCAATCTTGAAAATGAACATGGAGTCAAAATTACATTCTGACTATCTGTATTACATCGCAAGGTACATGTACTAATGCTATTGGTGTCGATTGATGTATTATTATGGACAGTTTCCTTAGAGTTTGACAAAGTCATTGATAAAGAATGCTGATGTGTAGAATTAAGATGCAATTAAAAATGTTTGATCTGAATATTCTCAATGTGGATTAATCTATGCACCCATCTGTGCATGTATTTACTGTATCAGAAGTTACTGTTTGGATAGGCCAGTTCTTTTGTAAACTGTCACATTAACAGTTGTAATAACACCACAGGCTCTGACTTGTTATCTATGATTGCCACAGGTACTACGGTGCAGGTAGAATGCTGCCCAGCAGCCAGTGCCATGGGAACTCCGACGACCTTGCGCTGCAGGAGTACGAGAACCAACCGGACACGCCTATCGGAGCGGGGAAGCGCCCGTCTCCAGGGGACGGTCCGAAGAAGAAGCGCGCGCGTCTGTCGTGGGATATCCCGCACACCGACATCATCATCACCACGTACCACATTGTTAGGATCGATGTCGATTCTTTGGCAAAGATACAGTACAGTATGTTTTCTTGTCTTGTTTTCTTGTCTTATGTAAGCATAGCTGTAATGGCACAATTGGCTATCAGGCAATGTAGATAGGATGTCATATATGGTACCAAAGGTAGAGGAAGGTAAAAAGTATTGGTGTTGTGGTTGAAGTTAGATGGCTAGAGTAACAGAATGGTATTCAGTACAGTGGATTGTGAGGTCAGTGGGAATTGTATTCAGCACCAAGGACAGAGCAAGTGTGAATAGTAGTCAGTACAGTGGATGGTAGGGTCAGTTTAAATTGTATTCAGCACCAAGGACAGAGTAAGTGTTAATGATATGAAACAATAGGCAAGGTACATGTGTGAATGTTATTCAGCACAATGGACAGGGCAGTGTTAATTTTATCAGCAGGGATTGTGTAATATGAATGGAATTCAGCACCAAGGACATGACAAGTGTGACTGATATTCGACCTTGGAAACCTTCCAACGTGCCTTGTCTTCCTGTAGGTATGGTCTTGATCGATGAAGCTCAGTACATCAAGAACTGCAAGTCACAGACAGCAAAGGTAAGGGCCAGAAATTGGTTCCCAATCATATATCAAATACAAACTTGATATTATTTGATACCAATAAAACATGCATTTTTAATGCTGAGAAATAGGCACTTAGCCTTTTATGACTAATTGTAGACTAGTTCATTTCTGATTTAGTCATTTCTCTCCTCACTAGGCAGTGAAGCGGATGAAGACGAGGATGCATGTTGCCCTGTCGGGAACCCCGGTGGAAAACAACCTGACCGAGCTGTGGTCTGTGTTCGACTTCACCTTCCCCAAGTACCTGGGCACCAACAAGGACTTCACACACACATATGCCAAGCCTATTGAGGTAGGTAGTTCAACTACTCGTCTATTCTCAATCCCACGGTCAGGTTCAGAAGAAATAACATCTTATAAGGCATGTGATATACAAAATAGTATCAAAGACATGTTCACCAACATAAAAAGCCTTAGATTGTTTTTGAAATCATCAGTGCTATCCCTTGTTTCCAGGTCCACCGTGACCCGGATCGCGTGGAGGCCTTGCGTGCCATAACCAGGCCCTTCCTCCTGCGTCGGTTGAAGACGGACAGGTCCATCATCAAGGACTTACCCGAGAAGATCACCACGCCTAAGTACAACTCTCTGACTGCTGAACAAGCTGCGTTGTATGAGGTAATCTTCAGAGTTAGCACTGGTTTCTTCTAATGTATTTAGTGTTAGATGAACAACAGGATATCTTTCAAGTTTTGTATTCTTGGGGCTGTGGCCTCTATTTTTGGTTTTGTAGACATTCACATTATCTCTAATAATAAAGTAAACAGTAGAAATTACACTGACCAGGTTGAAGGGATTTTGTGCTGGAAGGAATTCATCTTTTGAAAGTAATTGTTGAGCCTGACTTAGTTCACTCTCTTAGAATAGACCAGAAATCCAACTGTGAGCAAAAAAGCTGATCTCATTTTTCTAGTGAGATAATGTTCCTTTCCCATCCTTTGCTGTATTGCAGAGTGTGGTTCAGAACATGGTGAAGAAGCTGGCAGAGGCCAAGGAGAAGAAGGAGAGGACAGGAGTGATCTTCCAGACGATGACGTTCCTCAAGCAGATCTGTAACCACCCTGCAAACTTCACCAAGAACAGCAACAGGGACATCCAGGCATCTGGCAAGGTAGATATCAGCCATGTGTTTGATTAGTTCTTAGGTAATTTTGTGATATTAGACAGTTAAAAGGTCCCTAAATTTGAATATGTATTCAACCAAACCAAAACCTATGTAAAGTAAGCCATCCTTAAACCAAAATATAGTTTGGATACACTTACATATAAACGCTGTAATAGGCCTAAAACAAGCTTTTGGACACATCTACCTACTTAACATCATAACATGTGTTCCGAAACAGAGTTTTAAGTCGGAGATATTAAAATACATGTACATGTATGTGTTAAAACATGTTTACAGTTAGATGTGGAAAGGTTAGCTGCTGCCATGCTGCATGCCTGCAAAGCTGGTGTGTTATCGCGAAGGGCAGTTATACACATACAGATACATGCTTGTTGTCCCCAGATGAAGGTCCTGATGGACCTGCTCCAGCCCATCCTGCAGCAGGGAGAGAAGGTGCTCATCTTCTCCCAGTACGTACAGATGATCAAACTCATGGCACACATGGTGGAGGAGCACTTCAAGGTCAAGCCGCTCATCTTCGAGGTGGGGACTGTCTTACTGTTTGTGAGACACTCAAATCTTTACCTTTCCTTGAAGGGAGGCAGCAGTAGTTGTACGTTTCCCCACTGTCACTTCCCTGCTTGCTAATTTTGTTCTCACCATATCACATTGTACCATGAATTGTTTCAGTCTTTTAGTTGTTGACACCACACTTTTTGCTATCATGTTGTATTGTGACATAACAAGACATTGTTGTGCAGCCTCAAAACTACATGTACTCTGACACAACTATGTGCACTTGATTGATATGTTTTGAATGTTGTCCAATCACAGGGCTGCATGACCCAGCCCCAGAGGGATGAAGCCATCGCTGCGTTCCAGACCCAGCCACACAGGCAGATCATGATCGTGTCCCTACAGGCGGGAGGGGTCGGGTACGTTCTGTCAGATTCTGTCTTCTCCGACTCTGCCATATGCCAGGTGTGGTCTAAGGCTTCTTAGAAGACTCAGCCTTACAAGGACTGGGAATTTTGAACAGCTGTTTGATTCTTCTCTATGTTGAGAAGGTTATGTTTTTGAAAGTGCTTGCTGGTTTGTTGTTGAGGATGTAGATGCGAAAAGAAAAAGAAATGGTGATTTTGTTTTGCATACCCCTAAGTTGTTGATATTTCTGCATGCCATTTCCAATGTGCAGAATTCAGTTTTTTTATCAGGAAACAACTGTAATATATCATAGAAAAAAGTGAAGTCAATAAATGAATGTTGATTGAACAATAAAGTTTAAAAGTTTGAAAGTTTACTCTGCATGTACAATACATATGTTGTAGATAGGAACAAGTGATTGAATAATGGATTTCAAAGGGAGAGTGACTGGATACTCTGGATTCTAAACCTTTCCACAGGTTGAACCTGACAGCTGCCAACCATGTCATCCACTACGACCTGTGGTTCAACCCAGCCAAGGAGAACCAGGCAACCGACCGCGCTTTCCGCATCGGACAGACCAAGACCGTGTTCGTCTATCGCTTCATCTCAGGTCAGATATTGTCCAGGGAAATATCTTCCTGCTACAATGCTCTTACCAAGGATGCTGTATGGTCTCTGCACTGTGTTTGTATTGCTTTTGTTCTACAATGACTTGCATCATAAATGGCAATATCTAAACCCTAATTGAAGACTACGGAGGCTAAATTTTCTCCCTTCCAATTCCAAGCCAGTTCCATTTGCTTACTTTTTGCACTCCAACTTTCAGGGTACTAGTGTTAAATGACAGTCACTGAAGACCTATGTTAACTGTATCTTGATGTGTTGTCTGTTGCCCTAACAGAGAACACCTTTGAAGAGAAGATAGACGCCATGTTGGAGAAGAAGAAGGACCTGTCGAACCTGTCTGTCCAGGCTGGGGAGACCTGGATAGGAAACCTGAACAATGACGAGATCAAACAGCTCTTCACCAGGGGGTAGGGGGAGACACGAGGGATGCCAACACTGTACCGGGGTAGTATCACCAGGGGGTAGGGGGGGAACACGAGAGATGCCAACACTGTAGTATCACCAGGGGGTAGGGGGGCAACACGAGGGATGCCAACACCAGGAGGTAGGGGGAACATCATGGATGCAAACACTGGTAGGAAGGGAACATGGACCTGAAAATATTTAAGAAGATCATCATAATCTGGTCGTGAGAGTTTCACAGATATTTATGACCCTTTTCCTCCAGCCCTCCCTATCTTCCATAACACTTGGCAGGTCTTCCAGTAGATAAGAGATAAAGATGTTGCACAAAGGAGAGTGAAAAGAAAGTAAAGAAAGACGAACTGCAAGAGGGTTTTTAGCTTTTTTATTGTAGTTTTTCAAGTTATAGAAAGAGCTAGGTAGGTAAGTCTATTTTTTTTGAAACATGGTTAAAAACATTACAGGTGCTTATCATTGGCAAGGAATTCCCACACACACAATGACAATATCTACAGTTTACTGGTAAATCACAAACAAGAGATAACTATATTTTTAAGAGATAACTATATTTTTACACCCATGATAGTCATTTCTGTGTATTCTTGGTCAAAGGGAAACATGATAACTTTTTTGAGAGTGGATATGTGTGTTTTGTCACAGTCACACTTTTTTCTATTAAAAGTAACTGTTGGTTTCCTTTGTTTAAGCTTATACTTTTTTGTCCTGCTTCTATTGTTACTGACAAACCCTAAAATACTTACTACATGTATAAGATAATAGACATCTGCTTTTATAGCACATCACACATTCTTTCTTGTTCCCTTCTTTTGCATTGATGGTAAACAGAACTTTTAATCCCTTATTTCGTTTTGCCAACTGTGTCCCAGTCTAGTTTATACATGATGGCTACACAATAATCACAGGCTTTGATTATATCCACAACATTCTATTCATAGCATTTATTTTTCTCGTAAAATCCCTACACTATACAACAGCCCAAAGTTAGATAAGTGGAGAGTTGCTTGAATTTAAAGGGAAATTTTGACTTTTTGCTCGAAAACCCATTATATTAGCAAGGAACCTCCTTCATACAAGTAAGGACACAGTGTGTTTTATAAGTACAAATGTACTCATGGGAGAAAGCCATTAAGTTCGAAGGTTTGATTGTAATAGGTCACTTGTTCACGCCCACACGCATGTTAGCATACGTTCACCCGCAAGGTGGCGCTCGTAAACTCGTTCCGTCATTAGGTCGAAGATTTGCTGCGTCCTGTCCTGACTGAGCATTTCTTCTCATTCTCCCCAAGTCGAATTTGGAACATACGTGTAGCAATACATGTACAGCCGCTCACAGGTACCAAAACGATTTATGTGGTAAGAATGGGGTAATTTGAGAGAGTGCCGTTTGAAAGTGTACCCTCTTCAGAGACGTGAATAACGTGGCCCTCCACCCAAGAGCCAGCCAAATCGATTTCCACAGCGGGAAGCTCGCGTTTTACAGTGTACGTAGACAACGTGGGCAATACGTGACCTGAATAGGAGCATTGGGCATGCGTACACCTGAGAATGTCACTGTATGTGCGTGTATGTGCACGTACATATGTGTACGTGTGATGGGAAACGTGCTTATACGGTGGGTTGCAAGGGACTGGAAAAAAACCCCAAGGAAATCCAGTCTACTCTCTGTCTTCAGGACTGTGCAGATGATTTTATTACTCACTCACAGTTTGACGGTGGTGTCCATATCGTGGGGATTACACACTATACAATCCTATCATGTAGAGGACCTCAGTATGTAGTGAAAGTATCGGTATCTGTCTCCATGTCAACCAGATTTTGTTCAAAAACATAGGTCTGCATCTTTGAAAGAAACTTCATTAACTGAACATCAACGGTCTCCCTAATCACTATGACTTTCAGAAATTGCAGTAAGCAAAAGTTTCTGTGTCTACAAAACCCACCTGTTCGACGGTAGGCGTGACAGCCGGCTACCGCAGCCGTTCCGTGCGATGTGGAGCTGCCTTGTCTGGCCTCCCGCCAAAGTTTAGATTGAAGGATAGCCCTGGGGAATGGTATCTGACGGCTCCGTTTCCCTCTGTTCACCGGTGCGCCGTTGATCTTGTTATGTAGCCACGCTTATTGACAGCCTTTCAAGAGATTGTGGATCTGGCTCCTTTTTATTTCTTCCAGTCGGGTATACTGATTTCTTCAAGTCGGACTGACTGCAGCGCTGTTACCTGTAGATTGTGGTTAATGTAGACTTTTCCGTTCAGAATTAATGCATTTTTGTCATATCTCCCTTCTAGCATACATAACATATACTATTCGTGACTTGTATGAGTTTTGACGTGGTTAGAATTTGACGCAAATCTTCCGACGTTGCCTCACCTCCTTTTCAATAATGCTAGACATTTAGCCATTAATATTTTTGATATAGATACATTGGACAGACGAGGCCATGCAAGTTCTTTTATTGCTTTACATTCATTCATTCTGTCAGGTACATTTGTCGTGTTTTTATTACATATCAGTGCGTAAATTCGGATTCTGCCGTGTTGCAAGTATAAACGGCTCAACATTTGCCGCCTACTTTAAGTCACCCTTGACCGACAGACCAACGTGCCGCGGTAGGCATAACTCTGCGGTCACATACGACTTCTAAGTACACAGGAAATAGCATTTCCTGCTCTCTTCTCGACTTTTCAACTTGCCTCGCTCTCCGATTTTGCTGATGATCCATCGGACGTCGTTGGAATTTGACGCAAAACTTCCGACGTCACCTCTTTTTTTTTCATTTGTATGTCTAATATAAATACATGGTGCAGACGAGGTGATGCAAGTTTTCTTTTATTGCTTTACCTTCTCTCATTCTGTCAGGTTACATTTGTAGTTTTTTCATCTCAGTGCGTACAATTTCCTGATTCTGCCGTGTTGCAAGTATAAACGGCCAACGTTTTCTCAACATTTGCCGCCTACTTTAGTCACCCTTGACCGACAGACCAACGTGCCGCGGTACGCATAACTCTGCGGTCACATATACTCACGACTTCTAAGTACACAGGAAATAGCATTTCCTGTTCTCCTGCCAAACCCCAAAGCAGGCTGTCGCCCTTTTACCTTCCCTCCCTCTCCCATTTTGCTGACATCCCTCGCATAAAAGGTTCCCCGAGGCGCGACCGCTCGGTGTTCCGATTTATACAGAAAGAACATCTGGTTTCCGACGGAAGTGGTTTTCAAAGGGGAACGTAGGTGTTCATCATTGATAACACAGGAGACAGCATCCTAACATGCCGTGCATAGTCGGGGAACTCTAGATCTAGGGGATTTAGTGTATTGACATATTGTTGAAATGGTGTCAACGATCATGTTCGTTCTACTGTGTGATGAAATTTCAATCCGGCCAATCAACGATTCTGCACCACTAGTTCAGAGGCATTTATTTTCGCCTCTAAAGATGTCTGGATAATGTACCCATCATCGCAGAACAAGTCCCAGTACGCTGCAAGAAAGCTAGAAAGATGAAACAAAATTTTAGTTTATCCCTGCGAGACCAGGCCTTCCATTACGGCACATTCTGTGCAAAACACTTCATGTGGAAACTAGCGCCGGGAGGGCCAACGTGAAAGCTTTAACATTGCTGTCACGACAGTCATAAGGCAGATGAAATGAAAATGTAGCCATGTGCCGAGTAAGTACCTGGCAAGCTTCATTGCTGTGCTCTTGGGAAGGCACTTTACACCTATTTTCTCACTTGACTCAGGAGAAAATGAGTACCTAGCTTCGGCTAGGGACGTCCTCTCGGATAGGACGTAAAGCCGAAGGTCCCGTGTTTGAGGAGCCCGGAGAGACGTGTCTCGACTCAATTAGTAGCCTGGGTACCATCCTCCGTAGTTTTTGCCACTCCTAAGGTCGTGGTGAATAGCGACCTTAGGAGCGGCAAAACCTACGGAGGGTGGTACCCAGGCTACGTCTCAAGTACGTTTAAGATCCCATCACGCTTATCGAAAAGAGCAGGGGTCCGTCCTGGTGGGAGTGTTTCAAACCTTACAGTCTAGTCTCAGGGTTGACATATTAACGAGGTGATAGTCACCTTTTAGGTCAATCCTTCCTCAACTATGGTTTAATAGATGAATAAAGTATTTTTCCTGGCTCTTCATTCTTTTTTTCCGGCTGCTTATGCTTTTGTTTTACTCTTTTATTTTTCTGTTCTCATATTCTAACCGTCTTACAGTGCATTTTATACTTTATTACATACATATATTTCATTTATTTTGAAATACATCAGGAGGAGAGGGGCTCAATCTCATCCACAACACAATAAAAGTGCATGTAGGGTTATTTGTTTTGGAGAACCCATGCCTTGCCGATAAGACAGTCTAATACAATAACAGCTTACCCATTCGAGGTCTGTATTACTCTCCTTGAAAACATTATCTACCATTTTGATAAATCTTTATAAAGCCCACTGGCCCTGACCTAAAACACGAAAGCCTCGCTCACAGCTTGCTAAGATGAATTTTTCACGTTCCCGGGCGCGTGACAGATCAGACTGCGCTGACGTCACAGGCGTCTAGCACACCCACCTGGTCTGCTGGATTAATTGGTCAGACTTCAGAAGCCGACAGAACCATTAAGTTCACGGAGAAAGACACATCCTTACAATATATCTCATTTGTGGCCTGGAATGGCTGCCTGGCTGCTAGATCCGCAGGCTATAGAGTGTCAAGCGTGAAGTATGTACTGAGGCGGGCCGTCAATGCTCTCCATTATCTCCTATCTCCTGCAAGTCGTACCCTATGTGCTATTACTAGGCACGATAAAGGAAAGAAAAGGAATGGGGCATTATTCTCCAATTCTCTATAGTACCATATGTTTGACTCTCGTATGTTTTATACCCTTTCATCTTCAATTTCAAATAGCACAAAAATGTACTAAAATTAATAAAAAGTAGCTTTTTAGGTGTTGTATAAATATTCAGGCGTGGACGGGAGGTTCGGCCATGGTTGGCAGGTGGTTGGCTGGTGTTCGGGAGTAGTTCGGAGCATGGTTGGCAGTCAAATTTGACTCAAATTCGATTCGATTTGTATAGAAAGGTAGGCGTGGCCTAAATCTGGCCAGACTGCTCCCGAACTTCAGCCAACCTTGGTCGGCTGGTGTTCGGGGGAAGGTTCTGAATGTGTGACAGGGGCTTTAACGAGCCAACCGATCATACTCACTGGTCCCGAGATTTAGGGTAAGGGAGTGCTGTCCGGCCTCGCAGTCTTTTTATCAGAGTCTCATTATGTCAGTAGTTAATTTACGACCCTCGCGTGACTACAGCAGCCAATTTCTGACTTGCATGTCCTACACGTGCCCATTTACTGCTGGCACGTGTAAAACCGTTTGGCGCTGCACCAGACTGCTATACCGGGCCATTAGCGCCATTAGTGCTACCGACTTACATGTAGCCTCTACCAGGCTTCGGGAGGCGGCTGGAAAGAGTAGAAATTGGCCAAATAGACAGATAACACGCCAGGGGACTTGGTCCGCGAGAGAGTGCGGCAAATGTGCGGCAAAATGTACTCTCTCGCGGACCAACTCCCCTGGCGTGTTATCTGTCTATTTGGCCAATTTCTATTCTTTCCAGCCGCCTCCCGAAGCCTGGTAGAGGCTACTGCCGACTGATCGCCAAGCAGATGCGGGATGGGAAATCATAAAGCTCTATCTGAGATTTCTCCTTCCAACATCTGCTTGGATATTATTGACGCTCACCACGTTCGTATTCGCAGCACTGGACGATTGCATTCATATGTAATGCCTTGGGACGGGGAATTGAAAACTTGTAAAAATAATGACTTTTGAGCAAAAAGTTCACCAATTCGGAAGCTGTGCCAAGATGGCCCATAATTTCCCTTGAGAAATATACAGGTATGAAAGGTGCAAGATTTCTGATTGTGGGATTCTCTACATCGATCCCATCAGACCGGTACCGTACAAATCATTTCCCGTGCTAGCCACAATCTTTTTGGCTATCTCGTGATCTGTCTTCACTTCAACACATGGCAGTTCCCTTAAGAGGCAAAGGGACACGACTCTCATTCTGCGGCATAACTGTCTGGAACTGTAAGACCCGGTGTCACTGTCAGCAAATGTCTGTCTCCATTTCTGTACAGGTGGCGCCCTTGGAAAACCAGCAGGTGAGAGGGAAGCCAGCACGTGGCTGTCCTACATAGTCAAACCGTGAACATCGGTGTTTGCTGAGTTGACGCTGTTTCGAGGAGTTGAATGCAGCTGTCTGTGAGATGGCTGCCCAGAATGTTGACACTCAGATCAAAAGTTAAACAGAATAGACATTTTGGGGACACTTTTGGCTTGTTTTTAGGGTTGGTCTAGCCAAAGCAAATTCCTCAGAAGTTTTGTGGGTCATAATGAGACATAGGTTAACCACAGTAACTTTGATACTTCGCACATACCGCTTTTTAAACAACGTGTCTAGTTTTTTGAGACAATGGCGACAATCATCGTTTTCGCAGGGAGATATAACGCAACACATAGTTATGCTCTAAAATAGATTTATATAGACTGATTGTAACATTAATACATTTAGAGAAGTACGATTAATTATTTAGAATGCCGCCTGGCTAATGATTTCACACTGCTTTTTGGCATGGCTTGAGCTTAAGTATCAGACCCGCCATTGATGAAATAACTATGGGAAATATAGGCAGATCTGTAATTATGAATAGACTATATCCCATGTTTTTTTCAAGTGCTGTATCTTTATATTAAGTCTGCTGAGGATGTCCATTACTTTGCTTCAATGCAGAAAAGGATCAACTGTTGTTCTTGAAGTTACCCCGTCGAGCGCAGGACATCAAAAACGATTTTACCTAATTGAGAGCGTGATCGTAAAGAGAAAGGGATGGAACTGATCATGAACAAATTAGCGTTTCCTTCTGCTTGATATAACGGGAATGTGTTTTGCTAAAAAGGTACACAAGGCGCGTGAGTGATTCTCTATCAAAACAATGGCGTACAAGTCAACAGAAAAAGATTGATGCGGTACTGAGGGAAAATGTTTTTGTGGCAGATGAAATCATGCAGTGACTGCTGCTGCTGCTGATACATTAGTAGATGTATCTTTCTTTTATGGTTTTACCACGCTCGTCTCTATCTGGTGTGGAAATAATTCCAGGTAGGCTGCAACCCATTTTCCATGGGCTATATATAATACACTTCTTGATCGAAATCTGCGTCTCCCCAACTTTGACATGTTGGAAATTTAAACGTTTTTTTGGAAAACACCGCTTGCGATATACCGTACATGTCGCTTACAAATGAAAATCTCGCTTCACGTCTAGAAAATGATAGGATTGATGGTGAAACTGAGGTAATTTTTACATATCACGTGAATATCTGTACAACAACTATACGAACCAGGTGGGGGTTGGCAAATACATGAGCTCCCCTGGTCGACACAATAAACTAGACGTGGCCATAACACGGTCTGGGTTTTCAGGGCTACATAATTTATACGCCTTGCAGTGGGGTCCGATCGTAAAATTTTACGATTAACAGCCAGTAGGAAGCTAATCATTGCTTCCTATGATATACACATATATGTAGATCTATATTGGGGTGAATGTTGAACGGCACAATCTGGAGTGGCTATAAGACGTGTGCTACGTGTGGGACGTGGTCTGTCTGTACTTTTGGCTTTACTGTTTAACATCCAATTAAGGACAAAAGAATCCACGCCTACCGGGAGAAAGCGAACACTGCGCCTTATTCACACCCACAAAGGGAAACTAACGATCACCGCTGAGGCTGGTATAATTTCTTCACGCACATCAATGTACAAGTGATTCTAATGCTAGCGGGGCGTCTCCTTAAGTTCGGAATATTAGCACTATTAGCTTATGATTTTTAAGATACACATTTACTAGTATATACCAGTTCTCCGGGGGCCTCCAGAGAGGAAAGGGCACATTGTTACAAGAATTGTCTGAAACACGATTAATCTACGAAATCTCAAGATGTAAGACACATTCTGCTGCACCCCCCTCACGTTTGCACTTGGCTCTTAGCTTGGTAATGACCGGAAAGGCAGACGTGTTTGTGACGGGTTGTTGCCCGGATGTTCTTTAGAAGATTGCCGAACGACCTAGCGTGACCGACCACGGTCTGATTCTGGGCCCTCCTAAAGTACACAGGACTATCAGATCTGGCGCTGTTTCAGCGACACTGTAGGAATTTTAGATTTACGTTTTGGTAAAAAGGCACAGTTCCAGATTGCTCTACGACTGATTGTACCAGGACTGTATATGTGCCCTTCCCTACATTACACATAGTAATGTAGGGAAATGCCAACATCATAGCGTAGTGGTAAAAAATTACACCTTTACTGTTGGCGTTTTGATAGAAAAAAAAGAATGAAAAGGGGAAATACAGATACATACACAGCGCATCGATATTTTAATGTAAGAAAATGAATACAAGTTTTAGGGCGCCTGGCCTACATTTTGTATGACACTGAAATATTAGTGCAACAGAAATGATAAAGCTTTCATTTCGCCGTTTTCATATTTCTTTGTAAGTATTATACGTCCACTTCAACCCAAGGAAACACCTATCAATATGTGAGGTCGACAAATGTTTGAGATTATATGTATATGGATTTACACATTGTTAGTTACAGATGCAACTCAGCAACGCGTTAGTTACAGAACCAACTCAGCAACGCGTGACAAGATAATATCAGGCAGTTTCATGGTTATTGCCTATCTCTGAAATATGTATGCAAGTCAGCATGATCTAGGGACGGTCCAGTTTATTCCATTCCGAGAGTCGGTGGGACGCATGCACGCTTTCTTTTACTAAGGTTTTCTCGGCTACTATTTTGAGGTTACATATATCTAAACATATATCTTGTATTAGTTAAATGTTCAATATTGATGTGATAACCATATTTTTTAAAGACCTCCGAAAAAACTAAAAACTAGAAAGGCATAATGTTTACATGGTCTAGCCTAACAAACTACTGCTCTATTCTTACTCAAACACATCCATATATAATATATGTTGACCAGCTTCTCCAACTGCTACAAAATGTAACCTAACACCAAGGGTGTCTGCTACAGCACCAGTTACCATGGTGACAGACGTCTGGTCCAGGTGATTGACCCTATTTGTTTGCAGAAGAAGAAGAAGAAGAAGAGGAAGAAGAAACAGAGCAAAAACAATATGTGTCCCTTCTGCGAAGGTAAACATAAATACCTCCCGGGGGTTTGAAATTATCGACTCTCTATTACATGCCTTGTTTCCAATCAGCCCATGACGGAAACGTTACTTCTGTAGAATTAATTGAAGCGATTAGAAAGCTTCATTAAGGCAGAGTCACGCTGCAATCTGGGTGGAATTGACAACACAGCTGCCTTTTCTTCCACTACATTGATTCGAGATTCCAACATTAACTACCTGTTGTAAGGGTAGGCAGATAAGCAGTGACAAATTTGGAAAAGTAGTGAAGATGAGAAATCATTATATGTATTGTTACTGAAAGATTTGTGTCTAATTTATCAAATTATGCGCCTTATCAATTCGTCAGATAATGAAGCTGGAATAATTAACCAAGTAATCACGCTAACTGCTGTTTGTGTAGTTATGTTTTATTAAGGAATTAATACATCTGCAGTGAGTGTTATTACTGATACTAGTGATAGGAAAACGGGAATATGTAAACCTATGTTGTTAATACTTTGAGACCTGAAAAGGATCGCGGAAAAAGGACAAAAATATGTAGTTTTTTTAGGCTACGACTGCCAGTTCGTGTTATCATTTTGTTTGTGGTCGTGCTCCGATATTTTGTGTTTGTTAGTTTGTTTTTTATTTATTCGCACAATGATGAAAAATAGAATAAGTAGAAAATTATATAAAAGAAAAACAATGCCCAGGAGGGGGTAGGAAGCCTACAGGGCTTGTACAGGGACATCCTCCTTCCTAACTTGATTAACAAATGATAGTCATGACATTAATATGATGATTGAAAAGGAATTAACGGAAAAGAAACGCTCTTATGTAATTTTTCCTATTCTCGATGTGCCTCTTCTATTTCTACCCTCGTCCTCCTAGCCGACTAGGAGGACGAGGGTAGAAAATCACTGATGCCACCACGTCCGAACTCAAAGTCTTTGGCAAAGATATCACATTCTTGGCTCTTAGCTAGCTGGAGTAGCACAAAAGGGTACAGCATAAGGCGAACATGGAGAAACATGGTGCCAGACATACGGCCCCATAAGGCAATTTGCTGTCTGTGTCTGGTGGAGACCGGAGGACTAAGCGGGATCACATTTGATGCACCATAAGTTATTTCTGAATACGTTCCAAAACGGCATCTCTAAAGCCAGGCTCATTTTGAGATGATCTTTTGAGTTTGGAGTTAATCTCGAAGGATTTATTTTATGAACAACGGATCCGGAAGGTGACCACAGTGGATTTTACTTTTTTTTCATTTCTATCGTCCAGCACTCCATATATAGATTTCGAAATACACATATGAATTATAATTAGAATCCTCCATAACTTCTTTCTGTAATTTCGATAATTCGGGGGGTCTGCGGTAGTGTTGTTGGATTATAAATGGTACGATCACATGATTACTACTTGTTGAAATGTAGGCTTTGAAATGCTTTAATGCGGACGGTGTCACGTAGGCCACGGGCTTACTAGCGGTCATGAATATTAATGAGGAACGTTTTGCCCACGGATATCAACGATGTTGAGTTCAAGTATCATATCATGTACATGATACTGACATTGCGAACTCTTTCCTGAGACTACAGCAACTATCAAAATGCGATGATCATTTTTCCCCCATTTTTTCTCGTCGTTTCGTCACAGGTTATACTTCAACACTTGAGATGCTAAAATACACACTTGGACACATAACAAGCTACAACTAGCCTGGATGCCAGACTGTTCTCAAGGTCAATACACAGGTCAGCCCCCGAGAAGCAGTCTAACGGAGGGGGTCTGTGGTAAAATTTCTTTGGGAACATGTTGGCCTTAGAGCCGAGGAGCTAGCCTGTATACCGTCCATGGCAACGGTCCGTGGCAGTCTAGCACCCAGACTAAGCTACAACAGCAGCATACCCGATCATATGTCCCTTAACTTGTCAAGGCCAGAGACGATATAAAAACGGCTCTCGTACACTTGGGCGAAAAACTAGGTCAACTTCTGACAGGCAGTCCGAAAATGGACGGGTCAATGAACTCTTTGATGACACGCCCACCCTACTAATTCTTATCAACGGCTTCAATTTTATAGAGCAAACACTCCGCACCTTCAAATCGAAAATTTCCCCTGACTCTCCTAACGCAATCCGATTCAATTTCATTGTCCGTGTTCAGCCGTACGCGTTACGAGAGACCTTGGCAATGTTATAAATCATTCCTCACGCGGGGTGAATGGCCGCCCCACTTCCCGACCCTGTTCTATTCTCACAGTGGCACACTGTACAGTCTTCTGTAGTCTCCATTTCTGTCCCTCTGGTTGGTGGCCACGATTTCAGACGACGCGAAATACAAACCGTGAATATGAGCCGGACGTGTCAACAGACCAAGGAGGTTATAACCTCCTTGAACAGACTAAGAAGGTCGTTACCCCCCAGACGTTATTTAAAAACAAGCAAGCTATAAATACGTAACCCTAGCCACCAACTTGACATTGCGAACCACTTGAACGTCTGATTTCTTGAAGTCATAAATTGACGTTTTATGAACCGTGTCTACTCATTTTTGCGGTATCTTGTATACTCACTAAGTCCATCCTCTGTGCCGAAATAGATATGGCAAAATAAAGTGTTCTATGTTTCTATTACTGTCAGAGTGCACATTAGTTGTACTCTCCAAGCAGAGGTTTGGGTTTTGGGCTTATTTTTGGCGTGTTTTTAGGCTTTTTTTATCGGGCTTTCTTTTTTCATTGAAATTTTGTTCTTTTTGGGTAGAAACAAAATTTCAGTGAAAAAAGAAAGCCCGATAAAAAAGCCTAAAAACACGCCAAAAATAAGTCCAAAACCCAAACCTCTGCTTGGAGAGTACATTAGTTGTGTTAGGAGGGAAGTCATATTCCCACATTCACTCGAGGTGTGCGTTTATCTCGTAACACCACTACACATATTCTGTGAGATAATAACAACACGACATGTTTCTTGATACATAAATTAGCTTCTTTTTCTTTTCAAACATCTCATAAAGCTTGGGTTTAACCAGTATTCGTTTTTAAGAAAAAACGGTAGCAGCTAAGTTCAAGACTACATTTGTGTACACTACTTGTCATATCAACAATGTACAGGGTGCAACATAGTTCACACTTTTCGTGATGCTCCAAAATAGTGCAAGGCCATGACTGGGCATGAGTGTATTTGACAAGCCATAAATACATAATGGCAAGAGCAGGGCAAATGGCATTGGTTTTTTTGAAGGCAGGCAAACGCAACCCACTAGGGGATTCAAGGACTACATCCAAACATTGAATCATTTATACAGTCATAGATTGGAAGATTTTCGTTCGTCTGGCAGTCAAAATCCATTTGTATTGTTCTTGCCGAAGTTATATCTTTTTTAAGCATATTCACGGTGATGCAATACTCCCCTAGCCCCATCTTCTGACCTACGCGGAATGCTCAATGTCAAATCACGAGGAAACCCTCCCCCACTTCACTGTCTCTGTCACTTCTACACGTTTTTACTGAACGTGAAACAATACCACACTCCCACATACTGTTCTAACAACTGTCTGTTGTATGCTTTGCTTTCGATTCTTTACACGGAACGAGGCCAGCTCATTACCGCAATATTTCGTGTTGACATGCCAAAATTTCATCACGTTGCCGGTAACGTACCTTCTGCCAAGAATTCAAAGGTCAGTCAGAATAGAAAAATGTACAACTGGCCCCTCCCTTCGGACATAATTGACAGACCACTATTACATCGACCTGTTCTCTCTAATGTAGCCTGGTTTCCTCTCCAATAGTTCTCAAGGTCAGACAGATGGCGGTTGGGGGCGCTGAGCAGCCGTTCAATGCACACGTCAATCATTCTACGTCACGTCAAGCACAACCGCTCATCAGCTGCTTGTAACTCCAATATATTTGTTTTCTTCTTCTTTTTTGCTTAGAAACACATAGTATTCATCAACTCGTAGTTAGCATTGCATGGCAACAATGGTATTCAAGTCATTGGGTTCACTGGTGACGTTATATAAATCACAGTTTGCGTATGCACAAACATTAATTACTGGCCAACCAATTTTACATACATTTTGTAACGTCACCTATAACTTGTGGTTTTTAACCACATCCACTCACTTCTCATTTTGCATAGTCTTCCAATCATGTTCTACAATCTTAAGCAGCTATTGTACGTTTCAAATGCTCACATATTTGCTAAACGAAGTCATTTTGTACACGGGGACGAAATTATTATATGGACCATTGATATTGCTAATTTCAAAATCACAGACGTGTCGTAGAGGCGTAGGGGCGTACAGATATTTCTATTAGAACATTTGAACGCTGCAAACCGACTCTGCTATAAAAAAAATATCTGTACGATTTCATTACATACCAATTAATTATACCCGATACGGGCTAGGATAAGCCATATGATATATGCAATAAAATACAGCAGTGATTTTAAATCAACTTTAAAACATACTGTACAAGGAGTAATGTAGGGGCCAGCTGTGCTTTTATGGAAAATATTTATAACATTTACACTATCAGTCCCCTCTAACCTACTTTTAAATGGTACAGCCCTGTGCGTGAAGTCACATGCATGAATAAATAAAGGTCAAATAAATAAAGGTCGAAGTTCACTATCAGATCTGTGCTGTAAACAACAGTTGTGAATCGATAGGCAGTGAACGGATATAGTTATCTACAAAACTCACTTCAGCAGGGGGTGGGACGGCATTACAAGAATTGTCACACACCTGGAAAATCAGGTAAAACGCCACAAAGAATCTTCAGGTGATGGCGACAAGGTACTATATCCCTGGCTGAAACACTCGAAGACGTAGTTCTGACCTTGGTTGTTATCCCAGAAGGCGTTCCCGGGGATTTCGAAGCGCACACACAATTCCACTTTTCCGCCCACGTCCATGTTGTTTGGTGCGGTGATCGTGAAGGAAAACTTGTCCGTAGTCCCGTCAGAAGACCCGTGCACGTATTCTGCAGGCGTGTCGAAACACAGTTTCCAGTCGTTATACGTCCACCGTACACCCACCTTCTTCTCGAAATGCAAATTTCTCACGCGTATCGTGCCTAGGATGGTCATATCGGACACCACGGCGGTTTCCAAACACACGGCCTGTGTGAACACCTTTCCTAGAAATTCCCGCGCGGAACCTGGCTGGTTGAACAGGGGTGTCAGGTATCTGTGTTTCTCGATAAATTGTTTCGTGGCCTCCGTTAGCTCCTCGTGACTCCGGCGGAGCGACTGCAGCACTTGTGCCGGTATTTCCGGCGGCCGCTCTCGCTCCGCATTGCTAATGACCTTGACGTCCGCGAGTTCCAATCCAAGGGCATCCGCGAAGCGTACTGATTTTCGCCTAGTGGGGGAGGGGGGTGGCTTTTCCCCTACTTCCCTCAATGATTTCGACCGCTGGTGTGTCTTGCCTCGCTCGCCTTGCTCGGGCAGAAGGTATTTGGTGTGACCGAATAATTTTCTGGCCGTTTCCTCAGCCTTTGCTGGATCTATTTCGTCAAATGACTTGACATCGTTGAGGTCTTTAACGCGGTCGTGCTTCGCCACCGGCGGTACCACCAGGTTCTGGTCGCCCTTACACTTTGGTTTACACTGGTGGTCCTCGTCACACTCAGAGTTTTCCGCTGACATACTTCTTGCGAACCTTAGGTCAGATTTGCAGTACGATTCACAGACTGTGTCAGAACTCTACTAGATGCTGGGTAAGGAATGCTCTGAGTCCTACCTTCACTTCGGCTGCAATTCTGTATCCCCAGTAGCAACAAGCTGCCCATATCGCCAAGCAGTCCTGGCCAATATCACCTGCGTCGCCATGTTGCTCTCCCCGGCTCTGTTCTGTGTATAAATAACCCGCAGCCCCGACTTTTATAATATGAAGGGGCGGCGTCCTCCTATTGGCCGAGTGACGTCTGTACCGTGTAACCCCAATGACGTCAGCAGCGCGTGGTGTTTCCCGGCTGGCTTGAACAGGTAAGTAGCGGCACGTACCGCACGCGTGTACTGACGGAATGTTCCAGAAAAAAGACTGGCTTCACTTTCGTCTCGGGAATGTTTAAAACTGTACTTGTAGCTGTAGACATGTAAGCTTAGCGTCGGCTATCTGTGGGAGACTGTACCCTGTAACCCTGTAACTTGATGGCCAACACCAAGCTGGTTAAAGCTGGTTAAAGGTTCCTTGCCAACACAAACAGAGTCCATACCATCACGTCCGTTTTCTAAGGCAGTGGGTCAACCTGTGCCGAGGTAAACAAAACAAGTTAGAGGTGGTGTCTACTGGGTGTCACTACCGTTACAATGGTTCTTAGGTTGACCTTGACCTCTGAAACAAAAGACGGGGGCTCACATATCACTCATAGTTGTGTACAGTCACGTAGGACGCCAGGGGCGAACAATTGGTAGACAAAATTTATGTCATCGTCCGAATTACACTAGCGAATAAATCACACGGAAACAATTGGCGTGTTATTTTAGCACAGCAGTGTAGAAGTATAGCATACCACAAACTACGACCCCTTTCCTAACCCGGTGCTGTCAAAATAACCTGGCTTTTGGCATCTGGCCACAAAAAGTAAATGTTATGAATAGAATACAAGTGCGCATTTGCTTAGGTCTGTTACCAAGGAGAGAAAGGGAGAAGTCTTGCAGGAGAAACTTCCAGAAAAAATCCAGAAATGTCTAGAAAAAGAAACTTCTAGAAACTACAATAAAGTTTCTAGAAGTTTCTAGAAAGAGCAATGCTAATGTCAAGTTTTGGTATTACATTTTCGCTTACACAGTCGTTGTAGTAGCCTGGGTACCATCCGGATTTTGACTCCCCTACGCTCGAAAAAATCATGTGATCGGTCGACCAGGCCTAAGTTGTCGTTGTTGACATGATGATGCTTGCACGTAGATATTTCTTGATATTGACAACCTTTATTGTACATTTCTGCCTTAACGAGCTGAATCCAGGTCATTGCAGGTCATTGGCCGGCTTTACACATACAAACACAAGTCCGAAGATGCATATGTACGTATACAAGGTACAGATATAGTAACAAGATTTAAATCAGTAAAATAACCTAACTTCTTTATGTTGAAGGTATAGGATATGAGAAGGGCTCGTTTAATATACCGACCGGGTACCCCCGTCCTTTAATCCATTGTTTGTTTGTTGGGTGGTACTTAACCTTGCTTGTCCTCTACTTGCAGACTTCATTAAAAAGGGCGTCTTACCAGTGGTGTCTGTCTACCCTTGTCTGCAACGCCCAACACGTACTATTTTGGTTTGTCTCCGTAAGTAGGTCGGGCAATCCCTTGGAGTTTGCCCTGGTGACGTCATAGTCCAGCTGTTGTCATCGTGGGGGACACAACACTCCTAGCGGCGTTGCTATGTACTACAAGTACATCTTGAATGCGCTCTGTGCATGGAAGCCTTTTGTTGCTATTATGCCCATATGATGAAATAAACGAGGAGTTGTGCCAAATTAACAACAGAGGTCAGAATGTCATGTTCGGATCAGAGTATTTTTTTCACATATCTCTTCCATTACATATTGTTAAAGCGAAAATTCTCGAGCAGTTGGTACAAACTGTCTGAAGAGCGTAAACGTTGCTCTCTGAAATGTACTGAGCGACACCTTGCGACAGGAACGTTTCTCTGCTACAGTAGCTGTGGATATGTACGCTAAAATTACCAAATATTTTGTAAATTGGGAAATATTCCTGGCGGTTTCATGTTCGGGCTTTAAATATTTCGCGGTGACCTCTCACCGCAAACTCATAACACCGCAAACATACATGTCTGAATGAAAAAAAGTATGGGAACAATTTGAATAACGAAGTGTCAATAACAGGATAATATATAACGATCATACTTTTCAAACATAGAACCAGCTATAATAACAACCTTAAGAATCTTTAGAACGTCTTCACACCTGTGCATTATAAGCCTGGGTACGCCCGCATTACATTGTCTACGTGCGATAGTTGACCCCAAATTCCAAGTTCAACATCAGACTCCAGACAGCCTGCAGGACGTTTACCCCCAAATGCAGTAGGTCGTTGACCCCAAGTGAGTATATTATGTTAAATATGTTATTTTGACTGCACCAAATTAGGAAAGGGGTTGTGGGTTTCTGAGCTTTTCAGTTTTATTGCAATCCATTGGGAACTGTTGTTTTATAGAAACAAGACTGTCTTATTTGCCAATGTGTCTAGGTCAAGTAACTGTATTTAAAGTTTGAACTATATTTAAGGAATAGTGTTATTTGTTTGCACGTAGTTTATTTGTGGGTATATATTACCGTGTGGTTTATTTATGGATGTATTTCCGACCTACGTTTGGCTAGTGGCGGTGTCGTACGTGATGGTACCCTCGTACACCACCATTTAGTACCCACCTAAAAAATCTACCCGACCTGCAGGATGTTGAACCCATTGTAAAGACATTGCAGCTTCAAACTAGGACAGGGTGTACTGAAATTTGGAAAAATATTGTAGACTAGAAAGGTAACATTTGCAAAGCAAATGCATAATGTTTACCTTCGCATATGGTCTGCTCTGTTAATTCTTACTCAAACCAAGGAGGTTAACCTCCTTGCTCAAACACATTCATATATGTGGTCAGACAGGAGTCTAAATCCCTCCTGCTATAAAATTGCAACATAATGTAACCCAACACCAGTTACCATGGTAACAGACAGTCTGGACCAGGTCATTGACCAGGTCAGAGGTTACTGTTTGGAGAAGAGGAAGAGAAAGAAGAAACGTATCAAAAACAATATGTTTTCCTTCGGTAAACATAATAATTGTCAGACGCTTGATGTTTGGAAATCAATATTTAGAAAGCATAGTCACCTGATGTCATTCTTATCTGAATCATCAATCATATCTATAAATACACACAGTGGTGATAACGGCTATGTGCGTTATGGAATTCTCGGCGTGTAGTTACATAATGTCTTATGAAAGCTGAGCGTATAGTCATTTTGGTTATTTTTTTATCTACGAATGTCACAATTCATCCGTTATCCATTATCGAGCAGTTTATCAATATATTCTATCTAGTGTGTTTTATTATAATTAAGCTGAAATTCGTCTTTTATTTTCAAAGTGCACGCTCTGAAATAAACGTAACGTTATCTAGATCTCTGGGATAAGGAGATAAATAAGACAAGTGAGGGAACCGTCAACAGCAAAACAACATCAAAACCTGTGTCCCACAACAAACACTTGTATGACATAACTCACTTTGTGTCCACGGCAACAAGAGAACAGGGTGACCCGACCTTTGACCCTCCTTTGTTAGATCACAGAACCCTCCAACCTTGCCACTCATGATCAAACTCAAATCAAATTCATCGAAAATCATATATAAATTGACTGTGAAACATTTATGACAGACAAATTCACAACGTCTTGAAGTGGAGTATGATAAAACCCGGGAATTCGGAGCTGATTTATACCTCTGGACTCTGTGCTATCAGACAAGTTCATTGCCTACGCGATAGGCGGCGCGTATACTGGTGTACGTGCAGGGCGGCACGTAGGCCAGTATTGAATATCACGTAAGGACGGGCCAGTAATGCTGCTTTTCAAACGGACTCTTCCGTGAATACTCGCCCGGTAAACAACGTTTATACCCTTTCATTAGCCAGAGATATGCTTGACTAGACACACAGACCGGTGAGGTGGCATTCCTTCGACTGAAGGACAGTAGCTGCCTGGGAGCTGCAAGGACTTTGAGACGAAAAAACTACACTGTGAAGGTTTCCGGTCCCCACCCCCCTGACTAACAAGTAACGGCCACTCCCCATCATCTGGTCCGATTGATTGCGTCACTTCTAAAACAGCCGATTGGCAGACACTGTCTGCGGTTGGCTGTTTTTCTGGGTAAGACCGTGTTTCACTGCGCAACTCGAGCTACTGCCGCCTTACTTGCCATCAACATCTACCGGCACGGGACGGACACGGGGGCGGTACCGGTCTACCGGTCAACACCAGCTATACCCGACGGGCTCTGAGTTCTGTGAACCCGACAACAACACAACAGCAGCGCTCTGAGAAAGAAGCGGGGTTCATGCGACCGTTCGGAGCATTTACAGCACAAAACATCAACACAACCAGGGAAGCATATCATGATCGAGGGAATAAACCCGGCGCTGTGTTTACCGCGGAACTTCAGCTACCTGTCCGTCGGAGACCCGAAGCAGGACTCCCGTCGCATGGGCAGGCACAACCTCGCCGAGCAAGCCTCCTTGCGATCCCTCATGATCACCATACCTGAAAAAGGCTGGAAGACCAGGAAGCCTGGTCTGAGAATTGACTCTGTGCAAAGATCGCTGTCACAAGGAAATACTCCCCTGGGGAGTCCCGAGGCACTGTCACCCACCTCTCGGGAAAGACAGAAGAAGAGCGTGCACTTTGCCGATTCGCTTGGCCTGGACTTGGTGGACGTTAGATTAATCCTAGACTATGACACACCGCCTGTAATTCCCAAGCAGGTGCTGTCGGCACTGAACACGTCGAAACAGCGATCGCCGGCGTACAACGACGCTTTCCCCGGCCAGCGTTTCCTGGGGTCTTGCTTCCGCCCTCTTGGAAACGACCCCGACTTTCTTGGACGGGTGTGGGAGCAAGCCCTGTGTTTGGAAACCGCAGTTATCGCAGGTATGACCGTGCTGTGTTCAGTGCGTGTACGGAACTTGGACTATCACAAGAATGTTTACGTCCGCTTCAGTTTTGACGGTTGGAAGACGTGCGAGGAGATAGAAGCGACTTACGTGTACGGATCGTGCGACGGCTCGACCGACAAGTTTTCCTTCACCATCACCGTTCCTCCAGGAGACTTTCCCGTGGGCTCTAGAATTGAGTTCGCCATCAGATACGAGATTCCAGGGAACATCTTCTGGGACAATAACAAAGGGAAGAACTATGTCTTTGAATGCTACTGTAAGGAACCTGTAGAAGAACCGATATTGCAAAACCGATACTGGTCACACTTCGTTTGACTAAAAAAACAGGAGAAAAGGGATGCAACCACAAGGACTGTCGGTTTCAAAATGGCCGCACGGTTACAATTTGAAGGTGGCTTGTAACTGTACCGGGCCAAATACGGAACTGTGCTTTCGCACTTATGGGGTGAGGCAGTTGAGACTACTGCTTTTATTTTATGCGAAGTCATAAAATCAAACTGTTAAAAAAAAAAAGAAATATTGTTCCTTCGCGTCTTATGTGATTTTGTTGCATAAATGCTTGCAGATTCCCATAGTCAGTTCATCTCCTGGAAGGCTTACAGATCGGATTTTTCTTCAATAGTTAGGAGCATCGATAGAGGACAAAGCTAGAGGCCGACCGTAGTCTGTATATTTTAGCCCGGCCTTTGGTAGGTTGTAAACAGACACTTGAAACCAGCTGCGGACAATGCCGTTTTAAAAATGGAGGACGGGGGTTACCTGCGGACAAGTCCACAGACCGTTACTATGCTAGTCACGCACACCGCGCAATTCAAGGAGCCGGACTGACGGAGACGCCATTTGTCAAAGGACGGGAGACAGGATCTTCATGGTCAACTAAGACGACCGAGCAAAGGTGGCATAGTCTCCGTGAAACAGAAGAAGCCAGTATTGAACGAATACTGTATGTGAAATATTAAACCTGTACGTCGAAAGAGACAGAAACTGTTTGGTTCATATGAACTGGAATGTGGTGCCATGGTTGAGGTATAACTGGGACAGGCTTAAGGAAAGTCTACATAGATATGTGATGTCCCTTTAGGAGGACAAGAGCAATGTCTGAGGTGTGTAACATCGGTGCAGGCACCGTCAAAAAAAAGGTGAGAGACATGGAAAGACGATGCAAGGCTGGACGGGTATTTTTGGGGGAGGGGCACACACAAGGTCACTGAATCATGATGCAACACCGGGAAACACTGTCGGGACGGAACGCAATGGCATGTAATGTTACACCACGTTTATATCAGTAATATTCAGGGGTTCACCCAAGCGGCAGTTGTTGATAAGCACAAGCAGACGTTATTTGACCAATGTATAAATGAGTAACACATCAAGTTGCAAGCAAGGTTAATGATTATGTGATAAATGGTTTCATTCTCTCGGTGTTCACGTGATTTCAGGGACTTTGTGGTTGTGGGGAAAGTCCCCAAATGGAGGCCATGTCCAAAAGTGATGATATTGTGCAATTTTGGGTCGAAAAGAAGGCGTGGCGTGCTATGTTGCCAAACGAGGCAGGTTAACCCAAGGTCATTCTAAATGGTGACAGATGTGTCAACACGAGCTGCCATGTTTTCGTGTTATTTGTACGAAGATGTTTATACGATTGTGTAAAAAAAAAAAGAGAGAGAAAAGTTTGTATCAAAGATACTATATATGTAAGGACACAAGAAAGCGCCGATTTCAGACAGAATTTACTTATGTACATGCGCATGCCCACCGCTGGAACTGTGACAATTGGACATATAAGACTTCTTGTACAGCACTTGGGTTGACTTCCGCACCCTTATCCGTGTACAGCAAGTATAAATACAAGGTGAATCATTTATTTCCGATCTTGCGGTAGACTGTGTCCTTACGATTGTGCTGCTACATAAAGATTAAACAGTGACTTGGTCAGAAACGAAGTGTGTTGGGCTGCTTGTCTATGAAGTAACTGTCCCTGTGAACTACTTAATGCGTGGGGAAAATTCTTAAGTCCCAGACACTAGACGCCCCCCTAAGATAATTGTTAATGGTTTCATAACGTTCTTTATGTATAAATATAGTGATAATTCACGTGGGATAATCCCCCTGGGAACATGCTGTGCATAATCTGACAGGGGGCTTCACAACCACAGTAATGTAGCCGACCAGATCGAAACACTTGTCGCCGCCAACAAATATAAAATCCTCGCTTTTTCACACGGGCACCCCCTTCCCCCTCGCCGACCCGTTTCTCGGCCAGTTGTGCCTCAGGTCAATGGTGTATGATCGATAGTGCTCTGCACGCTGGGAGATGAGAGGTAATTCTGCGGCCGCACTTGACAGATAGAGGTCACGGTCTCCGGGCACAGTCAATGTTTCCTCACGGCGGCCAGATATGTCAACCTCATCAGCACGTCGGCAGAACGTACTGCGCCTGCGCGAAACCCGTAATGTATTGTGCATAGCACTTTGGCAGAACGTCTCATATAAGGTCGAATTCGCGTATATAAGGATGACACCCCGTCTGTAGTTTTCAAATGTTGTGTAGAAAAAGATATGGTCTGCAACAGGCAAAATTCTGATGCAACGTTGACCAAAAATCCAGCGAAAATCCAGGTTTTGCGCAGGCGCAGTACGTTCTGCCGGCGTGCTAACCTCATCGACTATGGTAAAAACAAGTAGCTCGCTATTCGGTATCGCACTGCGCGAATGCTGGCATCGCAACCGTCGATTTTTTTTCTCATTACCATAAAGGTTTTTCTGACCCCTGGAAAAAAGGGGGCGTCTTTCATAAGGTCATGACCTGGATAGGTGACACGGCAAGGCAGATCAGACACGCATGCGCAGTTACATGGCGCATGCATATAGCTTTGTTCTTTGTGTTTCTATTGTTTAGTGTCGACGCGAAAATACGCAAGTGGCTTGAGTCTGTGTTGTTAATAAATGTTGAACCAATATAAACTTTCTCACACAGATGTTACACGTACTGGTAACGCACAATAGGGTCTACAGAGGCGATTTTCTTCTCTTAGGACACGAATTCACGTGAGTTAATTTGTGCAGTAAAAATCTTGATTCCATAAATTCTGGCAGGAAAGTGCATATCGAGAATATGCCATGTAAATGCTCTATTAAAAATTTGGCCTACTTTGTACACAGAGCAATAAATGGACAAATCGGGAAGAAGATATTTAGTTTGGCGGATAGTCAAACTTCTTGTAGCGGCCAATGCCCTTACAGCCTTTGTACAGAGTGGCCGCTATATTATTAGATATACTGACAGCTAGGGAGTGCTTAATAAGGAATATACGTTTCCACTTACACGGCAACACCCCTCCCCCTCAAAACTACACGCGTGAAATTTATAATAGACGCATTGAATATCATTGCCATTATTGTAAAATGGATATCAAAAGGATCCATACAGAATGGACCATGCCTGTTACCTTGCAGCAGTTTGTTCAGCGGTAAATCGTGCATGGTTCTATAAAAGACAGAATGGTGTCGGGGCCATGGCTACATAAAAGGAGGGCAAGGGACAGGGTCACTATAGGACAAAACTCGCAAAAGGTCTGTGTTGAGAACAACGACATGAAATAAAAGATCAACTTTCAATGAGATGTGAAGAAGTCGGTACATTTGTGCAAGCATACACATACATATATCTTTAATTCAACATATTTTTATATATTTATAGAAGCTACTGTTACATCATTCTTGGACAGTCCCCAGAGGTATGTTTCGTTGGACGGGTTTCAGACTTTCCCCTCGTGGGCTATGCAGCTAATGCCTGATGTTGACCTTCACGGGTTTTGTTGCGATGTTAGCCTGACTTCCAACCGTCTCATGTTAACCTCTGGTTCCGTGACTTCCGTGCGTGACGGACTGTAAAATTCTATATTTTTGTAAGGTCTGACAGGTGATTTCATGGAAAGTACACACCTGCCGGGGGGTGGGGGTGAGTGTGTAGTCACACAGGGCTATATATATTTCATTTTCAAAGTTCACGTCCAACTTCAGGAGGTCAAGAAATTTTTCCATCGTTTGAAAATCACTGACCATTGTTTATCATCATTCTTTGGATAACGTTATCTATATCTGTTTTAATTATAATGGTCCTAGTGTAATAAGTATGGCAAACTTGTCCCTGGGAGTACCTCACATTCTACATGGAGACCGTGCCATCCCTCAAGTTGATAAGATGGTTGCGGAACTTGCGCCTTATCACATTCTTATGTATCTGAGACAAGATACCGTGGAATTCAACACTAGACAATTCCCTAGGGGTGCTTTTCATCTTCAATATGTCTGCCATAGCTAAGCATGCATTGTATGAATTGTTGACTTTCAGTCTAGTGTAAAATGTATCCAAACTGTAATGCACAGCAACAATCTTTTTTTTTGTCCTGCAGGCATCATTACTCTACCCGTTACAGACGAGACGTACCATTATTCTTAGTCAGTGAATCCAGTCATAATGTGCAGACACAGCAAAGTAAAATTACACATCTGAGGTGAATCACCATTAAAATACCGGCTCGACCACCACACCGAAGGTCATGGGATCAAGTATTCTGATGTTTTGCGGTGTTACAAAATTAGACCGCATTCAGGAAACGTCAATGTAGCAATGATTTAAACTTGCCCCCCTCCCCACCATTAAAAACGCGCCATCTGTTCACAGTCTTATGTCATGTTGTTAGACACAGCTTCGGCGCGGCACATTGGCTTTGAACGCTACTCAACATAATGGTAGTATGGGCCACTGTGGGGGATTTCAACCGTCTGCAAGCTAGCTGGCAGTCTTCCTAAAGTGATTTTACTACCGTCTACATTCCAAAATCTATCATTGTTTTCAAGAAACAATATATATCATACCATGTCCCTGGAATGGTACTCAACTTTAGTGTAACATACTTGAGATCTCTTAAGACATTAGAACATTGCAAGTGTGTTTTGAACTTCGAACTATCATAAATTTCTGATTAACATCAACCCTCTACCACCCCCTCCCCCCGACTCCCAACCTCCCCGTCCCTCCTTCGACAAGTTTCAAACCAATGCTGGTTCTTAGTCACACAAAAAAGTCATCTAATATAGTGCACCGCCATTACCATTTCAAATGGTTCAGACGATCTGGTGGGTTGCCAAGGGAAATCGATATGTTGGTCGCCAAGTATGACGACCATGTCTGTCAATGGTCCGTAGATATACATATGTCACATCGGCGTCAGTGGCGAGGACAGAGCGACGAACTCTCTGTCGTCTGCGTCACCTTCACACGAACCCTTTTACTGAAGTGACGTGCAACAGTCTTATGTTGGCTGCGTCACATGTAACACTCTGCGTTGGGTTTGTATACGTACTGACGGGAATAGTATATTCACCCTTAGTCTACTTAGCAGGTTTTCTTGAAGCTTTATATTTGGCGGTCTTTATACCATAATGCACTGGGTTGCCACAAGGACCCGAGCACAAATAGATCTAGAAGTGATATGCAATATGAAAAAGAGCAGTATACCCCCCTTACATCCTGCCCTAGGGCCTACATCACCTTCACCGAGACAGCAGTCTTATATCCCAGACTATATCGCATCTTACTCTGAAATTGAGCTGAACTGTAGTCCATCAGCCTTCCTCTCAGATCTCCTGAGGTCCCTCTTCCCTCTAATGACTCACGTACAATCGGTTTACTCCGTGACACGACAATCCATCTCCAAGTGCAATAACCCGCCGTCAGACGCCCCAGCCTGGGAACGAGCGATATAAACGATAACGATCTCGTTAATCCGGTTTCTGGATTGATTTTCACATCTAATTGTCCCTAACTCCAGGGGTTGATGGAAATGGGTATTGAGACATGCGTGTTATGTGAAGCAGCACTTCTGCGGTTGGAATTTACCGCTGCAAGCTGTGAAGGGAATGGTGCTGAGAACCTCCAAGCAGATATTGGCACTGACAAAATCCTAGGGTCTTCTGGCTGCACACTTTTTTTGTGATAAACAACTATTACTTCTCAACTTCTTACTTCTCAAGCAACTTAACTCATTGAGGATGTCAGTCAGGCTAAATGTAACCTTGATGTATGATAGTACACGGCTAAGTCCTGGTTACTTAGAGTGGTGAAGCATGCGGTCCTGTATAGTAGTTGGAGTGGTTCCAACAGACTCAAAGATGAAACGCATGTTCTGGAAATGTTTCCTGCTGCCTTGGTGCATTGCCGTCGCCGAGGGACACAAACGCATTCAATTGAAGCAGCAAGCTCACATGTACATGTGCATGAGGCGAACTCGTACTTGAACCTGATCAGCACGATAGACGATGGCGTCCCGCAGGCGCACGCCTTACAGGACTCCTTAGTTTGCTTTGAAGAGGCACTTTAAAAGCCTAGTACATCAGCTGGGCGCTATACGTGACAGGCCATTCTAAATAAAGTAGATTAACGTGAGTGGGGGTAAGTTGGATTGAATAAGCCATGAGGAAATCTGTTATAGCAGCATGTACTAAAGACGTGTTTCACTAAGAAGTGGCTCTAACTGGTAATTGATTGTGCCAACATTGACCAAAGCGCATACATAATATAAAAACTGTTATGAGACATAATATGTTTCATTCCTTTACCTTTCCGGATATGTACTATCTGATCTACTGTCTGGTGCGGTCCAACTTTATTTCTGACGTTTTACTGTTTTTTATCTATCTATCTATCTATCTATCTATCTATCTATCTATCTATTCATCAATTTATCCATTTATTCACCCATTCTTTGATTATCTATCAATCCATTCTTTAATCACCCAGCTGCGATCATCCATTCGTCCTGTTACGTTCTTTTCCTGTCATATTGTGTACTGTGTGTCATGGCAATAACTTTAAACTTTAGGCGATGAAACAATAGTCCTACATGTACAGTTCACCTTGTTCAATGTCCTCATATTGTACATTAGCTACAGGACATGCCATCACGTGGGCACATGATGCATTTTTCATGACTCCATTTTCCCTGGGAGATAATTAGGCTTAGCCTTCCCTAATCATCGTGTGACAAGCTATGTATGGCATGACACGTAAGATAAGCACGTTATCATAGTTTGTGTTGTCCCCTTCCCACAACCCGCAATGTGATAAATGACATATAAAATTTAAGTTTTCAGATTGTTGTTTCATAGTGGTTAACAAACAAATAAACAAGCAAACAATCTTCCTAGCCTGTTTCTCAATCAGAAGCCACATACGAACCACAAGTGTTATCGCGGTACAGTAGGTGATAAGGCTTTACTGTTATCGTTATCATATATCGATCCGTTATTGTGAATGGTTCACCTCTGCACATTAATCATTTGTCAGGAAGGTTCCACACAATAAACAGTGCGGTTGTATATGAATATTTCTGCAACTGTTCTTGTGTTCTGTACACTGTCATTCGCAATTCATGGTAGTAGCAATTTGTAAGCCATCTTTTGCTCTCCATTGCTTCACACTTGATGTTTTATTACATGTACCTGAACAGTGTTTCTCGTACAACATATCTTAATAGTATCTCATCAATTGTCCTAGTCCGTGTTTCTAGGTAACCGTTGACATAGGCGAAGTAAGACCTACGAACTGAAACCTGTCACTGTCCCCGGCCCTGCTCCGGACAGGTTCAACCATGTCGGGCGGGTTCATGTGAACTGCCGCCGGCTGTAACAACACCTGTACCGCCTCAGACTCCACAGGGCAGGGCATACATCCAGGTGGGCGATACGTGAGGGCAACAACCCTATCCTGTAAAAAACATTGCTACGGAAATAGCAGGCATACTGCAAAGCCTATAGTGATCCTATTTATGACGCGTTGTGTACACTGGATCACAATTCACCACAGTATATGTACAGGAATGTGGTGTTTCCCTGTGTGTTTTTATAATAGCCAAGGCCGCTCCCAAAATACTACAACTAGGCGTCGCCTCCATTTACCATAATTAGCCGCCTTACGTGCAGATGTTCCCGTACATTATGGTGGCTGTACTCGCCAAGGTGAGTCTCCTGGGTGAGGTCGGCGTCACCAATTGCTGTAATGTACCGCCAGAGAGAACTTCTGCCAAGTTGATCCCGCTAAGTGAAGCGAGTTAATGAAATATATACACGCACATCACTGTAAGCAAGGAAACCTGTACTCTCCAAGCAGATGTTTAGGCTTCGGCTTATTTTTGACGTGTTTCTAGGCAATTTTATCGGGCTTTCCTTTTTGTACTGGTATCTTTTTTACGCCAACCAAACGGTGGTAAATGGATACTGTCCGGCTGCCAATTTGATACTGTCTTGCAGCCACCTAAAGATCTGCTTGGAGATCAGGAAACCTGTACACAATACCAGAACTACGTCTTTAGCACGTAGGATCTAGTACATATCTCTTTCCTCTCTTGATACCGAAGTATTAACCTCGTTTACCGAGAGTCGGCCCTGCCTGTTAACAAGGGCGCCCTCTTCTAATACATGTGTTCAAGGCCTGACCGGCGCCTGGCAAGAGAAGCGTTTCTATACCGTACCGTCCAAGTGGTAATATTGCTGCCAGCTAAGTTCTTGTTTTGACTTCTTTTTTTTCACAGTAACACAAACACAACACGTGCACATCCCTGAACTTCTCATGCCAATCACCTTGTTGATGAATGATTGACAGGGGCGGGTTATCTATTTATTGCCCTAGACAGGAGAGGTCAATGACATGGCCGTGAGCGGTGAAGTTTGACTTGCCATATATGGACATGTGCCGACAGATAAGACCTTGGCCGGATTGGTGCATATGCATCATCCAACATCTGCGTCACATTTCATCTCATATCATAAGATGATAAAGATATCAGACAAGAGCTAAAGAAATAAGGATCATGGTAAAGGATTGCTAGCTAGCTATGTATGAGTGATGATATCTTCACTCTCGACAAGTCGCGGCTTCATCTTGTTTGCAGTATACTGATATGCTCTGAATGCGATCCGATTTCAAAACGCGGAGTGAAGGACATCAGGACATTGGGTCATTGCCGTCACTTCTCGTTTAATCTGGCCTAAAGGTAGCCTCTACCAGGCTTCGGGAGGCGGGCGGAAAAGTAGAAGTTGGCCAAATAGATAGATAACACGCCAGGGGAATTGGTCCGCGAGAGACTACAGTTTGCCGCACCGGGCGCCTCCCGAAGCCTGGTAGAGGCTACTTAAAGGCCATTTATTTCCAAGTATTCCGTGTCTGTTAAAGAGATTCTCACTCCCAATAACCGTCAACGTTTTGAACTGAGTAGCCGTTTTGATTGATAGACGTATCATGTAAGATATTCAATCCACAAGGTTGCAAATGAAAACGTCAACATTAGATTAATGTAAAGGTCAAGTTTAACTTAGAAGGAGTAGGACATTGAGTGCCTACCGAGGGTCTATAAGGAGCTTCCACGTTCACGTATATTTGAAGCGGCGGGTCGATCAAACGCTATTCAGAGTATTTCTTGCAATTATCAGTCACTTACGTACATACAGCGTCTGGCAGACTGGAGTGACTCCTGGAGGTTGACAGGGGAATAGATTGTTGTTTATACCGAGGAAAAGTCAACATCGTTAGGTATGCCCATACATGGTATGTCTCCGCGACACACATAAATTTCTGTGTGGCATCGTCATGGCTTTGGTAAGGACCGGTACTATGTTACTGGGCACCATACAAGTACACTTACATCTTACAAACATAAAAGTTAGTTTACACTCAATGGTTCTGCTGTTAAAGCAAGCAGATGCATTAGACATGGGGACGGTACAGCTGGTGTTATATTTCTGTTTTGTTCTTTCTCCCTGTATAACTATAAACAAGAACTTTATGGACAAGGTGGTGTGCGAAATTTGCCCGCACTATCTGTTACGATGATGTATTTCTACAACAGCAGTATTCGTGAGCTGTACCCGGCTGTATCTCTCAACGTTTTAAAGGCATCAATGAAATTTGAGGGCGGCAAAACTGGATTTTCAAAGTCAAATTCTGGTCATTCTTTTAATGTAGTAAGTTGTATCAACCCTATCCCATAGCATACTGATATCTGTGAGGCAAAAACTTGCGATGTCACTGACGGAAAACGGTTGCTTGTTTCGTATCGTAGGCTGGTTCTAGATATTTATTGGTGGTACCAAAAAATAAGGGGACTCACCACGTAGCTCGTTTTGGGCCTACTTCGAACGCTTTATGAAATGATGACGAAAAGGTTCTAAGAAATGGAAGTAAATGTCAATATCAGACAGATTTCCTCATCCAGAATATGTTTTGTTTTGCCGTCCTGACATTGCATCGGATGCCTTTAAAAGTTCTCTAAACAGTGGACCACGGCTTAACGCCCCGTTCTAAGGACTGCGACCCTCTCCAGTAGCGTGCATGTCGGGTGAGTGACAACAGCCGGGATTCGAACTCCCAACCTCTTAGTCCAGTGGCAGGGTCGCTAATCACTGGACTACGCACGCCACTACGTACTAGTGCCTCCCAATGCAGGTTCTTTGACAGTGATGTATGTAGGAGAACTGGTTTGCCGACCAACGCGGCGAGACATTAAGGACCAACGTAACCTTTTATTACATGGTCATATTTTATAACACTTATGTAATGGGGCTGGTTATGTAAATGTGGTTGTGTATTCGTACCGTCAACTTGGAACTGGGACGTTACTAGTGACAGACCGTCTATTCTCTCCGCTTTGTCCTTTGAAATGGTACATTTTAGATTTAGGTCGAGGTTAGAATCGTTGTCGGGTGAATTATTTGCCATGTCTGAAGGCTAGGCTAATATAGTTAATGTAAGAAAAGTTCCACTGGAAGAGAATCGACAAAATTTACCTTAAGCCATCATATCAGAAATTTGGATCAAATCGATTTGGTGCCTTCTTCAACATTCACCTGCCGGTGAACTATGTCCCTGGAATTCGGTAATGTTTTAGTCTACATTCTGTTACTATCGACTTCACCGCAAGTAACCCCCTCTCGAACGTGACTTGAATGACTTGCCGCAGCGATAAGCTGGGTTGATATATTAACTGCCGGCGAAAAATGCACATACAGCACATAATTCTTCATGCTTGGGGCTAAGTACAAGAGACCCTTCTATAATCCACCATAGGGGCATCGTGGTATAAATGACACAGCAATCCAAGTGTCACAGATATAACGGAGAGTTATATAATGTTGCATTCTGAACAACTTTATTTAGAGTACTACCTTATAACAGTGGAAATGGGAAAAGCAGATGTCTGCGCTGGAAATGGTTCAAGAGACGATTATCAACAAACATTCTTTGCATTTGCAAACGGGATTGTCGTTCGAAGTGTTCTTTTGCTTAAAGAAAATTTAAAGATGAGAGGAATGACCTGTTTCTTCATCAAGTGCATTAAAGTCCCTATCCCGTTTTTAATTGGGGTATAACAAAATCAAAAAAAGAGGGAAAACTAGACAAGAGAGACAGGAGGTTTCTTAACTATTTTCTATTTTCTTCCATTTTTTTAAAACTTTTTTTTAAACTTTTCCAACAGTATAGACTTAGACAGAAGGAAAGAGACAGAAAAAAGATGTGCCAAGCTACCCACGACAGGTTATTGTCCATGTGCTCCCACCAACCCACTCCTGCCAACTTGACACATCAAAATAAAATAAGAACACAACAGACAGACAGTACACGACAAAAGACTGACACGACGAGAGGAGAACCGGGGATTAAAAACGCAAGCGTAGTTTTCCCCCAACGACTTTCGCCCAATGTACAGAAGTACACCACTGAGACAAGAAAGCTGTCTCGCCAAGGCGGATGAAGTCTAGCTTCAGCCTTGAGCGAAGACACTCTTTGATGTACGGCACTATCTCAACGTGGGTCACAAACGTTTTGTCAAAGAGTGCCTCACATCTCGATGACCAAATACGTTTCTTCGTGACGGCAACGACATAGATGATGACGTCTTTCTGACATTTTGGCCAAGAGGTTGGCAAGATACCATGAGTGACCATGTGTTTATTGATGCGGAAATCTGACTTTACCCATCTCCTGAGGAAACCCTCCACCCATGTCCATGTAAGCAGCACTCCCGACCGCGCCCGCGCCCGCCCAACGTTTTAAAGGGATTCGTCCTTGGAACATGCGCTCTTTTATCGCCGTTGGAATGACTTCCCCTGATGAACATCCTATAAACCCCTTTAGAGGGACACTTACGAAACGTCTAGAACTAGAAGGGGTCAATGACCTACATGGGGTCGGGGAAGGACAACTGGAGGCACGTGTTATCCTTGACCTAGATTTCGTCTTCCCGGTCATAAATAACCACGTGAAATCCAAAGCACGTGGAATTACGAGGAGATATTCCACCATTTATTACACATCCCAGTTGCACAGCCAGGCGCCAGTAAAAGGCTCACGGAGAAGTCATGTGAGTGTTTCCCTTGTAGTGAGTTATCATTGTTCTGGGCAAATATAAGCAAGTACATGTATTTACCTGGTTGTTAAAGTTTCTTCACATCATGCACGACATGTTTGAATAGTCTGATAAACAAGTCAAACAGCATCATATCCTCAATGTGCCTGATAAAAAATTAATGCTCACATTATGTTTGTACGTATGCATACATTGCATGTATGTATTCTGCATATGTTATATGTTACAAGGCTAGAAGAAAATGGGCTCTTTGTTCGGTACAAGTAGGTTCCTATGATGTAACACAGAGACGCCGAGGCAGCCAAAAAGTGTGTAGACAAAACTATATTTAGACTGCGGTCGGGAACAATGTCATGTTGTTCCCGGTGTGGCCGGTCTAGACCGGTTTCTTGGGGGCCGTTCCATTTGGTACCTTATACTGCTAGTATCTGTGATTTAGACCTACGGTACAACACTAGCGTAGATCGCCTGATGAAAATCCATTCAGTACCACTCAAATGTACCACAGAAGATAGATTCACGGGCATAAGCCAGCGCAGAGCGCGAGCGGTTATAATAGATTTTATTACACTGAACTGTCCCCGAATGTAGGACGCAATCCGCTAGCGCTGGTGCGCATTGACCGGGCATTGACCTTTATATTTACCTGCGGGTCTAGACCGCAGGTGTTATCTCGCCGCCGCAGACTGAGATAGTAGACCGTGATAGCCTACTTCTGCTAACTGGAACTCCGAGCAGATCTTTTGTGGTGACTGCAAGACAGCATCAAATTGACAAGGCAGCATCACAAAAGAAAGCCCGATAAAAACGCCTAAAACACGTCAAAAATAAGACTTTCTCGCCTCACGGCAAGGCTTTCATTCGGATGTTTAAAAAAATGCTAGACTCGTTTAGGAAAAAAAAAACAAGTTATCGAAAAGTGAGCAGATGTAAAAATCAAAATCTAAATTAAATGAACGTTTTTTAAATCAGCAAAACGTCTGTGATTGTCACCGGTGCGTCTTTTTGCTTTTCAGTGTACCCTGTTAAGGCCGCTGTCCTTTTGACGAACTCATTAATTCTTTTGAAAGCAACATTGACCACATGCAAGCCACATCAAATTTCTTCCAAAACAATATCCATAATGCTGGTGGTCTCGCCTAACGCGTTTTGTGGTCAATGACGCATTGTTGGCGCGGGTACTTGATACGGGGTAATCAGACCAATGGAGCGGCCTACCACACGTAAATCATTGCTAAACTAAACAGGTACTGACGGGAGCACTTCACTGTTGGGTTATTTGAGTAGCCGCATTGAATTAACTGCTAACGTGTTTTTCTGTCCTGTTAGTCCCGAACTGCGCTCTTTTGTCTGGATTAAAAGACGCACGTAGCCAACTATTACAGGTGGAATAAATAAATATGCACATGTACACACTACTCGAAGGTGAAGAAAATTCAACTGCATGAAAGTTTTTGCAACATTTCATCTCGTTTTTCCTTTTCGAGTCGGAGACTCTTCGTTGTAATAATAGAAAACACGATGTTGCGAAGATAAGTTTATTTTGACTCGCACAGCACTATGTACAGTAAGTGAATGCTCTTTGTTCTGTGTACACTGTACTTGAGGGCCTGCAAGAGCAAATTTCAGTTGACGTCGAAGGGACAGGAACATAGTAATCTTACTAATGGACTCTATAGCTCTTATAAAACATGCAAATGCTGTTTGGATCATGTCTACACCAAGCCAGGCTTTCTATAAAAATACACATTGTGGCCATACTGTTGACACCTGTTGGCATGAGTAAATTTGTTTTTTAAGATGGGAAAATACATTAGGCAGACCGGTGTCCTAGCGACATCAACTGTCAAAGAACCCGATATCAGCGAATGTTTTAACGATTTTAGTGCATTTCTTGGCAAACTGATAACTGATTAGGAAGAAGCACGAAATATGTCTGTCGTCCGTTGTATAGATACACCTGCATGGCACACACAAGCGCCTGCAGGTGGGAGTACGTGACGTGCGTTCCTAAGTGGGCCAAGGCTGCAGTCAAAACAAGGGTTCCATGAGTGTACATTGTTTGTCAATGTCAAGCTTTGTGATTTTTCACAAAAGAAGATTTGTGTTAAGTGGAAGACGTGACTTAGTATCTATAACGGATCCCAGAAACGGAGGAAACGGGTTTACAGTTAGAAAATATGTGGTCTGAAGCCTGCACTCAAAAAAAGTTTGTTACAGAGTATTGTTTTAAGGTCAAGGTGGTCTCGATACCGTTTGTCTAGGGGGGCGTGGTAGTTTGCAGAGTTGGCGGCGCAGGTAGGACATTGACCCCTACAACTGATCTGTACCTTTGTGTTCTACCCGCTGCCCGTGTGACCTAACTCCATCAGTACCCTGCCACCCAAACAAACACACTGGGCGGTGCGTGGCTTTTGTGACACAGGTACAGGAGGACATTGATCCCTAAACCTCCAGACTGCAGAGATCGTTTCTGCACCACACAATCAGACTCTATAACAGTCAACTGCAGACTTAGTTGTATATTGTCGGTGTCTTGAATCTGCATGTTCTGTTCATGCCTGTACAGTATTTCCCTTTTTTTTTTAAGTACAAAAAAAAAAATGTTCGGTCAACACAATTCAGCAGCCCATAGTCTTATTAGCTTATGTACTGCTGCCATGTTGACCAGTGTTTGAATAAAGAATAAAGAATTAAGGATAATTAAACTTGTCTACTGTGGTTTCATGGACGACAAGAACAAGACTGAAGCAAAGCAAAGGTTCAGTGTCTCCAACAGCCTACTGGAACTAAGCGATACTTAACCAGTGCAATCCCACAATGACCAAATTATTTAATGAACTGTAGACCTTTCAAATGCGGTAGTAGATTTTATGTATCCCTGTAATGACAAAAGTACTGAACGAACTGTAAAACTTTTATAATGTGTTACTACATTTTATGTGTTATCAAATTTTATACACTTGATTGATCCTAATACTTTTTGTAAAGCCTGACGCTAATTCAGTCAGTTGCCTGCCTATGTCAGATTGTGTTTTTTTTTTCAATAAACCAATCATCATCATCATCAACTATTATTTCGGAACGACGGGGATTTAATAATCGAAACAACATTGTCCTCTTTAACCATAACTACACATACGTGACACAACAGATACAGACATACAATGATTCGTGTCCTTTTCCAACCGACCGGGCTTTAAATAGACACGTGCATGTCCCCCATGTACATTGTAGACAACAGTGGGTCCTTTGAACATTGAACACGTGAACGTTGCGTGATGGCATGTTTTACCTGTCTGGATTGGCCAAACGCTGTACACGCCCGAGTTACGGTGAGACTGGTCTGTCCGTGACACATAACTTAGACAGGTCACCATTCTGCTCAACGAAGCACATTCCTCACAATGTACATCAGCAGGTGCCGAGAGGTGACTAATGGTTCACTATATGTGAAGAGACAGTCCTTTCTGACGGGGTCTCTGTATACCCCAGTGCAAGACACTGAACTTAATTTCAGTGCATAAATTATAATGTATGCGAAGCATGTGTGACTTACTAAATGTTTAACACATATTTTCGTCCAGACGTGCAGACAAACACATTCTGGAGAAAATAAATACACAGTATCGCTCCACACAGAAGTCAATATTTAGTAACATTCAGAAAGCGTCTATCTACTTTTATTAGAAGATTTTATTCTGGATTTTTTTCGTTGCAAATCCTTAGCAACTGACACAAATTTACAAAATGTTTCTCATGATAGATGCCTAGTGCAAATCCATCCCCTTCCCCTTTGAGTTTACGTTGGCAGGTACATTGATGAGCGTAACGACTGAGTGTTCCGCCTGCCGTCTGCGCTGCAGTAGACATCAACCACTTGCTCCGGATCGATGCCGCCTTCCGATCTCCCTCCATCTGTTGCCATGGCAACGGGAACCCGTGCCAAGTTCATTACGTTCCAACATGCATCGTGACCGGAAGATAATGAAGAAATCGACTCGACCGACGTCAGCAGCAAATTTAACCGCCGGTTTGGGAACGCCCGATGAGACATGTGCTATTGGACAACGTGATTTTTTATCGTTATCAACTATAGTTAGCCATTAGTTACGTCGGCATGGCCTGTATATGTAGGGGGCTTGAACGACGTCAGCAGTTAATCTAACGACGGGTTTTATCATCTATCAATTGTACATAGTAATTATATACGTAGATACAGAGGGACGACAGGCAAACCTAATCTGCAAGCAGATCTTTCGGTGGCTGCAAAAGACAGTATCAAATTGGCCAGGCAGTATCCATTTGCCAGACAGTATCCAATACGCCATTCAAGGGCTGGCGTAATGACTAGTACAAAAAACAAAGCCCGATAAAAACGCCTAAAACACGTAAAAAAAGCCGAAGCCTAAACCTCAGACTACAGTGGGTAGGAACAACAGGATGTGACTTCCTCTCATCAGTTCGGATTCTATATAATTACCAGAGAGACAAGGTAGAAGATCAAGATAAAAGGGCTTAGTCAAAGACTGCCAGGAGAAGCAATAGCCGCCCGCGGGCTTTGGGGGTTTACACCAAGTACTCCGAGTCCAATTCCCTAAGGAATAGATAATTCCCGTGCCTTCCTTCACACACAGGCTTATCAAGAATTGATAACTTCTCCTCAAGGAACGTGTGAAGGTCCTTATTGACGTGCCATTCCAATATTGGGTTGAACAAACAGGGAGTGTCTCGCGAACAATGGCACATTAACGTTGATGATGAATGATCTTGTCATCATCACACACCATTACTACATTAATATCGCGCGAATGCCATCCGATGAACACCCGCTCATGCATTATAAGTACTTGTAGGAAATGTCATCTGCCACTTAACTGAACTGGTTCACTGTGTATACGTACAGCACTACTGACTGTACTGTACTGTTGTTCTGTTTCTATCAACATAAAGTTAATGGTAAACTTTTGACGGATCCTAAATAAAAAGAAAACGTTTCATACTACATGTACTTTTTCATTAAAGATCATCAAGTTGTGACGATCACGCTAAGAAGCGGCTTTGGTGAGAGTTCAAAATCCGAATCTCCATCTGTGAAAATGTTTTCACAAATTCACGAATTAGAGCCTCAAAGTCATAAAGGTCAAGAGGGGTTGCGTGTTAGGAGGATTTGCCATGTTGGTACAATAACACATCTACTAAAGGCGTTGTTGTGAGCAAGCTTAAGTTTCTAAATTTACTCCAGTTCCGTTTTAGGAAGGATCCTAATGAGGGGTCAGCACACACACACACACGCCCCCCTCCCCACCACTGTCCTAAACAAAACATGACAGGGACAGGAACTGTTCACAATAGCTGTTCATCTTTCATAAAAAGGTAAAACCAGTGAGAAAATTCCCTGAGGGAGAATGGAAGTAAGAGTACGAATTATGAACGCGCGGTAGCTTCAAACATATACGAGTTATATGCCACTAGACGCTTTGAATTGACATTTTGCCCTGTATAAGGTTGACGTCGAATCCTTTTAAATGCATTGCCCGGGCTTTTAAGGTCAGTTACCTCTCACCAAATATGTCTATGGGGTCTCTGTTATATCCTGATAGTTGATCATTTGTCTCACGCCAAAGACACAGATCCTGACCTTTGTTGAGGATGTGATGGATAGGTATGGTCCCGTACCGGGACTAACATTATCCCGTTATATAGACCAGTCCTGACATTTGTGGCAAGCTAGCGGTATGAAATAGCATCGATTAGAGCTTTGGACTCACCCACAATGTGTCACATATCTGCACTGTTGAACTATACGTGTTAGGAAAGCTATTGTTATCTTGGGCGTATTTCTAAACACAGGCATTGGCTGATATATCAAGATATAGGACAAAACCACACAATTTCAATTCAAAAGAATAAAAAAACGACCATATTTGTAAAGCCTAAACCACACTCCTGTCAAGTTCTTATTTCCGAAAACACACATATTGCCATTGGGTGTGACAAGTGATGGCGCTTTGATTAAGCCGTGATGCTGTCAGACGTTTGCGATTGCTTGAGAATGGTTTACAGCAAAAAAAACGATGAAGAGGGAACCTACAGTAGTAAAAGTTAAGAATACGCATGTATGTGTCTGAACATCTCCTGGGAGCAGAAATTCCCTAAAGAGCAGTTATATCAGGATTTGCCTATAGTTACAGAGCAAATCAAAACACGCAGAATGAAACTAGCTACACACTGCGTTAGACATCCTGACATTGTAGCATCCAAGCTTGTCCTTTGGGAACCCACAAAAGGCCAAATAAAGAAGTCGAGGGAGACCTAGAATTAACTACATTGACAACCTCAGATCAGACACCAGCCTAACAGACGTAAAGGAAATCCAGTCTAGGATAAAGGATATAGGACACTTTCAAGTTTGGTTCGAGCGGGAGACCACACTACAAGACTATAAAGCAAATCCAGGAGGCAATCAGGAGAGAGGAAACCCGTGCAGCCTAACGGCGGAAGTACCGTCAAACTGCAGAAAGGCGCGCTAATGACCCATCCACTTCTGTCGACCAGAGGAGATTACCTACTGACCTCAGCACGCCCGTGAGAAAGCCGAACTGCCTGCCGGATTACCCCCAGCGGCACTAGGTAAAGTAAAGTGCGCGGGGGACGCCAGCACATGCCACTGTTGGAATCCTAAATCTGCCGACTGACGAGGGCTGGGAATAACAGGTTATGACTCGAGCGGCCCAGCCGTTATCAGTATAGGCGGGGTTGACTCCACTTAGCAAGCGGAAGGCAAGTTTATGGCTCCCTCCTCACACCAAACGACTTTGACGAACTCTCTGAACTTGTTGTGGGACATGAAAGACAACTAGTCGAGACGTACCTCACCAGGAGAACATTTAACAACCTCCCAATACTCCGGTGCATGGCATGCATTAGCAAATTGTCTTACCGTTTCAGAGCGGATCCCATTCGGCTTATTTCCTGAAAGCGATAAAAAATATACAGCAAATGACTGTAAAAGTTCTTGATGACAGTAAATATCAATACGAGTCTAATGACATCTAGCATTGATTCCAGCTTCTAAAGCATACGAAATAGCCATATGTCAACCTCCTATTTTATTCTATTCCTCCCATGGCGAGCTCATCCAAGTCTATGGGCTCACGTGCACCCAGCGGAAACTACATCAAAGACAAGATAAATTGAGTTTGCTCTCCGAGACGCGGCCTTTAGGGCGGAAATTGCTTCTAACGGCAGCTTTTAGAGAGAACACGGAGTTTATGATTTAAAACCACCGAGTTAAATGGTTTGAAAACGAAATAAGCTCTGTAGATCACGAACTATATATACCTCTCAACAAGTTCTGCTCTCTGTACATACAGTAAAGAGGGATGCAATGAAGTTAAGACGTTTCTTTCATACTGCATACTAAGGAGAGGATCGCTGTCCTGTCTAAGTTTGGTCTATGGAATGGAGACTTACTGCTTTGAATACGTACTAACCCGTTCCTAAAATGCCCTTCCGACACCACTAGCGGATCTTCTGAGACAAGACGGTTGAAATAACCTCTTAGCGACGCCTTCAAATTTTCTCGAGTCTTGAACTACGGTACGCAAACGTGTCCAGAATTTGGTGCCTGTGTCCTTTGTGATGCATGAGCAACCTCTTGGTTCGATAGAAGAAAGGCAGGAGCTTACAGCAAGACAGCGGAGAGTCAATCAGCACCAAGGACGGCTCTCTGTGACCCATCCATGGCCTAATGGTGTATGTAGTCAGCCGTTTGAACGCATGTCTTAGCCATATGTGAGCTGAATTTTCGCATCCTCTCATTGACTTTACATCAAACAGCATATTGTGGCCAATTTCAGTCTTCTTTTTTCTATGAAATTCAGTCTTTTTAAATCTCCAACGTTAACAATGGATGCACGCGTGGGCTAAAGTGCTAATTTAAAAGTGCCCTTGGTTACATAAAGTGCACCGACAACAAATGTGGTCGAAAGCAAGCAGAAGCTTACTATTCAAACGGTGACATCTGGAAGTGAGATGATAGACAAGGGCCAACACTGGGCCAATAAGACTGGCGCCAGACGTTGGTGAGTCTACTTTGATCCGTACTGCCCACTTTTCTCTAGCACTTCAGACGGGTGAGAATGGTGCCATCAAGTCTTTCTGTACAGACCTTGTCAGGTCAAGTGAAGCGAGACCAATTTCTTATGGTACAAAATCATATCTAAGTGCAGCAAGACATTAACATCTATCAGGAAAAATTGATACCTTTTCTTCCACATCTGTCAAACTTGTCTAAGAAGGTAATTACTATTGTCTCCTAGATGCAGATCTCATCAGTATCAGAAAATGACTGCATAGATGGTGATTTTACTTTGCATAATGATTTTTATTGTATAATTCTGCTAAATACTCTAATACATCGTACTATTTCCTAAAGGTGGCACACACATGTGTATTCATGCACGACACCATTGTTTTTACAGAGAGAAGTTTGTACTTGTAATTTAGAAAGCAGCAATAAGGAAATGACCGAAAATGGACCATGGGAAGCCCTTTTTAAACTTCCTACTTCTCCAAATTCATGTTTAAGTCCTATTCCCTCTAGGTCTATGGTCCAATGCAATCCTTCTATTCAGGATATTTGATATACAAATACATCCTCCAGGTTTTCAGGGACTTGCCTTAGTACAAACTCTAAAAATAACGTTACTACTTCATAATACAAATACAACACTCCTGTGCAGTGTGAACTGTCTTGATTGCTCTGTACATCATTTGCTACTAGCACTCAAAGAACTCAAACATTTTGTCTCATTATCTTGTAAATATCAACAATTACTGTGGCCATAATTATATTTGCTAACATATCTGACAGAAACAGTGGATCAACATTATTCTATTTTAGGCCACACCAATTTAATTTGTTGGTTCTCGGATTTTTTCAGAAAAAATATGAAGCGACAGGGCGAAAAAAAAACAAAAAACAGGCCTGGGCATCCTATTATAGCCCCAAATGTTAGAATAGGTGCCATGAAGTCAACACAAAAGACTGGGTTAAAATTTGAATAATGAATTTTGAACTTTTAATCAAACCAGTGCATTGGTAGATGTAACAACTGTAACAACCAGGAGTAACAGGTCTTTCTTGAACTGTTGGAGGCAAAATATGAGCATTTTTGAGTTGATTCAGAACCAGAATTTTTTTTTTTTTTTTTGCAAATCAGAAAAAAATGAAGAGGCGAATCCGAGAACCAACAAATTAAATTGGTGTGGCCTTAACATAATATGAATCTTATGTACAACAGTTGCCTTTCGACATGTAGTGATTAGACTTATCCACATAATACGATCTGGGAGGGGTTCATTCTGAAACTATACATGTATCTACTTGAAACAGATACAGATAGCTTACAAAATAACACTGAAGGGGCTTACATGAGTATTTGTCTAATAAGACCTATACACAGTTGAAGGTGTCCATGGCAAAAAATTGGCAAAAGCCACCAAACTGGCAAAGACCAACTTCACTGGAAGGCTATGTTATTTTTTGTTGTCATTGGAGGAATTTCAAAGTGCAATGTTAAGTGCAAAATGGTTGAAATTTTTGCTGTACTGAGCAGCAAAATTTAGTCTGGTGATGGAAAGACTGGCACTGGATTGAGCCCTCGTTTTCCTGAGTAAAGTAAAAGAAAAGGATGCCAACAAATAATAAACATGCATTTAAAAAAATGCAGGTTGTTTTGGAATGCTGAGTGTCATTCCAACTGTTGACATATCAATTTTTTGTATATAGCCATTAGGTGTGTGTGTTACAAAATGTATTTGTCCCTCTTAAACTTTTAAATAAAAATGACCCTAGCAGATGACTCTTTGTCTGAACTTTGTCAATGATATGCTATACACAGGATACTAAGGTTTACCCTGTTGCAATGCACCCCTCCCCATTCTTACAGTGACAATGGAAGAGTCCATATATACTGCATTTGCTTGTGGATGCAGCTCCCATGATGCCCTGGGTATGGCACCACCAGTAGATGCCACAAAATAACAAATAAGAATCCATCCACATCTACTGTAAGTTTTACACGTGTGTTGTCCTGACACATGGTGTTCCATGGCTGCAGACATCCTCCCTGGTCCGTCCTACTGCTAACACTGGACGTCTTTCTCTATCACCAGTTTGTCTGTACTGTACAGCTGTCCTATCACAACCTGCAGTAGGACACAAATTTCACAAGTATCAGTGACTTGTTCAAAGAAGCTACATGGATGCCTTATTGAATAACTCTTGATATCAACATGTATGAATGCACCTATCAATAACCTCAACAATGTCATGTAAGAAAATCAAGCAATGGCAAAAACTGTAAAAAGTCTTTGTGATGATTCAAATTTTGTTGAAAACATGACTCAAGTTATGATACAGCAAGTACAGATGATGAAAAATACAAATATGACTACATCATCAAGTTAAAATGATATCTATTTTTGGCCCGGTTCTATAGGCTATAAACTTGATATAGTTCAAATCAGTCCTGGCATACTACCTAAATCATGCACTAATAGTAATACATTGTAGATAGGCCCGGGCTTATACAGCAGTCACACACATCTCTCCTATCTACATACTGACAGCTAGCCATGGCCAATGTGCTGTAATAGACCTCATCTCCAAGCAGATTCCTTTATTTTGGGGGCAGGGGGTGTTCGAATTGGCCACCTGAGTTACCATTTGCCCCCGAGAGCTAATAATTACAGGCGGCCAATGGTTACAGGTGGACAATATAGACTCTCCTTGCCCCTGCTTGGAGATTATGATGGACCTGCCTTAGTTGTTAGTTACACCAGCATAATCACCAGACTGATGTATGTGTATATCTAATGCACAGGTAATGATTAACTTGTACTCTGTACAGTGGTATCTGCATGGCATAATTATGAACATGCATATGTTTTCTTATCTCCAATGCATACAAATGAAGGCCTTTCTATGATCATATATTCTCTGCATAATTTACTTGAATTTATCTGTTCATCACTATGACTGATTTTCGTTAGATATATTCCATCACACTTTCACATCTTAGTTAGAAGTTGGGAAGGCTGAATAAAATTCTCTTTCATGTTTCGCATTGACTTTCACGCATTATCCTTGAATCCACCTTGCTCAAGAAGCCAATCCATATCCCCATACACTGATGCATAGCCACTGTCATCGTCTCTACCCGGGGCTTGTAATGTAATGGTAGTCTCTAAAGCACCTTCAGGCAATGGAAGCAAATGAAGATATAAATCTCACACACTGCCAAGGGTTGTTCCATCAAACTAGCTTAGACTGGACATACAGTCAGGAAGATTTCCATTCATGAAAGGTTGAGTGATAGATGATACTTCACTACATTGAGAGATGGTAATCAAGCTGAGCATGGGGAGGGGGCAGATATATTCCTGGCTATCTCGTGAACACCCCATTGACTCAGGAACTTCCAATATATTGTTTATGAGGCTGCAAAGTCAAAGGCCAGGCAATAGAACCTGTGAATAAATGGATAGGCAATCCCTTGTTTCTGCTGTAACATGGTGGTGGAATTTTGACAAACAAATCCTAATTAATAAGGCTCTGCCTAATTTGTAGGTGGTGTGTGGCGGCACCATTTACGGGGTGAAGGTCAAAAGGTGAGATTCTTTGACCACCGCATTGGGGTAATTCTTAACCAGATGATTATTGCGGCAATGTTGTGAACAGCTGAGTCACAGTTTGTGCTCTACAACATACATGAAAACTGTAATAGGGTGGACCGGCAGAGATATATAATGATACATGAATCCACTCAAACCTTACACTTTCTTTTCTATTCAGAATGTGTATCAGTAGCATATATCACTGACGGAGTGTGTTAGAAGGTAGGTTTATAAGGTGCAAGGTCAAAGTTTGAACGTAGTGGTATTAACATGTACATTGTATCGCAACAATTTGCCTCCTGACTTATCCAACAACGAATACAAAATCTGTACACGGAGAATTGCAAATTGCTTTTTCTTTGCGACACACCGGTGTGATATACACGCTATATCAAGGCAATTCAAGCTATACAAATGTCAAAATATCAAAATATGCATATGAATATCACATCAGGTGCTTCTCAACATGACACAATAAAGCTGACAGGTTCTGAAGTGCTTGTTCCAATGCCCAGACCAGGCCAATCATCAGCTATCAGAACAAGATTCATTGCCAAGTGCAACAATCCATCAGTCTGGGAGAGGTTGTTATGTATTCTGCACAGACTGGCGAGATCTGGCCACGGTATTTTCCGTCCTTTGTGCTCCACTATGGAGGCATTAGATTGTGAAGCCCTGTGACCTTGTGAAAGGCCACAAGCTCCAGAGGTTTGAATCAATGGATTTTACCACACAATGGCTGAACGGAACAGAGTGATGGCTAACCTGTCATGTATTCACAGGTTGTGTAAGCCATGTGTGAATGAGAGGGTGGGGAAAATCCCTCTGGCTTCAGAATCACACCTTGTTCTCATCTCAAAATTACTGTTACTGACATTACTTTTAAGAATACCATTGAAAGCTTATCTGCGTTGGTTGAATTCATTCTGTAGCAGGATTTAACTAAATTTCCAACACAATGGGGAAAATTGGACTTACCAAAATTTCTTGACAAATCACAGTAACTGTTATGTTTAGTCCCAGTTTCCCCCATTTTCTTGGAAATTATAGTTTAACCCTGCTACAGGCTTTGAGAGAATGTTTCTTGAAAATCAAAGTACAGGACTGAGTGTGGTGTGTGTACATATGTGTGAAACTGTGAATGTGAGTATGTGTGAGAGTGCAGGTATATAAACATAATTATGTGTGTCATGTGAAAGGGGAGTTGTATTTTTTGATACAGTTATTAGCTCCATAAACCACATTTATTTTGTACTGTAACAAGAAAGTAAGTCAACAGTTTAGCCATGGGCTATTGGACATGTAAATATGAACAGTTGACATGAGAACCTGTCAGACATGCAAGTTGAAAGCCAAATAGCCTGAACAAAGCCTGCCCAATTATCAACATCCCCGCTTGGCCATTTTGCTAATAAGTATCTGTTTTCTGAACGGAAATCGAAGCCCAGCTGCGAGGCCAAGGGCAAGTGCACATACTGTTCATCATGCTTTCTACTGCAGTACTGGTCTTCATTACAGTATTGACTACCTTTAGTGTATTGTCCTGGTGGCGTGTTACTGTATATCACACATGGAGACTCATATAGAAAAGCTAATCACCTGGATACATATAGCTCAGGTGAGGACAAACCTGCAAATCCTCACAAAATAATAGTTGAAAGGATGTTGTAGTGTAGCTGGCTTTGGTTATAATCAACGTTCAGTCAGATTTGATGAATAGCACATGAACATGCCTACAAGGGCTTATCCACTAACAAGACTGTTGAAAATGGTCTCCAGAGGCAGTAACACGATGAAATGGTCTGTTTTCTGATTTTTACATTTTCATATCTGAGTTCTGTTTTCTAATTTTTACATCTCGATATCTGAGTTCTGTTTCTTAATTCATTTCGATAGTTGTTTTCTAATTTTTACATTTCATTTCAACCTGTACAGTAGCTACCAACTGAATCCACAGCTAAGCATCACCTGAGGTGCATTCTTTTTTTGTTGTTGCATGTTTTCTTCTAATGTCTGCAACTTTGCTAGACACTGGAGACCCATGGTGTTTACTTGTGGGGCTGCAGGATCTGCCATAAATGTGGGCCCATGGCAACAGCAATGGACTCTGACGCACGCAGGCATACCAGACTGCCTTGACATTTCAAATCTGATAACAGAGTAACGTCCAGATTATTGCAGGGTACGGATGCCAGGAGGCTGTACACATGCAACTCTTATGGTAGCATTTCATCCACGCAACCCTGAGGCCACAAAAATCCCACTAACTTTCCACTTAAAAGCTCTGTCTTAATACAGTACACTACAAGACATTCACTGAGTATCTTGCATCTGTACAAGTATGTACTAGTACCCTACAGTCTAAAACACACATGTATAAGGTAATTTATAGCCATATATATTATATGAACAAACTTTTGAAAACAATAAATTATTCATAACACATTTAGTACAAAAATGTGCAGCTGGTTGTTGTGATGACAAAGTTGCACCATCTTTAATACAGTATCTCTAACTAGCTGGATGTCAACCTAGCTAGGGTTACAGCTGCTTGGAGAAACATAACCGTAGAAGGGAATATCACAAAGATAATACTTGTATCCTGGGGATATTTGGATTAACATACCTAAAAATACTGAGCTTACTTAGTAAAAGATCTGATGTGAGACAGTAAGAAATGGGGTTACAATTCAGTTCCATTGGGACGGTAGAGTGCGTAGGAGGAGTCACGTTCTTAAACATGTGGCACCCTGCAAGGATTACCACCTTGTTTGGAGCTCGTTTGCGAGCACGGTTTTCCACTTTTGTCTACCCACGTGTGAAATGGAAAAGTCAACGGTACATCATTCAAGGTTAAAACCACTAAATACACAACATGCATGACATTGAAGTTGACCTATCTTGACTCCAGCTTTCTTGTTGTTGAAAATTCTTTTGAAATCTCCTGGTATCATCCAGGATTAGGGACTTCCACATCGGCGCCTTTTTGAATATTTTATAGCTAAAAGCACCAATGATGGATTGTGGGACGTTAGCATTAGTGTATAATGTATGTTGAGACTACAACTGTACCATATTTCATAACTTACTAACATGTTTATGCCTACATTACATTTTTTTTCACCTTCAATCTTTTGTTACTGTCTTCAGGAAAGGAATAATGTTGAATCTTGGAAAGAATGGGTACACTTTCCCATATATAGGTATTAAAGGATGCAATCCTGAATCAAAGTTTTACAGTTGAGCAGCAAAATAAGTAGAATATCTTTAAGAATGATATCTGAAACATGCGACTAGATGAAAGTGATGAAGAATTATACTTGTTGTGATGCTGAGCTGCACATGTTACAGTTCCTAAGCTATGCAAAACTATAACAACATGGTGCATAGTTGCAGAAATTTCTTTCAAATTAAATTGCAGGTGGAATTTTGGGCAACTAGTGCAGGTAATGGGGAAAAAGTACATGTGTTTGGAACCCTCAGTGGCTCCATTAGTATCGAGAATGAATGAGAACGACAAGGGACTGCTACTGTCTCCAAAATGACAGGAAGCCCAGAGGCCAATTACAGGACCCACTTGACTTCAGGTGATGGGCACGGGTTGTCCATTACATGTTCTTGGAGACTCCTGCTGAAATGGGGCTATTCAGCGAGTTAATGATAGAGTAACATTGTAGGAGCTCAATCTGAAGAGACACTGAAGTTGTCCTTGACGTAATCACCATGGCAACAGGGTTGATGTACGAAACATGCAGCATAGTTACCCACTAATGTGTGAGAGAGAGCCATACACGTGTGGGCATTAGTTGTACATGTGACTCTCAGTCATCAAAAAGTCTACTATTGAAGCCAGACAAATGTTCAGCTACTTTACACAACTACAACTGTACATGTACCATAACTAATAGGCTTGTTTTGCTTCTACCCCTACTAGAAAACTTCTAGAACAGTCGCTGGCCACACAGACAGTACCCTTGGCACCTCATCTGGAAGGGAGCCAAGGCATGTACACAAATATGGCATGGAAGATGTTTACACAGTGCACTAGACTCAGGCATGTCCGTCCCACTGGCCCAGTTTTTGTTTCTTACCAAACTGGGCGATGACATTGACCTTTAAGCCTTGTCTTTGACTTGAATGTGACACTTCTTGGCCAATGGGGTGCTTAACCTGACCTTGCACGGATGTCTTCATATGGATTCCTTCCAGAACATATCCATTTCCAAATAACGTGCCCCCTTTTAAAACTACAGGTCAGTCAACTTCCAGGCCTAGTCTGGGCTGCAGACAGTTTAGGGCTCCAATAAGGTTGTCTTTCTACATACCTGCACTGGTGTGGGTAACACTGTATGTTCACCTGCACCAGACAAATCTTACTTGCACCATTCATATATATCCTAGACACCATTGCAATTACATGTATTTCTTTGGTATTTCACAGGTGGTAACAGTTAATTTAGCAAACAAAAGTCCCCATACACATACATGTGTATATATAGCCAGTACATGGACAGGTGCAGGTCGACCTTCAACAGAACTGTGTCTGTGTACTATTTAACAAGCTAGTAACATCAACATGTGTACTATTCAACAAGCTAACATCTCATGACAAGCACCTGAGCCCAGCTGGTGACTTTCCAAATGAACTTCACCATCTGGATGTGTTTTCTGCTCCAGGGTAATGTCACTAATACCTGCTTTCAGACTAAAATCAAGGGTAATAGTAATATTACTAATGCAAACTATAGTTATCTGTTGGCGACTGAACCTACATTTGTTGCTAGGATTCATAACATAATGACAGTAAAACAAATCTAATTTCTACTACATTTAACATCATGGGTGTTGCAAAATTCAGGTGCTGCAAACTTAAGCAAATTTATTGTAGATACTAATCATATTCAAGTTGTATGATTCGGAATTTTACAGCATTTTTTCACGGAATTGCTGATTCAGCAGAGCTCTATGTTACACAATATTGAAATTAAAGGCAAGGAGGTTGTTAACGGGAAGAAAAACATGTTACAATCCTGTGAAAATAAATCACACATTATGATTCTTAAGGGTGCTAATAATGGCAACACAAGAAAAACATTTCTTCTACAGATTACAATACATCTGAAACATGTTTATTTCTACATTCGTTTAGTAAACAGGCTGGCATTTGTTTAGTAAACAGACTGGCTATAGTTCTCTGCAAATTCAGGCCACTTAATTCCAAGTAAAGAGGAACTACAGTATCAGTATTAGTAGAGACTAGAGAGGAACTACAGTATACACAATAAACAATACCAACAGAGAGGTAATATGGATGCCCAGGAAAGGGGGCGTTTCCCATGGGGATGATACAGTAATCACCTAGGGGATGGTGACTGCAACTTTCAACATGGACACTCCAACAAGGATTCAACTGGTTTTATTTTGGTTGTGCAACATAAACAATTCCACATCCTTGTGTGTAGCTCGCTGTCTACCAAAATTGTAAATGATATGAACTACAAATAACATTGAAAAATATGAATCAGCTTTGACTTTTTTTATACCTACAAGTTGCTACACTGGCAAATACTTGGCAATTTATTCACTTATGTTAAGATACAGATGTTAGACAGCATAATAATCCATTATGCCAGTTGCAACGAACACTTTTGCCTATCCACATACTGCAATGGCCTATTGGCCTCAATGGCCTAACTAGTTGTACACCTTGACTAACTGGTCTCTCCACATTTGCCTAACTAATTATTCATGCAAACTGAGGTTGCTACTATTTGCCTAACTAACAAACCTGTATAATGTCCTTGGTATGAGCAGAAGCAGAATGATAAAGGATTGAATACCACAGTAGTTCATTCATTCATAATCTTCAGTTGATCTTAGAAAAGAAAAACTGGAATTATGTTACAGTCCAACCCTCCAGACTAAATTTTTAGCTTAGGCGCGCATGCGCTCCTAGCCTCAAAAAGTTAGGCGCGCAGGCAAACATTTGGGCGCGCAAACAAAAAATCTGGTCGCGCAAAGTACTTTTTAATTTACAAGCCAAGAGAATACTAGTTATACCAGGAATCTTTGAAAAACGCCAATAGGCGACATGTATTTCCTGGATAAATAAATAAAAAAAACAATAAAAAAAACAAACAAACATGCAATTTGAAAAATACATGCAAAAATTACTAGTATACAATGAATATTGTATTATTATACTCAGTAGTAAACACATATTATTAAGCTACTAGTATTATACAGTGTATATTATAATTTCAGAAAAATCTTTTTCAGCTTTAATAGTACAATTTTTTTATAGCAACAACAGCAAAGAAGTACTTAATTTCGCCCCAAGAGATAAAATAGCGGCGGAAACGCGGTGCTAGATTTAATTTGTTTCATTATCTCTCTACCGATATCTCCTGCACTAGGCTGCAGTCTCACCAATGTCGCTAGGGGCGTTGCGTATTCCTCGCGTGTTTTTGTGAGATCTAACGTGAGTTCGCGAGGTTTAAGATGGCCGCTAATGTTTTCGTCCCGGTCTCGGCCGATCCCTGCCGCGCGTTTCGGATGAATTTTTGCGTTTATAGGCGCATTAAAGCAACTTGACTACGGATGAAACTTCTCAAGGAACATTTCTCAATGGAAAATGGGTCGTTGTTACCGCAAGCAGACCGGGGCGAGATTTGGCAGCCAATAATTTTAGGGGCTCAGCGGATTCTCTGCCGGTCGCGCAATGCGCGACCAGAGTAAAAAGTTTAGTCGCATTTCGTAATTTTTGGTCGCATATGCGACCAAATCGGTCGCAGTCTGGAGGGTTGCAGTCTCGCTCATGTATTAAAGTATGTAGTATATAATACACTTGGAGCGTCACTTGATATACCAGAAAGTGAATTCTGCCAGTGAATAGCACATATTGTTGTACTATGTATTAAGCGATTTGTAAAAGTAGAGCACTGAGCAGGATAACAAAATAAAACAAAGATGATGAACTTAACTTACCTGTCTCTTTATTACTTGTAAGCTGTCCTCAGCTTGCTTGATTAGTTCTTGTATCTTTGCAGGATCTGTTACGTCTTTGTTGGCTCTGAAGCTGTCTTTAGTTCTTCTCAGGGCATACATCCTACACGGGGAAGATGTAACAGTCTGTACAATCAAGGAAGTCTCTTGAAACCTCCTTGGTACAATTTAATGCACTTTGTGCATTGAATCAAACCTTAATTGAATACACAACAAGTGTACTGTGCATGTAGATTTTCCAATAAAGATATAAGAATTTACATGTAACTTTTGCTACTACTCTGCAGGGATTCCTTTACATTGTCTTCGAAAATAAAATTTAATTTATATTGCAATGAATAATTGATTGTTCATTGGACTAGTGCAACTTACTGGGCATGAATCCAGGCCAAATGTCCTCAAAGTACACATCTAAATGCAACTTGGTATCATCCATTAGGCAAAAATATTGAACTTTCTCAATGATTGTATTTTCCTACCTGTAAACCATGCAAATTAGTTTATCAAATCTCGAATGGCACAATCTGTAAACAGTGGTCTGATGCAATTGATAATGCCATGAATGAGCATGACGTCAGTTTTTATATGGCCACACCTACTTGACAGTCACGGTCCAATATTTGTCTGTGATGAAAAGATGTGGCCGTGTGTGTGGAATGACTGACAACCATTGACAATAGCATAAACCTTAGTTAATACTGGTGACACCCTACCTTTATATCTTACAGTTACAGTACTTACACAACAACTGAAAATCATCATCAATTTGCAGTAGAATCTCAAACTTATAGGGCCAAACAGAAACACCAAGGACATTGTTTTCTGATATCGACTAGATCTACGACATCTCATTAAAACATTTATCTCACAGTGATTGCCCACCTGAAGTTGTAACTAGAGAAATTCTTGCTTTCTCGTAGGATCTTCTTGTACAAAGAAAGGACGACACTCCGCGTGCTCGCCGCCATTTTGTAACCTTTCACCGATGACCTTAATTTTGTTGACTTCAGTGTACAGTATTGAGTGCCTGTGGGTAAGAAACAAGAAATCTATCTTTTTGGAAGCAAAAAGCTATTAATATTATATATAAAGGCATCTATAATCTTTGTAGATATCATGAAATTAACTGAGACAATTTCAGCTGACAGGATTTGTAGAAAATTGTTATCGTATTTGCACTTCTTAGCAGGCATTTTTTTTCCCTTCCAGAGCTAATCCCAAAATCACAAAATGGCTGCCTCCATGTAATGCGAGTCGTTGTGTAAGTTGTACTTTTAAAATTTGTAGTATACAGCTTGTTATACGGTTTCCTGGGACCACGGAAGTGGTAAAGAAATAGCAGAAGTTACATGTTATTTGTTTGAATTGTTTTATTTGACAGTGAGTGCCTGGCATTATTAGGAAATACGACTTTCTGGCCTGAGCGAGCGATTGCCAACCAAATCCAACATGGCGGCCTCTCAGACTTTTTACTTCACACGACGGGCCATATATCTCGGATATAGACACGCGTTTTGCTCTATCAGAATGTCAAGAAAAAACTTCTGTTCTCAAGCTACGAGTCCAAATAAACTTGACGATGCTGTAGAAGTTTTAGGAAACAGATTTGGAAGAGATGAGTGGACCAATGTTACTCCACAAATCTTGTCCAAAGTTGGAAGGAACCTTCACAACCAACAATATCACCCACTCAACCTAATCAAGCAACGGATACACAATCACTTCTATGCCAAATACACTCAGCGTGGAAACCCGATATTTTCTGTGTATGACTATCTCAGTCCTGTTGTGACCACGGAGCAGAACTTCGATAGTGTATTGGTTCCGAAGGATCACGTGACGCGAAGGAAACAGGATAACTACTACATCAACAGCAGCTCTATATTGAGAGCACACACCACTGCACATTCACGGGACTTGGTGAAATCTGGGCTAGATGCGTTCTTAGTGACGGGAGACGTCTACAGAAGGGACGACATCGATAGGAGCCACTACCCTGTGTTTCACCAGATGGAAGGAGTCAGACTTTTTTCTAAACATACGGTAAGTGTAAGTGTTAACCATAAAATGGAAGGCTCTAACATCTTTAAAACTAGGAAGCCACTAGAGCTGTGCATATTATAACTACTGTAGAGGGCTTGATCTTTTTTTTGCTAAATACTAGTATTAGAAAGCAACATACAGTAGGTAACATATCTAATTCTGTTTGATTCAGAGTAAACTGTTCACAAAGAATCCTACAGATTGTGTTACGGATTTCCATCTTGCTAATACACACTGATGATACACCATGATCTTTTTATGATAGCTGTTTGGGGGCGTGAAGGGAGGACACATGCTGGAGCTGTTCGAGGAAGGTCGGAGGGTCCCAGAAAAACAGGAGAGCCACACACTGGAGGCTGCCAAACTAGTGGAGCATGATCTCAAACAGACTCTGGAGGCACTTGTCAAAAGCCTTTTTGGAGAAGGTACATGGGACATAGATATAGTCACTATTGGATATGTCTTTTATCTGATATGTAGTACATGTACCTGGTCATCATAACCATTAATGTAGACTTTAAGACTCTAGTTCCATATAAACATTTTTGTACTAACTTCAGGCAATAGCTGCCAAAAGAAAAATGATAATAAAGGAAAGAAAGCAAAGGGAGACTTGACAATGTTGATAACACTAGCAGGATAGATGAAGTTTATAATACTGAGAATAAAAGGAGGAGGACAGAAGAAAGGGTAATATTTTCTGACTGCTGTACCCCACTTCATATTGACTTTCCATCTCTTCTGTATTTTCAAAAGAAGTAAAGCAACTGAAGCATTTGACCTGTTGTTGTTACAGACCTGCAGACTAGATGGGTAGACTGCACCTTTCCCTTCACCCATCCATCGTTTGAGCTGGAGATTTGGTTTGGTGGGGAGTGGCTGGAAGTACTGGGCTGTGGAGTCACAGAACAAGAACTACTCAGGAGAGGTCAGATATTCAGATAAATTATACATGAATGATATTGGTGGTTGTGTCTGTTGTAAAAATACTGAATGGAAAGCCAAAGTGGGGCTCAGGACATGTATGATGTTTTCCAATCAGTACCAAGGACAGGGATGGTAAGTTGTCAGCTTCCAGGACAGGGAGTATTTTGTCCAATCAGCCTACAGCATGAGATGGCACTGGCCAATCAGAACTCAGGACTGGGATGGTGCTGTCCAATCACTCTGCATCCAGGGTGGGAGGGGATGGGCCAATTCAGCACCAAGGACAGATCTCATGTTATTCACCAATCACTGCCAGTAAAGCACTATTCAGGATAGAAACTGCTGGGGATGGATTTGCTGCACCATCAAAACAAACATCATCAGAGTGTAATTGCATTTATGTGGTACAAGTACTAGTAATAAAACACTTAAGCAGTGTTTGAAATACCCACTAGCACACTAGAAATTGCTACCTGATTTTCTTGTGCGCTAGTTACTCCCTGACTCAGGTAGCGCACCATGCAACCTGAAAATATGTACCGCTGAACTCAAAGGTGCACACTGTGCTACCTGGTTCAAAAAAGTATTTCGAACACTGACTTAAGTGATCCATATGAGAGTACTAGTATGTAACTGTGACATAAACAGAGCAAGGAGACATTCTGAACTTTGCCATATTTTGTTCCAGCTGGTGCTCCTGACAAGGTTGGCTGGGCCTTTGGGCTTGGGCTGGAGAGACTAGCCATGATCCTGTACGGGATTTCAGACATCCGCATCTTCTGGAGCAACGACCACGGCTTCCTCTCACAGTTCAGAGTAGATGATGTCAACCAACCTGTCAAGTTCCAGGTACAGCCTTTCTGTTTTTTTCATCTGCAAGTTTTGTGTGTTACTGAAACATGGAGAAACTTACTAAATGTATTCCATGTGTTTGACACTGGAACTTAGTAGCATAATTTCTTTTCTGTGTAGCCTTTTCAGAAGTATGAGCCAATTGTACGCGACATATCTTTCTGGATTCCGCCCGAGTTCGAACGAGCAGACTTCCTGGACCTTGTCCGCACCGTGGGAGCAGATGTCATAGAAGAAGTTGCTATATACGACGAGTTTGTTCACCCCAAAACAAAGAAAACAAGCAATTCGTACAGGATCAAATACTTCCAGCTGGAAAGGCTGCTCACAAACGAGGAGGTCAACAGCATACACAAGAAAATTCAGGATGCTGCAGTGCAACGGCTTGGTGTTGAGGGGCGCTTTTAAGACATTACCTTGTCATATGTACTGGATCCCAGAGTTGCTTTGAAGAAAAGTAGCTCCAGGGCAAAGGATTACAAAGAATGAAAGTTTTGTTTTCAAAATGATAGTCAAGCATAGTTTGTGGAATATATTGAACTTGGAACAATTTAACCACTGCTGGTGTTGTGTTACCAATAAATTTTGGAGTAGAGCATTTGATGTGATTTCACATGCAATTTTGTGCAAAATGCTAACTGAGGGTCATAGGCACGTGCCCTCATCATATGTGGTAGCAAGTAAATAAACACACTGGCAGCCATTTTGAAAACCTAATGACCCAAAACCGATTTGAAAGAAGAATACAGTTCACCAGTTTCTTCAGGAAACATAGACTGTTATTTATTTTGTTTCACCATACTATTGAAATTGACCAAACATTCTGTAGTAGTATGCATTTGTTTAAGAAGTATCATGAAATGCACTTTACTAATAACTACACTTGAAATCAATAATTCTATTACTTATTTGTCCCAGGGCATGAAAAAATAGATTATCCCTGCACTGCATTGGTCATTTTTGTCAGTAGTGTTTTTTGTTTGTTTTGTGGCTGTAGTTACTTTCATACATAAACTATCATTGAATATATCTCATTTATGAGAGGATGATACAACACTAAATTAAAGAGTCTTGCACTTGTAGAGGCTTTTGTCATACCTGTTGTAGGTACATAAATTTCTATAGCAACTTCTTATCATATATCAATGCTTAAAACCCAATTTCTTGACAAAACTTGGTAAAGTAGGTTACCTGAGGTCATCTTTTCACTGCAAAACAACAGAGCAGACAAACAGGCAATTGTCACACCTGGAGGCACATGCCACATCCTTTGCCCTTTCACTTTGACAGCCACGCCCCCCTTTCATCATGCCTTGTAATCTTATCCCTTCTGACTGATATCCTGTCTTTACAACAAGCAGATCCCTTATCTTTTGTATTCTCATAAATGATACCAGTACTAAATAAAGGTCTACGGCTGTTTTTTTTCATAAATACCAGGTGTTTGACGACTACACAAAAGGTTTGACAGTGGATCCCTATAAGTTATTGCATCACAACAAAGGTGGCTTGACTCTGGTTCATCCTATTGTTTATATTTTTGTGTACATGCAAAACTTTTCATCAATGTTATCCTGACTTTAATTTGTTGTGTTGTGTGTTACAGGACATAGAATTCACTGACAACAGTTTATACAAAGATAGTAATGAAAATTAATCTGCTATCCACATTTTTGATTTGAAAAGGTCAGGCGAATGACCTTTGAAAGTTATGATAGTTGTCTTAGCGAGGACATGTATGTGGCGACTTTTAATGACTTTAAAAACATGTTGTGCGTGCACAAGATAGAGTATACGTTCTGGATTATGTTACTACCTTGCCCTACCTGTAATCTAGGGGTCTAAGACGATTCTGTGTAATTTCTAAGGAGATATAAGTACAGGTGTGATGATTACAACATTTTCCACTTGCCTGCATTTTTGTTGCAGAACAAAACAACGCTTCATGCAGCCTTGCCCGAGGCTTTGTCTGTTTAAGTTACATTATGTCAGTTAGATTTGATTTGACATACAGAAGGTGTTGTGTGAATGGGGGACATTTTTAGATCCACAGTCCCTGGAACTTTTCTTACTTTCATATATCTATTCACAGTAGTGAACAATATGCTTATGAAAGTACGAATCTAATAGAGAATCTTCTCTGTGCAATTTTTTAACAGATATGAAGAAATTTATGTATTTGATTACATGGACTTTTTGTTGTGGATGAAAGCAAGCATATTTTATTACCAGGTAGTTGCATACAATGATATGAGGTCTGTAGGCCTGTTCCTGGTGTATAGGGGTGTATAATAGCTCACTTTCCTATCATGGTACATACATGTGTGTTTATACTATGTTATAACTTGGCTTGTCCAACATGCTGGATGATATAGGGGTTGGAATTCTTAGGCTTTGCAGACTGTAACTGGTGGCATCTTTTTCAGAACAACCTTAATTTTCTAAAGTGAACAAGACACCATTATATGCCACAGCCTCTGTTTTTATGTTTATTCTAATTTAGAATAAACATAAAAACAGAGGCTGTGGAAATTTCTAATGCATAGTGTAATAGTAACTGACTATTACTATTGCTTTCATTAAAGAACTGTTACTACTGTTATCAGTTGTGTAGAGAGATCTCAAGAGAAGAAAAAGTTTCACCAAAACAACCTTTTATTTTCCAAGTTGCCTTTACATACATGTATAAGTCAAGTAGTACATCAGCCTTGGTGATGTTAGAAGTACAGTTAGTATTGTGTGAGTACATTGTCTCTGATTGGAAGAAGTTAGTATAAAATTTTCTGGGTTACTCTCAAGGACTAAATAGGGAGCAATGCAGGGGTGTGAAAAATGGATAAGGTGTTCAGGTTTCTTTCATTTTTCTGATTTTTCAGCTTGTAAACCTTCCATCAATGCAATTCATTTTTCAATGAACTCCAGTGAAAACATTTTGTAAATTTTGCCACCCTTGCATGGTCCTTTCTATCCCTTGTACATAAATGGTCGTTAGTACAACATACAGATGTCATTTTCTTACCCTCAATTCAACCAGTACAATTGGATTAGATCTAATCAATGTTAATCCAATAAACTTTCAAGTCTGATGCATACTTTCCTTTGTAAGATATTCCATTAAAAAGTTGCAACAGCCCAGAATTGGAGGAATTTCCAACATGAAGGGATGTCAGGGTTGAAATATGTGATGTCTGGCCAGTTGAATTGGTACGAAACCTATGATGCCTCCCCATGAAATTTTAATGGAATAGCCCATATTCCCATATAACTCTTATATAGCAGTATCATTACTATTAAATCTATTCTTATTGAAAATCTTGTGCAGAAGTGCCTATTTCATGTTCCGAGCATTAGCTATAAAACAGTATCTTTTTACCTCATTCCTGTTCACAGTTGCACTGTCATGACATACAGCAACACACAATCACATGACAATGCTGTATGGTAAAATACCCCTTTCCTCCTGCATGTATATGTCACAGTAGAGATGCAAATCCAGTAGAGTTGGCAACTCTACTAGTAGAGATGCCAATTGGCATCTCTACTAGTAGAGATGCCAATTGGCATCTCTACTAGTAGAGTTGCCAACTCTACTAGTAGAGATGCCAATTGGCATCTCTACTAGTAGAGTTGCCAACTCTACTAGTAGAGTTGCCAACTCTACTAGTAGAGATGGGAATCCTAGTATTTATACTACTGAGTTCCAATCTCAGTAGTATAAATACCTGAGATGGGAATTCTGGTGTTTTTACTCCAATATCTACTAGGAGTGTTCCAGATTCTCTTACCAGACATTGGAATTCTAATCTTTTATAGGACAAATGGGAATTCTTTGAGTTAGACCAGGATATTTTCCAATTCTAGCAAGGAACAATTTTTTTTAAATAGACTGAACACCTAAAGTTTCAAATTTATCATATTATAAGGTAAGCCTACATTCACAATTACTATAAATTTAGTTAATTAAATTGCTTCATATTTCAGATATCAAATTGTGCTTCTGTCAATACACATTTCAACCATTAGCACAGCCGTCTGGACCAGGTCATAGACCATTGTGAACAAATAGAGGAATGGACAGATTGGAATACATATTCCCACGGTACCAGTGTTAAAGTAAAGGAAACAACAATATTCTGTTCACTTTGACATCAGCTTTGGAACTGGCTTGGTATGACTGATTAGCTCTTATATACCCTGTCACTAACTAACTGGAAAAACCGGTTTAGCACATTGAGTCTCTAACTCATAATGGCCTGATGCAAATGTCTCTGTTTTACATTTCAGTGGCATGTAAAACAGCTATTGAGTGATGTTGGGTAATGATTGAGGTGTGAAAATATTCAGTCTATTTTCCAAAACATTTTTAGGTAACTAATATGACTGTGCCCTGCTAGAATTAAGGTAACTAATATGACTGTGCCCTGCTAGAATCGTATAAATACGATTCCCATCTCTACTAGTAGAGATGCCAATTGACTGTGCCCTGCTAGAATTAGGTAACTAATATGACTAGCCCTGCTAGAATCGTATAAATACGATTCCCATCTCTACTAGTAGAGATGCCAATTGGCATCTCTACTAGTAGAGTTGCCAACTCTACTGGATTTGCATCTCTACTGTGACATATACACAGGGTTTTTGCTCAGTCTTCTGTCATCTAGGATCATGTATATGTAACATGCTATGATTTTTTAATGTTTGACATAGCAGCATAACGTTACATGTATATCTTCACTTAAGTCATGTATTGACATGGATGCAGTATAGGCCACAGTACATGCAGTTCATCTTACTAAGGTGAACAGTCAACAGTTTTCTCCATTGAAAGTTGAATGCCAGAATACTGTAAATCGTTAAATATATGCGGTGGTTTTATGTTCGTGATTCACCATCGCAAACATACGCTCTGTCTTGTATTGCGTTACAATGAATGTTCCAACTTACGATTCACGAATTTGAAACACCGCAAATGTCTCCTACCACAAAACGTAGCCCTCGCAAAACTTAAATAAATTGATTGTAGTAGAAAAAAGAGAGAAATATATGCTAATTTTCTGTCACTCTCAGCAAGATATGAAATGGCTGCCAAATACACCGTTGCATCACTTTTCAACCCATAATGTCTGAAAAATATTAAGGGATCGTATTACACACCTTGTTACATGTGATCATGTTAAAGTGTTATATTCTGATTTGTCACAATCACCAAATGATTGACAAAGTATTTAAGAGCTACATGTTTACCATTTACCCATAGAAAAGAGTTTGCGTTCTGCGTGCATTTGTGCATTTTATGCTTGTTTTCTATGTGTAAATCTCTTAACAGATGAGTGCATCTGACTAATCTCAGCTAGCACTAAATATTTGTCTTCATATAGTGTATTTTGTAAAGACTGCTTTCAGTATATCATAATTGTGCTCTTCATATTCACTGATTGTTTTCAAAATCATATAGAATCTTAGAATTCCACATCAAAGCTAGGGTCCCGTCCATAGTAGTCCGACTTCTCGCTGGACTTCGGTGCTGATCTACTGCTCTTCTTACTCTTCTTCTTCGTTCGCTTTTCCTCCTCATCTTTCATTCTCTCTAGGTCTGGATGAAAACAAGATGCATAATGTGATGAACTTCAATACATAACATGAATGTTAGCCTTCCTGTTCTTCATGTAAACTTGTAGGGAGTATTGTTAACATTGTTGCATGTATTAATAGTTATAGTGCACAGAAGATAGATCAGGACATGCAATTACATGTGAGAAATTTAAACAATCACCTGTTTTGTAGTCAAACAATTGTCAACATACATGTACAACATAAAGTCAACCCCTACATGTATGTGCTGTAAAGTTAACAGGTTGTGTTCCCAGCCTTTAGTCCACAAAATAAAGATAAGGTGCAGAAATCCTCCTATACATTTTATTGTGTGCAGTGTGCCTTTATTATTGACTTATATCTGAAATAAACAAACAAATTAGCAAACAGGAAAAACAATCATGACAAAAGAGACATGTATGCATGTAATGCAACACAAGCTAAACCATCATCACCAACAATTAGTTGTGAAAAAACGTTAACCCTTTGAACAGTGAGTAAGTCGTGGATGGATTTGACTTTTATCAAGTTACGTTTTGACTTTGACGATGACTTCTTCTTCTTCTTTTTCTTCTGTTTCCTTTCTTCTTCTTGCTCTTCTTCAATGGCTTGTTCTAATTCTGAAAGGAGACCAATCGTTGTGAGTGAAGGAGAAAACACCATAACTGGTCCCTTTCTGCCTGTGGCCTGCAACTGAGAGATTAGCCTGTTGTAGTGCCTGTTATTAAGAAAAATGTGTAAATTTTCAACTGTTTGTTGTATATTTCAACTTCCAAGATAGAGGATGATTGCTTGTGACCAGTTCGCTTTTTAAAGACAAGCTTTTGGTACAGTGAGTAGCGGAAATCATGCTGAGATGCTTTGGAAGTTGATTTTTTGATAGTCACAAACACACCTTGCTGCAGAACCATCTTTTAATGCAGAATGCACAGATTGCTAGTGCAGCAGGGAGAAGACTAGAGAACCAGGCAATAATGTAATGCAGATTGCTGTTGAATTGAAAAAGCCACATTGCAGTCCAGCAGAATACAGGCAGATGGACAAAATGCTCGAATAGTCTTAGTGACTTGCAAATAGCTGTATATGCTTCAGCTTTCCACCTCACCCAACATGAGAATTAGAGACACTATATTCAGCAATTTATAGTCAACACCATATGGGCTGCTCAGCTAGCTTAAGCTCGTAGTTTTTCGAAGATACAAAGAACTAGCTAGGAATGCCCAGAGCTACCACCTATCTAGAAAACCACTACCATGATGTTCAGTAGAGATGGAACTTGCCAGCATACAAATGCAGCATCAAAAGAATAGCTCAGTAAATTTTTCACTGTCCAAATAGTGTATTTTTCCAATGGAGGAAAGGACGATGTTTGTTAGTGTTACCTTCTCTGTAGAGTTTGAGAATCTTGTCCAGATCTCCCAGGGATGCCTTCATGGAGATGGCGTGTAGCATGAGGGTTGTGTAGACATCTCTCATGGTGACGCTGAAGCCCATACACCACGGCACGGGGCTGGTGGGGACATCCTTGTGTTTGTACAGGTACATCAGCTCCTCAGACATCTTATCCAACAACTCGAGATTGTCTGGAGATAATGAGAATACATTCATTCAGATAACTGCATTGCAGCATATGATGTAGGATAAGTCACCTCGCCACAGCACGTCCCATTGACTGAGTACACAACAAAAGTGCCATGTACATGTGACTGCAGGTTGTTGCATGTTAGGTAAACAACATACATCACTTTGGAATAAGGTCTCTGCTGACATGTATCAACTCAATGATTCTGATACCCCCGTGTGCTGTAGTGTTAGAACAAAATGTCATTTTCATCAAACAGATTAGGATTGACGTTATCGCTGCTTTCTGGAATTTTTTTTGTCTCAGGGTCAAAGTTAGAATAACCGACCTTTCCGTGTTAGTTCCTCCGGTCGCAGGTCGGACATGGAGTCTGCTAGGTCCCGCTGTCCCTTGTCCTCCAGTGGCTCGCACTTGACCGCATGGTTGATTGCCTTGTCTGACATGTTCTGCAGCATCTTCAGTAGCCTACGTTTTATAAACAAGGGTTTTAGTTTTTTTCAGTCAACCTTATACTTGAACACAAGCGGAGTAGTGTTAGTACTAGTACTGTCAGTATCAGTGTTAGTTTGTAACAGTAAAAAACACACTTCTTTTAGAATGAAGACATTGATCCTTGTTGCATGTCACCAGTGCTCCTTATCTTCAGCTGATCTAATCTACATCATGACATTGCCTTAAGCTACCCAACCCTGCTAGTTTTTTTTTCATGCCTGTGAAATGTGGAAAATCTACACACCTTTCTGTACTCTGGAGACGCTGAGCTGCGATTTTGATGTCATCTGCTACAGGCTGTGGCAATTCAGCAGGCCTCCTCTCCTCATCGTCCCCATTCTCTGCGCTGGCGTTCATTTCGTCTGCCGACGTCAGCGTCACATCTTCGAATTCCCGTGAACGCGGCTTCCTGTCGATGTATATGGCCTTCTCCACATCATCAACATCTCTTCCCCGTCTGCTTCGGGCCAGCATCGGCCAGTCTTCATCAGATGGTTTTGTGCCTGGACTTCTCAGATTTAAGCTCGGTGCCCTCATGGCAGGGAGATTCCACTTCCTTTTCTCCTTAGGCTCATCAGTCGAACGCTGCTTGTCGTCCTTTGAGCCGAACTTCCAGTCTCGCGACCTCAGATTGATATCAGGAACACTCCAGGTCTTGGTCTGTTTCTTTTTCTTCTTTGGCTCTACCTCAGGTTCTCCATTTGTCATTTCAGCCTCAGATGTTTCCTCTGAACTCTTCTCTCTCCTACGAGCCCAGTCTGGCCCCTTGAAGTTGAGGTCAGGGGCATGAAACTCTGGGAATTTCCACTTTTTCTTTTCCTTGTCCTCTTCCTCCTCCACGCCATTAATTTCAGTTGGTTCCTCTTGTACTTTCTCTCTCTCAGGACTCTTATCTCTTCTAAAGTTCATGCTAGGTACATGCAACTCGGGTACCTTCCACTTTTTGCTGTCTTTTTTGTCCTCTGGTTTCTTGGTTTCTTGTGGACCTTCAGCTCCCTGAACTCTCTCTTCACTCTTGTCTCTTCGGATCTTCCAGTCAGGGGCTTTGATGTTTATATCTGGTGCATGAATCTCCGGGAACTTCCACTTCTTCGTATCATTTTCTTCATCCAATTCCTTTTCGTCGTCTGGCTTATTAAGGCCTTGAGAAGCCTTAGTCTCTTCCACGTTTTCCTGACTTTTGTTTCTTTTTGTCGACCAATCAGGCAGTTTGATGTCAGGTGCATGGAATTCTGGCATTTTCCACTTCTTTCCTTCTTCTGGTTCCTTCTTTTCCTTCTCTGTTTCTGACGATTCAGTGCCTTCCACCTTTTCCTGACTTTTATCTCTTCGTATTTTCCAGTCAGGCAGTTTAATGTCAGGTGCATGGAATTCTGGCATCTTCCACTTCTTGTCCTTCCCTTCTTCTGGTTCCTTCTTTTCCTTCTCTGGTTCTGAAGATTCGGTGTCTTCCACGTTTTCCTGGCTTTTGGTTCTTCCCATCTTCCAGTCAGGCAGTTTAATGTCAGGTGCATGGAATTCTGGCATCTTCCACTTCTTTCCTTCTTCTGGTTCCTTCTTTTCCTTCTCTGTTTCTGAAGATTCAGAGTCTCCCACGTTTTCCTGGCTTTTGGTTCTTCCCATCTTCCAGTCAGGCAGTTTGATGTCAGGTGCATGGAATTCTGGCATTTTCCACTTCTTTCCTTCTTCTGGTTCCTTCTTTTCCTTCTCTATTTCTGAAGATTCGGTGTCTTCCACGTTTTCCTGACTTTTGTTTCTTTTTGTCGACCAATCAGGCAGTTTGATGTCAGGTGCATGGAATTCTGGCATTTTCCACTTCTTGTCCTTCCCTTCTTCTGGTTTCTTTTTGTCCTTCTCTGTTTCTGAAGATTCGGTGTCTTCCACGTTTTCCTGGCTTTTGGTTCTTCCCATCTTCCAGTCAGGCAGTTTGATGTCAGGTGCATGGAATTCTGGCATCTTCCACTTCTTGTCCTTCCCTTCTTCTGGTTCCTTCTTCTCCTTCTCTGTTTCTGAAGATTCGGTGTCTTCCACGTTTTCCTTACTTTTGTTTCTCTTTGTCGACCAGTCAGGCAGTTTGATGTCAGGTGCATGGAATTCTGGCATTTTCCACTTCTTGTCCTTCCCTTCTTCTGGTTTCTTCTTTTCCTTCTCTGTTTCTGAAGAGTCGGTATCTTCCACCCTTTCCTGACTTTTATCCCTTCCTATTTTCCAGTCAGGCAGTTTGATGCCAGGTGCATGCACCTCTGGCATTTTCCACTTCTTTTGGTTTTCTTCTTTCTCTTCCGTCTTTGCTGGATCTGCCGGTTTTGATCTTCTTTTCTCCTTTTTCTCCTCTGGCTCCATGATGTCTTCCTGAGACGTGGACACAGATGAGCGCCCGGGACTTTTATCCCGCGTAAAACTCCAGTCGGGGGATTTTATATTAACGCTGGGAAACTTCCATCCCTTCCTTTCTGATTCCTCTTTCGGCGACTGTTCATTAGCAGGCTCTGTGTCACGATGAGGACTTCTGTCTCGCTTCATCCAGTCGGGGCTTCTTATGTCAGGGGCGCTGAAGAATTCCTTCCACCCTTTTCTTCCTGTTCTTTTCTCATCTTCTTTGCCCTTGCCTGGTGCCTCATCCTCAGATGCACTATCCTGACTTTTGTCCCGTCCGAACGTCCAATCCGGACTCTTGATATGCATGTCGGCAATGTTGGGAAGTTGCCAACCTTTCTTTTCGCCATCTTTTTCTTTGATGGGTTCAGTTTCCTCGGGAGACTCCATATCCACGTCAGATTCCGGTTCCTTCTTGCGGCCCAACTTTGGTGACGGTAGCTTCCAATCCGGTAGTTTCCACCCACTTTTCTCTTTTTGTTTAGGTTCCAAGTCACCTTCAATGTCAAGACTGTCGCTGAAGTCATCAGACTCAATAGTGACATTGCCAGCTTCGTCTTCGGTTACAACCACTGTTTCTGGCAATGCATCGTCATGGTATTCATTCTTCTTTTCTGGTCCCTTTGTGGCACCGGCTTTTTGGTCTTTCTCCTCTTCTGGTCTCTTCTTGACATCTTCGTGATGTTCTCTCTTCTCATCTCTCCCCTTCATCCCAGCAATCAGCTGCTTCCAGCTTTCTGAGGCTGCATGAGCAGCTCTGTTTGCACCTTCTTTCGTAGCCTCTACTGCTTTATCAGCCGTTTCTTTAGTTCTCGTTGCAGCCTTTTTAGCACCTTCTTTCACCTTGTCCGCAACTTTTGGCTGTTCGTCCTTTCTGGCGGCGCGTTCTTCGTCGGATGTTACCTCTGGAACTGTGTCTAGTTCGTCGTCGGACTTGCTCTGCTTCAGTCTATCAACGACATCACGCATCCAGCCTCCTTTCTTCTCTTTTTTGCCTTCGTCAACATCTGCTCGCTCTTTGTCTGTCTCCTCTTCGGAATCGCTTAAGACACCTTTGGTGTCCGCTTTGTCGCCCTTCTTCCTTGTCTTCATGGCTTCGACAAAAGTAGCTACCCATTTACGTTTCTTCTCGTCATCATTGTCGCCTTTATCTGTTTTGTCGGGTTGACTTTTCTCGCCTTGTTTGTCCTTCTTCTTGAACAAATCAGTGAAGGACGAAGTTTTCTTTGTCGGTTGCGGTGAAGACCGTGGGGGTAGGTCGGGGGGAGCAGAATCTTCGGCCGCGTCTTCCTGCTCGTCAGGATGCCCCCAGTCGCGTGGGACGTCGTAGATGGGGTCACTAATGAGCGGATCACTGAAGTGAACACTTGGGGAAGATTTGGTCTCTTCAGCTGCTCTTGGCTGAACACTTGAGGAAGATCTAGTCTCTTCAGCTGCCCTTGGCTTCGTCGGCGTACTGTACATATCTCCAACGGGTGCCTCTTGTCTGCGTGGACGGTCATAAGTGCGAGAAGATGAATCCTCTTCTGCTGTCGCTTTGGTCGCTTCCTCAGGTCCCTTGTTCCATGGTTTGAAGACTGGCTCGTCGTCTTTCTTCTCGATACGAACTTTTTCGTACGGCACTTTGGGAGTGCTAGATCGCGACGGCTTCTCTGGCGGTTTTGTCTTAGAAGGGGAACTTATGGTAGTGTTGTATGAGCTTTTGAAAGTGGGTGCTACTTCATCTAACTTAGCCTCCAACTTTTCAGCAGCTTGGTCCATATTCTTTTCGATAAAACGCTTCTCATCTTTTGGAGAGAGGAAGGGTTGTGTAATGGTATCTCGGGCCGGTGAGGAGTCGGATCGTTGTTTGTCGTCCGGCTTCCTTTCGGTTCGCGTATCTGTAGTGTTTGGTGGTTCCCGGCTGGGAGACTCTTCTGGCTTTCTCGAACTATAACCAGTAGGGGTATGGCGGAAGGAGTCTTCCGTCTTCTTTGGACTGTCGTCATCAGGTGTCTTGGGGGAGTAAGGCTTCGAGTATAAACTGGAGCCCGACCTGCTAGGAGAATGACCTGAGCTGACGTCCTGCCTTTTCTCGCTTGGTGTGCCAGTCGTTGATGACAGAGGCGATTTGGCGTCTCGTGGTAGCCTATAGTCAGAAATGTCGAGCGGTGGAGATGAATATGAATCAAATGACTCTTCAGGCAGCGTTCGACTTGGTGTAAGCGACTCGTCAGGCAGCGTTCGACTTGGTGTTTCTGTCGTGGATGACGTGTAAGACCTGAAAGAGTCGTCTGGTTTGCTTGTACTCCGGCTGTCGGTAGATCGGTACGAGTCCTCTCTAGGACTTGTTCCAAGCCTGCTCGAGGTTGGGGTAGAGCTTCGCAAGGGAGAATCTTTGTTGTCTTTTGACGGGGACAAATATGAGGAAGGACGTTTATCTTCGACCGTTGTTGTTGATCTGTCTAGTGGCGAGGTGGACGTCTGGGGAGAAGATTCAGGCATCTTTGTCAGCGATGATTCCAAGGTGTCTAATTTGGAAAATAGCCTGTCTAGCCTGGCATCCAAGTCAGACGTGGGTGGTACCTCGCGTTCTGGCGCTGCAGTGGTACTGCTTGGTGTCGAATAAGAAGGAGAATACGCCGGTGGTTCACGCTCCGTGACCTTCTTGTCCTTTGTAAGACTGGGCGCCCCTGGTGAGGACGATATCCTATCCTGGGGTTTTACGGAGGAGGGCTCTACTTTGGTGGGGGCCCTGCTTGGACCAGTCCTGCTTTCCTGGATACGACTTTCTTTTTCTTTGCTTGGTTCGTCTTTTGAAGTCTTTGGTGAGGACGAGATCCTATCCTGTGGTTTTAGGGAAGAGGGCTCTACTTTGTCAGGCGCCTTGCTTGGAGTGGTCCTGCTTCCTGGGATGCTTCTTTCTTTTTCCTTTCCTGGTTGGTCTTTTGAAGTCTTTTCTTCTCGTATTGGCTCTTTACTAGCCGGTTCAACCTGTGATGCTGTCATTTCCTGTTTCCACTTTTCCAACGCACTTTGTGGAGTCTCACGCCACCTTAGAGAGAAAGGTTCCCAGTACCTCGTTATTCCTGTGTACCTCATTATGGCTTCTGCAATTTTATCTAATGTACCTACTTATGCCAAAGAAACATTCTGAACCTTCTACTTGATCTGATCATTTGGACATTATCCTACAACAATAGATATGATGTTATAAAAAGATCATATCTTTAGGTTCTCTTTTGTGTTGTAGTATCCCAAGATCTAGTGGACACCCCCTTTAGTTCCAATGACAATAAATGAAAGTAAATCACTAGTACTCATACCGGCTATTCAAAAGCTAACCTGAAGCAACTTACCTTATGCGAGTCCCTTTCTTGATATCCTTGATGTTATACTTTTCCGGGCTTACTGAACGTCTTGCGTCTTGGGTTGTCTGAGGTTTTTCATCTAAACGAGCTCTTTTCGTCTCAGGAGAAGCGGGGCCTGGTGCTTGTTGTTCTGGCTGAGTTAGTGGAGACTTGTCTTTTGCCGGAGCCTCGCGTTTTGTCAGGGTGGTGGTTGTGTCCATCTTGGAAGGTTTCGTATCCCCGCGGGTGGTCGGTGCTGGGGCGGGAGATTTTGTCGACTGGGAGGTCGGACGTTTCTCCACTTGAGGGTTGGTGAAACTGCTTCTGTTGCTGGCAGCTGTATTGACGAAGGGAACAAAGGGAGTTTCGCTTGGTTTTGATGCCTTGTTATTATAACTTTCATTTCAGATCGACTGGTCAAGGTTTCACAACCTTATTCCCCGCTGGTAAACTGCATTGTCGTTATACCATAACGTACTACCGCCCACGTCATGCGACAGAGAGTGTGTTAGTGTATAGCGGTGAGATGAGGATGACAAATGTGACAAATGTCATACATGGGCACTGTCAACGAAGCACCATCTGGCAATATGACATTACGTATTAGGTCTAGAAAGTCCTTGAGAAGCATCAAAGTACAAAAACAAGCATCTTTAGTTTTGATTAGAATTGTCTCTAATCTCATTATAATAGTCATGTGAGAATGTTTATGTTTATTGTTCAATTCTGCCATTAGATTGCCCTGTGTATTCCTGTTCCCGTGGAGTAGTGAAATGGAAGATGCGAAAGAAACCCTTGCCTGCATACTGCCGCGCAAACGACTGCCTTCCCATTTCTATCTTACGTGCAGTGTTCTTCTCTGCCGAGGCCGCCGCCTGGTCCAGTCCATCTGCCTGTTTTTTCTGACCACACTCGCGCAGAACGCCGAGGAACGCCTCGTGACCCTCGTTACTGCGGGTTGCCAGGTAGTTGAGAAGCTTCTCATTCAACTTCTTCTTCTTGTCTTGTGTCAAGAGCTGCAAGACGTATTACAAATACATTATTTGCATTGCTAGTGTACGCCTTCTCGATGCCTGTCTCGGCAATCTCGAGCAATAGGCTTTCATCCGCCAGCTCAGCTATGTTTGGGCATCAATTCAAAACCATGGCTTATCGTATGCTTGTATTGCTATGGAGGATATGTAAATGATCGTATGGAGCTCACCTCCTCTACCTCAGCATCCTTAACCATGCCGGAGTCCACCAGTGTGCGGTACAGTGGCAGAGGCTGCATGTTCTGCATCAGGAGGTTACGGTTTGCCGTCACTGCTTCCTCTGTCGTTCCTATGTAGAGGAGGCATTCCGTTACTACTAGACCACGAGAATTTACATTGAACTTCAAAATCTTAGCATCTCTAGATGCCAGAAAAGTTATTTAGCTTACTTGTCTGCTTGTCTTGCTGCATATTGGCACTATCTGTGCTGATAAATTCCAGGAGAAAATGCCACGTGTGTCTACATTTCTTTGCTACGACTATATATATGGAGTCTTCACGCTTATGATATGGCCATGGACACTCCAATTTAAAAATGCAGCAATACTGAACACAATGTTTTCTTATCATTTGTGAAAGACAAACAATCAGACCTTTCATCTTCTTCTCAGTCTTGACAATGGTGTCTGCCAGGAATCCCTGCCCGCTGCTCTTCAGCGTGTCCCTCAGGACGTCATACGCTGGTTCCCCTTGTGGTGGGAGGGCGTTGATCATTCTCTCGTTCAGTTGCCTGTATCAATGACACAACGATGCGGGGTGTAGTGCAGTTAGGTTAAGTTAACGGTTCCCCTTTGAAGAAATACAGATTCGGTGTGTATAAACGCCAGTACTGGGGCGCGTGATGTCTTATACTGTCATAAAAGACATGCAATTAAGATCCCAAGGCTTAAAGCATGAGTTAGTAGCCGTTGGATTGGCCGGACTGCCTCCTGCAGTTGCCTGATTAGCTTACGGTTACATTTAAATTGACGACATTTGCCACAGGTATATTGTTGGATAGCGTTGTGTTTGCTCATGGTCATGCCATGACGTCTTGTACGATCATGTTTAGTGAACCTGTTTAGCCACTAGCCACGGTTTTCTTTAAATTGTTTGGTAAACCTAGTCCTCATTCCACAGAGTAAGTACCGTGTCCTACCTGCGTACGTCCTCCGGCAGCATGTAGTCTGCCATGCGCTGTTTGAGTAGTCCCTTGCTCACCATGGTGCTGATGACGGGTAAGGGGTCCATCTCATTGACCAGGGCGGGCCGCTGCTTGGACAGCGCCTGGATGTACTCCGTCTTCATGTTGCCGCGAGTCTAGCTCCGCAGTACAACTGATGAAGGACCCGATACTCGTATGCCCGTGCTAAATCAAATGTGGGATAGATGAATTAGATATTACAGGACAGGTATGGCTATCTGCAGCTAAGATCGAGTACGTGATAACCATGGATATTATAAGAGAGGTGTGAAGTTATCTGCAACAGGAGAAATGCCAAAGTATACTTACCTTGTCAATACATGGGGAATAATTCAAACTTTCACAGAAAATAACTACATATATTATCAATATCGGACTACCAAATAGGTGTGTTTAGATTGCTTGTTGGATTCATTTGCTTGTACTTTGCTGTTAGATGTGCACAAATTCACAGATCATGGTCGTGAGTTTCTGATGTTTGTTTGGCACCCATATAATAGAGTCCATACGTATATACCCTTATGGTTAACGTTACCAAGCATCCGTCATAGAGCCCCCTCCCCAAATTATCATGGAACAGCTCTTATTGTGGCCTGCAGTACCTAAGCATGCGTGACAGGGGTGCGGCTGTTCCTGTAGAGATTTTTAATTACGTTACGTCAACGGGATAAGTGGCTCAGACTTCAAATTGTTTGTATTTCGGCCTTATGTTGGACATATTGACACAAAGAATGGTCATATGATATGATGAACGTCTTTCATGATGAAGGAGGTGCTCACAGATATGGATTTGCATGCAGAAGAATTACAATTAGTAATCGGATAGTTTCTTTTGTTTGAATATATGTCAACACCTGCTTGTCCGGAAAATATTGTCATTGGGTGATATTAATGCTAGCTTGATAAACTACCGATCTTGAATAAGAAAGTAATGACCAAATCATTAGGTGTACATTAGATACATTTCAATTTCCAAGTGTTACATGTATAATCTGAAGCTAAATTGTCATATCAGCCGGAAGCTATCATACCAGCAGGAAGTGTTAACGTTCTTTTTCGGAAAACAAATTCCTTGTAATTACTGGAATGCAGCAAACGGCATCTGGTGTTTTTGATGTATTTTTCACAGAAAGTCCTTGACTTGAGGTCTATGTACTTACAGTAGCGCTGTATATCTGACTTTATTTTAAGTACACCAAATTCTTAGTGAATGTCGCCGGTTTTAACTTTTCTATGTTATTTATCTAAATTCGCTATTGAACTCACGGGTTTGAAAATTCACCGCGCATTTCTACTGCATTCAAAATATATAGGAACTACTAGTATCACCAGATCACACGTACATTTGTTTAGTCAGTTATAGTCACCTTTTTATAAGCTGTCAGGAAAGATGTGACATGTTTGCCGAAGCGTTGTTTCTCATCTGACCTGACCCCTTCCACCTGACATGCCGGTGGGCCTGCCTCAAGTCAAGTATGTCCTCCAATATGTACTTATCACGACAACAACGAAAGTCTGTTTTATCCTTCAAGATCTTTTGTAAAAGAGTTAGGACAAGTATAATGGGATCTTTGACGCATTTCGTAACAACCAGATGATTGCTTGTAGTGATAGCACTACGGTGTTAGTTGTCCCTGGGGGGCGTGTTCTGAGCACTGCTAGGTACGTACTTGGGCAGGAACCTCGTAGTTAACGAACGTTACAAGTAACAACAACATAGACTGTGTGCAACTTACACTTTTCAGGCAGTTGGGCGATGCCTCAAACTGGAGTCCGTAATCTCCCTGGTGTAGGTTTACGGAGAGGATGCGTGTGCACGCCAGGCGTTAGGCCTGTGCGAGTCTGCAGCAGGCTAGTGATGGTGTCTGCACACTGATACAACTCGTCCGACCACTCTCGTCCCGACCTCTAACGTCACTCACCTACGTGTTTCGCTTGCAAATTACCTGCCTTTGTTTACCTGCAAAAGACTTTAAAAGTTTGATATCTCATATAGCGCGCCTGCTTGCTGATGAATTGATCCTGGGAGGTTACTTGTAGAACTTTTTCATGAGGCTGACCAGATGTAATAATTGTGAGAGGGAATTAAAGTATGCAAATAATCGTGTGGCTTCCCAACCTAATCAGTCTAATTATATGTCTTTTGTATCAATAACGTTTCATTACAGAACAATGCATTTCTATCCATAATGCATTCCCAAGATGGTACAAAACAGCATCCCAGGTTTAACTTCGGTTACAGACATGTCATGTTGTGCAGAAGGAACCCATGCCCCCCTATTGTGATTGTCCAGCGGTGCGTTTAGTGCAGTACAGATGACAGAACACGGAGAATCCCGGCGTGAGGAGGCGAGCAGACCCGGAGGTTGATCCGGGACACTCGTGTGGTAACAAAACAATAACGCTCTTCATTCTTTCCTACTGTTTGGGCACTTTCAGGCAACAACGCCCCCTTTGCCTGGCCTCAGGGATCTTCACATATCGTAGATTTAAATGGCGATTAGATGTCCTATATCAAATGACATATTGATAAGTGACCTAAAGAAAAATTGGTAAACATTTTCAGCTGGGTTTAGCATTTTGCTCCGCTTGGATAGGCATGGCAATGACAACGTGTGTGGATCGTCCACCAAGTACCCTCCCCACTTATTCCTGATCTGACCCCACCTATTCATCCATCCAAGAGTGAAGTCAGGACAACCACTTTTCCCCTGGCCACATTTAAAAGACCACTTAAGCCTTGTCGGCCATATTGATTTGACGACATTCCTGCAGTTTTCTGATACGCCGCTGGACGACACTGCACCCTACTAACCTGATTGTCCTGTCTAGGTGTATATACCACAAGCATGACAAAGTAGCACATCGGCCTGTTCCTTTCTTCAAGCTTAGAAAACTTGACTGAGTCTTCACTGTGACAAGCATTATGTCTATCTAAGTTTGGCTACAAAAACTCGAACACTCCCAGGTACGTGTGGGTGTGACAGGTGTAAAAATCACATGCTCTGCCCTTTCCTGGGTTCTGGAATTTCGTTGATAATCACATCGGCTGCTTGTACCTTACACTGGCATGTCTGTTAGCAATGACTCCGAAGCAAAGGAGTTGTGGCGATGATGATGGCCATGGTGGATGGTCACGATTTGGTATGGAATAATGATGTACACTTAGAGCAGCAGACCACATCTGAATGAATATATTGCTTTTCAAAAGAAGTCTAAAGTAAGAGCAACATTAATGATAGACAATGCCATGCACACTCGGTAAAATGTTTTTTCAACCTTTATTTTATTCCTATTGCCCGATATAGCTTTTGATACACCGTGATACCCGACTCATATATCAGGTTCAATCATTCGTTCAACCAGTTATTAAATTAGCAAGTATAATCCAATACACGATGTTACATATTACAAGTATGCAATGAATAAATCACTGCGGATTTCGCCTTTGGGGCATTTTCATTACAGAGAAAAACAACGCCATGTTGGCTTCCCATGATGCACATCGCGGTCATGTGATCAGGTGCCCTACGTCGTCATATGTACACACCACTTACGTTAATACCATTCGTAATAGTGACAACATTATACAACATTGTTATATCCAGACAACCAATTAGATAAAGTCAATGCATTCTATGTACGCTGGTTTACTCGATTTTTTGTTTTCCTTCTTCGTGTTAAATTTTTTAGGCATTCTGATCTCATGATAGTAATATGTATATCGTAGCTCCTCTGATATGAAATACTGTTTTCGTTTTCATCGCAAGGTTCAACCTAATACTATACCCCAAAACACGCATTAGTTTCATTTATACTGACAATGCAAAAGCCCCTATTTTATTTATCATATGTCCATGTGTTACGTATACCATATATTTTATAACAGCTACTTGAAAAAATGACCCTTATGTTAACGTATCATATCCCTTGTTCAGTCCACCAATGTGACAGACTACTTGAACTGCATCGCAGCATCAATGACTCAGAACTGATTCACCATATCAAGACATATTCGTGAAATATATGCGTGATAGTCGACATTGTTATCAACCATTTTACTATTTCTCGTACTTGTATCTTTATCTTTTTTTACCAGTTGTACAGCGGTGTCCGATTTACCATCTTCTGTTTGCTTCTGCAGCGTTCTGGCTTAATTTCTTCCTATGTATTCATTCTGTTGTTTACACATTATAGAGCTAGTTCGGAATGTTTAGCAATATTCCCATTACTAAAATCATATTGCTAAAGAGGTAATGCATCATGAAACTTTCTTTTCCCATGAATACCAGTTATTGTATTCCTAGATCCAGAAAGATTATCTTCTGTCTGAATCTTCAAGATGGTGGCCAGCTCAGGACAGCTCCTTGTCGACGTATCGTCTCAGGTGTTTATCTGCAAAAGAGTCAAAGATGCGCAAAATTACTTAACTTCTTTAAATTTCTCGGAAGCAAGATAGCATGGTTGTGAAAGCATAACCTATCTGGCTATTACAAACATTAGTGTGTTTGTAATGTAAATGCAACTACTAGCGGCTGTATTTTATCAGGTATGTTGTGATGTCAATAAAACCACCACAAGTTTTCTTGTTGACACACTCTTAATTGTATAGGACAAGGGACTAACAGGTGTCAACCATGGGGCATCATCATGATATGATTGTAATTAAAGAAAAGTAGTAGTTATTGCATGTAGCTAAAGACAGGAATAGTTTTGTAGAAGATTTAACATTGTGAAACACCATCATGATAGGATTGAAAGAAATTGGTAAATATTGCATGTAGCTAAAGATAGAAGTGGTTTTTAGAAGATCTAAGATTAGGAGTGTTATAAGCTGACCTCTGCGGTACATCTTGAGAGTGTTCTCCAGCTCGGCCAGAGCGCTCCTGGTGGAGATGGTCTGCAGCATCAGCGTGTTGTAGGTGTCGTGCATGGCTGTGTTGACGTTCGCGTACCAGGCCGGTGCCTGGACCTGTTCACTGGTGCGCTGTTTCTGCAGGTACTGCAGTTCCTCCGTCATCTTGTCCAGGAGCACCACACCCTCATCTGTGGGGGCATCAGATTGTACCATCAGTTTATTGTGTGATAGACAGCTCAAAGAATGAAACATTAGCGATACAGTCATGCGTTGCAAAGGTTTGAACATCAAGGTTTTTGAATCTTTAACCAACAAAGGAGATTTTAGCATAGCATTTTTCCGATGCCATACCATCGACTATACAGATACAGCACCAACTTTTGCCCATATGCGCAGAAAACTGTAGAAAGGACAGGGATTCCCATTACGCACCATTTCTAGGTTCCTTCCCTGGGGTACGGATGAGCTTGGCCAGGTCTTTCTGTCCTTTGTCCTCCAGGTTCTCCTTCTTCACTGCGTGGTACAGAGCTTTGTCTGTCATGTCGTGCAGGAGTTTCAGCATGCGCTCATTCTTGGCGATTCTGATATGGGAACAATGGCAATGAAATCGTTAACAACTGTAGTTAGTGGATGGTATATGGCCTTTGGCAACTAATGAATACCAATGAATTTATTGAGAAATAGTGAAATAGTCTTGGACCTAAAACATTGCTGTGCTTACCTTGCAGCGGCCTCTTTCATTTCTTTCTCCATCTCTGGCGTCACTTTCTGTTTGTCGGAGGTTTTGGTTGACTTGCCCGTGGTCTTGTCCGGAGCGGACAGGTCTTCCCTTGACTTACGGAAGAACCGATCAAGGAAAGACGACCTCTTCCTCCTGTCGATGTCGTCGTCATCCGAATCCGATGATGTTCCTGGTTCGTGACCGGAGTCGACAGACGGCATCTTCATCTTGATCCTCGGGTCGGCGCGTACTTCGTCAGAACTCTGCAGCTTTACGTTCGGTGCAGACATGTTAATGTCACCGCTTTCGACGCTCACGTCGTTGTCGTTGGGTGAATCCAAGTCGGCGGAGGACTTCCTAAAGCTCCAGTCTGGCCTCTTGAAACCCCATTTTGGCGGCCCCTTGAGGTCTGGTCCGTTGCCCTCAAACCTTGGCTTTCGGAAACTGATGTCCGGTGCCGACAAATTTGGCTTCGGTATGTTCACATCCGGCGCCTGCAGGTTCGGTTTCTTCACGTTGAAGTTAGGCCTTTCAAAACTTGGTTTCTTCACGTTGAAGTTAGGCCCCTCAAAACTTGGTTTCTTCACGTTGAAGTTAGGCCCTTCAAAACTTGGTTTCTTCAAGTTAAGTTCGGGTGACTTAAAGCTTGGGAGGCTCCATCGTGATGGCTTGTCACCCTCTGGACCCTCGTAATCAGGAGACTCGACATCGGCATCACCTTTCGAACCCCAATTCGGCGCTTTTATGTCGAGAGATGGTTTCTTTATGTCAGGCCCTTCAAAACTTGGTTTCTTCAAGTTGAGGTTTGGTTTCTTTATGTCAGGCCCTTCAAAACTTGGCAAGTTGAAGTTTGGTTTCTTAAAGCTCCATCGTGATGGCTTGTCGCCCTCTGGACCCTCGTAATCAGGAGACTCGACATTGACACCGGCATCACTTTTTGATTTCCTGAAGCTCCAATTCGGTGCTTTTAGGTCGACAGATGGCTTGGTCCACTTCGGCTTTTCAATGGTCGGCTCCCCACTCCTCCAACGTGACTCCTCCACGCCATCTACATCAAGAGGCTCGAAGCTCACGTGGCCCTTCTTGGGTTTGCGCATGCGTAGGTCGGGCTCGGATCCGGCAAACTGCGGCTGGGTGGGCAGGTCTTGGTCGGAGATACTAGAAGATGATCCCTGCCAACCCTTCTTCTTCCCTCCGAACTTCTCGTCCATGTAGTCCTTGACCTTTTCGGTGAAGGTGCGTTTGCGAGGGAGCTCACCGGTGGAGACAGACAGTCCCTCGCGGTTTAGGGAGGGGTTGTTGGAGTTGTCGCTGGAGCGAGGAGACGGGCGGGAGAATGGCGACGACCCCTCGGAGAACCCAGGCGGCGGTGCGGAGTGAGCCTCGTCTGCATACCTGGGAGTTTCGACGGAAGGTCCGGGGCCGAGATGTCGCGGCCTCTCGCTGGAGAACTCGGGTAGTCGGGCGGAGTGAGCTTCATCTGCAGACCGAGGGACTTCTACCGAGGAGTCGCGAGAAGGAAAGCTCGGTTCTTTGCCGGAGCGGGCTTCGTCAGCGGATTTCGGGAACGTCATGTACCCATTTGTTTGCCTCCCGTCCTCTTCCCCTGTAAAGTTTAGATTTGAACAATGTATGTGATACAACACAAACAATGTTAACACAATCTTAACACAAAAACAGATCATATGGGTTACGAAAGGCGATGACATGGCGTAGGGTCAAAACATTCCTTTCGGAAATTTACTATTGGTGCTGATAAACGGGGGAGAAGGGGATGGGAGAACTAAGCAGACTATGTTGCAGGGATCTCACCAGAGTTACATGCAGAAAGATACTAGTAACAAGACCAACATACTAGGCACATCTCCTGGCTGTGGTCCGGTCGGCTGTGTCCTCTTCCCGTCCATGTACTTCAACAGGTGATCTTGGTCGCTTTCTTCCAGCGCAAACTTCAGGATGTCGTACCCCTGGTCATCTCTGTAATAACAGATGGTTGTGGGAAGATCAGGGTTGATCTCAACACTATGGAAGTCTATGTGAAGCACTATGTGGTTGTAATGATCCTAGATAAGCCTTTGCCATCGGCATCATTCAAGGATAATGCGTACCTTTCGGGGAGGACATCCAAAAGTCGCTCGTTGACCCTCTCGCGCTCTCCCGGCGGCAGCATCCTGTCCATGTCGTCCAGGTCAAACACCCTGTTCTGGTGGAACAGGCCGAAGAGCGTGAGGGGCTGCATCTCGCTCACGATCCGCTCGCGGCGCTGTTCCAGACGGTCCTGTAGTGCCGGGCTCATTTTGTTCTTGGACAGGGGGATCTGTAGGGTGAAGGTTGGTACTTGTCAGTCTTACATGTAGACATGTAGAATCTCAATAGAAAAAAATGTCATTGCCTGAGATGTTGACAAAGAATTTGACTGACCTGCATATTCATCAACATTAAAGATCTGAGATGTTATTCTCAATCATGTATAGAAGAACAATTTTAAAAGGAACTGGACAGGCTCTGAAGGTAAATAATTCATGTGTTAACTTAGGTACTTAGGTACAAATTAGCTCTCTCTACGATACTTTCATTTCCCCCACGTATTTTTGTACAGTTGGTGTTAAAGTGTTATAAGCAATAGCAATAAAACCATACAACGTACCGTGCCGATCAACTTCGTTATTGGTTCTGGAGAAGTTGGGTACAGCGGGTCGTACTCTGTGGGGATTGAAGAGTAACAAATTACTGGCTGTACAGTCATCAATCAACTAACCAACCAACCAACCAACCAATCAACCAACCAACCAACCAACCAACCAACCATCCAAGCAACCAACCAATCATCCAAGCAACCAACCAACAATCCAAGCAACCGACCATCCAAGCTACAAAGTCCACACAGCCAAACTTCACAAAGGTACACTGGCTAGACCAGCAACGTTTGCACTTGCTGCTAAAACCACACCAACTTAATGCCCGCGTAGAGCTAGCTCTTTACCCTTGTCGGCATGGGGCGATCCCACGCCAGGATCTATAAAAGAGAGAAACAGTTTATTGTTACACCAGCCCATTAAGTTATTAAACACGCAGCCCAATAGGAGCTGAATATACACTTCATTGAAGCATCAACCACAGCAAGTATAGGTAGGCCGCAGTGAATCTTATCATGACAACACAATATAAGATGGAGACCCAGATACGTTGTATTCAAAATCCTTGCGAAAATACCGTAGTTTAATATTAACAATAACATAGAATCTTCATTTACGTAGTTATGAAATAAATCATCGATACCTGTGGTTGCTACTTGAACTCTGAGACTACAAAAAGTCTCAGAGAAAAGTTATCCTACATAAAGATATTGTAAAGAGTGCACGTGTATCAACACGTGTATCGTAGATCTCCTCCCCCACCCCGCACCTTTCTCCAACAGTTCCTTGAGTTGCGGCTGATGATGCTCGTTCAGGGCAAACGTGAAGACGTTGAAGGCCTCGTCTCCCTTGCTGGGCAGCTCGTCCAGGACCTTCTCGTTCAGCTGCAGCCGTTCCTTGTGCGGTAGGATGTCGTCCAGTTGGTCAGACGTCAGGATGCCGTTTTGGAACAGCAGTCCAAACACCGGCAGGGGCTGCATCTCCTTCACCAGCGGCTCGCGGGCCTCCTCCAGCTTCTTCTTTATCCGGTCCCTCATGTCTCTAGCTGTTCTGTTGACTTTTTTTCTGAAATCAGAGCGCAGCGCCAACGTCTGGTCAACCAATCTTCAGTAATTGTGCATTGTCAACTAGGTACTTTGGAGGGCAGGGGTTCTGTTATTATGCATTTATACACTTAATTAAGTACTCAACAAATGATGTGTGTCTGTCTGTCTATCTGTCTATGTGTTTGAATGTGTTCAATATGTGTGTGTGTGTGTGTGTGTGTGTGTGTGTGTGTGTGTGTTTGTGTTTGTGTGTGTGTGCGTACATGTGTGTGTGTGTATTTAAATGAGCCATATCCTGAACTGCAATCAGAATATTCAACTGGTCAACTCGGCCCACACCCCTGGTCAACTCGGCCCACTCCCCTAGTCAACTCGGCCCACCGCCCAGAACCTGTAAATAATTAGTTTGGCCAACCTTATGTTTCTGTTGCTCTTAGTCTTAGTTGTTGACGGACTTGTTGACGAACTTGCATAAACTTGTGGATATTTTGGGATCCATATTTTTGACCACCGCACGCCATGTGCCGACCGCATGGCACTCGTATTTAGCTTTTGTTCTTATTTTTAGTAAATTCTTGTTTCTTGACGATAATACGTGATAACTTGATAGACCGTTTGTACGATTGCTATAGTACAAGTAATGTAAGTTAAGTGTGAACGTTATTGACTAAGGAGTAGCGCCAGTTCTCATGATTCGCTATACCTGTGGAAAAAGAAAAGAATACTGATTAAAGTTCAGTGACTTCCCTACACAAGGCCTCGGGAAATGGGCCGAGTTGACCAGGCAGATGGGCCGAGTTGACTGGGCCGAGTTGGTAATGGTCCATGGCCAAGTCGTCGACATTCATTCACTGTCAGTAGCCTGACTTCAAGTTAGCAGCAAATGTTAAACGTTATGTTTGTTGTGATGTGACGTGACGTGATGTGACGTGACAACAAAGGTAATATTTTGTTGATTCTAGATCATTTCCTTCGCGATTACAGACATCATTTGTAAGAGTTGTGACATTTTCCAAACACCTGCGGTATGTTCTGTCTCGCCGGCACACACATCAACACAATGATCAACAATTTTGACAAACCTCTTCGCTTTCTGTCAAATCTAACAGGTGTCACAACATTCTGTGCGATTGACTTGTGAGTAAACAAAGCAGCAGGCTAGTATTAGAAGACAGACAAACTCTGACCCGAACGAGACGAATGACAAGTTTTCACACATGACTGGGCCGCCACAGCCGCCATATTGGCCCTAACTTGTCATTTGAGTTAACCCCTTCAACACCATCACAAAACTTAAACTCATAATCACTACCCAGTCATACATGTGTTACCACTCGATATAGTGCGATACATATCCTCGCGTATACTACATACCTAAGTACAGCAAAGAATGGGAATGTGCTTACAGTTTCCAGTTGTTTGTTGATTATGTTGAGACCTGCTCCCGAGCACGACCCAGTGTAAATCTATGCAAAGCAACCCACCAAGCAGGTCGGACGACTTGAAGTGCCCCCACGCCCCCTACAGACAATGATGGTAACGCCTCGGTGACCCAGTCGAAAAAAAATACAAACTTATCAGATACTGTATAATGTAAATAAAGACAGCTGTGCCTGTTCAACGTGCTCGGTGTACCAAACTTTGACATTGCTGTTGAGTGTTAGACCATGGAGTTAAATGGTTAGACCGTGCCTGGAACAGGTTGGGAAGGGCTATCATGTTTCTTATGGCGTAAATTAACACACATTTAAAGGGGGAGGGGGGTGGGGCGAGGAACGTAGTGTAGGGGTTATTACGGGTGAATGCACTGGAATCTGAGACCTTTTGCGTACTATGAATTATAATGTGACCACTATTGTGGATTTGTAGTCATGGTGAAGAGCTCTACTGTCTGGAAATCATACTTGAGTCAAGGGAAGTGAAACATCCCTGTAATTTGACTGACATCCAGTCGAGTAGCATCAGGACAGATGGTCACGGATGATAAGAAAACTATTACAATGAACCTAAAAGTAAGCAAAGTACGTTGATGCAATCAGGCTTCTCTTGTGTAAGGTTTACCTGGGGGTATTTAATTTTTTTCTAATCACAGAAATCGTACAATAGGGGTGCGATTGGGACTGGAATGCGCTCCAAGTGGCAGGTTTTGTAATGCAAATTTTGAAGTAGTCTAGTAATTGGCCCAACAGCCTACCGCATGTTTATTCACAGTTTGACTGAATGACTATATCTATAAGTAACCTACCGGTGGTTTTGTTTTGTAAATATTCCCTTATCACCCACGCCACACCCATTGAAAACAATGGAAACACACGTATTTATACATTACAGTAATTTTAATTCTCAACTCCTATTCATTACAGTATAAAAGAAACAACGTGAATTCACAGTTGGAATATTAACTGCTTCAATATCAATATAAATCCGTTGACTTCTCTTCCATTGCCAAAAGCTTTATTAAAGCTAACGTGGCATATATACTACTTCTGTTTCCTTATCTCTTTTTTTGTTGGAATGGCACTTAAAAACCTTAAGTCACCAGATTTACTCGTTCTGTACTGCCTTCCTCTTAATCACCACAACAACCAAAGAAAGTAAAATCTTCTATTAATAAGGAAAACTACTATCGCCTGTATACTTTCTGTACATTGTTTGCAAGAGAAACACATTTGCCAAAAATATAAGGGCATGTGTTACCCTGAGTTTAGAATGCAGGAAAAAAACATCTCATTCGCTATCTTCAAACTAATCATACTGGTACCTCTAGATTATCATTGGCTAGCCTCAGTCTCCCTGATGCAATGTCTACGAAAATGCTTCCCTCCTTCACCGTTCTTGATTATGATGTCATTTTTTCTGCACTTTGGAAATTTCAGAAACCAACTCTCGCCTCCAAACTGATCATGAAATGATGTTATTGAAGTTCGCAAATAAACTTGTATACAAAATGACGATACACTTAGCTTATCAGGATTAGTATACCACAGACACATTTTATAACTGAAGTCAATTGAAACCCCTAAGGGCGAAATGGACAAATAATATTACTATACATATATCGAATTATTCTAACTGAATGGCACGGCACCTTTTGTCCACAATCGTGTCTGTGTTGTCCAGTTCCTCTTTATGTAGTCAGGAAACTCTTATCATTGGTAGTGGTGAAGGGAAATAGTACTTTTGTGAGTATGGTTATGTACAATGATTATATGTGTGTATATCACCATAGATCGGGTAACTACATGTTCCCTTCCTTAGCCTGAATTTTGAGAGGCTACAGATAATCAATATGAGAAGATATTGCCGCTAAAACACCAGCGGTGGTCTTTGGTAGAACAGTGGCCCTGCTGTTCAGTGCTGGTGACCATCTCCTTCTTTGCGCCTGGCCAGGTACGCTGTCTTCAGCTGGTTATCTGGGAAAAGACACAAGAAATTGATAATGTATTGTAAACTTTGCTAAGACTTTGCTAAGACTAGATGAAATAAATAAATAAATAAATAAACTAGAGCGGTAGATTATACATAGAGGAAGCTGGGATTTTTCTATAGCCACAACCCTGACCAGTTAGGCAAAACCTACAACCCTTTTCATACAGCAGTTGAGGAAAACGTTGCAGATAAGGCTGGTTTGTGATTTGCACATTAAAGCACCTACGCATGTCCCATTCGCAACATTACCCAAGCTACCTTGTGTCAAAATGGCGGATCGCACCAGGCAGTACGTACGATCACTCACCTCATCGTAACCTTTTCTTTGCCTCCTTTAAACCTTGTGGGTAAATCAGACGGAAAATAAGAATCTGATTTGTAGTAAAAATAGTCCTTTCTAGTTTCTACCTGATACTTGAAGGAGCGTAAAGTGCCATGATATCTTTATGGTTTGATATATGAATCATGCCATGAGTAGGATAAATAAAATTTGACTACGTCTGGTGAAATCGGGCTTTAACAAGTTTCGCTTTGGATCCTTTTTGTATACTGTCTACATTTGATCATACATGTAACAAGTTGCAGTTTGTTTCTATGAAGCAGTAAAAAAACAACGACTTGTTCGACGTATAAACGTGTATCTGAAGAACAGATCAACACATTTATCAATCTTACTTTTACGCAGTGTTGTTCTGTGTGTGCTTTTTTTAACTTAATGAAAATAACGGCTTTCTCTTCTTTACCTTTCTTGTACTCCTCCATAGCCTTGCTCAGGTCGTTGAGAGAAGACTTCATGTGGACCAGGTGTACGATGAGTGTGTTGTAGGTGTCCCGCATGGCCGTGTTGACGTTCATGTACCAGGGTCCCGGCTGCTTGTTGAACACGCCCGGCCTCTGCTTGTACAAGTCCTGAAGTTCGTCTGACAGCTTGTCTATCAATATGTCTCCTCCTGGTCAAGGAAAAGATGGAAACAGAACCAGCCCTTAAGTATTTGTTCAAAAATTGTTACCAGCGAAAATCTAAAAGAATATGCAATATGGAACTTTACCGTCAACATATTTCTTTTATGACGGAAAATGAAAAAGAGTCAGTTGCACTCTAGAATGTTTGTATATTTGTCCATTCATTTCATGACTACAGTCACCTGGCCCATATATACACATACAGAGAAAGAAGAAGAAGAATACATAACAACACAAACGATATACCTGAAATGTGGAAAAGTGCTTACATATTTGGCAGCAAGGTAAGTAGACAGTAAAAGAGGATCATATTTAAGATTCTCGACTCAAATCGTAGAGTACTTGTAGCTCATGAAAGCCTTTACAGTTTGAACTTCCTGTAGATGTTATGAAAGTTTGTTGCAAACAACTACAAGTCTACAACAAAGTTTTGAATGAAGTATCATAAGAAATAATGTAAGGTGTGTCAGGCTGAAATAAAGTTCTAAACGGGAACTTTTCGGCTCCAGATGTCTTACTGAGGGACGACTGCGTACGTGTGCGAGATGTCGGTTAGCTGAGGAATGAATCCCCTCGAATTTATACTACAAGTCTACAACAAAGTTATGAATGAAGTATCATAAGAAATAATGTAAGGTCTCGTCAACCGACCTGGCCGCACGGTGGTCCCAGTCTGTACCAGCTCCGCCAGGTCCTTGTCCGCCGGATCCTCCAGTTTCTCACACTTACAGGCGTGACTGAGCGTGCGGTCAGACAGCTGCTTCATCACCCGCAGCAGCCGCTCGCTCTTAGCGATCCGCTGAGCTGCCTCCTTCATCTGCCGCTCCGTCTCCGGCGTGATGTTATCCATGGTGGTGGGCAGGACCTGTTTCAACACACGGCATCATCAGAAAACAGACCTGCCATAGGATGCATGTTGTAGTTGAAACAAAACTAGAAAGATAACATTGGTAAAGCAAATTCATATTAATGTTTACCTTCACATGGTCTATCCTAACACACTACTGCTATGTTTATTGTTACTCAAACACATTCATATATGATATAATCATATATGGTGAGCAGTCTCTCCAGCTCTGTCCTGCTACAAAAATGTAACCCAACACCACAGGGTGTCTACTACAGTACCAGGAGTACTAGTTACCATGGTGACAGACGTCTGGTCCAGGTCATTGACTTTATTTTTTTTGGAACGGAAGAAGAAGAGGAGGAAGAAGAAGAAGAAACAGAGCAAAAACAATATGTTGATAACAAACACACACTACAACCAATCAATTTGGATGCCTCTTGTTTATCCTACTTATTTCTTCAAAGACACTGAATTTGTGAGGAATAATGACAAAAAAAGACAATACAGAAAAACATCGTCACCTTAATGGGCCTGCCGTAGACCTGGTCCACAATGACAGGGGGTGAGTCTGTATTCCGGCGCCTGCGCTCTTTGCCGTTATTCTTCCTCAGGTCTGACAGTGAATTGAGGGTCTTGTAGACATCCTGACTGACTCCCAGCTTCTTCTTCGGGCCGCTGGGCAGGGCGACGACGGGACTGTACTCCGCTGGCGATGTGCCCGCCACCAAGGCGTTGTACTGAACACGGGAAAACGACGAAGAAAAAAATCCAGTTAAACATGTTGCCCCACCAACAGACAACCATATATATAGGGACAATTGCAATGTCATATAACTATGTATTTGCCATACATTGTACCGTGTACAACTGTCGTGCAATAAAGTTCTTCATATAGCTGCGCAGTCGATGTAACGATTGTTCTTTACGAAGGCCCACAACGACACTGCGCGACACCGCTCTCTCTGGGCTTTGGAAGAGGTGTCGCGCAGGCATAGCCCTTCGCAGCGCTCTAGATCTCTCTCCGGACTTTGGAAGGTGTCGCGCAGTGTCGTTGTGGGCCTTTGTAGTTCTTAGTCAAAATTGGTAACACATACTGATAACACTTTAGAACTATATATTTTTTTATTATTCAGAAACAACAAAAACAGTACAGGACGCAGAGGGGCCGACTCAAGTTAATAACTTATATTAGAGCCACCTCTGGACAAAATACAGAATTAACATGTCAACTAAGAATAACAAATACAAAAGTGAAATAAATATACAAATGAATATACAGGCCTTCTTTGTAGTGGGAATAAGATCTAGATAAACGTATTAAATTATAAACGGCAAATAATACAATATAACAATGTTCAAACAAGCGCAAGTCTACTTCCCTCACCCCATAGCGAACCAGACATGAAGACACTGACACCGAAAGGAAAAAGGAGGATCAAGAATTGAAACGATTGGAATCAGTAATAAAATTTTGGGTGATAGCCAGGATTTTGGAGTTGACCGAGAAGGAAAACAGAGGGCTACCTCTGAGTAGTAGGGAGATTATTATATTTGCACATTAGGAACATTGTATTACCTCAGCTGACTCCATCATCATCGGTGGGAAGTCCTCAGAGATGTAACTCTCTGGTGTGGATCGTTTGGACGAGTTGGTGATGGATGAAGGCGGAGGTGGAGGTGCATGGGTGCTGGGTGCGCTCCTCGCGTTCAGCTTGGGATAGTCAACAATAATGCCGTAGTCAGTTGGGGGCATGGGGCGCTGGGGCGGTGCACTGTTAAAGGATGGCGCCGTGCTTTTAACAACCGGCTCCGCTTCCGCGATGGTCGCGGGCTTTCCCGGCGGGGACGGTGGAGGAACACGGTCACTGGGGACGTTCTTAATAGTAACGAGTTCTGGATAGTCGAAGATGACGCCGTAGTCGTTTTCTTTTGGGGGTGACGGGGCTCTGTTTACAGGCGGCGCTTCCTTGATAGCCTCCTCCCTGTGTAGGGGAGGTGGGGAGGGCGGTGGATAGTCGTACTGGACCAGGTGGACCTCTCCTGGGGTTTCCTCTTCAACCAGCTCGTACTCTATTCCGTAAATCTCACCATACTCGATACCCTCGTCTTCTGTAGGGCTGCAGGAAAATAGTTTAACATTTATTAGTGTTACGACATTGTTAGCAATGATTAAACATTTATGAGCTTAGCCAAAATGGGATTATAAATCGATTGTTCACTTTCTGTAATCTTAACGGTACACTGTACCTGGATGAAGGACTGGTGTCCACTTGCTTGTGCGGAGAGGGAACTCTGACAGGTGCTAGTATGACACGCGGTGGTGACGGCGAAGGCGAACGAGCCCTTGCCGGTGGGGATGGCGAACGGGCCCGAGGCGGTGGGGATTGGGAGCGAGCCCTTGCCGGTGGGGATGGTGAGCGAGCCTTTGGCGGTGGGGATGGCGAACGGGCTCTTGGCGGTGAAGGAGGGGGAGACGCTTCTGCGATTGGCGAGACTGGTCTCATTTTCTGCGGTGTTACTGGTGGAGACGGCGCCCTGTACGGAGGTGGCGAAGGGATCCTCTCTTCTCGTGGTGGTGAGGGAGCTTTGGTTCTGGACGTCTGTCCGAATATCTTGCCGATTTCTTCTATTTTCGAAGGTGGTATGCGTTTGGGAGATTGCGGTGTGGAGACGTCTACGCCTTCATCTGTGTCTTCCGACCCTCTGCGTTCCGAACTTTTCACAGAGTCGCCGTTACTTCCTGGGGACGAACTATTCGACTCTGCCACAAGCTTTATACTGTTTTCTTCATCGTCACGCTTCAGACTCTTCTTCCTCTCCTGCATCTTCAGTCGAATTTCCTCCGCCTTTCGTTTCCTGTCGTCCAGCATCTTACCAACCGTCACAGGCTTTTCCTCCACTTCCATTTCCTCATCCTCAAACACCAGTTCAACTGTTGGACGCGAGGGGGACCCCGGAGGGCTCTTGGGACTGTCCAGTAGAACTGGAGGGGGTGAACTGGACGGAGAGTCTAGCTCTACGCCATACGTTTTAGGACTAAAGGTCAACTCTGGGGGAGGACTTTTTTGCTTCTTTCCTGCCTTCAGTTTAGGAGTAGCTTCTGGTGGCGGACTTGGTGTTTTCATCACAACTTCTGGTGTGGGACTGGGCGTTTTCTGGACAACCTTGGGTGGAGGACTCGGCGTTTTCTCGACAACTTTGGGTGGAGGACTGGGTGTTTTTACGTCCACCTCGGGTGGGGGGCTGTCTGGTTTCATGATGAATGCGCTTCGTTCGGGGATAGATTTTCTATTGACGTCTTTCGCCAATGTCGGCAACTTCTCCGTTTTGGTCTCCTCCGTTTCTATCAGTTTCTCCACCGGGGGCACGGCTTGCGATTTCCTCACGGGCGGAGGGGTTTTCCCAACACCGACATCTTTCATCGTCTTCTTTTCCTTCTCCGTTGCAATCGCCTTCTCTTTCAGTTCTCTTTCTTTAGCTTTCCTTTTCTGTTCCTCCAGGCGCACATCGGGCACACTCTCCGCGGCGCCGTATTTCTCCTGCAGTTCCCGCCGTTTTGTGGCGGGAGACTTCTCGGAAACTGTGCTCGGCTTCCACTTTTTCTTGGGAGCGGTTTCCACAGGTTCTTTTTTCCCCTCGGGAAGTTTCGCCGGGGAATATTCTGGATAGAAAACGTAAGCAGAGACATCGTATGAGAACGTGTACATGTAGAACTCTTTTTGTCCATCTCTGATATGATATCATAAAGAATGCTTTTTATTTCCTTCACATTACTGTGCAAACATAGGCTACAACTTGTGTTTGATAATGTGTTAGATTGCTTTGCAATATTTGACGTATTTATCCTTAGATGTATTAAGCGTTTTCGACCTTACACGCTATAATGATGGGGTCTTGTACAGAAGCTCTTTCTTCCTTTAAGAGAGAGATAAAGTTTCCCCAGCCTCACCAAAGATGTAGTTTGGGGTGATGTAATATATGACGCCTATATCTATCCTTCTATAGGAGCATAACATGGACGTCTTATTATGGATAAGTCAAGTAGGATATCTGAAGCCCCTGTCACACATTCAGAACCTCCCCCCGACCACCAGCTAACCAAGGTTGGCTGAAGTTCGGGAACAGTCTGACCAGGGCTTACAAGAAAAGCCTACCTGTTCCCGTCCACCTGCCCGGCTCCATGACCCGTGCCAGCTCCAGCTGGTCCGAGTCCCTCAGCGCGTCACAGAACGTGTTGTAGTTGTGCGACCCTTTGGTCAGCAGCATGTCCACGAAACGGGAGTTCCTGGTGAAGCGGAACGGCATCTTCCGCAGTTCGTCAGCCTGGGACTGCGTGAACTCACCTTCCTGTTAGAAAAAAAAAAAAAAACAACGTTCGTTTGGGTTGAGTTCTGCCGGCCTTACTCTGCACATGGCTAACACCTCACGATAACTACTACTATTTCGTGAAGTATTGATTATGACTATTGGGTCTTTATTTGAATCCATAATTAGATTCATTACACTGTTTACTAAAACTGTACTGTAAAAATATTCATAACGCTGGGCATCAGCCTATAGAGCCTGGTATAAAATGATAAGCGGGCTTATGGTGTCCATAAATTGTCCACGATTACCTTCACCACCTTTTGGTTTAACCCCATACCCGCTTTTGGTCTAAGAACAAACCATCAGACAGCATCCTTATATATTGTTCCTAGAACTGAACATTCAAGTATTGTTCTTATGACCCTGGTCTTCTTGGATACCACTGACTGGTTTTTCTACACACGTGTTATCACCCATGCCTACGTACCTTGACCATGTGGTCTAAGACGGAGTCGAGTTGTATGGAGTCTACTATAGCGGGTCTGTTGGCGAAGATAAGCTGCCGCTGTTTCACCTTCATCCCCGTCCGAATCATCGTCAGTTTGCGAGCATCTATGGAAGACCGTCGCCGCTACAGAGTGGAAGAATATCTTTAGGACACGTGTTTTTCCAACGCGCAAAATAGGCTATATATGTCCTAACTCATGATATTGAGCATGAGATCTAGTTATGATAACATGGCAGCGAGAAAACATACAGTAATCTGCTAGATGTTCTGTAACAAAACAAGCATGTAATATTTTTTCTCCTATATATATATATATATATATATATATATATATATATATATATATATATATATATATATATATATATATATATACTCATGCTCATATATATATATACGCCCACCATTTCTTCATTTTGTTCTCAATGCAGCACACTTACGTATAAATTAAATACGTACCCTCACTACTCCCTTTTTCTCATAAACATACCAACACGTATATGCAATAGCACTTGACCCACCCGTAGGTCTTCATTGTCTCGCTCCACGTTTTTCCAGTCCCTCTCCTGGCGGGGCGGGGTGGCGCTGAACTCGCTGAGTTTTCTCTTCGCCGCCGTCTCGCCGTCCTCGCTGCTCTGACTTGCCGGCCTCTCTTTGCTTATACTCGATGGTCTCGATGATGGCCTACAGACAGAAACACCACGATCTATGAGTGAACTAGGCTGCCTTTAGGTTTAAGCAAATACTTAAAAACAATTCAATGATTGACCTTGATCCTTGCTGGCTGGGCTATTGGTTACCATTGCCACATTTGCTCTGGCGCTCATGGCAGATAAACTACATATACCTTGCACGTTTAGATTTCAGCCCGTGTTGAAGCCTTGTATCTTCGCATTTGATGTGTAGTTTTCCTATTTAGGAACAGTGTATTTCTATTACTGCCTACTCGTAGTTACCTGGACCCGGCGCTACGCTCTGGTGTGGCCGTACTCTTCCAGCCGGGTCCCGGGCTCACTGGCTCTTTCTTCCCATCATGCGACAGGTTCTCCTTGGAGCCGAACACCGACTCAAACGCGGACTTAGCCGCTCCCATGGAATCACGGGACATTTTTGCTGGAGTCTTATCCATACCTAAGAATAGATCACACATATTGTTATCTCTGTTTTTTATTGTTATTGTTACAGCTCATATTTATTTAATAAGAGCAGCTTTAATCTGTAAGTTGATAAAATACGCCACAAAGCGGAATGTCAATGATTTTAGAATCAGGATCGTGGTGCTTGCTCTCGACACAGAGCCCCATTGATAGATAAAATGGTACTAATTGCAAACGCGGAGGAGTGCAGACATACCTGTGTCAGACTCCCGTCGGTATTTGTTAGGTTTGATGTCCCCTTCTAACACCTCCACCAGCTGGCTTTGCCCATTCCCCCGGAGCGCGTAGATAAACATTTTGTAGGCTGAGTCAGGTCTGGAAAAAAAAACGTACAACACGAGTTTTAAATTAAAACAAAAGTAACACTCAGGAGGTTGTGGTAAGGTTAGATATGCTTAATTTGTAAAGAACTTTCATGTTCTGCTCAAAACAGTCATTAATTAATTCCTGTATTTATGTTTAACGTCTCCCCGCACGTCCGACTTGGGGACCCCCCATTTCAGCACCAAGGACATCGCCCGGTGGCGGACGGACAAGCAGGGGCGCCTGGCGGCCTGGAGTCAGCCGCTCGCTCCGATGTCCCCTACGGGAAGAAGGGGGAGGAGGGCGCATGCTGACCTGTCCGGTAAGATGTCCACCAGTCTCTCGTTGACCTTCTTCTGGTCAGCAGGAGACAGGATGCCGTCCACCATGTCACGTGACAGGATGTTGTTCTGGATGAGCAGGCCGAACAGCGGCAGCGGCTGCATCTCCGACACCAGCGTCGCCTTGTGCTTCGTCAGCTGCTCACGTGACTCGGGCCGCATGGAAGACCTGCTGCCCATGCGCGAGATCTGCTCCAAGACATAGACAAGGAAAGGCGTGATCAAAGGGTCAGCTTTATCTGTCTCTTGTTTCGTACCTAAATATAACAGCCTGCACTTGAAGATTTTTTTATTTTTTTATTTATTTTTTAAATTTTTATTTCAACTTTATTTAAAAAAAAACAGACATATTGGTACATTATACAGTCATCTGCGACATATAACGGTACATTAGATGTCATTGATGAATATTAGGAAGTAAGGCTAATATAACTGGGCTAAGACGTGAACTACTGATACTTGATGCACTTGAAGATTAGTGGAAACGGTTCAGGCAGTGTATGAATGGACATACATTTATTGTATGAATGAACATACATTTATATCATATTCATAGGGCAACATGAATAGGGGAGGGATTCAATTACAGATACAAAGACGCAACGTCCCAGAAAACAAGTCTACTGAAACTTAGAACATATCACGTCCTTCCTTCCCAGTACTAGCAACAGGCCCCAAAGTATTACTGTATGTGTGGAGTACGTACATGGTGACTTCACAGGCAACCAGTTATGGGCCCAGTTATGACAGTGTACAACAATGACACGTACCTGTCGGGTAAGCTGTCCAATCTTCTTCTTCGGTGATTTTTTCTTATCCTTCTCATCTTCTTCCTCCTTCTTCTCATTAGGATCTTCTTTACCTATAAGAACGGAACAGCTTTAGTTTCAGTCATTTATGCAGATGAACGTTATGAAAATGGAAATTTAGTAATAAATTGCTAGCATGTTATGTTACCAACAAAAGAGCGTCAAATAGCAGCGTTCGTACAGTATCCATAGATCAGTTAGATGACAGGAGAAGAAACATACCTTCAGGGTCGAGGAGATAAGCTAGATGTCCCTGTAGACTCGCTTCCAGGCCCTCTCCCAGGACAGTGAAAGCAGCGTCGCCTCGCGTCGGGATTATGTCTAACAGCCTGAACATTGGTGGGCGGTGGAGGTTAGTAAGGATACCTACACGTAGACTCTCATTTTCCATTCATGTTTAGTTTTTCTTTGTATTGTGACATCCGCTTAGAACTATAAGGTGTTTGAGGACAACTTGGCTTTCGCTTTGTTGAAAATATAGGACACTTACTTCTCATTCAAGTCTTTTCTCTCGTCGTCAGGCAGGATCTTATCTAAGTGCGCAGGCGTGAGCACGTTGTTCTCGATGAGAGAGCCGAACATGGGGAGGGGCTTCACCTCACCAACCAGCACAGCACGGTGGTGCGCCAGCTTGGCCTTCACACGAGGCCGCATGGTGGCGCTCCTGGAGAGAACTTGGAAGATAAAGTCTGGAAGAGACGGTGTCAATAAATATTTCATCTTCATCAGGTTTACAGGTGGTGCTTGATGGTATAGAGAACAACATGCAATGTTCTAACAAAGAACGCGGTATATAACTGTGTTTTCGGGTGGACATTGAAAAGGGATGTCAACATTTCCTTTGAAAATGTGTTGAATCTCATTTGTGAAAAAAATATTCATAACATTATTCATAAACGCCAAAATACATAACATTATGTATGATTACTATTAGCATGGATTTGCTCTGTTGAGGTATTCTTTCTTACATGTATGTGTGATCTTTCAATTGAAATCTGCAAAAAGTTCACGAAAGAGAAAGTTCCAAGACTCATAAGCTTTTAAATTACAACGAAAATGCCCCTCATGATATGATTTGTTATGATGAAGTTGTTTGTTTCCAGTATCATCTGATGTTCGGGATGGGAGCTGTTGACAGCAATGATTGGTGGGAGGGGACGTCAAAACACTAATCAGATCAAGTGACTTATTGCTGTCTAGTACATGTATGAGACTACCCAGACTACACAGTCCTCCACTCTTCATACGTAATAGAAAGATCAGACTAGGAAATCTCATTCCACTAATTCATTAACAAACACCATGGATTAAAAACATTCCTGAGACATCTCGGCTACAATCTTTCCTTCACCACTGCATCCATGCATGCAATCCAGCCTGGCGAGGTTTAGGATTGACAGACAATTACAGAGTACGCCATTGTTTGTACCGCCACACAAGCCCAATCCCCTGGTACTCATATAGAACTCAATTGAAAGAAGGTTGCTAGAATGACAAAAAGAACAACAGTAGAGATAAAACTACGCTTAAACTCAACTAATGAGGACACAGTCCAATCTCTTTATACAAATGAGTTCTCTCGTGATTATAATTCTCAATACAATGTTTTACAGATACCTTGATCTCTTGGCTTTTAGGCCAGGTACCGACGCTAGAGTTGCGACAACAGAACAAAATGGCGGCTGGATATAAGTTGACAGAGATGCCAGTCAAACAGAGGGCACGGTTCATAGGGCAGGCTTTTCGCACCATAATTATGTAGTGAGATCGTCTACCGAGAATGTGCCGGAGGCGAAAGGTGTTTGAGGACATGTTCTTAAATTTCTGCCTGTTTACCTGTTTAGAAGACTTGTCATTTGATGTGCTTTTTTTGGAAGGCGTCCGGAGAAAGTGGAATGCGCTTGTGTCAACAGATAGTTGAATTGTCAGTATCAAAATCATATATCGGATTTCGGTGTATGTTTTCTGTGGATGTCAACTTGTGTGACCCAGTTTTGATTGATGTAGAGATGTTTGGCTGACTTGGTTAGCAGTACTAGTGTTGTTCTACAGTTATATGGTGAGGCACACTCCCTGGGGGGCGCTGATTTTGGAAAATGATTTCTTCGAAATCAGGAACCTTCCCAGAAACTAACACAAAGACAGCTGGGATGTTTAACATGTGGGTGTGTATTGGGGTGGGGATGTTTTGTCAACGTAAAGCCCCTGTCACACATAGCCGAATGTGGACTCCCGAACACTGCCGAACTTCCCCCAACCATGGTTAGGAGTAGGTCCGGAGCGAGGTCGGCTGTGGTTGACTGGTGTTCAGCCGAATGTTTCAAAATGTTTGAAACATTCGGGTGTGGACGGGAGGCTCGGCCATGGTTGGCTGGTGTTCGGGAGTAGGTCATTAGTGGTCAGCAGTCAAATTTGACTGAAATTTAACTAAAATTTGACATCGAAAGGTAGGCGTGGCCTAAATCTGGTCAGACTGCTCCCGGACTTCACCCAAACTTGGTTGGCTGGTGTTCGGGGGAAGGTTCCGAATGTGTGACATGGGCTAACAGTGACGCGAAAACTGGTTACCGGTATTATGAAAAAAATGAATAGACGAAAGTCCGTCCGTAGTCGAATTTTTTTTCGTGGGGTATAACATAATCATAAAGTTAGCGTTATGTCAAACGCTTGTATATATTTCTTGGAATGCTATTTACAAAATATTGCCACCCCCACCCCCTCGTAGAACACACACAGACAAAGGCCTCCCACCATTATCACACACAGAAATGTGTATGTCAACTGAAAATGGTGTAGACAAAATTAAGAATTCGGGTCAGAGACGCGTTTGTTGTTGAAGTTGGATTTTTACCAATAGACGCGCCCGTCCTGTGCCATGTATGTTCAAGGGTCAACAGTTCCAGCACACCTGACACTTCTGTAGTTCATCACTAGTCAATAGAGGTCAGACAAACGGGGGCAGGCCAAACAGAACACATGGTAACAAAATCACTTACCGACCGAGATGTGAAGAGTCTGGGCTGATATTTCGTCTTCTCAGGGACTCTTCGGAAAGTTGAAAAACGCTCGGTAAGCCAGTAAGGATCTAGGAAACAACTTATAGAGTCTCTACATGAAGTTTTTGAGCTGCAGCAAAGTGTAAAAAGTCTGTGTTTGTAGGCTGAGGTCGCGACAAGCAAGCCTGCCACCTGCGTATGATGCTGTCGAACCAGTTTCTCAGCTTCTGGGCTTTTTGTGTTGCTCTATTGACTTGTGATCCCATGGGGTAGCCAGGCGTGGATAGACAGACAACTCCAGAAATATCCCTAACGCAGTAGAGCGTGATTCCCTGGGCTTGTCAGGAACTTTTGTCTGGGATGAACTTCATGAGCCGTATTATGTTTTGTCAACAATTCAGTCATTTCCTATCTTTAGACGAAGCCGTGATTCTTGATATTTCTCCGAAGTTTGCCAAATTATGCGATATGTTGTGTTCAAAATAGCCTAGAGGCAAATTCCTTTGGAATAATTGATGGCATCAGTCAATATCTATTAACTCTGACAGAAGATGTGTTCACAGGCCAGATTTAGACCAAAGCAACCTGTTTATGGATTGAAGGTCCCGGGCGCCCCCTATCGGCCACGGATCAAAGTACAATTCTAACAGTGTAGTAGCGGATAGCTGTTTTTCTATTCGCGTGAAAATGACCTCACGCACATGCAGATTTTCTCTCTCTTTGGACACTTTGAAGGGATGGAAATTTAAATGTATACAGGAAATTAAACTTAGCATCAGAAAAACACTTATGTACATGTATCTAGAATGATCTTTAGGACACTAGCTGACATAAAAATGATCGATTTGTAGGAACCCCACGATGAGCCCATGTAACACTGTAGGATGGGTAGGATAACGATATATGTGGACATGTCCATTTTCCCTTACACACTTTGGCCTTTTACCTAACAGTTCGTCTGCTTATATGGGGTAACATAAGCCCGTCCGTCGCACAGAAGACATTACAATATTGTCCCTACATCTGCTTGGACACATTAAAACAACACGAGAGTCGAAAATAAAACATAAGATTTCACGTCATCGTAAGGTTAGTACTCTTTATTGTCTTATTATCTCCAGTTGCGGCATACATACATATTACATGTATACAATTACAGTTATAGCGGCTTCTTGCAAAATTTGCTGTCACAGCGTAGTTCCCATTCACCATGCATCTGTAGGCTAGCATTCCCACTGCACTCATGTCACCTTACACATTGTCCACAGGACATTCCATATATAGAAGGCCATTATGGTACAAAATGGCAAAAGATATTCATACACAATATAGTGATTAGCCCCACAACGTGCCTCCCAATGCTCATGCAAAGGTAAACATTTCTCAGATAAAAACAAAACGGTTAACAAAAAAGTAATCTACTAGTATGGAAAAGTTATACTTACTCTACAGCTATTTCCTGTATTCTCTGTTATCAACCTGACGTCTGCTTGAATGTCTATCACTGAGCTCAAAAATCGTCCAATGCTGCAGTTACTTTCAATGTGGCTTGCAGAAACATTAACCAAAAATCCTAGCACGAACTACAGCTGTAGGTTGTAACTACTTGCACCACTTTGTCAACTCAGCAAGTTTTCCACCACACCACTAGAACGCTTCGTTATGTAGCAGTTGTTACACAAGGCGCTAGAGGGCGTCTTTATACTGCAAAGCCCTCACTTCACTGCATGCTATCTTTTTCCTCTCCTCAAATTGTGAAGAAATCTTAATTAAGACTGAAGCTTTCGCCTTTTTCACAGTCAGTAAACATTCTGGGTGTCAAAAGCGGCTTGGTAGACAACATGCTTTCCTACTATACACATGTGACAATATAACATCTTACAGTACACTACAGAGAGCTGTTTCGACATGTTTGTACACTTTCGTCAAATATCGTTACGTTCACTGCGTAGGAAAGAATTCCCCCACCTGGTACAAGAGAATACGTACATACTTCATTACTACCTTCCTTAGCCCCAGCTGACGGCCCTGTTCCAATGTGCAAAGGTATTAAAATCTGGTTTACATAAACACATGTTCAAAGGTCTTACATGGTGAACTTGCCCACTTAACTCAAGCATCTTGAGATACAATGTACAATTGACACCACGGTCACAAAACTGTATTCAACTGCGTGATTCATACAAACAAGCCATTTTCCACAAGAACTTCACGGAAGCTGACGTCATTTTCCAGCGATCTGCATTGGGTAGTTAGTTGAAAGCTATTGTGTTGTCGTTACTTTGACTCTACGATATTGATTGGTCCGGCATCGCAAGCAGCACAAGTTAGCACATGGAGTTTCCTACGCACCAGAAGAGACTGTTGTCTTGTGCACTACTAATTCTCAACAGTGATAGCCGATGCATGGGAGCTGTCGTACACGAATGATGTGAATAATGACTAGAAGTGCAGGTTATGACCAATGACAAGATGGTAAAATCCTTGGCTGACGTGACCAATGTGAATGAGCGTGGTTGATGTCGTAGCTCAGACTAAGTCAAATTCAACCAATGAGATTCAGAAGCCACACACGTACACCATTCACAGATTGACCTAGTCTGTACTCATCGGGGTCATAGGCGTGCTCCTGATGGTGTGATGGGCCTCGCTGGGGTTCGGGGGCAGGCCGGGGTACCACACTCTGGCCGCCGAGTCGATCTTTATCTCCTCGACGGTGCACACTTTCCTCAGCATCTCTATCCTCTCGTCGTACTTGAGTGGTCCCTTGTAGCTGTAGTCGATGATCTGAAGGCTTTTGACCGTGTTGTTCCTCTCAGCCAGCCGAGACAAGATGTCTTTGACAGACTCAACGACGTCGTTTTCATTGCAAGCGGCGATGACTAGTTTCCCTACCGTTTGATTCTCATTCAGGGCCTCTGTCAACGTGTCGCAATTTTGGTCATATTTCTCGGTCCAAACGCCGAAACGGAATTCTTTGACATCAATGTTGTTCTGTTTAAGGACGCAGGCGAGGCCCTGGAGGGTTGGGGATGAGACACCCTCTATGATTGGATGGCTTTCTGTAAGAAGACTGGGGAGGGAGGGTGCAACAATTGTGGAGTACATGTCCTGCAGTTCTGCCTCAAACAAAGTATCGAGACTCAGCCTGTACTGGCCGACGTCTGAGTAGGTGGACTTTCTGGTGGTGTTGTACTCTGAAAGGGCCTTGAAAAGAGGGATGAGATCTCGAGGCTGCTGCTTGAGGGCACCAGGTAGGAACAGGACAATGTCCCGCCATACGCGGTCCTTCACCAGCTTGGGGTAGGTAGGACTTCGCAGGCGCTCGGACATCTCTGAGAGGTACTGAGCGGCGAAGAACTCCTGGAAGGCCTTGTGCGGGAAGCGGTAATACTCGTGTCGCTTGGTCCGGGCGATGGAGTGCTCCTCTAACAGGAGACCCATCTGCAGGACTCGGGGGTCTCTTACCTTATGTAGCACCAGAGGTTTGTCAAACAAAACCCTGTTGTTCGTCACACCGTTGTAGGCAAGTTCGCCAAGAGCGCGGTAGTAGGACCTAAACTGGGCGGGGACATCTGAAGATTTAGCGGGGAGAGGGACGCCCTGTTTAAGGCAATATCGCCTCGTGACTACAATCTTAAGCCTATCGTAGAGAGACGACTTTGTGGTTGGGATATCGCCGTCTGTGTCTTCCCACAGAGCACAAAGGTAGGCATTACAAAGTGGGTAGGCCGCGAGTTGCTGTAGGTTCTTATCTCTTCTCAAGGCAGCGACAAGGTTTTCCGTGACGTCAGGAGCGTGCTCCGTGTTAGGAGACGTCACGTGGAAGTGCTTGTTAACGAAGTCTGCCGACTTCTCCTGGTTAAAACCTTCTACTTTAAGCTGTTTGTCTACAGAGCGAGAAATCTCTTTCGTGCTCTCGGGGCGGGAGGTGATGACTAGAGTAGACTGGGGAAGGATTTTCTTACTTACGAGATCCCCAACATCGGACTTTACTGAAGTATCTATCTCGTCATAGCCGTCAACAATGAAAAGGACGTCGCTCTGATTGTCTTCCACAAATTTCCACATATTTTCAGGCGTATCGTTAAAGCCCTGCGAGAGTAGTTGCTCGGCCATCGCGTTCTTCAGGTCGCCCCCAAGATGACGTCCTTCAATGAGGAAGGTGTACTTGAACTTCTTGATGGTGCCGGTCTCATTTTCTGGGTTGGACCAATCGTAGGCCAGTTTACGGCAGAGCGTGCTCTTCCCTATTCCCGGCTGGCCGCGGATAAGGATTCGCTTGGGAGGCTCGCCCTTCTTGCCCCGGATGTTGGTAAGAGGGTCGAAGATTTCGTCAATGTGGATGGTCTTGCCAGCGTCCGGGGTTCTAGAGGGAGGAGGGAAAGAAGACAATATCACTCACATTTCCAACAAACAGCAATAGAACGCGCGAGAATTACACAAACGTGCCAAATCTTGATATTATATTCAATCAAGTAACAACTTGGGACTTTTTGGGAAATTTTCTGCGCTTCGTCAATAACAGCCCCAAACGTCTTGTACAGGATTGCTTGGTCAAAATGCGATCTTTGGTTTGGACAAAAGTGTTGAAAAATGGACTTCAGACAGGACTGTGTGACCAATTCTGGCTATATTTCCTTGTACCAACACAGTTTATGAATATGTGCACCGACAACACAAGTCAGTTCCCGCGATCGACCAATTACACATGCAAGGCAGTCCGCTGATTCTGCCAGCGATAACGAAACAAATATCACTGACCTAGTCATCCCCAAAACAGAACCTCTGACTAACCAATACCGGGCAACGATACACGAGAACGATCGACAGTGTATTCATGGGAGGGAACTCTCCGTGAATTCTAAAGTGGACCATCAATGATGCATCAACCATGGCTGTGAACCTGAAGTGAGACGGTCTAAATTTGATTGCGGCAAATTAAAAATTAATGCCATAGATCTCCGTGGGGTGACACGCGACGCAGTCTGAAATTTAGTCCCAGACCAGACGGCACCAATGTCAGAGGGGATTTTCCCAACTCTATGTTAGGATGCCCAAAATAATAGCTAGATCTCTGCGCGGACTGGGGGGATATATACAATGGGAAAATCGCCACAAAAGGTCGACCCAACTGGAAAGGGTGTTGTATGGTTATAAGAAAGGTGAAACCAAGATACGCTTCATGATCCAGGTTCAGGAAAGTACCTTAGTCAGATTTCGTCAGAAGCGAGTAGGGTGCGTCAAAACGTTCCTTCCAATGCATAACATTGCCATTGTTTCAATTTGTTACATCGCCTCTAGCAATACGCGGCAACATCGGTAATGTACTTATATATGACTTATCTTTATAACATACACTGACCAATCAGTAGTGACCAGTTAAGTTAGCTGTAAGTCATTGACCAATGTTACGACTTAGGTACTTAGGTATCTGGAATATCCCTACAGTTTAAAGTTTAAAACATTGGACGAAGATTACTACTCGCTACGAGAAGACTGCAAAGTTGCAAACCCACATAACCACACCATACACAGGTTTGCCTGGGCATGCCATGCGGTTGTTATTTTTGTGTCGATGTTTTGTCATTTATATCAATAGCACAGACACAGGACAGTTGTGATGCTGTCCTGTCTAGTCATTCCCTTCGCTACCGCATCACTTTAATTGTACACGTCAATGTTAGTCAGGTTAACGGTTTATTTCTGTCATAAACGATCATGCCCAAAGTGGTACCAAGTTACCTAGGCCGCCCTTCCGTGTCGGAAACACGTTTTTGTTGCCGGGGTGTTCTGAGGGCGCTGGACATATAGAGACCAGGTGGGGAGGGGGTGTTGGTGGGGGGCAAAAGGGAACAGAAAGAAATAAGAGAATGATACGTGAACGTGATAGCAAAAATGATACAGAACGGTTATCATGTGCAAAAGGAATGAGAATATGTGCAAGTATATAGAAAGGGTCTTTTCATGCGTATATAGAGATTTGGTTAGATATAATCCTTATGACTTAAAATGATTGAACATGCAAAATAATAGCAGCGAATAGCTTGGTTGCAAGATGCCAACATGCAATTACATTGGCATTGCCTGTGTTGGATGTATAACATATGGCTAGTTCCATATTGTTCAGGCTTTCCATTGATGTTAATGGGCATTTCTTTGAAAACGTCACTTTCTGTTCTACCGTTTTATTTGTGTCAAAGTCAACAAACATCATACCTGATGTCATGGACAAGTAACCGTCACCATTGCAGATTGGAGAGTTGAGACAGAGGAGATACATCGTAGGGCACATCCCATCAGAAAGAAAGTTGAAATGAAAAACAACAACAGAGAAACAAAAACGTAAATAACATATCATAAGAAATGATAATCTACAACTGAAAATACTATTCCGGTGCTAATTTTGATCGAGGTCCAAACAGAAGGATCCCATGCGTAAATTTTACGTGGCAACCTATGATAAATATGGAAGAAGTAAATCGTATATGCAGACGTTGCCTATCACTTTACGCCCCCAGTATTATTGCGCGTTGAATATCAAGTAGGTTTATAAAATTACAGCCGTTCTGTCTATGGAAGATTTTAGGGTGTATGTGTCTTCGAATGTAAAAGATAAAACGCTACAGTTCCGTGGCTATGAACCAAGCTAGCGTGCTGAATATAACGCCGAACTGGCGGCGGTTTTCTATCCCGTGAGACAAAGCCAGACATGTTGGTCTCCCCGGTGGCAAAACCGTCTAGTATTAGGTTACCAGGAACAATAATTGTCTCATCTGACTATTCAAAATGTACATAGAGGTATTAAAGTTGTCCTTCAGACTGGGGGATCTAGGACACTAACATTTGTCTGAAGGTGATGTGTTTGGAAAGAGACAGTACTGCATGCTAATAGTCTTGTTGGCATCCCTGCGTGGTTTGCAATTTCGGAGTAAACGGCAGCCATGGTGGCAGCCAACAGCGCCTGATTACTTCAGTTGCAGCCTTTTGGATATATCATACACTCAAACCTACTCAGTAATGAGCACTTTTGTATTTCAAGTAAGGCTAATAGTCAATTTTCGATTTCTACAAAACAAGTCGAAGTCCCAGAAGTGCCTGGTGAATATAACAAATACCACTCCGTAGTTGGTGCAAACTGTTAGTTGTCACATTGACATTGGATGAAGGTGAAAATACGACAAGAAATATTCCCCGAGGTTCCCTTAGCTCATAAATAACGTCCATAGTCTAAGTAGTACCGAGTGTGGCCGTGCATGCTAATAAGTCTACATGTACTGATACAGTCTGCATGCCCAGAATAAACGTTCAAACCGACCTGGTCGATGATTGTGTGGGCCCAGGAAAGGAATTTTTGTGGACCGTTCCCACAAGTCATTTTCTTCCTTCGTAAACGAATTTCCTAATCCTTCATTTCTTTCTCGGTGCTAGCTTAACACGAACGCAGTCTAATTACAGAGGAAAGCAACATATAGAATGGCTTTTAGGGAAAAGGACGTAGTGTCCTTTCAGGTCTGAAAGAAATACTAACTGACAGTTTCCTGACAAAAGTAACTTGTCAGTTTTAGGTACCATACAGATCAAATCTGATCCTGAACACACAGCGGTGTTCTCCGTCCAGTAATCGATGGTGTCACTCCCTATCCTGTAACACTGCAGAGCACGTACTTAGCTCAGCTTTATCACTCCTTCGGTCATGAGATTGGGTGGCAAGAAGTAGGTTAGTAGGCCACCCTTGGTATAATAGATAGCCTGGTACGACAGTAGGATTGCCAGAAAAGACATGGATCAATGTCGTTGTACGTGATGATGTTCTGCGTTTTTAAGGCTATTAGGGGCACATTCTAGGAGTAGTATAAGGAGAAAATGTATAGATGCTAGACGCAGCTAACACCATATACACATGCAGTGACTTATGCCTCAATCATTGACCCTGACATGTTTAGACATATAGGCGTTCATATTCGAATCATGCGTGACCAGAGTACCAAATCCTGTAACATTATGGCACGCAACCAAAGTAGAATTTTGATCCATACAATGGTTACGAATATCACATAACCCCAAAATAAATGTCCTATATCTTTTGTTAAGTAATACATATAAACTATGCAAATGAGTACAACATCGAATGCAAAAGAAAGCAATGGACTGTGCATTCTTCCCAAGATATGATAACCAGCATGTGATGATATTGAATTAGTGTGTTTCATGTATCTATAGAAACGCAATTTCTAAACACTTAACATAATTGAGATAGATCTCATATCGCCTGGTTTCAATTAAACATGCCAGTCGGCGACTTTTTCACCTTCCCCGTGAGTCGACTTCAAATTATGCCACTATGCGAGAGGACTGTAGGAGCCAATGGAGGTCAGATTCCTCACATTCCACTGAGGCAACTGCAACATGACCGCCGTAAGCAACACTGTACATATGTGACCTTGGTGGGTGGAATGCTACATGACGCTGCGACAGAGTCAAAGGCCATTTTTATCTGACACTGCCTTTCCCTTATGCACATAATAGCCTGTTTATATATCGAAAATGGACGTTATAACCGCTCTCAATGGGTTAACATGGGTTGTTGACCCTATAAAGTATCTACGTATTGATGGTCTAGTTTGAACTGCATATAACAACACTCATTACGTAGCAGAACAAGTAAAGAAATGACTGTTTGTAAATTTTGTATCCGTCCCCTCTCAAGCAAAATGAACGATACAGTCTTTCTCGCGTGCTCATCCAAATGCCCTTCCCTTCGAAATGAGTATGCCAACAAATGAAACTTCACAATTAGAAAAAGAAATATATGTAAGAATCGGAGGCTGTTACGAACCTGATTCTAGGTTGGTTCTCAATGCTCAGATCCATATTGACGTCGTCCAGGTCCACCTTGAAGTCTTCCATCCACGGGATCGGCTGCACGTTGTTGCCAGCCTCTCGGTAGAAGGACTTCAATTCCTTCTCTTCAGCCTGTAGACAGAAAAGTCAGGAGTTAGCAAATACCTTTTGATAACTTACCGAACAATGTTACAACTGTAACACGAGAGCTGACGATACATGCATTTACTGGATATTGTAGCTTAGTCATAAATAGTTGTACATTAGCTAATCATAAGCTATACCCACATACCTGCAGGGGGTTCTGAGAGGCCGCCTCATCAGATACACCGTTTGCTTCGGCTGCTTTTTCGTCCTCAGCTGTTTTCTTGGCAACAAGCTCCTCGAGAGCCTTCTTAGCCGATGGTTTCTCTGCCTCTTGTTCTGCCCTCCTAGCAGCTTCTTCATCAGCCTTCTTTTTGGCGGCTTCTTCGGCGGCTCTTTTTTCGGCCTCTTTTTCTTCTTCAGCTCTCTTCTTGGCCGCTTCATCAGCGGCTTTTTTGGCGGCCTCCTCGTCTGCCTTCTTCTTGGCCGCTTCTTCAGCTGCCTTTCTGGCAGCTTCTTCTTCTTCCGCCTTCTTAGCTGCTTCTTCGGCTGATTTCTTAGCCTCTTCCTCAGCCTTCTTCTGTTCCTGTAATACAATAATTTGTTCAGAACTGACACAAGATGTGTTGTGACGCCACCCATACAGTGCCGGACAGCTCAGCGTGGGGTTGTTAGCAAAAAGCCGTTGTGTCACCGCTAACCTTACAGAAAAAACACCAAACAGCACAGCATGGGGAAAGGGGTGAGCCTGTTAGAGGGAAGTTGAGCGTAGGTTATTTGCAATCTAGTACCTCGGATGCTTTCTTTGCGGCTAGATCTTCCGCAGCTTTTCTTGCAGATTCCTGCGAATAAATAGCACGACTTACACACGCTCCAGATAAGCATTGGAAATGATAATGATTCAGAAGCAAAAAGAGAAACTCTTCAGCATGATCAAGTTCAACGAAAGGAAAATTTGGAACAAAAACTAGAAAGAAAGCCAAGCTTCTGCGACATTATCGACTACCTCCGCTGCTTTTCGTGCGGCATCTTCTTCTGCCTTCTTAGCTGCGAGCTCCTTGTTCGACTTTTTCTTAGAGGCCTCCTGAATAAGGACAATAGACACGCTGTAAGCTGTAACTTCTTGTGCTCAGCTCAAAACAAAAATCCTAAAGCACCTCGCTTTCGAGAGGGTAAAGAAATAAAAACCTTGGGTAGTCCCCGCGTTCTATGTTGTATATTGTTTGCCATTGAATAGCACGTACGACTGCACCACAAAAAGACGACACTCAACAGCTACTAAGTACTATAGATCTACCGAACACAACACAAGACGGACAAAAGCAATGTCACAGACTTCACACCGCGAATAAGGAGCAACTTATGCTACCTGAGCTGCCTTCTTTGCCGCTGCTTCGGCAGCTTTTTTTCCTGCTTTCTCTTCCGCCGCTTTTTTCTTTGCCTCTTCCTGAAAACAGGTGTATCAAGAACAGTACACAGTGTAGAGAGACTACGAGGGAAGTTGAGTGAAATGTGAAAGCGAACTTAATATTCCATTTATCCTCAAAAAGTAGCAACACTGCCCAAATTTTGATATTTTACCTCAGCTGCTTTCTTTGCGGCCTTTTCCTCTGCATCCTTTTTCTTTTTAGCCTCCTAAACAAACAAAAAACAAGGAAATCAAACAATCGTGCCAAAATAAAGATAATACGACATTTGAGAAAATAAATCAAGAAAGCAAACAATAAATACTAGTAAGTACCTCTGCTGCTTTTTTGGCAGCTTTTTCCTCTGCTTCCTTTTTCTTTGCGGCTTCCTACGTAGACAATAAAACAACATAATGTCGCTCGTAAGAACAATAGGGTAGACAACTTCACCATCGTTACGAACACAAACGAAAAGAAGACGTATGGACTGTACCACCGCCGTGTCACAAAACGTAACGTCATATGACTACATCAATAACAGCACTCACAGATTATAGCTAACATCTACGACGTATATGACATTAGAATGCAACAGAATATCTGTTATACCTGCATGGCTACCCTTATCAACAGAAATAAATTGCTTCTCATTTAAGTCGCGTAAATCACCAACTAGTAAAGATACTACCTTGGCAGCCTTCTTAGCGGCTTTCCCGGTCAGCTTAGGTGGCTCAGCCTAGAGTAAGGATTAGACATTGTAAGTAAAGCCTTTCAAAATCTGAGCTCGATTAGGCCTTGAATGTAGACTAGCCGCTACTACAATATTGGCATTTTGGAAAGAAAACTTGCAGCATGTGAAGCAGCAGTAACACAGCATATGCCTCTCCCTTTGAGATTTAAGCCGGCAGTAAGAAGCGGAAGCGACTTAAAGAAGCGCTACATCTTCTATGCCGTCTTACAAGCGACCTAGCAATAGAAATGCGTGGTGTTAGCGTTTTCCCGTGTGTACCTCAACCGCTTTCTGAGCAGCATCTTCCGCTGCGATTTTTGCCGCAAGTTCCTCGGCTGCCTTCTTCTTGGTAGACTCCTAGATTCAGGAAAAGTAAACATAAAAGAAAACGAATCACGAAAATGAGATATACAGCGAAGCGCAACGTAAATTAGAACTTGTTTTAACTGAAATAAAGTACATTGTGTTTGAGACGACCGTTTGTTTGTAATATTGACACAGCGAAACAGAGCATTATGAGTCAGGGACGTGAACATGTAAAGTGTAAGGCTGTTATCAATGTTAGTATGCGTTAATATACAATGTATTCTCCTCTACAATGTGTTAGTACCTCCGCCTCGTTCTTTGCAGCTTCTGCTGCTGCAAGTCTAGCAGCCTTTTCTTCTTCGGCTGCCCTTTTCTCCGATGCTGCCTGTTCTTCTGCGCGCGCCTTAACAGCGGCTTCCTCATCAGCTGCCCCCTTTTGGGCAGCTTCCTGGAATTGGCGAATGAAAAACAAGGGAGGGGAACCAAAATTATAATAAACAAACAAAAAGAAATGAAACAAAATGATATAAACAAAACAGAAGCTGTGTATACACACTTGCCGAGACTAACATGGATTTCCTTATTGGATGACGCGTGACTTGTTGACTATATAGGCCCCCTGTGGGAGGTAGTGACGATTGACCCGAGCATGCATTGCCATTGTCGACATGCAATGTCTGTGGTTTACTGGTGCACTAGTGCACTAGTGACTTTCTGAAACAGTCACTCGTTCGCCTCTCCTATCGACCTGCTACGTCGGTGATTGGTTAGATCTAGACAAGATTAATGACTGACTTCTCCACAACCCACGACCTGTAAAACAACTCAGCTGGAAAAAAATAAGGATCGTTAGACATGTGTTAGAGGTACTGTCTGTAGGTCAATCATAAGAGAGGCGAACGTGAAACTGATTCAGTAAGTTCTGTTCTATCGGGTACCTCTGGAGTGGCTTCTTCAGCCGATATCTTAGGTTCTCTACCCTGGGTATCTTCCTTCGCTGATTTGCGGGAGATTTCGTCTTCTGTCCTAGCCTTAGATTTAGACTCCACCTCTTTATCTAATTCCTCGGCAGCCTTTTTGGCAGCATCCTCTTCGAACTTCATCCTTTCAGCTTCTTCTGCAGATTTCTTTGCGGCTTCTTCTATACCTTTTTTGGCTGCTTCTTCCTCCGCCTGTTTGGATGTTGCTTTTGCCGCTTCCTCCTCTGCTCTACGTTTCGCAGCGTCCTCGGCAGCCATTCTGGCAGCATCCTCTTCGGACTTCCTCTTGGCAGCCTCCTCAGCAGCTTTTCTAACGGCCTCCTCCTCGGCTGCTTTTAAGGCTGCTGCAATGGCCGCTTCCTCTTCTGCTTTCCGTTTCGCAGCTTCCTCAGCGGCCTTTCTGGCAGCATCCTCTTCGGCCTTTTTCTTGGCAGCTTCCTCTGCAGCTTTTCTAGCGGCCTCCTCCTCGGCTGCTTTTAAGGCTGCTAGTCTAGCAGCTTCCTCCTCTGCTTTCCGTTTCGCAGAATCCTCTTCGGCCTTTTTCTTGGCAGCTTCCTCTGCATCTCGTCTGGCCGCCTCTTCCTCTGCCTTTTTGGCTGCTGCACTGGCCGCTTCCTCCTCTGCTTTCCGTTTTGCAGCTTCCTCGGCGGCTTTTTTTGCAGCTTCCTCTTCGGCCTTTCTCTTGGCAGCTTCCTCGGCAGCTCGTCTAGCCGCCTCTTCCTCTGCCTTTTTGGCTGCTGCTATAGCCGCTTCCTCGTCTGCTTTCCGTTTCGCAGCTTCCTCAGCGGCCTTTCGAGCAGCATCGTCTTCGGCCTTCCTCTTGGCAGCTTCCTCGGCAGCTTTTCTAGCGGCCTCCTCCTCGGCTGCTTTTAGGGCTGCTAGTTTAGCAGCTTCTTCCTCTGATTTCCGTTTCGCAGCCTCCTCAGCGGCCTTTTTGGCAGCATCCTCTTCGGCCTTCCTCTTGGCAGCTTCCTCTGCAGCTCGTCTGGCCGCCTCTTCCTCTGCCTGCTTGGCTGCTGCAATGGCCGCTTCTTCGTCTGCTTTCCGTTTCGCAGCTTCCTCAGCGGCCTTTCTGCCAGCATCCTCTTCGGCCTTCGTCTTGGCAGCTTTCTCGGCAGCTTTTCTAGCGGCCTCCTCCTCGGCTGCTTTTAGGGCTGCAGATTCTTCCTCTGCTTTCCGTTTCGCAGCTTCCTCAGCGGCCTTTCTAACTGCATCCTCTTCGGCCTTTTTCTTTGCAGCTTCTTCGGCAGCTTTTCTAGCGGCTTCTTCCTGGGCTGCTTTTAGGGCTGCTAGTCTAGCCGCTTCCTCCTCTGCTTTCCGCTTCGCAGATTCCTCGGCGGCCTTTCTAGCAGCATCCTCTTCGGCCATTTTCTTGGCAGCATCATCGGCTGCTTTTATGGCTGCTAGTTTAGTAGCTTCTTCCTCTGCTCTACGTTTTGCAACTTCCTCAGCGGCCTTCTTAGCAGCATCCTCTTCGGCCTTCTTCTTTGCAGCTTCCTCGGCAGCTTTTCTAGCGGCTTCTTCCTCGGCTGCTTTTAGGGCTGCTAGTCGATCAGCTTCCTCCTCTGCTCTACGTTTAGCAGCTTCTTTGGCCGCTTTTTTGTCAGCTTCCTCTGCGGCCTTCCGTTTTTCAGCATGTTCCTTGGCCTTTTTCTTGGCAGCTTCCTCTGCATCTTGTTTGGCCGCCACTTCCTCCGCCTGTTTGGCCGCTGCAATGGCCGCTTCCTCTGCTTTGCGTTTCGCAGCTTCCTCAGCGGCCTTTCTGCCAGCATCCTCTTCGGCCTTCCTCTTGGATGCTTCCTCAGTAGTCTTTTTGGCAGCTTCCTCTGCAGCTTTTCTAGTGGCCTCCTCCTCGGCTGCTTTTAGGGCTGCTAATCTAGCAGCTTCTTCCTCTGCTCTACGTTTAGCAGCTTCTTTGGCCGCTTTTTTGTCAGCTTCCTCTTCGGTCTTCCGTTTTGCAGCATGTTCCTTGGCCTTTTTCTTGGCAGCTTCCTCTGCATCTCGTTTGGCCGCCTCTTCCTTCGCCCGTTTGGCTGCTGCAATGGCCGCTTCCTCCTCTGCTCTACGTTTAGCAGCTTCCTCAGCGGTCTTTTTGGCAGCATCCTCTTCGGCCTTCCGTTTTTCAGCATGTTCCTTGGCATTTTTGTTGGCAGCTTCCTCTGCATCTCGTCTGGCCGTTTCTTCCTCTGCCTGTTTGGCTGATGCCATGGCCGCTTCCTCGTCTGCTTTCCTCATTGCAGCATCCTGTTCTGCTTTTCTCTTGGCAGCTTCCTCAGCAGCTTTTCTAGCGGCCTCCTCCTCGGCTGCTGTCAGTCTAGCAGCTTCGTCCTCTGCTTTTCGTTTCGCAGCTTCCTCAGCAGCCTTTCTGACAGCATCCTCTTCGGCCTTTTTCTTGGCAGCTTCCTTTTCAGCCTTTCTAGCGGCCTCCTCAGTTGCTTTTAAGGCTGCTAGTCTAGCAGCTTCGTCCTCTGCTCTCCGTTTTGCAGCTTCGTCAGTGGCCTTCCAAGTAGCATCCTCGTCAGCTGTTTTCATCGTACCTTCTTCTGCAGCCTTTTGAATTTTCTCAGCTTCTTTAGCGGTTACTTTGGAAGGTTCCTTTTCTGTTTTACGTTTTGAGGCTTCGTCAGCGGCCTTACTAGCAGCATCCTCGTCTGCCGCTTTCTTGGCAGATTCGTCTGCAGATTTTCTGGCCTCCTCTGCTGCTTTGTTGGCTGCAATTCTTGCAGCTTCTTCCTCTACTTTATGTTTCGCAGCTTCCTCAATAGCCTTTCTGGCAGCATCGTCTATTTCCTTTTCAGTTCACCGGGTGGATCACACCAAAGTATTATGAAAGTATGATAAACATGACAAATAAATAAAATCATAAATGAACATGATGAAGTTTGTGATGTCAAAAGACCAGGGTGGAAGATTTGAGAGTAGGGGGAGAGAAGCAGAGAAGAGTATAGTCAAGTAGAATAGCATTCGATCGAGAACATTGCAATAGTTTGAACGAAGTAAAGAAGACGAGACGACGACAGCTGAAAAGGACTATAAGGTACTGGTAAGGCAGCATTTTACTTCTGATTGTACATACCTCTGCTGTCTTCTGGGCAGCTTCATCTACAGGAGATCCTGCTAACGGAGACGCCCCTGTGACACCCGCATCGACCTGGTCTGCCGGAGATGTCTCTGAAGGAGACAATTTCTTCTCAAGCAGTGGCTCGTCCTCTCCCGCTTCTTCCCCACCTGTAGAGTAGACAAACGTCAGCCAAAGCATAGACGTTTAGGCGTTCATAACGCAAGATGAAGCAACCACTGACATGCTGACAAACAACATTCACCTGCCTCTTTCGTCTCGTGGTTAGTTTCATCTTGAATTATAGTGAACAGTGACGCGACCTTATACCAGGCATCATGTTTTGCACGATCAGGGTAAAGTAACAAGGGGATGAATTTGAAGTCAGTTCCTTCTTTGTTTCCACATTGGATTCTATTGGATCCCTGGCCAAAATATTCTATTCAGATCCATAGAAATGTACCATGAAATACAATACATGCCATCTGTAAGATCGCGTCGACATCGAGTATACACATCCCAGGTGGCAGCAATGAGCAGCAGTGCAATCACCGTAATCCCGTACCTTAGTCCCACCACAAAACCTTAACACCTAGCATGCAGTTTAACATCCCTGGCATGCATTATGGTTATTGATGGTGCCATGCTCTAAGACGAGGCGCATATGCAACTAAGGTCCAAGACGAACATAGTGTCCAACGAACAGCAGGGAGATTCCTGTCATGGAAAAAGGTATGGTTTGTGGGGTTAGTAGTGAGTAGGGATAGTTGACGACGGGTACATGACTGCAATGTTTTGAAGTAGTTAAATCGCGAAAGCCTTTTTGTCCTATTCCAATTAGGCAGAACTACTTTTTTTCTATTGATTAGTATCCCCTGTAGCTACAGTCCCCCACTCCATCTGACGAAACTGGATTTGTCATGTACCTGGCATCAGTATGGCAACAGAAGGAACAACGTAAGGTACATGACACGGAAGACGGGAAAGTGTATTGAACTTGGTATTGAAAGTTAAGATAAGGCAGCAGAAAGCAGTGAATACATGGAAAATCTAGGAAACACGATCCCCTCTGGAATCAAGGCAGGGGAGAAGCAGTGGTTAAGATTGTCTATGATTAAATGGATCTAGGGCCTCTACAGAATGAAGTTTGATAGCGCCGGGTTACATAGCCATGCCTTTGCCTCTTGCCGAGAAGAGTCGACTTACGAATCACTTCATGATCAGATCGTTCTGTTGTTCGGTCTCCGCTGGCGGCCAAGGAAGCATCAAGCACTTGGACAACGCCAGGAGAGGGGGTTCTCTTATCTTTCGGAGATTCTTCCTTAGGACTGATAGCACTGATGTACTCATGTTTACTCTCATACGGAGGACCGGCATCCATCGCTCCGCGGGTGCTTATTTGTTTACCAACAACATTCGTGGAGGAAAGCGGGCTAGTTGGTGTTCTAACATTGTAGTCACTCTTCCTATATTCGTGGTCTTTTCCAGCGGCATCTGGAGGGGTGCCGATCATAGAGTCATCCGTTTCTGACTCTCCTGCGCCGCTACTGGCGACGTCTGCCGGTGATGAAGGAGTGTATGGTTCACGATCTGTGGCTATGTCACCTGCGATTGGCGAAGCAAGGTCGGCATTGGCTATGTCTCGCGCACCGTCTTGGGAATCAGTCTCCCCGTGTCGTCGAACCTCTTTCCCTTGGGCAAACTCGGCCAGCGGCCCGACTTGTTTCCCGGAGAATGGTTTCTCCCTGGTGGTAGAACGAGTTGGGACATCGTCACCTTTTCCGACTGCACCTGTAGCTTTGGTTGGAGGTGTCTTCCTTTTATAAAGGTCGCCTTCATCATCACGTGGATACTGCTGTTGGGTCGAAGCATCCGTTGAGGGTTCTTGGTCGTCAGTTTGTAGTTCCGAAAGACGTCGTTCAGCGCTGCTGAGAGCTGCATTTGCTTTGGCCATCATGCTGTCAAGCTCATCTAATATACTTGGACGCTTGGAAGGATGCACCTCGTCTGCACCACTTGGCTCTTTGGATGGTTCTTTTGATGTGATAAGTTCGGTTGACTTTCCCGATGCACCCTCAACATCCGGTTTGTCAGCTTCCATCGAGGTTGCTCCCTGTTTTCTTGGCGGTATTGTTGCTTCAATGCCTTCGATTTTACCGTCGTCAATCAGAAAATCTGTTCCCATTGGTCTACCATAAACTTTGTAGTCATAGTCTCGCAAAAGTCTAGTCACTGAGACGCCAGTTTGACACGACTTGGAGTTCTTATCATTTGGGAGGCGTCCATAGTCTGGGTGCAGTTCATCTATTGGCCGACCGTGCAGGTCAAATGCAAGTTGCTTCAATCCTCTGCCTGTTATGACCCCACCTGCCCGCCTAACATCATGTTCTGAAGTAAATGGACCAGTAGGTTGCTCCAGGTGCTCTCTCCAAGACTCTTCTTTGCCCAGTTGGCTACGTAAAGCGTCTTCTGATATTCTAGGACCTTTCTTTTCATACATTGAAGGTTCACCTTGGACGTATTTTGTTTGATCAACATTTACGTCCCCTGCAACTGGCCTCCCGTACTGATCGACACTGACTTCTGAACTATCCTTGTCAATCAACCCGTATCTGTCGGGTCCTACGTCTCCAGCAGCCGATTGGCCGTACTGCTTGGGTATGCCTTGTTTAGAGTCACTCTCATCCACGATTGGTTTGCCATATTGGTCCACGCCTTGATCCGCTCTCATGCCTCGTTGCAATCTCTGTGGAAGTTGTCCTCCTTGTCTGTCAGTATCAAGACCTCCTTCTTCGGAAACAGGACCGCGATAATGAGTAACCTTGTCTGAAGTTGGTAACAAGTGTTCATCAGATGATGGTCTTATGTCACCACGGTCCTGCAGTCCCGGTCTTCCCTCTGTGTAAAGTCTGTGGTCAAATGGTTGTTTCCTTTGATCAGCACCAGGCTGGTCATGAAGATCGACGTTACCAGGCAGTCCGTGTTTCATAATAGAAAGACCTTCAACATCGTCCAAACCTGATCTACCCTCTCCGGGTGCCGATTGGTCACGAATGTCCAGGCTTTCCCCATCCTTTCTTCGTGCAGCAGGGAGGCCACGTTTCCCACCTTCACCGCCCTGTTCAGAGCTGTCCTCTTCTGGAGCAGCAAGCTTCAACGCCCCATGACGTAGTCCAAGATAGTCTTCAAGTACTTTGTCATCAAAATCAGTTTGCACACTGGATTGTGTAAGCAGTAATGGCTGTACTTTCCGTTCAACTCTTACTGTGGTCGTTTGTTTGAGAAGTCGTACTTTTGTGCCTGCAAGTGGCCTGCCATATTCGTCTACGTCACCTTCTTGTCCTTGCCCCGTTTCCGTAGCCGTGGGCCTGCTGCCATCTCCCACGAGAACTTTTGTTGGTACCTCTTTGCCATGGACGTCAGGATGGCGGAGCTCATCTGTTATCTGTTCATCCGGTCTTTCCTGTTCTGTACCTCCTACGTCATCCTGGCCGGAGTATTCTCTTTTCACAGATGTCTCTATCTTTACTGTACTATACTGATCCGGTCTACCTTTCTTTTGTTCATTTTCATTGGCAGCTGGTCTACCCTGATCTTTCTTTTGTGCATCGTCCTTGGCGACTGGTCTACCCTGACCTCTTGCCACTTTGTCTGGTGTTTCATTATCATCGTCAGATCTAACATCACCGTCGTCCGCTTTTATTCCCCACGCAACGCGACTGAGTTCAAGTTCATTGAGGTCGGTTTGTGACCCGCCAGAACTTTTCTGCGCTGGTTCTTTGTCATGAGGTATGTGTCTACCCGCCGGCTGAGGGGTGCCATCTGAAGGTGCTTGGTCGGCTTGTTGATCCTTACGTTTTCCCATACCCTTTTCAGGTACAGACCTTCCCCCGCCAGAAACGTCGTCGTCCAATAGAGAAGCCTCACCGGAACTTGGTGACCGTTTTGGCTGCTTTGCAGGAGAGGTAAATGATGCATCGTAGAAAGGCAAGCCCTGCTCTCCTCCGGAGGACGGGTAAAATTCAGTCTCTGGTGTGTACCAACTCTCATCTGATGTACTCAACCCCTGTGCGTCGTCAATCTGTTGGCGCCCTTCTGATTCTAGATAAACTCGGGTCAGTTTCTGTGCTAGGCCTTGATACTGATGCACTTTGTCCGGATCACTAGGGACCTTGTCGTTGCTTTTTAGCAAGGATTCATCGCTAAGACTAACGGGTTCGACAGCGTCGAAGTCTGTCTGTGTTCCATCGGTTTGCTTCCGAGGGGATGGGCGACCTTCGTCGCCACTTGCGTCACCGACACCTGTGGTGGAACGAAAGTTGGATTCGTACTCGCCGTCGTCATTATCCCAGATGCGAGTTAGACCATGCTGTGGGTTAAGTAGTGCTATCAAACATTTGAAAAGAGTAAACAGTATTACTATACGGTTATCCGCTATTAGGTACTAATATGGCACTTCAGTTAGACATGTTTGGCACGAGGAGTTATGTCTTCATCCGGTTGGTAAATTGTTATATATTATCGTTGGCTACCTATGTTTGACGCTTTGCTAAAGTAGCATCCCACGACCTATATTAGGTACATATGGCACTTGTTGCTTTTGTCACGTTTGATAGTATTCAAGTGGTTGTGTTAGCAATTGTCATTGTAATTCTGTTTTCCCTGATTTCATACAAAGAGAAGAAAGTGGGTATCTAAGAAGGGGGTGGGCTGAGATCCCAAGGGTAAGTGTGGGGTCGGGGAGTCTTACCTTCTCCAGTTTTGTCAATGCGGGGTTTTCCAGCTTCTCCCTCGGCGTTCTCCGGTGGAGCCTCTCCCTTGAACCATGCTGCTCTCTTCACTCCGCTCACTCGGTATTCATATGTTTCCCTGGTGATGGTCCTCAGAGTCGTGCCAGGTGGATGGAGGTTCCCGGCGTCGTCAAGCTGAACGCCGCTGTCGTCGGACTGTACAGACGGCACTGCACCGCCCGTACGAGAGGGGGACGTCTGGCCATTACCAGCCTCGTCCGCGGGCATCCTGCCGTCGACCGCGTCTCCTTGGTCGGGCTGCTGTCCCTCCTTTGGACCCTCGGCATCTTCATCCTTCGCTCCTACAGCAATCAGGTAAGACGCCGGTCGGTACTTTGCTGGTCCTTCCCTTACACGGTAAAAATCGCTACTTTGCGGTCGGGGCTCGGTGGGCCTACTGCCCGGTAGCCCACTTTCATCTTTCGGGGAGTAATCATCGACAAACTTGAAATCTTTTAGCGGACTAGGACTAAGACTAGGGTCGAGGTCATCGAAGTCGGTCTGTGTTTCGTCGCTTTGTTTGGGTCGTTTGGGGCGTTTGTCCCCGGCAGCCTGTAGAAGAGGCCGATCCTCTTCCGTGTCAGCGTCGTCAGAAGTCGGCAAGGTTAGATCTGTCTGTGACCCTGTAGTTTGCTTCGGAATCTTGCCGTTGCTGGGGAAGCCGGCGTCCCCTGAAAGGAGAAGGAGGAAACCTCCAGCACTCATCGGCTTCAAACCACCACACAGCAGTGCTGGCAGTTACTTTAGATCTCATGCTACATTGTCGGTTGGTGTCTAGAGGTGCTCAATTTACTTTATAAAGTGCATCAAGAATATCGAGGCTATTACTCTACATAGGAATTTGTGCATCTACTATCCAAGTGTGTGTGCTACTTTTTCTGTCTACTTTCATCTGTACGTTTATCTCTTCCAACCTAGGAATCAACAAATTGGTCCTGCCTTAAACATTATCACATGGGTTCTAATTGAGGACTCTTACTGTATTCATGTCAGGGCTTTCTCAATCATGCCTAGCATTCTAAGGTTGTTAGTTATCTCAGTCGTTGTTTGCTGGCTCGATCGTGGTCATGTTTCGCCATCCCCAGGAAATGAGCGTGTTCATGTTTTGCGTTTCTTAGAAATGAATCAAATAAATGGGATGGTAAGGTTGCTGAAATAACAATAATGTACACGTCACGATGAGGCGTGGTTTGATTGCAATGCATTTTGATCTGCTGTAAAGGGTAGCAAAAATACGTATCAAATCAACGTTAGCCAAATATCACCAAATATCAACAGCGTAAAAAAATAATGGAACACGACCACCACGACACAAACACGACTGACACGTCACAAATACGGCTCTGACGTCACGGCAGCGTCACCACAAACTAATCACATACTACACATCACCACACACTCCTGGTTTCCGTATTCTTATACATACCTACCATTTATCCATATCAAGCATATCATAAGAACAAGAAAATGCATCACAAATATATACATACATACATAACAAAATATAAGTGTCAAGATAACCACACCCATTCAGATGATATCAATTGTGGCAAGACAACTTAATAGCGTCGTTACAGATTAAAGATATCATTCTTCATGATTAGACAGTAGAAAATATCATAAATCTGAAAGGCTTGTGCCCCTAACGTTAAAACGATTAGATGATAATACCAACGCCTAAAATATAGATTATGATAGGCAGTTGCGATATACTCTGGAGGTATGCCAGTGAATTGCTTTCAGACAGGTTTCAAAGTTTGGGACTTTAGATTAAGATTCTTCATTTTGTGAACATACAGTGTTGGAATTTTGATGGCAGTTGATCTGCTTCCCAGATGTGACGAGTTTCAGCTCAAATTATATAGCCTTCCTCTGTTTATACATGTGCCTGTTTGTAGGGCGCATACTTCACTGCTGGGTCAAACGTACAGCGGCTTTATTACTTGTAACCATAACAACGAAACAGTCTGGAGTGCTTTCAAAACTCTCCTGTCGGCGGGGATGATTCATAAAGGTGACCCGACATGCCCGCGCTTGGCACCTAGTAACTTGCTGAGGCACTTCAGGGTTATTCTACACGTACGTACTGTACTTATTTATTGAAAAGATGTCACGTCTCTTCATATAACGTACATATATTTGATATCACTGCTGTTATAGGCAAATGCTGTCTTTAGTGCCAGTCTTTCATAGCAAATAGACATCATGATGTTACGAAGAAAAGTAAGAATCTTAAGTTGAGAGTCGATGGATGTTTTCGTCACCACAAGAATCGGCAGCGACCTTGGCCAATCGGTGACTGAAACCGTGTAATTGTAGATCGCACTGATATCATTTTGGACGATCCCCTGCCATTCGCAAAAGCTCAATACATCTACCTGCATGCATTATTTGTTGATCCCTTCTTCAATTTGGTTCAAAATTGCAGTGCTTAACTTTCTTCGTCGGATTTGGAATGTTCCCAAATGCTACATTAAGACTAGCCATCATCTTTATGGCTGCTATCTGAGGATACATCCATCGCGCTTAGGATCTCTCCCCGGACACCACACCATGGGCCTCCCTACGTGCCTGTGTTACAACTTGGTCGTGGCGGCTGCTTATCGGACTTCAACTTAACATTGGGGGCAACCTCTAACCGGGGGCCGTTGGAACTGATGGCATGTTTTGGGCTCTAGGCATAGAAATTCTTTTTTGAGATTTGTGGTTAAACATTACCGTAAATAATGAAACACGTTCCCTACTCCTTGCTTGTTGAATGAGGCAAAACGATCGTGTTCCAAAACACGACCCATATACGTCAACTCTTATTTCAGCAGATTGCCCTATATCGTTTGCTGTCTTTGCCAAATCGGCAAGAAAAACAAATTAAACTGACGAAGTACCGAAGAGCGATGAGCAATTAGGCACCATCAAATTCTCTGTACCGTGACTCCCATTTGACAGCTTAACTTTGGTACGTGACGACGCATATGAATATCAGAAGTTCCGACCTGTTTATTTTGCCGGGATATAAGGAGAGTTTTGAGACACAGAATTTGCGCAGATCCAAGAATACCGGAAGGTGGAGCACCTGTCTTAGATCGCAGTAATACAATCTGAGAGCAAATCGCCCGTATGACATCTACTTGTCTGTGAAAACCAACACTGCAGGTCTAGGGACGTACAGTGCGACCTTCATCCATGGACGGAGATGGCAGACATGCGTACATTCACCCGAGGGAAAACAATCCCAGCTTATTGCAGCTATTAGCTTTAGCTTCCTATCTATTCCCAATTTACAGGTTGTTTCTCTAGATTGGGTATATATTATCTAATAATGCGAAAGGAATTGAGTATTCTATCCACGAAACTGAAGACGCAATTTATGCTAAATTTCCCCCCTAGTGTAAGTCATCAATAAATTTTACGATGCTGCTGTATGGACGTAGCTTTTTGGTTTTAGGAATTGCCTCAGGCAACCTACTCTGCAAGCGCCGATGCCATCCCATGTATAAACACTGAAATGTCCCTCATTTCTGCAACTTCCCATCGTCTGGTTGTTAAATGTCACGCGCGTGTGTGGATTGCAAGACTGCTCCAACACGGAATACCTCCTGTCTGGGTCTATAGGTTAGACACTTGTCACACTACTTCGCAACAATCCGTAAACGTCAAACCAACTTTGATCAGTATATTCCAACAAAATCTGTCAAGGACTATAGTTGTTTACACTCAGTCATATTTACAGTGCTTCAGAGTACGTAACGTATAAAATACATGCAGATTTGTAAATAATTGGTTTGATTTATACATGCAAGTTATATTAGAATATATCAGGGAGATGACTATAGCAATGGATTCTATCGAATAGCGCACGCGAATTGCTTTAACAGGTAATTTAGGATTCAGCGAGCGTTCCGTGGCGCTCCTCCGGGAGGTGGCGTGACGTTCCACGGCGCACCATAACGGGAGATCTATCACCTGCTATCATCAAAATCAGCGATGCACAGATTTGCACGAGATCTAATGACGGTGAACTGTGTTTCAAATGATTTTTCAGTTACCCTAAAATACATGGCATCCCTTCCCGATACGCATTTCTGTGATCAACCTCCGCAATCGTCGTTATTATCTTAAATGTCATAAATCAACAATCAAACTGAATATAGTTTGTTACTCTCTCCCGCTGTTCCAGACGACAGAGGAATTCGCTCATAAAATAAGCGTGAAATTCCCTCAAGGGAGAACGATGTTTAATCAATAAATTGTGATTCTCTTTTCGCTAAAGGTCGCACACGCCATGTTGAAATCGGATATCGCAAACCTTGCCAAGCCTATAAATTGACACAATGCTATATTTCTCGAAGTGGGGCTTGTCGAATTCCTGTAATTTCTCGATTTTGGCAGGATCAAGACATCACGGTTATTTTTAAATGCTTTTGATAATATCTAGGACATTGACTAATGGATCTGCTTGATAGAAATCCCCATCGATATAGAGGCACGACCGCCTTTCATCCACATCATAATCAAACAGCACATGACCATGCATAATGCTGGGCACCTCAGGGCCAAATCACTGCGCGGCACTTCGTCATTCGGTCCATGTTGCTGTATTTGTGACTACAAGTACAATGTTTTTAAAATGTCTGCGCTTTTTAACAGCTTTTTTCAAAACAATATTGTGGACGTCACATTAGCACGATTTCAATTTTTGTGAGCTAATTCTATCAAATGAATGGTAAACATACAACTGTAGATTGGCAGAAGGGCTACAGAATGGTGGCTCGCATTAAGATTTTTTTTAAACTTGAACTGTCAACTTTGAAAGATCATCGCTGCAGTGCCCCTGACATGACCCATTCACGACCACTTCTTCGAAGAGAGTGTGTACGACAGGAATGCCGGGTGTAATTCGTTTTTCGGGGCTTTTAAATTTACCACCTTGCAAAGGTCAAAATCTTTCCGGTACGTCGAGCACTTGGACGTCTTCCAATCCCGTTTGGTCGATAAGGGTCAACGGACAGGCGAATTGAATTCTTCAAATACAGCGCATTTGTCCATTTTTCGTATTCTCCGAGTGTTTGACACACGAAATTCACTCTTGGCATCTAAAACGTCTTGTCTACATATTGCTTGCAGGAGGTGCTTTTAAAATCTTATTAACTCCACAAAAATCTTTTGATTTGTTGGATGAAAGTACTAACTTCAGATGATTGTTCTCAATCGGTATCACTACCAATAGTGCCTCCGGGCAAATGCACATCATTTAAGAGTAATCAATTAATCGGCAAGCTGCACAGTATGATTGGTAAAATTACGGATCGTTTTGTTCTTATCTACAATCAACTGCACCATGTTACAATGGGTTTTTAGATTGTATGTCCACTACTACTGCCAAGTGATTTGAGCATCAATGTTAATTTCCCTTAGGTTTACAATAAAATAAAGCGCATTGCGTGCTATTTCGGTTTATAAGGTTGAGTTAGGTGGCGCCAACCTTCTACCATCTAGACGACTTTTCATTCCCTTGCTGTCCTATTATCCTTCCCATTTGTTCGTATCACATGAATTATCGATAAGATCCGCTCCACCATCTCTAAGTCTTTGCCGTGGATAATCAAATAACTGCCAAAAACCATTTAACATCGGCTGGACAAGATATCCGAAGAGTCATAACTCTACCAATCTTTCAGAAAGTATATTAAGAAAAAAATATGAAATCTGGAAATTGATAGATTTTTAGATGGTTTGCAATCTAGAAAATGTAGTTTTGCTTTGATTAACATTTTAGCAGGTTGGTTAACTTTTTATTATACACTATGGTAGAAACAACATGTATAGAATTAAAGAAAAAAACGAGTACCTTCTTTCGGCTTCTTGACGTCCCCGTCCGGAGGTTCACCAATGGGTCCGTCCGCCGCTCCGTGGGGAATCTTGTGTTCGTCATCATCAGTCAGCGGGATTTTTTCCTCCGCAGAATCGAGGACGCCATCTTTGGGCTCCTCCCCCTCTTCTCTTGGCTTGATCTCGTACCAGTCATCGCCCTCCTTCCCTGGAGGCGGAAAGTTGTAACGTGAATATTACAGCATGCAAAATGACAGAAACTAATATATGTACAAATTAAAAATATTAGCTTGAGCTGATCGCGCTCCAAAATTGACGGTGCAGATTAATAATATAAAAATCATTATACAGGCACGTTAATCTTTGATTCTAATTTTTTATATGCATAAAATGCATAAGCGTAAATAAATGAATAATGGGTATTAGTACAGTCTTCATAATAAGTCTGCGAAGGCAAAAACATATCTATGATTTCACAAACCTATCCACGAAACAAAAATGGCGATGTGCGAGCCGGCATTTTATCATAACGACGTCCGTACTTTTTTTATGTAAGCAATCTCAAGTGCTGTTGAAAATTTATGCGGATATGCATCTAACCTACTTATTCAGCAATCACAGCACACAAATCACCGTTCACATTATTTTCAGATACATAATTTCAGGAAAGGGGTGGACGACCTTGTTCTTGGCGAATTCAACTTGACCTAGTTTTCCCTTAACAGTTACACACACCTTTAGTTCAATCATGTGTAAATTGTCATAACTATCAAGAAGAAAAAACGGTTAACTCATCGGATGACCAGTTGTTAAACGAGAACCATAATTGGTATGGTGGGAGGTGAAGAATAGCCTATTCCCTATGGATAATTGGACCATTACAATCCAGGTCAGCTATCGGGTGGGCATGATTTGATTTCAACAGCTTGTTTTATTACCCTCGTCTCTGTACACCTGCGTTCTCAACATAAAATATCGCAAACAAATTTCATACAATCCACTTGGAATAAATTTTGTGCTGGTAATAAACTTATTGATTTTATGAGAAGCATTTTATTACATGTTGGCCATACGAGAATATTGCATTTTTCCACCACGAAAACAACTACCTGAGTCCTGCTGGAACAACATGGCCAGTAATACCAGTAGCAGCCGGCTAACATTTTGTATATTTGCATTTTACGGTCACTTTGTGAGGGCATCAGTATTCCAGACGTGTTACGTGCACACAGAGGGCCACTAGGGGGCGTTCCGTTTCTACATCTATTATGCAAGAAGAGCTAGGGGAGGCAACATTGGCCATACAACATCCATTACCATTATATTATGGAGAATGGTGACAGGTGTATGTGAAACCCGTACCATGTGTTCTTTTGGAACAGCTCGGATATTATTAAAGCTGCCGCCGAGTTAGAAACACGATGACGACTCTGGGGTGACAGAAGAATTTTGTGACACACTTTCTAGAAACTCTACACGCGGCCAGATAGTGTGGCTGTTGGGCTGTATGTAACCCCCCTGCCCTTATTAATTACTTTATCGCAACTGTCGGCTCCATTCAGGGAGCACATTGTACCCTTGTCAAGTGGCTAAGCATACCGGCTCAAAGTTCAGACGTCACTTGTTTGAGAACCAGTCTGCGACCTAGAGATAGGGTGTGACCTCAATCCCACAGCACGCAGCAACAGTACAGTTGTTGTATAATCTTACCGCAAACTAGCGTTGGGAAAATTGTTTTGTACTTGATTGTTGTTTCTGCCTGTCTTATCAATCGATGTGGTGTTAGCTATGTACTTGTAGGAATGTTAATTGGATTGGAGAACGCAACACATCAAAACCACAGCCTGGCCGCTGACATACCCCACCATGTGAAGTATAGAAAATGACATGTCTTTGCATACAACGACAGACTACGGAAATATAATTTGTCTGAGATAGAATAAGTGAAAGAAAGGCGAGTCGAACAGGTAGTGCGATAACGGCTACTTTTATGTGGTGTGCAAACAGACCACTCGAAATGACAGAGCGAAGGTACGCCATCTGCCGTGCTTATTTTTAGGCTGGCTAACAACGGCTAACGGGGTAAAATTTAACCCATTCTTTCAAACACAAGGCAAAGGTCATGCGGACACGGTAACTATGCCTATCAGTGAGGATCAGGCCAATCCAAAGTTTGGCAAAAACACCGTTACGTCATGTCCCAGAATTAAGTGGGAGGGCGATCAGAGGATGACCTAGACATGCTAGTGGTGCGCTATTCGGCAAACAAAGACGGGGCAAACCGTCAACGTGGTGGGACTTTGACCTTGCCTATCCCGTCGGAAGAAGAGCCATAGTAGCACGGAGGCGCTAAGAACGCTCCCTCCATAAGCCAAAACCTTGAGAAGCCAACCAAGTAGGCTGGCCCGCAGCCTGTCTGATGGCATCTCAAGACCGCAGGCTGCAGAGAACGTCCACTTGTTCCCCGTTCAGCTATGGCCGCCGCCTTTGGGGGCGTGGTCAAAGTAACAGAAGGTCGCATAGCTCCAAAAAGATTGACAGCGCAGCCAGACCGTTTGTATATTGGAAACAGCAGGCGGATGTGCCCAAAATGGTGGGAAGGCTGCCAAAAATTGAGAACACAGCCTTTTCGGCTTGCCTACCAAGAATGATTCACCATCTGACTTGCACCATAAAATGAAGATATTGAATTTGCTTGCATACATCGGTAGACGACTCCCTGAGGGACAGCCTTAAAAGAGGATACGGGGGTTCTGCACTATCTGAACGTGCTCTGTACCGTATCAATTTGTCAGCATTGTAGGTTCAATATTATGGTGTTCTAATGCAATGGAGTGTGCGAGGTCTAGAAAAAACATCCCGTGTCATGATTGCACTACCACACACACACAGGTCGGGGCAGTCCATTGCTGCAGAGCGCTCTAGCAGAGAATCACAACACACAAAACAACACCTGGTGCACCATTGATGTATGCTTACCTTTAGGAGGTCTTCCCACACACCGGCAGCAAGCACAGCATTTACAACACTTGTTTCCCATCTCTCACAAGCCGTCGCCTGCGAAAATAAAATGACAAAAGATCAACCGTTAGCTAGCTAGACAAGCCGTGCGATGTGTTCTTGCATATGCCTGGTTCGAGCAGCCGCTATCTGGTATGTTGCGAGTTCGGAGGTGACACTAAATCACCAAGAATGACAAGCGTCCATCCCTTCCCCGCCATTACGGTCAGCTATGGTGTCCGGGAATAAATTCCGCGCATACAGAAGAGGGCAGCGTTGGGTGAACAAACCTTGAACAGTGTCAGGTCCTCTGACACATTATACCCGTCCACTTAAGCCTTCTTTGTCAGTCATGTCATGACGTAAATATCAAACGACACAGGAGCTATATTGACTGAACAACCGCCACGGTCTACGCGGTAATGAGCATCTTACCTTCGAGGAAAAGGTTCCCTCTCCAGTCACAAACCAAACCTGGGGTATATCCGATTTTTGCAATGTGATCGCAGACAGTATCCTGTTACCATGTGGCCCGTAACGATGTATTTTCCCCCACACTGGCTGGTCAGGCGCCTTCCCTCTCCAAGCGTGGCACACACAGAGGCAGCGAGATGTGTGCTTGTATGTCGGTACTGCATGCAATGAAAAGTGGAGGATCGATCGCGGATATGTCGCACAGCCAAGCCCCGGTAGGTCGAGCCGCTCCTGCGCTGTATCAACCGGCAGACGTAATTTTATTTACATCCCTGGGGAGGTGCCCGTGACCGGTTCAAGGCTGATCGGTATGGACGTGACTTTGTGGACTGTGTACAGGTTTTGGAGTGACAAAGACGACGTATCTTTGTTGACGTTAGATCCACGCTGTAACCAATCTTGTGGTAGCCTAAGGGGCCTTGGGTGAAATCCCACCTGCCTGTGTGTACCTCAGGTACTACAAACAAATATACCGTCAAAGGTGACGGGTCAACGACCTCTGCAGAGACATCACCAACCGTGTCTGTTGTCTACATGTCGAGCTGAATAATCCTCCATCGTAATCCATCAGCACAACAAGAGGGACAACACATCGTACTCGTCCTTCTGGAGTGTGGCTTGCAAAATAACCACGGCGCCTGTTTGCTAATGTCACGGAGGTCAGAGGGGAGGAGGACCGTTGCCAGGCATCGTGCTAAATTCCAGATGTCTGGGAGAAAAGGTTCTGTGGGGCTGTTAGTGTTACTGTTGTGGTTTTTGCCGAGAGGCGGTTGTGACCGACAGAGAGAATACATTTCAGGCATGGCAGCATCTACTCGCGATATTTTCATGGTTGATCAACAGCATATCAACAGCATTCAGATCCCTTCAGGAGGAGACTCATTGAGTCCGCGACTTTGGGAATTTTCTGAATCGAAGACCAAGCTGTACCGTGTTATATGATGGCTTCTACTTGGGAAAAATACATCTGAAATAATTGACTTTGGAGGTGACCGCAACGGAGTGATCTGAATAGAAGTAAGCCGAAATTAAAGTTGTCGGGATATAATACTTCCACAACATGATTGTCCGAGGATATTAGGGGCAATGTCGCGTACGTTGATTACTAGTAACTCTTTCTGTCCGAGTGTCAGTTTCATGCTAGGGGAGCCAGAATCATATATTATCGTGGGAAATTAGAGTTTAGATTCAAACTACCCCCACGCGTACATTGGCTAACTGCCCTCCACTCTGTAATCTAACTGCCCTCTGAACCTAAGAGGATAGGTCGATTACTTTTCCGATGTTTTCGCAAACAGTTCGCGTTCATTCATTCGTCCCAGGCCAGCACTCTACAGGACAAGTGGAACTGGGTATTTTCACTACATCGCTGGCTGGACTTTACCGGGAGCAAATTTCATGAGTTTCCTGTATCCTGCACAAGAGGCTAAAGCTAAAAAGAAAAATCGATTTTCGTAAAAAAAAAAAAAAACTTCTGGAAACGTTTACGACTTCAACAGGATCTGTTCAGGCATTTCGTAAATAATTTGTTTTCTTTTCAAACATACAGACGTTCTCCACGGTCTATGCCTCTCTTGAAATGAATGAAAATATATACTAGATTTATATCAAAATATGATTTTAAGATAATTCAAGTACATATGCGCTCATAAAGCTAGCCATTAGACTATAGCATTGTCGGGTATGTATTCAACCGTCATCATTTATAACTCTAACAAATACATGTATTTCCTACGCGTGAAAGAATACAGGCTTGGGTACCACTTATTCGGAGAACACTGCTTAAACTTTAATGAAGGTAGCACAAAAATAACCCATATTGCTGATAGTTAAGGCAGCGTGCCAAATCTCTCAGGTAATAAACACATAAAACACACATTTCAAGCACTCACCTAGCCTCTACCAGGCTTCGGAAAGCGGCTGGAAAGAGTAGAAATTGGCCAAATAGACAGATAACACGCCAGGGGATTGGTCCGGGAGAGAGTACAGTTTGCCGTTCGGACGCGACAAACTGTACTCTCTCCCGGACCAATCCCCTGGCGTGTTATCTGTCTATTTGGCCAATTTCTACTCTTTCCAGCCGCTTTCCGAAGCCTGGTAGAGGCTAGCACTCACCGTGCTTTCTGATATCCACATGTACGTCTGAGGTGAGACAGGGCGTGTGCACAATGTTAAACAGACCACGACCTTGACATTTGTATTACCTTTCGGCTTGGCTGCAAATTCACGGTATTGTGCGTGACGTGTGTAAGGGGATTTTGTTTCACCTCAGATCAAGCAGTCATAAGTAAGCTAAGGCCTCCGAAGTCTTGGAGGGCAGCAGTCACTTAGTAATGGGGTCCACTGCCTTCTTTTTATAAAGCCTGTACAGATGTGTTCCTATGTATATGCAGTTTTTCACAGGCCATGCAACACCACCACAAGGCACACGATACTGGACGCAGCATCCTTTGAAGTTTGATTTGGCAACACTGCCAAAAAGCCTTTCGAGGGCGGGTTTGACTTCTCCAACCAAGTCATCTGACTGCCTTAGCAAATAAGGAGGCACCCACAGAAATTGAGAATTAAATATTCCACCTCTGATGAAAGTCTTGAACGAATATTGTTGTTCTAACAAAATCAGGTCGACTTGAAACTTAGCACAATGTTACAGCAGTTTAATACCAGTAACCCCGAAACCTCTGGTATCTACCATCTGTCCCCCTGGGCCAATATCTCTTCTGGGTCGAAACCGTAAACCATGCATGGTAGCTGACCCTTTTGACCCGCCTGTTAACGACTCTTGGGTGTGTGATCTTGAAGGAATATCACGTGAAGAAGTGAGTCATGGAGGAAACTTAATTGGTCAGGGTGGAGCCCAACTTTACACCCACCCCTTCAAATGACGCCACATTTTTTGGAAGCATCCAAATAGATCTCAGAAGTACTTGGCGCTTCACATAATAGAGTCTGTGCCAAAAATGCAAGCCAAATAGTTTACTTCTATTTCATTCTCTTATGATTACAATTTACATTTATCGTGTATCTTTTTGTTTCTATCTGTCTAAGACCTCTGAAAAAAGGTACCAAATTTAATGATCTATGTATACACCAGTGTTGTGTTTTGTCAGCATTGAGAGGAACCATTTTGTCATGAGACTCGACTGGTTTAGCATATTTCATCGTCAAGTTCATCCTTTTTTCTTTCATGTTCATTCTCGTGCGAGTTAAGTTCAAGTCCAGGAAGCGAGTTTATTTCAGTCAGATTAGGCGGATCGTGCACGACGGGTGGCCGTCCTGGAAGGGCGTGTGTCTTCCGGCCGTCGCCTGACAAATCTTTACAGACATCGCCAGCCACGGCCAAGTTCACTCGGCCAAAGATGGGAGTGATAACACTGACAATAGTTCTTTTCGTTTGAATGGGAAGCCATCCGTCCCCCGTTCAGGAACTTAATGCTGAGTATCCTGGGAGGGGCCGATTAGAAAACGTTCTCTACGGGAATTTCAATTGGCTGACATTTACCCAAATAGTTTAAAGGTCTTCTCTTTTAATGAAAAAAACCTCCGCAAAACGTGTTTTATTCCGTGGCAGTACACGTGCGTGGCCGTACCCGTATAGAATTCGGCTGCACTTGTTACAGGGGTCGCCCAAAGGACAACTTTACCGCATACATGTAACGTTACATAGACATGCTTTCACACGAGTTTACTATGTCTATAACTTTAAAGTTACGGTTGTGTAGATAACTGTAGCAATCCGCTCTGCCGCTGTCTATTCCCTATGTTTTATCACGAGTACAACAGACGGTACTAGAAGCCCCCGGCATTCCATAATTTATAGTATATGATCGGAAGGCATACATTGGCCTGATGCCTGGGTTTCAAAAAGAGTGTCGCGATAAATTCTTTTAGATCATAGCCACTGTATTTTTTCCCTCCAATGTAAATATTTTATATCTAACGTACCTTGTGACGTAGCAGTGCATGTTCTGAAGTGGAAGTTTTCGTGCTACATCTTTTTACGGCAGACTTTTTAGTGTTTGTCGTCTTTGAGACTAGTCCCATTTACAACTTGATGATTGTATTTTTACCTGTAAATCTGCCATCCCCTACTCATCATCTGTTCAACAACACTTGAGACGTAATGTCACACTTCAGTGCTTTGTCTCATCAAGTGTCTCTACACGTCTGTCTCGTGACTGCTGATTGGCCAGGTAGCGACCACGTGATCGATGTCGCAGACGACAAGACAAGCTCCAGGGAAAAGTACACCTGGATTTCTGGAGAGGTAATATCGTGCGCAGTTACCTCAGCGGATACAATTTATCTCTGGTTTAACAGTCTGTCACTTTTCAAAGCCTTCACACGCCGCCGCTGTGCCCTCAAGGTTAAGTCCGATTGTCTCTAATCATGAGAACAGAGTCAGATAAGATAAGGTGTAACCAACCAGACATGGCTGACATATTTCCCACCTGACTGGTCTCAAATAAAAGCACGCGTTAGGTAAAATAACACAGAATGTATCCTTAACTATTGAGCTTCACTTCAGATATACAAATGCGTCGTCACGGGGAAGAAATTAAACCTAATTCGAAAGGGCCTTCTAATTCAAATTTCAAAGCGAGAAAAAAATTGGCATTCTGACGTCTAAGTATGTCAATTTCAGGACAAGGTCATTGCCAGCCAGAGGAAACGTCAATCATTTTATGATCTTGTTTTCTTCAAGTCTTTGGAGGGGTGACCTAGGGTTTCAGTCTCGGGGAAAACACTTCTTTGCCTCTTTGACTGCTCCAACTCTAAGCTTCGACGATACAGAACGAAAATCCACTTACCGATTCTTTCCCACCGTTGGTCGTGCACCACAATAGTAGATAATTCCTATGAGTCCGATATTATGTATGTTTTCGATCTGCTGATTAGTTTCCGAGGGCGGAGTTGCGTCCAACCATAACAAACATATAGATGATCTCTTTCAACCCACTTATTAGATGACGTGCATAGAACATGCAGTTCAAAACCTAATATACAGGCCAATCTATAATTACTACTCTTGGTCCCAGTGGATTATGGAGCTGGCTCAGTGTTGGGGTCTCCCCAGTTGTAGTCCTAATGAGAGTCGTCTCTCTAATTGAAAAGGTTGCGAAAGTCAAAGTCTGTCGTCATTTCCGCTAAAGTAATTCGGTAGACACGACCGATCACGTGGAAAATCTAATTTCTCAGATCACCTTGAGAAAAAAAATGCGGTGGGAAACAATTTAAAGGTCGTGAAAAACGTTTAGAAGGCAAGAAGAAAAGGCTCTGTAAGTGCGCTTTTTTACTAGGCGATAACGTTGTTAGTGACTTTGAACGCCTTATATGGTGGGGATACGATACCGCCTCCGGGAAGTTCAAGTAATGAACCGCCCCCACATCCTTCTCTCTGGAAGCCGGATAAAGATTTAAGTTCTTGAAAATGGTTGTAGCCAGCACATAATGATAAAACCAGACATTAGCAACTCCGGTAGCCCGACCCTCTATCAGCACCGCCACACAGTCAGGATTTACCAGGGAACGCTATCAATTTTCCCCAGAAAGAAAACAAAAACGATCCACTGCGGACGAATTGTGCAGTTAGGGCACGTTCTGTGCATAGAGAACCATGAATTAGTGAATTATTGATGTCCGTGAGAGTGGAGCAATCTTGGGTGCTGCTGTGTCTAGTGAGGAAGCGTATTGTGAACTGTCTGGACTTGTAATTGCCTTCAAGTTCAACAGCAGAATGGCGTGAAGGCAATAAAGAAGACGAACACTTTCCTGTTTAATACGCTTCCCTGTCGGGTTAAACCACAACAGGTTCGCAACAAAAATCGAATAAAACGCACGTATTCGCTGCTTTGACTGAGAAATACATGGACAACGATAGCAACATCATTATTCATTCCAATGGCCAATGCAAGTACAGGTAATAACATTTTACTGCTAGGATTGTGAGCAGCGGCACATCTTTTGATTTTTTACATTGATAAATCGGCACAATGCTGCCCACCTTTGATTACTGTTGATTCCCCATATCACCATTACCATGCACACCGTATGGGCAGGGCTAGCTATGAATTTGAAACAAATTCAGAATAAATGACCCCCATCATGATATATATATATACTCAGAATACGTGCTTTCCCTCGGCTTTTGCGACTCTTTTCAATCTTCCGACCTCAATATTCAATACAGCAAAGGAAATATTATTCGAAACAGGCCATTTCTGGGTTATTTTCTTTCTACCCTCAACCAAATATACCAATGAATGTAAAGGCTTACAGAAAACTGTGTATCTTTTTTTTTATATACAAGTTCACGAGAAATATGCTCCTAGTGATGAGGATCACACATACTAGTACCTCCCACTGTACATAGCTCATGACTTAGAGATCTCCAATATCTGCCCGTAAAGATACTCTCCTCCCACGCATACTGATATAAATTCATTTTGAGTCTGCTTATAACGCAACTCGTACAGACTTCATTACCAAAACATGTACCGTACGTCCACAGATTCTTTAAGTTTTCCACAATTTTCTGGTAAAACTATTTACCATATGAAAGGGCTGGGTTTCAAGATCAGGTGCCACTACACCACAGTTAAATATATTGTACTCATCGGAATTCAGCATAGGCTATCTATCAGTAGATCTAAAGCTTTAGTTTTAACCTCCTTGGTTACACAGTACAGTTTAGACGAAGTAGCAGCGATTCCCAATACGTAAAACACAATTATGAAGTTCATGATGAGTTGCAAAATCAACGTTGGGTTGGCATTTTGTATTGAACTCAGACAAGAACCTGCAAATACTTGAACATCATTCCATCATATTAGAGAGAAACATGTTCCTCTGCTCTACAAAAATGTCACATTGGTTATGATATGAATCATATGATATTAAAAATCAGGGTTTGTGCACAGAAAATTACAGCAGGAAGATTTCAAATGTCCTAGGGTGGTGTTCATTTGTTGTTGATCAAAGAAATGTCAGAATTACTGACTCATTAAAATATTCATGAACTTCCTCCCAGCATGACAATAAAATGGGACAATAAAGAGGAATCATGCATCATTTATCAGCAGATTCTGCGATTCCTTTTATCACTTCCCACTGGAATCCTTTAAATAGGTGAAGGCATATTATAGTCTTAAATCAGAGAGATCTCATCTTTATCTCCCAAACACCACGCCAAAGCAGACTGGGAAGAAGAAAAGATAGCAAAGATCACTTTGTTTGACTATACGTACTACTAGGTTTCTCCTTGCCTTTCTTTATAGAAGCAAATCTTACCTCAGCCATATACACGTTGTATATGCATATTTCCCCATTGGGGGACTGAAGACTGTTCCATTTACATCTTTAGGAAGGGTAGGACGATACGATTTCACTGTTTAGGTGATTCTTTGTGTAGTATTTGCCCGTGCAGTCCTGCTGATACCCTGGGGCAATGCTGCAGTTTCCCATGAAATGCTCTGTTTCACAGTAAACAACACATGTACATGTAGCAGATGTTTCCCACACAAAGGTTAGTAGTCAACACGAAGGTCAGGTTTACTTGGCTGTCTCTGTGTTGGGTGGAGTTATGATTTATACTTTTACTCTGTGATGCTGAAGAGGTCCTTTGGAAATCGGTTTGTCAAAGCTCAAGGCAGGTAAAATACATTTCCTCTAAACATGAATTGATACATAAAAATCATAACACACTGAAAAGACAACAAAGTATTCTGTGACCTGTAGTTTCTTAATTTAAAACATTTAATCATATCTTCTTTTCTCTAGTATACTAGCTGTGACAAGCTTATCTAGATTCAATATGTGAACTCAGGAGTCTGAATTCATGGCTTTTTCAATAACTGTTTATTCATTACAACCAAAGGCACTTCCTACGTAATACTATGTGTTATGTATAGTGCACACTGGGATACGCAGTATAATAAGAACTGTAGTAAATGGCGATAAGGTGACATGCCCTAACATTACTACTACATTAAGGTAGTGTGGACCTTACAGTGAACACCTGTGTTGGAAGCTCCTTGGGGGTGATCCATTACTTCACTGATCATGAGAGCAGAAAACAACAAAATGGGCAGAGTGAGAGAGAGGTGTATTAAAAACCTCCAAGGCTACCATTCCCTCCGGGCTCCATAACTTGCAGTAAAGCAAACGATGTTAGGTTTTATGGTACGTTATAGTGATGGAATCCTCTGCATATAACATAGGGGAGATACATTTCACAACCAGTTCCTCCTGATGGTGTGTGACAGAACTGGGTCAAAGTTGACTCACACATAGTCACACTGGTGTGGGGTCTTAATTAAGATTTGTGGGAAAGGGTATCAATTAGCTTTTCCTTAGCTTTAGCTGGAAGCAACATTCTACTTGTATTTTCAAAAATATTTACATTCAACTATGTATTTTCAAAAATCTTTTATTTTTGTAAAAAGAAATTAAAGCAACTATTCCATTTCAATAGGGCAGATCAAAGAAAATGTGCCAGCCTCACGGTGCACCTCTTGGCTGGCTGAACCCACAGAAACCTTTGCTGAGAAAATCAAAATACTGGTAGTACAAACTGGTGGTCTCTCCGATCCTACCTGTTTCAGAGACAATGGAACAGTCCAAATGAGAAGCCATGCATCTGCAGCACAATTTATTGGCTATTCATGATGAACTACCATGAATTAGTCAAAACACAGTCTATATGGATATAGAAAGTCTAAAGTATCAATAATAAAGGAAGAAGTATGACATACATGTATATTCTTCCAAGTGGGTTTTATTGATGTTATATAATACAGCTTTAGTGTTGGGATTTCTACCAATTATCAAGTATACAAGCAAAAGCTATTGCATACAGACTGACCAGTAACAGGTACAATCCAGACAATGTGCAACTACATGATCTTCACACAATATCATAAGTATTGTTACCATCATATTTTTTCAAAGAGCAACAGAATCTGTACAACAAGGTGACAAATCAAGATCTTCAACTATACAAAAGGATACCAACAATTGACTTACAACTTTGCAACTCATCCATTCTTATATACATTGTACATGTTTGTACAATAAATACACATACTTAGGCACTATGTTTTCATTATTTCACACATTAAAAGGTACTCTTCTCCTTTCTTGGTTACTGTGTTGTACAGTTTCCTTACTCCCCAAGCAGAGGTTTAGGCTTTAGCTTATTTTTGGTGTGTTTTTAGGCTTTTTTATCAGGCTTTCTTTTTTGTGGTATCTTTTTTTGTGGGTGCTGAATTGGATACTGACTGGCCGATTTGATACAGTCTTTGCAGCCACCAAAAGATCTGCTTGGAGATTACAGTTTCCTGAGAGATCAGGGCTTGGCGAGGTTCCTCATGTCCGGCTGCACGGTCTGTCTGTACCGCTCCTCCAGCTGCTGCATGAACTCCAGATGTTCTCCCACACGGAACCCTGGGATAGGCTGCTCCTGGGGGGACAAAAAACAACCGCAGTTGTAAGCAGGTGTCCAGAAGCATTCAAGAAATCATCCAGAATTGAAGGAAATCTTTTTCTGTTCCTCAAACTGCCTAGATGAAGCTACTGTATCAGGTAATGTATGAAATCAAGGCTACACAAAATTCAGAAGGACTACTCTTGTGTGGGAAATGGGAATGCTGTAAGTATGATCAAGTCATGAGTCGTAACCCTCAAAGTCCTCTGTGCAAATCCTAGATGGTAGATTTAAAGAATAGTAGTTTGGCCCCTACTTATCTAATGAACCTTTGCACATTTAGAAAATGTTTTTCTCATCAACATGTAAATTTATGAACTATTACAATAAACACAAGTTGGGTGAATAGCATTTCTGCATGGTGCAAGCTATTGGTGTCTTTTGATGTCTTGCCCTGGAAATACATAGGGTACAGTCAATTGTATTTCTGGTCTGTTATGAATTCCTCCAGGACCTGTCACTCCACCCATCTCCTCAGCTGGGTACCCTCCTGTCTTTCAACACTGGGGCAGACTGAGTCATGGACCAGAAGTCACTGATCCTCAGAGTCGTATGTTCCTTAAGTAGAAAAACAACTCAATCTGGTGAGTGCACTTGTCAAAGATGTTCACTTCAGCCCCTCCCCATTGTAATAGCAAGACAATCCAACAACCTGTCACCAGTCCAGTGACATAATTACTTGGAGACTCAGGTCAAATGGATAACATTCTGCTCTCAGGACTGAGATTAATCAACCCCCCTGTTCCTACATACTTAGTGTCTGATGAGGTTTACTTTGTCAAAGTTTGTGTAAAGTACATTTATGTCCTCCTCCCCTACAGTGCCACTCATTGGCCACCTGTGACCTGTCAACAGTTGTCTCATTAGTCAATTAGTGGCAGCCCAGTGACCTCATGTCTGGCACAGCAGAACTTCAGACCTCTAACTGGGCTCAGGTCTGACCTGTATTTTCTTCCCCATAATGACTGACAGTCTGTACTGAAGTCTCTGGCCTCATGTAAATAGGTTCCAGAATTGGTCACCTTTCTTGTCCACATCTAACCATTTTCAATAAGATGTAATAAAACTGGAATTCTTTTATACTGCCATAACTAATGTTAGACTAATATCTTACATGTATTTCTTTAAAAATGTCTGCCCTTATTTGTTAATGATGCAAATTAATAATGACTACACAGCATCAAAACTCAATATTTCAGGTAGCCTATATGACCCAACCATGCCACCTATGTGATGAAAAACATTAGTCTACACAAATACATAGCCCAATCCTCATGTGTATGTTAGGAAAAAGGCAGTAAAAATCAATAAGATCTTTAGAAAAATCTTTACAAAGTGACTTCAAGGAATTGATTCATGGGACACAGTCACACATCAATCAGCGTGACTAACGTACAAATAGCATTACCATGGTGCAAGGTCTGTGTTATTCAGCTTTCCCCACTGTTCAGTTGTTACATGAGAAATAAAAAGTTTTTTTTTTTACATTCCCAGACTTGTTCACTAATCTCTGAGTACTACTAGGTAATCCCAACCTCGACACTGTTTGGAAAAGAGTGGAAATAGGAGATTTATTGAACTTAATTTGGAAATCTTGCCAAGCAACTCCAGGGCTACAAGAACTGCAACTACTTGTGCAAGTGAGATTATTTTAGAAACATGGTTCTCATTAGGTCCAAACCTTGTAAGGCAATGAAACCTCATTACGTTTCTGACAAAAGTCTCCCATATAGAAGGGATTTAAAGGCTCAACTTGCCGACTGTGCCGTTTTGGTCTGGTCAGAATTGTGAGTCTGATTGATTCAATGTTAAAATCTATTGGACATGGAAAAAAGGGACAATTCAGTCTAAAGTACAAATGTATTATGATTGCAGATTTCCTATAAGACTACTTGATACTACATACAACTGAAGGGCTCCAATAATGTTACTAGCCTCAGTGCATGTACAGATAACTATGGTGAAATTTATGGTGACCAAATCTGCTAACTCACATCTTGAATGGCCCCACAGGATTAACCATGCTCCACTGCCAGGGACATGAGAATATTTAACAGTGCAGTGACCTAAAAAGTACCAGACTACAAAAGTACCATGTTTACCCAGGTAAGTCTTGACCTGTTTAACCCTGAGAAAACAAACATGGAATTACCCTCCCAGTACTGGTCATGTTACTTATTAATTCTGAGGATTCAGTACATTTTTCTCAGACAAATATGCGCGTGCTGTTCTGATAGATTATTTTGGCACAGTTCCCACTTATAAAGAATCTTGGTGGTCTAGGTCTACTAATTCTACTGTAGCAACTTGGTAGCAGTTTGACTCTGCTGCACTCAGTGTATAACCATTTAGGGCTTTTCCATTAACTATCCAGGGTGGGCAGGAAAAAAACTAGTTTTTCACTCACATCTTTCCAAAAACCTTTCCCATACTCATGTGTCTCATCAAAATTCACAACTTCCTTCAAAGTGTTTTTCTGCAGACTTATTACATGGACTTTTGTGACTGTCCATTAGCCTTACTATTCACATGCAAGCACAGTGTATAGTCAAAAAAATATCTCATAGATGCCTATAGACAAGCCACTGTGTGGAATGCCAAGCAGTCCATTTCCTGTTAGAGAAACATTTTGTCAACATGAAAATCGGTTAGGAAAACAGGATGAAGATTTAAGGTTGTTTCAAAAGCTGCCCACCCCCACCCCCTTTTCCAGCACAATAATGATTCATAAGATTTTCTGCATAGCACTGAATTCCCCCGCTACATAGTTTTTGCTGCCCTCAATAAGCCACAGGCCATATGATAACTTAAACATGACATCTGTCAGTGCAGGAATATCTTAAGAATGTCTCCAGTATCTTCTAATCTCTTCAGAGATGTAGAATGTTAAGCCTGTGGTCAGTGGTAACGATTAGGGGTTTGACAAAGGTCAATATTGAAGATTAAGGGGATGACAACAGAATGTCTTCAATTCTAGATAAGACTGCTGAAATATAACCCACATGCAGCAAATGAATAGTACAATCCTACAGAGAGACATATTAGTACATACTAGAAAGGCCGACATTTGCTCCGGAGCAAATACAGCATATTTCAGCCATTTCCTTCCCATTTTAAAGTCCCATTTTACACAATTTGAAAGCGGTGTATGCCAGCAAGGTGAATAATGTTCTGTTTGCATGTGTCCAAGGATCTCCCGTACCCAATATTAGGTCATTTGGTTTTATCAGGTCATGGGAGCCAAAAATGTAAATTTTTTGTCTGAAAATAGCAAAAAAGGTCCATTTTACACAATTTCAAAATAGTGTATGCCAAACTTTTGAACACTGTTCTGTGGGCATGTGTCAAAGGTATCCCAATAGCAAATCCCAGGTTATTTGGTTTTAATATCAGGGCACAGGAGCTAAAAATGTACATTTTTGGGCCAAAAATAGCAAAAACACCCTATTTTACACAATTTCAAAGAGCTGTATGTCAAAAGCGTTAATGAAGTTCTGTGGGCATGTGTCCAAGGTATCCCCATACCAAATTTCAGGTCATTTGGTTTTAATTTTAGGGCACAGGAGCCAAAAATGTATATTTTTTGTCCGAAAATAGCAAAAAAGCCCTATTTTACACAATTTCGACATGGAATAGGTCAAACATGTCAATAGCATTCTGTGAGCATGTGTCCATGGTATCCGGGTACCAAATTTCAGGTCATTTGGTTGTAATATTAGGGCACAGGAGCCAAAAATGTACATTTTTGTCTAAAACTAGCAAAAAAGCCTTATTTTACACAATTTTACAGAAGTGTATGTGAAAAGCGTAAATGACGTTCTGTGAGCATGTGCTCAAGGCACCTCCATACCAAATTTCAGATCATTTGGTTTTAATATTAGGGCACAAGAGCCAAAAATGTACATTTTTTGTCTGAAAATAGCAAAAAAGCCCTATTTTACACAATTTTGAAGTGGGGTATGTCAAAAGCAAGAATGGCTTTCTGTGGGCATGTGTCCAAGGTATCCCCATACCAAATTTTGCGTCATTCGGATTTAATACCAGGGCTCCAGATCCCAAAATGTACATTTATTACCTAAAAATGACCAAAAAACCCAAATAAAACAATTTTAAAACCCTGTATCAAAAAAATGAAAAAAACGTCTGGGGGTATCTGGTTCCTCTACCTCCATGCCAAGTTTCAGGTCATTTGGCTGAAAAATGACAGAGTTGAATCCATTTAAAGAAATGACAGGAGAAGGAGAAGGAGAAGAAGAAACACTAGAAAGGCCGACATTTGCTCCGGAGCAAATACAGCATATTTCAGCCATTTCCTTACCATGTTTAAGTACCATTTTACACAATTTGAAAGCTGTGTATGCCAGCAATGTGAGTATCATTCTGTTTGCATGTGTCCAAGGATCCCCCGTACGAAATATCAGGTCATTTGGTTTCAATATCAGGTCATAGGAGCCAAAAATGTACATTTTTTGTCAGAAAATAGCAAAAAAGTACCATTTTACACAATTTTGAAATGGTGTATGGTAAACTTTTGAACAATGTTCTGTGGGCATGTGTCCAAGGTACTCCTGTAGCAAATCCCAGGTTATTTGGTTTTAATATCAGGGCACAGGAGCCAAAAATGTACATTTTTTGGCTGAAAGTAGAAAAACGCCCTATTTCACACAATTTTCAAGTGGTGTATGTCAAAAGTGTGAATGATGTTCTGTGGGCATATGTCCAAGGTATCCGTATACCAAATTTTTGGTCATTCGGATTTAATACCAAGGCACAGGAGCCAAAAATATACATTTTTGTCTGAAAATAGAAAAAAAGTCCCATTTTACACAATTTTAAGTGGTGCATGCCAACAATGTGAAGAACATTCTTTGGGTGTGTGTCCATTGATCCCCCATACCAAATTCCAGGTCATTTGGTTTTACTATCAGGACACAGGAGCCAAAAATGTACATTTTTTGTCTGAAAATAGCAAAAAAGGCCCATTTTTATAATTTTAAAGTAACATATGATAAAAGTGTGATACATGGTCTGTGAGCATGTGTCCAAGGAACCTCCATACCAAATATCAGATCATTTGGTTTTATTATTCGGACACAGGAGCCAAAAATGTACATTTTTTGTCCAAAAATAGCCAAAAAGCCCTATTTTACATAATTTCAAAGTGGTGTATGTCAAAAGCGTTAATGGCGTTCTGTGAGCATGTGTCCAAGAATCCCCCATGCCAAATTCCAAGTCATTTGGTTTTAATATTAGGACACAGGAGCCAAAAATGTACATTTTTTGTCCAAAAATAGCAAAAAAAAGCCCTATTTTACACAATTTCAAAGTGGTGTAGGTCAAAAGCGTAAATGACTTTCTGTGAGCATGTGTCCAATGTATCCCCATACCAAATTTCGCGTCATTAGGATGTAGTACCAGGGCTCCAGATCCCAAAATGTACATTTATTGTCTGAAAATGACCAAAAAACCCAAATAAAACATTTTTCAAAGCCTGTATCAAAAAAATGAAAAAAACGTCTAGAGGTGTTTGGTCACTCTACCGTCATGCCAAATTTCAGGTCATTTGGCTGAAAAATGACAGAGTTGAATCCATTTAAAGAAATGACAGGAGGAGGAGGAGGAGAAGGAGAAGAAACATGAGGGAATACAATACATTTCATCCATACCTATGGTATGGCTGAAATATAATGAGGGAATACAATACATTTCATCCATACCTATGGTATGGCTGAAATATAATAAGGTATGGTATACACTGCAAGAGACAGAAACATGATGTGATCCTTGTGTAACTTATGTCTTGATGAGATTAAGTAACACATGTACATGTATGAACAGTACTTCAATATTCTTATATTGGGGTCATTGACTGTGGCACTGTGGTTATTACATTGTATATGTTTATCAAAAGTAACCACTCTCTTTCTTAACAGAGAGTTGAATCTACTCAGAACCATTTAATTAGTAAATGCCCCAACTTCCTCAGCATCATTTTGAGATTAAACATATACAGACCATACACAGTTAGAAGAGTAGTAGTAGTTGTCTTTAAATTTAACATGTTCACAAGAATCACAACATCTTTTCATCCAAGGTCATACCTGCAAGCTTTGCCCTATGAAATAATGCACACAGTCACCTTATGAATGAGTTACATCTCCATACTTGTACAATAGTTTTTCCAAACCATTGCACTTGTATGTGTTACATACATTAGTCCCCCCAGGCCATTCTGGTCAGAGAACTGAAGTCTGGAACACTGCCATGGGCTTGGTGCCACCCAGGGGGAGCAGTTTTAATTTCTTGGGCACCGATACAAATTCCAGCCATGAATGCCCACAGGGTGTAGTCAAGTTCAATCCAATACTGTGGCTTTGCATAGTCTGAGTTGATAACATTAACAGTCTTCATCTACATGTACATGTAGTGTCTGGGGACTTCAGGGTTGAGTCTTACCAGTGTAATGAACTGTTACTGTAACAGTAACTTGTTATTCTTACTACATTGTATTTAAATTGTACACAGTCATACTTCTTTGCTGTATTCCTGCCTGATCTTAGTAACATAGAACAGTTGTGTTTGACTTCTTTTTTTGTTTAAGTCGTTCCTGGGTACCAAAATGAATGTTCTAAATAGAGGACAATACAGCACCAATGAAACTGTAAGGTGCTCAACTTCATTTCACTCTCTGGAAGATTTGATTAATCACATTAACGTTATACATGTAGGTTCTATTGGTGCGCCAGCCATTTTCATTTTATGTCCACTGTACGTTTTGTATTTGTTACCCCAACTTTGTGATTATGTTCTTTACCGGTATGTTTTATAAGCACATTATGTGCTTTTTGTCCAATGCTCTCAAATCTATGTGAATAAAATAAAATAAAATATAAGGTGCTTAGTATGTTACCTGTCCACCTTTAGCACAGTGAGTCACTCATCCTTCACTCATGTTTCATGCACTATAGGAGGAAAGTGCAGGTCTACTTGAAGATGCATGTTACATGCATAATGAATCATCTGGATGACCCTGGCCGTGACCCACGTATTGGCTTGCAAAACTTGGCAGGCTATACATCATTTCCCACAGTGCTGAAGATCTGTTGGGTCTGAATCATCTAAAACACAGGGCCAGGTGGCACTGCAGGTGCCACTGCATTCACTAATTTCTCTGGGTACCCATTGAAATTGTCTGTCTTCAAATATCTTGATAGGGATGTCAGTAAAACAGAATAAGAATGTATGACAATGAAAACTGGAAAAAAATGTTGAAATTTGAAAAAACAAAACAAGCTAGTCTACATGAGGTACAAACATGTACAAGTATAGCATATACTTTTCAAGCCTTCTTTACTTTTTCACTTGTTGTCTTTTGCTACATGATGTACCTGTATCTCTCATGTATGCAATGACAGTACACCATTGATTTCCATCAGGCTAAGAACTCCATTGGTGACATGGCACCATGGCAATCATAGCTACACAGGGCAAGGATGTACTACTTGTGCAATATTGTTCTTATATAACGTACTCTGTTGTTAGCATCATCCATGACACACTGCGCATGGTCCAAAGAATCACACAACAACAGCCTTTGGCAGCAATTTGGTGACAGAAAAAACAAACTTATCAAACCATCATGAACTAGCCATTAGATACAATATTGTTCTTATATAACGTACTCTGTTGTTAGCATTATCCATGACACACTGCGCATGGTCCAAAGAATCACACAACAACAGCCTTTGGCAGCAATTTGGTGACAGAAAAAACAAACTTATCAAACCATCATGAACTAGCCATTAGATAGTCATGTACATGTAAGTATGATTATGAAGGATATGTCTAGTTCATGTTGCTAGCATGTGTCCTGAAAAATGGAGGTACAAAGTAAGTCTCATTGATTTTGTTGCTCCCAAATTAGTTTTACCTCGCCTCATCTTGGTGCAGTATCGATTCTGCGGACTGGCAAAGTGACAGGAAATGAAGACCCGCCTTACACTGATTTGGTTTTCAGTGTCTACCTGTCAATACCGACTTTTGTACTGCAGCTTTCTAATAAGTTGTCGTCATCTGGTGTCTGTAAGGCATTCAATCTAAACATGACTTTCTCGAGAAACATTTCAAAAGGAATGGATCACAAGATGTGTGAAAAAACTTCTGGTGCCGTGCGTGAAATCTGTTATGTTTGTACAGAGCCATTCCATTTAGCTACTTAGTATCATATATTCCTTACTTCACACTTCTAGAACCTTTCTTTCATTCTGAATTTTCCTCCACTCTTTGATTCTAATTCAAGGATTCCACCATCCCATCCTGAAATTACTGTTAGCTGATTCTGTGCAGACTGTTTAGAGGATATCAAGTTTGGCTGAAGCATAATTATCAAGAGGTACAGTAAGTCTGTATTCTCTTCATTCATTCATGCCTAACTAGTTACCACATTACTTTCAATAAACAAATAGTACCTGTTATTGCAGTAATCCCACATATAGGACACTAGTACAACAACTGTACTGTCTACATATAGCATTGTTAGCTCTGCAAACCTCACTAACCTACCATTATTATCAGCCATGTTTAAAGTGTGGTTAACAATTAAACAATAGAACACACAACACATGTCCTAAAACTGTGCTGTCATGTGGTAGCATGGATCATTCTCATCAGTTACTGTACATCTCAGAATACAAAAAAAAAAAAAAATGTAAAAAAAAAAAATGTAACATGTTGTATCACAATGTAGGAAGCAATGATTTGCCAGAAGTGCCCTAGGAAAACTGCAGAAGCAAATCTTTGGCACATACATGTATATGCATCATCAAACCACAGAAATGAAACATGTTCGTACCTTGAGAAACACCTGGAGGTCCTGGTTCTGCGTGTGCTGCAGGATGTCGTGTGTCAGGTGGCGGAGGATGGCCACGCAGGTGTACACCTGGTAGTCCACCCCCAGCACGATACAGGTGCACAGGTAGTGACAGATCTCCAGCCAGTCCAGGTAGTTCCAGAAGCACTGTCGCAGCCAGTGTTTGCAGATCTACGGGAACCAAATACTCCTTGTTCCTTTTTTTTCATGCTTAGCACCTTTAGATATGCCCTTTCTTGGGACCAAAAGGAGAAAAGAAGAAGAGACAGACCAAGAGACACCTGGCACCCTGATCCAGAGGCAGATGTAGGGAGAAATCAGCTGGAGAGACTGCTACAGTTGTACATGTATGCCCAGTTATGCCAAAAGTTGGACTATGGAGACAAGCAAATACTTGATAAGCTCTATCTATAGATAATGCAGGAGATGGTCTTAGCATGTGTACCATGTTTCTTTTTTGGCCAATTTCCATAAATTTGAAGCCCAGATACCGGTAAACCTTGTGATGGCTTCAACTTTATGTACAGGGTAATACAATCTTACCTGAGAAGGTGTGTAACCAGACATCCTGAAGGCAGAAGCCACAGCCGGTACCTCAGCCTGGAGGATGAGCTCCACATAGTGGGCACTGCAGTAGTACACAGGGTGGATCCCACTCACTGTCAGGGGCACGGGGAGGTGGGCCTGGGAGGGGACAAGACTTGTGTTTACTGTGTGGTTGCAAGATATGTTAGCTTGTGAATGGCTTGTCTTTCAGAGTAATAGAATGGAGGTCAGTTTGTAGTGTCATGGAATGCTGTTGGTCTGTGAAGAAAGATTGACACCTACAAATGTAAGCTAGCAATTAAAAGTGCAGTAAACCATATTTTGTTACAGTTTACATTCTGCCCACAACGAACATGATGGTGTAGACATGCAAACCATGTACAACACATGTATATTCAATGACTGGTGAATTGACATGTACAGATCACAAAAGAAACATCAGATAGAATGTTAAGTGCATGATTTTAATGCTATACGAGCGATCGCCATGACGTCACAGCCAGTTGGGTGATTTGTCTACCAATGATTTGCCTATGCCTTCAAATAATTTGCATGTACATTTAGCATGCGTGGATGTTCTAGTGGACGTTAACATGGCACCGAAACAAAACAGAAAACCTAAGAGAAAAGTGTACATTCGCACAAAAGCCGACGAACCGGCCATTAAGAAAGATCTAATGGACTATTCAAATAACTTCGACAAAAGAACTCAGGATATGTCGGTTACGCAGAAGTGGTCAGACTTCAAAGACAAAATGAAACACACGATGAACAAGCATATCCCTAGTAAAATAACATCAAGCAGACACAACCTGCCTTGGTTTAACAGAAACCTAAGGAGACATTGTCGTAAGAAGCAGCGCCTTTATAACAAAGCTAAGAGAACAGGACAAGAGGAAGACTGGAACAAATATAAGAGAGTTAAAAAGGGAGTTCAGAAGAGCATAAGACAAGCACACTCAAAATATGTGGCAGACATACTGGGAGAAGCTATAATTGACAAACCCAAAACATTCTGGTCGTACATAAAAGGCTTGAGGAGAGACCTTGTCGGGGTAGCACCTCTAAAGGTAGGGAACTCCATTATCAGTGACAGCGGGAAAAAAGCAGAAGCACTCAGCTCACAGTTCAAAAGTGTCTTCACAGAAGAAGACACCACAGATATGCCATCTCTGGGTCAGCCTTGTACCCCCCCTATGGACCATATAGAAGTTTCTACCGATGGTGTCGAAAAAATGCTTAAAGGTCTCAATCCTTCTAAAGCATCCGGTCCAGACCAAATACCACCTTGGTTCCTCAAAATGACAGCTAGTGAAATCGCACCTGTGCTGACCAACATCTTCCAACACTCGTTAAACACAGCAGAAATCCCTAAAGACTGGAGAGATGCAAATATATGTGCCATTTTTAAAAAAGGAGATAGAGCGGTTCCCAGCAACTACAGACCTGTCTCGCTGACCTGCATATCCTGCAAACTACTTGAACACATTATCCATAGCCAAATCATGACGCACTTAGAAAGTTACAGCATATTGACAGACTACCAGCATGGATTCAGAGCCAAGCGATCCACAGAAACACAACTTATACTAACAGTTCATGACATAGCTGGCGCACTGAACAGTAAAAGGCAGGTAGATTTAGCAATACTTGATTTCACAAAAGCTTTTGACAAAGTTCCCCATGGCAGACTCATCTCAAAACTGGAGTATTATGGAATCCAAGGCCCCACGCTGAATTGGTTAAAGGCTTTCCTGACCAACAGAGAGCAGACAGTAGTGGTGGAAGGAAAGACCTCGGCCCCAGTTAGAGTAGCGTCTGGGGTTCCACAGGGGACCGTCCTGGGACCATTGCTCTTCCTCTTGTATATAAACGACCTACCAGATAAACTTGATTCAAATGTGAGACTATTTGCCGATGACTGCCTGCTATATGTAGAACTGTCTACACAGAATGACTCACAACTTCTGCAAAAAGATTTAAACACCCTCGAAGAATGGCAAAGCAAATGGCTAATGCAGTTTAACCCCGAAAAATGCTATATTATGCACATAACAAACAAACGAATCCCACATGTAACTAGCTACCTGTTTTGTGGTCAGGCATTAGCAACAACAAAAACCCACCCGTACCTGGGCGTTACACTGACAAGCAGCTTGAAGTGGGGTGCACATGTTAACAATATCACAACAAAGGCTAAACAGACATTGGGAGTGATCAAACGTAATCTGTGGGCATGCCCAACAAGAGTAAAATCACTTGCATATACATCACTTGTAAGACCCAACCTAGAATATGCTGCGACAGTATGGGATCCACATACAAAGAAAGACAAAGATAAACTGGAAAGGGTACAGAACCAAGCTGCAAGATTCTGCACGAACAACTACGAAAGGGGTGCCAGTGTCACGGACATGAAAAGAAACCTACAGTGGGCGTCACTGGATGACAGGCGAAAAATGTCCAGACTATGCATGATGTACAAAATGACTAATAAACTGGTGGATGTACCAACTACCAAGTACCTAATACCAGCCCAGAAAAGAACAAGAAATAGTCATGCCTTCAAGTACCAGAGCTATCAACCAAGGATTGAGGTGTTCAAAAACTCATTTTTCCCTAGAACAATCGTAGAGTGGAACTCGCTGCCTCCAAGTACAGTAGGGGCATCGTCACTAGATAGTTTTAAACAATGTCTAGAGTTAGACGTTCAAAGGTTAGGTGTAACAGGTCGTTCGGTGTAATATAGCCAGCTGCCGCCGCGCCGCGTGCCTGCGAAGCTGGTGTGTTACGCCGAAGGGCGGTTATACCGGCTATACAGATACAGATACAGATACATGATGTGAACAAAAACAGTGATTGCTCGTACTACATTAAAAGATCCCTGTAACTAGTGCAAATCTTTCTGTTATCTAAAAACCACACTGCGCAAAAACAGAAAGCTGTTGTATTCATTTAGCTCCCGGCTGTTAGGATCTGAGAATGTTATTATAAAACTACTGCTCCGCTCGGAGGCATTCTCGTCTAGCCTGTTCTGGAGACATTAAAATAAATGTAGATTGGCCCACCCACCGTAAGGGGGTCTCCTTGTGGCAGGACTGTGCGGCAGTCTTTTTCTTTATATATTTATCTGTACATAGCTCAATGTCTTTATTTCTTAGATGCCTTTGTGTTATGTCACGTTTCTGTTTTTATATGGACCGCTGTGTCTGAAATAAACAATAAACAGAAAAGAACTGACAGAAGCATGTAGCCTGGGCATCCACAGGTAGCCTGAGGACAGCAGTGTGGAGAACTTGAGCAGGAAGTTCCAGCAGCGCTCAGACTTCCCCAGCATCATCAGGAACAGGGTGGAGGTGCACCAGTCATGCCCGACATACTCCCCCTGGAGCAGGCCTGCGCTACGTTAAGGGACGCAACTCAAACTGGCATTAACAAGACTTCTGAAAACAGCATTCTCACTCTCAGTAACAAAGATCGTGGGGGTAGCCTGACACATGCCTGATGATCTGAAGACATTACAGATATAAATCATAGCACTTTGTATCAAACTTGAAAAAAAAGTACCGCAAAGTAAAAACTAAATGAAAAAACTAAATGAAAAAGTGAGGAACATTGCTGAAAAATACATGACTGTATTACCAAAAAAGGAAAAAGGCCTCTTCTCTTCCAAACACATACATGTAGCTTTAGCATTATATTGTGTACCATTACAAGTAATTGTAAACCCTACTTCAATCTCTAGTTTGACTACATAACAGTCCAGGCCTAATATACATTTTGTACATTGTGCAAAACACACAAAGACTGTCTCTTTTTTTGGTTCTCTCTGTTGAAGGATACGTAGTTGACAGTCGATGTTCCTCTGCTGCTGGCGTAAGAAGAAGCGCACCTGTTTCAGCAGGTGAGACAGCTGCTCCTTGGTGTCCTTTGTGTTCTTTACCAGGTTCAGATGACTGCCATACCTGCAGCACATGGCATGTGTTAAAATATCACTTCAATTTCTTCTAATCATGGCAGATATAGAGCACACATGTCACACATACTTCATAGAATGTTCTAGTAAGATTTGACAAACTCAGTATAACAGTCATGTCAGCTAGTCTTTCTTACTTTTTGCTTTAAAAAAACAACAAATAGGTACAAAGTCTTTCCTTTACATGTATTTTGTGGGGAAGAGAGTGATTCAATGAAAAGGAAGGTAAGAGGACACTTCCTGCCCCAGACAGCTGAGTCTTACCATATGTTACTGATAATTTCGGTTGTTCAGGAAAGGGGGAAATAAAGTCCACATGCTACATGTATGTGCTTCTGCATACATGAGAGAAAGAGTTGTTCTTTTATTGTGCTAACATCAGCCTCTGACCAAAAATCAAAACATTAAAACTTAAATGTAAGGAGTTATCTTGATGCTTTAATCATTAATGTACAAATCTGTATTTGTCATGTGAATGACCCATCCCACAGCTGGACAGCTATAACGACTGTTCCTGTGCATACCTGATGGTGAGCTGTACACCCAGCTGCTGTACAGCTGACAGACTCTGGCTCTTCAGCACCTTGTCACTACCTGGGGGAGAGAAGACAAGCATTAGACTAAGTACATGTATAACCAATCAAGGAACAGAAAGGGCTCTCTCTCTTACATCACAAGTATTGAGTACAAGTTTCTCGTTCCTTAAACATTTGCTCTCCCCACCACACTACATCAGCTACATGTAGATGTGTAGGTGTGGTAGCACTTGTGTTTCCACCTTCATATACCCAAGAATCTCCAGTGTTAAAGTTCCTGCACACCTCAATACCAACCCAACCTTAAAACAGCAGTGCACCAATGTTCTGCCACAACATTCTGCACATCATGGTGAAACCCTCTCACCTGCATACATGCTTTCAGCCCTATAGATGGTAACAATTAATGTATTACCGGTATGTATTTTCATACCATCACTCAGTGACTGTTGGCACTAGCCAATGTCCCTAATATACTAAGTTATAAAGCCCATTATTAAGTATGCCTGCGTGAACACCAGCCAAACACCACCCTGTAAGTGTTACATGTGTTGTACATGTACATGTAACCCACCATGAACATCACGCCTGTCCCTCGCCATGACTGAAAGGTACACAGCATTCACAACCATTAAAGATCGGATGGGAGATAAACAATGTAAAACTCAAAAGTACTCATAACATAAGGAACAAAATGACGAGCCAAGTCTGAGAAACTTACAAACCTCTAGTTAAAGGGGGGCATCAAAGATCAGCATACCATTTTAAATGGCAAGACTTAAAATGCATACGATTCAATGATACTTGGTTGCTGATTAAAATCTGCAAACTGTAGGTACTTGCAATGCTCTGACCTGCTGTTAGTACATAATGACACAAGTCACATGACAGACCCCACAAATTTCTTGCTAACATCTTGCAAACACTGGGTCTTACCATCAACACCTGTGCCAATTGTAACGGCAGATGACTGCCTTACCTTTGTAGTCCACCTTGGGGAAGATAGTCTCCTCTTGCACCTTGATCTGACCCTGTACCACCTTCTCTAACATGTCAACCAGAACTGTAGACAACAAGAGGCTTCAGGTTGATGTAGTTCTACACTAGCATACACACTATCAAGTCCAACAGGTATGCCTGAATGTCAGTTGATCTTATACCTCTGCAGTTGGTAATATTTTTAAGAATGATATACAAAACTGTACAAAAATGTGTAATGTAAACTCATGCATTTCTCTTGCATGCATAGCCATGTCACTTTTTTTATTTAAAAGTATACATTGACATGATGTTCAAGTTGTCACATACAGTACATGTGTTAGATCATTCTGTACAACAATGGTGTTTGAAAATCTACATTGCAATGCTACACCATATATACAAGTATCTAGCTGCCTCCCGTATCAAGGATACACAAGAAGGACAGAACTACATGTATGTGATAGTACAAACCTGTTAACTCCTTCCAATCCTCTATGGAAGCAAAGAAGAAAAAAAGACACAAGAGACATGCACCTGGTTAGCACCCAATGTTATCCTATAATGCCCAGTACAGACTAAACTGCAGATGTAAAGCTTCCATAAATGTATAACCATAATACAAATAAGTAATAGATTTACAAAAATTCAAAGTAATTCTGACTACTTGACTAGGCACACATTATGCATTGAACCATTCTGTTCTCTATAACATGTTTCTCAAATCTAGAGCCACCAGTCTTCTATTCCATCCCACCATCTAGACCCATGTAGGAACATACCATTGGCTTTAGCCAGGTCAGGTTTGGAGGTCAGCACTTTGCAGAAAGCCTTCCGACATCCATCCAGCCATGCCTGGTTCTTCTCTGCTGTCTTAGTCTGAGACAGGTACCTGCTCAGTTCACTGTCTGGGGGCAAGTTGGAAAAAAGGTGCATATAATTAAGCCTTTTTGCCTCAACATCACCATTTATGCCAGTTGAAAATGATCAAATAAACATTTAGCAATCAAATCTTAAGTCCTTGATGTCCTTTTGTGCACAAACTGACCAATCCATTCAACATTCAGCACCTTAACAGCAACAGGCAAACAAATGTCATGTAAAAGCTATCCTATATACATGTACATGTAACTCAAGCACATAGAGTTAAAAGCAAAGGTAATTCTTTTGTTACTGTTAAGATCATGTTCCAAACCAATGCTTTGCCGATACTTCACCTTGAAGCTTGTAGATTGACAAATAGGGAGAAAACAATGTGAGTCTGTAGTTAGTTACCTTGTTTCATGGCCGATCTCCCTGCCATCGTGGTAGTATAGGATTTAGGGATGGGGAAGGAAGAAAACAGAGGAAAGGGGTATGGGTCTCTCCCGTCCTAAATAGAAGACACAAAAATGTATTGTTAGTATTGCTGCCTAATACTTTTTCTCTCTGCATACCTACTTGCTACATAAAGTGTACCTACATACATGTACAATGTATACACATGTAAAAATCAGATATTCATGCAGTCAAGGTTACAGTTAAGGCAACTGTCATCTTAGATTGATATTGAATATCACCACTGAATCACCACAATACATATACTGTACATGTATGATTATAATTCTCATGGCAAACTCCCATCTATACCTCAAGCAACACTCTGGGGGGCAGTTTCCTCTCCGATGGACCACCAATGAGGTACGTCCTGACTAGAACATGGTTCCTCTCAACAGACAGGGCATCGATGATCAGCTCATTGCTGAAAGACAATACATAATACAATTACACTTATGTATCTACATGTATCTAAGGCTACACCTGTGGTGCTCATCTCAACAGAGTATAGTATATGGTAAAAATTGTACTTCTTTTTTAAAAGAAAGAAGCTGACACACATACATGTAATTTTCAGTTCAAGTTAATGTCAAAGTCCTTCTAACACTTTCACATGGGACATTTCTATACAGAACAATCTTGTACATTCAAGTAAAACATTTCTACACATACATGTAGCCAAGAGGATTTTTGTTAGGTGTTGAACAAGACCCAATGCACTACGAGCAGTAGCAACATAAGGTTACTTAATTAAAGGACAATGACAATGAACTTTATTGCATATTCACGCCCTACATGCACTGAGTTAGATAACTTGGGTATAGGTAAAGAAGGAGCAAGTGTTACAATTCTATGCTACGTCTCTATCTACAGGGTCTATCTACAGGATCATTAAAATGAAATCTCTGTATTCCTCTGAACATGGTGTCTTGTACATGTAAGCCTATATGGGCTGTGCAACTTTTTTGCACGACAATAATAATTCATTCATCCATATGGTTGACTGACCTCTCCTCTTTGACGTTCTCTGCCTGACAGCCCAGCAGGGACTCCTGCACCTTGTACTGGGTCTCCAGCAGGAGGAAGGTGTCCAGACAGGAACACATCACACTCAGCACACGCAGCCCGAATGTGTGAGACTGCTCGTAGTTGAAGAGGGCGTGCATCTTGGCAGGCGTGTCCACAAGTATCAGTCTCTCAATCAAACCCTGAAGCAATTACAGTAGTCATATCAAATAGTATTATACATATCAAATTCATTTTGATAAAACAAAAGTACAGTCTGTGACTATGGTCTTTGCTGCAAAAAAAGATTAAAGCAACACTTACAACAATACAACATGCTAGAAACACGTAACACTTATTTCAGTGACCCTAACAGCTATCAACACAACTGCAGTTACTGTAGTCAGTATAGTAATCTTGTGATAGATACAAGCTGCTGTGGGATGGATAACACTTTTCCCTAAAAAAAAGCCATTGTTTCTGCTCACCACACCCTTAGACAGTTTTCAATGTCTGTAGTTAGTAATATCTGGGACCCCTGAGAAGAATAAAGTACTGACCACCATGTCGTTAGGCATGTCCCTGAAGGTGTAAGACTCTGCATTCTGTAGCTTCTGCTCAGCAAGGGCCTCATACACAGCAGGGAAGGAAGACAGCAAGTTCAGCACACTGGTGAAGGACTGTACAGGGAACAGGTCAAGTCAGTACATGGTATACCAGTAGTGCTCAAAGTGGCCATATACATGTATTTGATTCCAATCAAGTGCCTGCTGGTTTTTCTCCTCAATAAGAACAAGTCTTGAGAAAGTATAAGGTTCTTTATTCAACAACCAGGGGTTTTCACATAACACGTTTCGGTGTCTGTCACCGTCTTCAGGGCAACAATGACTGGTTCTGATTTGTAACTCTTTCCCAGAGCAAGTGAAAAGATTCCATTTGCAGATATCTGTACACCAGACCGAGCAGTGACTCTCCCACCTTGTGTGCAGTCCTGTCTATGGGGTCCACAGGGATAGGGCTGGGTCTGATGACTCTGACATCATCCTTCCCACACTCCAACTGGGTCCACAGCTCATTCACAAGGGCCTTGATGAAACCTACATGTGGACAAAAGGGGTTCTTAATGCCAACAAGGAAGATCACTGGAAAATACATGTAAATGTATTCTGACAATAAATTTTATAAAAAAACAACAACTTGGGAATATTGGATCAACAATTTTTAGAAATAAATTATTTACCCAATGAACGATTTACTTATCTGAAGGGTGACTTATAAATTATTCCTTACGAAAGGTTGCTTCAGTCATAAAGTCTTAGCTACAAAAATGCCATCTGTTATTTCAACAGGCTCCTGATATGAAGACACAGCTTCGTGATACAGGTGACATTGAATGGAAAAAATATCACTATACGTTAAAGCTACATGTACATTGTATATCACATATAAAAACCTAGCGATCTCATGTCCTATACCATGACCTTAACTGACCTGTACTCTGCAAGGCCACCATGCCCGGTGCTGTAGCTGCCACTTGAGTCACCATGACCCCATAGCCAAACTTTTCATGCTTGCTGACTTGGAGCTTCTTGGCATAACGAGCATACATGTAATCCACACACTCATTGATGGCTCCAGTCTGTTGTAATAGCAGTAGACCCTATATATAACACAACAGATAACAAACCATTCATATCAACATACAGTTAAAACAAGCTTATACATGTAGTTGATTGTACACAAGGCACAAAAACTATCTAAGGCATATTAGATTCAAGATCATACTAAAGAAAATACATACACAATCTACATCTAATAATGAGAGACTCTGATACATTTCCTACACTACTGTAAATGCAGAAACTTTCACAGTTTTGTTTTGTTTTGTTTTGTTCAGAAATTGTAACATGACAATACAAAGTGTGCACTAGGCAGCAAGTATGCTGATAGCGTGCACACCTAACACATAATACTTATTTACACCTGAGTCAAGTGAGGAAAGTCGTGTAAAGTGCCTTTCCCAAGGGCACAAGGTCGGTGGCATGTCAGGACTCGAACCCGGGACCTTTTGGTTCCGAGTCGAGTACTCTGTCGTTGCGCCACGCGACCCCACAGTGCTTTTATTTTGTAGTTTTTGCAGTGACCTCTCCACCATGAATTCATGACACTCTGAATATGACTTCCTTAAGACTGTATGACTACTGTACTACAGAACTGTTTCACTGCAAATTTCAAACACAGCAAAAACCTCCTTTTCCATCGTGAAATTAATTGCATTTACAGCATATGTAGCTACTGAACATTAATTAATCAAGTTTCTTCTGCTTTCTGTTTCTATTTCAAGTCCTGTTAATATTTACTACCAGGGGCACTAGAATCTACAGGTAGCCAAATGATGCAAGTAAATGATTGCTATATATGCATGTCAGTAGGCTGGAAGTCCCCACCTTAGGTGTAGCAGCAAAGTTGAGCAGGTTATCTATGAGGCTCTCCTCCCACAGCAGCACACGTCGGGAGTCCGTCTGGTCCCCTTCTACTGCCGGCAGTGGGGTGGTGGCAATGTCTGCCTCATGACTGGCCTGAGGGAAACAACAGTACAGGAAGAAATGTTACCTTTCATATGTCATCTATAACATAAGACAGAGCATAAAACAGTGTGTACATGTGTACAAGTATAACTTTGAGGGATACACTTTTCATGCCAATTCGAGTCATTGTTCATCCAGTTCAATAACATTATGATCCTTACATCATCATACATGCCACCTGGCAGAGAACACTGGTACTGCATATTATAGAATTTCAATAGCGGCAAGTGCAAGGATCACGTACTTAATGCTGTTCATGCAAAGTTCCATCTGTAGTATCAAGGGGAAACTTAAAATTTACACAACTACAGCATACAGTGCATTGAATGCTTACCATCCTCCATGCCTCGGCTATGCAGGTGTGTAGCTTGTAGCTGTGCATGACGGAGAGGCCCTCGCAGGTGCTGTACAGCTGCCTGCACACAAACACGTACGCACCCACCACCTCATAGGACGGAGTCGACTCTTCCGAGGGGAGGGTGGAGCTCAGGGCACGGGTGGCAAACTCCACTATGGTGTGGGCAGCTGTGGAGCTGCTAAACACAGGAGAGCATTGCAAATTTGAGACTTTTCTAAGATCATACTAGAAGATATTGATAAATATATCATTCTGTATGTCTAATTCTAGGACAAACCCTTGTTTTGATGTTCAGATTCACAATGATGTGCACTGCAGTAATGTAAAAATCACAGAATTCTTACATTGAACAAATATTATACACAGTTACACACAACATGCACATGGGATACATTGTTCTATAGCAATGTACAGCCACAATTAACCCTAAACAGTACACCTGGGGTCCGCGCGGACCCCAGCACTATATATTCTGTAATAGTTTTTTTGTTTCTAAAGATTTTTTTCTGAAATTTCAGGTAATTGTCACCCACAATGTTGTGCCTCAACACAGTGCAGAAAATTCTGTTTCCCCCATTTTTTTAAAATTTTGTATCTGATTTTCTTTTGGGGTCCGCGCGGACCCCAGCCGGCTCTCGATCGTAATAGATACACTGGCGTTCTTATACTTTACTTTTTTCTTATACTTTACTTTATTTTCAGGCTTTTATGATAAGTGACACATGCTTTCTAACATTAATAACATTTTATATAATTTAATGTGATTTTTATTAATAATTTATGCTAATTTAATGACGTCATTGGTCAAAACCAAGATCCAAGATGGCGGAAATTTAAATATGTATGACGTCATTGTATGACGTCACTGGTGTTGCTAAGGGCAACATAAGCTTTAGCAGACCTTATCATTTTATCATAAACACTTTTTGTTAAAGTTGCGTTGTATACCATTAAGTTTTAAGAGAATAACCTATTTACAACGGTTTTAGCCATTAAAATAATATGAATGACGTCATAATGACGTCATACTACGTCATAACGACATCAAAATTGTTGTATTGATTAATTTTTACTAGTACACCATCTTCTGAAAATTTGGTGGCCATACGATATACCGTTCCCGAGTTCTGAGGGGGGCAATAAGCCCCCTCCCCCAGTCCCACGAACCTCCAAAGCTTTAAAAAACGGGTATTTCTTGATTCCTTCTTTTCTTCACCAAAAAATTGGAAAAGGTAAAAATGTATGATTTTTGTGCGTAATGTGGACTCAGAGGTTCACACATCGATTCAGCAAAACATTTGAGCTGGTAGCATACTGATAATTTCTAAAAATTAGCAAAAAACTGTTTTGGGGTCCGTGCGGACCCCAGGTGGACAGATTAATCAGTCCGGGAAGGTGTACTGTTGAGGGTTAACCTTCTCCCTGCTGCCTAACCCCAAAACTTGGTAACCAAAGGGCAACTTCAACAGGGAGAATGTTAAAAACCATCTCATTGTTTATTGTTTATTTCAGAGATCTCCATTAGTGAGTACATGAATACTTCACTAGTCTTCCTGGAGTCGACTAAAACTTACAACTTATGACACATAACATACAGTAACCAACACAACATAAACTTATAACTTAATTACACGTAACATAACCTATCAACATAATCAGTGAAACTAAAAAAACAGGAAACTTAAATAGAGATAAATGAGATACGGGAGAGGTCAGAGTCATCATTATTTACATTTATATACATGTATATACATACGTCATCAATTTACCACCAATATTGCAGGGGTCTGTTTGTGTGTGTGTGTGTGTTTTTAGCCTGTCCTTGATGTGTTTTTTGAAGGCAGAAGGTGCAGTTGATTTGATAAGTTGGTAAGTTTACAATGACCACTGGTCCACCTACATGTTCCTGCTGGGTCGGCCTGCCTTGTTGCCTGCCTCTCCGTACAGTAACATCCTTCTGCCTGTCTGTGAGGAGGCCAGACACGACAGGATGTCAGCGATGTGCAGGAGGGTCGTCTCACCGGCAGCTTTCTTACCCTGGTGAAAACAGCAAATATTACGATCAAACAGAACAAGGAAACACTTCTTAGAATTCTTAACTAGGATACAAGCAAACCTCCTAGTGGACAAGAGCAGTACTGCAAGGCAAGTGTTACGATCAAACAGAACAAGGAAACACTTCTTAGAATTCTTAACTAGGATAAAGGACATCACAAGATATATTCCATGGAATTTAAGGTTTCTTCCTAACGTAAATCATTGAACATTTCATGATAACTTTAAAGTGACAGAACTGTAGATATTGCCTTGAACTGTTCAAATTTTAGTACTGGTTTACTGTGAATCATTTTAACTTCACAGGTTCTTGGAGGGGAAAAGATGCATTTGCAGTTGACACAATACAGCACTAGTACAGTAGACAAACAGAGCACATGCTCGCAGTATGATGAATTTGCAGCGAGCTCTCAGCGAACATGAAAACCACAGCGAATGTTTCACAATTTACAGTCATCACGGTGTGATGGCCACCACAGTTTAAGCATCAAGCCTGAGATGGCCTGTAACAACTTGCTGACCTTGGTGGGTTTTAGCCTGGCCTTGACCGGTTCCAGAAGCACACTGACCACTGCATCCTTACACAGACACTCCACCAGTGCAGCCTCACAGCCTGCTATCATCTTTAGTACATCTGCTACCAGAGAGGCAGCATCCAAACCTAGCAAATATCAAACATAACATCACTCCAGCTTAAAGACATCAAATTTGTTTTATTTTACGTTAAAATATATAAACTTCAGACACATGAGGCAATGTCAACTACAGCGTGCGAAATACTAGGTTGCCCAGTTGCACCGTGCAACCATATTTTGCTTGGTGCAACCTATTTCTACACCCAGGTAGCCCAGTGCACTACTTTAATTTTGTGGTAAGGATGACCCTTTCTTCCATTGGGAACTGTTTATTGAGAAGTTCCCATGGAAGAGCTCATCACTTCAGGTACGGGAGAACAACTCTTGTGTCATAATTGTATTATGCACATTGTATTCTAACAAAGTTTATCATAATGTAGAAGAGTATAAATTTGGGGCAACCTGGAATTTTGATGGGCAACCTAGCTTTCATCCTAGGTTGCCACTGGGCAACCTGGCTCAAAAAAGTATTTTGTACACTGATCTATCAAGTTCAAAGGACATTATTATTAACCTGAATGCCTTCTGTTTATGTGTAACCATATGGGATGTGCGAAAGTTTATAATATGAATCAGATATAACATATAGTCATGATCACCTGTGTATGGTCTGGTACTTTGGTTGGGGAGTGACAACAGCTGCACAAAGGACACCAGCAGATCTGTCACTTTCACTGCAGGAGGACAAACATTACAACTTTTACAAGTGAGGCACTTGCAGAATGCTATAGATATGCCATTCAAATTAAATTTCTCTAATCTCTATACTTCAGATAGTCACCTGTGCTTACAAGCCACTCATTTGGTGGCATTTGCTCAAAAATAAAAGTTCTTTGACAGCAAATGTATGAGAATAACACCAATACAAATCTGACCTTCTCTGTCCTTGACCTTGATAGGGAAGAAGGCGCGGCCATTGGAGTACAGCAGCATCCTTCCCAGCATGCTCAGGGAGTGGATAAAGTAGATGTACTCCAGCTCTGGACCTGTATATGTTGTCCTCTTCCCATCACCTAGCCCAGATGACAGAACACACTCCGTTTTCTGTGCCTTTTTTCTCCACATGCCAAACAGTTTGTTTCAAACAAGGTCTTTCTTCTTTTAACTGACTGGTAGACGAGGGTAGTGCATGTTGAATTGCAGAAGAAAATATCATGCAATAAACAAAAGAGAACATGACAGAATGTGACATACCATTTTGCTGGCTATCAGTGCTGATGCTTTCTCTCTGGAGAGCACTGGTAACCTCATCCAGGAGATTGTGAGGTTGTTTTCTGGACTCACAGAACTCCAGGCTCTTCTTGACTGCATTGTCGATCTGGTAGAGTAAATAACAAAACGTTGTTGAGACTTATTCTAAAGGACTAGAGAGAAATTTGATGTAAATACAAGATTTGCACAATACATGACATAATTTCTAATAATACAAAACCTTAAAATATTGCAGTCATATTTAGAGGCACTGTACCTGACTTGAAGAAAGTATAGTATGTCAAAAAACTGAATTAAGAAAGGAATGCTTTAAAACGAAGCAGCAATTTTAGTAGAAAAACAGTGACATAAAATATTTGGAAACCTTTCCTAGGCTCAACTGATGCTGGTTGCCATGCCTATAGCTACTCTCTATACATTGTAACCAGTCAATCCCCGGTAATACAAGCACACCTCCTAGCAGATAACAGCAGTACTGCAAGGCAAGTGTTAACTGAATATTGGTCATCTGAAAGCTTCACTTACTAGGGCTCTGTATTTCTCTTTCAGCATCCTGAGCACAACAGTGCGGCTGTAGTTCCCATGCTGGAGCATAAAAATGTAACATGATTATCATACGGCACCAAAGATTGTACATTCAAAATGAATTTGAGTTTCAAACTGACATAGCTGGTAGAGGATTACATGTACATATGTAAAAAGATGGGAAGTTTGTATGTAATTTTATGCAAGTCAACCAGCTACTCACATGACACCATATTCTATATCATAATTGTATATATTACTAATAGACTTTTACAGATTTTACTGACCATCCACTTTTTGAACCAGCCGGCCTTCTTGTCAAGCATGGCCAGGTAGTGTATCGGTGTGAGGGGTTCTGCCCCGCCCAGGGCCTTGGTGGGGTGGGTGTGTAACAGGTACAGTGTGCTGTCCACAACTTCTTCCAGAAATCTGTCCAAAAAAAAATGTGTGACAAGGATTGGTGAGTGTAACGTGAGCATGTGGAGCAAATATTTACTTTAAGAATGTTAACTGTTTTAATTTGAAAGTTGGCACAGTGAATTTATTACAGTACTAATATATGGTAAGTTAGAGTCTTATGTTAATGACATGGCGGTGTGTACTGACTTGTCAGGACAGCGGATCCAGTAGGAAGGCACCACACACATGAACTCATTCATCAGACGGAACTGCACAGTGGAAAAAAAAAACGAAATATTCTCAGCAATCATCAGGCTGTAAACAATGGGCTTTGAAAATTCATCACTGAATTAACAAAGACATTCTATGGTTCAGCCCTCACCCTGCGGAGTAGTCTACAGGCACTTGGACTTGTGACGTCCAGCCCGGTCTTCAGGTCTCCCTTCTGCCCCTTGTAGGTGAACTGCATGTTCAAGTGCTCCACTAAGAAGACACAAACATTTTCTTGTTGTAGTGTGTATGTACAAAATGTACTGTAGGTTTGTACAGCATGTAAGCTCACATCAGAAAGAATATACAACAAACAATAAGCTTTCTTTGTCAAGAACAGTAATGACATTAAGAATTTTCTTTACCTAGACTTGTGTAGACCTCCCTGTTCATACTGTGTTGTGAGGATGAGAACATGCGAGCATGTAGCTTCAGACTCTTGTCCTGAAACATGACACAAAAGATAAATTATCATTGCTTTGTGTTGGGGGAAAAGAAACTTGGTCTTCATTGATAAAATAGAGCTAGTTTGAAAAAAGACAACTATGTCACTTCTTGAGTAACACAACTGTCATTGAACACGAGACATTTAAATTGCTCACACAGTTCCAACATAATAGTACATTCAACACATCTGGCATTATTGGAAAAAACAAAGTAATGACTGCAACGTATAAATTCAAGGAACAAACCGCCAGTTCCTTGTCAGCATCACCCAGGGCGTCCATCAGACCCTTCTTCAGCTGACTCCAGTTGTCACTGGACAAAACCTCTGTAGGTGGGATCCGACCAAGGTGCTCAATGGCTTCCACTCTGGTCTGTAAAAAACACAACAAATTGTAGTTCAGCCGTTAGATCAATCTATGCTGACAAGTGTGACACTTCTTTTGCCATGCTAGGATGGGTTACAACAAGTTTTAATACCCTTGAACCAAGGCTGTAGAAAGTACAATATATCTGTATACAAGACCAAGTCAAAATATCTGCCTTTACCTGTACAGGCTGTCTTTGGTCCATTTTTTCTCCAATCTGTTCAAATTCTTTCTGATTGGGGAACATGAAGTCACTCTGCAAAACAAACAAAAAATTATCAGTTACTAGTACATGTGTTAAATTGGAAGACAGGATCAAATTACACTGTGAAGTTAGAGTTCAACTGGTACTCAAGGAAAAACAAACATGAAGATTTTCTTTCCTTCATTTCTTCAGAATAGAAATCTATGTTGCTCTTGACTGAATGAACAACAATCTTGTTGTGTAATGAATATTGAACAGCATGTTTATTTCTCCATACATCTATTTGTCTTTTAATACCTAGTTCCAGCATTTCAAAAATGAACCTACATTATTTAGCGAGGACCCACAGGAGTCGTTATCACTAGACTGGCTGAGGTAGCCGAAGCTGGGTGCCCTGCGGAAGCCGGGGCCCTCCACTCGGCTCGACTCGCGTGCCTGCTGCGCCTCCTGTTCCTCCTGGAACTCCCTCGTCAGCGTGTCCACAGCCGCCTTCGTCTCCACCATCAGCTGCTGGGTCAGGTTGCTATATCTACGGTCAAGGGAAATAAAGTTTAAACTTGAGAGATGAACAATGGGAACTGGATGTGTCTTGGATCAGGCCACTTACAAATGGGTCTTATGGCGAATAAGTTTCTATTTTCTTTTAAGTTTTATCTTTGTGACATTAGACCACCATTGCTCAATAGATTTCTTCCTAAAACTTTAGTATAAAAGGCTTTAGAAAATTACTAATCTATACAAAATAAATAAAAGAGTTTGACATCCAAACATACTGTAACAGTTGTTGATGCACTCAAGTCACCTGGACAGAGGCCTGGCGAACTCCCGTCTCAGAGTATTAGCCCCAGGGTTCTCCATTAATAATAGCCCCATGCTAGTTGGGCAGCCTTGGCTGTATCTGTATCTAAATAAATAAATACTCACGCAGGTGAGTTGACCAGGTGTGCTACCATGGTCTGCACCACGGTGTCCTGCCCTGTGTCGTATGCCTGCCCACTTCTCGTGTACTTCTCTATCTCTTCATCCATCAGTGGACCAAGGGACTCCTCTATGTTGCTTCGAATGAGCTTCACAAAATCATACCTGACAGGGAAGAAACAACATACAACGTGATGAACAATATATACTTACACAGTCAAGAAGCAGTAGATGACAGGATCTTGACCAAAACTAGTAGTATACATGTAAATTATGGTCTTCTTAGTCAGGATACTCCATATCCAGTAAAATTTGATCACTGATAATGTTGACCTTAATACCACTTTATAGGTGCTTTGATATTTACTAATAAACTGGGAAGTGACACCACAGAACCTGAACAACAAGTCAGAGACCTGTCATTTGTATAGCTTTGCATTTTGGCCCCAAATCCAATTTCTTTATCCCAATTCTGAGTTTTACTGAGAAAGAGTTGATCTGCTCATTCGATTTGGGCATGCGTGTTGTGGAGTAGATTTACTACTTAGTACCAGCGATCGAGTGATCTTAAGATCCACCCTTCATGGTAGGAGACTAGTGATAGCCTGCCCACACCTGTGGAAGGATGGGTCCCTCTCCTCCAGGTGTAACATCAGGTCCTCGGCAGCGTCCATGGACCCTGCTGCCCGGATGTTGGGCTCCAGGTTTTTCATCATCTGTCTCAGCGCAGGCAGGACGTCCTGAGTCTTCAGGGACGACATGCCCGAGGAGGAGGCTGGGGTAGACATGGTCTCAACTCTGTAGTCCTTCTTGTGCTAGAATAAGTAACAAGCTGCAGGAAAAAAGACAGAAATATTTGTCACAAACAAATACTTGTAAAACAAATTACATATTCACAGACAAAAGCAAGCGTTCTTTCTCTGTCTTCATCTTCATCTTCAGTACTCTCGAAAAACCCCTACTGGGGTATCACTGAGAGGGGGGGGGGGGTTGCGACGGACTATGGCTGCACGGCCGGGAGCCCGGCCTTGAAGGCCTCTACTGTCTGGGCTTGTACTAAGTGTCCCGGCAGCTTATTCCACTCTTTTATTGTTTGTGGAAAAAAAGAAAATCTAAAACAGTCTGTTTTGGCTGATATTGGTTGATATTTGTATTCATGACTTCCCCTAGCCGTGGCGACTCTAGCAGGGCCTCTTTTGCTTGTTTTGTATTATACAATGGCCCTACAGAGTCGTGGATGCCCCCATTGGGAAAAACCAACTTTAGCCGACTGTATTAGGACGGTACCTTTACGCCCAGCTTTCTGGGTGTCGCTAGCTTCCCAACACTCTAACTCACTAGGACGGGGGGTTGGCGGGCTCCTAAACTCAAGTCAGAACCCGCGCGGCGACGATTTCCGATCAATACCAATGCTTAAGCTCCTCCGAGCCGCCATTTTGTCGCCTTTTCGAATCGCTGGACGAAAATGACGCTACTTTTCTTTCAAAACTTTTCACGTTTTATTATTGAGTGACTTGATGGGCATTTTAGTAAAGTTATTTCAAAGTATTTCCCTCATTCCGTATTTTTTCCTCTATTCACCTTACCATGGCAACTTAGAACTTTCTGGAGGATACAATGTTTCCTAATGTGAAAAGTTTTGAAAGAAAAGTAGCGTCATTTTCGTCCAGCGATTCGAAAAGGCGACAAAATGGCGGCCCGGAGTGAGCTTCAGCATTGGTATTGATCGGAAATCGTCGCCGCGCGGGTTCTGACTTGAGTTTAGGAGCCCGCCAACCCCCCGTCCTAGTGAGTTAGAGTGTTGGGAAGCTAGCGACACCCAGAAAGCTGGGCGTAAAGGTACCGTCCTAATACAGTCGGCTAAAGTTGTTTTTCCCAATGGGGGCATCCACGACTCTGTAGGGCCATTGTAAAAGGCAACAAGCAAAAAAGGCCCTGCTAGAGTCGCCACGGCTAGACTTCCCCTAGTGCGCCTGTGGGCAGGTTTGAGATATTGTTCTGTTTGAATATTGATATGTCCGCATGCCGATTGGATTTTCCTCTTTCCATTATGCACAGGAACCTGTGTACTTGTTGCTGTCTTTTGCTTCACGTCTAATATTTCGTTAGACGTGGTCTGTGTACGTGTAGGTGCTTTCTGCCCCCCTCCCCTTCCCACCGTAGGCCGTCTACCCGAACTGAAGTTTCACACAAACAACACTACAAACAGCAAACATGCAACGAAGACAAAGCATCGAAAACATTTAGATTGAAGGAAACCATAGCAGAGGGTATCCAAGACCTACCCCACTCTCCTTGCGGTCGGATATACGTGTAAAGAGCAACTATCTGCCCAATTCTACATGGTTTGGTTTGTCTCAGTTGTCAACACAACAGCCTCCATCTTGGAATGTCACTGGGCTTCGTTGTCCGGGGCTGTCTATTATGTGAACATTCTATGTGCCTGAAGAAAAGAATCACCTTCCCTAGTCATTATGTAGGACAAAAATAAAGAACTGTTTAAAAATCTTGTAAAAAATTATCTATTAGAACGTAGTTTGATATTAGTTGTGTTTTTTATTGGCAAATTTTCTAAATGTTACTGTTAAAATTTTCAGGCTCTTATATGGCTACTTTCACCACCACAACCATTTATCTTCTTGACATGACGAAGATGGCGGTCGATTTGATCTTGTTTTTGTGTAACGACGACTAAGAAATGAGCGAAAACTACTACGGAATGGACCCGATCTCAGACCAAAAGTTCGATGAACTGTAAGTTGATACATAGCCTTGTGGCCCTCGATGTAATTCCATTTGTACAATGCTATCTGATTGTAGAACTGTTCTCTTCTACGTCAAAGCAACTAGTTGATTTGAACCTCCTTGAAAAATTATTTATAACGTTAGATTTAGAACCTCTAGGCCTAATAGTGGTCAAACGTGTAAGATCTGCGTGTAACTCAGCTTGAATATACATTTTGTATTTGATTCAACACCATAAGTTACTCTTTCCGTTTCAGGTACAGGCAGTGTGAGAGTCTCACCCAGCATAAGCAAAGCCTACAGTCATTAAAACTGAAGGTGAAGAAACTCAAGAAAGCAGGCAAACTCAAGCTGAAACATTTGCCGGGGTCGCTGACCTCACATGACCAGGACTGGTTATCAGGACTCTCCACAGATGCAAGTTCCTCTGTTTGTGATGGCTTTGAACCCAAGGTGGATGATATGGAGATGGGGGATGATACAAAAATCACTTATAAGGAAGAGGAGGTTTGGTAAGTATTTTGTACGAAGTGGACATGATATACAGTTGTACATGTATACGCTTTTATCTCCTTGATGTGTACACTGTATATGTAACAAAAGTTACATTCATTCATTCATTCATCTTACATGAATCTTTTAGAGGCTTTTCAATGATTTTTCATTTTTAAATAATAAGCATAATTTGAATCCCCCAGGGACTATAGACAGGCATACAATGTGCTCCAACATAGTAAAAATGAAAATTATGTCATATTTCTTTAAGGCCTGTATACATGTAATGATGTATTAATTTGCATGAAAAACAGCATTTTATAATAATTGTGTCTAATTATTATCTAAATTTTCCTGTAATGGTTCATGATTAAGAATATAAAATAGTATCTTATATCTACCAGTGAGAATAAAGTGGTAAGGATAGTTATTTACCTTTTCACTTTCTCTCCCCTACAGCATGCAGCAGGGTGCAGTGGACAGTGAGGAAGACACTGAAGAAGTGACCCTGTTGGATGAAGGCATCATTGATGATACCAGTGCATGCAGAGAGAACCTATCGTCTGCTCACATACACAGACATGAACCGCTACCGTCAAAAACAAACAGGACACTTAAGAGAAGACTAAAAGAACCACAAGGACAGTTGCCTCAGTCGGCAAATAAGGACCTGCCACTGTTCTGTGACCCAGCCGAACACTTTGGAGGTGTATGGCAGTCCATTGTTGTAGAAAAAGATGAACAGCCCATATGATATGGTAGAGTAGACAGTTTGCAGGAAAATGTTTTATTTAAACTGTATTCGAACAACTTGCAATTTTGTATTCTGAAAAAAAATCAGGCTCATTACGAATTACAATTTATAGCCAAATACACAAGTAGTAAACAGGTGTAAAAGTTGTGACGTTTAGTAATCAGCAGCCCTTATGCTGCAAGGGTATAGCCATTCAGGGTGGCGACTCTTTGCGGGTGTTTGACTGACAAATGTGTTCATTAAGTTACGTCTTCATTGAATCATTGAGAACAAGACAAATGTGTTGTGACATAGGAATACTTTTATCAATGGATGTACGATAATGGCAATCACTAGCTCACCATGCTAGGAGTCAGTGTATCTAACAACAACCAAACATTGCACAGGTAAAACCATCCAAAATCCACAGGAATACAGCTCTAATTGTCATATTCCTTTAAGCTAGCTGTTTGGTCCCTTTTAATAACTACATACCGGTACTGCACAGTGATGAAGTTTCTCAAATTCTGATCAACAACAGCATTACTATCTGCCAGTTACTAAAGGCAACATCAACAGCATACAATTGGAAATTTTGCAGCAAACAATCTTGAAATGCAAGCACATTCACTAAGTATCTTGTACAATTTGTGCAGTAAGCAAAGTTGTTTCACAACTTAAGACTGCATATGGTGTCAAGAATAAGACTTAATCTCAAAGTCTGCACAAAACAAATGCATTCATAACCACTTGTCTTTGGCTAAAGCATAAAGCAAAATGCTCAATACATTCAGTGCTAAAATCTCGTCTCAAATGTTCCCAACAAAGTACTTTTATTGCTATGCTGCTACATATATATATATATATATATATACATACATATATATACATGTATATGGATCCACAAGTGAGCAGCAGTTAGAATATGAGCACTGGGTCCCCCAGTATACATCTACTTGCAATTGACTCCTTAAACCCCGGGGGAATCTATATAATATAAGAAGCCTGGGACCAGATGGGGCCCATTACTGGGCCGATACCAGGTATCGGAATCCCCGGGTTTAACTAATAAGTTATTGCTGTTTATGCACATTTCTAGTAAAATAACATCTTTTAGTAATTCTATTGATTCAAGCATAGTAGAAAATTATGAAAATTTGTGCAAGAATAGAATTCTGTTTTAGGATTTGGCCAGTCAACCCTCCAAAATACAGTGACAATCATGTCACATTCAATACAATGTCAGTATGCAGTCCTTCCATTTGCTTTCCTTATATACAAGGTCTTTTGCATGGATTAAAAACATTATTAAGACATTACATTTTGTATTCAAATGGCATAAAATGGAGGATGTCAGCAGCTGTTTCCAACAAGATGACCAAAAACCATCAAACATTATATTTATAATAAAACATTAACAACATATTAAGTAAGCTTGCGATGAATCTCAACTTTAACTTTATTCCTTACAAAGCACCAGTATAACAGTTTGGTCCATACATTTGCACGCTCAATAGGAAGTTAAACACTGCTCTTTAGGCCAAAGGGGGCCATTCGTTTGTAGAAAGCTTACTCAGTCTTTCTTCATCTTGTACTAAGCAACATCCCATCTTAGCAGCCAGGACTGATATGCTTTACAATGCACTACATATCTAACAAATAAATAACTTTGAAGTCTAGTCTAACTTAATAGATTTTAAAATATCTAAGGCAATGTTTTAATGACTAAATGTTCCATGTTCAGATGGATAAGCCTACATGTAGACACTGCCTCATGTACCTAATGATCATCATCAATAGTAACTTTGACTTTTTTAGCATAGATAAAAATATAGACCGGCTCCAACAATTGTTGAACTGTGCTCAACGGATGATGATGAAATGTAAGCATCTCATTTTAACCTTACAACTTGGGGTATGCATCTTAGTACAGGATATTACGGATCGTTAATCATTGGAACTCCCGCAAGTTCGTCCAAGTACTTTTCAGGGTTGAACTGTCCCGTGGCCCAGTGTATGTCCTCTGCCAACTGGTCCACGTCTGGAGTCCCAAATACAAGATTGCGCACAGCCAGTCCACCCATCAGCAGACTGTAGGGTACATCATGAGGAACAAAAATCAATACATTTCCATTCAAATGTAATCACTGTTTTGCTTTGCTTCATAACCTTAGGCCACTGTGTTTTAGGAAGGATTATAAGGTGCCTTCAGATGGGAAGCATAATCATTCAATTCCTCAATTTGCTGATGACACCAATGGCATCCATTTAAGTTGTAATGTACATGATTGTTCACATCTCTCTTAGCCTGGTAATGCCAGCACTACTGGATTAAAGTCCAAACCTGCTAGCAAAGCAAGATATTAGTTACATGCAATATACACTCTCTGTTCTCACCAGTCCAGCAATTCATTCATCTCAAACGTTACACGAGCACATTGTTGGAACATTGTCTCACCTGCGTCGGAAGGTGAAATACTTTTTGAATCCCCACACCTTGAAGTAGTCCAGTTGAGACAGGGTGTTCCAGCGTTCCCTCCTCTTTTTTCTCTCCGCAATTTTTTGGTATTTTTGTATCAGAGGATCATCTGAGCTTTCATTGACTGTGAAAAACAGGGAAAAACAAGAAGACTCTGGTATGATAATTGGTTCAAGACATACATAATTCTCACTTTAGGATGAAGACAACAATGCAAACGTGCTGATTATAAAAAAATCTTGTCACTTTGAACATGAACAAGTGCATGTCTATGCCAATGCAAAATTAAACATCAGATGTAATTTGTATCAAATTTTGCTATCTGGTTACAATGTGTAGTACATGTACCTGTTCCAGTGTTCTCATCTGTGCTGGAGGAAGATGTATTTTGTCTCTCCAGATATTCAGTCATGTTCTTGTTGAACTCCACCTCTGTCTGATTGGTGGAGATATAGAAGTAGCAGGAAGGAGATTCTGACGTGGTCAGGACATTGTGAAACTCTCCAGAGGGAATCTGTGGCAACAAAACATTGGGTTCGTATCAGGGCTCTGGCCAGCACCAGTTTTTCCGTCAATTGCAGGAACTTTGTGGCATGTGACGGAAATTTTTCAAAACAGATCAGTCAACTTTGATGGACAAAATTGATGAAAATCTTGGGTAAAAATATAAAAACATCCAAGGGACCACTCTCAACCCCATGATTTGCCTCTCAAAATGTGGGAAATTGCATTTTTGAAGGCTTAAAAATCCAAAATTTGCCCCCGGACCCCCCCTGGATTGTGAGCACTCTTCCTTCAGGTCCGATCATGAACCTGGGCTGACGGAAAAAAATTTCGAGCTGGTTAGAGCCCTGGTTCGTACTAGTATCTGGAATCAGACATTCAATACAGAGCACCCCCAACAATGTGTTATGGTGTAGGAATTACAAGCATGCTATAAGTTGTTCACCATAGATGTTTTTCTAACCTCCAGTTTGTCATCTTTCTTCAAGGTGACGTTCTTCAGACTTTCGTTGTTCTCCTTGCCCTTGAACTCCACCCTGACCTCTCCAAATAGAACAGTCAGGGAGACGTTATCAAAGTCGGCATTGATGTAGTTTTCCAGCTCCAGACCTGCAGTATGTAAGGAAAAGTCAGCTGGGGACTCAAGTTGTACCTACACTGAGGCTGTTCTTACAAGTACAAGTATACCCATAACTTATAATTACTTTTAAACTACATAAGCAGGTAGTAAAATCTATTCTTCAATCTACTCTGCACTATCATTTGGCTTGCTATAAAATATAAATCAGTGTAGGACACTTACCCTATCATTATTCTACATGATGTCCATATCAAAAACCTATGGTGCTACTTCATAGGGATGGTGCATAAGACTACAGAGAAAAAAGTACTACACAAAATATTTACTATGAGGATACTGGATACACATGTACCTACCAGGAAAGTCTGCCACAAAGACCACTTCTGTTTCATTCGCCATTGTTTCTTCGATCTCCTGAAACTTTTCCCTCCATGGCGTGAGGTCAACCAATAGCGGCATCATCCAGGAGGAGGGGCTGAACGGGGACCAATCAGCGGTGACGATGTCCACACGGGGATCTACCATCCTGAAGGGGGGGGAGCAGAGTCAAAGAAAATTAACATTCTGATATCATACTCAATTTCCTACTGCCACCCAATATTTCAACAGTAACTGTACGTTCTGCTTCAAAGTTATTTTCCACACAAAATTTTTAGTATTGCCCATGGCATAACAGATGTTAAAGAAATTCAGAGTGCAATGAAAGATGTAAGATTTCAGAGTCTTGTTGACTATAATACAGGACACTTTATTTCACACTGTCCGTGGTGACAGGACTGACCTCTGCTGGAACCTGTTGTTCATGGACTTCCAGATGTCGAAGTAGAACTGTGGCTGGGAGATGTTGTGTTCCTGGAGCCTCTGCTGTAGACAGGTGGCGTACTGCTTCAGCATGTCAGGGTGGCTGCTCCAACGGTTTGATGCCGTAAACACCTGGTACAGAGTCAGAGAGAAACAAGATTCAATCGTGCCTGTCTCTCATTTTCTTTGGAGCAGAACTGGTGTGAATCTCTCTCAAATATTCAAAGCCAGCAGTAGTGATATATATCTTATACGTTCTTAAATACTACTGGGGTAACACTTATGATAATAAACTTAATTGTTTACTATCTGCATCTGTATAGCCGGTATAACCACCCCTCGGCATAACACAACAGCTGAAGCAACTAAGAAAGGCTTTGACAGTTATATGCTGAAATACTAGTAGTCTTGTGGTACCAATAATTCATTTAAGCCATACAGAAGTAAAAATGTACACACCCCAGGCCTAAGGTAGCCATAATCTCCTGTGGCTGCATCCACGTACTTGACCTTGATGTGTTGGACTGACCAGGTGTGAACCATCATGTCCCAGGAGTACCCATACAGCCCCTGTGTCCATGAGTTGTAACCCTGCAGGGGGAAACGTTAGTTCAGTCATATGGCTGCCAGTTGCCTTGTGCTGTATAGAGTAGATAGCAGAACAACTGCACCTCTTTCCACATGTATAGCCGCAACAAACAACTACGGATAAACCATTTTCCCATTTCAATTTTATGACACATATCGTTATGTATTACCGGTGCAATGGCCAAGTGGGAAGAGTCCTCACCTTGCATTTGGTAGGTCGTGAGTTCGATCCCTGGCCAAGTCATATCAAAGACTTTAGAAATGGTACATACTGCGTACTGATTTCTCTGCTTAGCACTCAGCCTGAACACACACCACTTACCAGCGGACTACCCCCTGCTGTATACGTAGTGATTGCACTGCTGTGTGGCCCAGGGCTACTGAAACGGAGATGGGCGCTGCCCTATGCATCACCTGATGCGGGAAGGCACTTTAACTAACTATTCATATGTAGTGTGATATGACCAAATTGAATGTAAACCATCCCCACCTGTGTGATGAAGTGTGAGTATGGCAGGAACAGCTGTTCTGACACGTACAGCAGCACAAACACAGCAGACAGCTGGTGGATCAGTCTCGTTGCTGGCTTCTTCTGTTTCCCGGTCTTGGCCTGTGGGTCCTTCAGAAGAAGTAAAGTCAAGAAAACTGGTAGATTTTCTAAGAAGGAAATCTCATCCTTTTCTTTTTGTTCCCACTATTCAACTCTTTTCACTATCACCAACCCTGCAGGTTACATTAAACAAACAGTAACAATTGAATAATTTCTGCACTGCTGACTGTAAGTGATTTTGTAAGGTAAACAACATCATGCTGATGAGGCCTACTATAGTCTACAGTCTTGCCAATATGAAATTACAACTTTCTAAATTCTAGTGTACTTTGTACAACTTTCAGCAAAGGATCATATTGCGAAATCACAGGACTATATCAGGCAGTTTTCTCATTTTGTTTTCATATTGTATCATACGCCTTCTAGTTTGATATAAGAGATACAATCCTATACTGCATCTGACTCCATCATACAACTTTCCACGTGAATTATGTTCACCTCCTTCATGTCCCTAGTATAGAGACACCTCCTGCTGTCCTGTGCAGGTGTCTCCAGTGGCAGGAGAACCTTGATGCAGTCAGGACACTTGTGTACCAGTCTTTTAGGCCAGTCTTGGGCTGAGAACAAGGGCAGGGTGGCCAACATGGTGTAGGAGAACATGCCTGAGGATAGGGCACAAGCACTTCTAATTAGTCAACTGTATCTTTACAGACTTATATTGAATGCCAAAACATCTTTACTCACTCACTCATTCAAATTTTAAAATTCTTTCAGCTCTAACCACCACAATATTTTCCTTTCTTATGATGGCACAATTAGATAAAAGCTTTCATTAATACATAAACATCTATATCAAACCATTTATGAGCTCCTGTGTTTGAAAGTTACCTGATGACATAGCATCTCGACTTACATGTTTGATCTCACTTTCAATGGGCAGAATCTGATCATACATGCACAGGCAGAACACTTAGAACTTCAGCAATATTATGATCACCACCAGTGACACAATTAACCAAAGGGACGTCACCTATGTGGAAGAGTTGTGAGTTCATGGCATGGAAGGATCCTCCGAAGAAGAAGCCTATTGGTCTGGTGAAGTCAAAGAACAGCAGGTACCCCATGGTCAGGTCGATCATCAGGCCTCCCATGTGAACTATCCAGTGGCTCACAAACTCCTCCGAGAAAAACATCCTGCATTCAGAGATACAAAGAGAAAACTGCTGTTTTGTGATGAGGTTTTGTGTGTGTGTGTGTGTGTGTGTTTGTTTATTTAGGAAGCTCCAATTAGTGTACATACAATGAATACACTACTCTTCCTCTGTGTGTGTGTGTGTGTGTGTGTGTGTGTCTGTGCGTTTGTGTTTGTGACTGTGTGGAAATACATGTACATGTACCACAATAAACATGACATATATAACTTTTTGCACGAAAATTGTACAGGGTACAAAGTATGGCATCTACTACTACATAACTACCGTTTCATAAGGCAAGCTTAACTAATACACAAGTGGGTGGCTAATATAGGAGTGAGCTTTTACAATGAATTTCTAATGTCTATACAGTCTTTAGTATATATCCCTATGTATGGATTGTCGCATGTCATTATGTATTAGAATTCACATGTAATAGGGACTGACGTGAATGGTGAGAAGACCCAGTGTTTGGAGAGCTTGGTCATGGAGTGTCCGGTCACCCAGTCTTCATCCAGCTTCTTCAGTCCAGCAAGGAAATAAACAGTGAAAATCTAGAAAAAAAGGGAAGAAATTTACAATCAACACTTCTACCTGTTATGCAATTAGTAAATATCAAAGCAATAGAATTGGCATGTCCATTGTTATTTAGATATTGAGACAAAGTCGATTGTCCTTTTTCCTATACAAAATCAAGTTTTTTCAACATACAACAGCTATGTCATTCAATGATGTGGCTGTTGCGAGAAAGCCAACAGGTACCTGGAAGCGTAGTAGTGTGTAGTTCCATAGAGGCACATGGGAGTTCCGCACTTTTTTGTTCAATAAACCATCAATTGACCTGAAAAGGATAAATGATGGTGAACTGTAGATTGCAAAATGGCATCCCCAAGTCCCCTTAATCTGAATCAACTTCAGACTTGTGTTTGGTATTGCAAAAAGCTGTCAGCAAAAATGCTGGGACAGAGTATTTAACATTACGTAGCTTTTATGAACTCATGTGACTCTTACTTTCCATTCTTAAAAAACAATTTGGTGCCATAACATAAGCTGTTAAAAAAAGAGTCAAAAGTCCTCTATAATTTACCAGTATCTGTTTGCGTCTGACAACAGCAGGAGGAATGATGTGAGTCCATACAAGTAGGAGTGGTTGTTCCATGCCGTCTTGTCCAAGAAGAAAATGAACCAGTACGGCCCCAGAAAACAGAGGCAGCTGAGATGGAAACAGAACCCCAGCATGATACCTAATGCACCTGTTGAAACAAAACACTGGTGAGATACCTCTTGAACCAAGACCAACATATTTGAATATAGAAACATACCCCTGTAACTCTAAATTACCTGAATAGTTTATTGTGGTTTATTGCGGATCAACTCTCCTTAAGCTGCCTACCCATGGGTGGCAACTATTCTTCCAGGAGAGGATACAGGACATAAAATTATCATATGCATGTTACACTTGAAGGAATGGAGCCATATGTGTACCTATCAACATGACCAGATAGATTATGTAGAGCCAGTCTATGTAGGGTGGCTGGAGGAAGTTGAAGAGAGGGAAGTAGCACATATCTACATCCCCAAACCGCATGTCCAAGTTGGACATCCCACGTTCCTGCATGATGTCCAGCACCATCAGGAACCCTGGGGAAAAGTGGGATGAAGAAAAAGACACCTGTAACATACTACAACGTATACTGTATACTAAATGGTTACATCGTATTGCTTCTTGGATTTTTTGTGTACGTACTGTACATGTATATGAATATTGTGAACTGGCAGACTGCCCCTATGGCTTCCAGCTACGTGAGTGAGTGAGTGAGTGAGTGAGTGAGTGAGTGAGTGAGTGAGTGAGTGAGTGAGTGAGTGAGTGAGTGAGTGAGTGATATGAATATTGATATATTGAATTTCTTGAAGCAAACCTTTATGTCATTGCTTAACCATCACCAAAAGCATGTAAGTCTTTAACAAAACTTGTTTTCAATGGACTGTCAATGAAAGATTTAGCTTATTCAGTATTATGTCACCCCGGTATCTTACCAAAGAGAAAACGGAGCACCCCCAGATTTGCTGGGTCAGCAGGGCGATTGAGCAGCTGAACAAACCCTGACCATGACTGCAGCTCCTCAAGGTCAAAGCCAAACAGCCTCCTGAACCTGGTTTCCTTGGTAACGGCTTCCTGGGGTGGCGGCTGGTCAAAGTCACCGCTACCATCTTGAGGAGGGCCCTTTCTCCTGCGTCGCACTGATGGATTTAAAGTCATAACTGTTTGTCAAAGCTACTTAGTAATTCTGTTGCATCTTCATAATGAATATTTTCAAAGCACAACCACAATTATACTGTCTTTCAATAGAGATTGTCCTATCATTCTATTTGTTCCAAGTCTGTGCAGAGGTGTGGGAATTGCAGCGAAAGAGGGGTAAACAAGTGGCTTGACCTTTGACATTTATGTCCACATTAAAACAACATTAGGTACTTAGATCACTTGCCTGGCACGTTGATTACTGCTGATAAGAGGAATAAACTGAACAAATATGGAAATGTGTGATGAGGCATGAAGATTACACAATTGCTTGGAGTCAGACACGCAAATGTTATATTGTTAGGTGTGGCAGGTCACAATTTTTTTTATGTGCGTGGTAACGTTACACCTGTGTAACACGTGATACACCACACGTGTGACGCATCACAAGTTGTAATGAGCCGCAGTGCCGTACACTGGTTAACTAACCACACATATGTGTTTTGTTAGGTGCATGCTAGGTACCTTCTAAGTACATGAGAACTACGTATAAATGTGCAGTACCCCGGAGATATTGGCTCAGCTGAGTTAACTTTTCTGCCCCCCTCCCTCTTTCAGCTTGTTCGACAGGGTTACTTATATGACTACAAGTTGATCAAAACATTCAAAGGGCAATTTAGCTGTAAATCGTGTTGTGAACACCGTATCGAGCCCTCTGTATGCTAATCTGCTGTCAGGTTATGATAACATATAAAAGGGAACATCTAACGTTATAGACCAGGAACACGACAGAATGCGGAACAGAACGACACGTACCTCCCTTTCTGTCCGGGGCCGCCATCTTTACCCAGGATGCCGTGCGTGAAAATAAACTTCGCAAAAGTTTTGGCTTTGTTCCATGCATGTGTGTCAGACACTGAATGTACAGCGCTCGTCAATGAAGCTTAAACAACGCATCAATACACTAGACAGTCACCATTCAAATATACAATGTATCATGGTGGCGTCGTGTGGCGTTCGGCCCGGAACCCATGGGTCCTGGGTTCGATTCCCACCTACATGTAGCGTTACGTGCCCAGACGTTGGGCCCTTGGGAAAGGAACCTTACTCAACTTTCCTCACTTCGCTCAGGTGAAAATGAGTACCTAGCTTCGGTTAGGGACGTCCCTCGGATAGGACGTTAAATGGAGGTCCCGTGTTTGAGGAAAGCCACACCTCGAGCACGTTAAAAAAACCCACCACACTTATACCTTGCAGTCTTGTACGTACCGTGCTTGGAGCCCTCAGCCTATTGAGGTTAAGCACGTAATAAGGAAGAAGAACAAGAAGAAGTCATACCTACATTTTGTCGATGTGTAAAAAAATTACCCAGTTAACAGGTGTCCCAATCGGGCTCTGTTGTCAAAGTATTTCGTAAAATTAAGTCTTGTGCAAAGATCCTTAGATTTTCGGTGATGAGGACAATGTAATGTATTGAGGCATTTAATTCTAAATGTCAGTGATTCAGTGAATACATAGAGATACCTCGATCTTTTTCACATTTTCTATCAACATACTACAAATATTCCTCAATATTCTCCAATGTCAAAACAATTCTTGATTCCTTTTTTGTATCAATGGAAATTAATTCCATTATGCAGAGGAATCTTAGTTCAGCGATGGATGTATATCGGACCTTGTGACAAAAGACAGGCCATATACATCTCACAAAGTGAAGAGGAAATTACTTTTAATTTCAGCTTTTAAGTTATGATTATCTTCGTAACATCAAAATGGCTGGTACACCAAATGCAGTAAGACGATTGTCAAAGTACAATTATATAATAATATAATATATATAACATTTCTGTATCGTGCAAAGCATTGCTACTTTTCGGTAGTAAGTACAGTTGTGCTATTTGATCATACAACACTAGCCATGCAAGTTTCCATTCTGATTCTACTGTACTGAAGTCCCCTGAACATCTTCTATATAAAGTTTATACTGGCTAGTTGCAGACTTGCAGAATACTTAATACAGAACAGACTATTTGTAATGAATGCTGCATGAATACAAGTTATAACTGGTAGATCAAAATCGTTCATATTTTTATAGATTTTTATGGGAATCTAACACCAGTACAGCCTAAGAAACATTTTGATGCAATGCTTTGTTTTGTTTTGTTTTGAATTTATACATGTGACAATATACAAGCAATTTAAGATTTCATTCAATGATTCCACTAAGACACAAAACTGCCGTAAGTAATATCATTCAATGACTGTATTATCGATTTACTTAACAAACTAAAAATCATAAGTCTGATTGTAGTTACATGTACATGTGCCAAGATTACACACAAAAAATGGAAGAAGAATTTAATAGACAACCGACAACACACGGTGTTAATGCAAGTAAATTACAGGATGGAGTATTTTTTTTTCATTTCTTACTTTATCTCGTAACTGTGCAAAACTGCAAAGCAGGAGAACTAGTTGTATAGTAGCGTAAGTCCAAAATGAATCAAACATTGGTGTTTCTTTACTACTGGTCTGTATTGCCCCTGTGGATTGAAATGATGCCCTCGGAGTGCAACTTCTCGAGCAGGAGGTGCTCAAAGTCGGAGTCGTGCACCCCTGTGGCCTTGTGGTACGCTCCGTGGTAGACCGAGTCCGGGATCCAGTAGTGGTTCCAATTTCCCAAATGGTTAGGTCCAAAGCCATACAGGTCCACCTGAAGCAACACATGTCAAGCAACTAATCAAGTAATCAACTAATCAAGTAACAAAGTCTAGGTCCGATAGATTTTTTTTGGAATACAACATCTAGGAAAAAACAAACTTTATGGATGCTTTTCCTTACGTACCTCATCACAGACATGTACTGCAAAGAGGACAACCAAACTGCCTGTGGAGGGATATCTCCCATGATGCTCTGTCCACTTGTCATGAACGTATTTGAAGAAAGCAGGATTGTACACCAGAATCTGCAGAAGGTAATCATATTGATTCATACTGAAACAGGGTGTGTAGGATTATGACGATCGAGAAATTATAAAATCAGTCCTCCCATGCGTGTACCAGACTGATTGAGAAAGAATTGACTGGGAGAACCAATCGGATAGTATACCCTTTAAAATACAACGGAATTTTAGCGATTGAGTTCATTTAGTGACCAGTTCTTACCTTGGATTTATCCGTCTGAACTCTGCCTTTTACGTTAGTCCATGTCCTGAAACAATAAGTTGATTAAATGGTTAGCTTAAAGTATAAAAGATGTAACTTAGGGAAAGGATTTTGAAGCTTGCATGAGCGATATGGGCATAAATACTCCTCATGCCTTGTTTAGAGTCAAAAGAGTCCAACCAATCCCCTTACCGAGTAATGGACCCATCTGTGACGGCTGTTCTCATCCATTTGATATCTAGAGGTTTGAAGTTCAGCAATACGAAGCTGGCATCTGGCAAGTCCACGGCACTCTCTGGGAACATGAACCTGTGCGTGGTTCTGTGGCCAACATCCTTCTCCCAGCCCTTAGTGGGAGAACTGTTCATTCTGTAAACAGAACACGCAGTCAGTTGTAGGATCTTTTGCAGCATTATAAAAATGAAGACTATCTTGTGATATGTAGTACTATGTATCTATTGAACCTATTAAATCCTAACCAAGCTTTTCGCGTTTTCAAACAATCCAAACGTCAACCCTTACCTGAAGATCAAGTCATATCTGTCGATCTCTTCCCCATAGTTGGACTGCCTGAGGTTCCCAGAGTTCCCCACCACAGCACAGCGGAGACACCCTGTAAGGTTACGGGTGGCCCATGGGTCGGCGTCTGGCGCTCCTACGTCAAATAACGCATTCAGGAGGGGGGCTGGGTCCTCATCCTTGTTGCCCTGGAGACCCTGCATTTTGTACGGCAAAAGATGGGATATTCTGTTATCAAAATAGCCCGTTACACATTTGTAACAATGCAGTCACACTGAAGCATACGTTTAATGCAAACAATGACGTTATAGGCCATTATATAGGTAAGAGGTCGTCCTCACCGTCCACCACTTTCTGGCGTCAGCAGGCAGCTCCATGTTAGCCCGTGACCAGACAGGCCTGATGTTGCCATTGAACTTGCTATCAAACCACGACGACCGTCCCTTCTGCCATATTCTCTTACATGTGGGCTGTACCGCTAAAGTAGTAACCGCTGCACTACTAGTGTTGACTTGTACTGACTCACCGTCTCCCTGGAACGTTCTTGACAACAGGTTGTCACTCTCTTTTTCTACATCAGGGGGCGCAGCTATCCCAGTGCTTCGTGCGAGGGGCGATTTCCGAGGTTGTGCAAAATAATACATTGCGCACACCATGATCAGTACGAACACTGTCGTGGTTCCAAGGAGCTTCAAACGCACCCTCATCCTGTCAGCGTCAAGTTATAACTTCGTGGCGTGTATTACAGGCCCAATGGGGTGTCAATGGAAAAGTCTGTTGCTAGATTCCAGGATTCCAAAGTGGTCCGTAATTTTGAAATGTTCCTTACTTTGTAGCTCGTCCAATACAGTGGAATACGCTGTAGATGAAACGAATAACAATATGATAAAAAGTTACGCTGTACACCCACCCACCCACCCAAGGTCTACGTACACCCTGACCCCAGATAGGCAGAAGATTTTTTGCTATTCATACTCGCGCAATCGTTTAATGCTTTATGAGGTTGGCCTCAGTTTCTTTTTTTAACATTAGTACCCCCTCAAATGTCTTCGGCAAAAGCCAACATACATTACGTTTTACATACCTGGCATTTACTGTGGTACAGCACGGTGTTGTTGTATCAACCTTGTAGAAGGCCTTTCAAAAGTTACTGCATGAATGAACGTGGGGTCATCAGAATTGGTAAGACCGGTTGGGTGACTTTGTAAACACGCTATCGCCGAAAGCCTTGGCATGGATTTATATTAGGCACAGAAGATTTCTGACTCAATCTAACGTTACATATTGATAAATACAACTTTTAGGTGCTGCAAGTCAAGCAGCAAGAAAGCAACATAAAAACATATTTGATCATGAACAGAATGAGGGACAAAGTTCAAGGCCACACGGGAATCCCCAGCTCATATGCAGGACCCATGTGGAAACTAGAGGTCGGAGATCTCATGCCTTCGTCAGAGGGACATTGTTCTAGAGAAATGAACATGTGTATTCTTTACTTTTTTAAATAATCAATTTGGTCTAGAATACAAAAGAATCTCTGTACTTCTTTTTATTCTATTAGCTATATGGAACACTGTGAAATGGTTCGCCACAGATTTACAGACTCACTGTCATCTGTGTTAGCTATTTGATTTTGGACTGTTACTGGGGAATGAGTACTGTTACAAGAAATTTTGCTTACTGTATTATGATCAAAGTGTCACAACAGTGTTGCAAAATGTAATTAGAGAAGGTGCGATGAAAGGCGACTGAGGAGAAGGGATTCAAATAATTTGAAAATGGGGCTGGAAATAGCAATAGGACGATAATTATTCTTAAGGGAAGGATTCAGGTTTTGTTTCTCGATTATTGGAATGAGAGTTACCCTTAACGCACTAGCATAGCGGAAAACAAAAGAGAGAACAAAATGGTAAGCCGAGGTCCCGCATGCTTTAGATGCTCAGCTGAAAGAACGTCAGAATCACAGGACTTCCCGTTCTGAAGTCTGTTGATTGCTGCGCATACCTCAGGTGCAGGTGCCGACATTCCCGGGTCATAGCTGACCTCAGAATAGATTGTGTCATCTACAGATTGTTTACAGTCATTGGGAGCAACAGAGTTCAGCAGAGAGTCGTAGTAACGCCTCCACATGCTAGTGATATCAGACGCACCGCTGTGGCCGTCGATGTTACATGGGAGGTTTGGCTTGGAGCCATTTTGAGACCGCAGCGTAGACCAGAAGCCGACTTGACCCCCTTTATGCAGACTAGAGGCGAGCGCATCTGCCCTGTGCAGGGCCTCCGCACGTCGACACTCTCTTAAAGCTAGTTTAAATTTTGCCCGAGTTGATCTCATTAGGTCCCAAATGGCCCCATGCCTCGGTCGATTAAACCCGCGCCAGAGAGAAAATGCATCTCGGGCTGCAATATGGTACTCTTTGACGACAAAATTCCAAACAGGTATCGCGTGGGAGGTGCCACATTTTCCTGTGGGGAGGGATGTCGTAGCTGCACTTTCAAGAGCTCCGACTTTAGCAGAGATAAAATTGTCAAGAGAAGTTCTGTGGTCATTGTTCTTACAGTTAGGATTTAGACATAAAAGAGCGTTGATTGGCAATTGGATTTCAGATAAGACGGCATCGGCACAAGTGTGGTACCGTGCCAAGTCAGAGGGGGATGCACGTTCCCAATTGAATCTCTTTGGGGGTAAAATTCCGTCACCAGCTGTGTTTGTAAACACAGGAGCCGATGTCCAGTCGAATGAAACCCAGAGAGGGAAATGGTCTGATGGGGCAATATCATACAGAACACACATTTCTGAGATACTAGCAGACATAGTATCGGAGCAGACGCAATGATCAAGCCACGACGTCGACCCATGAGCTTCGCTAAGGTACGTAAAACTATACCCAGGAAGAAGGTCGGTGTCCCTTACATGGAGGTTATCAATAAATTTATGATTATCATGACAAAAATTGTACAACAGTGGGGAGAATATACCGTCCGGGCGCGTATTAAAGTCTCCCATGATACAGACGTTGGTCACACGTCACATTGGTCTGTTGTATTATAGACTCGATTTTACCTGATTTGTCAATGAAAATATCCATGTTGTTTGTGGATTCTACTGGTAGATACACACAAATCAGAAGGAGTTCACAGCTCACATCATTATTGATTCGTAAGGCTAAAATTCGATCATCATCCTCGCTCACAATACTCACAGTTATTCCGAGAGACTTCCGCCAAAGGACCGCTACGCCACCATAAGGGCGACCATGTAATATGCCTTTACCCAAGTCTACAGCCGAAGTGCCATACGCTAAGAAGTCCTTATCCAGACTAGAGAGAAAGTCTAAATCGTTCAGCAGGAGCCAGTGCTCCTGTAAGAGGATAATGTCAGAAATCTGGCACAGGTCCTTGACAGCTTGGGCAGCGTTCTTAACGGAACGACAGTTAAAGGATGCCACATTTAGCGTGTCTGAGCCAGTCTTCATGGTCTCGGTTGCGAGGTGGAGGAGGCACGTCTACCGTGGAATCGCCTAACGAGTACGCCACACGGCCAGAAAGACGGGGACAGGATTTCAGCTACAGCGTCGCTGTCTATTGACACCCGGAAAGAAGAGTAGGAGTCAAACTTAGTCGGAAGGTTCATACAGGAGAGCGTCCGATCATGCGACAGGTTGTCGTGCAGATACCGTTCGACGTCTTCCGACATGGTGTCGGGGCCCAGGCGCGTGACAAATATCTCGACTGGCCTGGCCTTGATCGCAGACAGTGTAGAAGACTTAGCAGTGCCAACCACTGCTCTGGATCTGTTTTTTCTCCTTTTGACCAAGTTGAACCCTTCCTCGTCGGGGGCTGCGAGGACACCCGATCTGTTGCGTCGGGAGGAGGGGGGCGATGAGCGAGAAGCCTGGGCAGGGTCCTTCGAGACAAGGGACTTGGGTTTGGTAGCGACACCCTGACCTAGGACGTGTGCTTGAGTGGATCCTGAGGCTCGCCTCGCTGACGGGGGATGCACGATCGACTGGGGGTGGTTTGCAGACACCACGTCAGCGAAGGTGGTAGGGCAAGGCGCCGGCACGGTTTGCGCCATGATGCTGACGCCCTCATCACGTCCTTCAGGTCGGCGATTTCTCTGCGAAGGGCCGCAATTTCGGCTTGCACTTTCACATTGTCAACGGTAGTGGCCCAAATGACTTTCAGTTCCTGTCGTATCACTTGAATCTCCTGGAAGCACAAGCTGAGTTCCAGCTCAACGACAGGAAGACGGAGGGATGCAGACGCAAAGGTAGGAAGCGTCAGCGGGTCGGCGGAATGTAGAACCCGCAAGATGTCCGACATATTTGTGACGTCGGACTTGTTGGCGCCTTGGCGTTTCTTGAAGCGCTCGCTGGGCTTGCAAGTGTCAAATGCCAGTTTCTTGGCGTCTTCAATCTCCTCCTCGGTGTAGTCTCCAAGCACAGTTTCGTGACAATATCGCCGGGCATCTTGTCCATCTTATTGACGACGAAGCATAACAGGTCGTTAATAAAGATTTTGTTTGGCTCACCCTGAGTAGAATCTACCGGTGGGGATCGCTTGTCGGAGCAGCGTTTGCAAAGATTCAGGTCTCCCTGGCCGAGCTGTGCTCCCGGGGCATGGCAATCTTCACAGGACGGCATTGTCCAGATGTGGGGAGGGGAGCTGTGCTGCCGACGTCACTCTAGGGATCCCCCAATATTCCAGAGTAGAACCGAAAATACAGAGCCAGATCTCGCTCAGAGGTTCTCCAGCTGATCAGACAGTATAAACCACAAGTTGTGGCATCAAAAAAGTTTCAGAAACACAACTTTGGAGGTCTAAATGCCGGAGCTATCTGGATACGTGTCCACCATTGATATGCAAATCCTGTATAGCAGAGTATAGTAAATAGTAAATCCTGTATAGTGAATAGTAAAAACTTACGACAGGCAAACAAACACAAAAGGCTGCGTTTTTTTCTCTCCAAACAAATAAGCTTGATATCGTTCCAAATTGACATACCATCAGTGGCTTTGATGACGTCTTTAAAGACGTCGAACGGTTTAAAGCCTTCTTGAAGACTGGGGGTGGAGGTGGGGGCGTTAGCTACCGTTAGCTACCGTTAGCTACCGTTAGCTACCGTTAGCTACCGTTAGCTACCGTTAGCTACCGTTAGCTACCGTTAGCTACCGTTAGCTACCGTTAGCTACCGTTAGCTACCGTTAGCTACCGTTAGCTACCGTTAGCTACCGTTAGCTTGCCTACCGTTAGCATGCTTGCCTTGCAACTTTTACGTATAGAGTGAACCAGTGCATACATGTATATGTATGTAGATGTACATGTTGTTAAGATACACCTTCATCACTCAACTGGTTATTGTCTCACACAACAGTCTTCGGATTTCATACAAATCTCTTTGAGAAAATCTATCAAAATCATCATAGTGCACAATTCAATTATACATCATATACATTCAGCCTTTCTAAGGCTAATTACAACAACATTTACAACTACCTTTGTATTAACATTGTCAAGAATACATGGTGAATATCTTTCTAATTATCAGTTAATCATTTTATTAAAGATTGCATATTTCACTGTGACACACACGAAACACGAAAGTACATTGTTTACTGGTTATGTTATTGACTTTCTTAGTACGTTAAAATCATAACTCTGGTTTCAGTTTCACATGCAAAGATTTCACACAGATAGGCAACAAGAACCTACTGGACAACTCTCACAACACAAAGTGTCTGATTCGGTTAAAGTAGCCACACGTTTAGGTAATAACTGATGTCTGATTCGGAAGCTGTGCAACCAAAAAGCTACCTAACGTTACATGTATACCTAGCTAGGAAAGGCAAGGCAGTATGACTTGATCACACACGGGAGTGTCTTAACTAGTGACTTGCATTGCCTCTGTGGATTTTAATGATCCCCTCGGACTGCAGTCTCTCAAGCAGAAGTTCTTCAAATGAGGTGTCGTGCACCCCCAGGGCCTGCCCGGGGTACGATGTGCTCCAGTAGTGGTTCCAGATTCCATTTTTGTCGGCTCCATAACCATACATGTCCACCTGGTGTAACATATATCATTCAAGTGATCTTCAAACGCTCGTATTAGGCATCCCAGAGTCAATGTTAACATTACAACCACTTTACTACACATCAGCCCTGCACCTGTAACGTTATACCCTTCATGACAATGAAGATCTCCGCACTAGCACAGCAGCCTTTACATTAGCCTCATTCCTCCAACCCATGCCTGGCTCACCATATGTCTAATCCACTAAGAGTAGTGCCTGAGAAATTTTAGGAAATGTAGGGCAAAGCATGTAATCAACGTGGATATTTTTCCTTACCTCATCACACACGTGTACTGCAAACAGGGCAACTAAGCCGCCTGTGGAGGGGTATCTCGCATGGCGCTCTGTCCACTTGTCGTGGATATACTTGACGAAAGTAGGATTGTACACTAGAATCTGTAAAATGTAATCAAGTAGAACGGTTAATTTCTACATAGAGACTGGAAAATCATGTTAGAGACTTTGTTAGCCAGGGTATGAAGGATTACAAGTTTGAATGGAGAGGAACTCTGAAAAATATTCTCCATATATACATCAAGTGACCGTATAAGATGGTAAAAACCTTCTTAATCATTAATTGAACATTTCTTACCTTTGATCTATTCGTCTGGATTCTACTTTTTACCGCCTTCCATGTCCTGAAACAAAGAGATCGTCAAATGGCTTGCCACAAGTGAGGACGTCGGAACATTGACAGTGTGCTAACGGCGGTAATTCGGTAGTCTTATCGTCTGCGGGTATGCCTGAAGTCAACAAATACACGATGGAAAGACAATAACGTTAACCCTACTAGTGCTATCTTCTGCCAAAAATGACCATGTATGTTGCAAGAGAAAGAGTAATGCAATACGGAGACTTCTAATTTCTCGTTCGGAGTCCCCCTTATAATGTTTACTATAAATAGGTAATTTACCGTGTGATAGATCCATCTGTGAGCGCGGTCCTCATCCATGTGAGATCTAGAGGTTTGAAGTTCACCAGCACAAAGCTGACGTCATCTGGCAGGTTTATGGCGCTCTCTGGGTACATGAAATGGTGCGTGGTTCTGTGGCCGACGTCCTTCTCCCAACCATCAGTAGGAGCCCCGTTAATTCTATAAAAGAACACTACGAGGTCATTTCCCCCCCACTATCAATGGATTTGTGTATATATGTGTTTGTGAACCCACCACGGTTACAAAACACAACAGAAGTGTTCTCCTTAAATCCTTAATTCGGTTCACTATGTGCTTTTACATGTTTTATGTGTAGTCGCGTCGTTTCACATTTCTTTTTCTTTTTTACTCCGATCCGCCAAATTTACATAAAAGTCTGGCAGTGTAACCCTGGCAGTGTAACTATGTCATGCAAGAAAATATTAAACATGTGTCGCTTATTATGCAGGCAACCACACCTGAAGATCAAGTCATATCTGTCGATCTCTTCCCCATAGTTGGACTGCCTGAGGTTCCCAGAGTTCCCCACCACAGCACAGCGGAGACACCCTGTAAGGTTACGGGTGGCCCATGGGTCCACATCCGGCGCTCCCATGTCAAATAACGCATTCAGGAGGGGGGCTGGGTCCTCGTCCTTGCTGTCCTGGAGAGTCTACAGCAAAAGATGGGATTTATTAAAATAATGATCATACAGCATAACACAACAGTCTTGTCAAACTGGCAAATGTGTATTTTCTTCCACATCAAAGGAGCTTGAGCTTATCTTTACTTCACTTTTTATTCTGAGATTCTGTTGAACTTCAACGTAGGAGTCATTGCCCCCTCCCTATGCTTGGTAGATTTATCTCATCATCAGCATTAGCATTCAATTTGAATTTCTGTCCAGCTAGCAGCACAGCCCATACTGCAGCACATTTGTAACCATACAGTCATACAGTGCAACCTGTAAATGTTTTAATGCAAAGAGAACATACTTACCATCCACCACTTCCTGGCGTCAGCAGGCAGCTCTATGTTAGCCCGTGACCAGACAGGCCTGATTGTGCCATTGAACTTGCTATCAAACCACGACGACCGTCCCTTCTGCCATATTCTCTTACATGTGGGCTGCACTGATGAAGTAGTCACAGGTGCACTTTTGTTGACTGATACTAGTACTGGTTGGCCGTCGCCCTGGAACTTTCTTGGCAAATGGTTGTCACTCTCTTTTTTAACATCAGGGGGCGCAGTTGTTTTTATCACAGTGTTCCGTGCAACTTTGGGCGATTTCCGAGGATGAAGGATATACATGTAGTACATTGCGCCCACCATGATCAGTATGAACACTATCGCGGTAGCGAAGAGCTTTGGATGCAGCCTTATCATGCCAGCGTCAAGAAATTTGTGATATGTATTACGGAAAAGGTGAAAAGTCAATGGTGACGTCTATAGCTAGATTCTTGGATTCCAAAGTGGTCGTCGTTGTCGGAATGTTCCCGGGGTTGTAGCTCTCCCAATATCCCAACTTGGAATACATGTGTGCCCTCAGTATATGAAACGAAGAACAATGGCCAAACGTTACACTTTGCATACATACTACATTCAAGGTCAACGGACACATGTACAGATTGACCCCAAAACAGATCAATAACATGCATGGTGGACGATTTTTGCTTCAAGATAAAATTTGGCTACAATTGCTACCATTTAACAAGGAGAAGCTCCTTGCATTTAATTGTAGTAATGTTAACGTCTGTCTTCGACAAAGACCACTGAGTACGCCAATCTTTTGCATACCTGACATTTGTTGAACTGGTATAGCTTCGTGTTGTTGTATTGGCCTTTGAGAGGCCCTTCCATACGTTACTACATGCATGGACATGGGGTTATCAGAACTGGTAAGACCGGTTGGGTGACTTTGCGAACACACTGCATACTGTCCTTGAAGTTGAAGTGGCTCTGTGCCAAAGCATCGAGCAGATTTCTGACTAAGTTTACATTCCGATAAATGGGGCAATTTATGAGGCAACTTGTTCCATATTTGGAACACTCATGGTAGACAAATGCCAAGCGCAAGGATATACAGGCGCCCTCAGCCCATATATAGGACCTATGTGAAAATGTATGTTGGTTTAGGAGTCGTTACTACCTGCAAATGACCTCCTAAATTGGAGCAGAATCATGCGGTACACTGGAAACCTGAATCAATCACTGAATCGAGTAAGCACTTTTCATCCATACCTACTAGAACGACTGCTTCCGTGTAATGTTGATGAGTACATTTTGTACCTTTGCACTTTGAACTTTAATTAACTACCTTTTGTAGCGGCGGCACAGCCATCAGAGTGCACACGTAGATACACGGCACTGCTTGCACATGTGTAGACCAGTGATCGATAGAAAGAAACAGATAAGGTGCAAATTATACAAAATTGAAACAGCTTATCACTTTTTCTTACACAACTTAGCTATCACCACGTAAACAAGATCCGAGTGCCATTTCAAGGTTACAGGTTACATGAATACTGTATCGACTAGATCTGAAACAGCATCTCTTCTAGCGATGTCTGTACACCAGAAATTTCAATGCTCGCGGCAAGCTCGACTTACTGAAAATGAGGACTAACTGACGTAATAGGAGAATCATTGGTTACGAAGGATCTCCTCAAAAACTCCATTTAACGTTAACGCCCTATCCGAGAGACGTCTCTAACTGAGGCTAGGTATTAGGTTCACCTGAGAACTTATTGTACAAAATGTCTTTCCCGACGACTCAACGGGGTCGCTTGTCATGATACGAACAAAGAACCTCTCGATTTCAGATCAAACACCTTACCCATCAACACACATGACCCCGCATTTAATACAGTACAAAATATATTCAATAGTAAAGAGTCTAAAGACATATTTACCTACCTTATAATGTACAATGTACATAGAAAATATACCTGTCACAGCACAGTGTAATGGATCCGGCCTATGACATATGCATATCTGATGTGTAAGCACAATGGATGTAATATGTATTTTAATCAGCATGCGTGACTAGGGATACTTGGCTAGAATATATCAGCCAGTGACCTTTGATTAGTTAGAATGAATTATGTAATGACCCATGAATCCCACTGGGGTTTGAAGAGAGTTGCTGAGAAGAGTACATCTTGTGGCGTGTTTTGTAAATATCGCATAGCCTAGCTTAGTGGCACACCAAGGTTCCTCCTTGTTGGCTAAGGAGTCTATGTTTTGTGCGCCTGTTTTTGGTTTTGCATCATTCAAGATACTGCACTGATTGCCAGAAATTGGTTTTTTTTTGTTGTTAGATCGGAACCATTGAATTTTCGGCCTCTTCAGAGCTTCGTTTGGTGCTGCATGCAGCGAGCGGTTTTGTACGTTTGTTCTAAATATGCCATCTTGATTCTCGGAAGCTTAAGGTGCCAGGCCCCCTTGTATCTTTCCTCGAAAGTGTAGTTGTGGTTTTGTTGGAACGTTTGAAACAGGACATAACAGACGGAATGGGGGTGTATTTTCATAATGTTTGGCATGTATGTAACTTGGAAGTAAATATATGAAAGCAAACATTGTGTGGGCCGCTAGGAGCGCAATTAGTTATATGTGTTGAAGTGTTTCGTTAGTGTTTTAGGGTAACTAATGTTACATGTTCATGCAGCATTTAAGTGCCGTGAAGCCATTTTCATTCTTGATATTTTTTGGCATACTTAAGGAATGTGAAGTTCCCTTATTCAAGCAACCTTGCTGTAACGATGTCATACATTAAACAAACGATAACATTTCAAATGTTTTCATGATATGCTGTTTCCAAACATTGGTCTGTCACATTGTGTGGAACATACCAGTGTTCTTAGCTGGCATTCTGTGCCTCTTTTGTATACGAATATTTACGTGCTAAACTAAACCCGTTTTTAAGTATGCAGTCTGTCAAATAGTTCCACTGCCAACAGTCTCACAGTCACATCCTGGCTGACACATCAAGGTTTACGTTCAGCTGAAACAAGAGATAATACAGTGGTCAATTTTATGCAGATGCATCTTGGTGTAACAATGTCTACAGGTGAGATTTTGACAACAGAAAGGCCAGAAATCATTCAGCAGAATTGAGAGTGAATCAACCTCAGAAAATCAAGAGGAAATCAACTTTAATTTCAGTTTTTCAGTCATCATTATCTTGACAACATGTACCCCAAATCTCGCGAAAAGGATGTCATTTCTGCAAGCAAGGCAATGCATCACTACTTTTGTGGTGGTAACTACAGGAGTGCCATTTGATACAATACAAAGCTTCTATTTGACCCCACTGTCTATTTAAGTACAGGTATAACTTATAAGACCAATTGATATTGCTTACTACAGCTATTAAGTGTAGTAAATACAGAACTATATACATGTATTTGAGGCTGTAAATACATTGTCCTATTAGCATTCATCCATATCATTCAGCTTCTTAATGTAATATAATATCAAAGGTAAAAAGGTTATAAAAATTAGAAAACAAAATGAAATCTTTACAGGCTTGATGTCATTGCCGTCAAAGCATTGGATAGTGTATTCTGTGTAGTTGTCAACACCATGCCCATTCAATTTGATATTACAGTGATTTGCCTTGTATACATGGTGAGCAAGCACATATATTAATGTCAGTCATTTTGATACACCTTCATTGTACACATAATGATCTTGATTTCATACAAATCATTTTGAGCAAATCTTTCATACAAATCATTTTGAGCAAATTGATCAAAATCATGAAAGCAATGTTAAATTGTACAACACATACTGTGACCTACTGTAGGGTTCTTTATGACAACCTATGCATTAAAAATTGATTGCCCAGAGTGAACGACAAAAATTTACACCTGTAACAGTTGAGAAGCAATTCAATTATGCAGTTAATGATATCAATATTTCATTGAATGATTTTACTGTGTCACACAAGACAAAGTTATCTTCAATGGCTACCTTCTTGATTTACTTAATAAGCTAAAATCATAAGTCCGATTATAGTTATATTCACCAAAATTACACACAAATAATCAACAAGAAGCTAGATATACAGTTCTGACAACACATGGTGTCTCATACTTCCCGTTAAGGAAGCCACACAATTACATGTAGGTGATTACTAATTGGAGAAGTGGAATAATTCTGATTGAGAAGCTAAGCAGGAAAGCTACTTAGTAGTGCCAGCAGCAGCATGATTATAGCACACGTGGGTGTCTTTTTACTTGTTAGCTGCATTGCCTCTGTGAATTTTGATGATCCCTTCCGACTGCAGTTTATCCAGGAGCAGTCGTTCAAATTCGGAGTCATGCACCCCTGTGGACCTGTGGGCCGCTCCAGAGTACGACGTGGTCCAGTAGTGGTTCCAGTTTCCATGTTTGTCAGCTCCATAACCATACAGGTCCACCTGCAGTAACAGATAGAAGAAATACATGTACAGGATATTTCCCTCCTATGTTTACAGATTTATAGCTTCAATAGTTAAATGCTGTCAAGACATTTGTCCTGTGGGCTATTCCATTTTTTATTGCATGTATGCAAGTTATATTACTGACCTTACAACAGTACCTGTTCCTAACAAATGTTAGCTTTATCACTTTTATCATCAAGAAGGTATTCATCAAAAAACCATAACAAGCATTATGGACTCTTTCACCCCATTCTAGAAGGCTTAAACTGGAATAAGGACAAAAAGAACACAGCATCAGGAAAAACAATATATTTCCTCAACCAACACAATGTAAACCCACATGACAGAGTCACATGGTAGACTGCCATCAAGCCTCATCTAACCCCTGTAAGACTGAGAACAGTAGACGATGAACCAGATAGTGAGAGATTGTGTGAGTGAGTGATTATTGTGTACAGGGTTTACAAGGTATAGGGACCCTGTACATGGTATATACATGTATAGGGAGGGAAATAATGACAAAGTTTAAATGTGAGGCCTCCTAAACTCCCAAGTGAGTTAAGAGAAGGGGTGTCAAAGAGTGATCAGAAAGCAATTGCCATAGTAGCCACCATCAGAAGCCCAGAAGTTAGATGGTGGAACAGTAACCTACACACAAGCAGAGGTTTGCCAGTCTAGTGAGAGTGTTGGTCCCTTCTGTGTACTGTCACTATCCCTTCTGATCTCAACCTGGCCAGGACAGTGGCTTCATAACTGGTATGGTGAACACTTGAGGCCTCTACATGAGAAGTATCATAGTAATGACTCCAGTGGCCATTCACATCTGCTCCAAATCCATACAGGTCCACCTGGAGACAGACAGACATACATCGCAGGGGCAAGTGTCAAATGTTTCCTTGTCTGTTTCTCTGTAGTCACAGAAAGATGCTGGACGTTAAATTAAATGCTCCAACTCCCAAGACAAGACATGTATGCTACATGTATGTTTCTACACAAAATGGTTGTCTTCAACTGCCTGGCTAGCAAAGAAATCTGGGGTATTGTAGCCTGTTCCGTGCATGTTCCGTGCAGTGGACCTTCTCCCTACAAAGTGTTCACCCATGTACTAAGTGTGTGTTGTGTACAAACTACAATAGAAGTCAGCAGACACAAAGTTAAAGTGCACCCAACCAAGACAGGGAAACGTGAGCTTCACTGCATGCTACCAATGTTACACCTTCATTGATCAGGCCTTTCTACTTGAGTTGATGTCATGCCACTGCTTTACTGCCTTAAATCATCTACAGGCTTTAAAACCTATTCATGAATGCTATCACAGACAACTTAAACAATCTTCAACCAGATGAATCCAACTCCAATGAAGAAAAAAAGTCAAAATGTGAAGATTAATAGGTATGTTATTACAATCCTCCTTAATTCCAATGTGACACATAACAAAGATTATTGACTGAATGCACCAACATATACAAATTTTGTATCATAACCTCCTTAAAAAGAACCTGTGTTACTTGGATGTTTTTTCCTACCTCATCACAGACATGGACTGCAAACAGAACAACCAAACTGCCTGTGGAGGAATATCTCCCATGATGCTCTGTCCACTTGTCATGAACGTATTTGAAGAAAGCAGGATTGTACACCAGAATCTGTGAAAAGTAAATTTTAACGAAATGTTAATTTCTATTTTTACGACAGAATAAAACAAAACATGGATTAAGAGGGAGAAGAATTCTGAAAAAGTCATTACACATCAAGAGAATGTAAATGGCAAATAAAGCATTTTTTTCATGCAGAGAAATATTTTCCTTTCATTGCAATTTAGCATAATGGTCTACAATGCTGCTGCCTACTCTATGGCTCAAATTTTGTGGGCCCTGACAGAGAGGTTGGGGTTTGAGCCTTGGACACAGTTATTTTATGTACCATTGCCTTTGCCCTTCTGCATTTTTAGAACCTTATGCTTGGCAGATACTGCAAGCTGTGGCAAAGCTGCTTTGCGGTACTACCAGCCCAATAAAAAAGCATTCTCTTTCACCTTAATAAGAGGATGATTTCTTTACCTTTACCTTACAAGTATTTCTTCAGTCACCCTATCAAATGTAAAGCATAATAGTACATTAAATATAAGTCAGCCTTGCTCTTACTGGACTTGTCTTCCCAAATGTACTAAAACCGTTAATTAGACATAATACTAGTATACATTGTACTATTATCATAGAATGCAAATAAAATGTTTCTGACCTTTGATTTGTTCGTCTGAATTCTACCTTTTACATGTGTCCATGTCCTGAAACAACAAGAGAATCAAATGGTCAAAAGTCTTGCTATGACCGAGAATGGTGCAACAATGTGTTACCAGTAGTACAAATGTAACAACCTCAATGTCTATATTAAACATGTATACCAGGGTTAAAGATAATGGAGGGATTATTGTATTAGAAAATTTAAAACAAAAATGATCTTATCAGTTATATGAACAAGCAGTTGATGTCTTGTTAGGAGTCCCCCTAAAAATTTTCAGCTCACTTCACCCCCCTTACCGAGTAATGGACCCATCTGTGAGGGCTGTCTTCATCCATTTGAGATCCAGAGGTTTGAAGTTCAGTAGCACAAAGCTGACGTCATCGGGCAAATTTGCAGCACTCTCTGGGTACATGAAATGGTGGGTGGTTCTGTAGCCAACATCCTTTTCCCAGCCCTTAATAGGGGCCCCATTCATTCTGTAAAAAAAGAAAAGAAAAAAGTTCTTAGACCACTGTCTGTCAATCAACAACTGTTATTACAAACTGCCTAATCTACTGGAATCTAGAATCTACTACAATTTTTCACCTAAAATACTACTGATCATGCACTATACATGTTAAAGCAGAACACAGATATGGAAGTCTAGACTATATGTGAGATATAGTTATATGTAGCACTAGCACCTAATTTTATGTTTGTTAAAAAGCAGTAGATGCCATGCGTTGTACCTTGTACATGTACAACTGTTGTGCAAAAAAGTTTATTACATCTTAGTTTCCAATTTTCAGCCTAAACAACTGAAACCACACCTGAAGATCAAGTCATATCTGTCGATCTCTTCCCCATAGTTGGACTGCCTGAGGTTCCCAGAGTTCCCCACCACAGCACAGCGGAGACAGCCTGTAAGGTTACGGGTGGCCCATGGGTCCACATCGGGCGCTCCCATGTCAAATAACGCATTCAGGAAGGGGGCTGGGTCCTCGTCTTTTCTGCTCTGGAGAGTCTACAGTAAAATATGGGGTATGTCATTGAAATGATCATATACCTACCATGTGAACAGCAAACATTACAACACTTACAACAAATGAAATGTAACTCTTGAAGCTTAAAAGTATCGGAAAATCTTTTGTCTTCCATCTTTGCCATACATATTTATCTATTCATAAACATAAGCATATAAACATCCGTGAAAGAGTCTCTTTATTCAATAAGCATACATGTACAAACTAAGTACACACAGGGGCCAAATTATGTAAATAATTATAATTTTCATAACTTTGTTTAGCAAAATGGCCCAGTATGTACATGTACTAGTACTATTCACTGTTTAGCCTGATATCAAATCATACTGAACTTCTGAAGTATGCATAGAACTTTTCTAATACAAAGAGACTTCTTACAATCCACCACTTCCTGGCGTCAGCAGGCAGCTCTATGTTCGCCCGTGACCAGACAGGCCTGATGTTGTCATCAAACCTGCTATCGAACCACGACGACCGTCCCTTCTGCCATACTCTTTTACATGTCGGCTGTACTGGTGCAGGCTTGACTGGAGCAGTAGTCACTGCTGCACTGTTGTTGACTTGTACTGGTTCACCGTCTCCCTGGAACTTTCGCCACCATCTTGACAACTGGCTGTCATTTTCTTCTTCCTCACCAGGGGCCGCCGTTGTCCCAGTGCTTCGTGCAAGTGGAGATTTCCCAGGTTGTATAAAATGGTACATTGCACCCACCATTATCAGCACTAACACTAGCATGGTGAGGAAGAGCTTAACAGTCATCCTTATCATATTTACATAAAGTTATGGGGGGTTCAAAATGTAATATGGAAATAATGAAGATGAAGCAGTCAGGTTCTTGAGGTGGTCAGCAATTTTGGAATGTTCCTTCAGTTCTAGCTTTCTCCATCCCCCAAGTTACAAGTGTCCTGTAGATGAAAGGAAAAATACACGTTAAACATTAGGATTATATCTGATTATTTGGTCATATACCTGTACAAAAATGGCCCCAAACAGACCAAAATCACAACCCAAATAATGAGTCTACAAAACGTCCCCTGAACCCCAGTAACCAAATATTACGGTAGCCGCTACATTTACACTAGGAATGAACATTTGAATATACACATTCTGCGCGGTGCAGGTACATAATTTTATATCTTATGGGCATTGTCTGATGATAAAAGAAAATGACGCGCACCTGCGGGTATTTTGGTTACGCTTGCGTGGATACCATATCATACCACGTTTTCTTCAAATATATGAACCATATTGGGACATATAGGGACCATATATTGGACCACAAAATACAGGGAAAGTGCTGAAATTTCGAGAAGGAAGCCCATATCTTACCTGAAGATATAATTGTAGCTTCTTTGGTGCTGTTAGTTTTGATGATTATGATAGTCGGCCATTTTCTTGTCGACGTCTATGGGCTGTGACGTAGTGAGGAATAGTTGATTATCTCAAATGGGGTTGACGTATTTCCTTTTTCTTTATCTGATACTTTTTGTATTCACTCACACAAAAAATGTCATAAATCCTCTTAAATTAGAACTGAATATAACATTTAGAGGTAAAAATCTTATAAGACAATCCCTCAAAACTTTGACTATTAGATTGAAATAAACTATTCACCCCTCCTGTCAAAATGGTTTGTATCCTTGATTTGGACTGTACGATTGACTGCAACAAAATAGGGGTGCTTTGAAAGTTTGGCAAAATATAGAAAACCACGCATATCGTATTATTACAAAACATGGTAACAGTCAATCCAAACAGTTACTTTCAAACAGAATTCTAAAATTTGCCTACTGCATATAACATATCTTTAACTTAATATCACATCTTTTAATCTGCAATAAAAATAACCCGTAAAGTTAGTGGAATAATCCACCACTAATTAAAACGGACCCAAGCAGGCCCACATCTGGTTGAAACTTGAAAGCTTAGCCTACAACTGCAAAAATTATGATTTGAAGACATGGAGAAACATTGGACAGCGATCGTTTTGACCTGTCAGAACGTAGACAGTGCCCACGCCTACCAAGATGGTATGATGTTGCTTTCATGGCCTTGTTTGTGTACTGTGGACACCCGGAAGTGTAACTTTGTATGCTCACAATTTGTATACGTATGACTCTTGGCTATATCACCATATGACGATATTGGACTGAAATTAGTAAATTATTAGTGCGCGGATCGAAAGGAAAATGTAACAGATCTTAATCTAAAACTAGATGTTTCCACTCACTTCAATAATGGCCATCCCCACAGCATAATATAAACAATAACAATAACTACATAATTTATGTATGATAATGTGGTGTAATCAAGAGGTGTTAAATTGCCCCCTACTATTGAACCTCCTTGTTCTAAGTAACAGTTAAGCTTTGGGGTAGCCTGAGCCAGATGCTCTGTAGGCACGTTTACTGCATGGTGCTGTCGATAATTGAAAGTCTAGTCTTCTTGAAGTTCTTCTTTTGTCATCTTCAATTGAGGTGTTAAAATGCATTATGCTTTATGTAGTAGCTAGTAGCTGTGCATTGTGATTTTAATATGGCTTGTGTTTTCAGCCAAGCACACTAGGTCACCCCTACCCTTCTCAATAAAGCCTAGTAAAAAATTTGTTATGACTGTCCAGTGTCCATTGACCGTTGTTATGGTATCGACTGATTCTGGACACACCTCTCTAATTGGTCCATTTAGTAAAGATCATTATTTGAATCAACAACGTTGTGAAAGGCGTGCTTACTAAATGGCATTCCATGTTTTCAGAGCTCACCTTACGGCAGAGGAAAGGCCTGATCCCTTCTGATACCCTGCTGCTGACTGTGGAGGACCCCAAAGCTCATGTTGGCAGTGGGGGAGCCACGCTGAATGCTTTACTCATTGTGGCCGAACACCTCAGTGCCAGGAATCACTACACAGTAATTATGTCACTTTAAAGGATCGAAATGATGTTATGACATTGTGGTTTCTAAGAATTTCTAATAATCGTGAATTATGACAAGTGGAATGGAATTTAACACAGAATACTAATCCATTACTTTTGTTGAAAGAAATTAGTAGGGAATCATGGTAATGTCAGGAGAATTTGAATGACTGATTCTGATTTCATATTTGCTTTTCATGAGAACTTTTAAAAATTGCTTGTAAATGATGGCAGGTCAATAGACGTATTATTAATACATCAGCTCTGTGTACTTTTCATTTCCCTTTCAGGTTGTTAATTCAGATGTGCTTAGTGATGCCCACGTCCTCATCATGCACATGGTATGTATGGGCAACCCTTATTTTTTTTTATATAACCCTATTAATTAAACTTACTGAGTTTCAACCCTCTCTGTTGCCATGATTCTTTAAAGATATTCTCTCCACTAGTGTTTGTAGTTTCTCCATTGTACCCATGCCAAGAGTATGATTTCACATGACTTGACGATGATTTTGATGTTTTTTCAGGGACGAGACTTCCCATACAATCCATGTGGGAAGGCCTTCACCACTCTACCAGCCACCCTGACCGCCGACACTGCTGTTGGATATGATGGTTTGTTCTGCAACCTGGACAGCCTGCTGGACACTATGACCAGGAAGGTGGGTTGGTTATTACTAGAAGGTCTCTATTAGTATTGGCATGCTACTGTAAATCACTTTATGTTCATGGTAGCAAAAGTTCGCGGTCTGAGAAAAATGGACATGTTCGCGGAACTATACGTTCACGGTGGCGGCAGGTGCAGCAGGCAAAAAGAAAGCTAAGCTAACTGTTTGTTCACGGTAATGATAAGTTCGCAGTACAGAAGTAACGGCAAAAACCGCGAATATAAAAGTACCGCAAGAAAATCATGATTCACAGTATTTAAAACATATCCTGATGTCATGCACTTCTCATCAATGCATTGTTGAAAATGTTGACCCTCCATGCATGATGTCTTTCATTAGTACGCATGGAGGCAATGACTTGAAGGGAAAGTCAGAAAACCATGCTTTTTACTTCCAGATCTCCCCTGGCTCTCCCCCTGGAGTTTGGGTTTGCAGTACAGACATGCTGCTGACTGTTCCCAATATTCTAGGTTAGAAGGAACTTTCATTTCTTTCTGGATATCAACATGCATTAATATACAGTATATATACTATCTAAAAACCTGTTCTAATTGGAATAAACAGATGTAAGATGTTTCTGGATGATTGATGAAATCATTGCCTTGTTGGTTGCAGAGGTGGACTGGACAGGTTTTAATGGGGTCTGTGCTGTAACAGTTGCTGCAGATGTCAGCTATGCCAGGAACCATGGTGTTTATAAGGTTAACACTGAGGTAGGAAGATGAGTCCTGTAATGTTATTACAACTCATACAGCTCTCAACCCCAATATTGATCCACCAGATTTTAGTGACGCATTGTTTCTTGTGATGAATTTCATATGGCTTTGACTGTTAGATAAAATGACTGGCATTTAATGTATAATTATTTGTGCAGTTGATCAATCAGGTATGATTACATCATGTCATGAAGAATTCTACCTTCTGACAGATTAGGAGCTCCTTGCATTATGGTAACAATATTGTGTCAGTTGTTACTGTAGAGTTGTCTGATTTGTTCTTTACAGGGCACAGTTGAAGACATAGTGTACAAACCGTCCAATGTTGGTATGCAGGAGCTGGTTACTGCAGAAGGAACTGTTCACCTGGTAAGTTCCCTGGCTTTTGTCACAATCTCTGTTTCTGTCTCAGTATGCCTAACGGGCAGTCATCATACTGTAACAGTGGGGGGTTTATAGGCGCTACCAACTGACTCAGCCGATGGGTCTAGACCTTTTAGCTCAGTCGGTTAGAGCGTTGGGTTATGGACTGGTGCTCGGGTTGGGTCGTGGGTTCGATCCCGGCCCGGGGCCAGCGGTTTCTATCTGTTCCTACTCGCCTCTTGTTCTTGTTGTTTCAATACTCTTTGTAATGTTGATACATGTATTTTGGTACGCCATGTTACCTTCACATCACATGTGCTATCTGATGACAATAGGCACTGTCATTCTTAGTTACAAAGACCAACATTCCTGCATAATACCATGTTTTTAAAGGTGGCAGGCGTGGTGTTTCTGTCAAGTGGTGCAGCAGAAAGGCTGTTGACTGTACATGTCACACCCCCACTGGATGCCTGCACTTACCTGGGTTTGGACAGTGGAGCTGAGCCTATCAAGGTACATCAGCGTTCATCACCTAACATTTCATTCTACTGCACTGGTTATCCTGAAAAAATGGTTCTAGTACAATGTACATGTGTCAACTTATATCCTAAATATTCTCAAAAAGAAAACCAAACTCACTGCTGTTGTATTATTTCTAGCTTTCCCTGTTCTTTGACATTCTGCTGTGTATGGCTACTCTGGTGACGGAAGAAGCATTCGTGTCAGGTGATCGTAGCGGTCAGTATGGTGGAACACCGAGACCAAGAAATGAGCGAGAGGTCATGACCATGAGAAATGCCAGAGCTCTGCTGTGGAAAACTCTACGGGGAACCAATGTGAAAGCAGGTTTGTTGAACTCTGTATACTTGGAACAGACATACATTCAACACCAACGGCTGCAGGAAAGAATACACAGATAAGTCACGACTTGAATTCCTTTCTTATTGTATTTTAGGAAGATAATAAAAGTGACCAAGGAAAGAATACAACACATGACTTGACTTTGAATCATGTTTGTCATAAGCAATGCTTTTTCCACATTTTGCATATATACGTTACATTCTAAACTTAACTTTGTCAAATATGTAATATCCTCAGTGTGCATACCAAATGGCCGCCACGACTACATGACAGAAGATGCTTCAGTACACCTGCAGCATTTAGTAAAGTGTCCGTTGCAATTGGACCCAATCAGCAACCTAAATTGGGCTCCCATCACACATTCCGCAATACAGGTAAATATGTATGCTGCTTAGTCATCCATGAATACAATTATAGTATACTATCTTAAACTCAATGCTGTCATTGACATTTTAACTGTAAGCCTCAAAAACTCCTTTGAATTCGAGTTTATTTTGTTCCTTGATGTTACAGGAGGGCTGCACAGTTGCAGATGGCAGTGTGGTTGTGAATTCTGTGTTAGAAGGAGGAGTTCATGTGAGCTCTGGGACTGCAGTCAGTCACTGTCACCTCAAGGTCAGCTGTTGACTGTTGCTTTTTCTGCGTGGTATTGGTAGCCTGGGTACTATCCTGGCTAGTTTACGTCCGCTCCCACAGTCGCTATCGACTGTGGGAGCGGACATAAACTAACCAGGATGGTACCCAGGCTATGGTACTGGTGGAAAAGGCAAAAATGTTGCTGTGGTTTCCTCTTTAAAAGTGCTGTGTTAACCTTTGTCTTTTGCATCACACGTACCGGCATTTACTTATGGGACTAGCTGGGAGGGAGATTTCCATCAACTGATTGTTTGGAGCATTGGAACATTTGTTCCCATCATTTGGTAGATACTAGTACTGTTCCTCACAAAGCTGCCTTTTATTCTCAGGGCCACATTTGTATCCCTGAGGGGTGCTATCTGCATGCCCTGGGAGAGGAGGTGTCTCAGGCACGTATCATAATATATATCTTTTGATCTTTTCTTTAGTGTATCAAACAACATAACTGTCTTTAATCTTTTCTGTAGTGTATGAAACAACATAACTGTCTTGATGGTGCAATTGAATCTTGTACAAGAGCAAACTGTCTGTTTAGTTATTAAGTACTTGTGTTATGTATCAGAATGCCAGTGCTTCAGTTCTTGACTGTTTAAACAGGTTATGTGTGGCCCAATGATTTCATCATTGTTGTTATGTAAATACTGTATCACACTTCAGGTTCTTCAAGCAAGCAAGCTTGTACCCCACACAGTACTGCAGTGCTTCCATGTCAAACTGTTTGGAACAAATACAGCGACAATTTACACTGTCTTTGGGACAAAGGATGGGTTGCAGGTAAGGGTGTACATCAACTGTGTTTGATTTTCCGTGGTCTATGATACATTGATAGGTTACAATATTAGATGTTGTAACAGTTGCCACTGTCAATGAACATAAGCAGGAAAATAAAAAATGATTTAAAAATTGTGGTGTCATCTTGTACTAAACACTATTTTAGTACTTTTTACTGCTTCTTCATCTTCAACCAAATCAAATTTTTTAGCATATCTTTGTTGCATATTAGTAATGTTATATGCTGTTGTCCTTTTTTGTAATGTTTGGCAGAATTGAAAGCAAATTTGTCATTTATTTTCTTAATGACATTTAGAAATTCGAGATTGATGTTTCAAACATTCATACATGTTTATCTGTGTAGGCAACTGCTGGAGAGGACAACACCTTTTGCAATGAATCCTGGGACGTGTTCTTCCAGAGAACAGGGATTCTACGTGGAGATCTATGGGGTTCACACATGGTAGGAAACTTTTCAGTGTAGGAAAAACAAAATTGTGCAGAATGATCTCAATTCGATCAAGACTGTCACAGCTTTAGCAACTTCTAGCAGCTTTTCCTTGTTAATGGCAACTGCATTATACATATTACTCTAAATTGATCGATTACTTTTATTTTCTAAATTCTGCCCAGCAGTAATATTCTTACAATGGTGATCACAAATAATTGATATTGCAAAAGGCTTCAAAGAGATGGAGTACAGCATCTGACTGCTATGTTTGATCATGGAGGTAAAAAAAACCTCCTTGGTTTGATACATTAATTGCATAATATTATGTTGTTGTTTTTTGTCCAGCCAGCAGAAGAGTGCTGTTTGATAAATGCTAAGCTGTTCCCAGTGTTCCACCCTACCCAGCCAGTGGGCATTGCTGAAGTCTTATGGCTACTCAACAATCCTAAAGGAGTCTCCCTGTTGGACAGGTTGTTGGTCTTTAACCACCTTATGTTTTTACCTTGCATGTAATTGTTATAACCCAGAAGGTACGTTGTTTTGACTTTGATTTTAAAGCAGACAAATAAAACTGCTGATGGCAGTCTGTCTTCAATTTATCCATGGGTTGCATATATCCAACACATTGAAAAACAGAGTGTTTGAGAGATCTCTAGTGCAGAACCCCCCAGGTATGCACACTTTAGATATACAGGAGTGTATCATACTGGAGGATGTTGCACTGGAGATCTCTCCAGACACATTTTTTCAGGGTAGCAGATATATGGGACCTGGTAGAATTATGTTAGCAGACGTTGTACTTCTGAAATGCACCTAAATGGCAAAGCCACAATTGTAGTCAATTACATGTAAAGAATTGCAACTTTGAATGCTGCCTATTTCTTATTCATCTTTAAGATAGAGTGTAAAAGTCTGGACTTACGGAAATGTCTGTGTACAGATGGAGGGGGTCCTGGAGAGTCAGTCTTCAGGAGGTGTTGTCCAGTGTGGACCACTGTGCTGAGTTTAAGTGGAGAAGGTCAGTAAGAATTAGCCGGTATTCCATTCTTTATACATGTATATTATAAATAGTTCTCAAGTGAACACTAACTAGTAGGTCTTTCCTGCAGATGACAATGTGAATATCTTGTAGCATCATGTTGAAGTGCGTCTGTCTTTCTGGGTACAGTAGCCTCAATGCCAAAGCATCAAGGGAAACTTCTTTCTTTTAATTCTAACAGTGCATCATGTAGTTCAATCTGTAGTCTTTACCTGATAGTCAGACTGTCAGAGATATTCATAGAGACTGTGACAGGTGTCCAATTTTCTCTCCACGTCTTTCACTAACTTACCTTCCCCAACTTAAGGAATAGATATGAATACTGATATTTTGGATATCAATATGGTTCATCACTGCCTACTTGTGGCTGTTTTATTTCTGCAGAGATCTGTTCTATAGTGTAGGCCAGCATCATGTGCAGAAGGTACTACTGAGTGGGAGGGGGGATTGCCTCCTGCCGTTCTTCAAGTCTGCAGCAGTGGAAGGCTACCACAGACAGGTGTTGGTTACACTGGACCAAGGTAGGCTTCAAAACAAGCAAGAAAACAGCATGCAGGATTGCAATCATTCGGTAAAAAAAACTCTGACAGATCTAGATACTTGCCTGGTTGCCTGTTGTGCTCAGAGTGTATATATATCTACCCAGATTCTCTGAACGTGGTGTGCACTTTCAAGTGATGTAATTAAATTCTGTGTCTTTTTAGATCAATTAAAGTTGGTATGTCATATAGAGGTTCAAAGATACTTGTTTGATATGCAGAAACTATATTGTCAATAACAATTCTACTAATCACTGATATCTTAATGTAACAAACTTTCTTAACACTATTTGTTAGCTTTTATTTTATATCTTTGTCAACTTTTACTCAGTTGCACATGTATACTTCATGGGATGCACACGTACATGTATGTTGAAGTTTTTGTCTTGTATAAATACTCCAGTATAAGTCACCAGGGATATAAGGATTGGTGTTTTCTCTTTCCACACGTACAGTGGCTTTGGAATCATGTCCACAGGGTAAGGGATAATTTGCACTCTTTTCCTATTAACTTGAATCCCTCTGTTCTTTTGTGTTTAACATCCTGTGTTTTCTAAGGCTGGATATTTGCCTTTTTTTCTGATGTATAGTTGAATACATTTCCTTGTAAAAACTTTCTTAACCTCCAGGATTTTACTTAAAGCTCCAACAAGGAGCCACTTTGACCACTCTTCAGACATTTTTGGTAAATGTTATGCAAACAATTATGCATGTACATGTATTATACCATTCATTGTAGAATACAAACAACCCAGAATAATGGTTACCAAAAAGTTGAAAATGTGCTTTGCACAACATTATCACAATTGAGACAAGTCCTTATTCAATCGTTTACTGTCGATCATGCATAATTTCTTTAACCCAGAGGAAAATATCCAAACCTCACTCCATATGTTATGAATCATTCATTGTGTGAATGTGTAGTTGTGACTAGGACGGCGACCCCTGGTGTAACAGCCCGGACTCTGGCATGTATCGCTGACGTGCTGGGCAGTCTGGCGGGGCAGCAGTGGGGGCTCAGGAGTGGACCTGCAGCCAACAAGATGTGGCAACCAGCATACCAGCTTCTAGAGGTAACGTTACTTCCAGACTCCCTTTCTTTTTCTGACGTAGTGTGATAACAGAATGATTATTTTGGTATTTGGGAAACCTTAGGCCACACCAATTTAATTTGTTGGTTCTCGGATTCGCCTCTTCATTTTTTTCTGATTTGCAAAAAAAAAAAAAAAAAAATTCTGGCTCTGAATCAGCTCAAAAATGCTCACATTTTGTCCCCAACAGTTGAAGAAAGTCCTTTTCTTCCCAGTTGTTACAGTTTTTCCATCTCTCAATGCAAAGGTTTGATTAAAAGTTCAAAATTCATTGTTTAAATTTTAACCCAGCCTTTTATGTTGACTTCATGGCTCCTATCGTAGCATTTGGGGCTATAATAGGATGCCCAGGCCTGTTTTTATTTTATTTTTTTTTCGCCCTGTCGCTTCATATTTTTTCTGAAAAAATCCGAGAACCAACAAATTAAATTGGTGTGGCCTTAAACAAACTTTAGTGGACTACCCCTATGGCTCATATCTACGGGAGTGTGAGTGATCCAAAGGAATCAAAGCATTTTGTTGAAAGTCACAATTAGAGTTTTCTACAAAATTGAGTAAGATCAACACCATATCTGCATATTGTCAAACTGTTACATTTTTGTGAAAAATTATACAAAAAGAACTTTATTTCCTGACATTGTAGCTAGCAAATACTACTAATTCCTCTTAAAAAGTTCTTTGTCTCAGTAATTTGTCTTTTTTCTTACAGGCAGGGGAATATGCAGCTGGTATACAGGCATTGGCACTGGAGAGGGAATGCTGGCTGGACAGGTTTGTTCTTGACATGTATCAAACTTCTTTTATTGCATTCTGTGCATCAATCAGCTGAAAATTATTATAATGATAATAAGAGTAAAACATTTTTTTTCTCTCAATAAGCTCCAGACCAGATTTCTTGATCAGAGCAGCCCGGCACTACGAGGGAGCTGAGCAGATTCTCCGAAGACAAATAGTCATGACGGCAAAACAGGTACCGAGTCATTTCTGGCTAAAAATGTTACCATGTATAAACATATCATCATGTAATCTTACTAAATCTAACTATAAAAGTGTATGTTATGCCCAGTGACTGGGCAATGTGTCGGTAGTATTTTTTTTCTATTCTGTATTCATGGCAATGTGTAGTAGTATGTGCTGTAGCTAATTTTTAGAAAATGAATCCAAATAAAATGATGTTTACAACTGTGTGTTCCTTATTTTAATCTGACTCCTGTGCTTTCTGTTGTTATGTTTCTTCCATGCATAGATATGATAGAGAAGTTAATGCAGTCTTTATTCTTGTTGTCTACTTCCTCATAATCAGTTCATCTACACTCAGCAAAGCACTGTTCCCAGTGTGGGACAGTGGGTGGTGGCAGAGTGTCCTGCTAGAATAGATCTGTCCGGAGGATGGAGCGACACACCACCAATTACCTACGAACACGGGGGCTCTGTCACAAACGTCGCACTTCTCATTGATGGCAAGAAACCCATCGGGGCAAAAGCAAGGAGAATACAAGAGTACACACTGCACTCACTATTCTTTTTATAGATCTCATTGTAATGCATCTGGTACAGTGACGTTAACTATTTTTTCGTGTATTGATGCAATGTTGAATATTCTCACTATGTGCCACTAGTAAATTAGCAGTCAGAGGAAGACTAGTGCTTTGTTCAGAACTTTGATACACTCAGGTCCTATTGGATGGGTACACTCAAGCACAATGATGGTTCTTCCTCTCATATGCACAAAAATGCCTGCATGGAATTCACAGTACATTTTGCTCCATGCCATGTAATTGTACCAAGAGTATACATGTAGCTGCATACATTCTGTCATGTAGGTAGAAGAGTCTGATGACTGTGTATTATTCCATCACCAGGCCAGAGCTTGTTCTGGTGATTGACAGTAACCTTGACAACAGCAGCGTGCGCCTCACCTGCACAGAACTGTCCGACATGGAGACCTACTGCCAGCCCCATGCACCAGGTAACTCCCGCAGTATATTTATTTATGAAGATTTACCACATTGTGGAAGGATTGACATAACAGGTGACTATCACCTCTACAAGATGTCAAACCTGAGACCAGACTGTAAGGTTTGAACCACTCACACTGGGAAGGACCCCTACTCTTTTCGATAAGTATGGTGGGTTCTTTAACGTGCGTGGGGTGTGGCTCTCCCCAAACACGGGACCTCCATTTAACGTCCTATCCGAGGGACGTCCCTAACCCAAGCTAGGTACTCATTTACACCTGAGTGAAGTGAGGGAAGTCGTGTAAAGTGCCTTTCCCAAGGGCACAAGATCGGTGACATGGGTGGGGATCGAACCCGGGACCTCTTGGCCCTGAGCCAAACCCGCTACCGCTGCGCCACACGACCCCTGTGTTGCACCAGCAAATGTCAAACTGAAAGGTACTCTTTGTATCACTGTCAAGTAGATAACACCTTAGCTAAGGAGTGCAAACCCTTGCCAGCACTGAATGACAGTGGCTATGGTGAAAAATTCTTGACAGTTTCTCAGACCCAGATCTTTACCAAGATTTAGTTGCTACCATGGCCTGCTCACAAAAGATTGTGAATGTCCATTCATACCTTCAAAATTTATCAGTGGAGATGTCGGTAGGACTCCAATCATGTAACCCGTATGTTGTTATATTTTGTCTGACCCTGACCTCTTCCCTCATGACCTCAATAAAAAGCAAGCAGCCAGCAGGCCAATTTGAGTAACGTTATTTCATGAATACACCACGGCTCACACAAGCAAACTTCTTCCAGTCATTATTCTGATCCTGCTGGTGTTCCCTGCAGGTGCCCTGCTGAAGGCCTGTGTTGTGTGTGCAGACCTGGTCACCCTCCCCTCCCCCTCCAGTCTCAGAGAACAGCTGCAGACCAGACACGGGTGTGGTTTTGAGCTGCACACCTGGTCGGACATCCCTCATGGTTCAGGGCTGGGAACAAGCAGCATCCTGGCAGGGGCCATCCTGGCAGTACTGTACAAGGTCACAGGTCAGTTCAAACTGCAAAATGAAAAAAAATGCAATCATGGATGAAAAGAGATGACTGAAAAAGATGTAACATTAAGTTTGAGTCATTGATAGAATTTGTTGCTCTATTCTCATATCCAGCTATGATCACATAGCATTCATTCATGACGTTTTAATAGACTTTTTTGTTCAAACTGTTAATCTATGTATGATATTTTTGACATTTATTTTCAGGTTGGGAGGCTGACAATCTTTCCCTCATGCATGGCGTTCTGTATGTGGAACAACTTCTTACTTCAGGGGGAGGCTGGCAGGACCAAGTTGGGGGTGAGTTCTCCACATGGTAAAGCTCTAAAGGAATAATTTGTTGAAACACTAATTGTTACTTGTATTGACACAAGAATTACCCCAAAATTGCAACTTTGAATTGAACTTTAAATTTCTGAAAAAGGTTTGCTTCCATGGTTTAGGTCTGGACCCTGCAGTGAAAATTGGTCGCTGCAGACCGGAGGTTCCAGTGAAGGTGGAGGTTGAACATGTTCCTGTCAGTGACAAGGTTCTTCAGGCGGTGAACAGCCGGTTGGTTCTGGTTTACACCGGCAAAACCAGATTAGCCCGGAACCTACTTCAGGATGTGGTCAGGAACTGGTGAGACATTCCTACAAAGTCTTTAGCTTCCATGCTTTTTGCAATGTGGGTTTTTCATCCTTGAACTTGGTTTTATATAATGTGGTGCTTTTTCTCACATCATTCGGATAATAGAATACACGCAAAGCTATTGGCATGTTAGGACCGCATATATAAGACTTGCAATCATACAATACCTACAAAGCTTAACTTGAGAGCCACCTACTATTCATATTTATACAAATTCTGTCAATATACTACCCTACACATGTAGGTATGCTAGGCTACCAGAAGTGGTAGCTAACTGTGATGACTTGGTGACCAATGCAGAAGAGTGTGCCAAGGCATTTAGAGAAGGTTAGTTTATAATTAACATCAAGTACCTTTCTTCACTTTTTACATACATGTGTACATGTAGTTATTCTCCATTTTGGGGGGGCAATTTTGGGGCCAGGCATAATCTCCAAGCAGATTCATTTGGGGGCAGGGGATGATCAAATTGGCAACCCGATTTACCATTTGTCTAGTGTTGGATACTGCCTGGCTAATTTGATACTTCCTGGCCAATTTGATACAGTACTGTCTTGCCAATTTGATACTGTATTGCAGCCACCAAAAGAAGTCTGCTTGAAAATTAGTTAGGCATGCTTCTGTGCTTTGTGGACATTGAGAAAGATGGAAGTTCTACAATCAAAGATGTCTGTGTCATTGTTTTGTGGTCTGTTGGTACATTTTGTTTGACAGGTGACTTAGGTACAGTAGGAGCCTGTATGGACAGGTACTGGGAGCAGAAGAAGAAGATGGCACCAGGCTGTGAACCAGCAGCAGTCAGGAAGATGATGACAGCTCTCAGACCACATGTTTATGGACAGGTTTGTGTGATTCACTCACTGTCACTTCTTGTTATCCATTTTTCATTTACTTTTGAAACATTTAGCAGTAGGTTTCCTAACCAACCTGAAAAATGTTGCAATTTTTTTACATGTATTTGTGAAGTATTGCATGTAATAATACTGAAGATTAATAATTTTCTATACTAACATACATACATGTTTTTATGTATGTATGTAGGTACTTGCTGGAGCAGGGGGTGGGGGTTTCATGTGTGTGCTGACAAAGGAACCTGGTGGGCTTCAGCTAGTCAGGGACGTTCTGCAAACAGCAGGGGTGAGTTTTCCATCACTGTGACAGTTTTTGGCTTCTACTAGACAGTATTTTTATTGTTATATGTGGGTACATTACCATAAAAGTTGTGATGAAATGTGCATCTAAAGCATGTCCTAATCAGTGTATTCCAAGTTTGATTATTGATGCATGCCTTCTTTTTACATTGTATCTCGGATATAGTTGGAAATCAGAAGGACACAAAAGAGCTTCACAAGGAGATTCTTTATATCTTAATATCCAGTCTACATGTAGATTTTGTATACAGTGTCCATCATGTGGAACATTCTATGCTCCAGGTTTCTTTACAAATGGATTTTCTAGCCTTACACAGACTTTAATTTTGTGTTGTCAGGTTGGAGAGGATGTGAGTATCCATACAGCTGTGGTGGACACATCAGGGATCACTGTTAGTACCTCGGAATAGACCACTGTCCCTCATGGTCTAAGAAGACTGACGTAATGTACAATGTACATTTACATGTACATGTATGATGTTACCATTTAGAGGCCCTCATGAGCAGCAATTGTTGTATTGCACCTGCAGATATGTCTTCCATTCAGGAGAAGCCTCAAGACGCCAAGATACATGTATATTAGAATTACATGTATACCGGTATTCGATAAAAAGGAGGGTCAGATAAAACGACTGTTTTGTAGTAGTACTGTTGCAGAACAGGGCTTGTCAAATGACTGGAGGGTGTACGTAGAGAGATTGGTCTTCTGGCAACCACTGTACGTGTGACAATTCTTTTATGTACATTGTACTAAGTATAATGTTTTCTAATTCAGCATCTGTTTAATTGACATTTCTGCACTAGGAGATCTAAACATTTGTTGTTTTGATAGTGGCCTTCATAGTGTCCAATGGTAAGATGCAATAGGTTATTCACCAAACCCTGCTATATATATGTTACATGTATGTGCAAATGCAGCTGAGCCTGTTAAAACTGAATGGATGTGTCAAATGTGTACATGACTCACATTTTTAAATTAAATTGGTGCTATTTTCATCTTAGGAAATTGTTTCAGTAATACATGGCTGTAAATACAATTTACATGCAATTATCATAATAATTAAAGCATGCATGGAATAAAAACCATATTGATGTATAACATAAAGGTCTCTATTGAGCCTACGTTTTGGACTACTCCTATGTTGCTATTCTGTAGTTGTAAGATCTTGTAATAGCTAACAGTTAAATGTCTCTGCTGAGGGATTTTTTTAAAGTTAATTAAGTGCAGCCTTTTATTCTGATGTAAAATATGAAATACATTTGAGCACGACAATCACGGAAATAAAAGCCTTATCATAATTTGCATAGGGGGTCCGCCGTTAATCAATGAGAAACTTTCATAATACGTCATCCTTAATTTGGCGAAGGTATGAGGTCGTGGAACTCTTCTTTAGTTGTCCTTCAGTTAGCTCTTGAGCATCCAATAGCCATCACCCCCGCCGTTTAATGCGCTCGTCGAGCTATACATGGCCAAGGCTACTATACCAAGGGGGGTGTTTTTTGGTCACATGAAATCATATTTTATTTTCTCCTTATTTGCCTTTGTCCACAAACATATGATATTTCCATTCTCTAATTTGCTGTTATCCAGTTTAGTGCTTTTGAACCCTATGGAGCAACTTTTTGAATCCTTTTTTCTGAGTTCTTCCCCTATTTTAAGTAGCACCGTCTATTGACCTTGTGACCCACATGTGTGCAATTCATGAAGTTGACAAAGTCCACTTGCGACTGTGTCACAAGCTTATGTAGCCAGTCTGACGCCATAAACTGCACTTTAGAAGATGCTGTAAGTGCACAAGGTTAGTACAACAACTTGAGAACCTTTGCTTTGGTCCTTGTATGAAATCTGTAAAAGTTACATTTTGACTGCAAAATATTTTCTGAACATCGATCTGCGTATACAAACATGTACGTTACTTTCAACTACTAAAGCTGAGGCAAACGTCTACACTGCCGCCGCTGAATCTATAAACTTTACAGCACGGCTCGTATGTATGAGACCCGTATAGATACGTTCGTAAACAAGACTCTCTGTCTCAGTCGTTATGATACACGTCGTTACAGCAATGGGAGGAGACGGGGGTCGCATAATTTTAAAATTATGCAGACGTTTTTTTGCCATCTTTTACTAAGTTTTAGTCCTGTCACCTTGTCTGGAAAAGAGTGAGATCACGGAGAGCCCTTTGTTTTGCAGCTGTTTTATAGCGACCATGGCGGTTCCTATTGTATCCACGGCCAGCGGCAAGGTGCGAGGAACGGTGCAGTACACAAACGACCTGCCGGACAAACCTGTCTACACCTTCCTCGGCATCCCGTACGCAGCGCCCCCTGTCGGAGACCTGCGGTTCCGCGCCCCTCAATCTGCTGCTCCGTGGGAAGGCGTCAGGGATGCTAGTGACCTGGGTCCCTACTGTCCTCAGGATCAAGATGCCTTCAACTTCTACCCTATTCAGCTCAAACATTACAAATTCGATGAAGACTGTCTGACACTGAACATCGAAACACCAACAATGACAAAGGACGCTGGACTGCCAGTAAGTTTGTTTTGACTTGGCAGGCAATGTTTTAATGAAGGGTGTCATTTCATATGGAAAAGAATCAAAGTTAGACAGGTTATGTCATATTCCCCTGTTTGAGCTACTATCGCAATTTGTATTGATTATGCCTTGTTCTTGTATCACAATTTGTATTGATATGCCAATCTGTGGGATAGGTGTAACTTACTATGCTTCACTGCTTACAGTATTCTTTTGTGAAAATAGCCATTACTATTTTTTATCGAATCCTTTGTTATTCATCCCAATATATCAAAAACCAATAATCAATAAAAGATGCTTCCATTTCTAATACATGTACATGTATTTTCAGCCCTATAAGAAGCAAAATAAGTATACATTCTTTAAATATCGAAAACATAAGCAATACCTCACAGTATGAATTACACGTTACGGTGTTGTAGGTGCTCCTTTGGATCCATGGTGGTGGGTTTGTAACTGGGCTGGGACATCAGGTGCCCTTCCTGTCCCTGGCTGCTCACCAAGACGTGGTGGTCGTGACCTGCAACTACCGCCTCGGTGCCCTGGGCTTCCTCAGCACCGGGGACGAGAATGCACCTGGGAACATCGCTTTCCTCGATCAGGTTGGACCAATAGTCTGTTGTCTACGATAAGTTGTTGATGATTTCAAGGATAGATAACATTTGGGGATAATCAAATAAAGGAGCGTATCTGTCAATGCACTTAATGTCATCCCATTAGACATGTGACATTAATAGAAATATAGAATTTCCAAAAAGGAAACCAACAGAAAGATATGCTTTAATAGAAAGGCTTGAAAATACCACATAATTGTCATGCACAATTTCCATTGTTCTCCTCTATAGGTCCAGGCGATGGTTTGGGTCCAACAGAACATCCGAAACTTTGGAGGAGATCCAGACCGGGTTACAATATTCGGTTTGTCCGCGGGTGGAACAAGCGTTTGTTACCACCTTGTTTCGCCTCTCAGCAAGGGTCTGTTCCAGCGGGCCATCTCTCAGAGTGGCGTCTGTCAAACGCTGGATGTCGTATCAAATCCACTGGACAGAACAGTCATGCTGGCCGAAGAACTGGGCTGTGACACAAAGAGTACCGCCAGCATGGTGGCAGGCCTTCGAGAGAAGTCAGTAGACCAAATTCTCACCTGTAGCCAACGTCTTATGAAGAAGCTAGGCTCCAAAGGGGAAGTTCTTGCTTTTGGGCCTGTTGTTGATGGAAACTTTCTTCCAATGTGCCCTTCAGATGTCTTTGATCTCGGACGGGCACACAGTGTGGACTATCTTCTAGGTGTGGGCAACCACGAGTATGGGTTTCAGCTCCCATCTCAGTATATCCGAGGGTTTGGACGAGGACTAACTGTGGACAGGTATCTTCTCAGGCTGAAAAAGAGGATGGGAGCAGTCTATCCGGTAAGTTTAGTGTTTTGTTACCTTTTTTAGAATTTCATCACAAATAAGTGACTTTAACCTTTGCCTTTCAGCATGTTAGTTAAATTGTGTTTATTCCCCACAGAATTCCAACCTGAACAACATCACAGCAGCCATACGCAGGACGTACCGAGAAGGCGACAACCCAGACGACCCCCATGCTGTAGAGTACCAGTTCACCCAGACCTTCGGAGATCAGATGTTTGTTGCTCCGACTGTTCTCGTTGCAAGCAAACATTCTGGTGAGTTCATTCTTTGAATGACAAAATAAACTCTCATTTTGTATCTTACCCCATTTCTTTGGGAAGTTAGATTTTTTGTGGTCCTAATAGTTCAAACATACAGAGGGATGGTCTCAGAATATGACAACATCCTTTTTCAGCTGCTGGACAAAAAGTCTACCTGTATGAGAACCAGTATGCACCCTCTAGCGCTGCGGCTGTCCGGCCAGACTGGGTGGGGTGCAACCATTCAGATGAGGTTCTGATGGTGTCTGGTGCCGCCTTCCTAGACGTGCCTTTGAAAGTTGGTACTCTGCTGCCGTTCTCGATTGATGACAAGAGGACCAGCCTCAGCATGATGGCTTACTGGGCAAACTTTGCTAGAACTGGGTACGTGTTGGCTTTACACTCAATCATAATGTTCCATGTTCTTTGAAAGACACTTCATTAAATGGAGCCCTTTCAATTAATCTTTCTTCCTAGTTCTTCCTGTTTTTAGTCAGTCAGTACCTTGAATTTATCTCTTTTACTGCACTAAAAAATGGCATCCCTGCAGAATGAAAATGTACTAAATTCAACGTTTTTCTCCACCCCAGGAACCCGTCTGACCGTACCGGCGGCCCAGCTGACAGCCCCACGGTACCAGAGTGGCCCCAGTACACACCTGACAACCCCGCCTACATGAAGCTGGACGTGACGTCATCTGCTGACGTAGGGCTGAAGACCCAGAAGATGAAACTGTGGAATGACGTCATCCCCAAGCTCGCAGCATCTTCAAAGTTGTGATGTTCAAGAAAGTCAGTTATATTTGTGTTTTTAAGCAAGAATATTTTAATTGATTGAGTCAATCTATTTTTTCCTGGTGCTTTTTAAACTGAACAATTTTCTATGAACATTAATGTACATGTACATGCCTTTGCTGGCTATACCAAAGTATAGGCCTGCTCAAATTTATATAGCTCTATATACTAGTAATACAAAATAAACCAAGGAACTGGATAAATTCTCTGAAGAGTCAGACTTTTCAGATAGCATCTGCTATCTTTCATCAGTGACTAGGAATGAGTCCAAAGATGAGTGTAATACAACCTGTATGAACAACTCTTACAATGCAAAAATAGGTAAATACATAAAAGACTGTTTTGTTATTAGGAAAAATGCCGAAACTAATGATTAGCCCTATTGAATACTGTATTAGCCCTTGTTATTTAGTAATTAAAATATTAATTTCCTCTTCTTTATTAGCCCTATTGAATACTGTATTAGCCCTTGTTATTTAGTAATTAAGATATTAATTTCCTTTTCTTTATTTCTGAACTATGTCTTTGCCATACATTGTACCGTGTACAACTGTCGTGCAATAAAGTTCTTCTTCTTCATATATGAACATGATAGCTTCGTGGTTTTTGATATCATGGCAAAGGAGACCAAAACATACATTTCTACGTGGGAAGGTCAAGATCTCTAACGTTAAGTATGTAATTTTAGCCACATACCTGAATCAACTTCATTGTGGTGGGAAATTTTAGTATACTAAGTAATGTAAGGTGATAATGCTTAGGGGCATTCCTGGATGGCTCAACAAGATTTGTTGTAATCACTTAAAGACATTTGTATCATTTGTGATCCTTTTATCATTTCTAGTCAAAGTAAGAAACTCGCAAGTAAAACTGCTGAATTTAATATATAAAAAAAAAAGAATTGAAAAAATAAAAGTTCTATCCTAGAACATGTGTAGAACAAGCATGTCCTGTTGATATTGTAGAATGCTGGTATACATTGGAACATGACCTTTACCACATGCAATAAAGTAACCTTTCTTAAAAAAAAAAAAACAACAACAAATGTTTCAAAAATAAATTTGTGCAATTTTAACAGGGCATCATTTCTAGGAACAGTTTCTGGAACTATATACATGTTGTACATGTATCGCCACACATGGGGATATGTTACAGAAATGTCCCACTGGGACACAGACTCAGCTTCACCCCTGACCGCCATATTCTGACCTCATCTCTCTGCATATTGTTAGGAAAAGATCATCACTATCTACTTCCTCTTAACGTTTTCGAAGAAATTGATGGAGCATGTAATGGTGGGGTTGAAAGGTAAAGTAGTGTTGTAATAAGATGTTGTGGCCTTGCATTACAGGTTTGCTGCGTGAAAGCATCAATATTTTTTTTTAACTTGGCCTCCTATTACAGTCAGTTAATTATAAGTTCTCTCGCTAACTTTGTTTCATCCCAACACAAATTGAAACCAAACTCCAAAGAAGGCGAAGTAACACTGTTTCAGGTACAAAGCCTTTCCATTTTATTTCAAATCACATGTAAAGATCTGTAATGGATAGACGCCACTGGTACAAGCACTAACGTGCGTTCAAACCGGCACACGTGAAGCCGATAGTCACGTACTCCACCGACTCTTGCCACTCGCCCGCGCTGTTTTTCCGCAGGACGTTCAGCTGGTAGTCGATCGGGAGGCAGGCGAGGTCGGCCCGAGGCGCCCCCGTGGCAGGGTCGCGGCACCGGGAACCCGTGTACTCCTTCACGGCTACCTTCAGCGTCGACGGGAAACGGTTGGGTTGAACGTTGTCTTCATACCTAGTAAATAGACGCAATGATGTCGTTGGCGCCCAGAAAATACGCGCATACATGTTAAGCAACATACATCTATATTAAAGGTTTCAACCTTGAACTGAACGGGTGCTTGATATGCCATACGGTGTCTACAATGTGGAGCCGGGGTTATCGTGAGATCTGTGCAAATCTCATTAACTTTTAAGTGCGGCATTTATCTGTATTGGTTTGTTTATTCAAACCATATACTTGAAGAAAAAAGTCCGTTTAATACCTCCATTTGCACATAGACCGCTCGTTGTTTGGGTCGTTGACAGGCAGTGGTGGTTGGGAGAGGTACCGTCCGTGGTGGCGGGGAGGTTGGGCGGCGGGGGGAGAGCCCAAGGCCGAGACCGGTACAGGTCTGTCTCCTTGTTGTTTCAGACCATACCGGTGGCGTGACGATCTCAGTGCCGACAGAAACCCAGTAGTGCCGCCTTGCTTTGTACCATCACGAGGAACTAGGGTTTTCCCTAAACCTTGTGTTGGTCGCACGATGTCGATTGATAAAGCAACCATGAGCGAGATTGCGACCACCCTCGCCTATTACAAAACAAAGTTAAGTTGGTGAATGGTTAAAATAAAGTAGGGAAAGGTGAAAACCAAATGAGATAGCACTAGTCATATATATGACTCACTGAAGAAAAACTAAGTCAGATCCCCAAACTACATCGTTGTGAAAAAGACGAAACGTTGACAGGTTGTGACAGTCCAGTTTACCGTAGGAAATGGGCCATATCTAATATAATCTTAATATCTAAAGATCAAACAAAGAAACCCCGCAAAATACCCACTTACATACATGTAGAGAAACAGGAACAGTACTTACAGTGGAGCCCATGTTGTTGTTTCCTTTCCGAGTAGTACCTAAAGCTTATGTGGGGATGTGGATAGTCACTTGTTCTCGGTAGAATCACGGTTGCGATATCTATTGCGAGTGTGAGTATTGATTCTCACCAGGTAGCGTTTTGTTCCTCATAATCTCTTTGAGGATAAGTCGAAAAAGTTCCCCTTTCCCCGGAAAGATCGATCTCTGTGGTGTCGGCAGGGAAAGGCGCCTGGGGATAATCTTTATTGGCTCCAGTTCTGTGTATACTAAAACTTCCTCATCGTGAATTCAAAGAAGAGGAAAAAACAAGACAAATTATTACACAACTTTTCAAAATCCTATTGATATCAAGATATTGAATATGTGTAACGTTATATACTAGAGTAGAGTTAGTGACATATGTTTCGATTCACTGACAAATTGAATATCATGTAGCTGTGCCATGGTTTCTCCAGTATGGCTTTAAGGCCATGTATTAAGTTGTGTCAGCTGAACAATTTCACACTTGGACAAACTTGAAGCCCGATAATTACCGTGAGGGTCGATGATCTCTGGGATGAATCATACGCAGCCTGTTCTGCCAATTCTAGGTGTTTGATTTTTGGGTTAGCCGTGGCGACTGTTGTATGGCATCATTTTTAATATATATGTCAGGATAGAGACTCCGATCTGGTAGAATCCTAGTGAAAGAATCCGATTAAAAGACAGAACTTTTCAACTCTGATTCATGTCACTTTAGATCAATGGCTTGACTTGAAATTTAGGATCTGTAACTGGGAAACCACCCTAACACATTATTAAACAGCATCCTGATCGGAGTCCAGCCAATAAGCAGACCCGAGTCCACTAAGATGTAAATCATGTAACACTAGAGTTCCACGACCTCATACCTTCGCCAAATGAGGTTAATATTATATGACTGACGAATTATAGATTTCCCCCTAATTATGCCAATAAGATCCCCATTTGCATGAATTACGTCAGTTGATCATATTCTCCTCCCAATGGCAGTGTTATCGTAACAAAGAAGGCCATTCTAGCATTTTCTCATAAATTATGCAAATGAAGTCCTGATTTGAATAAGTTATGTTGAATGATGTTCACCTCCAGTCAACTTCGAAATGCGCAAGTATGAAATTGCCAGCATCAACCACTATGGAATTACAGTATTTTCTCATTAATTATGCAAATTAGGTCTTCATTTACATGATTAATATATGGCGATGTTCCTGTCATTCTTAATTACACATGTCACAAGGTAGAATAGTCCTTAATGGAAGATAGGTGAATTATAGAATTCCCTCATTAACTATGCAAATTAGATCCTAATTTGCATAATTGCCATCTAATTATGTCAAGCATCACGTAAGCTACCTACATACCCAATATCAAGACGATCCGTCAACTGGTTCTTGAGTTATCCTACTTTAAACATTTTCATACAAATGCTCCTGCAGTTCCAGGGCAAGCCGCTAGGGGGCCCAAACTTACGTCACTTCTTGCCGAGCACAAGAGCTACCTACCATCCAAAAATCATGACCCTAGCATGTCCAGATCACGAGATATCAAAACCGGAAGTTCCGCTGCAGTACCATAACAAGCCGCCAGGGGGCCCAAAATCTAATCAGTTCGAGCTCTCATCAAGACCTATCCACCTACCAAATATCAAGATAATCCATCTAAGCCTTCTCGAGTTATGCTGTTGACAGACACACAGACACACAGACACACAGACAGACACACGGCCACGAAAACATAACCTTCTTGGCGAAGGTAAATATATACACTATGATACAAAAAAATAAAACTCCACCCACTTTGAAATAGAACGGTCCAATGACCCCTTCACCTTTGTACACACTTTTCCACTTGTCATAACACCGCTCGTGATCAAAGTCCACCTAGACATGGTAGACCGGAATTAGACACAAACTACTGCCCACCTTCAGGTGGTCAGATATTCAGTCTGCTCGAACTGTTTGGTGACGAAGGTGAGTTACTGCATTGAGTACTAGGACTACAATCACATGCATAGTACATGAGCATATCACATTTAATTTATCAGTCCCATTGTAGGGGGCTGAGACCTAGGGGGAGATTTACTCCTGTTTCCTAGACTTCCCCGCTATACCAGAAGAATGATGATATATGAACATTTGCCATTTGGCTGTTATATGTTTTTTCCTCCCTATCAGCAGTGACCATGGCGGTTCCTATTGTATCCACGGCCAGCGGCAAGGTGCGAGGAACGGTGCAGTACACAAACGACCTGCCGGACAAACCTGTCTACACCTTCCTCGGCATCCCGTACGCAGCGCCCCCTGTCGGAGACCTGCGGTTCCGCGCCCCTCAGCCTGCTGCTCCGTGGGAAGGAGTCAGGGATGCTAGTGAGCTGGGTCCCTACTGTCCTCAAGGCACAGCCTTTCTTAACAACATGCCAGTCAAACTACAGCATTACAACATGGACGAAGACTGTCTGACCTTGAACGTCGAAACGCCAACAATAGCAAAGGATGTTGGGTTGCCGGTAGATATGAGCATTTTGTCTGGTAGCTATTAGAATGATTGTAGAATACAGCATATGTCTATTTTTTCATCTTATTATACATGTCTGTTTGATTTAAACTTAAATCTTGTCAAGATATTGCATTGTAATCAAACATTTAATGTTGATGTTTTGGTCTAGGTACTACTGTGGATCCACGGCGGAGGACTGTATGTTGGCGCCGGGTATTTCCTCCCCTACACCTCCCTGGCAGCACATCAAGACGTGGTAGTCGTCACCTTCAACTATCGTCTGGGCGTGCTGGGGTTCTTCAGCACTGGGGACGAGAACGCCCCTGGGAACTTCGGTTTCCTGGACCAGGTTAATCATTTAGGATTGGTATTTGCTGATGTTTTATGATTAAAACATATACCATGCAATGTCTGATGTCTGTTCCGTCTATACAGGTCCAGGCGATGGTTTGGGTCCAAGAGAATATCCGAAACTTTGGAGGAGATCCAAACCAAGTCACGATCTTCGGCGAGTCAGCTGGCGGTGCGAGTGTCTGCTACCACGTGGTGTCTCCCCTCAGCAAGGGTCTGTTCCAGCGGGCCATCTCTCAGAGCGGCGTCTGTCAGACGTGCGACACCTTCTCAAAGCCTCTGGAGAGAGCTATGATGTTGGCGGAAGAACTGGGCTGCGACACACGGGATACGGCAAACATGGTGGCCGGTCTCAGACAGAAGTCAGCAGACGAACTCAACTCCGGCACTCTAGAAGTGATGAAGAAGATCGTCCGTCAGGGCGCACAACAGCCTTTCTCGCCTGCTGTAGACGGACATTTTCTTCCCGCGGAACCGGCTGCTATATTCGAGATGGGCCGAGCTAATGCTGTGGACTACCTTCTAGGCGTGAATAACCACGAGTACGGATTCCTGCTTCCCATGACGATGTTTCCAGGTTATGGCCGGGGAATGACGGAGGACAAGTACCTCCTTAGGATGAAGAGAAGGATTGGTGCACTTTACCCGGTAAGCATCATATTTGTTGTTTATGGCTTCTCCTCTAAAGCTTTGACCACGTGAGACACCTTTTTTGCTTTATTTGAAAGCAAAATAATTTATTGTAGAGAAAACCAGAAAGAAACAAAGAAGGGGTGTATGTAGTAATGTCCAGTAAATAAGAACAGATTTGAAACTCTACAAAATTTTATTAGAGATAAACTCACAAGACTTCATTGTCATTGCCAGGGTTCCAACCACAACAACATTGTAGCAGAAATCCGGAGGCTGTACCGTGACTGTTACAGCGGGGACGATCCGATGTCCATACAATACCAGTTCACCCAGGCCTGCGGTGACCACGCCTTCGTGGCTCCCACGGTTTTCGTCGCGAACAATCACTCAGGTGAGTTACCTTGTACAGTTTCTCCTTGAAAGCGACAACAGACTTCGAATTACATTTTACATGTTTTTTTCTGGTTTCATATTAAACCATGTTATCAATTTTCAGCTTCTGGACAGAAAGTGTACCTGTATGAGAACCACTACGTTCCCTCGCGGTTCGCTGCTGGCCGGCCGGACTGGGTGGGGTGTGACCATGGCGACGAGTTGTTCGTCATGTCGGGCGTGGCCTTCTTGAATGTACCTTTGACCTCCGGACGCTTGCTGCGATTTTCTGCAGACGACAAGAAGGCCAGTTTGGATATGATGGCTTACTGGGCCAACTTTGCTCGAACTGGGTGAGTACTTCCTCCAGCCTTGCACATTGTCCATTCTCCAATACATTTCACATTCTCTGAGTCTTTTTCTGAAAAAGTTAAGGCATCACTTTTAAACCTTCAACCTTTGTCTGTGTTTCAGAAACCCGTCTGACCGTACCGGCGGCCCAGCTGACAGCCCCACGGTACCAGAGTGGCCCCAGTACACACCTGACAACCCCGCCTACATGAACCTGGATGTGACGTCATCTGCTGACGTAGGGTTTCATCCTGATAGGATGACCCTGTGGAATGACGTCATCCCCAAGCTAGCTGCTCCTTCCAAGTTGTAATTATTTTAATGCTACTTTTTAAGACATTTGCTTCTCAACAGCCATCACCTGATGACATTGATGTCCTTGAAATAAACTTAGATTCATGAAATCTCAGGGAAACAATGAAAGTGTGTCAAAAATGTTCAGATATGTAATCTCATCTATGGATATCATAATCTGGAAGGTTTAACCCAAGCTGCAATTGTTACAATATTTCATCACATGGATTGTAGAAATTCAGATGTGAATATTATCAATGGCAATAAGTCATTGCTGATGACAAATTTACAAGGTTTTATGAGATATATAAAAAAAGGGTATACTCTGTAGTAAAATGACAATATAAGCGTTGTGTTAATTATTTACACCTAACACAAGTTACAGATATGTTTCTGTGGTCTTCCAGATATATTAAAATTCTATGTCATTTCAAGTCTGTTTTCGTTCCATAATTGCGTGAATTACATGTAACTCCTGGCCTGATGATAAGATAAGTTGATAATGTCATCACCCTACGACATTTCTGACGTTATGCCTGCCTCTGTTTCTGCATGGTCAGTGCATTAATACTAATTCCTGCATGGTCAGTGCAGGCTTAATACTTATTCCTGCATGGTCAGTGCAGGCTTAATACTTATTCCTGCATGGTCAGTGCAGGCTTAATACTTATTCCTGCATGGTCAGTGCAGGCTTACTTATTCCTGCATGGTCAGTGCAGGCTTAATACTTATTCCTGCATGGTCAGTGCAGGCTTACTTATTCCTGCATGGTCAGTGCAGGCTTACTTATTCCTGCATGGTCAGTGCAGGCTTAATACTTATTCCTGCATGGTCAGTGCAGGCTTACTTATTCCTGCATGGTCAGTGCAGGCTTACTTATTCCTGCATGGTCAGTGCAGGCTTACTTATTCCTGCATGGTCAGTGCAGGCTTACTTATTCCTGCATGGTCAGTGCAGGCTTAATACTTATTCCTGCATGGTCAGTGCAGGCTTAATACTTATTCCTGCATGGTCAGTGCAGGCTTAATACTTATTCCTGCATGGTCAGTGCAGGCTTACTTATTCCTGCATGGTCAGTGCAGGCTTAATACTTATTCCTGCATGGTCAGTGCAGGCTTACTTATTCCTGCATGGTCAGTGCAGGCTTACTTATTCCTGCATGGTCAGTGCAGGCTTAATACTTATTCCTGCATGGTCAGTGCAGGCTTACTTATTCCTGCATGGTCAGTGCAGGCTTACTTATTCCTGCATGGTCAGTGCAGGCTTACTTATTCCTGCATGGTCAGTGCAGGCTTAATACTTATTCCTGCATGGTCAGTGCAGGCTTACTTATTCCTGCATGGTCAGTGCAGGCTTACTTATTCCTGCATGGTCAGTGCAGGCTTACTTATTCCTGCATGGTCAGTGCAGGCTTAATACTTATTCCTGCATGGTCAGTGCAGGCTTAATACTTATTCCTGCATGGTCAGTGCAGGCTTACTTATTCCTGCATGGTCAGTGCAGGTTTACTTATTCCTGCATGGTCAGTGCAGGCTTAATACTTATTCCTGCATGGTCAGTGCAGGCTTACTTATTCCTGCATGGTCAGTGCAGGCTTAATACTTATTCCTGCATGGTCAGTGCAGGCTTACTTATTCCTGCATGGTCAGTGCAGGCTTACTTATTCCTGCATGGTCAGTGCAGGCTTACTTATTCCTGCATGGTCAGTGCAGGCTTAATACTTATTCCTGCATGGTCAGTGAAGGCTTACTTATTCCTGCATGGTCAGTGAAGGCTTACTTATTCCTGCATGGTCAGTGCAGGCTTAATACTTATTCCTGCATGGTCAGTGCAGGCTTAATACTTATTCCTGCATGGTCAGTGCAGGCTTACTTATTCCTGCATGGTCAGTGCAGGCTTAATACTTATTCCTGCATGGTCAGTGCAGGCTTAATACTTACTCCTGCATGGTCAGTGCAGGCTTAATACTTATTCCTGCATGGTCAGTGCAGGCTTAATACTTATTCCTGCATGGTCAGTGCAGGCTTAATACGTATTCCTGCATGGTCAGTGCAGGCTTACTTATTCCTGCATGGTCAGTGCAGGCTTAATACTTATTCCTGCATGGTCAGTGCAGGCTTACTTATTCCTGCATGGTCAGTGCAGGCTTAATACTTATTCCTGCATGGTCAGTGCAGGCTTACTTATTCCTGCATGGTCAGTGCAGGCTTACTTATTCCTGCATGGTCAGTGCAGGCTTACTTATTCCTGCATGGTCAGTGCAGGCTTAATACTTATTCCTGCATGGTCAGTGCAGGCTTACTTATTCCTGCATGGTCAGTGCAGGCTTACTTATTCCTGCATGGTCAGTGCAGGCTTACTTATTCCTGCATGGTCAGTGCAGGCTTAATACTTATTACTGCATGGTCAGTGCAGGCTTAATACTTATTCCTGCATGGTCAGTGCAGGCTTACTTATTCCTGCATGGTCAGTGCAGGCTTACTTATTCCTGCATGGTCAGTGCAGGCTTACTTATTCCTGCATGGTCAGTGCAGGCTTAATACTTATTCCTGCATGGTCAGTGCAGGCTTACTTATTCCTGCATGGTCAGTGCAGGCTTACTTATTCCTGCATGGTCAGTGCAGGCTTACGTATTCCTGCATGGTCAGTGCAGGCTTAATACTTATTCCTGCATGGTCAGTGCAAGCTTACTTATTCCTGCATGGTCAGTGCAGGCTTACTTATTCCTGCATGGTCAGTGCAGGCTTAATACTTATTCCTGCATGGTCAGTGCAGGCTTACTTATTGCTGCATGGTCAGTGCAGGCTTACTTATTCCTGCATGGTCAGTGCAGGCTTACTTATTCCTGCATGGTCAGTGAAGGCTTACTTATTCCTGCATGGTCAGTGCAGGCTTAATACTTATTCCTGCATGGTCAGTGCAGGCTTAATACTTATTCCTGCCTGGTCAGTGTAGGCTTACTTATTCCTGCATGGTCAGTGCAGGCTTAATACTTATTCCTGCATGGTCAGTGCAGGCTTAATACTTATTCCTGCATGGTCAGTGCAGGCTTAATACTTATTCCTGCATGGTCAGTGCAGGCTTACTTATTCCTGCATGGTCAGTGTAGGCTTACTTATTCCTGCATGGTCAGTGCAGGCTTACTTATTCCTGCATGGTCAGTGCAGGCTTACTTATCCCTGTATGGTCAGTGCAGGCTTAATACTTATTCCTGCATGGTCAGTGCAGGCTTAATACCGTCCTGCATGGTCAGTGCAGGCTTGATACTTTTTACTTACTAATTCCGGCATGGTTAGTGCATGCTTTTACTTATTCCTGCATGGTCAGTGCGGGCTTAATACTTATTACTTGATTATTCCAGCATGGTCAGTGCAGGCTTACTTATTCCTGCATGGTCAGTGCAGGCTTACTTACTTATTCCTGCATGGTCAGTGCAGGCTTACCTATTCCTGCATGGTCAGTGCAGGCTTACTTACTATTCCTGCATGGTCAGTGCAGGCTCGATACTTTTTACTTACTTATTCCGGCATGGTTAGTGCAGACTTTTACTTATTCCTGCAAATCTGTGCAGGCTAACGCCTTGAAAATAAACAAAGGAACACAAAAGGCAAAAACGTCGGGGGGATTAGGCAGCATTACGGACGCGGCGCGCTGCATTGCGTGAAAAAAAATAATAACCAAACCTAGCTTCGGGTTAGCAACTATTCAATATGTCGGGCTGTCTATATCAGCATATCTGTCAAAAATACATTTATCTCTCTTTTTTTGCCATGGATGTTGCCTCGAATGCATTCATGTTCGAGCGCAGTACACCCTGAGAGCAAATCAATCGATGTAAAGAAGCGCGACAAAAAGGAAAGCTAACCTTACCTCATTTGCCTACTAGTGGTGCCCCAGGACCTGGTAAAACTATTTATGTTAAATATATGCCTTTATTTTCCATTCAAACTTGTTGTAATGCTCGTTTTCGTCGGGACAGGTGTTGTTGTTTTCAAGCACGGCCACTCTTCGAATGATACCGGATTCGAACCTGTAAACAACCGTGTTGCCTAGCAACTGTTGTCGCGCATTCAAATTTAACGGTCTGCTACAGCGCAGCACATTCGGAAAATAAAAAACTGATCGATGAAAATAAATACACAAAACCTAAGGAAAGGAACGAATATCCTACCTCTTTAGGCCTACAGGTGTGTCGGGACCTGAAAGAAACTATTTATGTTAAATTTATGCCTTTATTTGCCGTTGAAAATTGTGTTATTGTTCGTTTTCTTGGGAGAGATCCTGTTGTGTGGCCGCCTCCTAGCACGGTCAGTCTTCGAATGATACCGAATTCGAACCTGTAAACAACCCTGCTGCTTAGCAACTGTTTGTTGTCGCGCGTTCAAATTTAACGGTCTTCTAGATAGCGCAGTACAGACGAAGGAACGAAACCGAGCGATCAAAATAAGCGCGCAAAACATGAGAAAAGGAAAGAAAATCCTACCTCTTTAGTCCTGCAGGTGTCCCAGGACCTGAAAGAAACTATTTATGTTAAATGTGTTTCTTTATTTGCCATGTATGGTTGTTTTATTGAATGAATGAATGAATGAAGACCTTTATTGTACGCAAATACCCACTGGGTTCAGTACAGGTCACAGGAAAGACGTCACAGTTTGCAATGAATAATATATACAATGTACAGGCGCTAATTCTATGTACTATGGACGTCCATATAGTCTAATAATATTACGATGGTTTATTGTCCATTTTCTTGGGAGAGATCCTGTTGTGTGATCGCCTACAAGCACGGCTAGTCTTCGAATGATACCGAATTCGAACCTGTAAACAACCCTGCTGCCTAGCAACTGTTTGTTGTCGCGCATTCACATTTAACGGTCTTCTGTAGCGCAGTACATCCGGAAAACAAAACCGATCGATGAAAATAAGCGCGTAAAACATGAGAAAATGAAAAAAAACCTACCTCTTTAGTCGTACAGGTGCCTCAGGACCTGAAAGAAACTATTTATGTTAAATGTGTTTCTTTATTTGCTGTTGAAAATGTGTTTTCTTGTTCGTTTCTTGGGAGAGATCCTGTTGTATGGCCGCCTCCTAGCACGGCCAGTCTTCGAATGATACCGAATTCGAACCTGTAAACAACCCTGCTGCCTAGCAACTGTTTGTTGCCGCACATTTAAATGTAACGGTCTTCTATAGCGCAGTACATCCGGAAAACAAATCCGATCGATGAAAATAAGCGCGCAAAACATGAGAAAAGGAAAGAAAATCCTACCTCTTTAGTCCTACAGGTGCCTCAGGGCCTGAAAGAAACTACCTATGTTAAATGTGTGCCTTTATTTGCTGTGGAAAATTGTTTTATTGTTCGTTTTCTTTGGAGAGATCCTGTTGTGTGACCGCCTCCTAGCACGGTCAGTCTTCGAATGATACCGAATTCGAACCTGTAAACAACCCTGCTGCCTAGCAACTGTTTGTTGCCGCGCATTCAAATGTAACGGTCTTCTATAGCGCAGTACATCCGGAAAACAAATCCGATCGATGAAAATAAGCGCGCAAAACATGAGAAAAGGAAAGAAAATCCTACCTCTTTAGTCCTACAGGTGCCTCAGGGCCTGAAAGAAACTACCTATGTTAAATGTGTTTCTTTATTTGCTGTTGAAAATTGTTTTATTGTTCGTTTTCTTTGGAGAGATCCTGTTGTGTGACCGCCTTCTAGCACGGTCATCCTTCGAATGTTACCGAACCTGTAAACAACCCTGTTGCGTAGCAACTGTTTGTTGTCGCGCATTCAAATTTAACGGTCTTCTAGAGCAGTACACACAGAGAAAGAAATCGATAGAAAATAAGCGCGCAAAATACGAGAAAAGGAAAGAAAATCCTACCTCTTTAGGCCTACGGGTGTCTCAGGACCTGAAAGAAACTATTTATGTTAAATGTATTTCTTTATTTGCTGTTAAAATTGTTTTGTTGTTCGTTTTCTTGGGAGAGATCCTTTTGTGTGACCGCCTCCTAGCACGGTCAGTCTTCGAATGATACCGAATTCGAACCTGTAAACAACTCTGCTGCTTAGCAACTGTTTGTTGCCGCGCATTCAAATTTAACGGTCTTCTAGAGCAGTACACACAGAGAACGAAACCGATCAATGAAAGTAAACGCGCAAAACATGAGAAAGGGAAAGAAAATCCTACCTCTCTAGGCCTACAGGTGCCCCAGGAGCTACAAGAAACTATTCATGTTAAATGTGTGCGTTTCTTTACTGTTGAAATTGTTTTCTTGTTCATTTTCTTGGTAGATATCTCGTTTAGTGGCCGCCTCCTAGCACGGCCAGTCTGAGAATGTTACCGAATTCGAACCTGTAAACAACCCTGTTGCTTAGCAACTGTTTGTTGTTGCGCATTCAAATTTAACGGTCTTCTATAGCGCAGTACATCCAGAGAACGAAACCGATCAATGAAAGTAAACGCGCAAAACATGAGAAAAGGAAAGAAAATCCTACCTCTTTAGGCCTACAGGTGCCTCGGGACCTGAAAAAAACTATTTATGTCAAATATATGCCTTTATTTGCTGTTCAAAATTGTTTTGTTGTTCGTTTTCTTGGGAGAGATCCTGTTGTGTGACCGCCTCCTAGCACGGTCAGTCTTCGAATGTTACTGAATTCGAACCTGTAAACAACCCTGCTGCTTAGCAACTGTTTGTTGTCGCGCGTTCAAATTTAATGGTCTACTGGCGGCGCAGTACACACAGAGAACGAAATCGATCGATGAAAATAAGCGCGCAAAACATGAGAAAAGGGAAAAAATCCTACCTCTTTGGCCCTGCAGGTGACTTAGGATCTGAAAGAAATTATTTACGTTAAATGTGTGCCTTTATTTGTTGTTGAAAATTGTTTTATTGTTCGTTTTCTTTGGAGAGATTCCGTTGTGTGGCCGCCTCCTAGCACGGCCAGTCTTCGAATGACACCGAATTCGAACATGTAAACAACCCTGCTGCTTAGCAACTGTTTGTTGCCGCGCATTCAAATTTAACGGTCTTCTATAGTGTAGTACACCGAGACAACATAACCGATCGATGAAAGCAAGCGCGCAAATGAAGAGAAAGAAAGCTAACCTTACCTTTTTTTAGGCCTGTAGGTGCCGCAGGACCTGTAAAAGAAACAATTTATGTGAAATGTGTCCCTTTATTTGTCGTTGAAAATTGTTTTACTGTTCTTTTTTTTCTTGGGAGAGATCTCGTTGTGTGACCGCCTCCTAGCACGGTCAGCCTTCGAATGATACCGAATTCGAACATGTAAACAACCCTGCTGCCTAGCAACTGTTTGTCACCTCAAATGACCTCAAGTTCGCCACTTGCTCTAGAACGTTGCAATGAGTGAAGAAGCTGAGATAGTGTATTTCTATATGTCTACCAAATTTTTGTTTAAATTCAAATTCAACAATAATCCGTATTAACTTTGTCCAGTTGAGGTCCAGCTAGAAGCAACTACAAGCGATTAACGTCACGCCAATTTAACGTTAGCAAAATAGTTAAAGGCTATTTTACTGAATGATGGCTAACGATATGTTTACTACAATACAAATAGTTGGAACAAAATGACACTTACTGGTCACCATATATCATCAGGCGTGGAGACTCTTGATTCGGGCCTATATTATAGCCCTCAGCAAGAGTCGTGGAAAGCGCCATTGACAGAACCGAAAATTGCTTCGCGATGATCCGTTTTCGTCCCGGTTTTCGGGTGTCCCGAGCTTCCCTGAAGTCTTACCTCACCGTTGGTCGGGTTGGCGATATTCAAGTCCCCTAATAAACACTCCACGAGGCGACCAATTCTGCCGTATTACGCTCTAAATACACAAAACGTTATGTCCGTGGACTATCATGGCCACGGACATGCATCACTGTGCCATGCTATTGAAAGTGTTTACTTGGTAGCTAATGAAAAATGTTTTTCATCTACGCTCAGAGGGAATAGTAATCGAGTCTTGTGTTGTCTGTGTCAGGGCAGTGACCAGGACAGCATAGTGGCCGCTATACGCAAAGTGTATCGTGACGATGACAACCCGGACGACCCAGCGGCCATACTCAAGCAGTTCACTTTTGCGTATGGAGACCAGTGGTACATGGCTCCTACTGTGCTCGTCGCAGACAAGCATGCCGGTAAGTCAAAACTTGAAACGAAGACTGTATACCGTCTCATAGCTCACTTTGAATGTCCTCTAAATATTCAGTGATTTTTTTCAGGTTTCGGACAAAGAGTGTACCTTTTTGAGAACCAGTATGGACCATCTCATCTGACTGCCAATCGACCAGACTGGGTGGGGTGTGACCATGGCGACGACTTGTATATTGTGCCTGGCATCGTCTTCATAGACGTACCTTTGAGGGACGGAGGCCTGATGCCATTTTCGTCGGACGACAAAAAGGTCACCCTAGACATGATGGCCTTCTGGGGCAACTTTGCCCGGACTGGGTAAATGTTTTCCATATTACATCCACCGATGTCTTGCGTTCTTTTATTATTTCATATCTGTATCAAAATCACCCACTTACACTAGCTGATTACCTCCCAAATGTGAGGATATGCACGTTATAGCGCTGAGGTCTAACGACAAAATCTCTCAATTTAGATGCAGAACCTATAGGTTTAGGAACACAACGATGCCGTTTCTTGTCGAGTTACTGAATGGCTAATCTCGTCTGCTCGTCTAATATATATATGTGCAATAACGGTGTAGATAACAAATCCTTTAATTGTAAATCATGCCTCAATTCAGCGATTTTATAACTGCAATGGCATATCATCTATTGTGTAATTTTATTCTTGAAATAAACCAGTCATTCATTCATTCATTCATTCATTCATTCATTCATATTGAACATAGAGGTCGACACTGCCCACAGGTAACGTTATCGCATTTATTTCTATTGATCAATGTAATCAGAACCTTTCAGATTTCAGCCTTCTGGATATGTATGTTACAGTTCACCGTCTTTCCTATCCCAGGAACCCGTCTGACCGTACCGGCGGCCCAGCTGACAGCCCCACGGTACCAGAGTGGCCCCAGTACACACCTGACAACCCCGCCTACATGAAGCTGGACGTGACGTCATCTGCTGACGTAGGGCTGAAGACCCAGAAGATGCAACTATGGAATGACGTCATTCCTAAGCTCGCTGCATCTTCAGGAAAGGAAGAGCTGTAGATTTCTAGCGAAATAACTATCTGTTTTAATTCCTCAACGCTGCACAAAATGATCACGTCGTTGGAAGAAAAATAGTTTTACTTACAAATTATCTATGTTGTCTATTGCATGCCATGACATTAAACACCATACATGTAACAGAACAAAAAAAATGTGCAGAGGACTTCCAAATCCTAACGCTTTGTCCAGAGCCTCCTGCCATCAAAATAAAATGTACGTAAAATGTACGCGAAATGTACGTATAATAGATAATGACATATACCAGTCAGGGAACCAACAATAACCAGTCGTTGAATATCATTGTATACTAGTAAGTCGTAATCATAGATATCTATTCTTTTCTTATGTTCGGTATGCCTGGTTTACCTTTATGAAACGTATCTTTGGACTTTTGCGTAGTGATGAATGATGTGGAGTCAATAAAAAGATATATCCACTACTCTGAGACACACACTCTTTAAATCAAATGGGTCACCTCACCCCTCATCACATAATGGGGTAACCCAATGAACTAGTGACCCCATGCATGCATAGTGACCCGCTGATCATAGTCCATAGAGCATACACTACATGCGCATGGTCCTTATATGGTCTTCAGCAATAAATGCGTCAAGACTCTTTGGAACTGAAGAGGTTTACAGCTATAGGTGTTAAAATGTATCTACTGGTTTGGATCGCGATGATGCTGTGTGCAGCATGTGAGTAAACATCTGGATTGACCAGATAATGTTCATTAACTCTTCGGTTTATAATACATATCAACTCTTCACCCCTGCTGCCAACTTAGCTTGGCAACAATAGCAGAGTACCGTTTTTTAAGAACATCATGTTTGTTGTATCTTCTTTTACCACATACTGGATTTCCTTGAATGTAAACGTCTCTTGGCTACGTCCCGGAGGTAGAGTCATTGATAATGATTACTGTATTGGGATTAAATATGGTACTAGTAAGTCATATCAAAACGACATCATGCATGGCCCGACGACACACCGGCAATATGAAGACTGAACACGGAATGATTGCTTAGCTAACAAAGTCCCTTCTGTTAATGATGTTCGCGGGTTTACAATACTGTGTCGTATGGACTCAAACAAAAAATTCAGATATCTTCAGAAGAGACATCAAGCACTGTTGTTCTGCTCCTACATGAGGAAATGATTTTATCAAAAATTGATGACTTGTGCAAGGTGCTTTCGATGAAATACCTTCGTACAGGCTATTATTCAGTACAGACTAACAATATATATGACAAGTGCATTTTATTCCCTTATATTCTTCTCTGTTCAGCGTCTAATCTCAGCGACGATGTCTCTCCCTTGGTGTCCACGGCCAGTGGCAAGGTGCGAGGAACGGTGCAGTACACAAACGACCTGCCGGACAAACCTGTCTACACCTTCCTCGGCATCCCGTACGCAGCGCCCCCTGTCGGAGACCTGCGGTTCCGCGCCCCTCAGCCTGCTGCTCCGTGGGAAGGAGTCAGGGATGCTAGTGTACTGGGTCCCTACTGTCCTCAGGACGGCGTCATGTTAAAGGGGTTCCCCGTTCACTATCATCACGCCACCTTCCACGAAGACTGTTTGACTTTAAACATCGAAACGCCGTCTCTTCGAAACAATGCAATTCTGCCGGTAGGAAGCAAATAAACAGTACAGACTCAAGAAGACAGCCAGTAATTTTTTTTCCGGCATACACTATATTAACTGCCCAATCTCACTGGGTCCAGTCATGGTTAATCCTAAGTTTGAAATACTTGTTGATAGCAGTAACGCTATCTTTGTCTTGTTGTCAATATCATAGGAAAGCGTCTCAAACTAAAGTATATATATTGTTCTTCTCAAGTTAACTAAACTGTGCCTACAGGTTTTGTTGTGGATCCATGGCGGTGGCCTGGTCGCGGGTGCAGGCGGGATGTGGCCCTACGCGTCTCTGGCGGCTCATCAGGACGTGGTGGTCGTGACGATCAACTACCGCCTGGGGCCGTTAGGTTTCCTCAGCACTGGGGACGAGAACGTGCCTGGCAACGTCGGCTTCCTGGACCAGGTCAAGCATACTCTCTGTTTCTTCTTCTTCCTTACTGTGTTCCTTACAATTACTGGGTTTATTAGCAGATTGCGCATGTGTTAGTAACGCTTAACAGTGATCTGGAACATAAACACACAGAAAGAAAAGGATGGAAAAGAACAGAAATAATTGATTTTGTGTGTGCAAAGGAGAGGACAAGTGAATTTAGCTGTGTTGACTGCTGCCTGCTATGTTCCTCCATAGCTGTAGTATACAGCTGGAATGCAACCTAATAACGGTTGCTGATTTTGTTTTTTGTTTTTTTGTTTGTTTTCACAGGTCCAAGCGATGCTTTGGGTCAAAGAGAACATAAGAAACTTTGGCGGGGACCCTGACCGGATTACGATCTTCGGCGAGTCAGCTGGTGGAGCGAGTGTGTGTTATCACGTCCTTTCTCCCCTCAGTAACGGTCTGTTCCATCGTGCGATATCTCAGAGCGGCGTCTGTCAGACTCTTGATGTCAACCCGAAGCCACTGAAGAGAGCGGTGATGTTGGCCGAAGACCTCGGCTGTGACACCGAAGATACCGCAAGCATGGTGACCTGCCTCAGGCAGAAGTCATCTGATGACCTAGTCGCCAGTCATCAACGTCTACAAATGAAACTCGGGGTTCAAGGAAAGCTCTTTCCGTTTCCGCCCGTGGTTGACGGGACGTACCTTCCGGGTCATCCCAAGGATCTTCTTGCCAAGGGTCAAGTAAACGTGGCGCAATACCTGCTAGGTGCGAATGATCACGAGTACGGATTCCGTATTCCTTTGGGGACAATCCCAAACTTCGGGCAGGGAATGGCAGAAGAAGAATTTATCCTCCGTCTGGAAATGCTAACGAGGAGGCTTTATCCTGTAAGTGTCTGCCATCTTCTGCTTTCCTTTGGTTCCTTTCCTCAATACTGTCACCCCATGTCTTCAACGGCAAGCGTCGTTGCTGGACACTAATTACTCAAGACAATCATTCCTACATTCAAAACTCTTTTCCTTTACAGATTTCCAAGCAGGACGACATCGTGGCCGCCCTACGTGAAGAGTACAGTTACTCTGACAACCCTGACCCAATGGCCATACAGAACCAGTTCACACATGTGTATGGAGACCAGTTATTGGTCGCTCCAACTGTTTTCATTGCAGAGAAATTTGCAAGTGAGTTCATTTTCACAGTGATGATACTACAATTTCTATAGAAGAGGGGAGGTTGCTTTAGTATAAGCTGAATATTCTTTTTGTTTTACAGGTCTTGGCCAAGTCTACCTCTATGAAAACCAGTACATCTCATCTGTAGCCTCTGCCGATCGGCCGGACTGGCTATGGGTTGGATGTGACCATACAGACGAACTTGTGATCTTGTCCGGTTTGGCCTTTCTAGACCTACCGGCTGTGTCTCACGATGATCAGCAGCTCCCATTTTCCCATGAAGATAAAAAGACAAGTCTGGACATGATGGCACATTGGGCCAACTTTGCTCGAACTGGGTACGTGGGTAAATCACACAAAGCTCGGATGAAATAACTAGTCTACATAGTATCAGCGAAGAATTTCTCTCCCAAAGCCTGCTAAAGACTTTCTAGTGTACTCTCATTTTCAAGAATCACCATTTCCTGCGAGAGATACGCATTAGTCTAGAAATCATTTTTGACTCATTTAATGCAATACAGTTGCGATGCAGTCGATAACTGCGTTACAGAAGGACCTTGAATTTTTAACATCTTTCTTTAAGATTAGTAAACTCTTAATCATCGCCTTCTGTTTTCAGTAACCCATCTGACCGTACCGGCGGCCCAGCTGACAGCCCCACGGTACCAGAGTGGCGCCAGTACACACCTGACAACCCCGCCTACATGAAGCTGGACGTGACGTCATCTGCTGACGTAGGGCTGAAGACCCAGAAGATGAAACTATGGAATGACGTCATCCCCAAGCTCGCAGCATCTTCTGATAGGGATGAATTGTAGTTAACAGACTTAATTTTCTGTCAGTTTGAAGCGCATTGAATAGTGTATGTACTATGAATAACCCTTGGATATACGATATGTCTCATAGTATGTCTTCTACACAGAGATGTAACACATGCTGTTTACTACAATGAACCTAACAGCAACAGACAAAAGAAAACCATACCAGCCAAACTGTATTAAACACACATCTTCTAAGTTCTAGTGAAACTGTAAATGAACCGAATACCGAGGCTGGACCTACGAGAAATTCACTTTGTGTAAATCCATGTATGAATTTTTGATTAAAATATAGTTGAAAACATATATTAAGATCCGGATCGGTAGAGGTATATTGTCACTGATCCATCCGTATCTCAGCATGTATTTGTACGTGCGACCTACTGGACGTCGACCCTTTGATTCGCATGCCATATCAAGTATACCGTATCCATTCACTGAGTATACAAACACAGGGTAGCTGTTCAAACACGGCTAATATTAGCTTTCAACGCATATTTACTCAGCAAGTCGGCTGGAGTTTTAGAAAGCTTCGCAAATATGTTTGCCGCACACAAATTTTCGTATCACAGCGCAGATCAGGTATGACCAAGGGTCAGCACCTACCACCTGTTAACTGCCCTTTAACCTTTGACCGCAATTCTTCAGACGGCGTCGCGGAAGTTTCCTTGACGACTGTAGGTTAGTGACGACCGCATATGGTACCATTACGACCGTGCCGCGTCCCCCTAGAGAAGTGGAAAGAACACTAGAGCTACTGTTGAACTTCATGACTAAGGGCAGTCCCTGCCACACCACAAGGATGCTACTCTGCACAGCATTGTTGTTCCTGGGTACCGTTTGTAAGTATTGTTAGAAAATGCATGGGAGGGGGTAGTACAGTGTAACGTTATAGTAAAGAAAGGAACAATGGCCTTGTTGCGAAATTATCAACATAGTAACTCTGATATAGCGCTTGGAATAACTTAGGTCTATCACTTTTGTGATGTAAGTCACAATGGCACATACAAAATGCCGTTACGGTATCTTTTCTCATTCAACCTTAATCCCTCAAACCCTTCATATGCAAAGTGTCAAGCTGTGATTTGATCAGTTCTTAAGTAGACAAAGATATCAAACTCTACATATTATAGATTCTAATGGAAATAGTGTGATGGTGTAAAAGTTAATTTTGAACATTTTCAATGTTAACTCATGGGTATTGTGTTAGCCGGTATATTTGGTCGAACATGTGTTTTGAACTTTCAGTAACAAAACATCTATTTATAGTGTATCTTAATGTCTGTCCCGCAAACTCCAGCTTCCCTTCTCGCTGACGATGTCCCTCCTGTGGTGACCACGGCCAGCGGCAAGGTGCGAGGAACGGTACAGTACACAAACGACCTGCCGGACAAACCTGTCTACACCTTCCTCGGCATCCCGTACGCAGCGCCCCCTGTCGGAGACCTGCGGTTCCGCGCCCCTCAGCCTGCTGCTCCGTGGGAAGGAGTCAGGGATGCTAGTGACCTGGGCCCCTTTTGTCCACAGGACAACGCCATTTTCAGCATCTTCCCCGTACAGATGGAACAGACAAGCTTCAGTGAAGACTGCCTGACACTTAATGTGGAAACACCCGCCCTGGAAAGAGATGCTGGGCTACCGGTGTGTTTACGTATAATGTATGGTATATCTCAAATGTCTCTGAAACCGTTGTCTTTTTACATCCCATGTATATTCCAAGTCTAAATCTTGAATTTTAATCGCGTCTTTAGGTTCTGATATGGCTTCACGGTGGCGCATTGCTCCTGGGAGCCGGGTGGATCATGCCTCATGCCTCCCTGGCTGCTCACCAGGATGTTGTGGTCGTATCCATTAACTACCGGCTTGGTGTACATGGGTTCTTCAGCAGTGGGGACGAGAATGCTCCTGGTAACTTCGGCTTTCTCGATCAGGTCAGTCCCTTTGATACAAACGGCATTTGGGAGTTAAATCAATAAATGATAAACATAACAGCAGGCCAAACCACCATTTCTCCAAGTAAAGTCACTTTGTTGTCATTTGAAGGTCCAGGCGATGGTTTGGGTCCAGGAGAACATCCGAAACTTCGGAGGAGATCCGGACCGGGTCACCATCTTCGGCCAGTCTGCCGGCGGTGCGAGTGTTTGTTACCACGTGGTGTCTCCCCTCAGTAAAGGTCTGTTCCAGCGGGCCATCTCTCAGAGCGGCGGATGTCAGGCGGTAGAAGTAAACCCTAAGCCACTTCCCCGAGCGGCGATGCTGGCGGAGGTGCTCAACTGCGACACGAAGGACACAGCGAACATGGTGGCCTGCCTCAGACAAAAGTCGTCTGACGATCTGATCACAGGCCACCAGGTTGTGATGAAGAAACTCAACTTCGAGGAAGTGCCTTTCCCACCTGTAGTGGACACGACGTTCCTTCCGTCTCACCCAAACGGCTTGTTTGACCAAGGACGTGCAAACCCTGTGGACTATCTCCTTGGTGTGAACAACCACGAGTACGGGTACGTGGTCCCGCTCGGAGCCGTGCCAAACTATGGACAGGGAATGACGAAGGACACCTCCCTCTCCACTCTAAAGAGAACCCTGAAGAGAGCTTACCCGGTAGGAAACGTTAACATGCTGTATCTTGAATCGCGCTAAGTGCCTTATAATAACATCTTTGCTACAATGCTGCAAGTTTGACAGCGGTTACAGCTTGCTAGAATCTATAGCTAGTAAGCTGTAACCGCTGTCAAACTTGCAGCATTGTATCAAAGGCGAAATATATTCTCTTCACGTCAAAATATCCTATTTGGATTACAGAGCTCCTATCACGACGACATGATCGCAGCCGTACGCAAAATGTACTTTGGCCACGATCAGCCAGACGACCCCATGGCCATCCAGCACCAGTTCAGCCTGGCAGCGGGAGACCAGCTTTTTGTGTCGCCTACTGTACTCATCGCTAACAAACATGCGGGTAAGTCCATTTATCAAGACCAAATATCTGATCACACAACATAACCTGAAGTTTTTCTGACAGATTATTCACAGTACGCTGTTGCTTCAGCTTCTGGTCGGAATGTCTACCTGTATGAGAACCAGTACGTGCCCTCACGGCTGTCGGCCGCCCGGCCGGACTGGGTGGGGTGTGACCACACAGACGACTTGTACATCATGCCTGGAGTGGCCTTCTTAGACATACGGACGTCTGACGGAGAACTCATGGACTTTAACTCGGACGACAAGAGGATAAGTCTGGACATGATGGCTTACTGGGCCAACTTCGCTCGAACCGGGTATAAAAGATTATCAGCTCATCTCAAGATTATAAATATGATGACCAGTGATTTTTAAACTGCTTTTGGTGGCATGTTTTTATGTGATACACTACAATTAAACTAGTCATCGCTATTCATATCTATGATTTTTGTCCGTGTTTCAGGAACCCGTCTGACCGTACCGGCGGCCCAGCTGACAGCCCCACGGTACCAGAGTGGCCCCAGTACACACCTGACAACCCCGCCTACATGAAGCTGGACGTGACGTCATCTGCTGACGTAGGGTTTCATCCTGACAGGATGGCCCTATGGGATGACGTCATCCCCAAGCTAGCTGCAGCATCTGGTAAAGACGAGTTATAGTCGCTTTGCAATATAACTACGTTACTGCAATGAGTCCCTCTAAATTGATTAACGTAAACTTTGATGCAAATATTTTATTGCTGCTTGGTACTATACTTTAGGATCCATATGTCAGTCATTTCAGGTCGTTAACGGTTTAGGATAGAATCAATGGAGTCTGGCACTGGCATTAATTCGATTTGACAAGACACTGGAATTTCGGAAAGTGTAGTATTTTTATATACTCAGAAATAGATACCATGATATCGAAGGAATTATGCTCTTTCTAAAGACATTGTGCATGTGAAACTCTATATCTATATCTATAGGTATATGTTGGAAATTTGGAAAATACTTTCAGAATTCAATGTTAGCAGTGTTATGTATTTATTTCTTAACTTGTGCGAAATATGATCATTAAGACATGACTTTATGTTGTATTGAACAGAAGAACAAAGTGAACGTAAGGACACTTTTTCTATTTCTGTAAAACCGTTTAATACGTACATGGCATTAACTGCGTTATACACTAAACTATTATGTGTTAAAAGAGGACATTAATCAAATAGTAGAACTATACTTCAATGTACTACGGCATAAAGCACGTGCACTCACTCTAATGTATTACAGTTCATCTCGATCAGCAAGCCTAGCTAGGTCAGGTATAACTTTGTTCCAAAACGTCACTCTGTCAGACTTCAGGCCGACATCAACAGAAGGCGTCAGGTCCAAGTTCATGTAGGCTGGGTGATCTGTGGTGTAGATGGGCCACTCTGGTGAGGCCTGGTCGGTAGCTATAGGTTTCCTGGAGTGACGAAAAAAAATCCATTAATCTACAACACAAAGACAAATGTGTACATGAAGACACATTTCAATGATCTTCGACATTTATGATCGACTAGACCTTTTAATAAAAGTTCAAATACCCGGTTCTGGCAAAGTTGGCCCACATTTCCATCATCTTTAGGCTCTTCTGTTTGTCGGCGGCAGTAAAGGTTAAGTTGTCGCCGCTGGTGAGTTGGATGTCCGTGAAGGGCGCCCCCACCACCATCCACCAGTCGTCTGTATGGTCACACCCCACCCAGGCCGGCCGCGCAGCTCGCAGGAAAGTCGGGATGTAGTGGTTCTCGTAGAGATGAACTTTCCCACCGGCGGCTAGAAATGAAAAATGACGATTTGGAAGAGTAGAATTTGGTAGGTAAAGATACGAAGGCCCACAACGACACTGTGCGACACCTCTTCCAAAGCCCGGAGAGAGAGAGCTGCGAAGGGCTATACCTTCGCGACACCTCTTCCAAAGCCTGGAGAGAGAGCGCTGCGAAGGGCTATACCTGCCTCGGCGCAGCGCTGTCTCTCCGGGCTTGGAAGAGGTGTCGCGCAGTGTCGTTGTGGGCCTTCGTATTAAAGACAAATGTGGGGAAAACGGTGACCAGCGTCAATGGCTTCGAAAACGAACGTTTAATCCTGCTGGCAAGATCACCCGTGTTTTCAGCAACACAAGATCATTGTCATATTGTTAGTCTGCAGATGTCAAGATATTTGTGGAAAATACATCGGACTGACCTGTGTGCCCATCTGCAGCGCGTACTGTAGGCGCTACAAACATCAGGTCTCCCATCAGCTGGCTGTACTGGTACTGTATGGCCATGATGTCGTCTGGGTTGGCATGGTCACGGTACTTCTCTGCTATGGCCGCGAGAATGGCTTGTCCCGACCCCTACACGTAGGTAGTGTGTAGTAGTAAGAAAAAATATAACATGTGCATTATTTTTTGTGTGCAAGAAATCGCAACGTGTACACGTAATCGTATAAAACAGTGAACATAGAAAGCATGAAATGTTGTGCGGAAACATTGACGTTGTGCTGCCAATTGTGTCTGTGCACAATACAATCATACCTTATAGTCAACGTACTCCTGTAGTCCCAACCTGAGCAGAGCGGTGCACAGTTCATGTGTCATCCCCTTGCCGAAGTTCGGCAGGTGAGATGCTCTTGGCAGGAGGAACCCGTACTCATGATCGTTTACTCCCATCAAATAATCCACAGGGTTAACCTGGCGTTTTTTCAGCAGATATTCGGGCGTAGAAGTTAAGAAATATCCATCAACCACGGGCCTGAATGGTTTTAGATTAGAACCAAAAAAACTATTCTGAAGTAAGTCGTAACCGGCATATAGTTGCTCTACTGCTCTCTGCTTCAAACAGTTCACGAGAACCGAAGTATCTTCTCCGTCACACCCAAGTTCCTCTGCCTGTGCCCTCGCTGTCCGGAGTGGGTTGAGTTGGACCGGGTTTGTCCCGAAGACTCCGCTCTGTGAAATGGCTCTCCTGAACAGCCCTCTGCTGAGTGGAGAAACCACGTGGTAAGACACGCTGTAGCCACCGGCGGACTCCCCGAAGATGGTGATGCGATCCGGATCACCCCCGAAGTTCTGGATGTTTTCTTTTACCCAGTTCATAGCTAGGACCTGGACCAATACAGAAGAGTGTTTAATATATAGTCTGGATGATGGTGTTATGACACGACTATGTCTCAGAGCTATGATGAACAGTACTGATTTGTACACAGATCAGCCCACAGCAGGCACACATTCTTCTTATCTTTAAAAGTGCATTCCTAGTGGTGGCTTATCAAATATGTATACATGTATATGCAATTTTCGCACATGCGTCCGATATTTAGCCTGGGTACCATCCTCCGTAGGTTTTGCCGCTCCTAAGGTCGCTATTTCGTGGTGAATAGCGACCTTAGGAGCGGCAAAAACTACGGAGGATGGTACCCAGGCTATCCGATATTGACAAAATAGTGCAGAACCTGGTCCAGGAAGCCGAAGTTCCCGGGAGCGTTCTCGTCCCTCGTACTGAGGAAACCCAGCAGTCCGAGACGGTAGTTGAAGGACACCACAACAACGTCTTGGTGGGCAGCAAGAGGCGCGAAGGGTAACAGGTACCCCCCGCCCGTTTCAAGGCCCCCGCCGTGGATCCATACCAGTACCTGGGAAAGGAGAGGCACACAATTGCAAGTTATGCGTTAGCCTGTGGTCAGACAGTGATGTTGTATGGTGGGATTTTTATGAAATATTAGATTGATAACTCAGAACTTATTGACGTTAAACTGAGTTTGGCACAAGTAACTATCACAACAACATACTGGCAAACCGCCATCGGCGTTTGTGGTTGGAGTTTCGACATTCAGCGTGAGGCAGTCTTCGCTTGTCGTGGTCTGGGACAGCCGGAAGGGCACCGTGTGTTGCAGATCCCCGGGCTGTGGACAGAAAGGCCCCGGCTTTGTTGCGTCCATCACTCCCTCCCACGGGGTGACACGTTCGGGCGCGCGGAACCGCAGGTCTCCGACAGGGGGCGCTGCGTACGGGATGCCGAGGAAGGTGTAGACAGGTTTGTCCGGCAGGTCGTTTGTGTACTGCACCGTTCCTCGCACCTTGCCGCTGGCCGTGGATACAACAGGGGAGCCATGTGCATCTTCAGAAGTCACTAAACCTGTTGTTTGAAGAAGTCAAATATTCGGGACAATGGATTTACACTTTACTGTAAAAAAAACAAAAACAACAAAAAAAAACACAAAAAAACAACAACATGACCAAAGGCACTAATCAACTACATGTATTACACTTCAGTCCAGCATGAAATTGTTTCTTCCCAGGTCTTGGAGTCACTAATTTGAATGAAACTTCAGTGAGTACCTAAATCGGCTTATGAAGTGCCATGTGCGTCTACACACCATGTGCGCCGGATATCAGGTCTGTGTAGCCTAGGGCTCGGAATTTTGTAGATCATATAAAAAGCCGTCTTGCATGCACTTACCTACATGTAAGATGGACAGCCACACGAGAACAACGACAAAACGGGCCATCTTTTACAAGAAACTGACCCAACGCTCTACTTAGTTGAATCTCTGCACACCACACTAGCTCGAAGCTCAAAACAATGGCGTTTGCCCCAGGTTAAAGGTTAAGTAAACTATTAAGCAAACAATGCGGATGGACTTCGACACTTCATCGACGGGTCTAGATCTTATCATTCCGACAATAGAGGTGGTCCACAGGCGTACGGAATCCATCCAGGCCTTAGTTTGCAATGTTCGGAATTGAATGTGTGACAACGAAAACGTCCGTCAACTACCCTATACGAAAATACACTAGTTTTTCTTCCACACTACATGTCCACTTTTCTTACAGTACAGAAAAAACAGAAAGTATTCTTAGTGAAAGTTTATCAGTCACCATCTGTGCATTCATTGATAAAATTCGTCATTATATAGTTAATTAGCTAGTTTTTTTTTAGATATGAAGGGAAATAACCCACATCTGGGACGACTTAGATTGTGCATTTCTGAACGGATGGCGCGTTCAGCACCAAGGACAGACTTCACTGGCTGCGCGTCGACTGTTGAGCTTATGATAACACGTCCGTTATTTGTAAACGAACGGTCGTAGGTGCAACTTATTGTTTATATCCCTTTTATATTGTCAAATCTAGTGCTTCACAATGGATTTTGCTGCATACCTTTTATTCCATATTTCAATGAAAGGCCTGGTACGATGTTTATTCAATTACCTCCGGCGAGGATAAAATCCTTCCGCCGGAAGGTTCTGTTTTGGGTCCCGTTTGCGGGTTCGCAGCAATAACTCACGGTGCTTTTCATCTTTTAAGTCATGTAGCGATAGTGGTAACATTGGTGTTAATGTGATGTCTGAAATTGTCAGCAGTCGTTGTTCGTCTTTGGACGATAAGTAAGTTAGATAGCTATAGTGAGAATTCATTGTATATACCTACATGGACTACAGGTTCCTTCTAACTTCTACAAAATCATGACAGAAGTACTTCAAGTAGAAAGCTAAGGTTCCCAAACACGTGATCCGTGTTTTCTATACTCATGTATACATCTTTTGTCATCCACCTCGCCAGATCATCTCCGCCCTCAGAACCAGCCAGACTACTGCTGGAACCCACACCTACAAACTGGACCCGACCCAGGGGCAGGCCCAGACAGAAGTGGCTGGATGTCCTGTCAGCAGACCTGAGCGCAGCAGGCCACAACCTAACTACAGCATGGGCAGCGGCGCAGAATAGAAGTGCTTGGAGGACTGTTTGCCGGGGCGCTACGCTCCCAGGAGCTTGCGGATATGAGTGAGTGAGTGAGTGATCTTTTGTCATGATGAAGAAAAAATACGCCAACAAGAGTATTTCAATTATTATCTTTCTTTGCATGTTTGCTCAAACAACTTGTCATACTGCTTTTACAACTTTTACTCCCCTGGCACCTATACATTGATAACAGCTACAATTCGCAAGCTTTCTGCTTTCCACAACTGATAGTTACAATTACATTATATTACATAACAGAACAAAAGTTCATGTATGCACGCACCACCACTGGCAGAAACTATTACCACATGTAACCTGCACATCTTGTGCAGTAAAATATAAAGCACAATAGCCCACAGGCTGTCACTACTTAGCACCAATCAAAATGTTGTACACATTATCAAAAGTAAAAAATAAGAATGTAAAATTGTACAAAAAAACAGTATTAAGACTGTTTAAAAATATATTGTGTACTCAAATATTGTCAAAAAATTGTAGACATTCCCATTCGAAGTGATTTCTGACTCCCTTGGAAGCATTTCAGATGGTTCTCCTAACCAGTACTGGAACACAGTTACCACTGTAATACCAGTGCCTTTTACATCCCTCTCCCAAGACCAACACCTGTTATATACTGCTACATGTAACCATTACACAATATAAAAATGTAAAATTACCTAGTGAGATAACGAGATAAAGGTTATCAGTCTGAGGTAAATTTAAAGCTGTGGTAGTTATGGTTCTTTTCACTGGCTAATAGAACATTTATAAGGCAGTCACACAGTGACCAAAATGACATGTCCCCTTTATGACATAATATCTTCCTCAGACAGAAAGGAACTGGCAACGGGGAAATGTTGTACATGGACTGCTCACAGAGTGCAAAATGTGTGTTCTAGCATTCTTATGCAGTGCATTTGTACATATGGAGATACTTCCTTACATTTATTTTGAAATGTACTATAACACTAGACGGATTGAAATCAGAATGTATTAAACTATAATTTCTTAGTGTAAGTGCAGATTCAAAAATCATTGTTGCCAATATTTCATTAGCTGCTTTTTGAGATTCTGTGAAAAAGATCATGAAACTTCGGCATTGCACAAGGATTGAACCATCATGAATTTGAAGCAACACTTAACATCATCAGCCAAGGAGAAAGATCATGATATAAAATTCAACATAACAAAGCACCATTGAAAAATCACCCATCATAACACGATTTCATTTGATCTGTATCTGTATCTGTATAGCCGGTATAACCGCCCTTTGGCGTAACACACCAGCTTCGCAGGCACGCGGCGCGGTGGCAGCTGGCTACATTACACCGAACGAGCTGTTACACCTAACCTTTGAACGTCTAACTCTAGACATTGTTTAAAGCTATCTAGTGATGATGCCCCTACTGTACTTGGTGGCAGCGAGTTCCACTCTACGATTGTTCTAGGAAAAAAAGAGTATTTGAACACCTCAATCCTTGCTTGATGGCTCTGGTACTTGAAGGCATGACTATTTCTTGTTCTTTTCTGAACTGGTATTAGGTATTTGGTAGTTGGTACATCCACCATTTGATGTTAACTCTTACACTAAAAGTCAAATTGATCTCCATGCATTTTGACGCCTGTCAATCACACTTAATGAGCATCACAATCTCTTTCAAATAAGGCACTACATATAGTAGAATAGTTGATAATTTCAACATGTTACATATCATATTCATATCATATTGACATTAAAAAAATAATGCACATCAAAAAGTTGGTCATGCAGCAGTACGTTAAATTGCAGTGATCTGGAAGACCAATTATAAGTAATAGTACCTGGATAATTCCCAGGAAGACAAACTGACAGTACATGTATGTAGCATTTTCTATGTTGTTTGTGTCCTATGAAATTGCAGGATTGTCTCCATCTGATACAAATTTTTTGTTACATTCGATCTGTTCCCTTAGGCCTGTCTATTAAACACAAAAAAGGAAATAAGAATCATATAATACACATGCAGAGACTACTTTAGTTTACATATCGATTCATAACTACATGAGGCACACAGTAGTAGTCCCAGTCCCATATCTCCTTGTACGCATGGGCGACACCCTCCTCCACCTGTCCACACGGGGCTCGTACATCTCAACGTCGTTAACGTTCCGCAAACCGTTGAACCCCCCGATGGCGTAGATGCAGCCGTTGAGTATGGTGGCCCCATGACTACTCCGCTTGGTCAAGACCGGACTGACGTACATCCAGCGGTTGATTCGCGGATCGTACCGCTCTACCGTGCTGTGCCACAGCCCATTGTAGCCACTAATGGCATATATACAGCCATCAAGGGCTGCGACGGAGACATAGGAGCGGCACTCATTCATTGGACAGATGCTGGTCCACACGTTGAGGTTAGGATCATACCGCTCTGCTGTGTTGAGGTACTGGTTCAGTCTCCCTGATGTTTCACTCCCTACACAAACAGAAATACTATTAGCGCCGACACAAGCAGTATTGATGTATCATCATTAGAAAGTAATGATGCAAAGTAAGGAAGGTATAAAGCATAGCATATATGCCAGCTAGTAGTGGAGCTTATACTGTATGATTTCTTGCTCAGAAAAGAATAGACAGACAAGTTAAGGATATACTGTTTGAATAGAATAGCTATAATTTATGTATAAATGTAAAAATGTACATTGTTAGTTCAACTATTTAAAACTTGACAACAGCTAGCAATAATAGAAGGGTAATCTATTAAAGCCTCTGGATTATAGTCATATTTACTGCTAAATCAACTAATTTGTGCCATATAATTATGATAGTATATCTTATATCTACTGCTTTGTATGTAGCAATGCAAAATGTAGCAAGTTTCCAGCCAAACTCTGGAGTCCCAATGTTGTGCATTACCTGAGCCTCCTACAGCATACAGCATGCCCCCTAACTCAGCCACACCAAGAAAACATCTGCGACTCCTCATGGAGGACACAGCACTCCAAGCCTGGTTCCGGGGACAGAACATCTCTACTGTGTTGAGGTAGCTGAAACAAATGAGAAAATGTCAAAAGAAGGTTTCATAATTCAGTGGAAAAGTTGTCAATACAGCAAGGCCCTCTTTGACAGCTGTGATATGGTACATGAGTGAAATAATACTTGAGGACAAGACTTAGAATTCAACAAAATGGCTCCACCCTTGAGGAGTTACCAAAATATTTTAGATTCATTTATTCCATAGTAAAATAGGTTCATATATGCAGGTTTGACCTAAGATTACCTGGTTTGGTCCCTGCCACCCACTGCAAACAGCCTGCCACCCAGGAAGGCGGCACCCATGCCATGCCGCGGTGTCGTCATGTCCGGGAAACTGTCCCACTCGTTCTGGAGGTAGTCGTACACTTCCACTGTCCGCAGAGGCTGCGAACAGTTACTGCCACCTGGAGGAGTTAAGGTACACCAATGGTCTATGTTAAAACATCAAAAGTCTCACTTATGGTAACAAGATTAAAGATGACATTACAGCATGCCAGGGAACATTGCAACCCCCTTAGCAACCAACCACTCTATTCAGAGTAAAAAAAATGGTTGCCCCCCCCCCCCCCACTTCACCAACCTCAGTATACTTTTTTATATATGTTTACCCTTATATATGCCCTTTACTGTTAGTACAAATTTGTGTATAAGTAAACATTCTGTGTACAATGACATCCAAAGAGACCAATTCAAAGGTTTTCATTGGATGTCATTGTACACAGAATGTTTACTTACAAATTTGTAAACATTCTGTGTACAAAGACACCCAAAAAGACAAATTTAAAACCACTCATTCTAAGACATTGCCACCTTTGCACCCACCGATGATGTAGATGTACTTGTCCTCTGCCACTAGCCCCATGCCCGTGCGAGGAGTACTGAGCCCTTTACACTGCTGGCCCTCACACCTGGCCTGTGGCAGGCTGTAGGTCCAGTTGTCCTGTCTGGGGTCGTAGAACTCTAAACTGCTCAACGTTACACCATCCGACTCACCCCCAGCAGCTACTACTACCTGTGTGGATCGTAAGATCAATTAAAAAATCGTTATAGTCAGAAGAAATTAGGTGTAAAATTGAATAATTGTTAGAACATATCACATCATGATTGAAATATTTTGTTTAGAACAAATTATATATGATGCCAAAAAATATGAAGTCTTGAACAAGCTTACACAAGGAGTATTGTTAATAGAAATCAGAATATTTCAACAAGCACAATTTCAAATCAGTGGTTCAAAAACAGGATATATAGAAGAAGTAGGGATTATGATTGACATTTTGCTACTCCTGCACACATAGAAAGAACTCCTTGGATGACACTACCTCTGTGACACTCCATCTCCTCTTGGGGAAGTTGTCATCAGCATGGCTGGAAAATTTCACCTGCAGTTTTGTCTCCAATTGCTCGGCGACTACTTTGTAACACTCTATACTATTGGTCACCACTGGGTTCTCCTTGACTTGTTCGATCAGGAAATTTGTGGACAACAGAGGGAAGCGAATGCTACAAAACAGTGACTTGGCCGCGTATAACCTGTTTTCCATATCGTAGCTTAACCATGACGTAACAGCTTGGAAGACTGTTTCTTCATCTCCAACTCCAAGGAAATCACTTGTTACAAGACTGTGTAAATCCTGGTAGTCCATGAGAAGAAACTCCTCTTCTTGGATGACTTCTGAGAAATGTTGATGGAGGTACTTGTTGGCCTCGTTCCTGAGTTGGTTACAGCTGTGGAGGTCGGCGAACTGTCGGATCCCCAGGCAGTTACAGGGCGCCAACTGCTTCTCCAGGAACTGGCAACAGGCGGCGCAAACCCCCGTCATCTGGAGAAGAGTCGCGCAGGAGAGCAAGGCCTGGACGTTGTTTTCATCAACCTGTTACAAGACATCAAGATCGTTAATTTCAAACTTCTTCATGTTTGTCAAAAGTAGTTTGAAAGTGCAGACGAGATTAAGTATAGTGCCTTCACCAAGGCATGATAATGTCCTATATGTAAGGCTGATGTAGGTTAACATTGTAGCTTATCAGTCCAGAAGAGCCACTAGTGGTACATAAATGTACAGTGTTGATATGCAGTAATATTTTCATTAAACAATAATGACTCCAGTTGTCTGTTGTTACTCACAGTCATGGTTGCTGTGTAGATGAAGGTGATGAGTTGGTCCAGGGCAGCACCATCCACCTCCCTCATGGTCACATGATGCTGCGTGCTCTCACTCAACTGGCTGGTGAACATGGCTCTAATAACAGAATACAAAAGTTATGAGGTACTACTGTGTCCTAATATTTGTTTCAATTTTCTCACTGAAATGTTACAGATCTACCGGTAATACCAAATACAAGCTTTCTATAATTATCTAAAAATGTTAATCTTTCCATGAGATAATATTTAAGTTACATCAGCCTAACTTCCTGGCAAGATAATCCCGTATGGTGTAGCTGTGTCTATATGTATCGCTACAGTCATCCTGTATGTTGACTTACGTACATCAGCATCGCTGCCTGTAAGTCTGTGTAATGTGTTGTTTGCATTTGAAATAAATAAATAAGATCATAATCCTTTCCATGTCCAATAAAAAAAATATAAAAAAATCATGAATTATTTGATTTCTGAACTGACTTAAAATAAATTGAAAGTGTGAAGAAGTATAATTTCTAACTGTAAATGCATCAGCCTCAGGCTATTCCAAACCTGTTTTTCATCCTGATCACGACATAAATTAGCTTACACATAGACTGGCTCATTGTTCATTCACCCAGAGTACCCAAAAAATGCCAGGGGACAACATTTTAACAGCTGACTGCATCTTAGCATTGTTAGCTCACCACAATGGTCTAAATGTTACAACATGACAGGGTAGTATTCAATGCCGAATGAAAAAAAAAACTCACTTGAAGTAAGGGCTGCTTGCCGCCAGTACAGCCCTGTGAGCAGGAATCTCAGAGGAGCCCACTTGGATGATGACATCACAAAGTTCCCTGGACTTCCTGAACTCTTGCAGGGTTTGGAGCACTGTGCAGGGCTGGCAGCCATCTTGGTACAGCAGGGATGGGGTCATCTCGCTGTCAGGGAATTATAATAGCTCAGACAAAAAACTTCTTCATAAATCTTTATTGGACTTAATATTACAAGAATGTCAAACAAGTTAACCAACGTTACAACTTATTGTTAAAGTAGCAGACAACCAGAGTCTCCAGGCTCTGATGTAAAAAGGACAAGTTACATAAATCTCTGAATTACATGCCTCAGGGAAACATAAATCACATCATCTCCCAAGCATGTCATGTCATACAAGTACATGTAGAACATCAATCAAGCCAACAGTGATTGGCCTTATCACCTATACATCTTGCCAATTAGATGACCCCATGACAGGTAAGCTAAACTGGTTTGCAATGATCACAAACAACATGTGGACACAGAATTTACTGACTTTGTCTTTCTATGTATGAAAGATCATAGTTCATGAATCATGATCAGTTGAGAGAAGTGCAAGCTGGTGTGTTACACCGAAGGACGGTTATACCGGCTATACAGATACAGATACAGATACAGAAGATACACCTGTCTGTAAAGTCAATGCTCTGCCAACAGTTACTCTAGCCATCCGATCACTCAACTGAGTGGGGGCCCGCATGCCCTTTTCCGTAGAGCGTAATCGGCCGTTTCAATTCTATGTAGAGCGTAGACAGACCGCTCTAATTCAACGTAGAGCGTAATCGGTGCATTTTGCGTAGAGCGTAATTCGCCGTTTTATTTTACATAATGCATTGTAGCTACCCGGAATTCATCGTAAAGCGTAATGGGGGAGGCTTCTTGAATTCAGCATAATACGTAGCCGGCTCTCAAAATTTAGCGTAGAGCGTTGTCGGGACCCCCCCCATGCAGGCCCTCCTGAGTACCACACAAGAACAACATGCAACACTTAAATGTCTTGTTTTCAATCAGTTGAAAATATCTAAACCATCAATATTACCCTGTCAACAAAACTATAAATAAGTTAACCCAAATACCACATGCCCTTGCAGAGAAAGAATGTTCGGGAGTAAATAAACATGCTGGAGGGGCATAGGGACCTCGTCCATCAATGACCAAATGCACAGTTTGTAACAACATTGCAGGGATAGATTTTGATGTTTTGTGCTCAGGGTAAACTGTCCATGGTTCATCTTCTCTGCCCTGAAAGACTTAAGAATCAAATATAACTGAGGATTCTCTGAAGGTTGAAACTGAGAAGGAATAGTTTACCTACCAATACCCGGTATGAGCAAATAATTTGTTACTGAATGTGGAAGAACAGGTTATGCGTAAAAAATCACATCCAATCAGCTCGGCAAAGTGTGTAAACCCCCGGTCAATTATGCCTCACAGTACATTTCTGCATTCCCACATACAACTATACTACTCTTCCAACCAATCTGGGGTTATTAAACCTCAACTCACCTCTGTGACTTTGATGACATAGTGTGCAGGTATACCTATCCTTGGGGTTTCAATATGAAATACAGCTTAAAGTCAGCACAGTGACAAATGGTCATGAATCCCTGACCAGAAACTGTATCAGCTGTTACTGAAGGAACCAGGCTTCCTGCTGAGATTTATCTGCTGTCAGCCTGCCTGGAAGAGCAGGTCTGTCAATCACTGGATATCTGGGTCAGTCCTGATCACTCACTAATAATTAGGGCTATACCATTGGTAGCCATATGATGGGGATGTAAAAGCTTTCTCTGCCAATTTTGATGACAAATAAAAAAGATGTGATGCCATTTTGTGTGAAATGAAGAAATATATGTATACTCGCACCTCACCTTCTCAACAAAGGTCTAATATTGTATGATGTGACTTACACACCTACTGTAGAAAAAGTTAAAACATATAGTTCCTGACCAGCAATACAGATCTGAAGTAAATCACAAGCCTAATTGACAACTAATGCGGTTGCCATGAAATATTCATCCCTCTAATAGATACTTTGTGACCTTCAAATCATAAAGCACTTAGTCCATCTCTTCCATCATCATCATCACTGTACCATATTTCATGCTTTTCACTAATTGAAAACTTTCCTTTTAACTGTTTATATCTAAGATGAAAGGTTTTATAAAAGGGACCCTTTATCTAAGATAAGACCTGTTTGATTTCCTGTTTGATGTTTCTTAATTGACACAGGTGCCCTGAGCTGATAAAGCCATGATCTATGAGGACCAGGGTACCACTGAGGTTAAGTCTCAAGTCAGGTATTTCCCAAGGTAATCCAATCTGGGTGCAAGTCTTGTTCTCCTGAATGATTGACACATCATTGTCCTGCTAAGAACTTCCTCAATTACATGTATATCCCTTGCTTCACAACTTTTGTCAGAAGCATTGTGTAAGAGGAGAAAAAAAAAGGCAAAGTATTAGATGTAACGATTGTTCAGTAAATCCGGTAATATTTTAAACAAAGAGAAAACTAGAAGTAATCTCTTACCTTTTTGTCTCCAGTGTCTGTTGCCAGTGACAAGGGGGTGTGCCTGCCTGTAGCTGTGGCCTTTGTCAACACAATACCACCTGGGGAAACACAGGTTAAAAATGCAAACATCTATTCACTGTGACCTGCAGGCTCATGTACTTTGATCAACCACATTGTCAATTGTGGTCTTCTGTCAGAATTGTTATCAGGCAAATATACTGAGTCTCCTAAACATGTTAAAATGACTCCAAAGTACAAATAAATTTTGGACCCTTTGAGTTTATACACTTATGATTACTCTAGTATGACATCTTCTTAGCTGTCCTTGCCTGGCCATTTTACTGACAATATTTGTCTGTGGACAAATGCCAGGAGTGCCAGACTATACAAAAGGCACATTCTCACAACATACGTACATCCCTAGCTACATTTCATGTTTGAACAACCTGATTGTCCATATCATCATTATCTTATCACATTGCAGTGTCAACACATTGTACCAGACTGTCTATGCATGTTCAGAGTTAGGTTTTTTTTAATAGCAACACCATTACCGCATCCTGGTAGTAAGACATTAGCCTACCCTTAAGCTGTTCAGAATTAGTCTCAAGGCTTTCCTTTAGCTGACAATGACGGTTTGTTTATTTCAACACAGTTTTGTAACAAATTAAGCTGCCTAATTTCATAGTAACTTGTCAGGTCTTGTATTATTAAACCATTTCCCCATTCTTTGAAGTAGTTTCAATTTCTGACAACAGCTGCTTCTGAAACTAAGTTGGGAGACTGGATCCTATCACAACACAACAGCTGCCTTTACACTTGACCCCAGGCATGTGCTCCAGTCTGGGATATTTCAGGTCAGGTCAGGCCATGTGGAGATTTCATCATTGATGTCTTTTAAGGCCATCACCTGGCACTGAGGTCATGAAGAGTTGAATATCTGTGCAGTATAAATCAGGCCTAATACACACGTACATAGCCTGCACCTTAATGAATGCAGGCCTGCACATTAACCCTTTGAACCAACCTGCTCCAGTTACACAGCTCACAACTCAAAAGTCAAACACTCCCTCCAAGTAACCGGCCCTGACCAGTTTTAACCAGCTAGGTGCGGATCTCTTGCTTTATTTGTTTCATGTCTGAGACATGCTGTGTTAATGTTACTGTGTTTGTCCTCCTAGATCAACTCACTGGGAGAGGAGAGATCATTTTTACAGTTCTGAAATTTGTATTTAAAGTGTTACAAAAAGGAAAAACCCAGTAGTTAACTGCCCATGAGATTGTATACAACCCCCAACTCTAGCATTGACCAAGGAAAGGAAGCTCTAACCAGGTGCAAACTGAACTTGACCTTTGCTCACAGATGGCAGGCTTCTACTCAAACGTGATATTAGTCATACCAGAGGTCACAGCACATGAATATGGGATACCAGAGCTATATGTAACAGTCTGGGTTATTTTGGACAATTGTGGCGGTATGGCTTGAATGCTTAACATATGTTGCCTAATCTTGAAGTTTGAACTTACTGTTTTCTGATGTCTAATGCCTTATATGTATGGCTATAACCCCCTACATCTGCTTTAAAATTAAGTTGCTAGACATTATGATTGGACCTAATAATGCATCACAACAGTCTGTTTGTCCTGACCTTGTGTCATCAAATATTAATATTGTTGTGACTTTTCATTGTTCCCTGCAGCATAGTCGCGAAATTAGTTCGGCCAGTGCTATGCCATTTGGCACCAAATTTGTATTGGTTACCGGTTTAGGCAACAGGGAGAATTAGAAGGTTAATATGCTTTGAAATGTAACAAAAGCTCAAATGAAAAGCTCCCTTACCTTCACAAAGTGAACAGCAGCTGACAAAACATCCTTCAGCCGTCACGCCCAGCTTCAGTTTGCTGAGGCCAACGTCTTCTGTCCTGAGAGTTAGCTTTTGGCTGGTCAGCGAATCTGGAGAGGGGCGTAACGTTACCTGAAGACGTCTGTTAACACTCCTGACGTCTTGACAACATCACAGACCAATGAGCAAAAGAAGGCAGAAGGGTAACGTTATATGTATAGTTTGGGTAACAGGCAGGGCCCTAAATAAGGACTCAATACCCACCCTACTATTTTGAGGTGCTGCTGGATGATGAAATCACTGGGCAAGCATAGAGTATCATTCTTAAAACCCAAGGCCATGCAGACACTGGGGGATTAAAGACTTAATAGTCTTAAATAATAAGATTAAGATTCCCTTTTCCTCTCTACTCGGACAAAATCATTACGACCTTTCCTCCAATAGATAATGTAACAACGTTATACAATTATGCTTACCTTCAGCTGAAAGTTGATATGTTTTCAAGGTCTAGTGAGTCCCACATACTAGCACAACCGCCGAAGGACAAACCGGTCCCAAACAACATTTGCCGACACCCAACGTTCGACCGCCAGGTCATATTATAAACTGAACCGGCCGGCGCTGGTCTGTGATGCAATATTTCCCGCCATGGGTATGTTAGACTCGTCCACATTCTGAAGGGTACAGGAATAACATTATTTCGTAATTTTCCGAAATCTGTAAATCTCTAGATGAACAAAAACGTAACATTGAATAATAGAATATATATCTAAATGTTGTATTTTCAGTAATTTGTTTCAAATCAACTTATTTCAAGGGTAAGATGGAGTAATTTGACCCCTGGTACTAAAGTGCCAGTGGTACAGTCCAGTTTTAAAATGGCGGCTTCTGGAAACAAACACGGAAGTGAAGAGAAGGTGTTGTGAACATTTTGGTTGTTTCCTAGGAATCTTAAGAATATAACGTTATATATTTCCATGGTTATCTTTTGGTTTAACGTTTATTAAAGACCAAAACTAATTGCATGAAGATATCAGAGACTTGTGAGATCATAAAAATAGGTGCTTTTATAATGACTACAATGTAAGATAGAATTTTTTATGACTACATTGATGATGTAACATTAAGATAGATTTTTTTTAATTTCCAAGTATTTCCAAAATATTCCTCTACCACCCTTCTATACTACCTTAATACAATCAATGATGGCGCAGAACAAATTGTCTGAGCTATCTAATTGAATTCGTGGCCACAAATTATAGCTGGTTAAAATTTCCTTCTTCTAGAGAACCCTTGATGAACGCCATCATGAAGCTGGAGAAGGTTCTGATCATAGGAGCAGGTTTTGTTGGTTCTTCCCTGGCGGCTTCCCTGCAGAGTGAGGGGGTGCAGGTGTACTGTACACGGCGGCAGAGGGGAGAGGAGGGGACCGTCCAGTTTGTGTTGGAGGATGAAGAAACCTGGAGGAATCTGCCAAAGGAGGTAGATGGAGTTGTCTGGACTTTACCAGCAAGGTAAGAACCTCGTCACTTTCAGACGGTTGTCAGGTCTGAGAGATTTTTCAGGAGGAGAAATAATAATGTAAAACATAAGCTCAGATCATCAGATTATGATAGTTGCCCTGAATATTATCAGCATGATGATGATGATCATGATGGTACAAAATGCTTTTGAAGTGTTTTGATGAGAAATTTTACAGTATCAATTGTTTTGTTATGGTGATCAGTAACTTAAACCATTCTAATCATATCATACTGATACAGATTAAGACGTATAAAATTTAAAGATTCTTTTTTTTGGTGCTGATATTTCTATTCAATATTGATGTTGATACCAAATTTCTATTTCTAGACCTTTGTCACAGGTGCAACAATTTCATGATGCTTATCTCCATTCCATACTGGACTCCAAGAAACCGGTGATTGTATATGGCCAGACTGGCCGTTACCATGCAGATGAAGTTCACCAGTGGGTAGACGAGGAGACAAAGAGGATACAGAAAGAAGGTAGCAGGGTGGAGGGGGAGGATTTCTTACAGGAGAAGGGGGCCACTGTTCTGGTGCTTGCAGGTATGCACATTGCAGTTTTTTCTTTTGCATTTCAAAACTTTGTTATTAAAGTAGTTGGCAACAAACTACTTTGGTTAAAAAACATTCAGCACACTACAGACCACATAATTGTACATAATCTCAAGACATATTTAGACACTATAGTTGGACAGCCCGTAACCAGTTGGCCCCTGTAGGTTACGGACTGGCCAGCTATAGTGTCTTGCCCCCGAAGAAATCTGCTTGGAGATTACATGTGCATGACACTGTATATTTTCAGGGATCTGGGGTGAAAGTAAGAATGGACAATCACGACAACCAAAGTCCTGGTTTGAAAAAGGCTACATCAAAAATGTCGACAAGTTCCTAAACCTAGCACACGTTGATGACATTGTCAAGGTGACAGAAGAAGTCATCAGAAGACATTCAGAGACAAGAGGCCAAGCTATCAACGTCTGTGATGGGAACCCCATGCTGTGGAGAGATATCATACAAGGGTGTGTATTCTGGTACTGTCAGTCCCACTGTCAGTCCCTTGCATCATGAATATGCAATCATGTATTTCATTGCCTTCATGAAAATGGAGGTATTGTTTTGGGTGTGTTTGTGTGCCTGTGTGTGTTTTTGGATATTTGTGGTCAGCATAACAAAGGATTATGATGATATTTGGTAGAAGATAAAGGTCAAGGTTGATTTGGGGCCTCCTAGCAGCTTTCATTGGTACTGCAGCAGAACTTCTAGTTTTCGTATCATTTGTCCTGGACATGTTATGGCCTTGTTTTGGTGGAATCTACGGGGCCTGCAACAATGGCATATAATATCCATAGAGATTATCATATCCTTCCTGGAGACAAAAAAATTGGTAGATCTACCTGTGAGTCATTGTGTAAAACATGTTTTTACAGATTTGGTTTGGAGCTCCCCCCGGAGACAGAAAACCAAACTGCAGCCTCCTCCCGGTCACAAGTTTCCAAGCGCATCCATAACAAGCTACTGAAAGGCATCATGGGAAAGGATTACAAGTTCCAGATGGTTATGGGTGCCAAGAAATGATGTTGTGATGAGAATCCAAGAATGTCATATTTTTCACACCAAACATAAACTTCAAGAGACATAAAAAAGTGATAAGAACTTGTACAGAAGCTTATCTTTTGCAGTGATTTTGTCATCAGACTTAGTGAAGTTCAATAAAATAAGTCACTCTGTTCACTGTATGGTCTTGACTTTTGTGGTACTGAGAAGTGAGGATGTTGATTCTAAAGGCAGTTCTATAATTTCATTTATAGTTGTCCCTACCTTTCTCAGCTTAAAGAAAATATCTCATCTTGAAAGTAACACAAAGGTAGAAAACATATCAAGTTCCTTAAGTTCTCCCTATGTTTCTGAGTTGCAGCATTACCAACGTTGTTAAAGTTGGTCAATTGCAGATCAACAGTAAGAGACTGGGCTAATTCCTTAATTATACAGAACTAGAAGTTAACAGCACTGACCCTCAAATAACCTCTGTAAGTAGGTCAACCATGTTACTTATTGTGTAACCTAATACTTGTGTAACCTCTGGGGCTTATCACCAGTTTTGGACTGGGCAACGGGCAGACCAGAAGGGCTCCAGAATTGCCATTTGGCTTTGAAAATTTGAGCTAGCAAAAGCCTCCAGTTGTATGCAAAGAGGCTGACGTGTATACATTCGTAAGTGACAGTCATGCTTTACTCAGCCTGAATTTTGTTACCATTTTGTGCAATGTTGTCAACCGAACTCCTGACCTACATTTCTTCATGGTGTGCCCAAGGTTGTATAACATTTCTTACATAACCCTGTAAAAATATAGTTCAACATTTCAAAAGTGCGCGGCTAGTAGTGTGACACAGCCTTGGGTGGTTCAATAGTCTATGCCCAGGAAGAACTTATGATTGAACCCTCCATTCTTTTTCCTGACAAACATTGATTTCAGCCATCATGAAGCTGGAGAAGGTTCTGATCATAGGAGCAGGTTTTGTTGGTTCTTCCCTGGCGGCTTCCCTGCAGAGTGAGGGGGTGCAGGTGTACTGTACACGGCGGCAGAAGGGAGAGGAGGGGGCCGTCCAGTTTGTGTTGGAGGACGAAGAAACCTGGAGGAATCTGCCAAAGGAGGTGGATGGAGTTGTCTGGACTTTACCAGCAAGGTCAGAGCCTTGTCTTACAGTGTAATCTTCACAGGCAGCTTAAAATGGCATGGAAAAATGTGGACTCTGAGGTTCTTGCAAGATAGTCAACATGATATCATTTGCTTCTAACTTGAAATCAGGAGTAAGTAAATGTGCAGGGTATTACTAGTAGGTTAACCTGTTCATACAATACAAGGAGAAACTTATCCAAAACTGTTTGGCCAGGACAGTTTTAGGCTTGCAAAAAAGTTGAAGGAAACCAATCTTTGTTGTTTCGGAACAATTTCAAACCTTGATAATAATGTCATACATTCTGTGCTTCTGAGATGTTAATTAAAGTGTCAATTCCTTTTCTCTTAGACCCTTGTCCCAGGTCCGACGATTCTATGATGCTTATCTCCAGTCCATTCTGGACTCAAGGAAACCGGTTATTGTGTACGGCACCACCGGCCGTTACCTTGTAGATGAAGAACACCAGTGGGTAGATGAGAAGGCGAAGTACAAGCAGACAGAAAGTTCCAGGGAGGAGGGGGAGGATTTCTTACAGGAGAAGGGGGCCACTGTTCTGGTGCTTGCTGGTAAGTACAACAGAGTTAAGCCTATTTGTGTCATCCAGAAACCTTTATATTGCTAAACACAAGATTATAGTTGTTATTGAATAACTAATAGATGAACCTATTTTTCAGGTATCTGGGGTAAGAGCAAGAATGAGGAGTCAAGAGGGCCCAAGGTGTGGATTGAAAAGGGATACATCAAAACTGTTGATAAGTACCTGAACCTAACCCATGTTGACGACATTGTAAAGGCAACAGAAGTGGTTATGAATCGTCCTGAGTTTAAAGGTCAAGCTATCAATGTCTGTGACGGAAACCCCATGCTGCAGAGAGATGTCATCCTGGGGTGAGTATTCTTTCTCCGTTTCTTAGGTAACATACAAATCATATTGATACTGAACTGCCTATTTTTTTCAAATTCTGTATGTAATTTAGAAGTTTTGCATGAGTGAAGTATAACACTGACCTTAGTTGTGCAAAGGCTAGCCTTTCAAAAGCTTTATTTTGAAAAACAGGACCCTACTCACAAACCAACAATGCCTGTGAAAAAACTAAGTAGACATCCTTTCTGTAGTTTTGTAACAATTTGTTATGATGGAAATTGTCATTTATAGGTTTGGTTATGAGCTTCCCCCAACGACTGAAGACCGAAATGGCACAGCCATTTCATCGCGACCTTCCAAGCGTGTCAGCAACAATCTGCTGCAGAGCATCATGGGAAAGGATTACAAGTTCCAGCTGGTGATGGACCAGGGTGACCTTGCTGCTGACAAACAAGGCTGAGAAGGGAAACATAGAATACCTGATGTCTTAAATCTGATGGAAAAAATTGATACTTTAACACTTCACTACTATAAGTCTCTACCAGACTCCAATGGGTTGCTGGAGTAGTAAAAATTGGCCAAATGGACCGAAAAATATGTCAGAGGAGTTAGCTATAGCCAGCCATTTGAGTAATTACACTTAAAATTTGCAACTCAAGGTCAAACAGACCATTTGCAACTCAAGGTCAAATAGACATCGGAGTTTGGTACAGACTAACACTTCACAAAAGTAATAGAAACTGAGGCTGATTTTTTTTAAACCAAGATCTGAAAGCTGCTACTAAATCTTGGCATGAAGTGCAATTCTAAAAATTTCACTCAAAGAGGGTGTTAGTTTTTGATGTAATGGGTTAAAGCTAGCCTCTACTGATAGTTATAGTTGAGTACTGCTTTGAGGTAGCCTGGATACCAGCCTTTGCTTTGGGAAGTGCCAGAGTGTACTAAAGCTAAAAATGCCTGACATCCAGGCTTAGCTTGAGGGTCAGCAGTTGATGGACCAATTGATGCTATTCATGTGACTTCATGAACAATTGCTGACTCATCAAAACAAGATGCAGTTAGTAACAGGTTTATTGCATCTGATATGCAACCATGTACAACAAAACGGTTCCTCACTTTTACAACTGTACATTCAAACTGGATCATCTTACAGAGATGCTGGACAAATATATATCTCTATCTTCTACAAATGATATCTCAGATCTCTGTCTCAAAAACTTCTGCAGATCTTTTTAGTTTGAATTCTTTGAACTTTAGTGATAAAGGTGTGGAGATACATGTATCAGATAATTTCATACCTATTCTCATTATGTTGTTTCCTGAAGTAACCAAAACAAGCTACATGTCCTCATGCTATAGCAAATCATCCAAAAAGGACTTGTTTTCAACATTTCTGATTAGTGTTTCAAAACAAATATGATTGTATACTCTTATATCTCTTGTGTAGGTATGTTACTTCTGAGATAGATATATAGCAACATATCTAATAAAAACTGATGAAGTACAACTCTGGATATGATGCTTTTGCACATACAAAAATAACATCTTGGTCCAACACACTAGTACAACACTTCCTGATTATTTTGTATCATACTTACATGTAACAACAAAAAAAACCATAATAAATTATATATGACTGTGTATCTGATATCCTTAAACTTGGAATGCTGTTCGGTTTTTTCAATTTCAATGAACTTTTGTGATACAACTTCCAAAAACGTGTTCAAACAGAATGTGCACTGTTGTCAACAAAGTTACATTCTTGCATATAAAAAATGAGATCACTGCTACCGTCCAGGAAAAAAAAAAAAACTTTGAGTTTCATTTCCAGTCTTAAAATTCTGGGATTGTTTCCAAATTTATCTTAGCATGTGCACTATATGCTCTCAATCAGCCAGACTGAGTTTGTATAAAAAAGAGAACTTAAAAATCCATCTTGGAGAAACAGAGGCCTCAACAACACAGATTTATACTATCTTATAGGTACAAGTATGTACAACACTATACATGTTTTGTAAAACTAAAAGCACCAAAAAAGTGGTAAATGACTAAAGTAGTGTAGCCAAACAGGGTTAATCACACCAATGGCACTTAATATTCAACTTAACTCCACCCACTTCTTCTTGGCAAGCTGTCAAAATTCTTAACCATAGGGACTTGAAATGACAGCTAAAAGCATAACACTGTTATCATATAGTGGACGGATTGGGAAAGGTTGCATGAATGGAAGTGTACATAAACAAAACAAACCGAATCCAACACTGTACAGCAGGCTTCGCCCCTGAGGCATTGCCAAAAATATAGAAGACTGCAGCAGAAGGAATCCCCACACCCCATACGTTGTATGAGATACTTGACTGAGAAAAAGGAGAACAAAAAGGAGCTATTGACAATCCTCATCTTGGCAAGTCAGGATTGCTGGAATGAAGTGCAGACTGCACCTCTCAACACAGCTTTTTTGGTGCTACCTACTGGTCACAGGTGCCACAACAGAACACACTGGATAAATGGCCTTAAGTCATGAGTTCCAGCAACACATCTTTAGGGCTAGTTGAAACAGCTATCATATGGTAGGGGTGGTCAGAAAACTTTGAAATGTCATTCACAGCCCCTTTTCATTTCTGCACACATCCTTCTATTGGAGTTGGAAAAGAGCTCCTTTGCAACTTGAACAGCCCTTGCTCAACTGTTTCAACTATAGTAACCGTGGACCCAGGTATACCTCCAGAAGCAGCCTGAATGGTTAAAGGTGAGAAATTGATAACTTTCAATGATTGTCTTCATACTGATGAGGCCACCCATCAAGAGCCTTGCTAGGTTTTCCTACTGCTCAAATCATAAAGCAACAGTCTTGTTTCACTGAGTCATTTAATTTATGTCCTTCCAAGGGTTTAAGAGGTAAGTCAGACTAATGCTTTTTGCCAGAGGGCAAAGTTGTGCCAGAGGGCAAAGTTGTGTCAGAGGGCAACTAAATCTTGTATTTGCTAGGGTCAGAAGCCACTGTTTATTGAATGTCAAGGGGACACATGTCAATGACTTCATCAATTTCTCCCCATGTGGCACCTGCAGTGCAAGGACAACTTCCTTAGGAGTGGAGGTTGAAGGGCAAGTTTCTATGGCTTGTGTCAAAGGTCAGAGGGCAGATGGTGTGAGTCGAAGCTGAGGGCCTTCTTGGCGGGCGGCGGTCCAGTGTCGGGCCGCCTGTTGTTGAGCAGGTCCCGCATGACTCGCTGCTTACTGCTGCTCATGTGACCCAGCTGGATCTGGAAACTGTTCATGCGGCCTGCAGTAACGGAACCATACTTAGATGGTGAGGTTCTATATAGACTGAAGACCAGGGTATTTAGGAAATCTTGTATTTCTACAGGTACTGCACTAATATGAAGACAAAATTTTACAAAATACGTGCCTTATGATTTACTGGTTATACTTTATACTTTCACTACTAAAACATACAGAATTGAATATTGTTAAGCATATTCTTTACAATTACACCTAACCCCAGTGAGACTGTGAACAGCAGGTGATAAACTGGATAGTGAGTGTGTATGTGAGTGATCTATAAATAGGCTACATGAGATGCTACAAGTCCTGTAGAAGTACAAACCTTCCTGTGCCACAGTGTAGAATCTCTGCAGTCTCTGGAGGAACTCTGAGAACAGGACACTCAGTGCTGACTGGTCCTGAAGATAGTAAGACAAACACAGCTCAATATTGTTGACTGTTCACTTGTTATATAGGAACGGAAATTGGCAAATCTACATGTTCTTCCTGCCATGACACACTCCTGTGAACTCCATGTACTTATATGTGTCCCTGAATCCACCAAAAATGATTTCAATTTCTTGGCTATGTGGTTGAAAGCATGCATATCCTACAAAGGTGGGGTAAAAGTTCACAAGTCACAACCCTGACCTCCTCGTCCTCGTCCCAGCTGTCCCAGTCGGAGGAGGGGTTGGAGTCGTAGCTGACAGGAGAGGGGGACGGGCCGCCCATCATTCCTGATAGCCCATCCCTGCTGCTCCCACTGGCATTCAGGAACCCACCTCCTGAGGAACATACATGGTCTCAGCATTCTCCTTCAACCATTAACTACTTGTGTCATTAAAAAAGACACTGTACAATACAATACATGTATATGTAGCAAAAGACAGATCCTTGGGAAAAAACATAGATTTTACAGTAGCCTTTAAGTTAGTTTTTCGATATGCTTGTCCTCTGGTCTTCTAATACTTTAATCATCAATCTTTGGTTATATCTGACCCTGTCTTTCAACTGGGCATGCTTTTAATGATAATCATTAATGCCAAGATCCAACGAATGTGTTAGTCCAACATGTGCCTTTGTAGACCTTACTTTGGGTTGAATCGGAGTCATCGTCATCATCAGACAGTGGAGGCCCTGGATCCACAGGGCTGGGGGGGATGTCGTTAGACAGAATGGCAAGACTGGGGTCTGTGATCTGGGGCGAGTCCATTGTCAGCTGGAGCACCTGGAGACAACACAAAGGCACACTGCAAATGTGAGGGGAGTTTAAAACACTGCAGTATATGAACTCTGAGGAAGCCAAGTTTGGCGGCCATGAGAATTTAGCATCATCAACAAATGCAGTAAGCATTGAATTCCGTAGTCAATACATTTAGACTAGTGGTGGTTGGCTATGCCAGGTGGCACCAGTGGATACACATACCTGGCTGAGTCTGGTACTGATAGCGTTGAAGAGTGTGTGCAGGTGACGACCATCTAACATCAGTGTGCTGACCAGATAGAAGGTCTCCAGGATTGGCCTCAGCAGAGACAGCTCCACCATTTCCTGTAGGGACAATTTGTATATAATCAACTTCAACTTGTATATTAATCATTATCATCATGATGATCATCTGATCGAGCTAGTGGCTGAATTTAAATTTGAATAATGATAATAAAATGATACACTTAATTACCCAACAATTGTACGAGGTACAATGCATGGCATCTACTGCTATGTAATAAACATAGTAAGAGACTAATCTACATGTACCTTACAGTCTATACAGTATGGGAATATATAAACATATAAAATCGAAAAGCATGGTTGTTATGATCTTACTGAAAGGACTTTCTTCACGCAATGCATTCCTTGCAAGATTGTTCATGTGAAAACAAAAAATTTCTTTACTCTGGAGCACTTCCATTTTGTTACGGGCTAGTATTGGATACTACTACTACTACTACTATGGGCTTATGATGATAACAGAAAGATGTCATGATTATCGTACCTTATTAGCGATGATGTCAGCCAGTTCTGTTGCTGCCTGAGCACAGTACTCGCTGTACTCCACCCCCAACATTTCACCCGGGCACTGATGTACATGGTCTCCCATCAGGCAGAGGATACTCGTCATCCTGGAATAAGGTAATAAAATTTATTGCAAGCTTAGAAATGGACCGTAAAAAGGAATCGTTAAGCAGTCTTCCTCAACTGAAGTGAAGCATGATGCTTTTTCAGGTAGCTTTTAGCAGTGTAGTGTGGCTTTGCTACGTAGAGGAACAAATAAAAATGCTCATGCTGTCATTGTAATGCAAACTGCAGTCCTACCCTTCTAACATAGACGTGCAGACATCATTATCTTCGCTGTAGAAGTTGGCGTAGCAGGCCAGGATGGGCAGTAACCCAGCTGTGTGGCGCAGATCACTTCTCCGTAGGAATGGAGACAACAGACCATGGGTTTCACTCAGGACATACTTCTCTACCTGGGAAGAAACACATAAAAGTCATAAACCAATGTATCAGTGTAAATGTACATGCATACTACCTAAAACTACTTTGACAGCTTCAAGATGCCATTAAAGCATAGCAATATCTTAACAAGAAAAATGTTGACAGAAGGTAAGACAATACTTTATTTGTGGCTGGTTTTCAGTTATAGCTATTTGCCATTTTTACTAGACTGGTCAGCACATGATATGAAGAATGATATTAATATACACATGTGTAGCCTTTCATGTAAGTGACCAGGTGTGCAGGGAACCCAGAGCAGAGGAAAAAAAGATTCTTACCTGTCTGGGGTTGGACTGGCCACAACTTGAGTCCAGACGACCTCCACAACTACAAGCAAAACACAAGGTATGAGGCAAACTCTAACTTTGAGAATTTTCCTCCATCACATCTTGTGTACATCCAAAATGTGATATATCTTTTCTGTACATGTTGCTAATACAAAACTTGATTAGTTATGATTTAAACCTTACACAGGGAAGCCTTAAAAAAAGGAGACCTTTTGGTCTCCAACATTGCCCCACCTATACACCCAACCACAAGTGTTCCCTAAAGGTACTAGTACATTATTTGTAACTCTTTCAGCTATAACCAGCTCAGAAGACTTACAACAGGAATCCTTCTTTTGCTGTCTTGAAAGGTCTGATGTTCCCTGTTCTTGCATTGTCTTGTGCTGGAAATAAATGATAAAGGATTGTTACTTGACATGAGGAACATTTCGCACAGATAAAAGAAGATCCCATCACACAAGTCCCTAACACAGATGATTGCGAGAAAGGCATTATTATCTTGTGGCAGTTGCCAGTTTCCAGAAATCCTTTTCTGTATAACTCTTGTAAGTGCTTGGGTAGATACAAACTAGGCTTTACAAATGGCTGTTGACTCTGGATACTCCCTAAAACTGTTTCTATTGTCATGTTGATCTTCTAGTTGAATATTACAGTAAAACTCTGAGAACTCAGGAACCAACAAAAATTCTATTTTCATGTATTGCATGTGAATGAGCAAAGAACTTACCAATAGGGTGGCTGGTATGGGCGTACGTGAACAGGTGTCTCATGCTGTTGACCACAACGTCTTCATGTCCAAAGTTCTAAAAGAACAGGACACACAAACAATAAAAATCACATTTTGATTTTAAAAAATCTTGCCTGCAACAGCTAAAATGAGTCAAGTGGAGAAAACTATATTATAATATTTCATGTACTGATGAAAATACTTACTGCTTTGGGAAAAGTGCAATTGGCAAGCATGATGATTTCCATGGCAACCACTGACAGCTTGTCCCAGCATGCTCTGCTTAGCAACCCACAGACAGGCCGTATCCATGACAACAGGCCTTTTTCCATGAAGTTAATGATTGGATGGAAGGCTTGTCTGCAGAGGTCAGGATCCTGTAGGTCATCACAAAGGTCATATCAATAAAGACCCAGAACGACATTCTGTGATGGATGATATGATCCTCTTTGTGGGACAGAAGTTTGTGGTTTAAGTGCCAGCCTCACATTGTGAGCCTCAATATGGTAATGGTCTTTGGAAAGACCAATATCAAAACTTGAGCCAATATCTTGAGCTAAACATTGGAACATGATGCAGTATAAAGTAAAGTGGATTCATTCCTCAAGCTAACTGACATCTTTCACTCCTTAGTCGTCCCTCAGTAAGACATCTGGAGCTGCATTGTTCCCATTTACAACTTTTATTCAACCGTACTCCAAACCCAGAATGATCCTGTACCTCAGAAGAAAGCATCTAGAAGCAAGACGAGCCCCCAACAAAGACACCCCCTGGAAGACAACCCCACCATGTCGAGCATAAAGAAGACACTTAAGATACCACTGAGTGCACTACAACATCAGTGGAGTAGGATATTCTACTTCATTTGAAGATGATGCAGAGACATTCACCTTCCATGAAGGCATGGGTTCCTCCATGAGATGGGTGAGTTGTGCACAGTGCTGGATGCTGTGTTTGATCATCAGACAGGCCCCGAAACACAGCACCGAGGGGTCAGAGGTCAGGTAGGAGTCCCACAGGTCCTCCAGGATGGACAGGTTGTACCATCGGATCGTCTCACTCAGCAAGGGGAGGACCTACAAGATTGGAAAATTTTGTTTCTTCTTTTAGCAGCAGTTCCCACAATCCTTGGTACTATGCATTACTGCACATGCAACAAAAAAAGTGTGGATGGATCAATGTGATATATGTTTAAATTGTGGACAACTTTGTGATGACTTTGAAATACAGCTCTCTGATTGGCTGATCTGTCTGGCCATGAAGCAACAGTTACTGTTTGCTGATTGGCTAATAATGACCAGGTCCTGTAGATGACCTTACCTGTTGGCTCATCCTCCTAAGTTCCCACCTGGAGTCTGCGAGGCACTCGACTGTCTGGTACAGCATCTGGGAGGGAGGGGGAACATTCATGCTATCTGCATCAAATTAACAGTGTTATACACTTTCTATACTTTCTTTGGTTCCATAAGCACGAAGTACTTAAAGAATTAATCGCTTACTGTATCTCAAAGTACATGTAATTATTAAGAAACAAAAGGAAGGGAAAATGTAAGGGATATAGCTTGAGAATGTGTCTGAATAACAGAATAGAAATAAACGTGCCCAACCTGTTGTAAAACTGTAGAGAACTGTTCGAACTGTACGTCCCCCACCCAGGATTCGTCGTCATGGTTACCGGCTGACAGCTGGTCCTTGACAGGGGACGACAGGCAAAGTCGACTTCTACTGGACCCTCCACCACTCTGTAAGACAACACACTAGGGCATTGTTAGTAACACCACTTACATTGTTCATTTATTTTGGGTTGCTTCAAAGAAATGTTTGTAACAACATGAAAAAGACATCAGAACTTTTTTTATTTAAAGAACCCAGTAGTTACATTTTCATACCATAACTGGAACTTTCAGATACTGTCTGAGTGAATAAAATCTTTCTTCATGCACTAGTGGTTGCCTAATAGCACGCAGTTCCTAAGATTAAGAAAACTGTACATAGCATATCCTTTTCCTTTGCACCTATACCAACAACCTAGCATATGGAAAGGACAGGAAAAAAAGTACAGCTTACTTGTTCTTCTTCACCATCAAATCTCCTGGTCTGGTCTAGGAGGGAGTATGTGGAGGGTATGGAGCCTTTCTTGGGTGGACGGAATGGGGTGTTGAGGTGGACGTGGTAGTTGTACTCCCGCACCATGGACTGGAGGGAGTTCCCACTCTCCATGATAGGGGGCGTTATTTCACTGTGGACATGTGTGGAACATCATGAATAACATATCTTATCAAACAACTGCATCTTGTCACTGAATGATACTATTTTGATTGACTCTGAAATTTCTACAAATGTAAAAATGTATTTCTTCTGTATTCAAGCAACAGTTGTCTAAAAACATGTCGAAATGTTTTTCTCCCTGTGAGATTAAATCAGCCAATTTGTGTACGATTTCGTACAAATTTTGAGTCCAGGGACAGACTTTTGTATTTCTTTAATATCCAGCAAATGCTGAGCATATGTAGTTCAATTCCAATCCTTTCAAAATAGAATACTTTCTTGAAGTGTATAAAAAACTAATGTGCTCAAAAGTATACAATCATGCAGTGCAATGGAAGTACTAGTATGACAAAATTAACAGCTGGACAAGAAGTCAGGGTGCAAAACAGTAGACCTAAAAATGCACGTCTCAGTGTGTGAAACCAGTAAAATACAGTGTAAAAACAGTGACATACTATACACCTCACAGTGCATTATGGGAACACCATCCAAAATTATGGAGAAAACAAACCTCATGCTAACGGACCGTCTACCAAGGCAGAGGAAGAAATTAATTAAAAAGGAAAAATTATTATCAACAGGAGATGAGCATTGATATGTGGATTAACTGGTTCTCAGATAAATCCCTGATAGATCAGTTAGGCAAGTGAATTATAAGATAATTGAATTATAAAAACCAAAAGACTTGTAAAGTGTATTACTAAAGAAAATTTGTATTTTTGGACAAAGGGTTTCTTTTGAATTGTACCGGACAGTTTCATGTTGGTAACAGTTAACAGCTTTTCAAGATGTTTTTCTGTATTCATACAAAAAGAGTTGCCAATGGCATGTCAACTTTTGCCTCAACAGTTCAAATATTTTGTCTCATGTTGCAATGCTGTCAGCTATCTAGGACTGGTTATCTAGGAGAGATCTGAGCACCAGGAAGCAGGTGTTATCATGCCTGGAGCTACCTGTATGTCCGCACTCTCAGCCTAGGTGTGCAAGAGGAAGAAAATAGAGGAAACACCAAGTACTAATCACCTAATAAAACTGGATAATCATTAAAAAAATTGCAGTGGTGCAGAACACCATTCTTATAAACAGTGTGTTTACCTCAGTATGACATACATGTAGATACAATTGCCCCCATTGTTCCATGACTTCGTTATCTTACTATTAACAATCACATAGAGCTAAACTTCTAACACGTAACTTGCAAGGTACTCTGCAATAAGACCTAGTGTGTCTACTTTTAAATTCTGATTTTATATCTTAAAAGAACTCTGTGATGTCATTATGAATATTTTGTCACTCTACCTTCGTCTCAGTGACTTGAGTACTAATGACTTGGTCTGTGCGCTGCCATGTTGTTGTTGTTGTTGTTGTTTTAAGTCTTGTGCATCCTCCGATCCATCCACAGAAAAGGGTCTGTGCAGGAGAAGGTGTGGTCGCTGGGCAGTGGGTACTGTGTCCTGCTACAGAAGAGAGAGAGAAAAAAAAAAATTGTTTTCTTCATAATAACGATTTCGAAGCAACTGTAGTTTGCTGCATTTTCATCCACAAAGTTTTAACATCAAATTGATTAAGTATGTTCGAGGCCTGGATCAACTACATGTATGTATAATCAAACCTGTACAAGAGTACACCTGGCTAATGCGACCACTGTTTTTGTGGATAATTTCTACCATTAACACAAGCATTAAGAATCCTGTCTATAGTGACCACCTGTCCACATAGACCAGATTTTATCCTGAGTGGTCTTCTCTGACAGTTTTGACTGTGTACGAGTGATCAAAATGACGTCATGACCAGTGAGTGGTAGGCCAAAAAGTGGGTGATGGTTGGCTGATTTGCGTACCAATAATTTGCATATGTCTTCAAATAATTTGCATGTATATGATGTAAACAAAAACAGCGATAGCTTGTATTGTCACTAATAGAAGACGGTCCTTACCTGTGACGATGGCCCATGGTTATAACTGTGTAGAGCATGGCGTAGGGACATGCCTGCGTGGCTGTAACTCTTCTGGATGGGCTCATGATGGGCGTGGTCCCTGCCTATCTCCAGCCTTCTTTGTCTGTATCGCACAATAAACAAGATGAGTTGGAACAAAAGAATGACAGAAAATGTTTGACGCTTGACGTAGACATCCAAGAGATGGATTGCAAACTACTTAGACCATAATAAAATGTTTAACTTAGCAATAGCTTAACAGACCAATCCCATAGCCCCACCAACCTCCGTCAAAATGTTGACATGCTAAATAAAAGCATAACAATGCAAGTATTTTACGATGAACAGCCAATCCCATTCCAGAGTTGTTGAATAAAATCAGTTGGATCCAGGTTATCAGTCTGAACGGATGTGTGTCTCCTTTGTCGTCTAATGACGGATGTGCAGGCGCTCCCTCTTTAGTTATACTGCTACATGTAACTGCCATTCTGTCATTGGTTGAACTGCTGATGGACATTCAGGATTGGTCTATTATGCATCCTTACAATGAGATAATGTAAGGAAGGTAGGAAGAAGGTGAAACATACCCAACAATGACGTCATCAGTAGAAGCCATGCCGTCGAACCTGGTATGTCCGACGGGGCTCACGAGAGATGGGAACAGGTAGTGGATGTGATTGGTCACCAGGAATCTCAGGATCAGCTCGTAGGCAAATAACCTCCCCTCCCTCCACTCCCAGGTCTCGGAGATGGCAGTGGCTGGTTCATCTGTGGATGACACACGTCGGTAAAATCAGGTTTGGGTTTGAGTATGTTTACTTTCTGCTACTTCGATGGTAGTAACTTGCCGACGAGAGTATGGGGTTTGCCCCAGAGTGCTCTGACCAAAAAGGTGAGCAAAGGTGAGCCAGATTGTACTATCAACCATCGAAAAAGAATCACACTGACTGTTTTACTTTCCTTTAATGCCCTATGGTAAGATGGCTCTTTTAATATCCTTAGGTAACATGCCAGTTACATATCTAAACATGTGTCATCGAGTAGCCTAGTGGCTAGGCTAACAAGCACGAGATCGAGGGGTCACAAGTTCGATTCCTGGCTAGACCTTGTGTTCTTGGTCCCAAAACCTATTTACCAAACATGGAAAAATGTGTGGTAAATAGGTCTTGTAGGCAGTTTTCTTCTGGATCATAAAATGCTTTGCTTTACCTCCTTCGTAGCTGCAGATGTCCTGTATGGTGGCCCTCCTCCTGCGAGGGGAGGCCCCCAGGGGTGAGCCGCTGGACCCTGGGGACAGCCTGTCCATGTCCTTCCTCCCTCCGTCCCCCCAAGCCTGCCGCGGAGACTTACCAAAACTCGATAATCTGGAAACAATAAAAATACAAGAACAACAAAGAAACAATAAGCAAACAGAAGGAAACGCAAGCCCTAGAATTGTCAATCCTCGGCTCCAGCAGATACAAGGCATGGAAAGGAAGACACTGTGTCAATCTGCTCAGCATGCTGAAGGGAGACCTGAAGCACAGAGGGTTAGGCCCTCCTACAACAGCAAAGAAACTCCAAGAGCTATACAAAAGACACAGTGGAAGAAGACGAAGAAAAACTGTTTGCAGCTGCCGGATGTTTTTTACGACTACAGATGCAGAATACAGTGAATGATGAAGGAAACACAGCAAACATTCTAAGAAAGTAAGAATCAATAACATTCTTACCATTTTTTCCTACGTATTGTTGCAAAGCAGGAAATAGTTAGTTTTACAGACATCTGTGACAGTACCTTGGGCGTGGACTGTGCCCTTCCAGAGACTGTAGATCCACACTCCAGTCTGCACACAGGCCCTGCAGTACCAGCTTCAGCAGCGTGGGGTTGTTACAGTCTTTTGCAACTATAGAGATATAGGAGAGATATGGGGTCACACATCATTCAACCAGTAAACCTGAATTGCACCAGGCATTGCTATGTTGGTAAGGATATACTGGGATCGGTTATACTCAAGGTTTGTAACGACTTGAATTACTATTCAGGGTTCAAAATTGGACCAAAAACTCTACAGCTAACGTAAAAATTCTAAACAAGCAATACAACACAGGTTTTATCATTTTTTTTCTGACACTTAAATGTCCAGAATATGCTGTATAAGTGTACAATCATAATACCTATGTGCACAACCCTACACAAATATCTAGGTGCACAGCTCTAACTGTGGGGGCACAAAAGTGCATAATTTATGCACCTAGTATTTCGAACCTGCTATTGACACCTAAGAAGTACTGACTGACCGAGGTACTTAAACACCTGGCTGGTGGCCTGTCTCACAGTGGAGGCTGGGTGCATCAGGTAGAGGTTAAAGGTCGAGAAGTAGTATGGCCAGCTGGGCAGCATGAAGCCAGGTGGGATGTGCTAGATATACAACACACAAAAGACATGAACAAAAACTGTACATGTACACATAAATACTGTATATCCACACACATAAAAGATTCATAATGGTTTTACATAGCAATAGCTGTGTGGAAATCCCTGTCTGGGTTGTTCCTTAGCCAATAAGTTACATAATTATTATACATATGTACAATAGTAGCAAGCTACAGAAACAATAGAATGGATTATATATATTAAGTGAAATATTAATGGCTGATGCACAACACTTTTTTTTCTTTTAACTTTGCTCCCTACATTTCTGTTGATCTGATTAAGGGGACGACCGAGGTGTTTTCAACCCTTCAGCTTGTAATAGTGTTTTAAACGTGTCGATTTCTATGTTTCAATAAAGATGATGTTAAACACACTTGCATATCATAGTTTTTCAATATGCACCTATCACAGGTGCTTGTCAATGTACTTGAGAAGGATATTTCCTTAAACTCACCTTGACCAAGAAGACACAGACCCCGAGAAGCCCCTCAGCTTCATAGGCATCCATGAAGCTGTATTCTCTTCTTAACACTGCTAGGTGTGGGAGGGGGGCCTGCTGAGGAGGGGTCACAGAAAATCAAGCAGTGGTTAGCAGTACTGTAAAACACTACAGACAGCAGCCTTATTGCTCATAAAAATTGTGACATTGGACTAAAAAGTAAAAGCAGATCAGGATAAGATTTTAGAATTTACAAAATCAATGATGTATGTATTCCATTTTTCAGTCTTTACATCATTTATTATGAACATTTCAAATTAAGACATGATTCTGGGCAAAAGACTAAATTTACTTTGATATGTTGAGATTTTCTCTCACCTGTTCCGATGCCTCTGTTTCAGGTTGACTGTCTCTACACAGGTGTGACATCACCTCACGGAAGGAGCTCAGAGCTTCCTACAGGTGAGACAAGGTGTTACTTTTGTGCTGTTTCATACAACAGACAGAAAATGTGTACTATGCCATGTTAGGTACACACCTGTTTACAAGTTAAAGTAAAATATCGCCATAAAGAACAAAAAGAACAGCTGTACTGATGTTGAAATAGCCATAGCTGCCTCTACTTTATCACTGCTTTGGCACTTTTACAGACAAAGTATGATCACCAGTTTGGTAATCAGGAACAGTAACCTTTTTCTCCAATAGACTTTTACATTTTCAGGCAGATGTTCAATCAAATCTTCAACCATAGTTCATCCATAATTATGGATAAAGAGTTGTTGAAAGCTTCAGGAGCAAAGAGGTAAACTCTATGTATCCTAAGTGCCAGCACAACTGGATATGTTACTTGGAAGGCATAATCTAAAGGAATTCCTCACCCTGAACTCACACCTGGACAGGTATGAGGAGTATGCCTTGGTGGCGTGCTCCCGGATGCTGAGCTGAGCGTGTGCGAGAAGCGGCCTCACCACGTCGTTGAAGTTCTGCGTGATGAAGGAAGGCAGTCGAGACATCTCCTCTGGACCAAACTGAACAGAGGAAGGAAAGGGAGTCAAGTGAACATTAACAGGTGGTCTTTCGGTTTGGATTGTTGACTGAAAATCTGAAGGTTCTGGTTTCGAATCTCTAGCAAGCCCAATGTTGTGCCCTTGGGAAAGGTAATTCACACCCATTTGCAAATGAGTTCCTAGCTTGGTTACGGATGTCCTCTCGGATGGAACGTAAAGCTGGAGATCCCATGTTCGAGGAGAGCCACAACTCGAGCATGTTAAAGATCTCACCACACATCCCAGTGTGAGTGGTTCAAATCTTACAGTGTGCTTACCTTAAGTAAGTAGGCCATGCTGTCTGTGTCCTGTGTAGACCCAGTGCCTACCCAGTGGAACCTCCGCACCACAGCGTTGATTCCTGTACAGAACAGGCAGTACACAGTCATCAAAAACAGTCAACAAGACTGCACCTGCACAATGTGCTGTAACTGACCTTGCTGACACCAGACAAAGATGCACATTTTGACATTCCCTTTTATTTGCTATTCTAAATTTCTTGCATTATGCAGGAAAAATTTTGATGTATACAATTCTCTACCTACAAAATAGTCCAAAAGTACCATTCATAACTAGAGTATAGACAGATAGACAAGGCACAAACCTATTCAAAAACTACCAAACTATATTGAACTGTTGCTACATTGAAACAAAATGTCTGACCCATGATGGCTCCTTCCTTCTTCTGCCAGCTGGACTCTTCATTCTGACAGATCTGCAAAAATAAACAACACTTTTTTCCAACCAATGTATCACAATGTAGGAACACTGGCCTGAGTTGAGGGTATCAACATTCAAAGAGGAAACTGCATGAACAAAGTACAAAACAAATACATCATGAAAGATTTGTTCCAAAGAACATATCCAGTCCTGACCTTGACTAGTTCTGTGAAGAAGTCCTCGAGCTGCCCCAGACTGAAACACTCGATGACAGGAGACAGCCGCGCCACTACCGCATTCCTGATGGCTGACCAGATGTCCGTCAAACCTGATACCAGCAGGTTCTGTACACAACACAAACATCACAAGTCATCAGACCACAAGTCTCATGATTTTTTTTTGTAGACATCAGATGTCATCATACCACAAGTTTCATAACTTTCTTTTGTAGCCAAATTAATTGATTGCCTTGGCATGTCGCAAAAGAATATCATAGATTCATCTGTGTTTGTTAGTTTGTTGCTTTTTAACCATTAGCTTAAAAACTTGAAGGATTTTCCTGATTGCATTGATTCATTAGCCAGGTTGGTAAAGAAATGAAAAGGCTGGGTCCCCTATCAGCTTCTTTTATAAACTGTACTGCAGTTTAAGAGCATTTCAATTCTATGGAGGAAACAATGCTACCAAACTGATATACCATGGCAGAGGCTTGTGCCCTTCTACTAGTTCTTGTGTTCTCTAGTTACTTACATAGCAGATAAAGGTATGAATTACGCATGTCTAACAGTATACATTACTATGTGGATACTACATTCTACAGCATACAAACCTTGACCAGTTGAAAGTTGCCCTGGGTCAGCTCCTGGTCAGCGTTGTGCTTCAGCCACTCCATCATATGGACGTAAGTCTGCATACGCACCACAGGCTTGCTGTGGGCTGAAACATACAGACACTTATGTGTAAGTTGAGAACAATTTTTAACATGAAGATTTGACATCCAGGTAGAACATTACTCAATCCATTGTACAAAATAAATCAAGCAACTGGATATACTTTTTGAGTCACTGATGCTATCTGAAACGTCTGACTCCTCAGAGAGTTTATCCAGTAATTGTTACTTGATATTTTGTAAATATGTAGCTAACAACATTGACTTGTTATTACATACTCAAGGACATTCAAGGGTACATTAATAGGAAGAGGGTATGCTGGGCTGTACTGTGTGCAATCATGTACAATAGTATGTATTAATAACTTTTAATAATTCTTCAAAAGACATATTTTCAAATCAGGTCATTCTACAGAAATGGGGTCAGATATAAGTACTTGAAGCATTTCTATTGCTTTGCTCCTTTGAGAAATACAGCGTCACATGCATGCACATGGCATTTACGATCCATAACTTGATAGATAACTCTCTTGGGAAGGCCATGATGTCTAATAATAACTGTCCTACGAGTCAATAGGCGATTGCTGTGGGCTGAAAATGTAACTTAAATGAAGGGAAAATCTCTGCCACAGACAACATTAACAATATATGGGCGCACTTTTGGAGTGTTATAATCATGTAGTTTCACACAGTCAAAGTGTTGAAAGATCTTACTCATTAATGTTAACATATTATATATATACCCTTCAATGATTTGATATAATTTACAATTTGAACTTGGAAAAATTAATATTAGCTAGAGCATGTCACAACTGAAAAAAAAATCAAAACTGGTGTGCATTTCTGGGTACTTTTACCAGAGAATATCTGATCTGTACACTGCGTGCTATCAGACAGTGTTTAATTCCAGGTGTCTAGACATTCGTCTTGCCGTAAAATACATCTTATCTTGTAAATCATTCTCCAGTGAGATAGCCCTGAGGTGTCAATCTTGCTTGACAATCCTCATATCTTATTCACATGTGTATAGCATAGAGAAACATAATAACTGAGCTGATTGTAACTACACTACTGCACTCCATGATTTATGCATGTGTACATAGTTTCTTGTCACGCTACACACATGCATTCAACTTCCTCGTATCAGCACAGCTGAAAGGAATACTAGTACCTTTGTACATGTGCAAAGACAGAATTGTAAAGTCTAAATACGTAGCAGAAACATGTAAAGATCCTTAAATTGGCAAATTTATAATACAAAGACATAACTGCATAAGTCAGACTCATGCATGAACATTGAAATTTTCTTATTACATTTGAAGGTACTGTACTTGGATCCCTTCCAGCATTTGAGACCTAGTCTTTTGAAGAAAATTAAGGCACATTACCTAGCTAATTAATACGTAGACCTAGATGTACGAATGTACAAAGTCCTGAGCCTACCTTGTTGGATGGTACTGAGAAGACTCTGCAGCAGCGGCATGCACAGGTTTTGGCAGAAGAACCTGTAAACAACAGCAACAATTAACATCCCATCATCACTAAGTAACACCACATAATACATGATCTTTTAAGACACTAAGAAAAATTGATTGACTTTTCCAATTGGAATGTTTGAATTTCATTTATGAAATGCTTTTTTGGGGATAGGGGGATTTTAAGTGTCAAAATATCCATAGATGAACAGTGACAGCAGACATAAATAATTAATGATGTGATTATGGGTAAGTGTGACAGCAGTTGTACATGGAGCTTAGGAACAAGTACCTATCCCTAACCTCAGGACTGTAGTATTCACTCACTCACTCATGTGGTACTCCATGAAAGAAAAAGAAAAGAAAAGAAAAGAAAAAAGCAATTGACAACAATCTTGTCCAAACAGAGTGCTGTTGACAAAAAAAAATCCGGGACTAGAATAAACAGTTGCATGAAAATTAAGGAAGGAAGCAGAAAAAGTACCTCTCAGAACATTTTTGCAGATACTCTTACTGTACTGGAAATCCAATTAAGGCTAAATTAAGGTCAGCGCACTATCACATTTAGTCAGGTACAAAGCAGCAATGAAAATTCTGGTGTCACCTTACAATTTGATCAAGACCCCGACCAAGCTAGAGCTATAACTGGTACATCTCATCTCCCTACTGCTGAACATATACAAGAGCTAGTACACTAACACAGGCTAGGGGGAAAATTGGGACAGTTACTAGTATAGGTATGTAATCTCAAGTACAAAGAGGCTTAGTCCAGGCTTTTGTAACCATTACGATTTCCAATATTGAACTGACACACTTAACAGGACATGTCGCTAGGAAATGGGGACATGCGAACAGAAGTTATTACCTTACAAGTGAACAACATCTAACTACAACGTTAACCAAATGCGACCATACAAACCATTCAACAGTTAGGGTATGTCTTCAACAAAGAAGGACACCTACTGAAATGTTCTGCAGATATGTCACAGGCACACAACTTGGAGATTGTTGTTCCCTTTGCAAACAGGACCAGGATAAACCCAACACGGTAAAAACAAATATTATGGTTGCTACTGTTACACGCTGTGCTAACATCTATTGACAACTCAAATAATCTTATCATTTCTATACATACAAACAAGAAAAACTGTAGACAGGTTAGCAAGCAACTTCTATGGACAAATGTACTCAAAACTTTGTCTATCATAGGACTGAAATGATTAAATTATGTAAGAGTATTAAGATTAAGGATAGGACGGTATAGATCTCAATTGGGAACAAACGTGGCTGCATTACTGCAAACCACCAAGGCATGGTTTACGTAAATTACACTCAGTCATACAAAGGGAACGTGCATCATGTTTATATCTACAGTGTTATTTCTACCAAACAGAGCTGAGCACTTTGAGGAATACATGGTGCACCTTTGTATAAGCATGACAAATCAACAAACATTAATTCTGAATATATCTTATGGTTTTCTCAAATGTATCACAAAATGAACAGTGAATAATGATGCTGTTATGCTCTTGAGAACACATTTTTTAAACAGTTGACATTTCTTCACGCATGACCTTTGCATGTAGTGCATCTGTCTATTCAATGCCATCAGCACATTTAGCCATTGGCACAATTTGTGTTCTCCTATACTCTAATGGCTTTCTAATGATTAACTACTGCCATGGTATACATTTAAAGTGTTATATTATCACGGACAAGGTGACTGTAATTCAAAGATACACGAACATAGTCTTGATCTGTAAAACCAGCCTTTCAGTACCATGGACAGGGAAATTTTCTCACACTGACACACTACTGTTCACATTAACAGCATAGAGAGAAAAAGTAAATTACCATTACTGCCACCATTACTGTCAAATTCTCCACATCCAGCTGATCTATTTTTTGCAATGAAACTTAAGTTACCTGAGTGAAAGCAAAGCTCTTGCCTGCAGTTTTCTTGTTCCCCACTCTGTGTACATGACAACTAGCTTAAGGTTCGTGCAAACCTGACCGCATCAACAGCTGCGTGTTATAATCTTAATATAATACCTTCTTACACACACATCTGGATTACTGGGAGAAGTATGTAGCAGTCAGTGTATTCCAGGCTCCCTAAAGCTGCTCATATAGCCTACTTACATCACCCTAGGTCAAGCTAAATCTGCGTTAGGAACATTTGGTTCAAAAGGTCACGCAGAAATAGGCAATTACTTGAAGGAGGATCAAATAATTCTACTTTGTGCTGTCAGTTATATTTTGTATACAACCTCTTTGTTTTTAAAAGTAAGGTTTAATACTACAAGGTTTAATACTAAGTACTGTTTTAACATTCTCCTTGCTAATGTAGCCTTTTGGCACCAAATTTGCTTTGTTTACAAGGAGGGCAGCAGGGAGAAGGTTAATAACCATTTGTGATGTTGCATTGAAGGTGTGGAGTAGAGTGGTGAAAAGTTCCACCTGGCCGACAGATGATGACAATGATGAAATAAAAAAATTATTGATATTTCAAGTCTACAAAGTTGTAAGAAGAGTAAAGATATCAAATTTCTGAGAAAATCTACTGTGGAACCCAAATCTTTTCATTTCTTACAACATCTTTATATCTTTTGCTCTTGCAGCTACAGGTAAAATAAGTGCTCAGCTTGATATATGTCCCTGCATTTTTAAACACTCTTAGACAGACCTCAAAATGTGACCCATTTCTGTCTAGGGACCTAAGAACACCATAACACATGCAGTCCATTAGAACACATTAGGCCTGCTTGGTTAATTCCATGTTTCTCAGACTTGTGGCTGTCACCCTTACAGCTGCAAATCTGTACAAGTCCAAGTTTGAATACCCAGGTCACTGTCATATATCATAGTCTGCCAGGTACTTATTACTGGACAGGTTTAAAAATCATTTTCTTTGTTTCCTATAATATATGACTCAAAATCGGTAGTATACATATAATTTCGTTCTGCAAAGTTGCAAGTTGCTGATAATTCCTAAAAAAATTGACTGCAATTGCAGTGCACATTGCAAGTGCCCGGTATTTCAAGCCCTGCTAGATAACCAGAGCAGCATCAAGCCATTCAAGGCTAGACTATCATTCAGTATCAATGTAACATCATACAGGTCTGTCACAGTAGATAATATTAACATACGTATATCTTGTCTGATGTTTTTAGATATTCTTGTTTCAGTGCCCAGCCCACACAATCTTTAGAAGGACTGTAACATGACTAAAAGGCTAGTTTTAACCCATTGGAGCCAACTGATTTGACCACGGCTACTGGCACTAGGGGTAACGTTTTGTCTCTCTTTAATTTCCCTAAGGAACAGCTAATTTTCCTGATGGGGCCAATTACTGACAGATTATCATTCTGTGCACAACTGACCCTTTCTCTATATAAACTGTAACAATATATTTTACAGTGTTAAGCCCTATATATCATGCATAGACACACATAAACACACTTGTACATGAAAATACCCAAGGGATGGATGAGACTGGGGAAACTGCAGCAAAAGCTAACACAAAGGAGAATGTTTAAAATATAAATCCATACACAACCTATAAATCTTAAAACAAATATCATATCTACATTTCATACAGCCTTTAGATGAGACATTTTGCTGACCCTAATCCAGTAAATACTAGCATGTCATAACCAACTAAAAAGTGCCTAATGCCATTGTCCTTGGGATTATATCTGCACATTTTCAAGGTTGTCAAGAAAAAGGTTGAAATTCTGAGTTTCTCAATAATCTAAGCAAAGAGATAATTTTCCACAAGATTAAACACATCCAAGGTGTTGCTGAATGTTAAGCCGACAAAGTAAATAAAGCAAAAATAATCACAATTTACACATGGGTCACAATTCTCACAAAGAAGTAGAAAAACCCACCTAGAAAGTGAAGTGAAGTGTAAGAATAAAGATGTCTACTAAACCATCTCTAACATGCTAGAAAAGCGCTGCACACCGCCCTGATGTTGCAGACCCCCGTCACCTTTGATGTGAAAGATCTGATGCCTCCGTCAGAAGCCAGGAGCATGTTTCAAAAACAGCTGCTCAGGGCCAACTCAACTATCATTCCCAGTGCACATCACTTAGTCTCAAAAAACAACATATTCAATCTTGTCCAAGTATTTGCTTTTAGCTACTGATTAGCCTTCAAATGCTGACCAGTTTTTGTTGCTTTATTTTCATTTAAGTAACCATTCCTGCTGACTTCCATTTTTGGTTGAAAAGCTGGCTAGTTTCAGTTTTTGGCATGCCAAACTGGCTCTGTTCAAATCAGATGGAATTTGGAAATCAAAACCACTACAGAGTCTAGATTACTCTATTTTGATTTGATACAGCACAGGAGAATATTGCAGAAGAACTATCAATTCTCATCAGATATTATTCTGTTGATACCATATGTATGATTCAAAGCCTTACTGTATATTACCCTCAACAGGTGGTGCTATTTTACAAGCTGGCGCTGGTTTGGCCCATGATGTACTTTGTAGATTGTGTATATTGGATTACAGCTGCACGTAACCAATGCCATAGCAATGTTGTAATCGATTTAGGTTGCTATGGTAACATTCATGGTTTCCTCGCTAACACGAATAATGATACGCCCCCAGAAAAACAACAACACACAAAATATGGTTCCTTCCAATATCTTTATGCTGCTGCCAAATGGCCCACTCAGTCACTGTATGCACTGAAGATTTCATCAAACTGGTTGCAGATAGCTTTACAAGAATTTCAATCCAAGGCAGCATGAATTGAATTTCTTTACTTTGGGCCCTTCAGACATGATGAGAGCTTATAGGGCAGAAAAACAAACACAACAGACTCAGCGTTCATCAACTTTGGACATGTGGAAAACACATGTAGAAATATGTTGGCTGAAGAAGTACAGTGTGTTATGATTTCATATCAATAGATGTTGTTCTGGTTGTAAATTTTCTTTATATATTCTAACGATGTATTGAGGTTATCAGAGCAGAAAGCAGTCCCAAATTCTGCGGTTAAGTAAGTTGATGATCCTTTCAAATACGCTCCTGAAATTAGAATATTTCAGATAGCCGAAAAATTGGGGTTTTGTTGCTTCTTTGACCAATATCTTCCCCTGAAAAGGATTTGGAGTATTTGGAGTCTAACTTTCCTCTCAATACTAGTATTTTTCTCATTGTTTGTAGACAAAGAACATCTCTTTTTCAATTCAACTGAAAGATCCTTCATAATCTCTATAAACTAAGATATGATTTAAAAAATGACATTTAATACATGCTGATACAACCTAAAATTGTCATATGCACTTTGAAAACGATAAAATAAAGTACCTAATTACTCTGTGCATGTAGTAACTGTTACAAGTTTCCAAATCTATTTCCCCCAAATGAAATCTGCTTCCGAAGGCGCCTGTGTCAACAGCACAACACAAGCGGAACAACACACCTACTTCACCAGGTAACTCTACCCTGCTAAGAATAGCAAATTGTGCAGCTTGAAAGGAAAGTGAGAAACCACTCAAACACCCCAGAATTCCAGGGCACTCATGAAGAGGAAGAGAATGCTTTGCATATTAATAAGGCAGTAATTGTAAGTAATTAGAAAGTTCTTAATGGAATCACAGGCTGGGTTTCTGGGTGAGTATTGAATGGTGGATCTCACACTCTGGAGTGGAAATGGTTTTGAGTTTGTTGGCTCTTTCATCTATTGCAATGTACAATACAAGTAAGGACATCAAAAATACCCATTTCACTTTCTCTAATCAATCAACTTCAAGTAGCCAACAGTCAGATCAGTACTGTAGTTTGTGATTGATGTTCCTTTTTTGTTATATAACAATGACATAAGACAGTCCTTTTGACTTCTATTTGGCTTGGAAATCACAAGCTAATCATCACAAATTGATGTACAGTGCCTTTGTGTGCACTTTATCAGTAGGCATTAGAAACACTCGCATAAACAAACAAAGAACAACTGCTTACCATTTCAGGAATTCATCCAACATCTCATTCAGTTGACCCTTGAACTTCCCATTGTCTTTGGTCAACAGTTGACCTTGGGATGACCCCTGGCCGTCTCCGTCTTTCGCGCAGAGCAACGCCTCTGACCAGCCGAACCTCCGCTCAAACAAGTAGCGTGTTACGGCGTTCAGGTCCGCCTGACTGCCCCACACCACTTGTGGCTGCTTGTCGGGGAAAGGGTCGTTCTCTTCGTCCCCTAATGAACTGGTCGCCATGGCGAGCCACGCCTGTTCCTCAGAGTCCACGGAGGAGTTGCCGGGTACTTGGCTGACCGGCCTGGGCTGCAGCTGTGCCCTCAGGCCGTGCAGAACTTGGATCTCCAGTTCCGAGGACTTGTGTCCGAGAGCGATCAGCGACAAGAGGTCTGAAGAAGCCATTGTGGTTTCAGGTATCACTGTGCCTGTGGTAATGACAGAACGGTGCCTGTGTGGAAGTGAACTGAATATAGGACCTCACAGCCAGCAATGATGTAGCACTAGGACATGATCTGTAGAAAGAATATGACAAGGTAACAAAAATACTTCATTACTACAATTAAAAATTGTAAGCAAAAGAGTCTGGCCATTCTTCAATGGAAGCCATCACCGTAAAGTATGGCTCGGTCCAGAACACCGTTATCGAAGGTTATTACAGCCCGGGTATGATATAAATGTTAGCACAATATACAATCAACACATTATTATGTGCAATAAATATGCTGCTATACTATATCCAAGATACAAAGCTAACAGTGTACCTTGAAGATATGACACAACTTTTCTTTGGTCCTTGAACTTGAAGTTTAACTTCACTAGAACTACTGGACACCCTCATTATGAACTTAACTCACATTTAAGCAATGGGTTCGAGGGATTGTTGTGAAATGCGTGACTCTATCTTCAAAATATCTCATATTCTTGACAACATCACTAGGGACGCTTCAAATGGGGGAGGGGGGCACAAAAATATAAGTCACGGGTACCAGCCTCCATATAACAGAGTTTTCATGCATGAACAAACAGTTTCCTACCCTCATATAGATATCTTAGACTCTGAAAGAAATCAGTTAACACGTGGAGCATTACAAAGCTCCGAATAGGTTACATACTGACCTGCATTTCAAGTTTTTCCTCATCCATGGCAAAAATCCTGTTTTGAACCTCCGCCATTTTTGGAAAACATTTCACGGAAACAGCCGGAGATTATCGATGTTTGCCGAACAACAGGTGGTTCCGGACATCCGACTTGCTCATTGGCTGACAACAAAACCATCCATTCGATTATTTGTCCTGGCTGTTGTTTTGCAGTATGACTAAAGAGCGCAAAAATAAGAACCTTGTACGCAGAGAAAAATATTTCCTCGTGAATCTGAGCTCAGCTGAACTCAAACGTCATTGAAAAGTGCATTGTGTAACAATGCCATCTAGCGGAGAAGAAACACATTGCACCAGTTAAAAGGTCACCTGAAAAAAAACAGCAAAGGATTTCGGGAAGGTAAATAGAAAGGAGACCAGTACTAGAAAAGAAACGTTACCGTACCTTCAGTAAAAAAAATGAGTGCCCTTTTCGTGTGCCTTTGATTTAGCCCTTTTATGGAGAAGTAAGGTAAGATGACTACTTGCAACAAACAGCAGTGACGGTAAAAATAGTCTGATCTTTCCTTTTGCATGCCCTACGAACCTTTCCATTTTTGATTAAAATGCCCCCCTCCTCCCCACGCCCATTTTTTCCATCGCAGTCTACTATTTCTTGTTGGTGTCTCCTTCTCCGTGAGCTAACTAATGTTCTAGGACGAGATGACAAGATGATCTTATCGTTGAGTCTCATGGAGTTTTTCTGGCTTTTTTTCAGGACGGAAAGGCCCTGTGGTTAACTCAGGCTGTGTTGGACATGAAGATTTGTGCTTCTGGTAAACATGTCAGGTGACAAGTGCCCCAGCAAAGACTCTGCAGAGAAGTATGATGGAACCCTTAACATCAAGGAGGAGCCGTATGACCCTGAATATGACAGGGCAAACCAGGATGATCAAAACACATCATTTGGAGCTGGACAACATCTAGAGACAACTCTGAAGAAGAGTCTCCTTCATGTATTTCCCACTGGTGCAAACATAAACAAAGAAACTAAACAAACAGGGTGTGAACAAAGTGCCTTGTATGGAGAAGGCTTAAATGCTAACACTTTCCCGGTGCTTCCCAATGTCAAGTCAGAACTGGAAAAGTATGAAAGTGTCCGTATCAAGGAGGAGCATAATTACCCAGGGTATGAAGCTGTACATCGTAACACTGAATTCCCATCATTTACAACAGAGGACCAAGATGAAGGACAAGATCCTCTCAGGGTGTGGACTGTTAAATCATCACATCTAGTGCCTATGGATGGAACAGGGAGCCACACAACTCAAACAAGTTCAGTACATGAAAACATTAACATTGGTACCCAGTCGGTATCAAGGGACGAAGATGGACAAGACATCAATACGTCCTCCATGGAGGTAAGGAGTGGGACATCATGTGACATTCACATGTCAAAGGTAGGACAGGTCAAACGAGGTCATCAAGAATCTGCAGTTGAAATCTTCAAAAGGCAAAAACAAGGACATGTCACCACACCAAAGAGTACAATTGTCAAGCAGGAGTGTGAGGGTAAAGATGATGTTATTGACAGTAAGGCTGTCTCTGACAACAGGACACCTCTGAAGTGTAATTTCTGCACTTCAACTTTTAGGAGCAAGCTTCTGTTAGAAGCTCACCATCGCAGGAACCATGGAGTTATATATATAACTCCATGCAGGAACCTGTCAACGGCTGGACAGGTCAAGCGAGGTCATCAAGCGTCCGCTGCTTCCAGAAAGAAGCAGGGAAACGCTACCACCTCAAGGAGCACAGCAGCCAAGCAGGAGAGTGGGGATGAAGAAGAAGAAGATGATGATCATGATGATGAAGAGGACTATGATGATGAGGAGGAGGAAGAAGAGAGTAGTAATAGTAAGGAGGAGGAAAACCTGACCTGTAAGTTCTGCTCAAAAACATTTCAGTCCAAGTTGATTCTGGAGAGTCACCAGTGTAGGGAAGCCACCTACTACTGTAAGATCTGTTACCTGGAAAGTACCAGACCACGTCAGTACTCCCTGATGACACTCCCTGAGGCTGAACTACATTTTTACCACCACTTCCACCCAGTTAACTTTGAGAAAAAGGATCCCACCAGGACGGATTGCCTGACGTCCAAGTGTCTTCCACTCCCTGAAGAGCTACAGGGGAAAACATCACTACTGAAGTATAAGAAGGAGGTGGGCCCCCTAAAGGACCTTTACATTGGGACGTTTCAGCCTGGTAGGGATAGTCCATACCACTGTGGCCTGTGTGGTGCAACCTTTAGTACAGTAGGTGCTAGAGTGCGGCACATTTCCAAAGCTCACTTGCAACACAAGAATCGGAAATGTGACGGGACAAAGTGTGAAAAGTTATTCTATTCAAGTTGCCAACAAGACAGGCTCCTTCGCCATATGTTTGGAGCACACTGTGACTTTGTGAGGGGACATCCTGCGTATCTAAAATGTAAGTTCTGCACCGTGCAGTTTCGGGACAGAACAGACTTGGAGTGGCATTTCTACTGGCACATGCAACCGGCTGTGAAGTTTGCTACAGCAGCTCAGGAAAATTTCCTTGGTCAGCCACCAAAGGATTCAACATCAGAAGATGCTAGTAAGAGTGTTAGTAAGACTCAGTTCAGATGCACCATATGCAGTTTTGAGTCTGTGGAAAGTGTAAATGTACAATTGTACACAGCTGCAGAGGCCCTTGACCACCTAGCTTGGCACTGGCTGATTCAACTCCCACCAGAAATTCGGAAAAATCCAAACGTTTTAAACTTTGAAAAAGACTCTGATATTATCTATTGCTTGTACATGACCCCACATGCTCCTGATGCAATTATTGAATGCCAGTTCTGTGGTAGGAAGGTCACAGTAGAAGGTACATACAGGCACTTGGATTCCTGGCACAAAGATCACATCAGGAAACCTCACCGCTGCATGTGTCCAGAGTGCAAACATCTACAGTTCACAAGGAAACAGGACTTCTTTGGCCACATGTTCTTGCAGCACGTCAGCGTTCTGAAGAGGGACACGGTCCTGTTCTCGTGTCAGATCTGCAAGAAGACGTTTCAGAACCGACGTCAGGTGGAATGGCATTGCTATGTCCACAGGGTTCGGCTGAAAATTACTCCTACAAGGTCGAGAACAAAACTCAGTTGAGATATCTAGAGGAAGTGTGTGCAATTAAGAGACATTGGACTTACCCATGCCATACTACAATGACACACTCCCAAATTCTGAAACGAAATGAGTACATGTATGAGCAAGGAGGTTAGAGGATATGAGGAAACATGGAGTTCACGCGAAACAACCAATATGTAATGATGTATAGAGAAACATAGCCATATGTTCTATATAGGGAATGTAATTTGAGTGGAAAACTACTAGTGCATGAAAATATTGATAATGCAAATGTATGCAATGCGCCCGACATTAGTTGATTGATGTGCAATGTAGTAAGGATACAGGAATACTGTAATTCCTGATTTTTTCACCGTACTGTTATGTTCACTGTTTTCACTGTCACTTCTGTACCGTGAACTTATCATTACCGTTATCAAATCATTTGTGTTTTGCCCCTTACCTGCACTTGCCACCACCGTAAAGATATAGTTTCGTGAACATGTCCATTTTCTTCAGACGGTGAAATTTTGCTACCGTGAACACAAAGTGAATTACAGTACACCTGAATGTACATGTAGGAACCACTGTGTACTAGTAAGTTGTCAGTTTGCAATTAGCCGTCGGGCATGAATTTGCAATAAAGAATTATAAACTCTGAATATTATAACCCTGTTATACCTTGATTCTGTTGTGTTCTTTTATCTTCTGCAAGTCAGGTCGAATGTCATTGTCCGTGTGTCGACTATGCTCCCTAGCGGATTAAATCAGAACTGCCGTCTCCCAGCCTTGGAAAGCTCTGTGACCCACCGGAAGTAAAAACTTCCCTTGAGACGCTATCCATTACGTCCCTTCCTGTGCTTACCGTCTGGTCGGGAGCACGGCCGAATATAATAGTTTGGGTGTTACCTGGGCGTCGTTTGAAGTTAATCCTACAGGTGAGGCTGCTTTATTTTTCGTCTGTTCGAACTGCATGTCCTCTTTGTTGCCGACTAGCCTCTTTGTCGACTATTGACTGTACTTGGTTCCATGTAACAAAGGTGGCAATTTTTCCCTCCATGATGCCAACGCAACGCTTATTCCCGCGTGTTCTGCATCTGATTTTCATGAGTTCTCGAGACCCATATCGTACAGATCGAGGGGCCTCGGAGCTGCTGGTCGCTGCTGTAGCTAGAACAGTAGCTTGGAACATTGCAGGATATCCTAGTAGTTGGCTGAACGTGATGGTTTGAATGGGGGTTAGAGTTTGCGCCCCAGGCCTGTGGGAGGGGGGCGGTTAGGTGGAAACCCAACAATGGGCTGTTCCAAAAGTAGAAGGCGCCGGGGGTTTGGAAAATTATGTTTGACTGTGTATAACTATAAGGTAATTGATTGAATATGGTGAACTCAGTGACACAATTTTCAAAAACGTAAGGTACACTCTGTCACTTTTCTGATTTGGTTCAGGGTTGCCTCTGTGCAATTTGGGTGTAAGATAATGAGAAAGATTGCCCACTTGCCAAGTCACCCCCTACAAAGCTTTTACAGGACCTGAGTTTCCTTTAAATCTAACAAATCCTTGTTGTGTCTTTTCAGAGCAAACACTCCTGGCTGTGTGTGACTTAAAGGTTTGTGATTCTAGCAAATATGTCAGACTCAGAGTCAGACAGCGAGTTTGAAAATGCCCTTGCCGAGGCAGATGATCCAGACTACGTTGAGTCTGATGAAAACACATCAACATCTGATGAAGAACAAGGTGCCGCTTCAAAGATAAAACGTGCAGACCCCGTGAGGATATGGACTGTCTCATCATCACACGTGGTGCCCATGGACGGAGCGGGGAGCCTGTCAACGGCTGGACAGGTCAAGCGAGGTCATCAAGCGTCCGCTGCTTCCAGAAAGAGACAGAAGCAGGGAAACGCTACCACCTCAAGGAGCACAGCAGCCAAGCAGGAGAGCGAGGATGAAGAAGAAGAAGAAGAAGATGATGATCATGATGATGAAGAGGACTATGAGGAGGAGGATGAGGAAGAAGAGAGTAATAGTAGTAAGGAGGAGGAAAACCTGACCTGTAAGTTCTGCTCAAAAACATTTCAGTCCAAGTTGATTCTGGAGAGTCACCAGTGTAGGGAAGCCACCTACTACTGTAAGATCTGCTATATGGAAAGCACTAGACCACGTCAGTACGCCCTGATGCCACTCTCCGTAGCCGAGCGACATTTCTACGTCCACTTCCACCAAGGTTTTCTCGGAAACAAGGATTCAACAAGGACGGATCGCATCTCGTTCAAGTTTCAAGTACCTGAAGAGTTGAGGGGGAAAACTTCTTTCATAAGCTCTGACGACGACCTTGCCCAACTGAAGGACCTGTACATTGGCTCTATGCATCCAGAAGATGATGAGAAGCCACACAGCTGTGGTTTATGTGGGGTAAGGTTCTCCCTGCCAGGTCCCCGATCCTGGCATGTCACCAAAATTCACTTGGAACACAAGACTCGGAAGTGCGGAGGCACGGACTGTTCCAAGCTCTCCTTTTCGACCAAAGACAAGCTTCTTCGCCACATGTTCGAGGCTCACAGTGACCTGGTAGTGAAGGAAAGATACTGGAAATGTAACATCTGCACAATGCAGTTTCAGGACAGAACAGACTTGGAGTGGCATTTCTACTGGCACATGAAACCGGCCGTAAAGATCGGAGCAGCAAGTCAGAAATACTCCCAGGGCCGGCCGCCAAGTCACAGCAGTTCAGGGGGTGGTGGCAAGCCTCAGTTCAGATGCACCATATGCAGCTACGAGACCATTGAGAGCACAAAGGTGCCGCTATACACATCTGCAGAGGCTCATGACCACCTAGCATGGCACTGGCAGAATCAACCTCCACCAGAACTTCCTGCAACTCCCATCTTAAACTTCGACAAAGACTCTGGCGCAATCCACCGTTTGTACATGACACCGTTTTCCTCAAACCTGCCCGTGACATGCAAGTTTTGCGGCATGAACATCACAGTAGAAGCGACTTGCAAACACTTGGAGTCCTATCACAAACACATGATCATGGATCCACACTGCTGCATGCGTGCGGAGTGCAAGCATCTACAGTTCAGCGAGAAACTGGACTTTTTTGGTCACATGTTCGCGCAGCACGTCACGATCGTCAAGAAGAACAAAGGTTTCAAGTTTTTGTGTCAGATCTGCAACAAGACATGTAACAACCGAAGTGAGTCTGAGTGGCACTGCTATTTCCACAGGACCAAGGGAGACAAGTGAATACAACTGTTAGGAAAGAACTAAAGGACGTCCACACTCGACCAAGACTTCATTTATTTCATTTATTTCGAAGCCTTTTAGCCTGCTCAGGTGGGCTAATCTTCCAAGGCTCAACTTGGGGAAGACCCTGTCCTTTGTTCACAACACGTGTCCTACTGGTGACCAGACACAAGTCCTACCCCCTACACAACCTTCTCAGATACCTTTACCTTAAAGATGAATCCAAATACCTAAAGTCTGTAATGAAGATTTTATTTTATTTTTTTTATTATTTTAATTCAATTGCAACAAAGCAATACAATGGCCACCCAGGCAGCATAGCTGATTTCGGGTGCCTAGAAACACACAGATTAGACATACACAATATAACTCACTAAATCACGTTAATCTAAAATCCGTCAATGTCAGTTAATAAAATTTCTAATAGACGTAAGTAATAAAAATTCTCATTGTGTGTGCATTTATGTGACATTGCTTGTTAATGTGATAAACAACCGTAACCATAAGTATAGGAAACATAGTGGGCAGACAGACAAGTGCACAAAACAATATGTGAATTATCAATGGATGAAACACGTAGGAACTGTACATGTTCACTAATCAGGAATATTAAAAAAAAATACTAGTTTTGATAGCAGGGAATTGAAGAAATTGCTTGCATTGTATGGATAAAGAGATGGTTGTACATGGTATTTACACATACTACAATAGTGGCCTAATAATAATATGATGTTTGTATGTGTATAGTGGATAGTAATGTAGTCTTTATGGAGACTCTTGTGTTGAATTGTTATACAAGATGTACAGCATCATATCAACTGTCTAGTTAGCTCTACTCAGTGACTGAATAAGCCAGTTCTCTGTAAGTGTGTAGAAAAGTTAATGTAGTAGATACAACACTGGTCACTAAGGAATGGACTAGGAAAACAGCATCTTCAAACTTGCTGGTGTATTTCACTCCTAATGGAATGTAGGAACCACTGTAAATGACTGTTAGAAAAATTATTGATTTGAATTCTTAAATTGAAGGGGATTAAAAGGTTTGCTTTCATTCTAATGATTGACTAGGGGTGTAAGTATAAATCTAATGAATTTGGTAGCTTCCTTTTGTCATATGTGTATTTTAATTCTCAAAATAACAATTAGATTCTCAGCCAGCCATGAAGTATATCAAGGAAAACTTGAAAACCTTGCTGGTATTGACTTTACTGACTATTATTGGCTTTCTTTATTTCATAGATCTATTCTAAATCATTATACAAATCTTTTGAGATTGAATGTCTTTTCACAACAAAGTCATAGCCAGCTGGCCTATACTTGAAGACAATTATCCTTTGGAGTGTTCTTGCTGCAGTTTAGAATTATCTTTATGCCTTAGCATTACTTAAGTAATGGTGTGTACTATGTACCCTTGTAAGAGCTTCCAATAAACTTTTAGCTAGATCATGATGTTCTTCCAATACTTGTCTTTCTACATTAAATCCATAGACATTATACATGTTACTATCAGATGACAAAATTAATGCATGCTGGAAACTGATAATTTCAAACAAATTTGTCAGCTGTTCCACACTATACATGTATTACCAAATGACAAGATTATGCAGAGAGCTTCATCTTTAGTTTATGGCTCTTTGAGGAAGTCAGTCATGAGTTGGTTGACTGTATCTGGGAAATCCTGCTGGACAAAGTGACTGGCACCTTCAATGACTTCCAGCTTCATGCCCTGAGATGAAAGGTAAGACAGGAGGAAAGGAATTTTCATTCCAATGTCCATTAGAAGGAAATATAAAATGCATGTAATATTTGTAACAGCAAAATTAGTTAACAATCCTACTTCATACCATTATACTTAAAGGAGCACTTAAGTTGGGAGGTGGGTGTTATTTTCCAACAGATAACTTATTAATCAATCAGACTTTGCAGAATTCCACTTGTGCAACCTCTAAAACGATATCAGTGTCACTCACTATCCCCATACAGATCCCACCCATGCATTCCCTATACATATTTCACTTCAGTGTGAATATTTCTGGTATACTAGTAGTGCTTTAAAAAAATCAAGAACTAATGCATTGGTAAAAATGAGCATTTCCAAAGCACACATGAACATTGTCTCACCTGCACCCTCTCCTCCATCGCCCTGGCTAAGTCTGTATCCAGCACACCGTCCTGGTCCCCCCAGATCAGCAGGGACGGGCAGCGGATAGCTGTGATTGGTTCGGCCGGCGGATGGTGTCCAGAGAACCAATTCTTAACCAGCTTCCAGAGGAAGGTACGATCACCTGTGCCATTGGCTCTAAAATGGAGAAACCAAACAGGCTGTGATAATGGCACAGTACTTTTATTGTGTTGGCTATATTCTGAGCAACATAGAACTGTAATTTCCACTACAAAAATTTGTCCAACTGCAGTCTGTCATAGAATGGACAGTTGAAAATTTGGGTCTACTACCTTTTCATGGTTTCAAATAGATGTTACCGGTAAGTTTATTTTACCTGTAAAAGTTGACCACTGCTGTCAGGGCACCAGGCTGTGAGAAGGCATACTTGTAGGCTTCCAGGTCCTCGTCTGTGATGGCGTTTTCACTGCGGCATCCCATTTTCTTACCTCGGAACATGACATCAAAGGAATTTAGGTCGTTAAACCCCAAACACATCTCGGGCAGGTAGGGCAGTTGGAAGAAGGAACCGTACCAAAACTTCAAGAACTGTTTGGGGTGTGACTTTGTGTATGTGCGAACCACAGGAAGGCTAACAGGGCCGTTCATGAGGACCAACTTTGTCACGACGTCAGGACGTTCCATGGCGACCCATCCAGCTATAATTGCTCCGCCATCGTTACCCACAAGCGTACAGGACCTGTAGCCGAGGGCTTCGACGAGATCGACAATGTCACCAGCTGTAACGGGGACAGTAGAAACAGTGTTTGCATGTAAAATTGGCACCTAGGTTGTATATGACACTATATTGCAGTGCAGCAAAGAACTCATCATTGCACATTATACAATGTACCAACAGATGATGTACTCTCAAGTGTCTTGTGGCCCTTATCTGATGTACATGGTGACCATATCTCTTACGTCAAACACTGTACACTGCCTCAAAGAAATTAGTACACCTGTGTATAAAAGATTGAATGAAATCAAAGTAGGAGTAGCACCACCACTGCAAATGCTATCTAAAGTTTTCAGTTTCAATGGCAACTACAGTATCTTGAAATAGTGTAGAAAGTTGGCAGCATGCCCCAGCTTGCTAACTGACTCAAATTTGCACACTTATGCAGAAATAAGTAAGCAGCAAAAGATGTGACTAGAGTTAGTGCATTACTTACCCATCTTGTCAACTGTGTACTCCCCAGCAGCTGGGGGCTTGTCAGAGTCACCAAATCCCCGCATATCCACCGCCACTACCCGATACTCCTTTCTGAATGCTTTTAACTGATGACGCCATGAATACCTGGAAGGAATTAAGGCTTATTAATATCCATTTGTTCACTCCTGTTCTGCACTGTGAATATAACACTTACACTAACTTACAGTTTGTCTTAGATTGATAGTGGTTGGACTGCTAGAATAATCATTATCATATGTAATGTTATCATCATATAATATCAATGTTATGAAAAAGCAAAAGTAAAGTGGGTATATTTCAAAATCTGTATAATGCATTGCCATGTTCAGTAAAATTATTTTTCACATTTATTGACTGTCATGATATCCTTTCGGTCATTGACCTTTGGAAAGATCATTCCAGCCTTGCCTGTAGCCTTTGTGACCATGGTGACTGACGTCTGGTCCAGGTCATTGACCTCATGTGTTTGGAACGGAAGAAGAATAAACTTAGCAAAAACAATATGTTTCCATCTGCGAAGGTAAACATAACAAGGGTGGAAGAAAATTGATGGAAAATCACTGAGTGTAACCTTAGGTTCCGTACCAGAATTCCGGAAAGCCGTGCAGACAGACCATGAGAGGCTTATCCCTGTCCCCAGAGGCGACATAGTGCAGGCGGATCTTTGTCGTGCCGAGCCGCACGTACTCGTGTGTGCCCAGCTCAGCGTTCTGAAGAACTGCCGGGGGAGAATCACGAACTTTGTAGCTCAGAATCGCCATGGGGGTGCGGATGATGCTTAGGATGAACACGAATGTCGAAGACAACATGTACAACGGGGCTAAGAGCCAGGCAAGAACATATTTCACCAGCCGCTTGAGGAGGCTCTGAACACCCGCCATTTTTAAATACATGGAGGTAATTGAACTTTTTGGGGTCAATGACCTGTCGGGCAAGCAGAAAAAGGAACCTGACCGAGGCTGGCGACCGTCGACCCCTTTGTGACCGACCGATCGATGGGCGAAAAACCCATCAAAACGTTTCCAAAACCTTATCTCGTATCGTCACAGACCCAATGGGACAAGATAAACGTCATTTTCTTGGTGTCATCCAATGAAAGGCAGGATTATCTCACACAAGCACTGTACCGGGTGGATGAGCTCCGTTTACAGAAACTTTCAGCGTCCATTAGAGAGATTTGAAGTATGAATAAAAGGATGCTAAATATAGAACTGTTCAATATTACATGGTGATCGGATGAGTAACCTTTGTAAAGTTTTTGATTACCCTTTATTTGCGGATTGGAAGTTACACAATTCAGCTAGTTCATATAAATCTTTCTTCTAGGACCTGCCTATACATGGCATACAGAAATAATTAACGCAGACAAACAAACAAACAGCAGTACAAACAAACAGATCTATACACACCGAATATAATACCTCCGTACACGGAGGTGACTAACGCTGTAGCACAGGACTAGGGTGTGTTACACACGGACCGCTGTGTCGCCTCTGACATGTACAGTTTCTCTACGTCGCGTGCCGTAACATCATACATATTTAACATCCGTTGATGTAGACGGAATCCATCTTAAGTATTGATCATACGCATGCTGGGAGGGAGGGCAGCGCACGAGGATTGTGATCTGCCAGAGATGCCGTGAAGCTCCACACGTCACTGGTTGATCCCAGGATGCTGGGTAATGATGTGGGGGATCTCAACCAATCAGAGGAGACGTTAGATATCAAAGAAAGGCCGCTACCGTTAGCAGCTGTATTCGTGTGTAGAGAATGACGCTGGGCGCCTGTATCTGATGGTTTTGCGTCACACGCAGGTAAGCCTGGGCTATAGACATATATTGTGGGGATCTTCTGCTTCAGTCTGTCTATATGTGTGCCGTCTCTAGATCTCTAACGGATAGGTTACCGCATCTTACACACCCCATCACACAATTACTACCGACACCTGCCTGTTGTTGCCCCGGGCTATGTACCATGCTGTACTGCGTAGTAGCTGGATTCGCAGCCTATATACACTTTAACCATACGGGTGCACAATACTACATACCAAGTTGCTGTGGTTTGAGCTGGTCTTGCGAAAAAGAAGACTCTACAGTTAAATTTGGTAACGACATGTGACAGACTCAATATCTCTGTAACATATTTGTCATCGTCTGTTGTAATTTTCCCCGCTACGTGGCCTCTATCCAGTCATACATGTGTAGTGGTGGACCTTCGCTCTTGTTATGATCGTTCCACACAAATCTTGGAGTTGTAGCAAGGTGGACATTTTCTGTTGTTATAAATGCCTTCGACCAGCTCTTAGACCGCTAGGAGTATTTGATTTTAGTCGTTGTTAATTACATACGTAGTGGCTGAAATACGAAAAGTCCTCCAAGTGCATCTTAGACAGGTTCGTGTTAGGAAACGTGTGTTTGTCTGTTACATCAGGATTGCATGACATTGAGAAAGCATGACCGATCATCAAGACCCGCTGTTAGCGCCTGTAATCGCATTACAGCAGGATTGTCTTTTCATTAAGATATTACAGATAGCTCCTGTGCAGATCAAAGCACCCGACGCCCGCATTAATGTACAGATGTAGGAATTTGTTTAATTTAATGTACCCCAATCGGCGGCGACTGAGGGATGGCCTACATGTAGATACATGCAACAATGTTGCATTGACGTCAATGTTGCATCTTCAATTGTCGGTGCCAATAGATTCTGCGAACTTGGCCATTCTTCACCGTGAGCAGGCTTGCAGGTCACATTAGACGGCATAGCTGTTGAGAATTACAAGAATTGATGGCTTTACGTATACGGTGTGCTTTATTCAGTGCGCTACTGACAGGCACGTAATAGAGGTGAGTAGGTTAACGGTCTACTGGCGAGATATTCAGGGATAGCGCATTCAGCCACTGAAAGCTTTGTCTTGGGCTACAAATAAGGTAATTCGTTTTCTTGCACTCAGTTCCACATTCATGTAGATCCTTTGCTCTTTCTGGGAAACGTCTTTCTCTACATATTTTCGTAACCGGTTATAGATGTCTCATAGGAAGCCGAGCTCCTGTACAGCGTTAGCATGGAGTGTCCCGTCTGGTTCAGAATCAATTTCAGCAGCGTATATTAATGCAATAATGCATGGTCAGCTTTTCTGCCATAATACTCGGTGTATGTTCAATACATATCGGGCTCGCGTTGAATTACTCAAATAGCAACTACTATATTGGGATGCCTTCAGGCTATGAAGATGATTGGACTTCAGACAGAACCAGCGTGCCACTTCTATTGATTTAACGTACGTCTGCTGGCAATGACAAAGCCTACATTTATTCTTTATTCTTTATTCAAACACTGGTCAACATGGCAGCAGTACATAGGCCAAAAAGACTGAAAAAAATTGAATTTACCAAGGTCAACTTGACAATACACCACATATTGCAGTAAAATTGCATTTTATATAGCCTATTTGACTAACCGTGATTCCCTCCTCCACAGCATCTACCTTGCCTGTGTTACTCTCGTTGTTAGGGGCTGATTGGACCTCCACCCTGACCAGTAAAACTAAAAGGGCTGCTAGAATCGTGATGCAGTCAGGCTAATAAGAATCTACACCCATAGAATCGGACCGGCAACATCTCTAACATTGACAAAGGCACTGAGAAGGCGAAGAGCACAAGAATATACAAGCACAGACGTATTCCAGGTCTTGCAATGGCATCAGCTCACCATGACAAGTAGCCGATACAGAGGTTGACAGAAAAACTTTACGTAGAAGATAAACATGACTTCGCGGTCTGACATGGAAGGTTCCGGCTTCATGGAGGCCATGTTCCTGCCCCGCTATGAGGCCAACCCGGACAACAAGAACGGCATCATGGCCATCGAGAACCACGCTCTGGTCCAGCACACCAGCTTCGCCTCGATGTTGGGGAGGGTCATCGGCCTGCTGCAGTATGTGGGGCTCATTGGCAACATCATGGTCAGTACTTTTTTAAAACCACTCCAACCTTGGCAAAGCTAGTACCTCTATTCAGGGCTGCCTTTTACCACCGTATGAGCATATCCCAGCACGTAGCTTCGTTACAGATCTTAGAGTCTTTTCAAAACTTTACATTAACAAGAATCCTATCGATATATTCAAAGATGCAGAAACTACGTTGACTGCTGTGGCCATCTCTGTCTAGTACTGCTTTCATTTTGTTGCATATTGATTAGTTGATCTTGTTCATTAGGAGAATGTGTGTGTAGAGTTGGGCAAGTGTCCAAAATCTATACTCAACGGGAAGACGCACACATATCTCACCAGACAATGACATTAAGATCAATTGGAACAATACCATTACCACAATGTAACGACCACCTAAAGCTACGCACGGCTTTTCAAACCTTGCTTGGTCATGGATCTTTCAGCGCCCATTTTACCCATTGCTACGCTGATGACGATGCTTTATTTCCCTTATACACTGTTGTACCTATGGTCCAGAATGCTACTGTAGTGGAAATGTATTGCTATTTACGAAGGCATCCTCTTCATTTGCACAAATTTTTACCGGGCTAACCAAAGTGGCAGCCTCTCTAGTTTTGGAAATATGCCCAAACCAATGAACATCGATGACATTCATTACATAAAGTTTATGTGGCCCAGTAACCTGATGACTGACAATAGCGTACCGACTTCTGCAGGTCCTGTTCTTCTGTATCCAGCGGGTCGCACCCAGCATGGGCCGGGCCGGCATCATCAACCTGGCCGTGGCAGACGTCCTGCAGTCTGCGGTCAAGTACGGCTCACATTTAGTATGCCATAAAAAGATATTTATGACGGCAAACGGTGTATTAGATGTTAAATTTAGTACCACTGCGTGCTCCTTAAGCTTTTAGTGCTCTGCATTTTCAAATAAGTCACTCTGATCAAGGAGGTTTAATTTTAAACCTACTTCCTTGCTGTGATTTATGGCCATATACCTTAGCAACTGACAGTTGTATTTCAAGGAGAGAGTCTGTTGTAATATAGAATGCAATCTTTGTAATGGTCGAACTGTTACCTTCAGTATAGCGGTGTTGATGCGCACTTCCCTGGTCCCCAACCCGGAGGAGAGCGAGCCACTGTTCCACACGGAGACCTTCGGGTGTGACTTTCTGGCGTGGTTCCGTCTCTACACCGGGTCAACTAGCAACCACTTCTCCACGGCCATGGCTGTCATACAGGTGGGGGGAACAGTCGCATGTGTGTATGTGTGTGTGTGTGTGTGTGTGTGTGTGTGTGTGTGTGTGTGTGTGTGTGTGTGTGTGTGTGTGTGTGTCTGTATGTGTGTGTGTGTGTGTGTGTGTGTGTAGGGTCTGAAGTTGAAATGTAGAGAAAGATGCCTGTGCTTTGTATACCGTTTGTTATTGGTCACTACAATTTCCTTATTCAGGTCAAGGAGAGGCATGGTGTCTCAACAATGTTCATAAAATATCTTAGCAGTTAATCATAGGGTAACATGGAAGCATATACTGCTTGTTTATTGCGTACATAAATTCTAACCTTTCCAGCAATATCCCCACGTGCGTATTTGTAGGCATCAATATACAAAGGGAAACTGATAGCTAGCGAGGTGTAATCGAATTAATCATCAGTTTTAGATTATGTACATAAAGTTTTTCATTCAAATTTCCATTCATCCCTGCAGACCATCGCCATTGTCAAGTGGTCCAGAGGGGGGCATCCTCACCCTGCTAACTGGAAGGCCATCACTTTCGGACTGGTGTGGGTGATCAATCTAGCAATCACCCTCCCTCCGCTTGTGAAACTGTGGGGAGCCTTCACATATTTCCAGGAAATCGGCCACTGCTACATCAGCTTCGATGCAGACGACTCGAAAACCCGGCTAGATTGGGGGTACATCATCTTCTTCATGCTGACACAGTACATCTGCCCAGTCGCGGTGCTCGTGGCCTGTTACGTCACCACATTCTCCACCATCTACTGCAGCAGCTACATGCGGACCCAATCGCGCAAGCGCAGTGGGTTGGAAGAAGAAGAAGAAGAGGAGGAGAACCAGGGAAGGTCCATCATGATCAAAACCTTCTTCGCGCTGACGCTGTTCCATTACACAGTGTCCCTCCCCCTGGAGATCATCAGGATCGGAGTGTTCTTCACCGATGTGAGCGTGGCTAACGATATACTGTACATCACAACCCTCATCTCATACTTGTCTAACTGTAAAGCACCCATGGTGCTCCCTATTGTCAGGAGGTAAGTATTGCAATTGCAAAATCTGTGCTTTATGGTCAATATAAACATTTTGAATATAAATATCCTTGTCGTTACTACGGTCCTACAATAGATGTCTTATAGAATTTGGAAATGGCATTGAGTCCAATGCGGTAGCTACGTAGTAGCCTCTATCAGGCTTCATAGGCGGCTGGAAAGAATATAAATTGGCCAAATTTAGTTTGCCGGTCGGAACGTCTCTCAGAGCGGCATGTTAACAATTTCTGCTCTTTCCAGCCGCCTCTGAAGCCTGATAGAGGCTACAACGTAGCTACCACATTGGAGTCAATGCTATTTTTCCTTGCACGTTTTATGGCTACCTGACAGCGGGAGAAACACGACAACTAACAAACAGGAAAACACCAAAGGCACCTGTCCTTGGTGCTGAATGAACGGTAGTGTCTTCACTTGTGAACTTTTCAAAGGAGGGCGTTCATAGTCATACGTTTTAGTTGAAGGAGAGTACTCATCCCACATTTTGTGTTCCACTCCAGGTACGAGTACCCATCGTCCCTGACTGGTGGTTCAGTCCGCCGTCACCAGGTGGAAGTGTACGTCACGCCCGGCACGTCACGTGACGGTGATGACGAGGCTTCGGTGGGAGGCGGGTCCCACCCCAGCCCGGGCCCGTCCCCGGCCCGCTCCATGCCCAACGGTCGCGCCTCGCCTGCAGGGCCCACTTTCGTCAGGGAGGGGCGGCCGCCGAGCGCCCTGACGAACGGGGGGCCCGCCATGACACCCATCCCGCGGGTCAACGCCAGGAAAAACCCGCTGCCCGATTTGTGATCTGCCCTGATAGACTGTAGATTAACTGCTCTAGAGAAATTGAAAGAAATGTTGCTATAACCCTTGACGTAAACATCAATTATCACGTAATTAATGATAAGATTGACCAATCAGTAGCCTGACCATAATATTAATGAATAAATGAATTAATGAATTAATTAATGGCTTAATGAATCAACAGACTATTCCTTAAACCAATTATTCAAGAAAAATGGATCTGAATAGTGATATTTTTACTTCAATGCACATTATTTAGGAAAGGTATAAGGTAGCCTGACGACGGAATTGGAAGGTCTTTAAAAATCTGAAAATATGTGACTTGGAAAAGCGGATTGGAGCAACGAGTCAAGTGAAAAGTCATGTTTTCAGGTCATTTCCCTTTTAATGCCGCCTACAGAGTAAGCCGATAAAATCACCTTTTGACCGATTTATAATTGAGGTCAAGTTTAACGGATTTTAACCGTAGTTTCAGGTCATTGACCTATGTATACACCTGATAAAATAGGTGTACTGAAATTTAAGTTACCAATAAGGCAAATATCAGGCATATGTGGCAGTTTTTCCTAAATTTCCACCATGGACAGGGCATCATCGTGCTTTCTTTCAGATGATTGTAGTTTTTCGGTATCGATCAACTGACTGCTAAACAATTGCAAGGCAATCCGTCAATTAAGCCCCGAGTAATAACACAAGATTATATATGACTCGCACGCACGGTAGTCAAGGTAGTAACGATTACAGAATAGTCAAAGCATTCTCCCACGGCAGAGCCATCCCGCGTCAAATACGTTAGCCCTCGGGATTTGGAGGCTAACGTATTTGCCGCGGGATGGCTCTGCTGTGAGAGAATGAGTCAAAGGGATGCAAGACTTGTTAGACAGCATCTTTGATGATAAATCTTGTACATTTGTATATGATAAATCACTAGTGACACCATGTACATAGTGTACCAATGTTCTGAAGATGCTTGTGTAACGTTAATCATCTGCTTGTTAAGACTGCTTCAGCAATAAGTATCAAATGAATGCAGCATAGTCTTCTGAGCACTCCCATCTTTACTTGAAAAACGTTACTTGTACAGCCTCATCACGTTCAAAATTATTTCAAAACGATAGCAACATACGTGTTATAATGCAAGTCATATCTTGGGTAGTGATAGACGTAAGCATGACTTAACTCACTTTTCCTATCTTGCAAGAAGGAAGGATGTATTATCAAGAAGGAATTCGGGTAACTTACCTAAGAAGCGATGAGGGACTGCAGATTTTTCACGACCATGCAAAGGACGAACACGAGTCTAGCATATAGTTTTAGATCCAGTAGCTTGATATGAAAGAATTCATGGTAGTGAAAAACTTGATGGTATATAGTGAGTATAGTGAAGGAATGCAATGGTGTTATGCCTCGCTTAGAATTACCTCACTCAGTGCTTATCAATTTACACTAGAGTGTAAACACTACAATAAGAATTGCACTTGTATACATACATATGTATGATGCTACATAGGCTCAGGTTTGAATGTACATTTATCTATATCTCAACTAGTAAACAAGTGTGTATATACCAAACAGGGTAACCTTTAGGAAATTACTGTATTCACTTACACCAATATACTAGTAATTAGATGCACAAGGCAACGTCGTTAACTGCAGTAAATGAGGACTCTGATAAACTAACAGGAAACAGATATAAGCTACAATACAGATATAGAAGATCAATGTGCCTTTCTATAGCCGGAATGTATAAACCAGTGTACACAATCAGTTTAGATTATACCGATATACCATGATTGGCATATGTATAGAATTACTGGCAAAGCTGCATCTTTTACTGTGAGATATACTCCACACAGTTATGCTGTGTGGCACAGAACAATATCAAATACAAATGCATGTATAACAAACGTGTAAATACTAAGTATACAAGTATCATCATATATGAATAAATGCAATACGTCACGTTACGCATTTGCGAAACTACAACGTTTCTTTTGATCAGTAACAGAGGCCAGTTAAACTTATCCAATGGTTCACTGGTCGATTGCTGCAAACAAGAACATCAACAAACTTGATGCAATTGCTTATTCATCTTAGTATGGAAGAACGAAGAGGAAACATTAGCAAACTTAAAAACCGTATTAAGAATATTTTACATTCACATTAAAAATATACACATTCAAGAGCACACTTATTCTAAGAGCACACTTATTCTGATATTAAGCTGGAAAGACTTGGATGTGTTTCAAATCATATTTAAGAATTTACATAAATTAGATGCTTTACAAGCATGTTTGACGCATGAGTCATATGGAATAATTCTTATTGTTCTTACAGAATTCACATTAATAGACAAAATTTACAAATTGTATCATACAGTAATTGGAACATTTCTTCGTATACTCTTCTTATTTATACATATATCTGTTAAGCAACTTTGAAGAAAATAAAAACAGCTCCCTACACCGCTCGGCTCATCATGGAATATCCTTTCAAAGGAAACTTGATTATTTACCGGTACCCGGCATATTGCACATCATTACGGAGAGAAGAAAGCTTTAGGCCTTTCACTGATCAATTAGCACGTCATAATCCAGTCATCCAGCTTCGCAGCTAGTTCAAGTCATTTCAACAAAGCAAGGCTAGCTGTTGTCGCCAGCAGTCTTAACTGGACTCAGTGGGGCTTGCCAAAATTCGTTAGAAATGTTATCTCTGTTGCGGACCCTGCAACAGTTGCGCTCAGCAGTCAGACCCCGGACACAATCAGCAAACTGCGCGGCGTTGAAAAAAGGTCCGGTGGGGTCTGGAGCAGAAGCTATAGAAACGTAAGATCAGCATTTAAGAGGTCGGGAGTCAGCGAGACTAGGTTTTATCTACTTTTGCAAAATACCTGCCAATTCCCTGCCGGTCAGCAAAACACTGTTCTTTATATCAAGTCGGCCCATTGAGTGAGATAGACTGCATAGACTGGAAACGCTTTAGCATCCGGACCCTGAACTGGACCCAGACCCGGACCCGGACGTGCTGGCCGCTTCAGCTCCCCGGGGGGCTCCGCTTGCTGCCGCGGTGGGAGGGGACTCCGTTTGCGGGGTGTTCCCCCCGGGTTTAGGGAGGAGGTCCCGGTACAGCTGCAGGGCACAGGGGGTGATGAGCAGATCCCCCTGCACCGGCAGGGGAGAGATCTCCTTCCAGTCTTTATTCAAGTCGATGTCGTAACTATAGCAACGCGACAGGTGGGGACCAAACGCGTACATGACGCGTCCGTGCATGAAGAAGGAGTAGTTAGGATGGTGTCCAGGGACGGGCGCGAGGACCCGTGACGTCATCCAGGTGGATCTGACGTCATCGTAAGCCACGGACGCCCCGCAGGGGTGGATGAGGTGGATAAGGTTCCGGGTCAAAGTGCAGACAGGCCGGTCACAGGTGGGATGGAGCTCCACTGGAGGCTCTCTCTGGCAGGCCACACTCCACTGGTCTCTTCTGACGTCATAGATCTCCACCGTACTGGTGTTGAAGTAGCTACAACATAAACACACCTCAATATGGCAAACAGAAAACGGCACACAAAGGGTAGAAGAAATGTCTCAAAGAAAAGATGCACAGATGTCTAGTGAAGTTGTAGCCATTCTCACCTACTGTTCCTGCCCAGCAAGACGAACAGTCTGTCTCCCTTCTGGACGAACTGGTGGTAGAACCTGGGTTCTGTCATGGGCGCCAGCGTGGTCCACTCGTCTCTCCCGGGGTCGTATCTGAAGAGAAAAACAACGTGATGTGAGAAGGTCGTCGTTTGATGCATTTTCTTTTTCAGTCTATTCTGCAAGGCCAAAAGCTGCATCAGAACGTGAGAATACAGGACATTGGACAGTATCACTTTGGGAAGAGAGTGAAGGAAGCCAACCAGCCTTCACTAAACACTAGACGGGGGACGATACCAACTTCCAACAACCTTTGATCCCCTTTTGACATCAGATTTTCGCAGGTTCACAAGTCAGAAAAAGAAGTAAAGGGACCAGTCTTTGAACAGACCGAAACATCTTTAATTGAGATGGAGCTAAAGTTACACCGTTAACGCGTTGAAGAACCTCCCAAAATTATAAATCGAGTTATCAAGATCATTTAGCCTATACGACAAAACATGCAATCCTGACCCCTGACCTTTCCACAGACGGCAGGACGCGCGTGTGATCCGTGATACCGCCGGAGACGTACAGCTGTCCATCAAACTCGGCGACTGCGCAGTGGTAGCGCCCCACGCTCATGGAGGCGATGGGGTACCAGGCGTTCTTCTGCAGGTCGAACCGCTCAGCGGAGCGCAGCACGTTTCCGGCGTGGTCCATCCCACCTGAAACACGTAAATACACCTCACTAAAACCGGTCCATCCCACCTGAAACACGTGCAAAGAGGTCACTACAGCTAATCCTGAATCTACAAAGATTTTAAAATGGTTATGTTAGGCACCAATAGTGCTCCCAATAAGTCTTACGTTCTTATTGGCGTTTGCTTTCCAAGTTGTTGGTTTATTTGTCCGGAACGTTATCATGGCTATATCTGTGAAGGACTTGGCCTAAGGAGTATGGACTATGTATTAGTAATTTGAGCGAACACGATCTGGATACGTTATGTTTCATAGGAATTTTTACTATTGCAAAGGTAGCATTTTTATTTCACACCACATCACAAGCACTGAAAAGCACATAAAGGTAGGGCAGCCATACCTCGGAGAAAGAATTTTTTGACTGCAGAGTTTAAGTATTTGATAAGTAGTCAAGATCAAAACCAACGGAACACACATCATAATGCTGTCGTACCTATGGCATAGATTGCACCCTCTAGCGCCACAGCACAGTGGTTGATCCTCGGCGTCAACGTCGGAGGCCATGGGAACCAGTGGCCGTCGTCAGGCATGTAACACATGGTCATGTTGACGCCGTACTCGTACCAGGACGCCGGCGTCTTCCCGCACTGCAGGACGATGACGTCACGCGTCAGATTGCACGCCCGGGGCTGCGATGACCCCGACAGCCGCATGGAGGCGCGCCTATCAGGTAAAAGGTGGTACAGTTTGACTTCTTCCACCAAGGCTTTGCAGTCGGAGGACTGGGCTAGCAGTGGGTTTTTGTCCAGCCTGTCGTGGATGTAGTACGGAGAGAGTTGTGGAAGTCGGATGAGGGCCAGCACACGGGCGAGGTGGGCAACGCGCTTGTCTGGGTCTGCTGCCGCCCATCTCAGAACCTGCAAGTGCAAACATCATGGAGTCGTATATACTAATCTCCAAGCAGATCTGACGGTGGCTGCAAAGACAGTATCCATCTGCCACCGAAAATTCGGTGGCAGATGGATACTGTCTGGCCAATTGGATACTGTCTTTGCAGCCACCGTCAGATCTGCTTGGAGATGATACAAAGACATTTCCCATCTTCTTCACACAAGTTACGATTACCGTTCTTACTACATTTTGTAATGTCATTATCACTATTAGTGTAATAACCGTTATAACCTGTAATGACTATAAATCTAAGTATTCTCATTTCACTTATTGTACACGGTCCACCACACGGTATACAATTATTCCGCATTGCACAGTACGATGTTCTCACACACAACTACACATGAACATCCGACGCTTGAGTGCTTTTCTCTAGCCTCCATTGCAGGCCCATCGGCAAGTCTTTTTAAATTCTATCTTTTCGGTTAATATACAGTTTTTTGATTGCGGTCAATGTTGTAGAAAACTGGACCTATGAAAACACGGTAAGAATCAGAGAACACACTACGTGTCTCCGATCAAAACAAGGAAATGTTGAACCCACACGCCGCCGCAGATCCTGCTATGGAGGCTTGATTTTTCCCTGGGGCGTTAGAGGGCAAACATCACGCGCTGTAATCAAATCACGTACGCTAACAGCTTACCTCTCACTGACATTCGAAACGACCTTTGGCGGACAGAAAGTAGCATGAACTGAATCTGAATTTGTCACAGGATAGTAGTCCCTTGCGACTTGTAATTTGCGTCATGCGGGCTATTGTGTGTTTTTGTACGGGATAGGACTCGAAATGAACACTTCTGAATGCGATATATCGATCCTTTATAGCCTCCCGGAGGGCATATCAGGCTCCACCGTCGGTATTTTGATATTGCCATTTTTTACTAACTACAACCGTGTTCTGGCGGTTCCTGTTCCCTATATATGCTACAAAATTGGTTGTGGTCATCTCCAGGCAGATGTTTGGGTGGAAATCGTACGTTTTTGACCGGCTGGTTTTTCTGACAGTGCTGTGTCAGAAGCTAGATGTTGGGTGGTAGAGCTGTCAGAAAAAACAGCCGGTCAGAAAACTTTACCACTTTCCACCCTAACATCTGCTTGCAGCTTGGAGATTAGTTGCAGTAAGAATCCGAAAAAAATAATACGTGATCAGCAATTCAAACGTCTACCGTGCAGCCTCAGGTTAATGAGGCTACGATCTCGTTGTCTATTTTTGTCACTGTAGAATGACACAAACCAGACCAGGCAAGAACGGAACAAACATTCAACAAACAGATCGTTAGCCGCGCCGTATATTCTTGGCTACAAAACTCCGCCAACACATCCGTGTCCTTGGGACCGTAAACAGGTCGATAATGGAGGCATTTGACCGAGCTATACATCAATATAACGTACCACTTTTAAGCAGATAAATGTACATTAGAGGAAAACTAATGAGTGGCCTGTCGCAGTGGTGAAATACAGGGATGTTGGAGGCGTGGTATATACCAATCACAGGTCTGGATTTTCAAATCAGGTCAGCAAGATCAGCGTTGAAAGATCAGGTCAGACTGCCTTCAAACCCTAGATACAAAGACATTTCCCCCTAAAACGAAGACAAATGCTTCATAATAGAAATGGAGATATCTATATAACAGAATTACTAGAAGGGTAACCTAGTTGTCATTGGGTCGGCGTGGGTGCTTTAGACTGGCGGTGCTAGCGCTTTAGACTGGCGATCAAAAGCACCGCCTGATTATTTTTGTATCCAGGAAATATTATGATTCAATCTTGGCAAGCTTCATGTTTTTATCATCAACCCACGTCGTGTAATCAGAGATGTATGACCTTTATCGTCTTCCTGATGCTTGAATAGCTTTACAATGCATTGATTGAAAATGTTGGGGCGTATAGCTACTACTAGTACAGTTGCCTTCAGTCCTGAGTACTGACAGAGACGTTTTAATTGATATCGTATCTTTTTCAATCCATGTCCGCATCGTTTACTATCGTGGGTTGGAATTTCCCGGCTTTCGTGTTTTGACAGCCCGTCACTAATGCCTATTTCCCTACAATGGCCATGGATTTAATGGTTGTACATTAATATAACATCCAATACTCAAGGAATTAAGTTGTCTTTTAACAAATCGGCGTGGTGGCCATAGACATGTATGTATTGGTAAGGCTCTGATTTCAATGCGGATGGGGCCAATATCTTTTCGATTTTTAGCTTTGTCGAGTTGTGTCAGTGAGCTACATGGGAGGCCTGTTTAGTGTTACCTGACGTATTAATAACGAGGCAGGAACGGCACGTACTGCACGTAACGCTAATTACTTAGCTGCAACTTGTCCTAAATACCCCGCGGCAACTAGCCGTGATTTTTGTTCTTTCATAGCAGGACCCGTACATCCTAGAAAAAAATGGCTGGCCCCAACATACAACTAAGACTGTTATATTGTCAATATAACGTCTATGTGCGTCTTTAAATTGAATATAACGTCTTTGGTACAACCTTAAAGATTAATAACTTTAAAAACGACATGTTTTAGGGAACAGGACTTCAAAGAAATGTGTTCTTTGATAATGGATTTGTCCTTCAAATGCTTTTGTACTGCTAAGTACTGACAAGTGGTTTTAATCGCTAAGTATGCCCGCAGTTACAAAGTCGTAAACAATAACATACCAGGTCACAGGCCAGCCGTTCCTCGCGAATACAAATGGCTTCGTTTGTCAACAATTCCTCCAGCTTGTTCAAGGGCAGTTCTAGCACTTCGTCATGCGTCATGACTTCCGGAAAATTGGCCAGCACGAATTTTTCTGATTTCTGAGCCAGATCTCCGAGCCGATAGGTCTCCGCAAAGTACCTGACGCCCAAGCAGTTGGAACAATCCATGTTTTTCTCCAGGTAGTCCGCGCAGAACGATTTTACGTCGCTCAGGAGAAGCAAGTCCGAGGAGGGAAGGATTTTGTCCACAGTGTTGTAGTCTATGGTGATGCTGCCCGTGTACATGTAATCTAGGATGGCTTCTAAGGCTACGGCACTGACGTTCTTCAGCTTGATCTCCTTCTGGCTGCCTTCGGCGAGCTGAGTCTGGAACATCGCCGCGAAGTAGTCCGAGAACGCGGCGAGCACGGATCGGTGGGCGGGGAAGTGTTTCCCCTCGGCCCGCAGGACAACATCGCAAAACGCCCCGGTCTTTCTCTGCTCGTTCAGCTTAGCTAGGTTGAAGCAGGCGTGCTCAGCGTAGTTCCCGTAGGTGGCAGCCCCTGGGGAGGCGAGTTCAGCCCCACCCCTCGGGGGCAGGTCCCGGGAGGAGGGTCCCGTCGGCGCCTGCCTGTATTTGTATATATCCTCGGCAGCCATCATGGTTGGGGCATGCCGGGAAGGATGTTAACTAGCAGTAGTGGCAAAGAATTGGACATAGCAGAACATGGGGCATTTCCAAATCTAACAGAAAATCTAACAGATTACGAAAAAGCAGTTAGTCAGTGGATCATTAGGTTCTATTTACAGGAAAATTAAAATTTATCACACTGCAGAGAAGTGTTCCTTTGTAATCCTTCCCTTGGGAATAACAAAAATACCAGCACAAAAAAATCATCAGTTATCATACTACCTGGGGTTCCCTTGGGAATTACAAAATACCATTAAAAAGATTTGCTCGTTTGTATGCAAAACTAAACTCTAGTACACGACTATTATCAGAGCAACATGTCTCCAGGTCTCTGATTTCTGTTATGTTTGATGTTAGGCACTTAATATCTGAAACCTCAGACCAGATACACCTATTAAACAAGCTGGGCCATCTTGGCCCATTAAAAACCTTGGTCATAGCAGAACTTTAGAAAAAGCAAGACATGCTTTTTCCCAGCATCTAACATATAACAGTTTAAGCCATCTCCCTCAGGGAATGACTCGGCACACGACTCTTATTAGAACAGTATGTCAGGTCTCTGATTTCCGTTAGGTTTGCTGTTAGACATATAACAGCAAATATAACACTTAAGACCAGATACACCTGGGCCATTAAAAACGGGGCATGATCATGCCTCTTTAAAAAAACTGGGACAGTTTTACCTTGGTCTACCCAGAAATTTAGAAAAAGCAAGACATGCTTTTTCCCAGCGTCTAACATATAACAGTTTAAGCCATCTCCCTCAGGGAATGACTCGGGCACAAGACTCTTATTAGAACAGTATGTCAGGTCTCTGATTTCCGTTAGGTTTGCTGTTAGACATATAACAGCAAATATAACACTTAAGACCAGATACACCTATCAAACAAGCTGGGCCGTTAAGTACATCTTGGCCCATTAAAAACGGGGCATGATCATGCCTCTTTAAAAAAACTGGGACAGTTTTACCTTGGTCTACCCAGAACTTTAGAAAAAGCAAGACATGCTTTTTCCCAGCGTCTAACATATAACAGTTTAAGCCATCTCCCTCAGGGATCTCCCTCAGGGAATGACGCGGGCACACGACTCTTATTAGAACAGTGTGCCAGGTCTCTGATTTCCGTTAGGTTTGCTGTTAGACATATAACAGCAAATATAACACTTAAGATCAGAAACCTCAGACCAGATACACCTATCAAACAAGCTGGGCCATCTTGGCCCATTAAAAACTGGGTGTGACCATGCCTTTTTTTAAAAACTGGGACAGTTTTACCTTGGTCATCGCAGAACTTTAGAAAAAGCAAGACATGCTTTTTCCCAGCGTCTAACATATAACAGTTTAAGCCATCTCCCTCAGGGATCTCCCTCAGGGATCTCCCTCAAGGAATGACGCGGGCACACGACTCTTATTAGAACAGTATGCCGGGTCTCTGATTTCCGTTAGGTTTGCTGTTAGACATATAACAGCAAATATAACACTTAAGATCAGAAACCTCAGACCAGATACACCTATCAAACAAGCTGGGCCGTTAAGTACAACTTGGCCCATTAAAAACGGGGCGTGACCATGCCTCTTTAAAAAAACTGGGACAGTTTTACCTTGGTCTACCCAGAACTTTAGAAAAAGCAAGACATGCTTTTTCCCAGCGTCTAACATATAACAGTTTAAGCCATCTCCCTCAGGGAATGACACGGGCACACGACTCTTATTAGAACAGTGTGCCAGATCTCTGATTTCCGTTAGGTTTGCTGTTAGACATATAACAGCAAATATAACACTTAAGACCAGATACACCTATCAAACAAGCTGGGCCGTTAAGTACATCTTTGCCCATTAAAAACGGGGCATGATCATGCCTCTTTAAAAAAACTGGGACAGTTTTACCTTGGTCTACCCAGAACTTTAGAAAAAGCAAGACATGCTTTTTCCCAGCGTCTAACATATAACAGTTTAAGCCATCTCCCTCAGGGAATGACACGGGCACACGACTCTTATTAGAAGAGTGTGCCAGGTCTCTGATTTCCGTTAGGTTTGCTGTTAGACATATAACAGCAAATATAACACTTAAGGTCAGAAACCTCAGACCAGATACACCTATCAAACAAGCTGGGCCGTTAAGTACAACTTGGCCCATTAAAAACGGGGCATGATCATGCCTCTTTAAAAAAAACTGGGACAGTTTTACCTTGCATGGTCTACCCAGAACTTTAGAAAAAGCAAGACATGCTTTTTTCCAGCGTCTAACATATAACAGTTTAAGCCATCTCCCTCAGGGATCTCCCTCAGGGAATGACGCGGGCACAGTGTGCCAGGACTCATATTTCCGTTAGGTTTGCTGTTAGACATATACATTTGTAACAGCAAACATAACACTTAGTTTCAGAAACCTCAAAACTATGAATTCAAAATGGTTCCTTCTGTCTGTTTATATTTAAAGTTTAAGGCCTGTGTCAATTCCTGTCACTGCCTTATAATCCCTTATGTGGTTCAATTGATAATGGTAGATAATGGTGAATAAAACTATCAATAGGTTCTCATTCTAAGGTCATTTTGAGGTCAGTGGTCAGGGGCCAAGTTTTACACACGGTTTTGAAAAATGACATGGATGGACACTTTTTCATAGAGAGACACTCAGTGTTAGAAGGTTTGAACTGTTAGTGTAGGGGGCAGGACTTGTGTCCTGCCACCATCTGGTGCACATCCCATCTGGGGCGAATTAAGAGCAATAAAGGACAGGGACCCACGCGTCCCTGAATCAGTCTGTTCCAAGCCCTGGTCGAGTGTGGACATCATTGCAGTATACATAACACTGGTGGCAGCGCCTGGCGCTTTCGAGCGCCAAACCCACGCCATCCTGACGATGCCGCCCGACTAGCTAACAGCCCAGGCGCCCGACTAAGCAGCACTTGACCGCCGCTACCGTGCCGCCCGATCCGCCAGCCTGCTACCCGGCCACACCGACTCGACCCCCTGACCACCGCCATGGCGCCCGATACGCAAGACCGCTGCCCGGCCACACCAGCTAAGAAACCGTCGACGCTGTCGCTACGTGCCGCCACTTGCTTCTGTCTTCCCAAGCTGTGATTCCGGTGAACATTTGACTGTCTGACTCTAAGCCATGCAGACCTGCCCAAGAATGTCCTGCCATGCCGTCGTCTTCCAGGCCAACGCCACGTCGCCGAGTCCCGGACTCCGACCGCGCGCCGAACCCAGCCCGCTGACTCCAGCCAGCCGAATCCAGCCAGCCATCGTGTCGCAGACGGCCGTCCCCACCATGGATCACCATGAGTAGGAAATGAACTTTTGACATGACGTGACTTACGTGATCTTTGCTGCGAACTCTGAGTACTGTACCTCTACTCACGGAACTTTTAACACCTATGAACTTTCGTGGTGGCGTCGTTGCACAATATGTTTTGTTTTCTCTGTTTGCCCTTGATTGTACGCCTGCGGGTAACGACCAAGCTGTCTTGAACCTGTGTATTTTTGTGTATTGCGAATGATACTTGCCTAGTAGAAATGCTAGCCTACGGGACGACCCTGCTAGGAAAATCATGTATTCTGTGTTCCCGGCCACACTGTAGCTGTGTGACGGTCCGGAAGCCTCCGTACTGCCCCATGCTCGGGAGTACGTGCGAAATGCGAACTTTGCCGCTGTGCGAGTTAGAAGCGTGCTATTTTGTATGTGAATTGGTCATGTCTGTTAGTATATTATTGTGCTTCGAAGTACTGTAAAGCAGCAGTCCGTCTATGAGTTCCCACCAAATTCCCAGCTCCTAGCTCCACATGTACACATCTGCTCCTTTGTCGGCGAAGTTCAGTTAATTAATGGCATCCTGTCACTTTATAGACCTCCATTTAGCCCTCATTACCTTGTTGTTTTTCCTGTGGTGAATATTATTTGAGCGGCACTATGATATCTTCACTTATGTTTCACAGTAGTACTAGTAGCCATATTATAGCCATGTAGTAGAAGTTAGTTACGTTAGCATTTGTTCTTTTTTTTATGTCGTAGAAGACATCGTCTTCCCCCGGCGGTGAGGGGTGTAGGGGGCAGGACTTGTGTCCTGCCACCATCTGGTGCACATCCCATCTGGGGCGAATTAAGAGCAATAAAGGACAGGGACCCACGCGTCCCTGAATCAGTCTGTTCCAAGCCCTGGTCGAGTGTGGACATCATTGCAGTATACATAACACTGTTAGTACCTCTACAATGTTTATTGTATATGGAAACTTTCTACATTCATGGGATACTGGTGTCAGCTTCAATGATAGTTTGCCCCATATTACATCACAATTATCCATGTAAAGAACAACATTGCAATATCGGATGTGTACATGTGGCAGAAATGGCTGTGAAACTGTAGGACTCCCATTAGATATGGCCACTAGGGACAGCAGTCTAGACAGAAAATGTTCTTTCTTGGGCACTGATGAGAGAAATAGTATTGACTACTGTTTTTCTAAGATGAGACATAAAATCAAGCACTCCTGACCTCTGCACACCTTTTCCGCCCTTTCAGATGAATAGAAAAAAAATTTAAAACTTTTTATACAACCTAATCATTTCATGCTCAAATCATTACGACAGAAGTAGGGCTGGATATCAGACTACAAATTATATGATTCAATTCATAGAAAATATAAAAATTAACAGTAATTAAAAAATAATCATTGTAAGTACTTTTGTTTAAAGTAATTACTGTGGACGGTATGAGGTCTGTCTGAGCCCTAGTCAGGGAACATCTTTCAGTTAGAGAAGGAAAGGTGTTATTTTTTATCTCCTCAACAAGTTATCTGAAATAATTGGAGGACCTGGACATGTTTGGACAGTGACCAGCAGGTGTCCAGGGGAATTCCACCCACGAAGAACTGTCCATAACCTCTAAGCCAGTGATTTCATGCTAGACAGTCATTTGTTTTGATAAGGAAATGAATTAATTAGAGCTGCTTTTTTATCTGATGATATTGTAACCCGCCCGTGCCTTTGCCTTAGCAGCACAATTAGTAATGGTGTAACAGAGCCTCTTAGAGACATGAATCTTCAGAATTTCTGTGACCTGGTGGGTTCCCTGTCCCCAGCCATTTCTGTGCCTTGATGTTATGAAGGGGTCACAGAAACAACTGGGTCACACCACCAGATGTTCTTCAAGAAAAATAATAGAATCATCATTGATAATGTATATATATATCGATGAGGGTTATTATTAGACATCTAGGTAATAAGATACGCCAAAAACAGTCACTCAAGCAACTGGATAGATTTTGGAAATGTCTGACAGGTATCTTTCATCAGTGACACTGTGTGTACCAAACTGTGCACAAGTCCATCACAAAAACTGAAAGTCAATGTCTACTGTCTACATATAATCTAAATCGTAGTGTCCGAATAGTGCCTGAACTGTCCTTTTTTGGTCTTCAATGCACTTAAGACTTGTGCCACCAGTTCAAATCGCCTGATCAATACCACTGCAATGTTAAATGTGCCATTGGGAAAAGCATTTTGCAGGACTTTCCTTACTCAAGTTACTGCACCAATGTTTGGAATGGGTTGTTAAAAGCAATGGAAGGAGAGGGTTGGGTTGCTGTGACACCTGTGATAAACAATCTGTGTTGATGTTGGGATCTTCATGATCTTTTATGTGGCGTCGTGATGTAAGAGCTGCATTATGAAAAAATTATTTCAATGTCATTTTATAAACATGCCCTTGGTGCAAGCGGTAATTAAACGCTGTGGCTTGGCCATATTGATACAACCAGGGGAAAGTATCACAGTATCCTAGCTCCCGGGAATCAAATGAAAGAAATATTCAATCGAAGAAAAACAACATACCTGTGTACAGAACTATTGTCCAGCGACGATCTCTGCATTCGTGTCTTTGAAAATACGTTAACCAGTTGTACAGAAAATGACAAGCTTTTCAGGAATACGCGCACATGGGTAAAACTGTCCCAGTTTTTTTTTTAATGAGGCATGGTCACGCCCCGTTTATAATGGGCCAAGATGTACTTTTGTGTGTGTGTCCACCACCACAAACGCACGAACATGAAGAGGACAACTAGAAAGCCCGAGAAAAAGCCTAGAAATGACGTCAAAAAGCGGCCGAGCCCTAACATCTGCTTGGAGAGAAAGTATTTACTGTTTTTCTAAGATGAGGCGTAAAATCAAGCACTCCCGACCTCTATGCCCCCAATCACGCCCTTTTAGATAAATAAACAAAGGAAGCTTCCATACAACCTATTCGTTTATACACAGGTCTCGTCCTCTCTAGTGAGAACATGCCCCTAAGGAGGTTTCCTAGATGACCCCATCAAGTCTGAAGTTTCTGAAACTAAGTGTTATATTTACTGTTATATGTCTAACAGCAAACCTAACGGAAATCAGAGTCCTGGCACACTGTGCCCGCGTCATTCCCTGAGGGAGATCCCTGAGGGAGATGGCTTAAACTGTTATATGTTAGATGCTGGGAAAAAGCATGTCTTGCTTTTTCTAAAGTTCTGGGTAGACCAAGGTAAAACTGTCCCAGTTTTTTTTAAAGAGGCATGATCATGCCCCGTTTTTAATGGGCCAAGTTGTACTTAACGGCCCAGCTTGTTTGATAGGTGTATCTGGTCTGAGGTTTCTGACCTTAAGTGTTATATTTGCTGTTATATGTCTAACAGCAAACCTAACGGAAATCAGAGACCTGGCACACTCTTCTAATAAGAGTCGTGTGCCCGTGTCATTCCCTGAGGGAGATGGCTTAAACTGTTATATGTTAGACACTGGGAAAAAGCATGTCTTGCTTTTTCTAAAGTTCTGGGTAGACCAAGGTAAAACTGTCCCAGTTTTTTTAAAGAGGCATGATCATGCCCCGTTTTTAATGGGCAAAGATGTACTTAACGGCCCAGCTTGTTTGATAGGTGTATCTGGTCTTAAGTGTTATATTTGCTGTTATATGTCTAACAGCAAACCTAACGGAAATCAGAGACCTGGCATACTGTTCTAATAAGAGTCGTGTGCCCGCGTCATTCCCTGAGGGAGATCCCTGAGGGAGATGGCTTAAACTGTTATATGTTAGACGCTGGGAAAAAGCATGTCTTGCTTTTTCTAAAGTTCTGGGTAGACCAAGGTAAAACTGTCCCAGTTTTTTTTAAAGAGGCATGGTCACGCCCCGTTTTTAATGGGCCAAGTTGTACTTAACGGCCCAGCTTGTTTGATAGGTGTATCTGGTCTGAGGTTTCTGATCTTAAGTGTTATATTTGCTGTTATAATGTCTAACACTAACAGCAAACCTAACGGAAATCAGAGACCTGGCATACTGTTCTAATAAGTGCCCGTGTCATTCCCTGAGGGAGATGGCTTAAACTGTTATATGTTAGACGCTGGGGAAAAAGCATGTCTTGCTTTTTCTAAAGTTCTGGGATGGGTAGAACTATGTAAAACAGTCCAGGCTTGTTTGATAGGTGTATCTGGTCTGATGTTTCTGAAACTGTTTTGTTTGCTGTTATGTGCCTAACAGCAAACCTAATGGAAATCAGATACCAGACATACTAAGGGAATGGTCCAGAATGTTAGTTGTTAGGTTCCAGGGAAAAATGTCCTGTTTTTTCAAACATTTCTGTGATGTGGCAGGTCCTTTCAATTAGAGACTGTTAGGTCACTTTGTACTGGGCCACAGGGCCATATGCCCAGAGTATTAGTTGTTAGTGGAAAACATTCAATTCCCTTGGGTGCAATTTCATTAAGTGTTAGATTTTCTGTTAGATTTGGAAATGCGTAGTGTTTTGCTATGTCCAATTTCTTGCCATATATATTAACTAGCGTTGATATGTTGACATTTGTGGATTTAAACTAACTAAAGGATTCAATAGTGTTTTTTCTTGATTTCTTGGGGTATCTTACTATGCCATTGTTTAGTTTTATATATAAACGGCCGTTATCAATAATTAACTCGGAGAAATGCTTAATTCGCAATGTATTTCATATGTTACGCCAAAAACAGTTACTCAAGCAACTGGATACGATTTTGGAAACGGTCAGACGTTTCAGGTAGCATCCACTACCTTTCGTCAGTGACACTAAAGGACTGCAGGAGAATTTCATATGTTATTCAATAGTTATTACGTCCAGCAGGTGGTTTTGTTTTCCGTGGGGTTTGCTTGGAGGCGGGTGGGTTTTTATGGACGAGTCTTTATTTTCCGTGCTCCCTTGCTTCAAGTTCCAAATGAAAAATATCTATATTACTAACTGTGTTCCCTGTTGGGCGTCACAATAACATGACGCATGATATGGCATCAAATATTTAAATGGTCAAATGATAATGATTAAAGGTCTTTAACATAACACTTGATGACTTCTTTTGTACGCACAAATACAGTGTACGTGCAATGGGGCTTGCTGTATTACCAAAGCGCACGCATTCCAAGCTATTGTCAGGACAAGGTCGGTTGATTTAGCCTCCATCAGGCCTTTCTAAGGATAGTAGAATTCGGCAAAAATAGGGTCAATAATTGGCCAGGGGAGTGGGCCGCGGTATTAAAGGGCAACATTTCTCCCTAACTGCGCGGGAAAGTGAACTCTATGGTGGCCAAACTCCTCTGGCAAATATTCTCTCTGTAGCAATCGTACTAGTCTGGTAGTGACTACGATTGATTGTATAAATAATGTCCCCGGTCATCTCATGATAGGACACGCACAGATTACAGTAAAACAAACTTTCACTTTTCACGTTCACCTTATCCATTTCACCGAGAGGGGTGATGACGGTAAGCGATCTGTTTTTCAGGTAACCTTAGAAGATTAAAAAGACATAGTCTAACAATTGTTTGCGGTTCACTTAACAACTCCAAACTTTAGGGAAAAGTTAACATACTAGTAATTAGATGCAGCCTATGCAGATTAGGAACTAACATACATATGACATGTAAAGCTTAGAAAGAACGGTGCATTGATATAAATCATGCAGATCGGGACCTAATTTGTATCATCAAGGCCAAAATGCAAAGATACCTTAATAGTACACGGGTATTGTAACACTAATATTTAGCCATATTGAATGCAATGGATTGTGCATTAAACGCTTGTATGGCAACAGTTCGAAAGAAGACAGTGGAAAGAAGCGGAAAGCCAGAACTGACGATAGTCCAGACGCCCCTTACTTATACTCATAGGAATCATGACTCTTATTGTTGATGGTAATACAGGAAGGGACCAGTCTAGTACCTTCTAGCGGCCGGACCGGGGACTGGTCGTGACGTCAGCACTGCTGGGGGTCCATCTCGTGTCATCCAAGATGGCGTCTCAAGTAGGTAGGTGAAGCAAGTTCTCTGCATTTTCTGCACGATTTCAAACCTTCTAAAAGCCCGATTAACAACATTTGCGACAGCATACAAGTAAATGACATTGTTATCCTTACTTAAAGCCCCTATTTGGACTCCTAACTTGAATTTTGGCTTAATTTTTAACCCACCATTCAACGGTGCCGCCATTTCCCTGGTTTTGGTGTTGTCCCGTTTCTGTACGACGAACAAAAAAATGGTCTCGCTCGGAACAAAATACGACTCTTTCAGACCACGCACAGGTCTCATGTTAGCCTCCAATGCATTATGGCCTATATGAGCCCCACACGTCAATCTGGTGGTGGTATTTGACTTGTTTAGGCCGAACACATTTTTGGGTTTGTCAGGGTAGTGGTGAGAGTCCATGGAGACTACATACATGCGAACTAAAAACCGTCCATACATGCTGACTAAACGCTTTATCTGTACCGTTTAGTACATTCTACAAAAGACCTTCATATAGTAACATTTATCAAGAAAGTGTGGAAAATGTTTGGTTTTACCATGGAGTTATAAAAGGTCCATGGTTTTACAAAGCTGTCGTGTGGAATGATGTACAAATATTTTGCCTATGAGTATGAGTATGACCGTTATTGTTGCACCATAATTTTGCTGTGGTCGGTTTATTAACCAACAGTTTTGATAATAGGGCCCCATATCTATGGTATCATGATGTAGTAATAGGAAATTTTCTTGGAAGATGCTTTCATGATTTGTATTAGATTTAGTCTCATGTATGGAAAACAAAAGATTTTGCAGAAAATATGTACATTTTTGGCACATGTACCTGTAACATACATGTAGGTGCATGGATTGTGCATGTCTTCTATATTGACTTATGAATATCTTCCTTTTCTTCTCAGTTAACAGGCAATGTAGTGTAGATTTGTAGCTTAAACATCTGGACCGCAACAAAACCAGAGGTTATGGAGTAGTGTATACATGTACATGTAATTGCTTGAAAATTATGCTGATAGTCAACACATAAGTCTGGATACCACAGATTTAGATGATTTCCAATTGTAGTTCTTACAGGTATGTGTACCTCTGTAGCCCATGTTCCCATTTCCTGTCCTGAGGTGTGGTACAGTTGTTGCACCAGTGCCCATGTTGGGTGCCCCCCTCCCCCACACCACATTCCACGGAGACATGAACTCAGCGGGTTCAGACTCAGGGCACATATAAAACATATATTGTGTTTGTATTATTATTCAACAAGAGGGACGGTTTAGTGTTATTTTATTTATAAAATGTGGTTTGAGTTTTTTGCTTTTTGCTTTTAAATTTTTTTTACCCATGTTGGGTTTTAGTGATTACAAATGTAAATACCACTGTTACATGTACATAAATTTTTTCAACTTCAAGGCTTGATACTTCAAAAAAAAAAATCTCAAACATCACTGGAAATGAAGCTCAGGGTGAAGTGAATTCAACACATTACTTATCACCATAGAGTTTCTGGGTCAAAATGAATGTTAGTAATGTTTAAAATCTGTAATAGTTATTATAGTTTGTACATCAGTGCCCTATTAAAGTTAGTGACTTTCTGGCACAATGGTGGGCTCTTGCAACATTATGCCAATGTAATAGGCCCAGAAAGTAAGTGGCTGGTATGTATTTACCCCGGTAGTTCAAGTACTCTACTCAGGTGAGTCACTGTGAGGTAGATTGGTAAAAAAGTCACCAGTGTAGTTAGTGTAAGAAGTTAAAGCTTAGTCTCTATTTCATAAAGTCACCAGTTTGTTTATTTATTACAGTGTCTGTATCCTAGCACATAATGTGCTAGGATACTATTAGCCATCTACATGTGTCCCAAGTTCCCAACTCCTAGCTCTTACTGTTCATTATCATGCAGCTGCAAACGAACATGGACTTGTGCCCCGTTATGACCCTGGATGACCTTTTAGTGCTGGTTATTAATTAGGTACAACTGAGCAGGAACACTTTACTTCCTCCTTCAGGAACATCAGTCTTTAGAATGTGCCAAGTTGTATTGTTATGGCTGGTCCATTTTAACAGTTTTGGGTGGAACAGTGTGAAGATGGTTCAAAAATGAAAGAGTGAAGGTGTCAAGAACACTCTAATAGTAATACATCATTACATGAGGTGACACTAATTGAAGATAAACTTAAATAATGAAGAGAAAAGGGGTGTCAAACTGTTTTCATGGACACACCCCACAACTTGTTTGAAATGGTACAGCTGGAAGGGTTTCTAAGGATTTGAAAGGATGCCATATATTATTGGAAGCTTTCAAATAATGAAATGTAACACCCATATTAAGTTTCACGCCATCAATCTTTCTAAAGGGAAGTAAACTGCATTTAAATGCTTGAACAGGAGAGGCATAGTACCAGAAAATTTTAGGGAAACAAGTAGAAAGTATTAGGCAGTAAAAGGTTTGAAATAACAAATGATGTGACAGACAGCAAACTAATACTGCTGAAGAGGAAATGTCCTAGCCAAAGCATCTTGGAGGAGGAAATATGATGATGTACTAGTATGCTTGATGTATGGTCACACCTGCTGCATTAGTGACATGGTGTTTCCCTGTGGACTTCTGCCGTATCCAGTTGACTTATGTGAGCGTACATGTGGATTGACCCGTGGCACAAGGTTTACGGTTTTGTTGAATGTTTTATCCAGTTGTTCCACGGAACTTCCGGCTGATGGATGAACTGGATGACGGCCAGAAGGGCGGTGGGGATGGCGTCATCTCCTGGGGCCTGGAGAACGATAGTGACATGTCACTCTCCACGTGGACAGGCATCATCTTTGGACCTCCGAGGGTGAGCAGCAACAACTTCTCCTAATCCTGTTTTTAAATCCATTTATCTGTCTTAAGTATCATGGAGGGTTCAGGGCAGGGCCTCTGAGGGAGCTCATTTTTCAGAACTGGTAAAGGAGAATTCTACTTAGGGATACTGTAGTATCGTTATCATGTTACTGGAAGCAGCATATATAGTCTGAAACTTTTCTTGAGATTGGAAGTTCAGTGAATCACAATCATACGAGTATATGAAGAGTATATTTGTGAGACTGCAAAAGTCGTAAGATCTCTGTTGGTTGTACAAAAGTTGTAAGAACTTGTACATGTACATCCACTTGCACATAACTGTAGATATGACTGTACATTTGTGGTGTAGGGTCAGTTTTGCTAACGGACTAATGATTAGAGTGTTATTTATTGATGTTTTCCAGACTCCATATGAGAACAGAATGTACAGTCTAAGGATAGATGTTGGGGAAAAGTACCCCCATTCACCTCCCTCAGTGCGTTTCTTAACGAAGGTCAACATGACTGGAATTAATGCTAACACAGGAGTGGTGAGTACAATTGTTTCTTGGCATGTAATGCATGCATTAGCTTTCTAACTCGGCAAAAACCCCATTTTGTAAACTTGTCTGCAGCCTTTTTGTCAATGTTGAATTGGAATGAGCACTTCAACCTTTAAATGCATGAATGACCATAAGAGTTTTTTTTTTTAAAAACACCTTATAATTATGATAATTTTGAAATGTTAGTACATGTATTTGTTAAGCTCTTCAAGCTGCCATTGGTTTTTCTTCTGTGTCCATGCCCATAAGAAAGCTTTGTGAATTCCGATCGTGTCTTCAGTGACCAATATCAGAAGTGGTTTGTGGATGTTACAGGTTGACCAGAAATCAGTACCAGTACTAAACCGCTGGCAGCATACATATTGCATCAAGACTGTACTGCAGGAGCTGCGCCGGTTAATGGCAGACAAGTCCAACAACAAACTGACACAGCCACCGGAAGGCTCCTTGTTTCCCTGAGCGGTGGACAGGAGGGGAGCGGTCTCGTCTCACGCAAAACCAGGATCACAACCAACCTTCCCACCGACATGTGCTCAGTTTCAGGGGTGGTGTCATCAGTAGTGCTTGGTGATAGATTGTTAGTGCTTTCCTGTCATAATCTTAACCTCTTCACCCTTTCATAGAGAAATAGTTCAGTCCACGTACTACTACTGGAACTCAGCACTTACCATAAGGGCAGAAGGGGTGGGAAGGGTTGGTATATACAACTACTGAAAGAGCAAAAACACACACACACACACACACATACAGAACTGCAACAACTTCTAGGGCCTAATAAAAACCTGTGATTGACCCACACTAGTTTTCTGCTGGGTGGAGGTATGTACTACTACTAGAGATGATAGTTACTGTCTTCCTGCCCATTCAGATGCATGGCTGTGTTGTCAACAATAAGTGATATGCACTAAAATGCATTGCTGGTAATGTAAGCTTCTGAAAGCTAAAGGGGGGGGGGGGAGGAAGAGAGGGTAATCCAACTCTTTTGATAGCTTTTGTGGCGCAGAAAAATGAAAGAAAGCACAAATGATGAAAACTCTTCAGCAAATAACATTAGCATGACAGATTTGTTGGGCAGAAACTTGTGAACTTAAGAAAAGCATTGTTTTGGTAATAAGAAAAAAAAACATGTTTCCCTTGTTTGATTCCTCTTGACAATAGAATATAAGTTGTAAGTTGTCTTTTTTTCTGTCACCCCTATGGTTTGTGTACTCTGTTGTGTACAGTACAATGTTCATTAGAAATAAATGGAATGGTACTTACAATCTGAATGTGCATGTGTCCTCTCTACATGTTTGGTCTAGTCCACTCTAACCATTCTTAGAATGTATAGGGGAAGATAGCACCTTGTTTAGTGACCCAGCACAATGAAGATTTCTGTCTTCTTACCAAGTACATGTTCTATCCAACATCCATAAGCATTACTCAATTTAAAAGCAACTGACACGAAGGGCATACTCCAAATCTGCATTGTGTAGTTGGTATAAATCACCTGTAAGTACAAATGTACTTTGAGATATGGTAAGGTTCAAGTTGAGCTTGAGCCCTTTTTATTGTGTGGTTGCATCTTTGTTACATTAAAGACCAACAGCATGCAACAATTCCCTCCTTTTTTGTATCCTTACCACAGTTAACATCTTAAGTCACAAATTTCAGTGATCGTTAACTTTTTAATGTTAATGATTAACAGGTTAGTTTAGTAATCAACTACATTTACAGCATACAAGAGAGTCCCATATTGAGGCTGTAGGGGCACCAGGTTGTTAGTCCACTGGGTCTAGGGCATGGCATTAGAAGGCAGAGCCCAGCCCTCTCCTTCCACTGACTTTTAACTCCCCAACCGAAGTCAGGTACGAACTTTACACCTGGGTGGAGTGAGGAAAGTCATGTAAAGGACACAACATCTAGCCAGGAATGCAAGGGATGAAACCTGCAACCTTTCAATCTTGTGTCTGCTAGCCTTGCCACTCGGCCATTCGATGCCACATAATGCAACTTGGCTTATTCAACCTTTAAAGGGACGCAACAGAATATGAAATGACATTTTCCAGTAGTCTATACATTAAAAAAAGTTGATACATGTATATTTCAATTTTTACATTAGTCTGCCAAATAATTACCCTGTGCACGTGTTTGACTAATGTAAAAATTGAAATACATGTATATCAACTTTTTAATGTGTAAACTACTGGAAAGTAATGAATTTCATATTCTCTGTTGCGTCCCTTTAATTTCATTTCCAACAGAACGTGTCAGCCATTGCAAGGACTAGTATTACTATTACCCCATCTATTTAAAACAAACATGTAAGCATTCAAAACCTTTATTTCATTCCAAACAAAATATTACTAGCACTAAGTTTTGTAAAATATACTATGAATATAGCTATTAATGTTAACGATTAAGGCTATCCAAAATATAATTTTGTCATAACTGTCCACATTTTTCAATTGGGGGTGGAAGGGCACAAACTTGCAGAACTTGGAACTTTCTGGTTCAACGTACTTTGTGTCTACTACTAGTATAACCCCAGAATTCGTAGTGCTGTCTTGTATGGGCTATAGATGTGAAGCACTGTGCAAGGAACTGCAGTGATTCCAACTTGGCACTAAACCTATTATATATATTTCACACAAACATACACATTTCACCTTACATGGTATTAGCTATATAAAGGTACAAAAGTTAACACTAAGATATGCTTATAACTCATTTGAACAACAAGACAAAAGCACATGAACAGAAAACTTATTTGGCATTTGCAGAGGAAGCTTGAACAGTGTCTTGGACACCTCTATATATGGAAACAACACTGCCCAGAAAAGTGAACTATACAAAACGTATCTATCATAATAGGAGTATTATCTGATATTCAAATTGTGTGAATATTTACAAACAAAATCAAGTGATAAACTATGATTTTCATAAAAAGAGGAATGTTGACAAGTTTTATATCTAACCCTTCTATGGTCCCTTTCTCACAACTGAAAAAAAGTCAACCATCTTGCACAGAAATTCTTAAAATCATTGTGTAACTAATGAGCAGTAAAATGTAATACCCAGAGCCACATATATAATACTTTGCCTAACATTTGTATGCATGGCACACTCTTCACTGTGTTGGTGATTTGTAAAACTAGCTGCAGGAATGTTTGTGTAAAAATACATGAACATTTGGATTTGGCATCAATAACATACACCATACAACAGAACATTTTGACCATTACACAAAATACCGCCATTGCATCACTGTGTGATAATGACCAATCTTAACCATCGGCCATCCACGATAAATGAATTCCACAGACTTTTACAGTTTGAGGATATGTTACAATTGAAGACCACTGTTAAATTTAACATGTAGGAAGTTTGACAGCCAGAGAACACAGGAATAAGGCTGATGTGTCATTTGGAGATATCTTTCTTTTTTTGCTGTTTTGTTTTGAGGCAGTTGCAGACACCTCAGCTCCCTGTATCTGGGGGGAAAAAAGAGACAAATGGTTTATTGTAAATATTTCACTCATCTCAATTTCACAACCATCTAGTAGTTTTTATATGGAGTAGCTGTAATTTCTATCTTGAGCTTGATGATCTAATCTTGGACTGATATGTTAAAGTATATTTAAACTATTGCTTGCCAACTTCTGTCGAGTTTGGGCCTCTACAAACCTGGCTAAATCATGTTTCTAGCAGCCCTCCCATTGGTCAAGGCTCAAGGGAGGAGACCTAATCAGCCGGCCACTCACAGCAAGAGACTGTGGCTATGGCCTCTACCTGCTACTCGGCCTACTTTGGTTCCCTAAGTGTAGAGAATACAAATAATGAAGTTCCTCACTCTGTGCCCACTGGTCTAGACTGTTGTCCTGGTCAGGACTAGGCATGGCAGGAAGGGTGTCTCTCACGGAGGTGAGCATCGCGCGGTGGTCCGAGGTAGGGGAACGCTAGGGTCAAGTCAGACTAGGTTAGCACACCCTCACTTTTACAACCAAGGAGATCACAGAAACACCATACTTACACTGATAAGATGTTAAGAGAAAAATAATAATGTTTCCTTTCTTTCCCTATGTTTATATATACACCGGTCACTTGTTTTGTGACTAACACATGCACAACTGCTATTAATCCCAGCTAATGGGGCTCAGCAGTGTCGAAGACGAATAATACATAAGCCCATTTGGGCCTGAACAGGGTTGTCATTTCAGTATCACCCCACATTGTCCATTCATGACAACATTCAGAGATAATTTCACAGCAGTAAATACATGGACATGAATGAAGTCTGAGTGAAGATGACTAGTACATGATCAACATAGTTTTACACTAACCAACGTACCAACATTACTTCAGACTTACCAGCTTGACTGCTGCTCCAGCCAGCGACCCCTGCATGATGGCACCCAGCTTCTTCCTGGGGTCGTTCCTCTTCTCCTCCTCTTCCCTCAGCTTGTCCCTAGCGATGTCAAAACTCGCCAGGAACTCCGACACAGCCGAGAACACCTCCTGGGAGTCTGTACCAGGCAGCTCTCCATACAGGCCCTGGGACAATACAACATAAGACAAGCATTCAAGTTCAGCAATCACGATAATCATAAGCTAAGCCAAAACTTCACAATTTCATCTAATCCTCACATTGTTCCTGGAGATCAAGTTTCTATCTACTAAAATAGCCTCTTGTTTAGGTACTGAATTCATGTTAGTTTTAGGGGTAGAATATAGGAAACCATCATCATCATACTACATGTAAATATTTACCAGGACTTTGTTGAAAGTGTCTCTCATGGCAGAACATTGTTTCTGTAGTGCGTTCAGTTCCTTTTCATGTGCAGAGAGCTTGTCCTGAAAACAGCAAGAACATTTAGAGAGGTAAAGATGAATACATGATTTATACTATCAAATGACACATGCTTACTAAAATAAAGGTTCACAAAAAGTTTAGTTTCCGTTTCATAATGACTTGTACCAACACAGATGAACTTTCATGCTAAGTTCATAAAAAGCTGTTAGGAAGAATTCCTCAAGCCTCACCTCCACATATTTACAGAACTCCAGGTCTCTCTTTGAGGGGGAATTCTTCTTCTTCTTCATGTATGACACATGTTTTTTGGCCTTTAGTAGGTCCTTGGTCATCACTGAAGGAAATAAATTCAAGAACTATTGCAGTGGATTTCCTGAAAAAGTTTCTGTTATTTCTGATTCCCCTTTGTTAGTTCAATCTGTGAATGGTTATAAAAGTATTAGTGTTGGCACATACGCATCTTATTCAATTATCTCTATTGGATGGTAAATCACGGAAAATATGATGGTATGATTCGTATCTTATATAGACATTATTTACAGACATACAAATCTACTTAAAGTCCTGTAGTGAACTGTATAAACATAGGAATCTTTCATAAACAGAAGTGACACCCACCTTCCATTTCTGCCATCAAGCCTTTCACAGAAGCTTTCAGAAAAATAAAAGGGAAAGTTGCAGTTATTACATGAGATACTATCACTTATTTAACTATCTAAAAGGTACTACAAACATCCATAATATGAAATCAGTATTTGTTGCCAAAATTGCCATGAAAATAACTTTAATCACATACATACAGTGTGTTAAGGCAGACATTTTCAGTAATAGATTACCTCCTGCAGCCCTCTGTACACAGTTCATATCAGCAGACACATCCAGCAGTCGTGGGTCCTTCTGCTTTATCTGTTCCACTACAAACTGCAGCAGGCTGGAGGACTTGTCACTGCTGTAGGTTTCTGACAACTGCAGAGGTACAGGTTGTTTACATTTTCTTTTTGCTCTATGTTTAGGTGGTACAGCTGAATTGTATTCACGACTATTCAAATGGCAGCTGCTTACTATACGAAGACTAAAAAAAGCTGTTAGAAAGAAATCCACAAGTCTCTTCTCAACCTCTTTACAGAACTCCAAGTCTCTCTTTGAGCGAGTTCTTCTTCTAACATAACATAACTGGAGTGGTGCTTACCTTGGCGAGAGAAGCCAGGCGGAACCCCCGTGCGGCCCCCCTGGTGGTGCCTTTGTTGATACGGTTGCCCACAGCTAGGACGTACTCCAGTACCTGGTGGAAGCACTTCTGTTCCACCAGCTCCTGACATGCACCTGAAGTCGTGTGGATGGACTAGAGAAGACAACAAAGTCTAACTGTCAGTAGCACAAGGTGGAACTCCCTATGTGTCTTAAAAAATCTTAACATTTACCTGGTTGGGTTTATAGAGTATAATGTAGTTGATTGGGGCACTTAGGATATGCCGATGCTTTAAAAACAGCTTGGTAACAGCTGTAGCCAAGTACATTTAGTATTGGACTGTTAACTAGAAGTTTTGTGGTTTATGCACCTATGTGTGGCCCAGGGCTAGAGAAATGCAGATGGACACTGCCCTATACACCCTATGGAGTGGGAAGGACTTAAATTTCATAGCTTTTTTGGTGGTTTAACCCACCAAAAAAGGTGGGTTAAACCACTGCCTGAGCACCATTGTTCGGCCACAACCACCCTGTCAAGGCAAAGATTCATGGAAAACACTGTTGCTCTGACTCACCGGTGTGAGGTCCTGAATCTGTTCAGGTAGTTCAGCCAGCACCATGAGCAGGTCCAGCCGTACCTCCACCATCGGTACGCTGCACATCTCCAGCATGAACTGGTCCGTGGGCTCCAGCTCCGAACGGTTGCCCTTGTACGACAGGAATAGCTCCTGCTCTTCTGAGGTGGGCAGGTATCTGGGGTGGTAAAGAGAGAGGGGAACAACAATGAGAGATGTCTTCTTGGGATTCGGATCTAGGAATTTTCTAAAGCCATCTTATGAGTGCATATATACAGTACAGACTCCAAGCATGAGCCAATTACATTCCCAAGGTTTTGTGTATGAGTGTGATATTGTACTCGATGCCATACTTGCAAGCGTCATGTCCTCAAGTCTGTGATCTTTTTCCCCTTTATTTCACTGTATCACATAATTGTGCAACATTGTCTGTTGCAGCTAGGGTGGTGGAAAAGATGTTATGCTGGACTATCCTGCCTGGCAGAAGTTTGCACCTACGAGTGCTGTCTGAATGTACATTAGAAGTGACCTTGCGCTGAGAAAATTTGTTATAAAAAATCCTCCCCTCACCTCCTGAGTGAGTTAATGTGTTCCATGGTGAGTCCTCCGTCCTCCTCTCCCACGATGAGCAGTTTGTTTGTGAGCTCCCCGGGGTTGACCTTGAACCCAGTCAGGAAGATGGCAAGGTTATGCGCCATCTTAGAATCCTGAAGGAGCTTCGCCTTCTTCTTAACCTTGACTGGACCTGAAGAAAGTATAAGTTCAATGACACCAAATAAACTTAAGTGTTTCTAAGACCACTGTGAGATGAATGCTATAGTTGCAAGTGTAAGGAGAGCTCATGTCTACAGTAACCAGTAAAGTTGAATCCTACCTGAGTCTGGTGAATCCCTGTCGGTGAGTGCAAAGTTTTTCTCCAGCACATCAACACTTATGTCTGCACTTCTGTCCTGGGCCTGCTTCCAGATAGTCTTAGAGAGCTGTAACATACATGAGATACATAAACAACCTGGGCTGACTACAGTATTGGTACAACCTGTATGTGTGTTTTGAGATCTTTGGTCAATATTGTCATCATATCTTTCACCTGATATACACTTAAGTTGGTTTTACTGGATGGGAAATGTGCTCCAAAACTAGATCAAGTGAAAACAGATGGAAATGCTGTCCACCAAAAGACATACCAGTAGAACAGTCTCTGAACTGCCTTCTTAAAATGTAAAATTAACACATTCTGCTAGCATGAAAACACCTATTGTAGTTCTGTATGAGGTAAGTACACCTTTGTTGTCTACACTATAAATATGAGCTTCTTTATTAATACTGTCACTAAAAGAGTTTAAAGTTTAACACAGAGACTGGGGTCCTACCATGTTAGTGGGAATTTTGGTCCAGTGGAAGGGCCGTAGTTTGACTCTTGACCCCCTGTTGAAAATTGGCAGAGGTGGAGCTGCTGGGACAGGGCTGGTTGTAAGAGGGGGTGGGGGAGGGGAAACAGGGCTGGTGGGGGGTTGTGGGGAGACAGGACTGGCCTCCTGTATTCCTGATGAATTATTCTCAGCGACGTCAGCACCGTCAGTTTCAGTTTTCTCCATCTCCACAGACAAGTCCAGCCGTTCTTTCACCGAGTCCATTGAGATCTCGTCATGCATGTCCTCTGTCTTGACAGGTGAGGAGGGAGGGGTAGGGGGACCCCCGCCACCGATGGGAGGGGGGGACTCGCACTTCTGCCTGGCCAGGAATGGGGAAGGGGGAGGGGTGGGAGGGCCCGAGGGTGGGGTGTGGAGCCCAGAAGGGACCAGGTGTGGGGGGAGGGGGCGGGCTGCTGACTCTGGTGACAGCTCCCCGTTGGTTGGGACTTCTGTTTTATCCTTCACATCTGAAGAGTCGGTTACATCCTGCTCTTCTTTCTTTAGATCTGAAGAGTCGGTTAAATCCTGCTGTTCTTCTGTCTTCATGTCTCCACTCCCCTTCTCCTCCCCAGCTGTATCCTCCTCTCTCTTATCCTGATCTTTCAGGATATCCAAACTTTTCTTTCTCTTCATGGGCAATGGAGGAGGTACCACGTCTGAGTGTTCCTTGTTAACCTTAGAATACATGTCTGAAATGTTCTTCTCTCCGTTTGCGTCTTGTCCTTCTGGGATGTCTTCAGTTTCCCGACCTTCTCCCTGTAGGTAGACATCTTCTTCTCCACTGATAACAGCGAATGGCCCGCTCTCGCGTTTGCTGCGGACGCCTGGGCTTCTCATTTCCATGTACTCGTCTTCTGAGGAATCTGTGGAATCCTGCCTCCTCTGACTGCTGTTGGAGTCCGAGCTGTCTCTCTGGGTGGAACTTTTCTGACTGACGTCTGTCAGGGACCCGGGAAGGCCGCTGTCTCGTAGCTGATGATCCAGACTGCTGGCAATCTCTTTCAGCTTCGTCATCTGCAATTAAAAGGCCATTTTAGGGGATAAAATAAAATAAAATCTGACATGATCTTCTCCTTACCTCTTTACCGTTTTACCTGAAAGTTTGCTTTAACATAGGAGCAAGAAGTAGTCATTACCACCATCAGGAAGGTAGTAGAAGGATTGACGAAAAGTTGGCATGTAAAAACTTCATGATTTTGTACAAGAGAAGTCCACTATCCCATCATGTATTGCCATGTGGATAGCAGGATCACTAGAACCTTTGTAAAAATCTTACAGCAAACAAGTACAAGTTACAAGTACCATACCTGTGCAGTTGCCTCCTGGGCATCCAGTATAGTGAGGACAGACTGTAGCTGTTCAAGTTCCTACAGTATCACAAACAAATACATGTGTGTAATATGACCATCAACAATCCAGGGGCTAAAGCTGAGACTTAGTGACTCTACCCACAATTGTAGGAGCAATGAGAAAGCAGGTAATCAGTTACTTACCATTTACTGATTTCCTGAAGTATGCCAATATAAACAACAATAGGGAAGAAGGTTGTGGAAAGGTTTTAGCAAAAGGTTGCAATTATTAGTTACAATTAATTCTGTAACAAGGTAAACCTTACTGATTTCTGAGTGTAGTGATAAAGATATGGCTGGAAACACAAGCAAATTCCTGGGTACTCTGACTTAGGAGTTAGGAGGAGTGCTGAAACTGAAAAGTGTGGAGGTCAAGAACAATTAGATACAAGGGGAGATTATGTTAAAAATGAAAAGGGTCTTCCTGATCACCATCTGAAATTTTCAAATGGCATATTCCTCAATCTTATCTTATTATCGTAGTTATATTTTTCATTTCCGTAAATTTCCTTTTCAGTTATCATATTAATCTCATATCTATAGTAAATTTTGTTAATTAAGTTACTAATAGGAAGGGGGAGGGCCCTGTATAAGCCCTGAAAGCTTCCCACCCCCCTCCTGCACATAGTGTTTCTCTCATGTAAATTTCTTACTTTTATTTTTAAAGTTGTGAAAATAAATAAATAAACAAACAAACAAACAAACAAACAAATTATCTTACCACTTGTAGCTTCTTGACCAGCCCTCCAACTTCTTCAGTCAGATGGTGCACTGTGGTTGTGGTGGTGGCCTGGTTGAAGAAGTCGTCGGTGAGGATGTGATCGTACACGTGTGCTGCCGACCTACGGTAGTCCTGCGACGCTCGCGAAAGCACTTTGAACCACTCATCCCGAATCGCCTGGATGTCGGCACCTGTCTTCTGGTTTGGATTTGGAACCCTGAACCTAAGAATTATGATGGGAAAAAAGCAATCAATGATGTTGGGGTTGCAATTACCAAATGTAATGAAACATAGAATGCCAAATTTCAAAGACTTCTGAATCAACAGATTCGAGGTTTAAAAAAGCATCACGGACATACTTCTAAAACTTTATAATACATTTAAGGGAATTCTAGTGAAACTAGCAATAATGCAATGTGTTACCCCGGTATGTTATGTTCATACTTTAAAGTGGGGTAGGCACCGATACAAAACTAATGCGGAGTAATGCTTGCAAAATTCTTCTCTCAAAATAAACAGAATACTTCTGCCTACCCCGTACGCATAATCATCAAAGGCAGATCAAAGCAGGACACTCTGCTACTTACGAGAAATGTTCCTTGTTGGTGCTGATACAGAAGCCATTGTCTCCCTCAGGAGTGATGGACACGCTCTCGTCATTCAGGTGGATGATGTTCAGGGCAGTCTGCTCCACATCAAGAAAAAAATTCAAAAGACACATATGAAACCTGGAATCATATATGATGTGATAATGAGAGACAAAAGTTTTCAGACCAGAAAGCACAAAGAAACAAAGATAGAAAGGATCTTCAAATATTAATGGAAAGTTTTTTCATTGTAATAACCCCAGAAAACCCTTCTAGTCTTTTCTATGATTTTATGTTTCCCTAGTAGTGGCCACGATTTCTTTCCCCTTCCCCCCTCTACAGAACTCACAGGTGCTACTAGGAAAAACATAGTACATGTATCACAGAAAAGGCTGCAAACAACCTATGACAGAAACCCCTGTAAACAGTCTGTACCTGAGACTCCTCAGCTAGTTTGTAGTAAGACAGCTCCCCCTGTCTAATCCTCACCCATCTCCTGTAGAGAAAGAACAGTCAACAAGGTGTTCAGCATTGGCAAACATTCTATTCAAGGGATCAACAGAAACACATGGTAGTAACTCCATTATACCAACCTGATGAAATACTACATCAATGGTTATGATACGGTCCAGTCACTAAAGATTAAACTTGTAAACGTCACTCCCAGGTAACCAGGTGATTTCTATACCCACCTGTCCAGGTAAAATGATAATCCCTGGCACAAACACACTCAACCGTTTGTCTAATAGATAAATTTATTTACAAGGGATTAATTCCTTTACTTGGCCAGGTGTGCAGGAATTCCAGGTGAGATTATATTTCAAAGGAGTAACTTTCGCAGTTTTTCCATCCTTAAAATTCTTGAAACTTGTAAAAATAGTCAAAAGAGCTGTTAACAGAATTGTGACACAAATGTATGTTTTATCTCAAAACCAGTGTCCACCCTAAACATATTGCAACAATCAATCAATCATCCGCAACAGGCCCCTACAAAATTGAAAATGCTTGCTTACCAAACTATAAGTCACATAAATCTACTTCTAAAATGTAACACTGTTAACATTCAATTTTGACATACAAAATTCAGTATCTTCAACAAATAAGTCATAATATCTATAATGACAGAAATGCAGACCAGGTATCACAACATATGATTACAGGTAAGCCTACTCTTTTTTTACTCAATTTTCCAGTACATTCAGCACAAGCCAAAATGTGGCATTTCAAACGTGGTGCCCTTGATTCTACAAGTTGACCAGAAAATGTATCATGAAGAGATTGTATGGTACTAGTATCTCCCTGACCTGTTCCACTGGTTCCTCAGTAGTGCTGCTCCCGCCCTTTTCTCCAACTCTCCCTCCTTTATGATGGCCTGGGCTCGCGGCAATGTCTTCACTGGCTGGAACGTCTCTGTAGCCGCAAAGAGGAACAGTTGTTACCATCCATTTTGTACTTTCCTTTGCTCTTGTATTTCTACCACTGATTTATTAAATCATTATGCAATCAATTTCAAACAACACCATACAACATACAATACACACAATGTCATGTAGATCCTATGGAGGAAACTATTGTGCCTAATTGCAATTGGCAGATGGTTGCAATTTGTCTAGATTCATTTTCTCTGGAAAATGAGACAAACTTTAAGCTTCATAAATTACTGTTATTAAAGTAAGAAACCCTTATACAAGATCTATCAACAAATAACTTTTCAACCAAATTAATCTGATAGAAACAAACACAAGCTTAGCTAAAAAGCAAGCAAACACACATTCCGGTCAGATTGTGTTCTTACCTCCCTCTTTCTCACATTTGTTCTGTTCTACGATGATGTTCAGCAGGCGCAAGATCTGCAGAAGGATGAGAAGAGAGACTGTTCCTAGAACAAAATGGCTCTCATCACAGGTACATGTTCTGTCAGCATATCCACAGGGAGGTAGCTCTCCAACTCCATGTGGTTCCACAATGTTCTTCAAAGAACTGAATGGTAGAGTCTGCATCTTCCCCGCTAAAACTACCTAACCAAGTAGGCTTGGACAGTGTCTCCTGGTCCTAACTAAGCTTTATAAAGAATTGCAGCAGGCATGTCTCCATGCTAGCTGCATTCCTCCACTGACTGAATTACCCAGACAAGCTACGTTTCTGCTCCGAACAAAGACATTCCAGATTGGACGACACAAGACCAAGTGGAACTGATTAGCATGGAGGGAAATGGCTCCATTTTTATGCAAATGAGCCTAATTGCCCAATTGTTTAAAGAAGAGCTCTGTCCACTGACACCTTTGGAGCTTCTAGTTGCAGGGGGCAGAAATAAGTGTTTTGTCTTTTGTCCATTGTTTCCTTGTTTCTAATGTGTTCCTAACAAATTGTCTGGCACTAAAATTAGCAATGATTGTGCTTTTCGTGAAAAATTGTTCTTGCCTGAATCCTAAAATGATGCGAAGTAGGAGGTCTTACTGAGGACATGGACTTTCTTTATCCAAATACGTCACTCAATACATCTTTCACTTAGCTAGTCCATAAGATAACAATGATGTTATCTGGAGCCATCTCTTTCTGGTTGAGTACTGTAGTCTGACACTACTTTCAAACTTCCAAACATTGACCTTTTTTGGGGAGGGGGTCCTAAAACATGGAGAGGACAACTTTGCTTTACAAGAAATCGACTTTGAGTGGACTTACCTTGTTTTTCTCCTCCAAGTTGTCTGCATTCAACTCGTACTCATGATAATCCTCAAAGTAAATGAAGAACCTCAACCCTTCCTGAAAATTAAAGGGGAACAAATATTCATTAACTACAGGATTATTTTTCTTAACTTGGTGCTTTCACCACAAGCCAAATTGCTACAAAAAAATGCGGTGTTAGGTTTTCTCAGGTAAAGTTTGTATCAAAGTGACAGGTATTTTTTTTCAGAATAGTTTCTTTAAAATGGTGTTCAGTTAGGCATTAAACTGTCATGTTGACAATGACACTGAAAAGATTTACAAAGTTTCCAAACTTCCTTACCGCACTCTCAGATCCTGCCACCTGCTCAAACTGGAATGTGTTGTTCACGTTGCCCCTCTGGATGTTCCGCAGCACCTTGATATCAAAGTCAATCTGGACAAAAGAGACACAGAAAATAAAGAACAAAATGTTTTCGTCACTAGTATTAATGTAATCTGATTCTAAATACCGTAACATTTAATAAGGGAACAGCAGTATGCCAGTATAGTTTAGTTCCTTTATATGTTGACCTTTATCATGCATTCTGGTTTACAAAACTACTGTATATCTTTGCAAGAAAGAAGTAAATAAAAGACTGTTGATCAACTCCACATCAGCACAAAAAACTAGATTCTATGAATGACATACAAGTAGATACAGCATCACCACTGCATGTTAGCTTTATGTTAAGATAAGATTTTGATGAACCCCTGTTTAACTACCCACCTGTAGGATCCTCCTCTGGCTGGTGCGATGTTTGAAGAACTTGTACACGGTGAAATTGTAGACCTTCCGCTGCTGGAAGGCACTGCTGGCCTCAGCAATGTTCTCCTTCTCAGCCCGCTCAGCCTCAGCCAGCCCATGGTCCTTAGCGTACTGCATGGCATCCTGGATGGTCATTCGGCCTCTCTAGTGGGAGAGAAAATGGGATGGGTTGCACAATTAACAATGCCTCACTTTTTTCACATGGAAGCTCTATTTGAATTGGTCATATTGCAATAATATTCTACCGTATCCTATCAAAGAAATGGTAAACCATTGACAGCAATATATTCACATATACAATGTACGGTCGGTCAAGACCTAAGCAGTTCCTGTTATGGGACTGTATGGTGCAGTCTTGCATATGACAAACACCTGGTCTTAACATTTCTGCTTAGTGTAACCTGGATACCATTTTGATGAACAGTTGAATTTGGTGAACAAGTACTGTTTGGCTTTGTGGCCTTACCTTAACCAGATTGCCAATGAGGGACCTTGCTGCATCTCCTTCTTTCACCTCCTAAGGGGAATAATAAATAACAAGATAGATCAAAATCTTAAGACATAATGCCTTTGTAACAAATGGTTCAACTTTGCTGGAGCACCTGTAGCATGGTGCAGTAGCACATGAGATTTGTATGTCTTTTGTGATAGAAGGACAAGTACCCCTAGCATGTTGCATTTCAAGGTTTCTAACTGGAACACAAATCAAATACCATCAGTTTCGGGTGTCAGAATGTTTTCAAAGTGCTAGTGAAAGTGTAATCTATGGTAACTGTAAACAACTCAGGAAAAACCTAAGTTTTCTACTAACCACACTGCTAAAGGCCAATGATTCCCTCTGCATCTCTTCTTCAGACATCCCTTCCTTCCGCATCAGATCTTCCACCAGACCTGCATTTTTACTGACCTCCGGAGTCTGGCCTTCGGCCTTTAATGTTACGTCGCCAGCACCTTTGCTGTCCTTTCTAAACTTCTTGACCATGACGTTAGCTGTAGGTAAATGAGGCATCTTTCCAAGCCCAGTGAAGCTAGGCTTCTTGAAGAATCCTTTCTTCTTCGCCTTGGACATTTCCTGCACAAGGAAGAACAGTGTGAATGACAATGGCTTGGTACAATTCTGTTAATCTTTTAAAATAAAAGATTTGAGGAACTAGCGTTTTTTCCTCTCCGTGCCTGCGCATATTTTATTGGTTATCACTCTACTACTAGTATACTGGACTTATTGTTCATTTGCTTATTCTATTGTGTGTAAATAAATAAAAAGGAAGGAAATTTTCAAAAAGGGGCTTTACCATTATGGTTCTACTGATCAACACAATAAACAGTAGCACTTCTGTTTTTTAGTATGAAGGCCACACCAATTTTATTTGTTGCTTCTCGGATTTTTTCAGAAAAAATATGAAGCGACAGGGCGAAAAAAATAAAAAAATAAAAACAGGTCTGGGCATCCTATTATAGCCCCAAATGCTAGAATTGGTGCCATGAAGTCAACACAAAAGACTGGGTTAAAATTTAAACAATGAATTTTGAACTTTTAATCAAACCACTGCATTGGTAGATGTGACAACTGTAACAACTAGGAAGAAAAGGACTTTCTTCAACTGTTGGAGGCAAAATATGAGCATTTTTGAGTTGATTCAGAACCAGAATTTTTTATTATTTTTTGGCAAATCAGGAAAAAATGAAGAGGCGAATCCGAGAAGCAACAAATTAAATTGGTGTGGCCTAAACCTTAACAAACATAGCCATGGGCTGCAACAAACTTCTTCTGTCACTGCAAATGTTGTTGATCTCTTTTCCAAGCTGGGAATTGATATAATACATGTACCTTGGTACATGTACAAGTAACACCAAAGGTCAATTCATATGACAGCCAAAAGACATGGGTCTACTACAGGGTCTGCTAATAGTTTTCATTACTCAAGGTTGTCTTATAATATATATCAGTACAGTAATGATGGAAATATGCCATTTTTGTGACATACAGTCTTAAACTAAAGATTTGAAGAAAACATTTTGCCCCATGGCAGCAAGTCGTAAATATGGTAAGCCTGGCACAAATATGCAGTAAAACTTGAACTTGGTGGGAGGAAACGACTTCCTGCTGTGCCCTCTATACAAGGGGAACACTTGGCACTGGACCAGCTGCATTCCAATGTTGTTGACTTTTCCCTCAGCTGGAACCATTTAGTACCAGCTTTGCTAAGCTGTATATGGATATTGTTTATGGTCCCTGGTATTGTGTAAGTGTAACCATGGTGTAAGTTCTTCCTTCTGGTTCCAGTAGAAATGCTGGTAGAACAGTGGTAGTCAAACTGCTGCTTCGGTGTCTTCAGGGTTAAGGTTACTTAAAAGGAATGCTTAAGTACTAAGTATGCCAATTAAGGCAGTCTGGGACCTTCTGAGTTTTGATATATCTTAGACTCTGCAATCTCAGGGAGCAAAACAAATGAACCAAAGAGTTACAAACATGTCAGCCTTGGACTTTCCCCCTCTAGAAATACTTTATCTTTGGTCTGGGTAAGTTAAGTACATAAGTGATGGTTAAGTACATAGCCGTAAGTACACAAAACTGATTTTTGGAACACAAATTACCGGTAAGCCTATGAATTTAATTGTACTTGACGTTGTATAATTTACTGCACTATCAAAAACAATAGGCTGAGTTATAATTAAGTTATATAGCTTAAAGTTGATGACAACAATGTTTTATACTATGGCATACAAATGTTTTGGGTTACTTAACAATTAAGTTATGTGTAATATTGCCTCAATTTTTGGACCAAAAGAATATTCTGTTTCTGGGCATTGAGCCAAGTCCCCCACATAAATAATTTTGTCGTCCTGGGTCTTAAGGGTTGTTTTAGAGTACATGTGGTACCTTTACACAGTAACGGCACTGTTGAATCAGGTTTGCTTAACTTTCCCTTATATGGCTGGGCTGTGAATGCACACACCATGGTGGCAAGTAGGACCAAGTGGAACAAACAACTTGAAGAATTTATGACTATGTTGTTAACAAAGGTCAATGCTTCAAGCTGGTGGCTATATTGTAAGATTTGTACATAAAAACTTCATCTTTAGCCACAACAACACACACCTTGTTTAGTAGACCCTTCAAAATGCAATGGGAGGACACAAAAAAAATTAGATTTTACTATGATTCCGAATGATCTGACAGTTAGTTGGTCTTTTCATAATGGAAGCAGCCTTCCGTTTACAGCCTCAACAATCTGGAATTCTTCCAAGTTGCTGTTATCATTGTCAGGCTTGATTGACAGCTTACTAAAAATTGTCCCCAGCATGTCAAAAACCCGTTCTACCTACCTGTGGCGTCCCTCCTTGTTGTTGTACCTGTTGAGCCTCTAGTCTTGCCTGAGCGCCCCTCTCCATGGCGTACTGAACCGCTTCATCCTGCGTCATGCGGTTTTCTTTCACCTCCGTCAGCAGCCAGAGCTGCTCTTCGTTGCTGAGCTGACCCGGCAAACCCTGTGACATCTTGTCGGGATGTTTAAACTACCGCAAATTCGTTTACAAAAACTTCCTGAAACTAGTTTTTACCTCCAGGCTACTTCCGCCATGTTGCTCATTAGTATTCAACTATTCATTCATCTCCCGCGGGCGATACCATTATTTTGGTAGGGGGTAAAGTTAGTATGTAGGTTTTTGTGAAGGTTAAAAAACTACAATAGGGGTAAATACCTCTTCAACAATTGAGGTTATAATGCCTTTCATATACCCTGTTGAATCTTTCACAACGTATAACGTGTAATTTGTCGTATTTCTTTTCAATCTCTCAATTCTATTACATGTCTCAATCTCTCAATTCTATTACACAGACCTAGGATCAAATTACAAATTGCATTTCATGGTTCATATTTTCCAAAATCTGATTTTACAGTCAACTGAATCCATGCAACTGCAAGGACATAATGTCCTTGATCCATGTAAACTTTTCAACTTGGCTGGGCAACTGGTAATATCATCTGTTGTTCAAAATGTACTAGCTGAAGTCATTCTTTTTTCGTTGCTTAATATGAAAGTTTATTTTGCTATACTTCTTCTGTTACGTCATCCCAAACTCATTATCTTTTTCCTTATATTCAACAGTTAAGGTTGAATTCCTCAAGCAAATAAAAAAATTAAATGAAAGAACCAATTGTTTTATTATACATGTAATTACTATGTAGACATGTACAAGACTGTAGCTCTACAAATGTTGCAACTATACATGTTCAGAGATGACGTAATACTGCAGCTGAATATTACAACAGTTACGAAAAGGCACAGGATCCTTGCTGTCATTTTATTATCAATCTAAACCTCAATGAACAACAGCAAAACTCTGGCAGAACAGAAAGGATGCAGTTTGCTCTACAGCGCCTATTTCATTGATTCTTGCTGTATTTCTACAAGCTGGGAACAAAATACATTGGCACATTTGTGTCTACATTGTTTACCTCTTTTCTGCTATGACATGGTGAGGTCTCCACTTTTCAAATTGATTTCACAAGAAATTTGCTTGTACAAACAGCAAATGTCAACATTTCAAACAACCTTGGTGATTCTAATATCCCATCTTTCTTACACCTCAAAGCAGAACTCATCTTTTGGAAAAAGTAAAATACCATTAAACAGAAATACTGAGGTTGTTAACATCAGGAAATACGACACAAGGCAAAATGTGGACGTAATGTAATACTAGTATCAAAACTATTTATTCAATATCTGTGTTCTAGCTTTATCAGCTACCTGAAGAATTTACCTGTTAAGATGGACTAACAGGTTTTTATTTCATGAAGGATGCAAGTCATCAATTCATTCTTGAAGCTACAAAAATTACATTCTGCATGCAACTAAAGACAGAATATCTTTGTTCCTATCTTTCTTTCTCCTGCATTGCTTCTCCTATTTTTGTGATCTCTGCCTTTACATTTTGCAAGTCTGTCTCCTTTTCTAGAATCTGTGTCCCCAGTTCAGCCTTTTCTTCGCCGTCCAGTGAGCGGTCTAAACGGTCTCGAAGGCGGCTCAGTTCCTTGATCATGTTGCTCCTCTTTTGGAATAGCTGTTGCTTTTGTCGCCGTAAGGAGTCTATCTCAGTTTCCGACTCGGAATCAGAATCAGCATTGTCGGGCTTCTTCTGCCCCGGAATCTGCATCGGTGGCTGACCAAACGTTTTTTCTGGAATGTCCTCGACGTCAGCATCCCTGGCAAGGCTGGAAAACTTCTTGCCTTTCTTGCTCAGCGACATCTTAATGTCAGCGAGTTCCACGTAGTCCTGCACACGTTGGTAGAACTGCGACTTCTTCATGATTCCGTCCTGGAAATCGCAGAATTCCAGCAGGAATTCCTCATTCTGGGTGACGGTGTTGAGGACGACCACGCTGATGCTGTGTCCCTTCTCCCGTACGTAATCCTGTAGGAACTGCATGGCACGCCTTTTAAGCTGCTGCCTCTTGAAGGCAAAGCTATGCTCTTTGGGTTTGTCTTTGTCATCCTCCTTTGGTGATTTTGACTTTTCACTACTGGGACTTCTCCCTTTGTCTTGACCCCTGCTGTCACTCCTCTCTTTTGACCTTCGCTCTTCTGACCTCCTGTCTTTATCATCCTGCCTTCTTCTGTCGCCTTCTTTTCCTACTTTGTCAAATTCGGTGATGTACTCAAACACTTCAAACGTCAGGGACCCACGAGTCTCTTCCCCTCCCAACCTCCTCTGCAGCTCTCTCACTGGTGACTTTGACAGTGACCTCTGACCCAACGCGGGAGAGCCCGATGCCCTCCCTGCTGCAGGAGACATTGACCTTGAGTGATCTTCATTCCTTCTGTCCAACAACGGGTTTCCTCTTCTGACGAGAGCACGTCGTCTTTCATACTCCTCCCACTCACGTGCATGGGCTCTCTCTCTTCCATACGGTCTATCCACTTCCGAATATGACGGTCTATCCAGTTCTGAATACCGGGCACCCCTCTCCCGGTAGTACAGTTCTCTCTCCCGGTAGTACTGCTCTCGGTAGTAATTGTCTCTATAGTATGCCTCCCATTCGGGATCCCTTCTGCCAAACCGCTCGTGTCCCGGGGCATACCAGGGGTCCTGGTAGTAAGGATCTCGTTCTGGTGGGAATCTTCCCTCATGGCCTCCTCTGTGGCCTTCCCCTGATGGACCTGGCTTGACCAGGTCTTCACTAGCTGTGCTGCCTAGCTCTTTGTTTAGCACAGACAGCTGCTCTATAAGTTTATAGGTAAAGCTTTGAACTGCAGCTTCACTAATAGCAGTGTCGGTGGACTTGCTCTGTTTTTCCGAGTCTCCAGTACTATCTTGCGTATCCTTGTTTTCATTACTAGAATCTTCCTTTGCTTTATCCAATTCTTCGGTCTGGCCAGAACTTTCACCCTCAGATGTTTCTTTTTTGTTGTCTTCCTCTTGAGAATCTCCTGTCTCTGGCTTTTCTTTTTGTTCCTCTCCTTCTTTGGTGTCTGATTTTTGGGTTGTTGAATCATCTTGACTGACTTGCCCTGTCAGGAGTTCTCGAAGATTCAGGTGAGGTGTCAGTGCCTGGGTGAAAGCCACGATGGCTTGCTGAGTTATCCCCAAATTTCCCTGTGAGTTCGCCCCTTGCTCTGACGTACTCGATACTTGGGTAGACTGCAGAGAGTCTCCATTGGCATCCTGGGATTGTTCCTTGGAGTCTTGAGACGCCAGCAAAGGCTGCTGGGATAGGTGGCAGCTGTGGAAAAGACTCTGCATTTCCTCCTGTAGTTTCGAGTCGGTAAACGCTACCGTCAGCTGCTTGGAAAAGTGGTCGTCTTTCTCTTCCTTTCCTTCTCCCAACTTCTCACGAGCTCCTTTCAGTGCTTCTAGCAGTTTTGTACTAAACCCCTTCACCTTCTCCTTGTCAATGTTGTACAGGCCGGCTACAGTGTCCCTTTTTGTTCCCTCCACGGGTTTAAAGAACGACCCCCTTCTTGAACCTGTGGCCTTGTCCTCGAGCTTTTCAGCTTTCTCATCAGGAAATTCATCCCTGAGCCCCATATTGCCCTCCCTCCCCCTGGGGAGTGGTGGGCGACCCCGACCCCAATCTTTCATGTAGCCCTCATGTTGTCTCATTCTCCCATAGTTGTCATCATAGCCGTAGCCTGGGTCCTCAGACCTCATGCCAGGAGCCATTCTCCTGTAGTCACCAGGCCTCTCACTGGGTATGGGAGGAGTCCTCCTGTACTCCTCCTCGTGGGCAGGTCTCCTTCTGTAGTCTACGTCCACCAGGGAGGCCCCCTGTTTGGCAGCCACGGCCTGTTTGGCCTCCTCCAGGGCTCGCTTCTTCTCCACCTGCAGCTTGATGTACTGCATCACCTCAGGGTCCTGCAGGATCTTCTCGATGCTCTCGTCTGTGATTGGCTGCTTCAGCTTCATCAGCAGCTCAATGGCGGCCTCGCGCTCCTCCACACTGGCCTGCACGGGCGGGGGAGGCTCTTGTGGAGGTGTTGCAGCATCCTGAAGGAAAATGTCACAACTGGTAAGAAAAGTCATTCTGAATACTGAACAACATAAAAAAAATACAGACAAACACCAACCAGAGGTAACAGTTGAAGGTTTTGCTTTGAATGTGTGCACCATCTAGTGATGCACAGGTATACTGCATAAGGTACTTCTCCTAAACAAGGTCAAACCTATTAGGCCGCAATATTTTCATACCTTGCCAGCTGCTGCTGCTGCAGTGGATGCGATGTAAATCTGCTGAATCTGTTTGACCAGTGCGCTGTTCTGTAGCACATTTTGGATTGCCTCCTCTGTGGGAGTAGGCATGCCCATCTGCACCAGTGACTGGATAACCAACTCTCGCGTGTCCGGCAAGTTGGGCTGGTCCTGCTTTTCTCCTCCTACAGAAACAATGGAATGGTGTAGCTAATGCTGCAAAGCATTATAGACAGGAGTGGAACAGAGGTACTTAAAACTGTTAAAATCACTTTTCCCTTTTTATCTGAAGTTAGTTACCATCACTTGATAATCCCATATTGCACTGGGTCTGGATCATTTGTTACACAAAAGTGAAGACTCTTACCAGCTTTCTTCTTGATTCCCTTGGCGATGAGTTGTTGCTCTAGGACGGTCACCTCATTATCAAAGTCATTCCACATCTGGTCCATGTTGTCAGCGGACGGTCCAGGCAGGACAGAACCAAATGTTTCCGGTCCTGCAGGTCCAGTATCGGGTGGTCCGGGTTGGAAGGGCACTGGTTTTGCGCCTGGTTCTGATCTGCCAAACCTTCCAGCTAACTTGGCAGGTGGAGGGCCAAGGGGCGTCTGCAAGGTACAAGCACATGGTATCAGTATTACATCTTTAGTTTTAGGGCTATTCTACATTTCTTTTACTTTACTCATCACTTGCAGTAGTTTATCGCTGAGTACTTACTAGCTTCCTAAGAAACAAATGCAACATTGGTGCATTAGGAAAAAAACGTGGAGCCTCCAGGATGAAAGGATTTTCGTTGTATTCTCAATGTAGCTTTGCCAATAGGTGTAGCAATATTGAAAAAGCAGCCAATTCAAACATGGATCAAATACTATATATATATAAATGGACATTACCTCATTGGCTGAGACTGTCGAGTCATCGTGCTGACTTTTCCTCTTTAAGATGCTCCTTTTAGGCCCTTTCTCTTGGCCTGGCATCCTCCCACCCTGGTTCCTCTGCCAGGGACCATCACTGTCTGTCCAGCCTTCTTCCATGCTATCTTGGAATCCACCTGGTCCAGCCCTGTCACTGGGTCTTCCTCTATTTTGCCAGTTGTTACCAGGTCCTGCATTCTGACTGCCTTGTTGCATTCCCATCTGGTTGTTACCAGGCATGCCCATTTGGTTGCCAGGTGGTCCACCCATCTGGTAGCCGGGCGGTCCACCCATCTGGTTGCCAGGCTGCCTACCCATCTGGTTTCCATGTGGTCCACCCATCTGGTTGCCTTGTGGTCCACCCATCTGGTTGCCTTGTGGTCCACCCATCTGGTTGCCAGGTGGTCCACCCATCTGGTTGCCGGGCGGTCCACCCATCTGGTTGCCAGACTGCCTACCCATCTGGTTTCCATGTGGTCCACCCATCTGGTTGCCTTGTGGTCCACCCATCTGGTTGCCAGGCAGTCCAACCATCTGGTTTCCATGTGGTCCACCCATCTGGTTGCCAGGCAGTCCAACCATCTGGTTGCCAGACTGCCTACCCATCTGGTTGCCTGGTGGTCCACCCATCTGGTTGCCGGGCGGTCCACCCATCTGGTTTCCATGTGGTCCACCCATCTGGTTGCCGGGTGGTCCACCCATCTGGTTGCCATGCAGTCCACCCATCTGGTTGCCGGGTGGTCCACCCATCTGGTTGCCGGGCGGTCCACCCATCTGGTTGCCGGGCGGTCCACCCATCTGGTTGCCGGGCTGTCTACCCATCTGGTTGCTGGGCTGTCTACCCATCTGGTTGTCTTGTGGTCCACCCACCTGGTTGTCTTGTGGTCCACCCATCTGGTTGCCAGGCGGTCCACCCATCTGATCGTTGGTTGGTCCACCCATCTGATCGTTGGTTGGTCCACCCATCTGATCGTTGGTTGGTCCACCCATCTGGTTGCCGGGTGTCATCTGGTTGTCAAGTGGTCCCCCCATCTGGTTGTTGCCTGCCATGCCTTCCTTGTTTTCCTGTGGCATGCCCATCTGCCAATTAGCATTGGAGCTGTTGTCCTGCCAACCAGTCCCTGCCCAGCTGGTCGTGTCCATATTTGGCATGTACCCCTGGGAATATGCCATAGCCTGGCTGTACCACTGTGCAGCCGCCGCCCAATCATACCCTCCAGATCCCATGGATGGGGGTGGGTACTGCTGCATGTAAGCTTGGGAGTACATGCCTGTACCGGGGTCGTAGTAGGGCTGATACATGGCAGACGTAGTGGCAGTGGATACTGGTGGTGGTGGTGGCTGAGGGGCTGTGTCGGCGGGAGGGGGAGGAGGTTGGGGTTCATCACTAGGAGGTGGTGGTGGCGGCGGTGGTTTGGTGATATCAAATGGTGGTGCAGGGGGAGGGGCAGGTGGCTGTGCTGTGGAGGTGGCAGGCGTGTCACTGGTCCAGCTGGGGTAAGGGGTTTGCTGGGGAGGCGCCGCGCTGGTTGGTGGCGGGGGTGGAGCAGCACTACTTGGTGGGGGCAAGGGCGGAGGGCGCACACGCAAGTCTTGGTCACAAGGGGGCAGCGGTGGAAAGTCTACGTCAGCCGCAGGCTGGGCCGCTGGCGGGGCAGGCTTTACGCGGTCATCCTGGTCTGTCGGGGGAAGCGGCGGAAGCTCGACCTCCGGTGCTGCGTTCACTTTAGGTAGTGGAGGGGGTGGGGCATCGGTAGGGGGTGCTGGCTTCACCTCCGGGGGGCCGTCAATGTTTGATGTGGCTGGCTTGACTTTGGGGGCAATACTAGTCTTCAGAAGTACTGGTTGAACCTTTGGTGCACTGTCAACCCTGGTTACTGGGGCACTTTTTACAGATGGAGAAGCAGTGCTAGTGGGGGCTGGCTGCTGTACAGTCTTCTCCTCTTTGTGTGATGGGGGCTCGCTTGGCACAGGCTGGGTAGCAGGAGGTGGAAGTTTGGATGTGTCTTCCTTCTTAGCTTGGCTAGGAAATATGTCTTGGTCAGCTGTTGATCGTACAGGCTGCTTGAGGATTGAACGGGGCTGTTTGGTAGGTGGGGCTGAGGGTTGGGATACTTGTGGTACAGTTTTGGAGACGGCCTCCACTATTAGTGATTGCTGTTCTACTAGCATATCTTTACTGACAGGGGGAAGGCCTGATTTTGATGTGGTTTCCACTTCGTATAACAATGGTTGTTGCAGTGGCATATCTTTGTTGCTTGGGGCAGGGGGTGACTGATGAACTACTTTGGCTAGCTTTGCTTCCTTTTTGAGCAAAGGTTGCTGGGTAGGAGATGGCTTTGAATGAGTCAATTCTGGAGCAGTGTCCTCTTTCGGAAACACGTGCTGCATTTCTGGCTGCATGACTCTCTGCTCATGTTCCAAAGTCTGTGGAGACTGTTCAGGTTGCAATTGTGTATACTGTTCGACTTGTGTTATGGGAGAGTCTTTCCCTTGACCAAGGCCAGGTGGCAGAACTTGTGGAAGAAGCCCGGGCACAGACTGGATAGCCTGTAGTGCCTTACGAATCGAGTCCTGCAAGAATGTGTCCTCAAGAAGTGGCCTTGGTAGATCGTTTGACTTCCCTGCAGTTGGAGTCTGTAAGTGTGATCCCTGCTGCAGTGATGGGTTCTGATCAGCAGGGGGCTCTGCTGGGGCATTTTTGCTCCCAGCATTGAGTGCTTGCAGCACAGCTTGCTTCAGCGGATCACTTTCGGCAGCAGGTGGCACTGACGGTGCAACGTGGTGTGCCTGAGGCAGTGCCTCCTGCTGCAGTTCTAACACATCTTCACTAGGTGGCACTTCTGAAGGAACAAACTTGGCAGCATCAAGGACATGTTGAATAGACTGTTCTAATGACGAGCCTTGGTTGCTAGGTGTCCCTGTTGATTTGAGCAGGCCTAACACACTACTGATGTCAGGTGCAGAGGCCTGCTGTGGTTCAAACGTTGGAGCGCTAGGTGGCACCTCCGGAGGTGCTTTTAGTGCATCGAGTGCCTGCTGCACCTGGCGCTTCAGACTTTCCGCCGGGTCCTCTTCGCCTGCATTACCTCGATATCCCTGCACTGACGCAGCTTCCCAGGTAGGGGGCGCTGTGCCATACTCCTGGACACCATACTCCATTCTTGGTCTTTCCCTGACCATCTCCTCTGTAGGTAAAAGATATGTGTGAGTCAGTAACTTATTATGACAGGTCAGAGGATAAAGTCGACAGATAATGACAATAAATTGAATCAACTCTCTTATACCTAGACTTTCCTCTCAATGATGGTGACATGGCTTTGAGTTTATCTTTTTCTTCTTCTTTTGTCATCCTCAACTGAGATGAAGCATGATGCTTTTTCAAGAAGCTACTAGTGCAATCCCTCCAAACTTCTGCTTGGAGACAAGGAAAACAGACCTTTTCTACTTCCCAGGAGGACATCTGTGAGCTGTCTGCAGTCGAAGCAGCTGTCGTTCCCGGGGTGGACGTGTGCCTGCATCACCGTGTTTCCCACCTTCAACTCATCACCATGGCTGATGGGGAATGGGCCGCTAACCTTCTTAGGCTGGAGGGAATTATAAGAACACAATTTAAATTTTAATCACATTTTCACTTAAAGGGTATACGTCATAGCCCAGGAAAATTCACAAATTCACAACATCAAAACATACTATAATGCTTTGTGCTGACAACAAACCTTAAATTTAAATTTGCAAGGACTGTTACTATGACTGAGAATGAGAAAATGTTAATGTTATTCCATACGACTTGTTTCCATAAACAGTCAATATTAACCTAGCCTGAATAGCAAAATCTCAAACATTTACTTTTACAAACAAGAGAAAAGACAGACATCCTTACCTCCAAATATTAACCGAAGAAATTTATACTTAATCAAGTGTCAGCATCCCTTTTTGATGTCTCCTTATACTGTTACGAAAACAAATTTAAATACTCAGAGAAGCCTACCAGCAGAGAGAAGGTTACTATTCATTAAAGAGAGACTTTATAAACAGTGGTCCATCTCACCTGAGCTAGCCTGGTGCCGTTCAGGAAGGTCCCGTTCATACTGCCCACATCTCGCACCATGAACTGGTGGGTCTTCTCATTGTACTGGATCTCAGAGTGAACCTTTCAAACAACAATACACCAATGTAACTTGCGTAGATCATGACAGGTTTGTGCAATCTGTTGTCTGTTTATAAGTTTTCAAGAAGTAAGCCAGAAGAGATCAATAACATGTCATAGATCCTCTCCCAAGCTGTTCCTTTTACCTAATTAGAATCACAATAGACCTAAATGCATAAAAACAACAACCATCTATGAAAACATGAAATGTGACATACCTTGCTCACAGCGACCTCCTGGATGGTGATTGGTTGGTTAAGCCGTCCTATGTTGGCGCTGGCTCTCCCAGTGGTGAAGAGAGTCCCAGACCGGACGGCTGTGGACTGAAGCACCACTAGTCTCAGCATCTCAGGTGGGGCAGCAACTGCAGGGAAGGAAGAAACAGAATATGTGTTACTGAATATTGATAACTTACATTTTGTCCCTGCTAGGGCCGAGAAACGTAAAGTGCTTTGTCTAGTGATAAGCAACATCAGATTTACCTTAAATTGTTTTGGTGGCCCTAGTGCCTATTATTTCTATCATCCAAAGGACTACAAAAATTTACTGGTTAGCAACTACAATATCAGAGAAAGGTAAAAAAAAAGTTTTTCTACCTTTTCCTTTCCTCTTACTCTGCCTGCCTTCCTCCTCCTCCTCATCGGATGACCCGTAGGCGTCAATCAGGCTGGAGATTGCACTGGAGTCCTTCTGAGGCTGGAGTTAGACGAGAAAATGTGAGCCAATTCTTGGGACAGACATAAAACTTGCATATGCAGGTTAGCATATGTAAAGATGGAGCTGTGCATGCAGGTATTTCTGATCTAACCTGCATTGATTAATGTACTGAGTATCTGTTTGCAAACTTGCCTTATGCAGTATACAGTTGCGTTTTGACCACTTTGTGGCATGCCCATCTGGCAAATGAACAACATTGGGACCTCTCTTCTTCATTTCTGCTTTGCCCCATTGTTGGGATTAATGGCAGGTTGCACATGGGTTAGTTACACCTGACCCGGTACATATAAACGTAAGGAAAGGAACGGATAATAAAGAAGGGAACATAACCCAGAACCTTTAGATTCAGAGTACATAGTATGAACTCACTATTTCTGGCATCTTCCAAGTAGCCTTCTTGGTTTTCTTGTTGAAGAAGTATGGGCGTTGTTTCTGTTTGCTCCACAGTTTCCGCCATCCTAGCTTCATGAGTTCTTTGGGCAGGTCTGACCAACCGGCTGGCTTGGAGAAGTTACCTGTATGGTACAGGGAATATGATTGGCTCCTGTAAGCTACATGTTAAATATGGACTCAACTGACAGGTCATTTTTATCAATTCAGTTCAGTTCAGTTCATCCTCAGTGAGATGACACCGTATACTGTCTACACAAGTTCCTGTTTCGCATGACAGAACACAGTTCATCACCTTGCAGACCCGTATCCTCTTAAATTACCTTCTACCATGCCTACGATTTTACACACCACAACACAAGACGAGTGAAAAAAATAGAAGAGGGACTAAAAAAATCACACACACAAGTAAAGTTGGTATGATGATTACCTGTACCAGTGCCAGGGGTCCCCCCTTGTCTTGCTGTGACTTCCTGAACTGGCGGAGGGGGTGGCTGTGACTGCCTGGGGGGTGGTCCTGTCGGGAGTGGAGGGGGTGACCCCCCTGGGTCTGACGGCATCATGGGTCCTGGAGAGTCTAGGGTACAGGAAATACACATCACTGTTGGTGTTGGTTATCATGATTAAGAACACAGGTCATAGTCACTCACAGATACATAACTTTAGCCTAACTTTATATTAGAACAAAATGAGGAGCACTTTTATGGATTTTTCAGTACACAGACATATTCCTCATATCAAAAACACATAAATATAAACTTTACCCCTGAATGTACTGAAATGCAGCCATACATCATTGCATGTATAATATTTCTCCCTTGTCAAGGCATATGGTTGTGAGTTTGTGAGCACTTTCTGGAGTAGTGTGTCATTTTTTCCATGTCCTTATATAAACCTTATGCCAGCCACACGCCGTCCTTCCCCTTCCATCTACACAAAACAAAGCGGTCACCTAGTATCGACCAGGACACACTGTACAACATTCGGGTCATGACAGCCGCGGTCACGATCGATTCCCCAGAGCCTCACTGGTTAGCGAATTTATTCGCGTGTTTTTTGACCGCCATAAATCTAAACAAAACCATGACAAAACATACCCAGGCAACCCAGCCCTTTTGCTGTCAGCCCAAAGTTAACGCCACACGATGTATTAAGTACTTATTACTCCGAAGGTATGATTGTCCCTATAAAAATGGTATTTTGTTGACAACAAAGTTTTCCACAGGATGTAAATATCGAGGCGGCGACGTCAAAGGGCGGTGAGTGTCGCGTTGTTCCCTGGGCATGCCGCTATATCCACATCCTTACCTTCACTGTCCGATATATCCATATCACACACATCTCCGTAATCATAGGCCGACATCTTGATCTGCAAGGTCCCGTCGGCTAATTCAGGGGAATTTTGGCGAAGTTAGAGTCGCTAGCACCTCAAAAATCTGGCGAAAATCACGAAGAAAACTGCGTTTCCTTCCATACAATGGCGGCCATGACAGATATCCCAGCATTCCAGAGGTGTAAAAAGACAAACAGACCATACCACACATTTCATAGGGGCGTCCAATTTCCAGTTATTGGCCTCGTGTGACATTTCGACGTTATGTAAAGCGCAAAACGTGATAAACTTGGCAAAAAGTCAGTCTCAAAAGGCATTGGCCAAATTCAAAGGCGGATCGCATTTTGCTTATGGTGTAAAATGGGGTGGCGGTGTCTGTTACAACATTGTACAGTAACAGTGATTCAATGAGAAACATCGAAATGTGTAATTATAATATCTCAGTCGGATAATGTTAACGTTAGAAAGTTGATATAAAACACTTCAGAAGTATTTCGACACGATTCACAGACCATTTGATCTGTATCTTTGGCCCTTTTCCCAATAGGATAGAATTGTCCGGATGAGCCAAATAGATTGGCTTCGATCCGGCTTCGATCCGGATCCGGCTTCGCTCCAGCTTCGATCCGGATTCTATCCTAGTGGGAAAAGGGCCAAAGATACAGATCGAATGGTCTGTGAATCATGTCGAAATACTTGGTGGGAAAGGGCCTTTGTTGCTACATGTGCAATTGACAAAGAAAATTACCATTTGACAGGTGGATCGTTGAAGAGCCGACCCTAGCCTATTAAATCGAGCCGGATTGGGAGCGTTCTCACTGTGGTAAAGTTGACAATGTTATCCTAGTGGGAGAACATCCATAGAATGTGGTCACTGACCCCAACCTTAATACCATAATTGCCTCTGACGTCACACTTGGAAATCGGGTTTGGGGACAGCTCTGCACACAGAATAACACAGCGGACAATGGCGAAAAGAGACGGCCAGGTTTTGTCGTGCGGGCAAAAGGAAGCCCTACTACAACACCGATGGTACTGTGAAGGGGAATCAATCCTTGCTCCGTACCTCAAGCCGATCTACTACTGGTGTGGAGACAAGGTAAGCCAACTCCAGTACAGGTGTGTTATATTTTGTCTGACTCTGACTTCCTTCATGACCTCAATGAAAGCGTTAACAACAGGCCGATTTGAGTATTTCAGGAATAAACAAAGGCTCAAACAAGCCTTTGAGAGATATCGAATCAATAAAATCACAACTTGATATGAAAAAATTGTAACTTCCTCCCCAGTTTGTCCCTCCCCACTGTTCACCAATCACGTTAACGATGATAGGACTGTGTTGCAACATGCTGACGTCACTTCCGCTGCTCTACTACTGTCCAACAGCGACTGAAGAGGTAGAGAAGTAAACACAGCTTTATCTGCATTTCTTTTCTCACTTATACCTTCATGAAAAATGGAAGTATTGTTTGTGGCTTGTCTGCCCGTGTGTTTCTGCCTGTTTATGGAAGTAGCTATCTATCTCATTCTTCGCGAATTCGGCTCAGCCAATTTAAAAAGAAAAACAGTTTCACGTCTTACCACCAAAACCCGGGCATAAACTTCAAACTTTCAAACTTTAATGTACAATCAAACTTGCAGTCATTACCGGACTAAATTGCATTTATTTTAGAGTAAAACACTGTGGTTGATTAAAAGATAAACAGCATTACTTTAAAACGACATATAATTATACAAGATTACACAAACGGTTCTTTCTTACTGTCTGTAACGTAAGTCCTATATACCGGTGTTGGCCTGCAGGCGCCGCCGGTCCTGTACGTTCTGTGCGCAGTCGGCATCCCGTTGTACCAGCTGCTGGACGTCCTGGATGGCCACCAGGCAAGGAAAGTTCAGGACACGCCGCTAGAGGACGCTTTTGACCATGGCGCTGACGCCGTCTCCCAAGGTTAGCCACTTGAACCCATAATAATCATCACAATAATCATAGTAATGATAGATAATTGTAGTAATATAATAATAGTCCCCTTATCTATTGATTGTGAATTCTCACAGTTGATATTCTAAGTGCATGTTTGGACTGACCATTCCCGATCCAAGTCCGCAGTAAACCGTTCTTGTAGTGGTTCGCGAGCTGAAAACCATTGTGAAAACACACAACTAAACATCGTATTTTTCCACAGTGTATTTGACGATGGCGGCATGTTGTGCTCTTCAGCTGGGAACCAACCCGTTCTACATGTTGGCATTTTGTATGGCCGGCTCAGCCGTCTTCTATGTGCTGCAATGGGAACTGTACGCCACAGGAGTGTACAAGAACCTCTGGCCCTTGTAAGTACGCCACTGGGTCATCAAGGATCTTTGACCCTTTTAAGTACACTGCATGGGTGTTCAAGTACCTCTGGCCCTTGAACGTACACCACAGGAGTCTTCAAGTACCTCTAATCCCTGTATTGTACACTGCAGGAGTCTTAATGTACCTCTGGCCTTTGTACGTACGCCACTGGGTCATCAAGGATCTTTGGTCCCTGTATTGTACACTACGGGCGTCTTCAAGTACTACTAGTAGTACTCACCCTTAAAGTACACCGCAGGAGTCTTTATGTACCTCTGACCCTTGTAGGTACGCCACAGGGATCTTCAACTTATGATACATAGGGTTCACCTTATAACCCATTCACATCATTCCACTCTTTGCAGTGCTGAGATGGAAACGCTGCTGGTTGGCAGTCTGGTGTTCCTGACATCTGCAGTGATGGGTCCTTCTGTGTGGAGCACGGAGGTGAGTGGCAACAGAACGTCAAACAATATGCAAGTTTGACATACAACATACCTAATGCATTCTCCCACGGCAGAGTCCCACCCGCGCCAATACGATCGCTCCTAAGGCAATTCGTATTGGCGCGGGTGGGAGTCTGCCGTGGGAGAATGACCTATTAAATGCTGAGGTGACATTTCCAAACCGGTTCCCGGCCTGCGAAAAATCAACAATTTATATTAAAAATATACGCAAATAGTTCCTATCACTAATATTTTAACGTTTTTTGTGTGTGTGTGCTTTGTTGTCATGCCGGCTTGTGATGTTCCAGGTTCCAGTGCTCGGCATGCAGATCAAAGTTGTTCTGGTCTGCGCCAGTGTGGTGGGAGGTGTGGTGACATGTGCGCAGGAGGGATGGGAGGTTTTCCTGAGACAACGTCACCACGGAGGGAAGACTGTACAGGTTAGTTTTGTATCTGTTCTCGTTTGGAATCGCATTCTCGTCGTCTTTCGAAGTCTTTCGAATTAAGTTAAGACGATTAAAAGTCTTTCAAAATAAGAAGTCCACTTGCAAATTTCTTATTCTTTAGGCCACGGATGTCGCGGCCCCTTCGGTCATCCTGTTTGCCATTCTAGCCACAGCCGTTCTCGTTCCCAGCCTGTTGGACACTCCACTGTTCCTTCACCAGCCTTGTGTTTTTGCTCTCGTTCTCGGCACGGCCCTAGCCAAGGGCAACACTCGGCTCATGGTAAGTTGCAATGAGCTTTCTCAAGTTAAAAATGTCACAAAGTTTCTCAGTGTCAATAAAAGAAAACTATGCTGGCGGCCAGTATGCTTGTTGTACCCAGCTAGTGCTTTATTCTCTGCATCGTACACGCGTAACTTTACAGAACTGTGCGTGTGGCAAATCTAGTAATGTTCTTAGATACGCTGCAGGCCTAATACGCCGATTGACTACCAATTAAGAAACGTGCCTGATCCTATCCCTAACCCATTCAGGCATAGAACTAGATGGACTCGGTTCTGGATACAATAATGCCTTGTTCCAGGGTGCGTACAACACCTTCAGTGATGCTCCGTACGTCGATTCCTGCCTCCTCATCCCCGTGCTCATACTCGTCATTTCCGGTCTGAACGGCGTCACTTCCGGTCTGCACGATGGGTCATCTCAATGTGACAGCCGCCTGCTGGTAGCTTCCCTGGTAAGTAAAATATTTGCATGTTATTTCGTTATCATCGATTTATTGGAGGTTGTTTAAGAATCAAAATGCCTGTCTTAGATTTGGTGCATTATTTGTGTATAAGAAGAAAAGGAGGGGGCGGAGGATTTTTCCCTGCGGTAATCACGACTTTACCTTGGTTGGTTTTCATACTTCTCCCTCGACCATTACTACCGGTGCCTATCCAGTAGCCAGTTGCTAATCTGTATCACCCCTTGTTATGTTTACCGAAGGAAAACATATTGTTTTTGCTTCTTCCTCCTCTTCCTCCTCCTCTTCTCCAGTGACCTCTGACCTGGTCAATGACCTGAACCAGACTGTCTGTTACCATTGTAACTGGTGTTGGGTTACATCATGTTGCAATTTTATAGCAGGAGGGATTTAGACTCCTGTCTGACCACATATATGAATGGGTTTGAGCAAGGAGGTTAACCTCCTTGGTTTGAGTAAGAATTAACAGAGCAGACCATATGCGAAGGTAAATATTACTAGTATGCATTTGCTTTGCAAATGTTACCTTTCTAGTTCCATAATACTCTAGTTTTTTTTTCAGAAATCGTTTGTATTGAACGCTTTCGAATGCTTTGGAAATACGTGTGTCCACCTCGTGTTAGTAAGTTTGTTTGTTTGTTTATTGCAGGTGATGTCCACGGCCGACCTGGTGTGGTACTCCCGTGCACTGGCTCTGGACATGTGTGACGGGATGGGGGTCTCTTGTTTTACCGTCAACCCAGAAAACCCCTTACTCTTTAATACAGTCAAGCTTCAAGAAAAAACAACTTTAAAGGCTGACTAATTTACACCATTTGGTCAACAACTCGAGATGAATAGTCACCGACTTTACTTTGAATTTGATTTTGCAGTCAAGTGTTTCTTACCTTGACTTCAGTAGCGCTAGGTACCGTCTGTGGCAGACAAGTAGCGTCAAAGGTTCGGGTTAATGTTTAACGGCTTTATACATGTCGGGCGCATGTGCAGAGGCACAGTGGTGACCCGTGTAACCGTGTCATTACACGGTCATTAAATACGGAGTCTGTAACACTGTGCATGTAAAACTCCGACGGCCATACATAACTTATCTGTTTATATTGTGAATTCATATAATTGTAAAATCTCTTTGACACTTGGTCGGATATGATAATGTTAACGTTAGAAGTTGATATAAAACAGTTCAGAAGTACTTCGACACAATTCACAGACCATATTATTAGATAAGTATCTTTATTGCTACATGTGCAATTGGCACAGAAAATTACCATTTGACAGTCAGCAGATCTAGACTTTCCTAATTTTGCTTCAAAACATGGTATCACGTGGCAGTTACTGCGCACATGAATGATTTTTCGGTTAACTGATTACTCGAAGTCAAATTCCAGCCCAGTGTTGGACAGCTTGTCGCGGTACTGCTCATCAAAAGCTCGGCTCTGTTCATCGCTGAAGAAGTTCTTCCAATCTCCGATGACTCCTGAATGAAAGAAAAAAGTAGAATTACATGTGTTATAAAGATACCAACGTGCAACGCAGAGCTTTACTACAGATGTCATTGGACTTGACGACACTTGTTGACAAAATAAACTGATGTAGTACCGGTGTCTCACCGAGTGTTAATTAATCAAGTGATTTACATAGATTTGTGCAGCATGATACTGACGATAGTTTAGAGGCTTAGAGCCAGCAGTTTTGAAAGTACTTCCAAGCCATAAGAATATCTATGAATTGACGACAAATATTCCACTATTCTCCTAAGCTATGAACAAAGCGTTTGACACATACCCTTTCTTACGTTTTCGCGATGCTTTGCTCCCACAGTCTTTTTCATGGAGTCGAACTGAGTTGCACCGACCACTGCCTGTAGCGCATCTTCACTCAATGGTCTTCCCAGGAATGAGGAGAGCTTCTTCACTTCCGCCGGCAGGTTCTGTGAAAATGGGTTGCAGTTGAGCAACCTATTTATTATCATAACGATTGTTGAATTACTAGTAGTAGTCCTGCCCTAAAAGACGTTTGAATCTAAATAACTATTAAAACTTTCGAGACGTCCAGACGATTTTTTTACATCCTTACAGCATCATATGTAGTGTACTACTGCTGGCGACTTGAGATAGCAACATCACCACCCAGGTCAGTTGAGGATGACTGCTTTACATACTAGCTATTTTTTCGACCATACCTTTTTCATGTCTTCATACTTAAGGAAGAGGATGTTGTGTTGGTCCTTCAGCTTCCAGTACCCCAGGGCGTGGTCGTAGAAAGGTCCCCACGGACCTGCATGGCAAGATCTCCAGCTTTCAAGCCAATCGGATACTGTACTTATAATTATGGTTTGCCATAATAATCTTGTCTATGCAACGTAGATATAGTTTTCGACAGAAGCTACCCATTCGGACTTGTTAAGAAGGATTATACTGTTGACCTGGCACGTTTGTGAACCTGACATTTTGGGGTCAAATGCATACTGTCCAATCATTGGTCGTGTACGGTCCGACTCTTAGATCTGAACATTTGTCAGGATTGTGTCTTATTAAAGATTCAACAAATTGGATACCTACAGTCGCCAGCAAGGAACTCTTCAACGAAGCTATCCCATGATTCAGGGGCCTTTATATGTGCAACTTCGTCTTTCTGGTAGAAGTGGAAGGTGGAGACTGAAGTGTCCTTAGGATTCCTCATCACCACAACTATCTATTGTGTAAAATGAGAAGAAAGCACAGCATAGTACATCCTTTTATGCATGGCCCGTCGCTTGCATATATCACTATGCATGCCTGGTAACAGCCTGGGACATCCTCCCCAATGCGTTAGCGCTGACTAGCCGTCACCAGCCAATCAGGTCGTCGCTTACGGCCAATGTGCAAGGTGATTGGCCGGCAACTTTCCTTCCAATACAGAGTATGTGATTGGCTCACAGCTGGCCAGCGCTAACGCAGCGAGTAGCACGAATGGCAGGACGGCACGCCAGGGTCGTTGCTTAATATGACTTTTGACGACTTACTACAAAATTCAGGAAATTCACCCGAGGCAGCTAATGTATCACCCTTTGCTGTCTTTGCTGCGTTCCCTACCTTTGCCTTGGAACCGAGCAAACCAGACGGGAGGAACTCCACTGGTAGGTGCGTTGCCAGGACCCGAGGAGACGGTGCAGTTTTTAACAATTCCACCAGGGGACCTATTCCCGGAACGGTGAACTCGAAAGTGTTGGGCAAGTCTCCCAAATACTTCTCATCTTGAATCCCCTCTGAGGCCAGAATTTGTTTCACCACTTGATGGAGCCACCAAGTGCCTGGAACCATAAGACAAATAATTTCATCAAATCCATCATTTTCTGAAAAACAGGAAAATGTCAATACTTGCGTTGATTGGATAGAAGTATTGTTGCCAAATACATCATATAAACATACGAACACCTACCTGTTTTGGGGTAGGCGATAAGCATTATGTCGTCGTCTCTGACATCAAAGTTTTTTATGAGTTCCAGATTGGAACGCGGCACAAAACCAGCTGGAAAGGTGATCCCTCGCTCCTTGTAGTAATTTGTCATGGCTGCTTTTCTGATGATGTACGTAGATTCGTGAAAGCTGCGGAAGGTAGGAAGTATAATAAAGTTTTCGTCAATTCGTTGAGGAGGGGAGCACCAGCAAGCCGAGGTCGTCGACCTCTGACATTGATAACACGCTACCTTGCGTGTTTTCATCAAACAACAATGAATGTAATTCAGGTGAATCGTTCTCGGGCACGATTCCGAAGGAACTTGTGGCACGTGGACCAGATGTGAGGAATGTAGTTTACCCGAATCGCGGTTTCACCGACTCCGTTTGAACGAGGCCAAAGTTGCAGAGCCATTTGCCAGCAGGGCAAAAGTTTAATAGGTCACAAGTGAGACGGCAAGAATAATTTACCTCTGACGTGACGGTGAGACAGCAAAACGCATGGTCTTACTGGGTTGTTCATAAACGGGAACTATGTTACCGGAATATAGCCAAATTTATCTGCATACTATGGAAAATTCTTTGAGCTCGTTTACGCTACATTGTGACGATATAAAGGCGTCGGTAAATAATCGAAGCAAGACCAAAGGCACAACAAAGCGAACAATGCCTCGAGTGCATTTTATTTCTAAATTGTACGTCGCCAGACGTTTACACGAAGACAAGAGACTCAAAACTGTCCCCAGAAGAAAACAACGTACAAGTCCTTCGCCGTATAGAAAGGCACATATCTTACTAATTTTGCGGTAAGAGTGTTTCTTACCTTCACTTCAATGGCCCCCTTCAGTAGAGGTACGTACCATCTGTGTCACGTCCGACAAGTAGGTCAAAGGCTAGGGTTAATGTTTAACGGCTTTAAGTACATAGGCAAAGTGGTGACCCATGTAACCGTGTCATTACACGGTCATTAAATACGGAGTCTGTAACACTGTGCATGTAAAACTCCGACGGCCATACATAACTTATCTGTTTATATTGTGAATTCGTATAATCAAAAAATCCTTTGGGTACTAAGTCGGATATGATAATGTTAACGTTAGAAGACGATACAAAGCACTTCAGAAGTGTATCTACACAATTCACAGTCGACTAGTCCATTTATTAAATCTGTCTTTATTGCTTAAGTTACCAGTACATTTTGTTGACAAACGAAAATTACCATTGGAGAGTAAGAAGATATCTAGACTTCATATGGCCTATTTTTGCTTGGAAGCATCGTATCACATGACATGTGACGTTACAGTTACTACGTACATGAATGATTTCGTAGTTTATTAGTGATTACTCGAAGTCAAATTCCAGCCCAGTGTTGGACAGCCTGTCGCGATACTGCTCATCAAAAGCTCGGCTCTGTTCATCGCTGAAGAAGTGCTTCCAATCTCCGATGACACCTGGACAAAAGAAAAGGTAGACCTACAAATGTACATGTGTCATAAAGATACTAAAGCAGTTTGTTTTACTACAGACGTCGCATTGCATAATTCTAGCTTTGCATAATATATATTAACCGTTCCTCCTCAGTGACCAAATAGCCCTAGCCTCCTGTGCAGGCCTCCGAGCGGGTGGAAGTTCTGCTGTCAAGCCCGCCCTACTCTGGCCGGCTGGCTGTACGATGGCCGGCAAAAGAACGCTTGAAGCAATTCTACTAAACACAGTATCAAAAGATAAATCGATGTGGTACCGGTGTCTTAATTACTAAGTGGTAATTAAATCAAGTGATGTAGATTGATTTACATAGATTTGTCAGTAAAATGCAACATGACATTGGTGGCAGTTCAAGTTATAATTAGAGCCAGCGGTTTTAAAGGACTTCCAAGCGCCATGTCCTATGTCCAATATCTATGAATTGACGACAAATATTCCAGTATTCACCTATACTATCAACAAAGCCTTTGACACGTACCCTTTCTTACCATAGGGGCATACTTTTCCCCCACAGTACCCTTTTTCATGGAGTCGAACTGCGATGCACTGACCACTGCCTGTAGCGCTTCTTCACTCAATGGCCTTCCCAGGAATGAGGAGAGCTTCTTCACTTCCGCCGGCAAGTCCTGTGAAAATTAAAATGGGTTGCAGTTGAGCAACTAATTTTAGTATTTTAAAGATTGTTGTATTACTAGTAGTAGTCCCTCTTAAAAAGACAATTAAATCTAACGAACTACTGTACTTAAACTTTCGAGTCTTTGAGATGACCGTTTTTTACATCCTTACAGTATCATATCAAGGAGGTTATAGGTTAGTGTGCTACTGCTGGCTACTTGATACGGCCTCACTCTAGTTGAGGATGTCTGATTTACCTACTAGCTATTGCTTTTGTAGGAAAAAAAATACCTTTTTCATGTCTTCATACTTGAGGAAGAGGATGTTGTGGCGGTCCTTCAGCTTCCAGTACCCCAGGGCGTGGTCGTAGAAAGGTCCCCACGGACCTGCATGGCAAAATGTTTGGAAAGATCTTAAGCTTGCAGGCTGGTCGGATACTTATTATTATGGTTTGTCATAATAACCTTGTCGTGCAATGTAGAGATTTCGACAGAAGCTAACTATTCTGACTTCTTCAGAAGAGTTGCTGTGAACCCGCCATTTTGGGATTCAACAGATTGGATACTTACAGTCGCCAGCAAGGAACTGTTCAACGAAGCTATCCCATGATTCGGGGGTCTTCACTTGTGGAACTTTCTGCCAGAAGTGGAAGGTGGAGACTGCAGTGTCCTTGGGATTCCTCATCACCACAACTATCTAATGTGTAAAATCATAAAAATGGAAAGAAAACCTTGTTGCTGCATACAGTGTAATCTCAACAAGTCTAGGCAGGTACATATAGTCGTTTTTTTCCAAACTATCGTGTTCACAACACTCTCAAACGTAACACACAAATAACTTTAATGATGGATTTGCTGCAAAATTCAGGGAAGCCGGGGCAATCAATGAATTGCCCATTGCTGACTGAAAACCCCAATAACACACTGCTAGGCTGTGCGTTCCCTACCTTTGCCTTGGAACCCAGCAAACCAGACGGGAGGAACTCCATCGGTACATGGGTTCCCAGGACCCGAGGAGATGGTGCAGTTTTGAACAATTCCACCAGGGGGCCTATTCCCGGACGGGTGACCTCGATAAGGTTGGGAAAGTCTCCCAAATACTTCTCATCCTGGATCCCCTCAGAGGCCAGGATTTGTTTCACCACTTGATGGAGCCACCAAGTGCCTGGAACCATAAGACAAGTAATTTCATGACCTCACAGCCTAGTATATGGTGTTGTTGTCAAATACATGAAATATCATATCAACATACGCGAACACTCGCCTGTTTTGGGGTAGGTGATAAGCATTATGTCGTCGTCTCTGATGTCAAAGGTCTTCATGAGTTCCAGGTTGGAACGTGTCACAAGGTCAGCTGGAAAGGTGATCCCTCGCTCCGTGATGGACGACATGGCTGCCTTTCTGATTAGATTGTTGAAAGCTGTGGAATGTAGCAAATAAAGAACCTCTGACTTTTTTGTTTAAAATATGCAATTTTTACAAGAACACTCTGAACTAGAGGTCAACGATCTCATGCCTTCGTCAAAGGATGTTATCGTTATATAACTTAAGAAGGTAGAAGTGATATATTAGTCCCCCTAAATATGGAAGTTGGATCGTGAAAACTACCCCTGCCGATGCAGTCTGCAATCGTGCATTGGGCAAGGGAAAAAAACAGCTGTGCAGGAAATGTAAGGCAACACCGCCTGCAGCTACATGGACTGCTTAATGAATATCCCCTCTGGGACTTTCTCCCTCTGGGACAGCCTGTAGCCCATGTGTCACAGTGAAGGTAGAGTATCATGGAAGGTAACTGAATTATAGAATTGCTTCATTTATTATGCAAATTAGATCATAATTTGCATAATTGTCATCTAATTATGTCAAGCATCACTTAAGCTACCTACACACCAAATATCAGGACGATCCGTCGACCGGTTATTGAGTTATCCTACTTTGAACATTTTCATACAAATGCTCCTGCAGTTCCAAAGCAAGCCGCAGGGGGCCCAAACTTATGTCACTTCTTTCCGAGCACAAGAGCTATCTACCACCCAAAAATCATGACCCTAGCATGTCCAGATCACCATATATCAAAACCGGAAGTTCCGCTGCAGTACCATAACGAGCCGCCAGGGGGCCCATATTCCTATCACTTCTAGATCTCATCAAGACCTACCCACCTACCAAATATGAAAGCAATCCATTTAAGCGTTCTCGAGTTATACTGTTTACAGACGCACACACACACGCACGCCCACGAAAACATACCCTTCTTGACGAAGGCAATAAGTAGCCAATAACTTGCAAAACATCAACGGGATTTAATGAAATGTATATAAGAAATGATACTAGGTTACATCTCTGCACAGAATATAACGTTTTCTTCAATTTGTTCAAATGTCGTGGCGGCCGGAAAATGTGGCTAGAACCTTGAAAATACTGCTAGATTTTCTAAACCACAGGTATCATAGATTAGCATTTAGAACGAGTAGATTTTATACAATAGCTGTCCGACCCCTGTATAGGTGCAGCAGTGTCACCACACTAAGCGCGCATATTCTTACCGTACACTACCTCTCTTCCTCTCTGATGACAGTTGATTTAAATCCAAGAGCACACTACTATTAGGTGGAAGGAAATTGGCTTATATATCTATTACACAGTCTGCAGGTGACGGCGCGATAATGCTCCTATCGAGACAAAGTTGATGAGTCATATTTGCTAGTGCAAAGTTCGTTCAAGTCGGTGTTATTTGCATTAGTGAGACGGCAAAAGTTACCTCTGACGTTACAGTGACACAGCAAAATGTATGGGCTTACCATAACCTCATTGGTTTTACTGCGTTGTTCATAAAAGGGAATTATGTGAACTGAATATAGCCAAATTAATCTGCATACTATGGAAAATTTCTAGTATTTTACTCTACATTGTGACGATATAAAGGCGTCGGTGAATATTTAGGAAATCAATGCCAGACCAAATACAGGGCAAAGCCGAACAACGTCACTATGCATTTTATTTTTAAATTCTACGCCACTCGACGTTTACAAGAAGACAAGAGACTCAAAACTGTCCCCAAAAGAAAACAAGACGCCATAGGCGACAATTCTCCGTGAAATTTTATAATTTGCAGATTGAGAGGTGGTATTGGCACTGGCATGCCTGCAGACGACGTATAAAATTGCATGCCGATTGAACAAAGGGGACCGTGGGTTTTAGCTGCGAACACGGAAAAACGGGTACCGCTCAAGTCAACGTTAACTGCTTAACAAAACAACATGATCACAACAGCAACGGTTAGCACAGTTGCACACGGAAAACACCGTCCCACATAACCGCTACGGTAAAAACAAAGACACGTACACAAAGTCAACTGCGCAACTGGCGGTCAGTCTAAAACCACGTCAACAATTTTAACACTTGCCGCTCAAGTCAACTGCTTAACAAAACAACATGATCACCACACGGAAACAACACATATCTTGGCGCATTCTCCGTGCTCCGACCAATTTCAGGTCGCTATATTATAAGCTATAAATAGTACAGTGTGTGAGCTCTACCGAACAACTATGATATTAACATCTTGCCAGACAATAGACCTGACCTTAGGTGCAAACCATAAGTCACAATCCCAACAGATACTCACAAACGAATATACACAACAACCACCTAATATCTGCTTAGAGAACCTCGCCTACCACATATCTACTTAACCTACGGCCTATTCCACAGGGTTATAAAAATAGGGGTGATTTTGAAATATCAAATTTACCTTGATATAAAAACCGCTACGGTGAAAACAAAGACACGTGCATCAACACGGACATATATAACGGCACACCACATGCCCAAATTCATAGAAATACAACGTACACAAACATGACTTTTACGTGCGAACACATTTCACAATTCCGCCCCATCCATAAACCATTACGGTCCGCATCTGGTCGGCATTAAAAACCGCCCCGCGCATCTGCATTAAGGATGCTCCCCCCCCCGCGCTATTCAAAACAACGGGTTTTTCGCGGCCGGTCCCATGTGCCCCTAAATGTAGGGGTGCTTTTCGAATATTATCTTGACCGCGAAAACACCTACGGTAAATATTGATATACGTGCATCACCACTGGCATGCCTGCAGACGACGTATAAAATTAAATGCCGATTGAACAAAGGGAACCGTGAGTTTTAGCTGCGAACACGAAAAACCGGCTGACCCGAATACTCCTGCAGGAGGTATGCCTCCTTCACGGAGTAACAATGTACAAGTCCGTCGCCACCTGCCTTCGCCGTAAAATGACACAGGTCTTACTAATAATTTTGCATTTCTTCTTTTTTTTTCAATTTTTTTTTTGTGTTTCTTACCTTGACTTCAGTAGCGCTTGGTACCGACAGGTACCGACAAACAGCGTCAAAGGTTGGGGTTAATGTTTAACGGCTTTAGACAGGGCGCATGTGCATAGGCAAAGTGGTGACCCGTGTAACGGCGTCATTTAATACTCTAATATTTGAATATGGAGTCTGCAACACTGTGTGCATGTAAAACTCTGACGGACATATATAACTTATCTGTTTACCTTGGTGTCATTCCTAAAGAATGCAAGTCTGCGGGTGCAGTATTAATATATCGAGTGGGGGTGGGTGAGACTTGTACAGAGGGTCAACACTTTAACGGGCGAAGCAGACACAGGTCAGACTTACGCCTGCTTCGCCTGTTGAATGGTGAACGTTTCTGACAAAGACTATATATGTACAACTCCTGCAGCTGTATTTTACATTGTCGTGCAACTCTTCTTGTACACCAAGGACGTTGTGTTATAACTCTATCTTACTAGATATCACAGACTACGTGTTACATGATATAGACAGTACGCGTGACTATCTGGTGGGATGAGAGGAGTACTAGTATACTAGATTTGAAGAAAGCCTTTGATACTGTAAAACCGTAATCTGTTATTAAAGTTGTTACTGACACTGTCCTGTTTGGTGTCCATGGTGCTTAGCGCTCTGTTAGGCAGCGGCAGATTGCGTCCCGTAAATAGAATGTATCAAGTATTCTCCCTGTTACAATAGGTGTATCGCAAGGTTGCATGTTTCAGATACTACAGTTTATATCACTCTTTGTAGAGGAGGAGCAATGATGATGATGATGATTCATCGACGATTCTTCTGAAATCGTAACGTCCTATTGAGTTTGTTCCAACAACGTCAGGATGGCCGAGCGGTCTAAGGCGCTGCGTTCAGGTCGCAGTCTGGTTCTCCAGGCGTGGGTTCGAATCCCACTTCTGACAAAAAGTTTTTTTTTTGGTTGTTGTTGAATTCGCCCATTAAATTTAGGTATTTATACTTCAATAACGGTAGTTTTGCTGTATGTCCTCTTTTTCTTCCTTCATCTTCTTACTTTTCCGAACCATTTTCAGATCATCTCCATTCCTATGATTTTTAATGTACTCAGTATTCGACAGTAAAGCCATCAGCGAACGGGAGATAGAAGAGGATGGATATCAGTCTAGTTGACAGTTCGAGCTAGGCGTCTTCATGAGAGTAGTACGTTCGGGGCAAAAATACAGGTGTTGGAGCAGAGCTGGTGAGAGTCAGGCTTGATCTGAGGAGGGCAAAAGGCAGACAGCTTTACTTGGAACATATGTACATGTATGTTGCTACATCTTCAACATTTCTCCGCTACTTCGCCATCTCCTCCATGTACGTCACAAACAGCTGGCCAAACAGCTCTGTCACATCTTTCGTGACGTTCGGTATCTTCTCGTGCAAGTCTCCCTCCACGAGCCGACTCATCTGCCTACGCGTCGCACGCGTGTCTTCTTCGTCTGAGTATCCCAGAATCCTCTTGACCATGGCAGACGAGGAATCGTCGGAAAGGAGCTTGTTGAGAATGACCAGGTTTTGCAGGAAGACGCCGGACTGAGAACAATCTGCGGCGGACATGATGTTGGAAGCGACCTTCCTGGCAAGGTTATCCGTCAGAGCTTGATCCATGATGTGAAGAGAGGGTTCCAAAGGGAGAAACCCCTCTGGCGAACACATCCAGTTGATCTCCGTGGTACAAACGTAGTTAAACGCCTCGAGAGCCTTGTGCTCCCTTTCTGATAGCCGTTGCCCTTGGCCCTGACGTTTCGTTGCCCCGTCGATCCCCAAAACGTCGTCTGCCTGGCGTGTTGCCTCGGGCGCCCGGACAACCGCGTTGACGTACCCGAGGGGACTCATCACCCACACCAAGAACATGAAGAAAGCCTCTTCCTTCGACATGTCTGGAATGCGGTGTACGTCGCCGACCCTAGGGTTGCGCTCCTTCTCCGCTTGTACCTGGCTGACGAAGGAAATGGCGTAGTTATGGACCGCCGGCCAATGCTCGAGCTGATCAGGAGAGGCGTCGCGGACAAGCTCCACACGACAGCTGGTCGCGTTGTACCCCGTCTGGCCATAGAACCGCCGGAGCTGCTTCAGGACGTAGTGCCTGTCGGGTTCCCATTCACCGTGGGCGTTGCGATACCCCCTCCTGTCCCAGTACCAGGGACCCCCTCTCTTGAACGGGTCGTAGGGCTGCAGACTCGGGTAACTGTTCTTGGTCACCAGAATCCTGCAGGCGCAGGACGAAGCCAGGTCAGCCATCTCCACCAGGTAGAAGTTGTGGGTGGGTCTCGCGCCCTGCCTGGCGATGTCAGACTCCACACCGATAGGTGCAGTGAACTTGACGTTCCCGGCACGGCCACAATCTTCATTTTCAGCGCCGTTTTCAAGGCAGAACCACGCCAGGGGTGTGTGACGTAACGGGTGATCGGCGTCAATCATCACGGTCTCGTGGTCGTCCTTGACAACCTTGCCAGTGAAGAACTGTCGTCTGCAGATCTCCTGAGCAAACTCTAGTTGGGTGACGTGGCTGAGCGAATCCACGGGGTTGTAGCGCGTCTCCAACACCTCTTCCCAGTTGTCCTCGGTGATTTCCAGCCCTGCGACGTCGCGGTCCAACTGGCACGGGAGCCAGAACTTGCTCCGCCCACGCTCTAAAATCTTCCGGGCCTTCGTCTCGTTCCCACCGAGCCTCCATTTAGGTCCAAAGGGCATGGCAGAAGTATAACCTGCGAGGAATACAGAACGATTTTAAATCGTTAGTTTCCGACCAGGTTTCCGACGTAACTTAACACTACCATTCTCTGGATTATGATTTCCGCTCTCCGCGTAACTAGGTTACCTTTAAATTGATATTGACAGCTACTGTAAGTAATGGCAACTGAAAAGAATTTTGAAACATATTCTTGACTAGACTTTCTCGCAAGAAATGTGTTAATGATAATCCTTTATAAGAATTTTTTCAGGCTACCGCAGCGATTCCCCTTGTTACTCCCCGTTAGCATTCCCCTTTACTTAATTTCACGTTCCCCCTCAAGTTCCCCGTTGCTTTGCTCGCATAGTCTTTGACGCTAACCCGTCGTTGTTGACCCGTATCGAGCTGGCAAGCCGGACACGATTCGATTAAATATGTGCGGCCTTGTCACCATAACAAAAGTCAGTCTATAAACAACGTATCTCGTTTCAGCACTAACGTAAAACTAAGTAACTGCCCCATTACCCTTTCTCAAACATGTAACGCAGTTTTATGTCAAAACTGATTAACATGCTTGTGATATTTCCATGCTCACTTCTACTGAGTAAAGTACTACATGCTCACGTCTACTGAGTAAACTACCTTTAAGTACACAACGCATGAACATGAACATCACGCCTTCCATGTAATTACTTTGCGAGTTCTTTGTCTGATTAAGACAACGTCTCTCCGCTAAGTAGGTGGCCCAGATTTGTCCCTCATACCTATTCTACATGTTCACTGCGTCCTTACCTTGTCCCCTACCTCAATAAAGCAGTACAGCGTCCAACTAGGAGTTAACGAAGCCTGTGTTGTGTTGAGACAGACGTCTTGCTGGTATCGACTGAACCCTGGCCTTGGCACAGCCGCCCACACTCCGAGGTGGCCGTTAACCTTAAGTGAATCGTGCCAGACGCGGTCGAAGCACAACACTACCTATTGTCAAAGCGCGTTAGCACAACATGTTACTATTCATGGCGGCATTTTTCAAGTCAAAACAAATCGTATCACATTTCTTTGAGAGGCTAGGGGTACATTTAAGAAGGGTTACCTAAGCTTTTGTAAATTTTGTTGTTTTATTTTGTCTCATTGATTATGGAAATTAGCTTGTAATTAGCATAATCTGTTTCACTGATGGTATTTCTCACTCATATTACACGTGCATGCATCTTATCTGTGCTTTCATGTTGAGGTCATGTACATTCCTCCTATCCTCATTTGTATATTTTTGCATTTTTCAGTCTCACATTAGGGCATGATATTGGTGTCATGAGGAATTCTATGGCATTAATACTCATGCATGTTTGGTACAGACCTCAAACGTTTAAGAAAAATGAGGTCAGACCCACTTTTCTTCCAGAGCTGACTTTATTATGACATTAGTTTCCCAGCATCATGCTTCACTTCAATTGTGGATAACAAAAAAGAAGAGAGAGAGTGTTGATGAATACGTTCTGATATAAAAGAAACAGAAATGACATCTATTCCAACATAAATTTTATATTCAGGTAAAAGATAAGGAAATATATGTAAAATTCTACATTAATTTTATTGATAATTTAACATAGTGACAATCATTTGTTGCAGAGTCAGTCTTTGACCTCTGCTGAAGGTCAAGACCTCTCTTTGGCGTACTTCTCCAGCCCCTCTTTCAGCAGGTTCCAGTTCAGCCCGTTGGTGACAAAGATGCACATGACTCCTGAAATTGAAAGACAAAAGAAAGGATATCAAAGCCAGAAGTTCTGCTGCAGTACCATAGAAAGTTGCTAGGGGGCCCGTAATCTAACCTGTCTTCATTGTTGACACCTAATCTCATCCCAAATATCATCCAGATCCATCCAAGGCTTCTTGAATTATGCTGGTAAATATAACCTTCTTGGTAAAGGTAATAATAACAATTAGAGATGGTAATTGTAGATTACTAGTATTCCTCTGTAACAGAACTTTACAATAAAATTTCACCACAATATATACATGTACATGTTACATGTTATTGTTCAAATTAGAATGCAACAAGCCAACAACACCACACAGCCAATATGAAGAATGATTTTCCATACAAGAATGACATGAAGGATGTCTCACCGATTCTGCCGATCTCATGAATGTTAATGTCCTCATCATCGAAGAACAGCATCTTGGAGTATGGTACACCACTGTTTTGTTTAAACCTGAAATAATACAACATGGAACGATTTATGTTACATGATAATTGACACAGCATTCCACAATATGGACATATGGCCCTGAAAAACCTCTGTACTTAGTCTATCATAATATTATCATTAGTTCAGGCAAGGACAATTTGAGATTTTCAACACTAGATTGTTTTACAAAGGAAAAATGACAATGTACTTCTTACAAAAACAGTGCTCAAAAGATGTAGAAAGGAAACGATACCTCTATGCTAACCACACAGTTTAGTATTGACTATGTCAAAATTCAACGAATATCATTATGTTAATTATTTGTAGGCAGACAGTGTTTTAGTGTAGTGAACTTACTTGGAGAAATGTTTAGTTTTGGTTCCCTTGTAAATCTCTTTGTAGGAGAAATATTTGTTCCAGTCCAGCAGAATAAGCAATCTCTCCATGTCACTGGGAGCCCAGGTTCTGCACAGATGAACAAGCAACAATAAAATCAGTGAGAACTGATGATCCTTCTTCACTACTGTAAATTCATGGAAGTTGGTGGACTTTGAATTTCATGGCATGCCGAACATCAAGCATTCACAGTTGAAACAACCATACACTCACTACATAGTACATGTAATGCAATTGCAAGACAAAACACCTGCTTGCAGTATGCTTGGTTTGCCTCTCACAGTGAAAACTGTGAATGTTTTGTGACTTACAATGGTTTTGATGGGTAGGCTTGTTGTTGTCTGTGCTGTAATCAGAAGAATGTCTCCTGAAGAATGTTACCTTGATGCTAAGGCCAGCGTGTATCCATTCCCCTTCAGCCAGTCCAGTATCCTGGGTACATCAGGAAAGGGCTGGATGGTCTTCCCTCTGCTGTCCCTCACTTCACCACTGCTGTACGTACAAATTATAACTTTAGGACACACTCTACTATTGTAAGAACAATATTTCAGTAAGTGTCAATCAATAAGACTTACACATCATTCAATATTAACATTAATGTTGGTACTCAATGTTAACATAAATGATACATGCAGAGGATAATAAAAAGTGCTATCATTAATGACAAAGATTCAATTTTACCTGTCTTTCTTGAAGGGGGGTGACACATCCATGTCAGTGTGGAAGGGCCATAGTGTCCAGTCTGAAAACAAAAGATGACTATTGATAATTATGTGACAATTATAAAGCATATTTTTCACAGTGCCAACCACTTGTTTGTTTGTGTGTGAATGTGTGTGCATGTATATGTGTCACCGTGTGTGTGTGTCATAGTGTGCGTGTGTGTGTTTGTGTGTCAGTGTATGTGTGTGTGTGTTTGTGTGTGTGTGTGTGCGTGTGTGTGTGTGTGTGTGTGTGTGTGTGTGTGTGCCATAGCAATTGCCAACCTGTATCCTTCACGTAACCTTCACCACCAGGTTACTTGAGAATGTAGTAACCAATGTAGCAGCTTATTATAAGTTATAAACTCTTATTGAACATCTTTCTTACCTACATCGAGAACCAAAAGTTCCGGTTTTGGGGAGGGAGGGGCAAAGTTGGAGGCCATGTCAGTAGTATTTCCCTGAGTATTCTGGCTACGATCTTGTGTCAGTTGATAGTCCGATGTTTTACGCCTTAAAGGAGATATCAAGCCTCTAAACGTGCGCAGCAGAAACACCACAGACTCAGAAATCATCCAGCCTGGCCTCCAGTCACCACATATGCTGCATGTCAGGTCTCACATGCACCGGCTGATATTACAACGGAAGAGTGTATTATCTATGGGGAGAAACAAAAATTAGAACTACAATTTGACATATTTATGTTTGAAGTAAATAAGATTTCATAAATAAATTATTCATTAGTCATATTTTAAATAATCATAATTAAATTGTATTGGGTTATAGATCCCTTTAGTCGTAAAAATTAAAAACATCCTAAAAAGGTAACCCCTGCTTGAATGGATAGGTCTTCTTACGTCAGTTTTGTCACGTGACCTATGACCTGGCTGGAAGGGAAGATGGCGCAAATTTTGTGTTCGTCGCGATTGTGTCAGCTGCGGGTGTTTTGGTCGCCGCAACACCGGTACGTACTCACTGGAAAATTAACCAGTCACTTTTTAAGCTACCGCAGGTTTGGACCACGATGTGCTGTTCCATCAGAGTCTTACCATAATCCTAAAAATCGGTCGATTTTTCTCAGGGACGGGCTGGTAGATAAAGGAGGGAGTGATTGACCGGATAAGCAGACGACAAAGAAACAAACCGGACCGTGATCGCGTTAGTTTATTGCCCTTATATCGACTTAAATCGTCAAAACAGGGGTCTTGGAGTGTTCTATGTGACGAAAATAAGGCTTTTGTTCCCCAAAATCTATTCCTAAATTTAGCCAATATGGCGTCTCAGGAAGGGCTCCTGTTGGATATTAGGTAGTCGGGGATTACCAAATATGGGCATGGTAATTTGCATACACATTCGTGGCCTCGTGACGTAAATATTGATGAGAAGCTGGTTGGCGAATGGCATTGGCAGCACAGATGGTATTTATACACCTTAATAACGTAATATGTGCCTAGCCCATGTTGTTGACATTAGCCTAGTGATGTGGAAAACAGATTAGCAAGCAAATCCAATCAAACTAATGGAATATAGGTATTCAAACTTTGTATAATATTGAAATGGCTCTGAGACATAGCAAAAGCTCGTAAAAATCAGTTTTATTGCTGTGCGTTAATTTGATACTCAAGTATTTTTAGTACTTTCCCTTTGTTGGTGAGAAATCAACAGGTGTTCCTACATTACTAAGTGGTTCCACAACTTTCACTAGAAATTTGATACCCTTTTACTTTTACTTTTAGACATCATATGTACTCCTACTGGGTTGATATGCTCCCTGTTAAAGATTTAGTCTGTTTATATGATCTACACATTTAGTTGATGCTACTCTATAGCTTTGATCAAAGATTTTCTAAAAGACAGGCAGGTTGAGCTGGAAAATATGTTGGAACTGGGAAGCATTGACTAATTTGGATGGCACCGGAGAATTTGCTGTTATATTTGTATCTTTATGTAACTCATGTTTTTATGCTAAATATATATTGGATTTCACATAGTTAAGAATTTACCGAGGTCAAAAGATTTTGATGATGATGAAAAAATTGATGAATAATTAAAGATCTTGTTTGAGATTGAGTCTTTGCTACCATTCAGACTTTGTATTGTTTTTCACACACAGTTTTTCAGACTTATTTTCTGATGCCATATTATCTTCCTGCAGGTTCTGATATGGCTACAACTTGGAACTTCTAGTCCAGAGAGGAGCTGTTTTCTTCATTCATAGGTGATCGCAAAGATGGGGAATGCTGAAGACAAGGAAGAGAGACAGACCAAGACAGAGACAGAGACCAGTACAATGAGTGCTGTACAGTCGGGTCAGAAGGATGCTCCTCCTAACCTTGAACTGGAAACAGTTTTTTCCAACGGGAGCAACACAGACGAATCAAGCTCAGTGGTAGGTACAAAGACTGAAGAACTTTTACCAAACGCCTGCGAAGACATGGAAACTGACAATCTCGAACCTTCCGAAGGACCACCTGAACTTCAGCCGTACGATTTGTACGACGGACCTGATTTTTCAGAAACATTTGATGCAGATGCTTTTGATAGTATAGGGCTGAATTCTATGGTGGATGACTATGACAATGATGGAAGAGACACCCCTGAACTCCATCTATACGACACTGCCACAGATGAAGACTTCGAAGGAAGTAATTACAGTTTCAATGGAAGTGGTGATGGCTTGATATTCAATCAGGATGAAATAACTAACGAATTAGCTAACGAAGGACAATCAGTCTTTAGCAGCATCAGGTTGGAAACGGAGAAACAAAGTACAGAATGCCCAATGCTTCTTGAGGATCACAAACTAGACATTGATGAAAAAGAAGTGGCTTCCAAAGAAGAAGATGCAGAGTCTGCCACTGACAAAGAGAGGACAGGAGACATTCATGTAGAAAAGGAAGACAATCAGGATGACACTGTGGACACGCCTTTAAGTAACGAAGGAGAGAGTCTTAGTGAAAAGAATGAAGGTCAGGAGAAACAGAAGCAGGAAACAGAGAAGGAGGAAGAAAAGTCCAAGCGAGAAGCTGAACTGGACACTTTCAGTGCAATTCTTGCATCACGCTCCATCACACACAAGATACTCGCTGATATTGCTGCGGACTGGATCACTAGTGAGCTGAAAGAAGTAAGTACTTTTTAAGTTCTTATGTGTAGTGCCTCAAAGTACTATTGCTTTTTTGTTTGTTGACATATCAACTGTACTTGTGTTTCTAGTAAATTCTACTATCACATAGAATAGATGGTAATGTTCTTTTTTTTCATTTACCTAGATCTAGTGCTAACAGAAATTTTACAATTGACTTCAATTGTTGTGTGGACATTGAATGGTGACATTGCATGTTTGTACCATCAGGTGGACCAAAAGTCCATGCCGGAGGTGTTCCAGGTGCCAACTAGCCAGTCCACCTGGCAGCTGCTTAGTGGAGAACGCATCTACACCAGGGGGCGACAGAAAAAGTAGGTTGTGTATATGTACATACCAGCTAGTAGTGCATCGCCTACATTTCCCTATTCAACTCTTTCTACAGCATGTAGTTACGGTCTATTTGAGCTTTTGAACTGTTTTTTTTCCTCTCACTTTATACTAAATTATAGTTATGGCTAATGGGAAGGGCTTTGCAGAAGTAAGTATAGGGAACAGTAATCCAGTTCTTTCCTTAGTGAAATTATATCTTGTGAAAATAATAGATAGAAAACAATGTGTTACATAATGAGTGAATGTTTGACAATGTTTAAGCTGAATCCTATTTTCTCTTACCACAGGATGATGTGCCGTCGCAGCAGACGTAAGCGCACAGGTGTTAGCTATAAAGACTCCGATCCGCTGTACAACTGTCCAAGTTCACGGTACGAAAAGACCAAAAGGGACAAGAGGTTTACTGCCAACCCTTGGAAGAAGACAGTTCCAGCAGTGGATGATGATGGAAAGGTACAGGTTACTGTGTATTTTCTATGTAAATAAATTGAGGAGTGTAGAAAGTTTGACTCAGACTTAAGATGGCTTTTGTCTTGTGAGACAAGCTATCTTTATGAAAGGGTTGAAGTCTTGTAACAGAAGTGGTAGCTAATAGTTGTTTATCATGTACATGTATAAGCAGACTGCTGCATTATGCTGTTATACAACAACAGCCATTGCAAGGCTTTTTGATTGATTTTCTAGTTCCATGTTGGAAAGCAGACTAGGTTAATTTACTTCTGTGTTCTCCCAACTCCACACAGTTGAACTGCCGGATGTGTAAGTTTGTGTGTGACACCTACACGGCCTTCCACCAACACCTGCTGGACCACCACACCTGGAAGAAATGCACAAAGTGTAGCTTCCTGACCCAGAGTCAGAGGAAAATGAACGCCCACATTAAGGTAAGCACTGATACTACTGTTACCAAACTGTGAATCTTAACATGTTCAAGCAACACTGTCAAGAACATAAATTTCATGTGAAAATATATGTCCAGAGGACTAGTAATTGAAAGATTATGTTTGAAAAGAATATATTTCCCAAATGCTTTCCATTCAGTGAACTAATATAATGTTTTATGAAGAAAAAAAAGGAATTTTGAAATCAGCTTATAAGGTTTTTCACGATTGTGTTACAGATAATGCACACACCCAAGGATCAGTGGCCTGAAGTGAAGATGCAGAAACAGTGTCAGCTGTGTGGATTAGAGACAGGTTCTCCAGGACAGTTGCAGGAACACATGCTGTACTTCCACAAATGTTACATCTGTGGCTTCGTCACCAGGAACAGAGGGGACTTGGACAAACACATGAATACACTTCACAAGGGGTATCCAAAATTTCAGTCACCCCAAGCTAAAAACACACCCGGATCAGTGGTGCCTTCTGTTGTTGTGCCAGGCTCTTCAAATGGACAAGCTGGTCCCATCCCAGCACACATACAGAAGGCATACCCCTTGACCAACAATTTATTACAAAGACCATCCTTGGTGCAGGTCTCCCAGAGACCAAACATTGTAACACAACAGATGAGTTTCCCACGGGCTTCAGGACCGCCAACCCAGATGGCAGGTCCCAGAATGCAAGCAGTCAACACCGTGCTAGCACAGCCAGGTACCCCTGTAGCGTTTGGTGCACCGGGCATGCGACCAGGTGTTATAACGGTACCACAGCAGCCTACAGGAGCCACTACTCCAATGGTGGTGAGGCTACACAATAATGCGAACCACGCGGAGACCTTTGTTCGCTGTACCTTCTGTTCCTACCTGTTCTCCACCCTGACCGCTGCCCACTCCCACATGGCCAATGTACACTGGAGACAGATCTCAGCACTGGCACAAGCTGGCCAGAAGGTCCGCTTAACTCTCATCTCTTGATATGTATTAGTATTAGGTTACATAAGAGTCAAAGAAAGAACTGCTTGTTTGCAGCACATACATAGCAGTATACTCATAGTTTACAGCAAATTTCATTTCACTTTGTATGCTGTTAGTGGTCTTGTTCTTACTATGAATGTTGTAATTTAATTTTACAAAATTCTTGTCATTCAACATTTTATTACCTTAATGTAGGTTTATGCTCTCTGAGTACCATTGTGTTTCATTATGGGTCTATATGTATCTAATCCTGTTTTCCCTTCTTTATTGTGCAGGTTATCCTCCCAAAAGTGATCCTGTACACAAATAACCCTCAACCTAAGGTGCAGCCAAAGCTTAAGGCACCGATCAACAGGAATACAGTCAGGCATCTCCTGAACAAAGATGAGCGCACACACATCTCAGGTAATGGACTTCTTCAGCTTTACCACTATGACAGACTGCTTCTTCAAAAACTCTTCAAAAAATTTCTAGTGGGAAAGCCACATAAAATTAGTTGGAAAAGCTCTTGTAATAAATGTCTCTCATATCTTGCTAGGAGACTTAAAATTTCACTGCTGTCTTTTTTTGTTGCTTTCTTTTTTTCACTTTTGTTAGGAAAAAATCTTGATAACATTAGGTACCATCTGATAGGTGATATGCAATGTCTGCTGGCAATTGTTTTGATACTGATTGTTTTCATTCTGCAATGTCTAGGCAATGCTGTGATAGCTCCAGCCATTCCAAGCCATCATCAAAATTTGCAGCAAGGAACAACCACAGTCATCAATCCAAGCGGGCAGGTCCCGGTAACTGTATTGGGCAGCCCTGCAACGCCTGTGGGTAACATAGCAGTCAGGCACCCAGGTCCAGCTCCTCAAGCCATCCCTGGTATAGTGAGGCCCCCAGTCAATGCTATCCCAGTTGTCAGGCAGGGATTTCAAACTGTACAGGCCAGCCCTTCACCACTGGGAATAACAGGAACCCCAATAGTCAGGCAGCAGCTTCAGCCTAACTTGGCCACAACATTATCAGGGGGCCTGACAAGCGTCGCACCTGGGACAGCTGTGGCACCTGTGGGTCCGCAGCAGCTGTTGGTGCTCAAAAAAGAAGGAGACAAGTTTGTATGGGTACCACAGTCGGTACACAATGTTGCAAGTCCACTCCCAAACCAGAACAAAGGGTTGATAAGTGCAGCAAACATTACTACTGCAAACCAGACTGTAACATCGCAAAGCCCTGTCAACACTGTCATTAACCAAGCAGTAACTGTACCAAATGCACCTGACAAGGAAGAAAGTCAGGCACCTGCAAGTTCAAACCTGGCAGCCGAGGAGCCCAAGTTGGAGAGCGTGCCAAAAAACACAACAGTCACCACTCAAGTCACTTCAACAGTTGTCACTCAAAGTGTGAATCCATCGTCAACAACACCAGCTCAAAATATGGTAGCTACATCACCTAGTACAGTACAGACTGTTGGTACGGCTACTTCCACACAAACCAACACCAATGATCACAACAAACCTTCTCATTTAAGTACAATAGCTGCTAATAGTACCACTCTTCCTGGTGTTGTTTCTGTCAATGTCCCTTCATTTGCTGTCACGCCCAATCATCAAGTGGGAGTCACTGGCACAGGACAGCTAGCACTAGTGTCACAACAGAAGACCCCCCAGCCACCCCCCAAGACAGTGTACTTTGTGAACAAGGCGCCGCAGGTCACAAGCATGTCGGCTCCACAGCAGGTGGTGACGATACAGCCCGGTCCGCATGTGGTGCAAAGAGTGGCGAGCCCGGTGGTGAATGTGCGAGGAATCCAGCCTGGTGTTGTTGGCTCCAGTAACCAGCCTACCACCAACATCGCTCCCCAGACACTCTTGTTGCTGCCAGATGGACAGAGGATCGTGCTTCCTGACAACCACAAGCTGATCACAGTTCCAGCTACAGCACCTGGAAGGACCACACCGCAGCCGAGGTCTTCCCTGCAAACTGTCAGCCTGGCTCCTCCTGTAGAAGTCAGCAATTCACAGTTCGTGATGAGGAACACAAACTGGAGAGGGCCGGGAGGGCAGACTGGATACGCAGTCCGTTTGCCAGGCCAGGGACAGCTGCGGAACATCGGACCTGGGCAAACCTCAGTGACAAGCAGTGGAGGTGGACTAATCGTGCCCAAGCAGGAGGTTAAAACAGACAATAGTCGTCCAGGCAGGTCTGGCCTTTTGTCTCTTGCCCCCAAGCCAGAGCCGAAATCGGACAATGATGCAAACATTGTCAACAAATCTGAAGATAAGAAAGATGTTAAGACTGCAACAGCATCGGCAAAAGGAACACCTCAAAACAGGGACAAAACTAAGAAGTCAAATGTCAAAAATACAACAGGAAAGGAGAAAAACAACTTCTTCAAGTTCTTGAAGAAGAAACAGAAAAAGCTCAAAACTTCACATGCAGAGGACGCAGAGACCATTCTTCTAAGGAGTTTCCACAGTAACCCCTACCTGACTTCCAGGGAACTGCAGCAGTTAAAGTTTAAAACCTACCGGACTGCAGCAGACATTCGCTACTGGTTCCACACCATGCAGAGAAAGTGTATGAAGAGTTTGGAGCAGAGAGAGCCCAGGGTTGTGCTGTGTCGCTGTGATGCCAAGAAACGTGACGTAGAAGATTAAGAAGGAACACAGGGTAGAGACTGTACAGACTCTACGGAGATATTCTCCCTGTGCAAGTGATGTGTTTCTGCACAATTTAGAATATTATATTTCAGGACACTTTCTTGTCAAAGCATTATCCATAAAGGCTCTGTTTAAACGTAGTGTTGCAAAATGTGCTTAGCTGTTGTTGGTAAACTTCTTCTGTCCAGACAGGCTGTACAACAAGTAACTGTTTGTGACAATGCAAGGGAATGTATGATTGTGTCAGACTTTGTTTTTTCTGGATGTGACTCGCATCTTTGCCACAGCGTAACGTGCAGCCCTTTCTTCTAAGACTAAGGGGGTGATAGCTAGACTTTTTTTCAGAATGTACAATTTGATATTTTGCTTCATAGAATTTTACTAGTCTGCAGAATAGAAAAGAGGGTTGTTGGGAAATGTTATTGTTAAGTAATGATATTGTAATTTTTGCCACCTATTGACAATTGTGAAGTATATATGCAGTGCAATGTACCTGCGCAAAATTTTGATACAGTTAGGTATTTCCAGTTCTTCCTGTTTCAGTAACTCTGTAATTACCACTCTTATCAGCAGGTCTGGAATCCAGGCTTTTGATAAGTGTTTCCACATGTACTTTAAAGGAAGATTTGCATGGTTTTGTAATGTCCTTGGATCGTTGTGACTGTAATAGACCATTCCTTATGTAAAATATGCTCAAGTAAAGCACGTCATATGACTGTCCAGTGAAAATGTGCCTTTTGTGGCGAGGAGTGTAGTTCTAAACTGCACAAAAGACAATCTACGTGGATGTAATGAAAACAGGACCAGACTGTTTTCAACTAGCATATATATGTATAAGAAGATGGATCTATGTAAAATTGATTTTTTTATGTTGCATTTACATGTTGTGTTTTTGAAACCTGTTAATCACATGTAGTCTGTAGACAAGCAAAAATAACTTTGGTAGAATTTATTGTTGCTTGTTCAGCGGGCAAAAGCACACTAACATCTTTTTCTTTTTCTATATATATGTATTTGTATACTCAGTTACTACATGTATATGTCAGAGTATTCTAAGTTATGCTTCTCACCACTTCTTTTTTTTTATACTAGAGATGAGAAACTGAAATGTTACCTCACTCAGTTCATACATTGTTAAAAGTGAAAATTGGACATGTAGATCTCACAATGTTTTCTGTATTCTTTCTAGGTAGTTTCCTCAAATCAAGTTGCTTAAAGTCAATTAAAAAGGAAGCTTATGAAAACTATTAGTAACAATGTATTGTGTATTACCTGTGTGCTCTGTCATAACATAATTACACTGATAAATGTATTTAACTTTAAAATTTAGCAGGAATTCCAAATTTACAGATAACCATTTTTTCAGAATTAGATGATCTGAAGAGTCTGGAACAAACGATTTCACCAGCTTTTGCGTCACCTCTCCTCAGTGGATGTCTTAGGATCTTCCTTTGGCGGGAAGAAGTCGTCTGTTTTGAAGATCTCTGGGGGCACAAACTTCTTCCTTTGTTCTGGTTTAGGCGCTACTGGCTTCTTCTGCAAATGTGAAAGAAAGATTGTGTGATGAACAAAAATGCAAACTAGCAATATACGAAGTTTAACTATGGCAATGACTGCGACTCTTTTTAGTTTGGTTTATTTCTGGGGTAGTTTGCGTACCAGTCTCAAGTAGGCAATTTCAAAGTTGCATGGGAGTTGTCACTGATGGTTCACAATGACAAGTGGTCAAAAATCTGTAGCTATCAGATCTGCAGAACACAATTCAAATGCCAACCAGATACTGCGACAGAGAACTATAGCTTCTGTTGTGATTTCACTGACTTACAGGTGCGAAAATGGGCATCTTGATGTTGGTGAAGAGTGACTTGATGGAGTTGAGGGAGCTGTAGTCTCGTTCTGCCTGGTTCACCAGTTCCTCCATCATGTTAACATTCCTCCTCACCACATTCACAAAAGCCTGGAGGAACAGAACAATTTGTAAATTTCACAACAAGGGATTAAGATAAGACAGGGCTGAGAGGGCCCAGGCTAGCTTTTAAACTTTTAACTTGGATAATGCATAATGTTAACTTAAAGTTATCTTGTGCTGGATGATTCTAGTAGTTACAATGCCAAAAATGATGTATATCTTGACTAAAGAATTATACTACTGTTACATGTATATACAGTTCAATTCTATTTAAGTTTCCTCACCTCTAATTGGTCGATCCTCTCATATGTTTTCCTGATTTCCAGTGACCTTTCGTACAACTCTGGGAGTGTCTTGTTTAGTGCAAGGTTGGATTCTGATCGAACCTGTCATGAATGAAACAAAGTTAACAGTCAACCCATTATCATCATCAACCCATTAGAGACTACTTAATTATGGCGGAGGCTATTGACAGGATGTTCCTATCAATAAGAATTCTTTTCATGTCCTTGCCAATAGCCTTTTGTTATTACATAAACCTGTCTAAACTATTATAGCTTTGCCTCAATAGAGTATGACTGCTTATGTTATTGTTACAAGTATAAATGTCAGTTATGTATCTCGCTCAGTTAATTATTGAGTACCCCTTGTACAAGTATGCTATTTCAGAATTTGTAAAAGTGGAAACTCACCATGTCTACCACTCCACAGAATTCATCTAGGTGGGTCAGCATCTCCTCTATACTGTCTTCTATCATTTTCCTCTGGAAGGAAAAAACATCAAAGAGAGACATATCGGTTAACGTATTCCAGAATCAATAGTACAAAGATCAAATTATTGTACAATTTCTGAATGATATCGATTGGGAAACGACATATATATCAGAGATAAATCTGTCTAAAGCAGTTGCAGGATAACGGCATAGTACTTAGGGCAAGTGTCCAATTTGTTTTCTTCTTCCGCAAAATTATCTTTCACGAACTCATCTACGCCCCCCCCCCCCCATATACTACTGCATGGCACCTCACATTGTACCGTTTAAACAACAAGTGCGACTCTAAAACAAAGTCACTACGCACTCTCACCTCTTTATCTGTGTTCACGTCGAGATACTGCGAGTAGTCAGCACACGTCTGCTCAAGCACGGGCAACATTTCTTCATTTTTTTCAGGAGGACTTTGTTTTTGTTGATTTTCTTCCGCCATGATGAATAGCTCTATGTGACATGCGCTAAGACCTTTGACCTGTAGGACCAGACGACTTGAAGAAAAGGGAACCACATGATGTGTCATGGTCCCAGATCTTTCTTTCTATTTCTTTGTACTTAGTTACACTGATAATAAGGTTAGGTATGTAGAACTTCGTATCATCCTACATGTACAATGTGTAACAGTGAGGGTTCACGTGCTACGAACTGACTCACTATTACAAATGTACTAATAGTGTAACATGTGCTAATATCAATAGTGTATTACCAAAGAGTGATAGGAAGCTTTGGAGTATCTGAATGGGCAGTAATTCTTTTTTTCCCTCCCAGATGACCATGGGTGAAACATTCCCCACTCCTGACCTGTCCCACCTTACGGCAGAGGACTATGAACATGTGTATGAGCCAGCTGAGGACACCTTCCTCCTCATGGACGCCCTGGAGAAGGATGCTGACTTCTTACGATCCATCGCCCCTTGCTTCTGCTTGGAGGTGGGCTGTGGATCCGGAGCCGTGATCACCTTCCTGGGATCCATCCTTGGATCACGGTCGCACTACCTCTGCACCGATCTCAACCCACGCGCTGCAGAATGTGCCGCCAGGACAGGGAAACAGAACAACGTCCTCGTCCAGCCTGTTTTGACTGATCTGGCTTCAGCGTTGTTACCACGACTACAGAACAAAGTAGACGTGATGATTTTTAATCCGCCGTACGTTGTGACCCCTCCCGAGGAAGTGGGATCACATGGGATCGAAGCATCCTGGGCTGGTGGTGTCAAAGGTCGCGAGGTTATGGATCGCTTCTTTCCCCTGGTTCCAAAGCTGTTGTCAGATAAGGGGGTGTTTTACCTGGTGACCATTGAGCAGAATGATGCAGAGGAAATTGGACAAGAGATGAGAACCTTCGGCTTTACTATGGATAAGGTCATGAGCCGTAAGGCTGGTCCAGAGAAGCTAGCCATTCTCAGGTTTAGTCCTTGCAACAGAACAATATGAAAATACAGCCATGAATGCAGAATAAGACACAGGAATGTTTTAGATAAAATGTTGAAATTAAAACGTACATTTTAACACAATAATATTACATCAAGTGTTATACGACTCTTTTGTGTCAAGCTTGTGTTAGTCAGCAGAAAGGCAAAAACATTAGTTTTATAACTAGCAGCATTCATGGTACCAAGTAATGTCCTTGATGGTACTAATACATATTTCATCCATAAGATTTACTTGGCTGTAATCTGCAGTTTGAGATGTAGCTGCTAGGGTAACGTGGCTAATCTGTATCCAGATCTTTAACCTCCATCACTTGATAACTTCTTTCTTGGACTAAGGCCTCCCCATGAATGACCATTCATGACAAAAATTTGGTGGAGATACATGTTGAACTCGCAGTCAGTCATGAAGCACATGGGTATAGCTGTAAAACACCCCTGCAAAAATGTGCGCTCGTCCAATATGGCTGAAAAAAGTTCATTTTTCGCATGCCGGTGTCCCTAAGGGATAAGTTTCAACCTGTGTGTATATGTCATTGGCAGCCTCCTATCGAGGATTGGCTGTCGTTCTGAGTGTGGGTATCTGCTTCGCATCGGAGCTATTTTGTCACCAGGAAGATCTCAGCTGTGAAAGTAAACGGGAGAAGAAAGGCAGGACTGATGAACAACTTTCGCCCTCCCACCCCTCGGCCTGAGCTGGTCGTGTTTGACGTGGGTATGTCAGCCTGTACGGTACATGTGTGCAAAGATAGAACTTGCTTTGCGGTACTTGCTCAACGAACCTTTAATGATTTTCTGGCAAAATTTCATTGTCCATGGTACATAATTCCTTGATATAGACTACTTCAGAACTTTATCGAGATGTTTTCCGTTTTGCAAGACATGATATAACAGTTGATGTATGTAACGTTAATGTTGATTTGAATCCAACAGATTTTACCCTATGGCCCTTCTGGGTAGACACACATGTAAGCCCACCATTCAAGAAGACAAGGTCAGTTTTATAATCATAGATAGCAGCATAAAGAAATGTTTTGTCATATTCTAAGATAAACATTGAAAAATTTTAGTTTGTCCATTAAGTTTGACAGTCATTGAGGCAACTTATATTGCCATGAGTGAACTTAAGATGTTAAAATCTTGTTTCATTCCTGCCCAGTGATGGCAGAGTGGTGGACAGGTACAACAAGGTCCTCCAGGGATATGAAGATGTTCCAGAGATGCTGGAATGGATGAGCAGACAAGGATATACGATGGCTGTGGCCTCCAGGTGACATCATTATCATGCAATCATTAATAAATAGTATTGATGTATCCCATGAATGCTCTTATCTTTACCTTTGCCAAGGAGGTTAAAAATCTTTCCTTGCCTTTACCAAGTCCCATCCTCATCCTCATGAATGCTCCAGTGAAAGTATAATTTTTGGTCATAATTTTCTGTAAACAAGAGTTCATACATAGGCTAAAAATTATATTCAAGAAGATTCAATAAGCTTAGTTCAGGTTGGATAGGTATTTTGCGACCATGTGTATTTAGCTAAGACCAGCCTGTAACGTTATATGTCTGTTACAGAACTGATGCTCCTCCAGACATGAAAACAGCTCTGAAGCTGTTGGACTGGGACAAATATTTCAAATACAAGGAGATTTACCCTGGCTCTAAAACACAGCATTTTCAAAGGTAAACCTTTTCTTCTACATATTTATTTGTATATTGTAAGAATGACGTGACACAAAAATCATTCATTATTTAATTTCATTTTCACATTATTTCTTCCCCAGTTTTGCCAACTCAAAATAAGCATTGATGTTATGATACTATTGAATATTACTTTTTTTTTAGGTTCCATGAACAAAGTGGTGTACCATACTCTAAAATGATTTTCTTTGATGACGAGGAGAGGAACATCTATGACCTAAACAGAATAGGTATGTAACCTGCATGTGCATCTACATCCACCTCTGATATTCCATTTCTTACATAACCTTTAAAAAAAATTTTCAATGGTAACACTCTTTAAGCAAGTCATTGATAATGAATACTTAACATTTGGTCGTGGGGTCGTGTGGCGCAACGACAGAGTACTCAACTCGGAACCAAGAGGTCCCGGGTTCGAGTCCTGACATGCCACCGACCTTGTGCCCTTGGGAAAGGCACTTTACACGACTTTCCTCACTTGACTCAGGTGTAATGAGTATCATGTGTTAGGTGTGCACGCTATCAGCATACTTGCTGCCTAGGGTACACTTTGTATTGTCATGTTACAACTTCTGAATAAATAAATACTTAACATATTTGTCAGGAATATCTGACTACATCTTTGTTGTCCCCAACAGGTGTGCTGTCCATCCTAGTGGCCAGAGGACTGACCACTCAGGTCCTCAAAAATGGGCTGGAGCAGTTTGCTCGGGAAAGAAAATAGTCAAATTAATTCACTGTTCTATCTGTCGCACAAAAATTATTGCAGCGGTATAGTACAACTTTTGATATGATGTAAGGAGAAAAGTTGCTGCTTTTAAGTGGTGATTGTAAAAATATCTTAAGGATTAATGTAGCTGCTAAAAACATTGGTATTTTAATAAGAAAAATATATATATTACATATTATATTCATAACCTACCAGTGTCAGGTATCAAATAAATACCTCTCAGGTCCTTAAAGTAAGGAAACATTTGAGAGACAGTGAACACTTGAAATGTAGTTTTATTGCACATTTATGACAGATGTAAGGACAGTAGTGTTGACAGAAATACACAAGGGGAAGATATTTCTCAGGTCCTTAGAGATTACACCAAGGAAATACAAATTACACAATATTATTATTAACTTTATTCAATAAGAATTTACTCCTGCTGTGCCTTGAGGTAGTGCTAGGACAGCTCTGTGGCCCAAGGGCTGTGGAAACAGAGATGGGCGCCGCCCTGTACACCATATGGTGTGGGAAGAAAGACACATTGACAAACTTGAGTCCCTGTCAATGTTTCCACCATGAGAGAGGGTGACGCGCCCTCCGGCCCATCTCCACCCGCAGAAGACGGTTTTCCTGACGGAGCCCTCTCAGCGCAGTCCTGTTCTCCTGGGCGCGCCGGCTCAGGTAGGCGATGGTCGTGTGCAGCGGACCCACTGCCACAGACTTGTACACGGCATAACCAGCCTGAGCTGTATAATGAGAAAAACTTAAAAGCTAGTAGGCTGCAAAATCTTGAAAGAGCAGGAGTTTTAACTCTGGGTACTAGTTGTCATTACCTTGGGTGTTCCAATACATGTACATAATGCTGTATGTAGATTTTAAAATTTTCACTGTGTTTTTAAAATACCAGAAGTCATTCCTGAGCTTACCTAGATGATACGAGATCTGGTCGGCCATCCCATATGTCTGGCCGAAGCAGACACGACTGTCATTCTTCTGAATTTCTATCTCCTGCATCCTGGTGAAATATGTACACAGTTATCATCAGATTGATGAAAAAGACGGAAGATGCCATCAATGTAAAAAAAATTAAGACTAATTTGATAATGACCTTTGTAACCAAACGATAGTGTTTCAGTTCAATTCTTTCTTTAGACTATGTCAAAGTCATTCCAACATATTGTTTTTTTAAATATCGCCTGTTGGACAATGTGCCTGCGAAATTTCTTCACCTTCTGACGGCATGTTTGGCCGTGTCTTCGCTATGAGTGGCGACGATGACGTTAACCTGCTCCCCCTGGCTGTCTTTGACAAACTGCAGAGTTCTGTCCAACACGCGATGATACATGGAACTGGTGTCGTCGTACGTGGAATGGACGGGATCTTCATGTCCCTGAAAAGACAAGGGCACCATTACCTGGTGTTTGTCTGATATCTCCAGCTGCAATTTCTTTATATGAGCCATACAGTACTAGTTCAGTCATTCTGACTTAACAATAGCTTACCTGCTGCCTCGCCACCGCCCTCTCGTGGTCCATGTAAGCTCCCCGCACGATCTTGATGCCGAAGCAAAAGCCGAGCTCGCGAGCACACGCCATGTCCTCTAGTACATTGTTATATGTGCTCTGTAACATAAAAGTCATCCGGCCGATTAATTCTCTTCAGATTTTGATAAAACACCATGAATCCGTACACCACACATACCTTATCCTACGTTATCTTTGTGCAATCCTTGTACAGATATCTTTAAATGTATATGAATTTCATCAAATAGAGGACGTTGTTAACATTCTCATAACGTACATGTGCATATGCATTTGTTATAATCTAGCACATGGCTAACAGTGTATTGGACGCAAACGTGTTTCTCCAACAAAGTCTTTAGTTTCCCTTTAGTACCTTGAGATAACACTGGTAGGTGTTCCAGACGAGCGGGCGGGTCCGGTTCCACCTGTACATCATGGCGAGTACCAGTCGTGTGATGGCCGGTCTCATGGACGTGTACTCCGCGTCAACCAACATCCGCACGTCATAGGCTTCCGCTTGCTGGAGCAGGGCAAATACATGGATATTGGGATTTTTTTATACACAAACAAGGGATTCTTTCTACCTTGCTTACGTTACTTTCTTATCCTACCATTACACATGATTACATGATAAAACTGCTGAAAGCACAAAAAGATTTTAGTCGGGCGCAAGCCCCTAGCCTGGGTGCCTAAAAAAATCGGGGTAGCCGTTACAGATCGGATGGCACCCAGGCTAGCAAGCCATGGATGGTGGGAGTATTTTCCCACTTACCTTACAGACGGCGTGCAGCCGCACGAGGGCGTTCCTCAGATGTTCGTTGTCTTGGGTAGACAGGAAGGACAAGTGGAAGTGCTTGGGGGAAAACAATGGAAGGAAAGTAAACTGTGATGATCAAGACGCACTGCCATCGTACTGTCATCAGCCAGTTTTGACTCTCCGCAAAAATAAGGTTTAGTAGCTCATTAAAGACCTACGCCTGTTCTGTTATAGGTGCAGTATGATGAGAAACGTCAGTTTAGTTGGGCAATCCGGGTGGACGTTGTGTGCTAGTAGCTTCCAGGCTACATGGATACAATAATGAATCATCATACGTCTCTGTGGAAGATGATACAAATCACTCACCTTGTTGTCATCACACAGTCCTGTAGACAGGTGTTCAACCGACAACTCTGTTGAACTAGGGTCTTCTGACAGACACTGACTCAGTGTCACCTGTGGTGGCCACAAACAATACCAGATTCTAGGAACATGTTTACGAACGAATAACTATTTGTTGCGAATAGAAAGAACAACTTTGTTGTGACAGACACAATATTAAATGCGTGTCTTAAACATAATATTCACAATGAGAACGACCAACTTACAAGCAGCTGCGCATGCATAAACGACGTCAGTCTCATCTGGAAGAGCCGCGCATGCGCACCATGTTGAGCCAGGATATCGGTCGTACTTCTGATGGTGTCTACGTAGTACTGCGCGTTGTTGTCATAGAAACGTTCCCTTGGGGCAGGAGGAAGAACATGACATCACGTGTCCATAAGGTCCTAAGTGATGGGTCATTTGAACCTGGTGAAGGCTGAACTTCGGCCGGCCGAAAATTCTTGTGTTTACTACATGATGTTCATGTCAACTTTTCATTACGTACAGGACATCAAAAGGAGTTTTTACATCACTCGATCCATTTAAAAAAAGTCAATCGACCAATCCACAAAAACAGCGACTGAAAGGTATTCTTACCATGATAGATAGCACTGGTAAAATAGATCAGTAGATCTGTACAAAGAAACACTGGATTGACGACTAGGGGACTATTACTTACTCGACTTGTGCTCTGTCCCCAACGTTTTCTTCAATCGTCAAAAGGGGCATAGAATGTATCCCGGCATCCCTCAGTCTGCTGAAAGTTGCCGCCATTTTATCAGGCGTGTCTCCTCCAACAAACTGGCCGTAGAACGTGGCTCTCATCAAGGAACCGAACAACGTCTGGCCAAGAAACCGGCGGCCGATCTGCATTAGCTGAAGAACCACATATGATTATATTATATATATATATTAAAGTTCAACAATTTAAGGGTGATCAGTTATTGAAACTGTGTACATTGCATTGTCGACACAACCGTGCCAATATTCACAAGAATATGGAAAATGTCCTACCAAGGACATCCTATATAATGTCCTTGGTCCTACTATTCACTATCCTGGGTACCATCCTCCGTAGTTACCGCCTGCTCCTTACTCATGATCAGTTACTGTGGTAGCCAGCGACAGTATACGTAGGGAGCCAGCGGCAACTACGGAGGATGGCACCCAGGCTAAGTATTCACGCATCTCTCTTTTACCATATTTACGTGAGAGGAGTAAAGGTAGCTATCTATATCAGGACCCATCAACCTTCATTGAACTGGGACGGGGGTCGCTACAAACTACCAAACGCATCTGTACCTGTATCTGTATAGCCGGTATAACCTCCCTTCGGCGTAACACACCAGATTGGCAGGCACGCGCCGCGGCGGCAACTGGCTACATTACACCGAACGACTTGTTACACCTAACCTTTGAACGTCTAACTCTAAACATTGTTTAAAACTATCTAGCATCGATGCTCTCGTCACACTTCTCAGGCAGAGTCACGTGTTCTGAGCAATTGGGTCAGCCATACCTTGAGGCTGTTGTCCACCACGGCGTCAGACGAGCACATCTGTAAGACCAGCACGGCCCTGGCGATCTCCCATGTAGTCTTCGTCACAAACACCTTGGTGGAGTCAGCAAAATCCACCGCGTGACTGGGCTCATGCTGGTTCTCATACCGGGCTAGAAACACAAATGAAACAATTCTTGAATGTGATGATGGAATCTCCTGTCGTTTTCGACGGATGAGTAGGCAGACAGGTCATTTGCCGAGGTGGGTCCTCCTGTGGGAATGAAGACCGATTCCTGTAGTAAAGGCTTCGGTAAATTTATCTCCTATTACCGCATATTTTTGTCAGAAGCAGGGCCAGACCTTATCTTACTCGGAACTCTTCTTGAATGTATGATTACGAGTATCATGCATAGCGGTTTGTTGTTTAAGAGTACCTATTAGTAACATTATCGATTGGACCAAGGACTGAGTAACAGCTGTGGTTGTTGTTGTCGTAATGCAAAAATGTACGTAACGCCAGAACGCAAGAATGTTCGTTGTTTATCATATCTATCTCAACTAACCTGACTGAGTGCTGAATGACCGTCCCTGAACTGTCAGAATCGCTGGTTGAAGCCGACCTGTCTGCCCTCTGCCCTTCAATCCAACAACCCTACAGGTAAACACCCTCCAAGTCGGGACAGCCATTCGCCAGGAACTTTGGAAAATGTCATGAATATGTCGTTAGAACAAATTCATTCTTGTTACCATGGTAACGAAATTATAAAATCACTATAAAGGTGTAGCTTAGATTAGGATCTATGCCTGCATCTGTACCGTGATGCCCTTGGGCCTAATGAGTTGAACTGCTAAACGGATCTCTGTTGATTACACCTGGGTTATACACAGAAACTTGTACAGAGCCTGTCATCTTAAGAAAGGATGCAGGGTTTGAGTTTACATTTCAAGTCAGACCCGTAATGAAACATGATACGAACAACATGACACAAACAACACCATAAAACCTCACCCAACCTGAAGTCTGTGTCGAACAAAGGTGTCGCCGCTGTGTGCTGGCAGACTCGAACCGGTCGGGACACCTGTGTCGTAACTAGTTGGACGAGTTCGCCACGATATACATGTAACGTTACATGTATAAAAACAACAAAGTAAATACAGTAACTGCAGATTCACAAACTACGAAGCCTTAATTTACACACAGGATATAAACCTCAGTGTACTGTCAAGGATTTTATGCGAGGGAAGACATCACTGAAGCGACCTTGTTTTGGTTGACGTATGACCGGTCCGGCCGCTTGCTGCTTGGGGCAAGGTCCAGTTGTGCGAACAAATGACAGTTCGATAAAAGTTCATAGTGCGCCGCGCAGGGGGCGGGGTAGGAGTCTTTTCCCCTGTTGGCTTTTAGCCTCCTGTCTATCGGGGCGAACCTTCTATCGGGTCTGAAACCTTCTCTGGCCGGCAAAAGAACTTCAAAACTCATTATCAAAACGGCCACCCGCTCACGGAGTCTGCACAGGAGGCTAGTTGGCTTTTACAAAAACGAAAAATTGAAAACAAACTCAAAGGGAGATTTATGATTACGTTTCTTCTTTCTTTAGGCCACACTAGCTTGATTTTAATGATGAGGATGACATCTGTTGACTTCACTGTTATCCAACTTATCCCTCTATATAACAGACATTGGGACATCAGACCACAAGATAAGTTAACTGTTTAAATGAGGTCGTATGTCCTTGTTATATGATCTCTCAAAGACACTTGGACAGTGTTTCACTTTCACTTCTTTATTCATATGACCAATGTTCCCAATAAGTGATGAACAGGTGAGTGGGACTACTGTACTTCCCTACTGTACCCTACACTGTCTACCAGATACAAGTACATGGAATTGTAAATATTAGATAACCATTGTCAGTCCAATCCTAGCACATGAGTACTACAATAAAACAACAACCCTGGTACATGTACTATCCTACAGGTGATCTGTACACTTTTATTTTATCAATATATATATACCACACCTCTTATACTTAGTGATTATTGCTTTTGGTTGAAAGGCCATTGTTGTTTTAATTACAAATGTTCTGACTATAACCAAAACAGCATAAATGGTTTGTGTTGTACCAATGCTGTATCTGCTTGTTGCATAAGTGTTTTCGAGTCTTTGTTTGGTTTCAGTTTGTAGTCTGCATGCAACATAGTTTCCATACTCTAGCTATCATTCTTCACACACTGCTTAAACTCTACTACAGCATTGGAAAGTACACGTTGTTATGATACAACATAAAAGATATTTACCTGGCCAACTTTTTGGTACTAGTAACTCAGGGCCCCTCCTTGTACTACTACTACTACATTGTGCTGTGTTTGGCACCACATTCTTGTGCAATTGCCATAGTGCCAACTAGTGGCAAGAAGTAGTAGTCCATTAAGGAAGCTAGAGGACTGAAACATTGACCAAGGTAAATATTTTGTAGGTTGTGTACTAAGAACATTACTTTCCAATGACCTATCTACCTGATAAAGTTATTCACATCTCTACTAGAACTTCTATCTAGTGATACTACAATATAGGTAGTGCAATATTACTTAATCTACAATGCTAGCTCCTCTGTGGATTATACAACACTAGCCTGGAGTCCAGTCTAGTTAGCTTTAGTCGCTACTCTGCTGCAGAGGAGTGTAAGAAGCAAACTAAAGGTAACAATACTAGATTCCAAGCCACAAGAACACTACGAGATGACGCACACCTTAGAGTCTCTATTTGAAGAGTTGCATCAACCTTGATATACCTACCTGTATCTTTTAACTCCTATAGTGGACAGCTCTTCTAATTTTGGACTGCAGAGCCACATGCATTCTTAATAACAAGAGCCCAGACGACATCACCATTGGACTTCATCAGACTACTTGTGCTCTAACAATGTTTTTCAATATCAGGTACTACCCTGTACTTTGCCTTATCTTTGAAAAGAGACGTTACGATGCAAGATGTTGTAGTACCTGTGTATTCCACCCAGTAGGAAGACAGATGACTATTGTTACTGAAAGATCCTTAGCTGCAAATAAATACTCATATTACTGTGGTCTTAAGTTCCTTACCAGGAGTTTAAAGAAATGGTAAACAAATAAGAACTACTGTCAAACTAAATAACTAAGCTTGCTCACAAAGTTATGGAACTTGATACATATTGACTTGCTGCTATTTACAATCCAAAAATACACAATTCAAAAGGGAAGACTGTTTCCCAATATGAAGACAAGGACATAATATACCAGTGCATCAGATTTTTCTACTGCAACATAAGTGACACCATAACTAATACTGCATGGTTATCCCATCTTTGAACACTGCTTTTCAGCCATTCATAGTTTAGACTATACCTTAGATAAGCTGATAATAAAACAAGGACAGCATCCTGGCATCCTTTCACGACGTCTGGATAGATTGTTACAATAAAAACACCATCTTTTTGGTTTGTGAGATGACCCTCATCAGTGAAAGCGGTACTTCCTGGCAGGTTTTAGGTTGACGTAAGTCTTCTTCATGTCCTCAGTTTCTGGAGACTTGACCTCGGTGTAACGTTCCCCCTTCTTGCTGACCACCTCATTGTTCAGGTAGCGTACAAGCTTCTTGGGCTCCTGAGGAAAAATAAGAAGAAATTATCAACAGCAAAGACAACCACATTACCTTCAAGATGCTCCTTTATGTCATATAGAGCCCTCACTCTAGAAAATGAAAAAAATTAATGGGTTACACCATGAAGCAGTTTTTTAAAATGCAAATCAGAAATCACTTATACCTATCAGGAAAAAAAAAGATCTGCCATGGATACTCACTGATTTTGGAGCTATTGGTCGATGTTCTCTCATGTCATCATCAACATCTACATAAGAGTATCTAATGGAAAAGAACATCAAATGTGTATCAACCTTTGTTGATGTAGACATTACACAGACATAACTGTACCATATGACTTGAACAATGAGGGTTTAAGAAAAATAGAATAAAGTTTGAAACTGACTGGTGGAATCTCAACAATATCTGTTACAGCATAATGGGGATGAATGAGCAGTGATTGCACAGAAATGAACCAAGGGTAACTGTTTGTTGCCCCTTACTTTGCTATAATGTCCTTCTTAAGATGTCCATCATCTTGACTTCTGAGAGCCTGTCTCTTTTTCCCCGGTTGGTAAGCCTGCAGTTATTGTGAAACATGGCCAGAATTATCGTACAAATTCTTAATAAAATAAAGCAGCAAATGGCAACATTACAAGAAAATACCTGTCCTTTTAAGTAACACCAATATTGGCCTGAGGGAAAGTTACCAGCCAATCCAGTTGCCTTTTGACTGTAGGCAGTGACATGATTGGCTAGTGACATTCCCTCCAAGAAGAGGAGGGGGAGTATCTGATTGGTTGACAGCTGGCCAGTGCTTATACAGCAAGAAGGATGGGTCACAGGCTGGTACTCCAGATCCATTGCCTGACAAATATACAAATGACATATGCCCTACTCTTCCCATCCTACTGTCCCCTCCCCTCCTCCCTACCTGCATACACTCCCCAGACTGTTGTCTCTCCATCACCAGCTGGACAGCGTGCTCAATGTCACCGTTAGCGACCACCAGGCAGTGCTTTGCCTCCAGACTGGCGCAGGAGGGGAACATCTCACACAGGAGTCGGACCTGCTCCTCAAACTCCCTGTCTTCTGCCTCTGCTGCCTTCATCTTGTCCTGTGGACATGGTAGTCGAGCTTTAAGTAAAAACCCTTTCACACATGTGAATGCTACAACAGAACAAAATCAACCTCCCTTGAACCTATCACAATCAGTTTTGTTGTAGCTCCCACTAAAAAAAATCCTTCCAACAAAAATTCATGGGTTGGATGTGAAAGGTATTTTATCTGTATGCAAATATGTTACAATGCTTTGATAAGTATTGTAGCTGAGGAACTGTTAGTGATGTGGACTTGAAAAATTATATAATTTTTGATTGATAGAAAAAGACGTTCCAAAAATCTACCTGATTTTCACTGCTTTTCTCCATGTCTAGCCTTGTGTTATCCTGTGCAACCTCTGGTCTTTTAGATGACAGCTCTCTTTTCAGAGGCTTTGTTGAATCGTCAGTACAACTTCTAGATGGTGGCGGAGTATTTTCTGTGAAAAGAAACATAGTGATGTGATTACAATGGGATAGACTGGCACGATTTGAGATCTTAAATTGTTCTTAAAAGCATCTTTTAAGAGGAAGATATTTTTCCAGGGTCTTGCCTTTTTCTCTTGCTTGTGTCAGCTTTCCAGCCAGGTTGAACATCCACTCACACACTTGGACGCTGTCGATTTGCCCAAAGCCTGGCTGGTAGGCCTCCATCATCTCAACAAACTGGTCGACATCGAAGCTATCTTCTGAGGAGTCTGGTGACCCGAGGTCCTCTAGCACTCCTGTCATGTACTGCAGTACAATCTCGTCTACGCAGCTGCTCAAGAAAGAATGCATGATGTGAGAAGAATGCATGATGTATATCACTAACTTTTGCAGAATCTTTGAGTTCGTGAGTGAAACAATTAGTATACATTGTAGTACTGTAACACAATTTGGAAGACAGAATGTATGTTTTCCATACGAGCGATCACCATGACGTCACGGCCAGTGAGAGGTAGGCAGAAAGCAGGTGACAGTTGGGTGATTTGCCTACCAATAATCTACACATGCCTTCAAATAAAACAGCAATCGATTGCATGTCATGAGTTCGTAGATAATGTCACTGTGGCTGCCGTGAAAATCAAACAACTTCCAGTACTTACTCCAGACTGACCCCTCCTAGATGTGTCTGCATGAAGTTGGTGAGCTCCTGTCTGACCAGGTCCTGTCCTGACATCTTGTTTAGGTTCACAGCTCTGAACACACTGCAAGGACTGTGTCCTCCACTCTAGGAGAAACTGTGAACTAACCAATGATTAGGTCGGTCAACAATGGAAAAAGAACTGCAGGGACTCACTGCCCCAAATGGTTGAAATATTTCTGTTATGCAAGGAGGAAACTCCAACCAAGGAGGTGAACATTTTTGAATGCTGACCAAAATGTTAAATAACGCACCAAGAGTTAAATACCTTGAGAGACAATTTCTGACTCTTAGCTGAACCATGCGAAAAAGAGCACCAAGAGACCACGTCTAGCGAGATATTAGACGTTAAACATGGACAACAACAACAACAACAACAACAAAATGTAAAAACACTGTTTGTACATATGTGGCTTTAAACATGTTCCAAAGGTTTAAACGAATTGTTTGTAAATGATACACCTGGACTGGAAAACAAATTTAATTTTCTGGTTATATTGGTTAAATTGTTTGGGAAAAAATAAAAAGAACAAATAACGTATAGTATAATCAAGTAGTTTCAGGTGAGAGTTTTGGACATATGTAACCGTTATATAAATGTATACATTTTTACATAACCCCTCCAACATAAATTTCTTCCTGGTAGGACATTATGTAAATCGGATTGATGTTTACAGCAAGAAAACATCATATATCACCATTTATCAAAACGACACACGAAGGGAAACATACAATTTGTGTTTCTCTAATCTAGTTTCTCCAATGCGACGTTTTATAATAAATACTTCGCAATCCTTTCGTGCATATTTGCCATTCAAGGTTGTGTAACGACATAGGGCTCTGCCACTGTGGGGCTCGCGGGGCTCTGCCAACCCCATCACAATCTTGACGTAAACATACGACGTAACGTCACAAAAATACACCTAAACGGTCAATCTTATCAACAATATAGGCGTTAACATATCATGTTGAAGCCCAGTGAATTGTAAAGAACGAAACCTACCTAAACCTGGGCGTTTTAGAGCGTTTCTTGCAGAATGTTTGCATCAAACTCCCCGCCAGAATCTCTGCACAAATAGTACAAATATACACTTCCGGGTTTAGGAAGTACTTCCTGGGTCACGGTAGGCGGGTCACGCCTGGTTTCCAAATAGTGTTCGATACACCCGCCGATCGATCTAAAGTAGAAGTTTGTTTTATCCATGTTTTCAAACCCATGTCAAATTGTAGCACACACATTGGGAAATGAAAATCTCATTTCCACAAAACCAGGAATTCTGCAGTTGTTGAGTAGTTATGTGTCCTTTAATATATATACATAGTACAGTTTTTGAGAGAATAAAAAAGTATTTGTTTTCCCTTGGGTTCATGGGCGGACGTCCCCGAAACATCTGACACATGTTTCTCTAGTTTGATAACTATCACTTATGGCAATAAAAGGAAAAGATTCCACAAGAGAATGCAGATTTATTTTCTGGTCCAGTGGTGTTGACAACAGATAAATGTGGAACTGTCTAACGTTTGCATAGATACATAGCTATGTCTTGTAAGTCAGCAGAAACAATTCGACAACAGTATATAACAGTATATAAGTAACAGATGCATTGTCCGTGATTCAAATGAAGAACGATGTAGTCTGCAAGACTTAACCTTTCCAGTACTACAATTGACTCCTAAACACGTCTCAAGTTTTGGCTGTATAAATGCTTCTGTTCAACAACACTGAACTATCTCAACTAGTGACGTGGTAGCAGCCGTGTTCTGAAATGACACTTTGAGTCCTTTCTTCTATTCAACTTTCTAATGAACTTTTCTTAGCAACCTATACCCACTACGGTTTCATCAAAATACTAGATTCTGGTACTACATGCAAATACACTATTTGTCGGCATGGCGTGGCTTATCAGTCACAGTTTGATTCTGTGTGGTCTTACAGTTCCTGCCCGTCCTCCTCATCGATGGGCTGCATGACCACGCGGGTTGTTCTCGCCTGGTTCCTGGCTCTGCGGACCACTTTCCCGGGCCTGGTTAGCAGCTTGTCTTGTGCAGATGTTAAGGTGTCATCTTCGCACGTCATGTCCAACATGGCGTCGTCGTACGTCGCCTTTTTCGGGGGATGACCTTCAGAATTCGAAGTGGCTAGCATATCCGCGCCAACGGTGGGAGAATCCTCTTGTAGCATTGACGATTTGGGAAGATCTGTCTGAGCTGACATTGGCGTCTGTGTGAAGACATTGCCGGTGAAACTGTTTGGCGTGGTTCCTGTCGAGAAAGTTGCCGTGGTCTGAACAGCAGTGGTGGCCATCTCCACCGGACTCTGTGGTACAAGTATAGGCAACATGTACACGATTTGGGCCGGCTGCGAGCTCTGTTGGTGCTGAGGTATCATTACAACAGGCTGTGTCATCATTGGCTGTGTTGTCGGGATTTCAAGAGCATCGTGGACAAGCTTTTTGAGTGATGGGCTCGGAGGACGAAGAGAAGACAAGCGGCGTGGTTGGATGGCCGGTTCTCGGAGAACTTTTGGAACGGCGTCGCTGATGTCGTGCTCTCCAAGGAGCAGTGCTGCAGAAGCAGAGGATTTGGGTGCAATTCGCACAAACTTGGCCGCTAACTCTTCGTCCCGCTTGACATGAGTGAACAAACTTCTTCTCTTGTTCCCGTTGTTGGTAAGGTCATCCAACAACCCCTTCACGCCCTCTTTGGGTTTTCCATCTACATCGAAAAGCGCCATCCACCGTCGGGAGTTTGGACCGCGGGAGACACGGGACCTCAGCTCGGGCCGGTCCCGCTGGAAGTACGGACAGAAGCAAGAATGGATGGCGTTCTCGTTCTCTGTGGCGATCCGGCGACAGGCAAAGCCGTAAAAGTTGAGATTCCTGATGAAGCTGGCAAAGGAATTCGTTTGGAATACTTTCTTCTCCCCCTCCGTCTCTAGAACCTCTTCTATGAAGTCCTGCTCCCGGACAAGAATGCTTGTCCCTTCCTCCGACCAGTTGATGGACGTAAACCGGTCGTCATTGACGATGCGCCACAGAACTTCGGGGAATTTCAGACCACCAAGTAGAGCCATAGTTGCAAGTAAGACGGACTAAAAGGTTGAAGAAGACGAGAACAGTCACAACTTATCAAGATGTGGAGTTTCGAACGCTACGTGGGGTACGTTCGAAAACGGTTTCGAATGGGGGTTCTAGAATTCGAGATTCTGTAAGTCGAACCTGATAGAATACCATGTTCGATCGGTGTTCTAATGCCATTTTGCGTTTGCCACACGCGATCTACGAGTTACAGGGTTAGCTGATGGAGCGTAATATACTTTTGGCAACCCCTCAAGTGTGGACGCATTTTAGCGTGTTTTGTGCTCTTTGTAGTGAAGGTGCCTTTCTCAAAACATCACAGCGATCACTCAAGATCGGCCGCTTCAAACAGACCAACCATTGATGTTATGTGTGACGTTAGCAGTTAGTATTTTGCTTCTGGCACAATTGCAAATAAGTAATAGAAGACAAACAACACCTAGTACAAAACAAATGACCTTTATTCACCTTTCTCATTGACATTATTTTTGTAAACACCACTATCAGGTTTATAGTTCGTAAGAAATCAAACTTACTATAAACACAATGACATCATGTCAGCTAATTTCAAAATCTAAAGTGCAATTAAAAACATTAAGACATTGCTTTCAACTTTTTCAAGTAAATATGAACACAACTGCTAATTTTGATACACAATCACAAATCATTATAGAAGGCCTGCTGCTTTGCATAATTAACATCAAAACGATGGTGCATTTGGATGCCCAATGTCTATGACTAATAATACAGTGGCAAATATTTTGTACATGTACTTAGTACATGTGCTAAGTAGCTCTACAGATTTTCAATTCTCAACTTTGGGGGAAGACAAGTAAATTTTTGTAGTTAGATTCATAATTTCAAATAATGGAACTGGTAGGTTTATTTTCAGCCAGTCCAGGTAGAAAAGTCGTAATTTCTGGTCAAGATTTTAGGAACATCATTTGTGATGGTAGAATGACTAAATGGTTTGCTATTACATGTAGCTCATTTCCTGATGATATTCCGTTTTCTGATCTTCAGCCAAAAATTAAATCCTTACATCAAGATTATATAAGAAAAATACAAACACCACAATCTGGCTACCATTTTGTTATCATTTTCCACCTTATTTGTATGGTCATTTACAATGTATCTTGTCTACCTTAGGCATAAAGCAAAGAGATGTTGACCACCATGTATACACAAGTCAATGGAATAGTCACAGTCAAGAAGTCTATTAGGGATACATGTACTTCTCAATAGTACAAGATGGTAGAAAAGTGATGCTAGTATAGTTTCAACCAAAATTCTGTACAATAAGTGTTCAACATAAAAACCACCCTCACCCACTCACTCATTAACTTGCTCGCTCAAACACTCATTCAATAAACAAACTCCTTCAGCTACAAACAATGTAAGGTTGAGAAAAAAGTAACAATGGGAATGACATGTTCATTATGTTACAAGAGAGAATTTGTGACAAATAAACAGACATACTTACAGGAGAACTAAGAACTAAAACTCAGCACCCAGCAGTCACCAGGACAAGAAGAGAGAAGTCTTCTACTCAATATTTTCTGGAATCATAGTTGATACATTACCTTACACCATAGACAACATGCTAACATTATCACACTCTGGTATTTGCTATCATAGAAGGAATCAAAAGATTGACTATCTTACAAACATGCCTTGGATGTGTCAGAACATGTTTTTTTTTTGCACAGAAACTTACATCTGGAAATCTCTAATGCTTCCTACGAGACCTACTTCTACTGCGACTGCGGCTACCGCTCCTGCTACGACTACGCTTCCTCTCCCGCTCGCGTTCCCGGCTCCGTTCCTCTTCGCGCTTGCGGCGTTCCTCCCGCCGCTTCTCGCGCTCCTTACGTTCCTGCTCTTCCCGTTCCTCTCGCTCCTTGCGTAGCTTCTCCCGACGTTCCTCGCGAGCTCTTTCCCTGTCCTCTTCTTCTTTAGCCTTAAAGGCAACCTGTGAAGCACAACAATGGCACAGTTACCATGGAACATAAGAGTCAATTTTACTTCTACTGCCTAAGTTTTAGGTAAAACATACTCTCACATTTTTCATGTTCGATTTTTTCAAGTGTCTTAAGGCCTCTTGTATACAAATGTTTTGTTCACTTTCAATTTTACAAAATGCCTGGTCCTTAGATGTCAGATCCAATCAAGGCAGACGTTGGCCTGAAAATTGTAACGAGTTTGGACTGGTTGGTTGGGAGTGTGGAACTGTCAGAAAAGCCTGTCTGTCAGAAAACATTACATTTTTCAACCACAACATCTGCTTCAAGATTATATCTCATTGTACTTATTGGATGCTCAAATCATTCTACAATGTTTTACAAAGTTATCAAAAGTTTACATAAGTCTGTCACACATCTCAAATGAAATTAGAAAACATCATCCATTCATCAACACACCCTCCACCCAGTCATTCATTATTTTATTCTAAGCTATGAAAAGAAATAAAGGGGTGACTAACGCGTTCGAGTACCTGCTCATCAGTGAGCGGTAACCAATAAATACAGGGAACAGCCTTGGTCTTCCTGAACAGGTCATCCAGCAGCTTGGCAGGGGCCTCCTCTGGTTCTTTCTCTGTAACAGGACAGTATACAGACATGTCAATCATTGTAACAGAACAACATACAGACATGTCAATTATATGTGATTGCACTTCTGTGACACTCAAAAGAATGACTTTAAGAAGAAGATACTGAAAAATACTAGGCACTGTTTCTCAGCAGACCATCTTTGTATCTTTAATATAAGGATATTTTATCAATGACAAGTGTATGCAGAAATATGAATACTTCTCCAATATAGGCCTTATGAATTGTAACACCTTGCCATTGATTAGAGTTAAGAGAGATCAGAATTACCTTTCTTCTTCTCTGGACCTTCCCTCTTCTCTCTATCCCTCCTCTTCCTCTCACGTTCTCTCTCCCGTTCCCTCTCTCGCTCCCTCTCCCTGGAGGCCTCCCGGTCTCTCTCCTTCCCTCTATCCCACTCCCTCTCTCTGGCTCTGTAAAATAAAGGTTAGATACAAATTAGGGAAAGTACACTACTACTGTGTCTTTTACTTTCACGAGAAGCTACAAATATTCCCAAATCTGCCAGTAAAAACTGAGCACAACAGGAATACGACTATGTGAGAGTAACCCAGAGAATATTGTACCCTCACCTGTGCTCTCTCTCCCTCTCGTGTTCAGCCCGTTCCTCCCTGATGTCCTTCTCTCGCTCCGACACGCGTCTGTCCCGACGGCGCTCGTCCCAGGTAGGCTCAGGTTTCAACACCTCTCGCTTCTCCTGAACCACGCCCAGGTGAATGTCCAGCTGGAAGAAATAGTGGAATTAGAAACTAACTCAATTACATGTAAAACATAGAATGATGAGTCTAGAAAAACTCTTGTTGGTTTTCTGGGTATGGCGACACCATAACACTGTCTAACTTAGAGTTCTCCAAGAAAACAGCTACACACAACAATCATGCTGTGTGTGAATTTTTTTTCTTCTGCTGATGTGAAGAAAAGTATTGTAATGTTGTCCTCGTGTGCTAACATATCTATATATAGTATAAGGTTTTTCATGTACCTCATCCTGGTCTGCAAAGTCCACCAGCAGTGTTTTAGGGTTGGAGGATGGCCAGCGCACACCGTGTAGGGCCTGCCGGGTCTTCACTGCCTCTTCTTCCGACTCATACTGAGGGAGCACAAACAACAACAAAATTTGGTGTAAATCCTGAACACCACACGTTCCAATAACAAATCAACTGTACTACTGAGTTTTAAGGATACAACGCATGATCAAAGTATACACTTCCAGCACTACATCTCGTAAGTGGTGAGGACCACAACACCTACTATTCTTGCACCTTTAGGGATTCAAAACCCAATTGGCAAGCTGGAACCAGGCAATGCAGTCAGATATTTATCTGTATGTATCATTTGCACACCATGTCAAATCAGATTTGCTGACCTTGACAAAACAGTGTGATTTGATCTTGTCGATCCAGAAGCCCTTGTCCTCCACAATGGTTCCCGTGCGCCCCAGGAGTTCCTTCAGCTGGCCCAGGGTGAAAGGTCGCACCAGGTGCAGGATGTGGACGATCTGGCTGACGGGGCGGCGGGCCGGGGAGGGCGAACGGGTTGGCTCCACTGGCTCGTCAACCACCAGGGACGACTGTCGGGAAACGGCCTTACGGACAACCTCTTCACTCGGGACAACTGGAGAACCAACAACAGGCATTAAGCTGGGCAGATGCACAGTCATCTAGCTTTTCAAGCTGTACATTTGTCAATAATAACACTTGATGTTGTACATGGCTACAGCACCAGACCTAGAGTGCTATCATCATCTTTCAAGATGGAAGGATGTCTACTATACATTTGTCAAAAACATTTTAGCCTATTGAATGACAAAAATGTAAATCTATACTGAACCACAACTCTCCTGCATTTACTTGAGAGGCAATGCTATTTTTGAACTGAGGGTGCAAGAGTATGTTCCACACTACTACAGAGTACGTTATGTTGTTGATAATGGGTTTCATTGTTTATTCGCTAGAAACGGAAACATCACAATAAAATCGACATACCTTTTCTCTCCTCCTGCTGGTTCTGATCAGTTTCCATGGCAACCTCCGGCTCCGCCTCCGCCTCACCATTCTCCTTCTCTTCAGGAGGGGGGGCCTGCACCACCTGGAACCCCCCAAAACACAACACCTTTACATTCACATCACAAAACATTATCACTTGCTATTTATGTTTGAATAGTTCTATTGCTAAGCAATGTTTCCATTAACTTAGATTTAATTACAAGACTATTGGATTTTAATCATTAAGCTACATACCCAAATACAGTGCAATATCTAATACTTTACATCAGAAATCATACATTACCACCCCCCTCCCACCCCTACTACATCAACAGAGCAGTTTACCTGGGTCACTGTCCGGCATATCTTGATCTCTCTCTTGTCCTGCATGGGTTCCTCCTGTGGGTAGAAATGGTTCAGAAATGTTTGACACATCCTAACAACTGATTAACACCACTCCCTAACATCAAGGGACATTTCACATATAAAACTAACTACTCATACCTTGAGGAAGGTTTAAATTGAGTTTGGGAAATAGTCCAGATAATGTTTAGTAGGCTACAAGTGAGTCCACATCATGAAATGTGCATTGCTTCATACAATCTGCATTGTGCAGGTTAGTAAAAAGGCATTCAAATCTTTTCACTACCATGACAAAAGAGACTGACCTGTGTGACAGTCCTGCGGATTTTGATCTCCCGCTTGTCTGCCTGGATCTCCTCAGGTTCCATCTTGAGAGGAGGTTCCTCGTCGCTGATGGGTCCTTCATCCGTCCCCAGGTCAACTACAGCCTCCTTCAGGACGGATGGCTTGATCTCAGGCAGGACCTCCTGCAGAATGGTCATAAGATTCATTCATGCTCAACATTTTTGTACCATTTCTCTGCTATTACTGCACTGGTTATTTTTTCTGTGCAGTTTCCCCCAATCATCCTTACTAGTCCAGACCTGACTTGATCACACTCACTTAAGTGGATTGTGTTCATTCTTTTTTTCTTCTTTGACTTTGAGTTAATTTTTTTATAATGGAATTCTCTCTTCTCCTCTGAGGTAGCTGTTCTCTTGAGAGTTATTTTTTTCTCATAAGAGTTACTTTTTTGTCTGTTGTTCTGCTTTTGTCTTTGTCAACTTTCTTGTATCAGCTTTCCTTGTGGTGTGGCACTTCCTTTCACCCCAAAGATCATTCTTGGTTCTTCCCTTGTGCAAACACCGTCCCTACCTTGAGTGACTGTGAGCTGATGTTGATGGTTCTCTTCACAGTAGCAGATGAATTGCTGGAGCCCCAGCGACGCTTCCGACCTCCGGGCTGGGTCGGCTGTTGTTCAGTGGCGCCCTCTGTCGAGTGCTTCCGTGCTGCAGGATTCCAATACATCTCGTTATCATGAAATGTAGTTAGATGACAAATGTACTAAGAACAAATGCTCTCGTCAACATTATTTATCAACTCTTGCAAATCTACCTTAGTGGTAAAAGTTTAGATAGAGAGCAGAATTTGAAGGATTTGAAGGGAGGGCCAAAACATGTTTGAGACCACCCCTTCTGGAAGAGCCCTTAACTTCTTAGCAGTGGACATGCCACCTTTGTTGGTGATGTAGCACAGGCAACCAATAATATTTAAGTCTACAATGTACACATATATAGATAATGACACTAAGTCTTTGATCTTCAAGCTAAATCAAAATAAAGATGTGGCCTTGTTGTATGATGAAGATAGAGATGGCTGACAATTCTTGCTATAAACATGAAGTCAGAGGGAGGGAATAACAGATACTGAAGTCGTCTTACAGGCAATAGAGATCTTCCTGCTCTTGAACACCACAGGCTGAATCTCAGGTTTCTGTAGGAAAAACAACAGTAAGGCATTACAGGTGGAAATAGCAGGCTTACAACTCATCAAACTTAAAAACAGGGGTTATAAACGTTGTGTAAAATACTAACAAAAAAAGTAGCAGATTTTTCTAGAGGCATCTGGAGAATGGTTTTAAACGGAAAATCCAGCTTGTATGAACATTGCATAGTTGTGTTCTATGTTTGCCACCCATCTAAGTAAATAAAATGCCACAAACAACAGGTTTTATAATATACATCTCTTAATGCCTCCAGAACAACCTGCTTCGAACCTTGGTGTCAATGGTTGTTATGTTTTATCAATTAGCTTCAAAATCTAATCTTAAATCCATCTTTTTTTTCAATCATGTTCTTTAAAATTTGTGCTGGACAGAAATCTGATTCTGACAACAGGTGCTTCTAGTTGAATTGAAATCATTCTAACACTGAATATGTTTTAGGCACTTTCCCTTTGACCTGCCTTTCTAAAATAGCAATTTTTTTGCAATTTTTAAAAAAAGCGTTTACAATAGATCATGCAGTAATTATCCTTTTTGTAAGGGACCTAGCCTAATTCATGATTTTGTTTCTAATCATTTCTTTTGGACATTTCACCACAAACTGATTCACTGCAACCCTGCCTCAAACAAAAACAATTATGTTAGCAAAGAAAAAAAAAAGAAGGAACAACAAAAAATGGAGATATAAATAGCAGGTCATGTTTGATGCATCCATCCAAACCTCAGTGACGCCCCCTGCCTGACGTCGCATGATACTACAGCTTCAGAAAACCCAAACAGGCCGAAATAAGGTGGGCCAATCAGCAGCCTGGGATCCAACACTGCCACACGGGGGAACATTCGCTACAAAAGGTGAGGGGTTCGGGTGCCTCGCTCTACGCCAGTGCCACGTCGTACGAACGTCCGCCCTGCCGCGGACATGCCACCACGGTGCTCCTCTTCACTACACCAGTTTTGTTGTAGCGTCACCGGTGTAGCAGACGTGTGTAAGTTCTGAGATGGGTGGTGGCATGTGTTTCGTGCAGCAGGGTACAACATGTTCCACACAGACTATGCTTCTGCTGTCCAGTCAGTCTTACTATGCTGTCTATGACAACATGTTAACAGTTTGTAGCAGCAACATTCAGTGTGGAATCTGTCAGTTGTTTGTCTGTTCATCCATTGTTGTTCTTTTGCCACAGGTTATCCTCTTCACTGCACCAATCACACAGGTGGAAATTAGTGCAGCCAAAAGAAGTCCAGGTGTTATGCAGTGTGGCAAACAAAGCAGTGATTCTTGAATTGTTTCGATAGTTGATCAGACGTTGTATGATCCAGTACGTAACAAGGTCCAAGATGATCCGAACATATCAACATTTGGTTGATAGAATGGAACTGATGTTTCAGTCTTGCATGTTGATTGCAAGTTCCGAGGTTTTAGTCCAGTAACTGTTCCAGCTTCAGGAATTCATTCTTGATGCTTCAACGTCTTTATTGTTGATGTTTAGAGTCTTCGTACTTTCAACAGTGACAGAAGAATTCCTTGTCAGTATCAGAGACAAAGTTCTCTTGGGTTTTATCAACAGAAGATGTTTTTGTCTTCTCTCCATGGCAAAGAGCCATCGCTGCCGAGACCAGCTGGTCCCCTTACAGCACGTTGGCAGTCGAGCGCTGTGCTCGCCGCTTCTCGGAAAACTCCACCGCAACTCGGCAACCAATCAGCACACAGCGTGGCACTGCTGTTTTACCCATGTCCACAGGGCGTCCGCGGAGGCAAAGGCGGGGGGTGGGCCGGCAGGTCCCCTCGCCAAATTTCAGGAGCGACGCATATGCCGACTAGACCCATCCACTCTGACTTTGGTACAAACACCAATGGTAACATTAACACACTTGTGAGGGAAGGAGACCTAGCATATAGCTGACCCACAAACACCTGACACTGCTGTCTCTTTAACTCAATCAAATAGACTGCATTTCACAACATTTCAACAAATCTTTCTGCTTTAGAATCATGAATCAATCAATCAATCAATGCAAAGATCTGACATGTCAATGCAATCCAAAACAAATGTTTTTCCAGTATATTTTCGTAGAAATTTCTTTTTTGTTTCTACATGAAGGAAAATTGTCAAAATTGATCCCCACAATGTTAACAATAATGTGCAAAATTTTGCCTACAGACAGTGGAATCTATAACCCTTCATAGTTGATGCATTAAATCACAAATAAAATTGTCATTACTCACAACAAGTACAATTTTGTCCCCCTACCTATCATTCAGTTAAACCTAAGATTTATGTCTGTAATTACATGTCTTGCTCCTTCCCTCTACAGTAGTTTTATTGACCTATGACCTCTGGCTGGCTTACCTCAACACTGATGTCACCTCCACCTTTCTCCTTGTCTCCTTCCTCTTTGTTTCCAGTGCTCTCGGGCGGGGCTTCTTCTGTTTCCATGGTAACCTCGACATCAGCAGGCTTTTTGGGTTCCTCCTTACTGTGGTGAACAAACAACGGACAGAAACTTTCAGTAACATATATTGACTGTTAACTCACAAACTATGTGGAATATCCTTGAGAGAATGGCTATGTAAAAACCATACACTGTAATTTTGCCGTGTTTTTAAGTATGTTGTTTTCGCAGTGACCTCTCACAATGAACTCATCACAAGTTCTGTCTTCCAAAATTGCACTACTGCTATTGTTTCAACCATGAACTCAAAGATACTCTTGACTTTCACTGTGCCACAAAGTTTAAGTGTTACAAAATTCACAAATAAACAATGAAGTTTCCTCAGTACGTTTCCTCCGGTTGTACGTCCATCTTCTCCTCTGTGAAGGAGATCTCCGGGGCGGTGTGGTAGCTCTCATCCTTCCCATCCTCACGGTCGCTCTTGGGGCTCTCCTGGACCTTCTTCTCAGCTTTCTTCAAGTTCTTGACAGGCTCTGGCTTCTGCGGGGTTATGAAGAGAATAACGGTCATAAGACAGCAGACATAAGACAGCAGTTCCCTGTACCCCAAACTAGTAGTACATTTGAAAATCAGTTGCCTGATGTAAGAGCAGCATTGTAGCACAAATATCTAGTATAAAAGCAGCCCACCTTAGAGATAGCTGAGACAGCAGACTTCCTGGGGGGCCGTCTGTCCTCCTCCTCAGAGGAGCTGCTGCTGGAGCTGGAGTTAGATCTGGATCGAGATCTGGACTGCGAGCTGGATCATGAAGGAGAATGTAATGTGGGAAAAGTTCATTTAGACTCAGGTATTTTATGTTGATATGCAGATATTGGACTAGAAAACTTGAAAAGAGACTGCTGTATCTTTCAGTAAGCATTTTTAAAATCAGCCATGTTGCTAGCTGAAAATTTTTCACACTTGCTGCTGATAATATGTAGCAAAATCTAAATCAGTAACCAAAGCTTACACCAAGCAGAGGATTAAACACAAACGTAGCAACAGCAGAGGAAGTCAAAAATGGTTAACATGAAGTATACTAAATTTCTATAAACAAACTCTGACCTGGATGAGCTGGACTGACTACTGGAACTGTCCTTCCTGCGTCGGCTGTTCTTCTCCGCCACCCTCTTAGACTTACGTGGTGGCGGGTCGTCACTTGTGGTCGTCGTATCCTTCATGTCTTTGGACTTCTGAAAAAGACAATCAAGAATAGAGATAAACTCATGTAACACAAATGGCTTGTATATTTTGTATAAACACTGTAAATTGTAGTGAGATAGTAACTGTTAAGCTTTCAGCAGACTTAACATTTTTCTTCTGAAATGTAAATATCTACCCCCAAACAAGGATCCAACCAGTATACATCTGAGTGTACTGTATACATCAGTTAGTCTGTTGAAAATATGTTGAGCTAAAATTAGGCCGGGCAGTTTTCTTATCTTGAAAGTTGCCATTTATAGCACCACCAAATCAATACACTCTACAGTACATGCAAAGGCTCTAAACCTGTGTTAGAATTAGAAAGACATCAAACATTATGGAAAACACCATGACTACCCTTGCTCCTTTAACTGTCATACCGGGTAGTTCAAAGAAATGCACTTAACATTTCTATGAATAGCATGAGTGTAATGAATGACCCACAAACCCATTTCAACCCTCAAAATAGCCTCACCAAATACAGCAGCACAGAGCAAAGCAAACAGAAAAGAGAGACCGGTTGCCTTGCTGTACTATTACTAAGAACTGCTTTGTAAACATGACAAAATGCAATCATAAACATGTGGAAAGAAAAAAGCCTGCGTATCAAATATTCATGTGGCTAGCTTGCGCCAGACAATTAGGTTCTTGGCAAGTGTGACAGATGTGGCACAAGATCCAGTCCATCTGTGCTGCACATCCACAAACTATTGATTTTAGCCGACAAGCATATTAGCCAAATTGCTTGTCTACAGTCCATGAAGAAACTGACCGTATATCTTTTCAGAAGCAAACTAAGAACACGTGACATGTTTATTGAGGGTTGGACGGACACCAGCTAAAAGCTGAGGGATTTTAAAGGTCAAGAAGGTGACCTTCACGATGCGATCTGCCAAAGAGTTATTACATGCAAGTATCCACCATAACACGCCAATTGATATAGACTGAATACACAGGAAGTTATTAACATGGACAGGGTAACATGATATATGGACTACAGAGAGTGTTAGAATGTAGATGGAGGTAGAGTAACATGTGACCATGACAAGTACATGGAGTTTTTGTAGAAACAGATTCTGCTGTGAATACAGCAGCAAAGATATGAAGTTATGAAGAGGTGCAACAGATATAAGACAGAGTATAGTTATCAGTGGGTATTGGGTAACCTGCAAATATGTCCATGCACAAAAGTAATACTGGAACAATGCTGGTTTAGTATGCTGAGGGTTAAGATGTGCATGCAAATTAGAACAGTTGCAAATCATGCAAACTGAATGAAAAGAATACAGTTATTACTGCAAAGCCCGTAGGAGAAACATTGCATGATTTGAATGACACAACTGGTATGGCAAAATCCCATTAGTTCATGTTGGACAAATGAAAGAACAGGATAAGACAACAATGGTTTATTATCTAAACAAAGGAAATGCATCATTCATAGATTCATGAAATTTGAAGCATGGCACTGAAGTGTAGATGCAATAGTCAACAGAGAATCATTAACTGTTATTAGTGTTAAAGCTGCAAAAGAGAAACAATACATGTACTCCTTGTTGTAGTAATTTGTACCCCAGTAGATGTATTGATCACTGTACATGCAGGTCTGAGGTAAGGTACTGATATTGCACATGCAGGCGTAAGGTGAGGCATTGATTATTGCACATGTAGGAACAAGGTAAGGTGTTGATATTGCACATGCAGGTACAAGGTAAGGCTACCTGTGGGGTATCTTCTGGTTCAGCCTGTACTTTGGTCTCAGTTTCCTCTCTCTCGGACTCTTTGCCAGAGGGAGGGTCCTCAATCATCGGAGCAGCCGCCTCTTTTTCCTCTTCTACCCCTTTCTCTTCTGGAGGCTGTTCTTGCTGTTCAATAGACTCTTCCTCCTCCTCCTGCTGTTGTTCTGCTTGGCTACAGATGACCTCTTTAGCTTCTGTGTCTTCTGGTTGGTCAGGCTCAACCTCTTCAGCTGTGGCCTCTTCTGGACTGTAGCTCAACTCAGGAGGCTCTTCTGGGGGGTCAACTGATGTCTCCTGTGGGATGTCGACTTTGACCTCTTCTGGAGGGTCAACCTTGACCTCTTCTGGAGGGTCAACCTCAATCACTTCTGGAGGGTCAACCTTCACCTCTTCTGGAGGGATAACTTTGACCTCCTCTGGAGGGTCAACTTCAATCTCTTCTGGAGGGGGTACCACCACAGTATCTTCTAGGGGGATAACCTCAACCTCCCCAGGGGGGTTAGGCTCTTCTTGTTGCGGAGGATCGATCACCAGCTCCTGGGGTTCCAAGGGGGGGTCTGGTGATAGCTGAGGGGGCTCAGCCACTGGTTCTGGGGGGGTCTCCTTAGTGACTGTCTCCTGCTGTTGGAAGACAGTTTCAGGAAGGGGTTCTACTTCAGGAACTTGTGCTCTTACCTGTAACAAAGAAGGTAATCATGCATTCTCACTACAAGTCAACTACAAGAAGGAGTACAGCATTCATTCAAGAAGTGTTCAAACCTGCTGACGTTGTGTTTTAGTATATGTGCACTGATTGTATATCAAGGAAATGGTAAATCAGTGCACAGAATTAATGGCTCATAAAAAACAATTACACATAATTACAATATTGTACATTAAATTTTACCATTGTTATCATTGCTAACTATAAACTATACAAACCATAACCTTTAACATACTGAGTTCCCTGTGAGCCAATTTGGAGGCATGAAGGCACTTGTGGTATGCTAAAGGTTACTCGCAGTAAAATGATACTGGAACAATATAGCAGCTTGTCAACCAGTCATTGGACATGTGACAACATCCTGATACTATACGCCACAGCAACAATAACAAATGAACAATGTACACACATACTAAATCAATAAAAATGTATAGATTATTATCAAACAAATATGCTATCATTAGATCAAAAGACTAGATTTAAGAACAAATTAAGTTGCCTGCCTTTTGGACACTTGTATCCACCTCGTTTTTCAAGCCTAGACTATTCTCAACGTCTGTCCCGGATGTAATATGTCATCTCCCAGATATCAAAATACCCCTGGGAACATGTTATCTGATACAGGCACCTAGCCAGGAACCAGTACAGGTATGTGTTACCATAATGTACCCTTACCAATCACATCCCAATGGTTTTGTCTCCGTGAAGAAATACCTTGCCATGAAATTAACAGTCATTAATATTGCTGTATAGATCTACACTATCATGATCAGTTTCAAGCCCTAGACAATTATGATAAAGTTGTAGATGAAATAAGCTGACACATCCTGGTACCCATGACAGCACTGGGATCTCTACAGTAAAGCATGCTTCACGTCTAGCATATCAATTACTGATGCTGAACGATCAAAGATGTCCCAGACACATCATGTTTATACCCCTTTTTGGTATTCCACTGAAGGCACTGCCAGACTGAGTTTGGATCTGAAACTCTGTTCACAAGATGTTAAGCTTCTAAACTCGAGTTTATCCAACTGTGATCAAGTTACAAACAGTATACGATAACACGTTATGACTAAATGGTTTGTGCTATTTTTGTGTATCATTTTAGTGCACATTGGCCTCCTGTATTTTCTGAAATTTCTGAAATCTAGCTTTGCCTTGAAATGATATCAAATTTGAAGTCTATACTGTATACATTTACTTTAATATTATGTATCATATGGCTGAAAAAACCAAGACCAAAGTTATTCTACATTGCCAATAGTAGGGATCAAATTCATCTACACACTATGAACATGTTATACGTTTGACAGACCCTTATTCTCGATTACTTACCCTCTATTTCCTCTGAAGTTGGCTGTACAGAGATCTGTCAATTTGATACTACGCAGAAGAGGTCTACTGTGTTACAGATTATATGTTGCTCAGTATGTGCCTACTGTCACGTTAGAAACCCTACGACAATGACCTCTGACCTTTAGACTTTCTGGCATCTCTGGATCCACCAGTAATTTAATCTGGCTTCTGACATTTGGTGGCCTTATGATCATAACCCAGAAAACAATTATTTATAATACCTCAAAAATTATGTTACAAGCATGTTGACTACAATTTCAATCTACAAAATTGTTGCAGTTTTTATATGTTGATGCATGAAGCTGGATATAGGATATGTTGCCATGATTAATCAATAATGATATTTATCAATAAATATGGAGAAATCACGTGGGAATAGTTAAGTGGTATCTGCTATACGTCAGCCTTTTCATAAATGGAGCCACCTGCACTTTTGCACTGATCCTATAATGCGAGTTAAGCTTTGTGCATAGAAATGCTGTCGTGAACAAAACAGCAAACTGGCGAGAAATACAAAGAATTCACGACTGAAACTTTCCAATCTAAGAACAAGAAATAAGGATTAATTTGAGATAAAAGGAAAGGAACCTTTAAAGAAAGAATCAAAAAGAACCTATACTTACAATGATGCAGACATGTGTCGTTATTCTTTTGTCTGGTCTCATGAAGATGCAGTGTCATGAAAACCATGTTATCATTGGCAAGTCCTGCTACACATCCACGCCATTTGGTTAGACAGAATCTTGGACCTTAGTTCAACGTACTACAGAATCAAGTTTTGAATGTATGTACGAACTTACTATATCAAGTTTTGTTATTCTTCTTACTATTTCCATTGAGATACTGTTTTCACGTAGTACTTAGACTCTATCTATGAATGGTATTTAAGAAATATTACCAGCGGAAATGACTAGATTGTTTCAGGTCCAAGATGGATACTACGAAGTTCTCTACTATAAATCACAGCTTGAATACGTAAAAATATCCCTTCCATTCACAATACTATTTAGTACTATCACTAATCAATATTGGAACATGATTCTTTCTCATTTTCTTAACTGAAATTTGCAAAGAAGCATTTTTTATCAATTTATGCCTAAAGTTGTTTAGAAGTCGGTGATGTTGCAAATGGCACTAATTAAATAAAGGCTTGACTCTGCACTCTCCACATACACACAAAAGCATTCAGAATGAAAAAACAGACGCTTTTCACATTCTCAATGCCTTTATTGTTGTTTCCACTTCTTTACAAAGGAGGAAATCTTGCTGTATTCAGTGCACAGTAAACATGAGTTTCTCTGTACAGTAGGTATCAGCAACAGAACAGGGTTTTGGGAAGTGCTGTAACTCTTAGGGGACTTATAAAGTCCAAGCAGAGAGAACAGAGCAGCCTTAGACTCAAACTTCATTTTCTTACCATCACTTCATGTTTTATAACAATTTTGCATGCAAAGATCATATTTGAAATTTACAGTGAAGAAATACTGCATTGATATGCAGATGCTTTTTGATCAAAATAGTCAGAAAGACAAAATGTAAAAACTCTTAAAGTCAAGTTTTTACCAGCTACACATATAGTCTGTACTATTAAGCATAGTAAGGACTTACTGTAAACTGCAGAAGTAACAGTACAATTACATTGACCTTCTTTTTGCTGCCTGGTGCCAAAATGCTACTTCAGCATGGAAAAGGTTAAACATTTTTAACTTGGAAGACAAACATTCTTTGACTAACAATTAAATCTGTAACTGCATGTTGGACTCGGAGTAAACTAAAGTATGGCTTAGGTCCTTTTGCAAACTTAAAAAAACTACTGTAAGTAATACTTAGAGCTTTAGCACAAGACAATACAATTTCACTGTTATACTTGGGTCCTTCCTTGAATGTTCTGATCGTTAAAATAACAACGAAGCATCAAGCTTTTCAAAATGTAGTCATCAGCTAACCCTAACCATACTTGCTAAGAAATATTTCCTTGAAAACCCATAGTCGGTTGAACCCAGCATTTTACTGTTTTATGACTTACGTTCCCTTAAGAATAAGCTTAACTAAAGCAACAGGCAACATTTAGTGATGCAACATTATACATATGTAACATAGACAACCATTTAAAATGCCAATGCAGGGAGTATAAAAAGTGATCAGAAGATAATCTCATCCCTTGAACTGTTATCTACATGAAAGTAAATATTTTTCATTGTATTCAAAGAATTTAGAAAAGACCTAACAGATTTATTAAAGTTTATACAATGGCACAGAGTTCAGATTAGAGTTACCTGTGCAACCATGTGCCATACTGCACTGTTACTAAATAATGACATGGCTACTTGTGCTGGCAAGAAAAAAATCCACAAACCATTTTGAGTGCTGTCAAGTAACAACTCAAGTAAATAGTTAGCCTTCCGCCTATACTGTTTCAAACAGTTTCATAAAACATTATATAAAACTAATTTTCTAAATAAATCTTTGCATTTTGGTGGAAGCCCAATAATTGTACATCTCCAAAGAGTCCAATTGTTAATTTCTTTAGAAATTACTTTTGGAGTTATGCAACACTTGTTTTTAAACAGCTAACCTTTTTTTAGCTTTGTCTAGAAGCTATTTGCAAGATTAAAGCTGGTTTGGAAGAGCTGGATCAGATACATGAATAAACAAGCCACTAAAATGATTTCTTTCCATGCAAAGGGCTTCGATTCTTAAACCTGTCTGACATATACTTCACCCTTATCCCTCGTTACTCTAAATCCATGTTAACTTGTAACACTACTTGTCTGAGTTCAAACTTGCAATCCTGTTTAACCATAACCAGTTCACGTAAAAAGTCTCTATCCCGGGTATCATCATTGTTCACTTTAACTCTTGCTCTTCTTGTATACTCTCGTTCCTGACTGCATACAAAGGGAGCGAGTGCCAAACTGAACAAGGATGGTACCCAGGCTACATACATCAACCCAAACCTTTAACAAAATAAAGCTACCGACTGTCTGCAGTAAAACCTGCAGTTAACTAATTATCATTATACTTGTAGTTCACCAGGCATGTCCATCAAAATCTTCTCTAGCCACAAAATATCAAACTGATCACAAACTAAAATACAAGAACACACAATGTCTTCATAATGGGCCATTCCATTTCTGAAGAAAGGGGATGCCAATGTTTACTAATTAACTGAAGAGTGGTCTTTGGCATGTTGGAATCAGAAGGCAGTATATTATACCTGATGTGGCTGAGCTGGCAGCTCTGGTTCAGGCTCTTTGTCTTCCTCTTTCCGAGCTTCTGCCTCAGCTATCTGCAACCTATGGAGAGGGAAAAAGATGCATATATCAATCGTCAGCTGAGCATTACTGAAGTAGATACTCCTATGAGTATCTAGAATAGATTTGTACTCAATGTAGGACCCCAATCTTTAATGACTGCTAACAACAGTTAAAGCAAAAAGGCCTTGTTATCCATGGCCGTCATCGATGTCTTCAGTGACTAGCCACTGCTACACTGTGCAGTAGCACATAAAAAGCCATGGCATTTACTTATACCAATTACACCTGTACTGATGTAATCCTCGCTTTGTACCTTTTTGGTAAGACACAAAACCATGTCTCCTTACCTGGGCTGTTTGGTCGGACGTTCCTCAGGTGGCGGCTCCTGTCTCTTCTGCTGCTCCAGCCGGGGAGGAGACGATACTGGTACAGGCACTGATGCTGCCGGGGGTGCCTGCTTACAATCAGAACAAACATCTCAATATTGCATCAGACCACAAATCATCATAATGTTTATCAAATCCTCAAGGCATAATAACTTTGTTAGATCAAGAAAACCACACAAATCTTTTAGTGCATTACTTTTCTAATTTCTGAAAAGTAAATTGACAAAAAAATCCTTTTTACATAGAGTAGAGGATTTGTTAAGCTGACCTGTTCTGAGTGTGGCTGCAATACAGGTGGAGGCTGTTCCTCTACCTGTGGAGGCAGTTTGGTCCTCTCTTCCTCCTTTGTCTTGGTCTCTGCCTCTTCTACCTTTTTCCCTGTAGCTGGCTCACTTGGGGGCGGGGGAACTGCAGTAGTAGAGGCTGTAACCAGGAGACATGAGAAAAGATGATGAGACCCTCCTGTAAAATACTAAAAGAATAAACTTCTGTATTTTTTAAGACAGCCTCCTAAGGCTTATGCCGGCTAGATTGTTATGACCATTTTTTGTTTGGTAGGTTTAGGCTGCATCATTAAATTCAAAAGAAGCAGCTGCAAATAACTTAAAACAAGCTCTTATACAATATAGCATATGAAAAACACAGAACTTATTACTTCTCTGTGAAGGGCACAACATGGCATGGCATGACAATAAAGGCATGGAAATAGAAGACACTTTAGTACCTTGGTCCTGTTGCTGCCTTCTTTTCTCCTCGAGTTGTCTCCTCAGCAGTTCCTGCTGTTCTTTCATGTACTGCTGGATAAACTCATTCGCTCCTGTCTTCTCATCCTCAGCAATCTGCAACCAATGCACACATACAACTATAGCCACAGAAAATGCCAAATGGACAAGCAAAAAGAATAATAGACGCCTTAGATGCCACCAAAAATGTGTCCCTAAAGGAAAATGTCTCCATGCTATGATTTCATTCATGCTCAATCAATCTATGGATTCATTCAAGGCCACTTCTTACAGTAATACAGATCCATTTATCTAACAAATCACATTTGTCATATTACTTATTATTAGATTTCATTAATGGCTTAGGACATAAAACAAGGTTTAACTAATTAACTTCAAGGCTATCTGGTAAGATAAGGAAATACTCACAGCAAAATTTGGTTGGACACCTGCAAGGCAACAGAGAGGAAAAACGTTTTTATTGATTGGTCGCAGCAAGACTGGCATAATTGCTAGGGAGACATATTGGACATGCCTCAAATAGAAATGACAGCGTAATACCAAATGTAAATATCCATGCAAAATAAACGTGGTAAAAAAAACATGAATGATGACTTGAAATCTGTCGAAATCATCAACAAAGCAAGTGGAATTTCTAAAATGAGCTTTTTTACGTATATGTACAAGTGTAGTTTCAAGATTTGGGGAAGAAAATTATTCAGTATCTTGACATTCCAAATAATTTATATAAGGCCACTCCAACAGCATATACATGTACAAACAATTAAATGTTGCTACCAACTTGTCAAATCAATAATGATTTTACCATTGTATACTATTATGAACCATACAATTTTTTCAAAGTAAATGTGCAAGTGCAACAAGACCTTTCATGACTCTCAATGTAATTCTTATTGATCACAGTGTGTGTTATTCCATGGTCTTTACTGATGCAAATAATGAGACACGACAGCTGTCAAAAGCAAGTAGTACAGACCACACACACACAACAATTCATGTTGTAAGACTGACCTTCTTCTTTTACTGCTTTCTTCTGGAGGTTCTCAAACATCAATGCCTGGAAGGACAGAGAAGATAGATTCACATGAGCTGACTGTCTGACAGAAACAGTAGTGTGTTCTAGAAACTGGTGGGAAAAATCAATACATTGTACATCCAGATATATCCAGATTTACAGCTAATGGATATACAGCAAAGGCAGGACTGCTCTGGCAAACAGAAGTCAGGAGGTCAGACTAGAGTACCCAATTGGCTGATAAGGTAAATTGAGTTTGACTGTCTTTCTTTTCCTGGCAAAAAGAAATTTCTCCAAATGTAATTACCAGTGACAAATGCTCATTCATTGGATAGGTGAACTTTGTGTGTATTTTGGGCCTAACTTCCTAAATGTTGATGCAACAAATACTAGCAATGTCGTATTCATTATTAGATGCCAAATTCAAGTTTGTGCAATGTATGATTTTAGCATTGTTGCAAATTATGCTACATCTATTTGAAAACTGGGTGTTGCCCTGTAAGTGTAACAGTTTAAACATGAAGCACATGTCTTGATTTGAAGAAATCATGACATTGTATTGATTGTAAGGCCAAAAGGTGTTTCAAAATCAGACCCTGGTTCTGGGATAACTATCTAAAAGAAATTTACTCATATCATATAAAAGAAAACATATGCACCACCCCTTACAACTTGTGGTATGGTCCATTTCCTGTGAAATAGAGAAGTGTACTACAACTTCTACAAGAAACAGCGTCGATTTATAAAACTGGGAGACATTTAACTCATAATAAAAACGTCTGCATTGGAGTTTGGAAAATTGTAGACCGGCAGATGACAAGAAACGCAGAAAAACAAGATACTAGAGCAAAATTCAGCCGCAAATTCTCCTCCAGTCTGCGATTTACCCAGTAATAGGGTCACACGAAATGAATATTTGATGATTTACGGGGTACATAACATGACCGATTTAGAGTAAGCATTTGGGACGACAATTTCTGGGCAAAGGCTACGAGCTGAGGTGAAACAGATCGACGTGTGACAGAAATAACTGTTCAGTGGACCCGGGAGCACGCGCCGACGCCATGATGGCGCAGTTCTGAACAAAGACAACGTGCAAAAACAATCACTAGATCGCTTGAGCTTCATCTTCCCGACACAACGCCCCGCTCCGGCTTCAAGGCCCCAAAACTGCACCAGAAACATCGCCAGCGCGGGTCTCTGAGGTAAAACAAGGGTGTGTGGACCAAACCTGCTTGAGCCTCTTGACAAGTTCGTTCTTTGAACCGCTTTTGGACAGTCCTCGCGACTCGAGGGCGGCCTTGAGGTCCACAACGCGCAGTTGGTTCAGCGGTTTGCCGTCCAATAGCAGTTGTTCGTCCGCCATATTGAATCCGAATGCACGCCGAAATGTCCGGGATTACGCCGATTCATTCCGGATATTGCCGAACGCAACGACACCGTTGAGCAGATCATCATATTTCCATAAATCATACACAAAGTAATTAATCTTTGCACGTAATAACGATTTAGTGTGTTAGGCAATCAGAATAAATCAAGTAAAACATCAATCTTACCTTGCTAATGAACAGCGTGGTGGTGACGACCATTTACGGAAATTACCGACAAAATCCGACGGGAGCGTTCGGGAGGTCAGAAGGGGGTCATGACGAAGTAAACAGAAAATGGGAGGGAACAAACAGTGCCGAAAAATGACATTCATGTTTTAATTGCAGCGACCAGTTCCTGAATTGATCTTCTCTGCGATTGGAATCGATGGCAGGAATGGCGGCACCCCAGGACGGCACTTTGCAGGCAGCCATGGGGCTCGTAAAGGAAGCCATTCGTCTAGATTCCTTGGACAAAACTCAGGTTTCAACCAGTTTCAACCCCATCTTCAACTGAGTTCAAGGCCTTGGGGGGTTTCATATGTTGACACGATCATGATTTATTTAGTACAGTAGCCATAGACATAAGTACATACATGTACAGAGCTCATGTACAGATTGTATATACGATATTACTGCAGAAATTGCTCCGTTGTGAAATTGAACCTCCTTGGTAATTTATAACGGTGCATTATTGCTTTCCCAAGGGATACATACAAATGATGCTGCAGTTTATATTAGACTCAGATCAATGGAAGTTTACATTGCATTTGTATTTTGTCCTGTCAACATAATCTGTCATTGCAGTTGTTTAAACCGCGTACACTGGTTCTAACAATATGATATGCTTTTACATTAGGATGCCTACGTACAATACTTGGAAAGTGTAGCTTACATCTCTCAAGGTCTTCTCACAGAGGCAAAAGATCACACAGGTAAAGTGACAATGTAATGTTACACTTTCCTTTAAAATGAAACATGCTGTTTTTATGTTACACATGTGTATTATGATTGTTATATCTGCTTGTACTTTGTTTCTGACCTAGATTCGAGCAAATTTTAACTTTGTAGGTTTTTGGTTTTCCATTTAATCAATGAACAAGCTACATGTACATTGATATTTCCCAATAGTACTAGTACTGCACTAATATGAAGACATCCATTATAATAGGGCCAGCCAATGTTAAGAACACCAAACGTCTACTACAACTTGCACAGCAGTGTATAGAGAGGGCTTCAACTGTGGCTGACAGGATGCAAGGTTTGTGACAATTTTGATATACATAATGTTCAATTAGTCATAATGTTCAATTAGTCATAAACATTTGGGAAAAAATCAAATACTCATAACCAAAATGAGACTTTAATGATTGGAACACAATTCATAAATGTTCCTTGGATGATATGTATTGTTATGTTAGATCCTATTTCATACATAGCAGAAGTATTGCCTGGTATTCAGTTCTCCTGTGACCTTGTTTAGAGTCACAGGTATCTGGAATAGGGCCAGCAGAAGGTTCACCTGGACTGACAGCACCCGGGAATCACTCAATGCAGGTGCCACCTGTCGTGGGAACATCTGCAGCACCTGGCTACCAGTCCCTGCCACCTGCAGCACCTGGCAACCAGTCAAAGCCACCTGCAGCACCTGGATACCAATCCCTGCCACCTGCAACACCTGTCAACCAGTCCCTACCACCTGCAGCACCTGTCAACCAGTCCCTGCCACCTGCAACACCTGGCAACCAGTTCCAGCCACTTGCAGCACCTGGCTACCAATCCCTACCACCTGCAGCACCTGGCAAACAGTCCCTGCCACCTGCTTCAGGTGCTGCAAGAACAGCTCCCTTCCAGGGTAACTTGAGGTCAACTCTGCCAACATCTCCTGCATCCTCCAGAAGGTCAGTTTGAATATCTATGTATATAAGACTTGTAGCACATGTACCTCATGTGCACAAAGCTCTACTATAGTTTCCTTTCTAGGATTGACATGCTTGTAATCTGTAGTTTGTAAGGGAGTTTGAAAAAAATCTGTACAATGAAAGGGAGCTGCAAGATGATGGGTTGCCTAAAAGTTGTATCATTTCTTCCTTATAATACTTAAAAAAGATCACATTCCATTCATATTCATACTTAAAAAGATCACATTCCATTCATATTCATAACATTTAGAGTTTTCCTGTTCACAAACTCACTGACCAACTTTGGCATAGGAAATCATTTGGTATAGTCACTGGTCATGTACAACTACAATGTACCTTTGTGCTGTTCCCAGGATGGTCCCCACCCCACTGGAGAAGGCTTACCAGGACAACCAGAAGCTCATGGCTGCTTACCAGGCTCGCATGGCCAGGCTACGGGGGCGCAGGGACAAGGGACAGTTGGTAGGGGGCACTTCTGTAACTCTGTCTTATCTGATAACTGTCTTAGAGTTCTATTAGTCTTTTGTACAATCTTAAGTTGACTTTTTCCATATTGGTTTTATGAATTTATGTTTTCATTTCATCCACCATTGCAGAAGGACTAATGCTGTTATAGTCTATTCAGGATAATAACATTTATATTAAGATCTGTCATGTTCATGTACAAGACTGGTTAATAACATAGAATGCAATTTGTTTTGTGTTTGTAGAATCTGTCCCTTCAGAGAAGGATGATCGAGAACATGGCCATTGCCAAGGCAAAGCAAGAAGCTGTATCCTTTTCTTATCATTCTTACTGGCCAATTTGAATTCCTAGCTATTTAATGACATTCTAGAATATCTTTCTCTTGCTTCTCTGTGTTGACAAGTGTGGGTGGAAACAGGAGTAGGCATAGTCAGTTGCTAGGTGTGAAATTTCTTGACAACCACTCAGCTAAAGAGGAAAATGGAGGAGAGGCACAGGCAGTACCAGGAGGAAGCTGCAAGGTAAGGACACCAGTAGTTTGTTTGATTTTCACATACATCAGTGCATTGTCAGAATGAAAAAGAATATACTATACTTAATTCAAAATTTTCATAAACAAATAAGGTTTGGGGACACATGATACACCTTCCTATTGTTTTCCAGGCAGTTTACTTCAGCTGTTGGCCTCCCCCTACCAGAGGACCAATGTCAGGAGCTGTATGCTCAGATAAAGGAATTCGAGGATCAGGAGGTAGGCACAGGTGTTTCATGTAGGTACTTCTGAGTAGACATTTAGCTTTTTGGAAAATCAAGAATAGCAACATTTAGTTTACCAAGTATCATGTACATGTTCTTAGAAAATGAGGACAGTTACTTTGATATCTTAGCATGTTTCTACACTGTTCTGCTTCTTAAAAATGATTCTGGGATGCCTATGACAGGTATATTAATGACATGTCTCCCAACTGCAGCTGTGGCTAAAGGCATGGAGAGCCAAACTGGCTGAACATTACGATGACTTGAAGCTTATTGAAGAGTTGGTCAAGCAGATTCTGAGGTAACTTTCTCTATTTATGTATTCTCTTAAGTTTAAGTTATCAAAAATGAATTTATGTGTGTGTCTGTGATTAGGAGTAGGATTAGAAATTAGTGCAGAAATCTGATTGATAGTTTTTCTCTTTCTTTTTCTTCTGAGTGCAGTTGTCAGGAACATCCCATCACCAAGAAGATGCAGCAGTTCCAGGTGAAACTGTACAACAGACTACAGCCTCTCGTAGAGAAACTTCAACAGGAGCCGGAGAAGGTCACTGTTCCTTACATAGAAGACTTATCTGACCTTGAACACTATGGGTCAAGGTCAACTGAACAGTTGTCATCAAGTCAAGAAGAAGACCCTTCTGTTGCTGAAAACAAATCTGAAACAGATGAAGGTCTTACACAGTCACAAGAGAAGACAGCTGAAGAAGGAACTGGAGATATTCCATCTACAAGTGATCAAAGTTCACTCGATGAGCAAAATGCTTCGGATCAAGCATTGGAATCTTTGGAGAAAACAGTTGACGAAACAGCTACAGAAAGTTCAGGGGATTTCTCCGGTACTGTCAGGTCAGTAAGAGATGATGTGAAACGTGCAATTGACAAGGGAGAGGAGCTGGTTAGTAAACTAAAGGAACAGTCAAATGCACCAAGAAGGGATTCTGAGGACGATTTAGCATATCTACAAAACAACATGGACGACATGTTTGAAGACTTGACTGAGGAGTGTGAAGATGAACCCGGGAACAAGACTAACCAATCACAAGAGGAGGATGGGGAGACTGGGACAGAGAAGCAGGAGGGGGAAAAGGAAGAGGAAGAAGTTGTCAAGATGACAGAGGATGCTGTGCAGAAACATCTTGTCCAGGTCGTAAAGGACATCAGGGAGTTTATGGGTAAGAAAAAATAATGAAACGTGCAAAATGATATATTTGTCACATAGATTACTACATTTTGATATGTATTTTTGGAATAAACATTTGTCAGTTTTTACAAACAACACTTTACTTTTTTCTCCCAGACCACCTTCTGGCCATGTTGATTGTTGGATACCGTGAGCTAAACAGTGTTGCCGGGAGGGACCAGTGCCTAGCAACCATGGAGGAACCATTCTTCACCCCTGTCTGGCCCTGTGTTGGGGCTCTTTTCAGGTGAGAGGCTAATGTACGCAAAGAAGCTGCATTGCCATACATCCTCAATACTGCTATCATTGTGAGACTGGACAGGCTACAAAGCAGTATGGGGAAGGGGGTGAAGTCTGCCAGCTCTGGTTGCCCTGATACTGGTAGTGTTGCCATGAGTAGAACAACATTTCTATCATTTCCTTTGCAGGCGAGCAGACCACAAGAAAGAAGTGGTGTTAGCGCGGGCGATGACCCGGTACAGCCATGCCCTACCTGAGGAGTTGGGGGTTCCTGAGAGACTGTGTGGCGCCGGTGTGGACGGGGCTGCGCTGTTCAAGCCTGCTGTCAACGAACTGAGGAGGGTGACTTCCTGTAACAGTCCCATCAGCAAACTAGAGTGCATCGGTATGGAACTTAACTTCCTGTGTCTCATTTCAGGTCTCTTTTTGTTGGATTTTTGTTGGTTACAGCATTATCTTATTTTGTGTGAAGAGAGAACCACAGTAAAGGTACAGAAACACTGTAATTGAAGTATCAGATTGCCATAGCCAACAGCAAAATGTAGTATTGGTATCATTTCTAAAATAGCCCTATGTTACTGCTTTGACTGCTACATACTAGTAACTGTTTTCCAGAATGTCAACTGAAAAGAGAAGGACATGATTAATCAGTATTGCATCTGAAATTTTTGTGGTAGCATTTGCATGGATAACACTAACACACATGTACCATGGAGTGTTATCATCAAGTTGAATACATTTTAAAACTTGTTACCAGTAATGCTCAACAAGGTATTCTTTTTTTCAGTCAGAACATGTAGAGCAATTTGTGAGTGTGCAGACACCTCAGATGGAGAGACCCAGAAGACAGCAGCATCTATGTAAGACTCTATTGATACTAGCTGTACTGAAATATATGCAGTTATGACATGTACATGTAATGTCTTGAACGTCTTGATATCTTACATGTGCATACCTGTGCATGTGCAGGAATTACTGATGCTGCAAGAGTAGTTCTACTTGATTTCACAGTTTTTTTTAGTGTGGTGGTTTCTGTGTACCAGGCAGAATTATAATATAACAATTGACATTTGGCAGCTCGTATTTTCATGGCGTGTAGCATTGGATTTTGCAGTAGAAAGGGATCTACACCCTGTAGTACATGGTAAAGAATTTTGAAGAAAAGTGGCATAGATCTATTGGTAAATCATGTAAAAGTAAGGCATTGACAGTCATGATACATGATGTGTCTGCAAGGTTATAAGTTTGTGGTTTGTTGTTCCTCAGTGGTGCTGATGACCTGCTCCCCCTGCTGAGTTATGTTATACTGCAGAGTGAACTGCCACAGCTGATGTCCGAGTGTCACAGCATGGAGGTCTTCATCAGAGAAGGGTTAGTGTTGTCATACTGGAGTAGAATGAACTAAAGAGCCCTTATATTAGCATGAAAGTTTGTCTGAGTTAACATTACATAATGAGAGATAAACTGTTCTCCAACTCAAGAAAATTGACTCACCAGAATTTTCGACCAAATCTCTGAGTCTTCATCAGCTATCTGACCCAAGTGCTGTAGACGCGATTGTTCTGCACATGTTACGTGTACAAGTTGGTTTCAACAGGCCTTACCGGTAGTGGCTAATACACTGGCTATCAATTGTACTCCATATTCCTTTTTTTGTGGAAAATGTTTTAAGTAACATGTATCTTACACTGTACTGACATAATCCTGTGATTCAGAAATCATGTTTTCTTTTCCATAGATACCTGCTCGGTGAGGAAGGATACTGTCTCACTACCCTGCAGACTGCACTTGACTACGTGGCATCTCTGGCAAAATCATAGTCATATACATTTTAAAAGGGCTTGTAAATATGAAGTGGAATATTCATTTCTGAAGGTTTTTAAACCATAATTTTGCCATCTCAACATCTGTTGAATGGAGCTGTCCTTATAAATATGTGCTGACAGTACAATATGCTTTTCCAGATTTATTTCAGTAATGTAATGTTAATTGTTGATATGCCAAAATAAGGTCATTAGACCTGTATATTTGCTCCAGATGCCTTACTGCATGTATAACTGTTACACTGTTACTGTACAGTCGTACAGTATCTTTCCTGGTTTCAAGTTACAACTTAAAATGGACAAAACACCGAAGCTGTATATAGACACAGTTTTTTCTCATCAGTACTCTACAATGTAGTGTAGCTAATATTTACACAAGTTCCTTCCCATAAGTCACAGAGAGTTCTCCCAAGTGTTTCTAACACAGCAATGGACAGTGGCAAACATCATAGAATAATTGTTTTGGTAAGTCATTTTCCGAACAGTGTACATAAGTTACTAAAGGATCCTACTATCTGCATATTGTAATCTTACTCAGAGGTAATATATAATATATAAGATAATTGGCAGGTAAGCTGTTGAGACTATTAAATTCTCTGGACAATTTAAAAATTGGCTAAAATCAGATTTCTTGAATCAGACACAATGTCTATTGTCCCATTCATACCCTTTATTATATGTTACTAGAGACTAGGATGGGTATCAAATTCACAAGTCTTAGAGTGATCAAGTATCCTGATGGTTTCACACAATGCTAAATGTTGTGATTATCATTTGTGCAAAAGACATTAACGTTTGTTGAAAAACAGTTGAATAACTTCCAAATGAAAGCTAAGAAACATAAACTCAAAACATCATTTCACAATATCATTAGGTCTTAAGCAATACATGCATGAGTATCCTGTTCTATTGTAAATAGGCCAATGTATGAAAATTACGTTATCTTGAATGTGTGTAACGTTATGTGATCAGCCCTAGCACAATGTTTATTCCTCCAAGCCAATGTCATAATCAGGGGTTCCTGCCATCCATGATTTCCCAAACTGTTCCTGAACTTCAGGAGGGAAGTAGCAGGTCTTGACTTCAGGCAGCTCCAACATGTGTTCCTTCCACACGGTAAGCTTGGGAAATTTCTTCTCCGGAAGCTCCACACCGCGGGCCTTCAGCATGGAGAACCGCTCGAACCACGGCCACAGGTTGTAGTCCAGGGCACCTGCCTTGTCGCCAGAGAAGAACGGATGCGTGAGGGCGTTCTCGATGAACTGCATACCGTCCACTAGCTGCTTGGCTATAGCTGGCCACTCGTCCTGAGCCTTACTAAAAATCAGCTTGTAGTAGAAACCAATCACCTGTAGTGGGAATAGGAACATGATGTAAAGATGGTGTATCGGCTAGGGTGTTATCACTCCTATGGAGGAACTCCTCCCTTGACTGACTCCAGTCCCACAGTTCTTGGCCATCTCCCATTGGCAGGGCCACCACACTCATTCTTCGGCACTGGAATGAGTGGTGGCCCTGCCAATGGGAGGATGGGCCATGTAGGGCCCAGGTGTTTAACAAGGTTGTCTCTCCATCTCATACAGGGCTGTCCTTTGCATCTAATGTTACAGGTCAACAGTCAATGGTGAACACCTCCTCTTCCTACTTACTGAGAAATTAAGCCCCTGCAAAATCAAATGAATTTACAGTACATAGCTTGCACCACTGCCACTGATGTATCCAAAAGCGACCAAGATTTCTTGGCTGTCCATCCAAGATGACTAAGACAGTGAGGTCTTCTTTCATTTAAGGCAGCTGTCATCTTATTGAAGAGTCTGCTGCCTTGAGGTATAGATTTCTAATCCTATCCTATAGTACCAGGGATGTGCTAGGAACAAAGTCGTACCTTTGCATCCCACAGGGCCAGCACCATGCTCTGGCGTGCCTTCTCCAAAGGGTCGGTCGGAGTGACACATTTGTCAGGGTAGATCCCATCCAGGTACTCGTTACATGCCAGGGACTCATAGATAATCTTCCCGTCCTTCTCCAGTACCGGCACCTTGCCCAGTGGGGTCTTCTCAAAGAACCAGTCTGGTTTCTCTGACAGAACCGAAATGTTGACGGTCTCATATCTTCAGGGATTAGAAAAGAGTTGTTTAGAAATGTTTCATTACCTTAAGATAGCTTAAAACCCAGTTTTGGTTTAATAATCTACAACCTTTTCATGTGATCATGCAATTGGGATTGATTTGCCCTGTGTTAAATAATCTACTAGCAGTTAGATTGCAAGTCGACTTACTCTATTCCCTTGGCCGCGAGGAACAGCCGTGTCCGCTGTGCGTACGGACAGAACCTCATGCTGTACAGACGGAGTTTGCCTGGTCCGGGGGGAGGGGGGCAGGTGGAGCCTGGAAAGACAGGTATCAAATATTAATCACATGCATGTACAACAGAGGATCCTATGAAGGGCTGCATTGGGCCTTTCGGATGGGGACGTAAAGCCAGTAGCCCTGTGTATAGAGAAGGCTCCTGGCGTTTACACCTCAGGCGTCAGACTTCTGCACGTGCCTCAAGAACCCAACACACTTTATGAAGTTCTAGCATCGAGAAGAGAAGGTGCAACCCTCCGGGGTAACGTTAACCCTGTATGCTTGACTGGAAACGCAAACCTTAGCGAAGACACATTGCACAAGTGCTAACTCACTTGAAAAAGCATAATGCCATAATGAGGATGACTGCTTTTAGTAGTAACAACAAAGTCCTGTGCAACCTTAACTGGCTTCATGGCCCATCCAAATTGCATTATATATAGACTGCGGAAGTTCGTGATCTCGGACCGGAAAAGCCATTGGTACTAGTAGTACTACTGACCTGGTTTGAAGGCCTTCTGGGTTTGAGCCGGCATGGTGCTAACAGGTGTGTGTCTTGAAGACAGCCGTGGGAATGGTGTGACCAACTACTGCTTCTGAAGGTTAAAGCTGGGACACTTCACCATGACAAGGCGTTTTTGGCTCACGGCCCAAAGCTGGCTGTCTTGTAAAAGCTACCTGTATCACGTGACCATGACAAAGCGCATTCCGTCCGTCATACCCCAATGCTAACGCCCCAAACAAGACACTGTTTACTCAGTCTACACGCACATAGGATAAGTTTACATGGTGAATATTCTTGCAAGCAAAGAAAAAAAGCCCTCACTAAAATTAGATAACATTTCAAAATGTTACTCAACAAACTATCCTTATCCGTTGTTCCCAAATGATGAGCTTTTCATGATTTATTAAAATTGATGTGATAACCTTTTCTGTACATGATACAACAGACTGCTTAAACATTGATTAAACTTAATCTACATTTGATTTTGCAAAGTGAACATAAATAAACTAGAGTTCAGCAAACACATACCTCTGCAACTATGACAATGACTCCAGGGTAAATTGTGTTTTTTTTTATTTCTCTCGTGTTTTAACACATTATAACAGCAATGATTATACATGTTTTTTATTGATTCAGATTTACATAGTTCACATAACTGCAATTTTCCATGTTTTCTAGAACATCATGATCATCATCAATGTTCTAACATTTCTTTTTTATGTTTTCATTTGAATCGGATATTTGAAAGAAAAAGGGAAAGGATTTAAAGCTATGAAATGGTCTTTGAATGGTCCACACGTAAGCTCATAATTTAAAAAGATGATATAATTATGAGTGCAACATTCAATCTTTGGAGTTCAGTAGCAGCAGTTATATTAGGTATAACCTCACTCACTCACAGGCCACTTCTGCCTTCTAAAATTAAGTTTTTGTTGAGAAAGATGTATGGCACGCAATTATGAGCATGCTAGCAAGTGCAGAGCGTTCATTCCTCCAAGCCAACGTCGTAGTCAGGGCTGCCTGCCATCCATGATTTCCCGAACTGGGCGTGGACTTCAGGAGGGAAGTAGCAGGCCTTGACCGCAGGCTGCTCCAACATGCGCTCCATCCACGCGGTCAGCTTGGGGAACTTGTCAACAGACACCTCCACGCCGCGGCCCTTCAGCATGCAGAAACGCTCGAACCACGGCCACAGGTTGTAGTCCAGGGCGCCGACCTTGTCCCCGGAGAAGAACGGTTGGGTGAGAGCGTTTTCGATGAATTGCAGCCCCTCAAGAAACTGTTTGGCCAGAGCTGGACGCTCATCTTCCTTCGCCGTCACCATCTTGTAGTAGAACCCGACCACCTGTGGTGGGAATAGTCAGAATGTAGGGTATAGTAGTATGATCTTAAAGTACTATAGGCAACACCATTTTTACGTGATTTTCACTGATGAGTGAGGTGGAGAAAGAAACCAGTAAGGCTTATAGATTGATGAGAGACCAAGGCAAAATTTCTACCGAGCCACGTTGGCCTTGGTGCTGAAGAGCTGGCCTGCGTATACCGACCCTTACGGGGTGACATACCCTTTCGTATACCTGTATACCCGTAATACTAGTCATACATTGATAACAGCTGATAAAAAGCAAACCTTTGCATCCCACAGGGCCAGAACCATGCTCTGACGTGCTTTCTCCAGGGGGTCGCTGGGAGTGACACATTTGTCAGGGTAGATCCCATCCAAGTACTCGTTACAGACCAGGGATTCGTACACGATGTCTCCGTCCTTCTCCAGCACTGGCACCTTGCCTATCGGGGTCTTCTCAAAGAACCACTCTGGCTTCTCTTTCAGGTGGATGTTGATGGTTTCGAACCTTGGGATATTGAAAAAAAGTTTCATTACAAATTGGATTCAACAATGTAAATTTTGAGGAAGATTGTGGAGCTGTATTGAAAGGACTTTTAACTGAAGGATTTAGGTCTAAATTTTACAGATCATCATCTATGACTTTTGCTTTTTTCTACATTATCTCACAGTAAACATCACTATCTAAAAACTATCCATGTGATCACATTATTGTGATTTGTCTATCACAAAATCGTGACTCACTCAATTCCCTTGGCCGCGAGGAACAGTCGTGTCCGCTGTGCGTACGGACAGAGCCGCATGCTGTACAGGCGGAGTTTGCCTGGCTCAGGAGCAGGTGGACAGGTGGAACCTGGAAAGGCATAGATTGTATATTGTTTGTATAGTTTGTATGTTTGCCTTCATCCAAGTAAACCACAGCCGCAATATCATGTAAATCCATTCATCCATTCTTGCGTTTTGATGTTTTAAAGTTTCCAACAAAAACACGCCTGTAGTTCAAAGAAAAGCTGCTAGTTTCCCAAACCAACACCATTTCGTCCCCAGCAGAAAAGCTACTTGCCACTCAAAAATCGTGACCATAGCGTATTAAGATACACATGAGGTAGCAAAACCTGAAGTACTACTTCTGGCGAGCCTGTAAGGATGTAAGCAAACAAGGATCATCAACCATTCACGGCTAGTACGACAATTTCCGAAGCAGCTTCTAATCAAACTACAGATGTTATAAATGTACGTCATATGATGCACATTTTCATTTTGGGCCTCCTAGCCCTGGCCTGTAGCATAGACTGCTAGCTCCAGTGTCGGCTTTATCACAATATATCAGGTCACCAACGCGCAAACACCGGGCTGGGCGATTTTCTATGCCATGGTATGCTCATGTTTGGCTTGAGGCCAAAGCACAAAAGGCGTACGTGCCACCTTTACTCAAAGTTTACGCTACGCAACGTGATACCTTTTCAATTGTGTGGGGCCCTGGGTCAAGAACGGTGTTACGCAACTTAAATGCAAGTGTGGCCAATCAGTTTAAGTTTAAGGCTTTTTCGCTCAGGCTAATCCTGTCGATAAAAACGTTTTTCGTTATAACGTTATATGAGAATTATTTTCACTTTTGACAGGCTGACCCTAACCCAAATATAATTCTAACCCTTTTTCATAAGCAAATTTTCACTACTCCCAGAATCACGAACCTGGCCAGGTCCTTGGTCAACCTAACGAAAACCAGACAGAACTAAAGATTACATTCTCCTTATTCAACGACTTTCTCCAACACAAACTCACCTGTCTTCATGGCCCTTTGAGACGGCATGGCTTCAGCAGGTGTGCGATCTTAAGACTGTGAATCGGACAGACAATTTCGGCACGACTGAGCGGTGCTAAAACCTTTCAGGCGTGTGACTCAGCAAATGGTATGAACTTTGAACTTTCAGGATATGGATCGTGTGGACTCTGACCCTATTCCCTTTCACTACTAGTATCTACGTATCCAAGGAAATGATTAACAGCGCCGGCTTGTTGCGTCTCTCTAGTGTTGTGATTCAGCATTTTTGTAAGTCAATCATTAAGAAAGAAACTTTGAAAATATGACATCAGCAAACAGTGTGATAACATTTATTTAGCTTTAATCATTCACTTGGTACGTTATTAAGTTATATACAGTGTGACATACATATGATGTCAGGTCATGCAATCTACACTTAAAAATATGACATTGTAACTAGTAATGGTTGTAATTACTATATTTAAGAATAAAGTGCCGAGGCGGACACGGAAAAGTTGGAAAAAAAAAGTTATATACAGTACTGTACATGTATGTACAACAGCCAATTACCTACCAGTAGTCATGATTTTAGGCCTTGAAGGCTTAGGTAATGGGAAAATATTATCTAGCATGTTACATCTTTAGTGGTCTAAAGTTCATTAATTGTTTCAAAAAGTAACTTTTAGACAAATACGTTTATTTGGATACATTTCCTTGTTTACAAATAATTGGTTTCTGGAAATGGAAGAGAGCAATAACATGACTACAGTTCACATGTATTGACATAATTTAGTACCAGAAACATCATATTGGGATAGGATTACAGAGCTGTAACAAAGAATTAACAATCACATTCTGTAACTCATTATCGATATGGCAGGGAGCTGCTAAGTAGTGTAGGGAGGACTTCAGTGGATGGTATACTTCAGGCTGGCTGAGACTATGGTGGATGCAGCCAATTCACAAGGAAGACCATCTCCTGTAATAATGAAAGAAATATAGTTTAAAGAAACATCACTTAACATTGCTTGCTTCTAACGTATACTTAAAGTTAGACGAATGTTGTTACTGTTATGAGTATTATTGTAAAATTAAAATTCTTTAACTTGAAGGGTATCAATTTCTGCAACATTTATATTTACAAAATGGGAGATAAAAGACTACCTTTATATACTACATTGTACTTGTGAGCTTGTGACCTGACCTTGACAAACATGGTTCAATAGGAAAGATGGAAAACAGCAGATTCTTACTCCAAGCCGGCATCATAGTCAGGGTTGCCTTCCATGAAGCTCTTCCCAAACCGAGCGTACAACTCAGGAGGAAGGTGGCAGGCCTTGACAGCTGGCTGCTGAAACATGCGCTCCATCCACGCTGTCAGCCGAGGGACTCTTCTCACCGACAACTCCTCCGAGCGGTTCGGCATCATGGAGAAACGCTCAAACCATGGCCACAGGTTGTAGTCTAGAGCGCCAGGTTGGCTGCCACCAAAGAACGGCTGTGTGAGGGCTTTTTCAAGGTGCTGTAGGCCGAACCCAAGCTTCTTAGAGAGAGCTGAGAACTCATCTTCATGACTTGCCTTCAGATAGCTGTAGAATTGGCCGATGACCTAAAGTTTGCATCAACAAAATAAACAATAAGAGAGAGACTTGGTAACCAAACAGCATATTCAGTGTTTTAAAGATTAAGACAGAAGACTTACCATTTGATCAAAAACAGACAGAAGCATACTCTGTCGCATCTTTTCCACGGGGTCACGTGGAGTGAGACAGTTTGCTGGGTAGACATGATCCAGGTACTCGTTACAGACAAGAGACTCAAAGACGATCTCTCCATCCATCTCCAGTACCGGCACCTTGCCCACTGGGTTCTTCTCAAGCACAAACCACTTGGGTTTTTGTTTCAGGTTAATGTTGATGGTCTCATGTCTGGATAATTGGGAAAATAAAGAAATGCTTAGTTAGTGAAATGGATTTCAGGAAGTTTGACCAAGGTTGATGAAAGCTCCTTGGTTTGACAAGCTGACCATAAAATGTATGAACAAACCCAATGATTAATGAACTCTCTAACTCTCTAACTATCTACCCTGACTATATGTTCCTACTAGCGGCATACCCCACTAACTGGCCCCCAATTACGGAATTACCCGCAGGAGCGAGGGATTGTGTAACACAGGCTACATGATTAACTAGTTAACTGATCAACTAACTGATTAACTTAACTAACCCAGACATTAGCTGAAGAGTGTCTGCCATTGCAGCAAACCAATACAAACCATGGTTTGCATATTTGTAGCAAGTTCACTTATATTTCAGTGACTCACTCAATTCCCTTGGCAGCGAGGAACAGCCGTGTCCGCTGTGCGTACGGACAGAACCTCATGCTGTACAGGCGGAGTTTGCCTGGTCTGGGGGGAGGGGGGCAGGTGGAACCTGGAAAGACAGATGTCACAGAATTTCATGAGATAGTGAAAATTATAACGTTCATGATCTGCCAGTGACAGTGAGCACTCAAAAGCAAAACATTTGCTATTTTGTAGCCTATCATTTCCTAAACTGCAACCTACCTCTCTTCATGGCCCTTTCGGACGGCATAGTTGCCACAGTTTGTGAATATCTAGTGTAAAACACACTAAGTCTCGCCGGGACTCTGAACTTAGTGACAACCATGTGTTTGGTCTTGCGGTCAATGACCCCGAAGTTTGACCCCACGGGTCACGCGACATGCGCACTGGAGACATTCCTGGCTGAGAAATTTCGTGGCGGGAGGTTTGTCGTGTCGGCGACTTTGCGACGCGTTTGCTGGAGATTTGAATAGATTTTCCTTCAAAAGTATCGACGCATTGAAAGGATGGTCGTGCTCAGAGCAAAGTGTATAGTGGCAGGTGACTCTACAGTGGGGAAAAGCGCGCTGGTTCAGGTAAGTGCCGCTGTGTTGTCACACGGCTCCTGCCCCCCTCCCCAAAATGTGAAAGCTTGCCTGGTAACCATGGTGATTTCAGCCATGATGAGACCTCTTCTTGTGTGATAGAGCCTAATAGAGGAGATAGTAAATATCAGACAAATTTCACGAAGTACAGAACGCTAGATTCCAGCTATTCCAAACCTTTCCATAAGGAAATAACAATCAACATGTTTCTTAGCCTGGGTACCATCCTCCGTAGTTTTTGCCGCTCCCAAAGGTCGCTAGCCACCACGGTGGCTAGCGACCTTTGGGAGCGGCAAAAACTACGGAGGATGGTACCCAGGCTACATGTTTCTAGCCAAGGAGGCTAAATTTATGGACCTCCTATCCTTGGTTAGAGGTATCATGTATTGTACTATAAACTGGCTGCTTAGGTTCCGACTTCATGTTCATTTTTCACATGCTAAGTTTGCCTCTTTGATGACTGATATGAGTCTAAAATGTCTGATTTCTGATGATGTTACCATATCTATCAGTTAACAACATAATTTTCACCTATTAAACAGTAACATTTGCTGTATAGTAGTTCTATAATGCTTATCTCCTTTAGAAATGTCACAAAAAAACACTTCAGTAATATCATACTATAAATTCATGATAAAATGAACCTATTTCATAACTGCTCTGTCCATACAGACGTTCCACAGTGATGGGTCCCACTTCCCTAAGAGCTACACCATGACAGAAGGTGTGGAGGTGTGTGTGAAGTCTGTCATCATACCCGATACTAGTGACACCGTGGAGCTGGTGATCTTCGACTCTGCGGGGAAGGAGATTTTCTATGACCACGTGAAGAAGAACTGGGACCACCCGTCCGTCGTGTGTCTGGTGTTTGACCTCACCAGCGAACCCTCCTTTCACAGGTGTGTTTTTATGTTTATTCGAATGAAAGCTTATCTGTGTTGGTAGAATCCATGCTTGTAAAATTTAAGCTTTGTTCCAACTCAACAGAAACACTTACCGGTACCATGAATTTTATGTTTATGTCCGTTTATTTGTCTCAGGCTTATGGCCCATATCCATACAGAAATACATGTACTCTTTAAGATACATTAAACGCTCTCCAAGTAATTATCACAAACACTACAAATACAATTATTGCTGTTAATTGTGAAAAATGGTATTGCAGTTCTTTTTTTCTTCTTGTTTAGGATCGTACTCATACGAAGTTTTGAAAACAATTATTGTACATGTAACATTGTTTTGTGTTTGTCTACTTTGGTCCCTAGTTGCTCCAAATGGTTGGAACGGATTCGCTCCCAGAAGCCGGAAATCGTTCTACCTGGTGTCCTGATTGGCAACAAACTCGACCTAGAGCAGCGAAGAACGGTCACACCGAAGTTCCCCATGGAATTTGCCTCTTCCCACGGTCTGGAGTACTTTGAGTGCTCGGCCAAGGAACAACAGAATGTGGAGGCTCCGTTTTACTACCTAGCACAAGAGTTTTACAAAATGTATCAGATGAAAGCTGAGGCTATCACAAGTATGGCAATGTAAACTGTATAGATAGAGACTATGTTTGTACAATAACGTTTTGAGCTTCTAGTCAGAAAACAATTGGATGGAAATAAGATAAAAGTTTGTTAGTTCATTGTAAGAATATGAACTAAAGTCTACATGTATATTTCTTTTAAATTGAAATCTTACTGTATATTTGTGTGTGAAAATTTAGTTAAGAAGAAATGTCACGATACAGTGCTTTGCACCTACTCTCATGGTAGGAGTCTAGCCTTTATTTGGCATGAAGAACTTTGGACACTAACATTCCACGTTCATTGTGTAAATATTCTTGATAACATTAAAAGGAAAATATCTTTACTTTGTAGACTTGTGTCTGTTTGATATATGTAGGGCACAGCAAGTAAATTTTATGGATGACATCCCTTGGAGACCCCATATCTAATGCCTGAGAAAAAACACACACAATGTATAGAAGTCAACAGTCCATAAAGTATGAACTTTAATCAAACTTCTCCCGGACATAATTTATAGCCACAGAACAGCAGAATATGTGCATCAAAATCTGGTTGTTACGTGAGATTCACAACATTTAAAAAGAAATATCAGGCAAAACAATTACAGTGATTATTATCAACTTACAAGCAGCAAAATACATGTACATAGGGTGTTGCATAGTAAATACATGTATATGTCATGTATGGTGCACAAATACTCAAACTACGATAGATGGTGTCACACACCTATTTTTACACAAACAAGAAACAACAAGCATAAATAGCAGAATATAGAACTGTACAATCATACATGCTCAGCAGAAAGATAACATATAATTCATATTCTATATGCTAGATTTAAAAGAATGAAACTAAACCTGTACCTGTTTAACCATCAGCAGCATTAAAAAACTAAATTACATAGTTCTGTAACTTTAAGAACTGGAAGAAAATGTGATGACTGCTAAATTTCACTTTATTTTTACAAGCTAAAATATGGAGCTCACAATGCTTCACACAAAGAATGCTAATAATGTGGATGGTAGACATGGATTATTGAAAAAACAGCTTAAATACAAACATGGAAATTGTATTACTAGTATGCGGAGGCGCTATGCCCCGTTTAGGAGCATGTGGTCCTGAGTGAGTATGGAAACCCCTTTTGATTACAATGTGGCTTTACTAAAAGTTAAGTGTGAACCTGCACACAGTGAAAAATTCAAAGTTTTGGGTGCTCTACAGACACTGTCTGCAGTTTGACAAGATTGTCATCAGGATATACAGAATAACTTTGAGATACAAGTGTCTATTAAAAAGTAAATTGGACAAACACCTCACATGTTAGACCTGCCATAAAAACTTCACAACTTGACATATCTCCCATAAATGATCCCATCTACCACTCATTTTATTGATTTCTATTAAATGTCTTACATTGACGATAGCTGCCTACAAATACAAACTTTTGTCATTACAAGGGATACAATTCTAATATATAAACGATACAAAATTTCCGATAAAAATGCACATGTTCAAAACTTTCACTGACTATAACTGTCGATTACAAAGACTTTTATTTCACCATTTTGGCTTCATTTGGCAGATGAGTTGGCTTCTATTTGGTTATTGTCATGGAAACGTCTTACAGGTTGCACTTCAGGCATGTTTTTGCCACTTGTTATGGATGTAGTATCTGGCAAGACTACGATATGTAAAGATGCAGCATCAATTGATGTTGGCAAGACTTCAACTCCATAACAATTGACATCAACACAGTTCTATTTGCACAGTGAAGTTGACACATTTCCAAACACAGAAGATAATAGAAGCACTTTGGAATGAACATACATGAATTAAGTACATCATATCCCTCCGAACATAACAGTTCCTGAGTCAAGACTTCTCTTCTTTTTCTGCCTAAGACCCAAACATTTGGTGAAAACTGCAAAACAGTAAGTAGAACAGATCTGGTCCCAAAACTGGAATGTTACTCTAAAATTGAATGAAAACTGTTTCATCTGTCACTTCCAGACGATAACAGGTGGTGATCTGAGTCTGATCCAAAAGCTGCCTCAAAGTCTCTGTTTTTCTTGCGTGACGAGGGCTTGAGAGTTTCCCTCATTCTTCTGTTGTCAGCTGTAGCTGTCTGCCACACCGTCTCCAGCTGCCTGTCCAGACGCCTGCAAGATAAGTTACGATATTGAACCAGGCACCATTTTTCTCTCACCATAAACACCTAGTGTGTTGTCATATCTAACTTACTGTTAAGAAAAGTAAAAGTCACAGAGACAACTGGCAGAACAAAGGGCATACTTTTTGTCAGCTATGACGGAGTCCACCTGATCCTGTTTGTCCTGCAGCAGCTGCTGAAGGTGTCGGATTTCCCGCTGGTACTCTTGGCGCTGGCTGTTAAAATCATCGGTCTGTTCACGTAACCTGTGAAGAAACACAGGCAGGCAGACTGTCACTCTGGTGATCTTAGGCACGCAACTTACGTTCTTCCCACAATGATGTTAGAATTGTGCCCTCTTTGTGTTCATTTAAGGTCATGTACAACTCTTCAGATTGGATCGGACCTCCATTATACAACTCTTGCACAACTGCTTTGTTGTGTACAACTGCTTTTCCTGTCTTTGAACCAGAAAAATATCACAAATTGAATGGTATGCATTTCAAACAAGAAATGTTTGGAGCAACCCCCATTATTGTTCTGCAACTTACCTGTCTAGTACAGAACCAAGCTTGTCTGTTGTTTTGGACTTGTATTGCTGTAGGGCAAAAAGAAAAGATGTTAAGGACTGTCAAATGTTATATCATGCAAGGATGGTAAATTGGTTTTTAAACTATAGAGAATAGGTGCAGAGTTTAAAGTCTAGATTTATGACACACTCTGTGTCCTAACCTTCATTCTCTCCTCTAGTCTCCCCATGGTGAATTTTTCCTGCAGCACCTGGTCAACCGCTCTCTGGGCCTGCTCCTGTTGGGCCTGAGCCTACAGGATGGAGGAGAACAACATAATGATTCATGTAACATTGTATATTTGTGTATGTGTACCAACTAGCAATCCCCAGAGGAAATACAGCACTGCCTTTCACTAAGACTTTACTGTTACTTTACTGCAGTAATGCTCTGTTGATGTTAAGTACCTGTCGCTGCTACTTACAATTTTTGCTAAGGAGTCCCTTTCTTGGACCGTCTGTTCAGCCTGAAAAAAAAAAGAATAAAGTTTCAATAAAGGTACATGATACAGCAAAATGCACTACACTTGTTCCATGCTGAATACAATGGTTGATACCTAAAGCTGCTTCCACAAAGCATGCTTGAGAACCTGACAACACTGACCACTTTCAGCACATTGGAGAGGTAATGTTGGGCATCGGCCTCCTTTGCTACTGCAAACTCCACCTGACGCTGCATCAGGACCAGTTTCTGTTGGGATTTCCTGGAATCAGGAAAATTCAAGTTATCAATGATGGAAATTAATATACATCCAGATCAAAAGATATTATTACTATCGGCCAACAGATGATGATTTCTCTTCCATTTTTCAGAAAAGATCATTGCAAAGATGCTCCTCCTATACTCTATACTACTATACTCTACACTTCTCCTACACTTCTCTTGGTCCACTCACCTCAGAGCTTTCCCCAAAGCCTGAATCTCGCCCTCTAGCTGCTTGTTGTTAGCTTGCAGGTCAGTGTTCTGGATGGCAAGGCTTTTCTTCTCTGTCTGGACGGACTAAGACAAGATGGTGACATGAGAAATGGATTTGCTTAATGAATGGATACTAGGATACAACACTTTCATTCACTTCTTGCACTTCTGAAACTATAAAAAACATATAGAACTATCCATAATGAAAAACTTGATTTGACAACATTACCATCTAAGAGAGGTATGTACTTGTGATTAGAAGTGACCTTACCTGGAGTCTAGATAAGACATTTTCCATATCTCCTTCCTGTTTGTGTCTCATGTCTTGGAGTGTGCTGAAAAATGATTTTAAATACATTTTAAACCATGTGGAGCATGATAGAAACTCTGTTAGAAACCACATGCATTCTTTCAATAGTCAACCCGAACCAAACATACAGTATTCGCCTGGCAGCTTGCTTATAAACTGAAGCTTTTTTCAAACACCTTGGAGGAATTTTTGCTGCCTTGGCAGATGTGTATGGTCTGAGAGCTGCCCAGTTATTTTAATGTGTTCTACACCTTAAATTGCGAAGACTGCTGGCTAGGGCCCACCTGCACAGACACAGACTTTCTAGAGGCCAACGAAACACAGTGGGACTGGCTGGAGAAATATAGCAAAAAGCTATGATGATGATGATGAGTGCTAAGACTTACTTCTTGAACTCTGCCACCTCCTCAGCGTGTCTCTGGATCGGCATCTGCTGCTGGCTCTCCTCCTCCAGGTGCTCGTACCTGCGGCGCAGCTGGTTGAACTTGCCCTTCAGCTGAGACAGCTGGGACTCTGCCTCACCCTTCTCTGACTCCACCTGCATCAGTCTCTTGGACAACTTGGATACTGTGGGGGGAAAATCAGACAACTTACTTCTAACAAAGTTGTTGTACTTTTATTCACCATAGGTATTACATTTACAGGTAACTCTTTCTCTCAAGTACATATAGAGAGCTACTGATAGAAAATTTGACAATTAATTGATAACCTCTTGCATCACTGCAGTTTATTTTCTCTACATGTAGAACAATAGAAGCACAAACTCTTAGATAAAGCCTTGACGTGTACATGACAAAAACTTAATCATAATCAAGCATTACTTGCTTTCTCAAAAAAAATATATTAATGGTGAATAAATGACTTCACACTTCTTATTATACAAATAGATATGATAACAAAGAGCAAGTACTGCAAGGATTTGTAGATTTAATGCTATAGAAGTCTTGGTCCTGGTTTACTGTCCTACCCACCCTCCTGTATGTGTCTCCTGTGTGTGTCTGCTCCCTTCTCCTGTTGTACTTCCAGCTGCTGTAGGAGTACCTGGTTCTCCTCCAGTACTGACCTGGCCTGCTCCTGTAGCCGGTACCTACAGGAAAGGCACACATTCAACATGGCTGACAAGGCCTCATCTGTATACTGTACATCTTGAAATGTTCGCGGTTGTATTACTTTCCCAGTTTTTGTGACGACCTCTCCAATGCATACTCAAGACACCATGACTTTGTTTTCCCCCATGTATTACTACTGTACTACAGAATTGTTTCAGCTGTGAACTTACAACACAGTGAAAACTTAATTTCCCCTTATTCCGTGAAATTAAGTCCCGCAAAAATAAACGAATTCACAAAACACATTCAAATATCCCACAATTTATTGATGATGTAGTCCAAATTTTGGAAAGAAAGATGTATTTACAATGACCACATGATGGCTGAAAGCCATGTTGAAGACAGACATATTTACCCACCATTCGTCCATATTCACAGGTACGGAGGCATCAGAGTCGTGCAGCTGTTTGTGTAGTGCCTGGTTCTCAGCTAGGATCTCCTCCACACGAGTCTTAAAGTCGTTCAGCTCCTCCTAAGGGAAGAAACATCATTGTACACATTTGTCACTAGACATTGTCAAATAAGTCAAGGAACAATACTGTCATGTTTCTGTTGAAAAACAACTTCAAATCTGTTACTCTCTTATGCAGGTTGCAAAAAAGGAGCATTTTGTACGCATTTCTACTGTATATACATTTTCTTTTTCTTCCATCTTTCTAAATTTCTTTCTGTCAGAAAGTTTCTAAACCCTCACTGGTTTACTGGTAAGTCAGTAATGATACTGTACCTCATATCTGTGTAGGGCTGCATCCCTCTCCTGTAACCTGTCATCATATGCCAGCATCAGGGGGGACAGGTACTTAGTGTCAACCTGGGGGGGGGGGCAACATCAACTTCACTTCAGCTAAACAGAAGTCTATTAGTACACACAAAAGGGCCTTGATAAATGCATAAGGTGAACAAAATGAACAAATTTAACCAGCTACTGGGTATTAAAAGACACTGTATATACTAACCAGCCAGGGTGGAATGGGCCCTCTAGTTGGTAAGCCTCTGGCATCCTTCCCTTCTTCCTGTAAGAGAATGTAATGAGCATGAAAGTTCATCTGAGTTGGTAAATAACATTATAAAGAATTTAAATCTTGGATTCCGAACCGGATTACTTCAAGAAAGGCATAAAAGAGGCCATATACATCAGGGCACTTCAACCTTCGCTCAACCGGGACGGGGGGCGATATCGACTTCAGACAACCTTTGACCCTTTGCTGACGTCACACGTGAGACAAATCACGTGTCCACAGCATTTGGGTCAGATAGCTGAAGAAGACTGAGCGATTCAGTCGAAAATTCCGGTGAGTTAAATCTATGAGTTGGAGAACAGTTTAAATTCTTTATAATAGAGAATATAATGAGTTATCATTATGTTCTGCTTACCAGATTATATTACAGGAAGACATACACTACTTTAGATTTCCACGCATTATACTCGTTGTTTACAATAAACTTAATTTCATACTGACCAAAAGATGTCTGTTGTGCAAAGCTATCCTGAAATGAAGCTGTAGTTGTACCAATAACTTTATTCACAGTGACTGCCAGACTTACCCTTTGTGGGGAGGGTGGTCTGTACTTGGCCTGATATCTGCTCAGCTCTACGTTGAGTCTGTGAACGGTTCTCTTGAGCGCATCATTCTCATGGACAACCTCCTCTGCCTGCTGCTTTATTAGGGCCAACTGCCCTGCCTCTGGGGCTGGAACCAAAGCATTGATTGTAGGTTAACCTTCTCCCTGCTACCTAACAAAATAACTAGACTACAAATTTGATGCCAAAAAAACTATTCTAGCAGTGAGGATGTTAAGTTAACTGTGGTAAATTTTCTTCTATTCATATACATATACTTCTATTCATATACTTAGGGCACTCGTCATTTTTCATATAGATTTTTAAATCCTTTTCATACAACAGCAAACCTTATGTGGAGGCAAAAAGGCTAATTCAGTAATAAAATAGTTGACCTATATTTTAAAACTAGCAAAATGTAACAATTGGGTCTTGGTTTGCAAAAGGCAAACCAGTTGTTGAGTTACCCTGTTCCTGTAGTGATTTGGAGAGGTTCCTGAGGGAGTGGTTCTCAGCGTGCAGTTTGTCGTTAACCTCCATGACTGCCTGTTTCTCCACCTGTAGTTTCTGGTTGTGCTGCTCGGCTGCGTGGAGCTGGTCTTCCAGCTGGGTCAGGGTTTCCCTCAACTCAGCATTCTCCACTAGTGAGGAAAAACACAGCAACCCTTTACAACTGTCATATGCAGTTTATTGTTAGTTAGTTTCTCACAAATTCAAACACACATTGGCAGGGAAGGGCGCTGATGCGCCTTCCCTGACTAAGTTAGGTGAGTTTGCCACAACAATATTGTTTCACATAGATATGTACATATACTACAATTAGAATATCTTCAATCAAACCTAGCCAGATGTTATAACAAAGGCTCTGCCCCCTGGCATTGCCACAAAATCACAACTACTGCATGGTCTTGGCACACAAGCAGCACAAAATAGTCAGGAGTGTTTGAAATGTTTTCATCTAGAGAACATTTGGTGGGTATCTCTTTTGACATAAACATACTGTAATCTAGGACTGGTAGGAGTCCAAGCTTCTTAAAGTCGGTTGACTTTGTTTATTTTAACAGGGTGCCTATTCCTCCAACTGAGGTCAATGCATGTAATCAAACTCTGATTATGGAAATAGTCTTGTCTTTAGATGCAATTTCAAACACATCTTTGGTTTAGGTAAGTTCAAACACATTTTTGGTTTAGGTAATATGTACTGGCTTCTTCTTGAAGTGAATGACCAGCCGGCAATAAGTTCCTGGCTTTGGCAGACATTACTCTCACTTTAGTTGAGCAAGACATGTCAACACGTGGCAGCCAAGAGACTTTAACACGTGGCAGCCAGACAGCTCAAGACCTAGCAAGCATAGTCTAAAACAACTGGAGAAGTCTTTAGACTCACTCTGTGAAATGTCCTGTCTTTGTGATCCGTTGGTCTGAAGTCTGTCAAAAAACTTCCTCTGTTCTCTCTGCTGGTTTTCCAGTCTGTCCTGGATCTCCTGCTGTTGCCGTAGCAACTGCTCGTTCTGTTTCCGCAGCTCCTGGGTGCTGCTGCTGGGTCGCTGGGCCTGGGCTGACCTCCGACCTGGGGGCGGGGCCTGCTCCAGCTGGTGGTGCTCATCACCTGATGACCAAAATAATGCAGTGTTGGGTGCTGCATCAACAGTCAATCATTCTAAGTCTACAGTTGGGAATTTATGGAATATTCAAACCACCACAACACACCCAAAGGTTTCAAGATGGTCTGCTAGTATTGAGCCAAATGAGTATGATTTGTAAATTCAAGTTTCTTGAAAATTCAGTACCTAAATATGCTTCTTGAAAATTCAGTACCTAAATATGCTGAAAAGAATTTTTTTTAAACTGCCAACTTTTTAGCAAATTTTAGTAGGGATGAATTCAGTGGAATTGTAAGTACCCTCACCCATTATACATATACGTGTAATGCATCACAGGACACAAGACCACGCAAGAAAAAACAAATCACCTTCATAAACTAAATGGATGGGTTAGTGGGGACAAAAGGATGGAGAAAATGTCCAACAGTTACTGTAGTTCACTTAAAAACTCTGTCACACCAAACCCACACCACGACTGAGTCTGCAAACCCACTTACTGTTCGCTAACTTTCGTTCCAACTTTTCAGTATAGTTGCTCAGTAATTCCTCAGAGGAAGTGCGTTTCTGAAGAGAGCCCCCTAGAGGATGCAATGAGAAGTGCAACAAAGGCAACTAATGGACAGGCTTAACGTGTACAGAACAGGTCAGAAGAATGAAGATAGTTCAGGAAGACTGTTGAAGACAACACACTCAGTAAAGTGCAATGACAAGTTGGAAATCAGCAGTGTTGTCATAGTGACTGACAGTATCCAAGCTGCAAGAGAATTTCCAAATTTATCATCTACTAAAAGTTATGCTAGACAAAATGCTATAAAGTAGAAGGTTCAAGCTCAGAACATGTCAATAAATAATACATTTTAGAGTATATCTGTTTGACTTTTTACAGGCAACTTTAAAACATTAGGCTTATATTACAGACATTTTTTTTCTTGTTTCCTTGAGTTTTCACTTTAATTGAAAGGGAAACAGAAAAAAATAGAGAGTTCATAGCAACTAATACTGTGACTAAAATGTGAAAAAATAGAGAGTTCGTAGCAATTAATACTGCTTCTCAATATGAATTAATTTTCATAAGTTATATTTGCTAATGAGTTGATCTCTTTCATTCTTCTGCCTAAGAAGCAGTAATACTGCTGTAGTAAGTCTGATATCAACTCAGTCACATAAAGCTGTACACTTCCTGTCAGAATGCAATCTAAACTGCAGGGTTAACCTGTGTAAATTTTGTCTCCAACACCGTACCTGAAACCTCTTCGTCCGGCTGTGTGAAGAAGGTGCCCCTGCCCATGTCCTTGGCAGGCAGCTCGGGAGAGGACACTTTCCTGGAGCGTTGTCGTCCCTGCTGTGGGGCCGTGTGTAAGTCTGCAACCACCATCTGTGCCATCTGCAATGTTAACCATGACAGCTAGGTGTAAGCTTTTAAATAAAACATTTGTGGAATGGCACCAGTAATTGTATTCAATGATGTTACACCTATGTATGGACAAACATTGTAGATGCATATTAGGATGTTATTTATACAACTACTGAGAAATTTACTATCATTCCTTTGTGCCAGACGAGAATTTCATAAGCATAGACGGCATGGATATTGGAAAATTTTACACAGAATTATCTCATACATGAACTCTAGTCTTAGATCAAAAGTCAGGGTAGGTGTGGGTTGGAAACCACCTTAACTGATAATCCCTCAATTTGTCAACATGCACACACCTGTGGATCCATCTTCTTGCTTCCCTTACTGCCCTTCCCCTTCTTTGTCTTGGATGCCATACTGCTGGCTGGGCTGCTCACAGCTGTCAGTTCACTGTCATCACTCTGTGGAATGGATCAATACAACAGCTCACAAGATGAACTTTCTGGCTAAAGGCAGTCTTACATATCTGCTGTTACAGGCAAACTCTGAAGGCTTACCTTGTCCGGCAAGTTTAAAATATTTCAGCTGCTATAACAGGAAGCATGCATTATTCTGATCTATATCAGTAGGAAGGATTACATATCACAATATTGACATAGAAAGTAAAAGTCCTTATGTCCCAGGCTGGTATGCAGAATTAGAGAGAGAAAGTATGGTTAATATCTGACAAGAAAAGAAGAAAAATTCCCCAGATATTTTTGTAGCTTGTGTGTCAACTGTGAATGAAATATTCATGTACACTCTGTTCATTCTTGTAAACAGGATATGGGGTTATGACTTGGGGCAAACCATTTTCATTCAAGGGAGAGACATGATGCCCAACTTTTTTTCAGAATGAAATGACACAACACAGGGACAGGTATGCAGAATTTCTTTTGTACGTGTGTATGTGTCATCTTTAATGTAAGGAAAGGAGTTGAAGTCCAAGCTGGGTTAGAGTGCTTCAAACCACACCAGACAGGAAGAATACTTGTGGAGAAAAAGAGAGAGAATGGTACAGACAAGGACGACATGAACTGAACTACAGGTAAAACAACTATGGTTAGTACCAGGAACTCGTCAACACCGGCCTGTGGTTGAGCTGGGACGTCTGTCCTTCCCTGTTGGGTACAGCAGCACACAGTGGGTCAGTAGGCAACACAAGTTTTACTACTTCTTGTATCATATGTTACTAGTATCACACACAGATGCATAAGCCACAACAAACAAACGAGCAAACAAAAATAACTTCTCAGCAACCATATGAAAGTAAGATATTAGTAAAATATTAATGAGTGGCAATTTTGAAACAATGTTTATCTGGACGTACTACATTGAACCTAGATCAAGCATATTAAAAATGATTTCTATTGTGAAATTGGGTAACCCCTAGCAGCTTCCTTAAAACTGCAGGTTCCTTTCAATTTGAACACTGATGAATTACAAACCTTGTATTAACGGTATTTATATTGGAGACTCTACAGATTTTCCTACTCTATATAGGACAGTTCCCTACCTTTCCTTTTCTTGGCTTGCTGTACAAGGGATCTCCTTGTTCCCTGAGTTCAGCTTCCCTGTCCAGCTGGTGGTACAATGGCAGCGGCGCTACGGCGGACGGACCCGTGTCTCTCTCCGGTGGGGTGCTAGGGGGCGTTGGCATCCTGTCGCGGTCAGACAGGGTCCCTAGTCTGTTGTCCCGGTCTGGTGGCACAGTGGCATACCTGTAGGATTGTATGCATTGAACAGGCCATGTACACACGAGTCTCCAAGCAGATGTAGGTTCTGAGTGTTTTACACATGTTGTTTTATATGTCTCATTAATAATATACTACACTGTACTCTCCTGGGAGAGAGAAAAATGCAAGTTGCTACACAGAAGTATAAACAGCCTCAGAAAAATGCAAAAAATACTGAGAATAATCTGCTTGGAGGTTAATGTACAGCTACAAATTGACGGGTTTTTCCTACATGATTCATTGAGAAAGAAGAGGGTTAGATTGCATAGAATCCTACAGTTGCTAGCTATTTGCACATGTAAGGAAGTGGCACTTTGCAGTAAGGTAATAAAAATACATGTACATGTACCAACCAGTATGTTTTGAACCAACTACCTGCATGTAAAATGACAGGACACTTTTTAACAGTTAAAAACATAACTATTGAGTAATAGAGAAGACCTTACTTTGGTAGATGTGATCTCAGAAAACCACAAATTCTTCCAACTGCTTTGGGGAACGTACGCTTTGTAGCCATGTTGTTAGCTTTCTACTTATAAGGTAAGAATGGTATTAAGAGAGCCTGGGAACTGAGTTTGTTTACTACAAGGTACTCCATCATACTGTCACTGGCACATTTTGTTTAAAAGTGCTTGCATTGCCGTCACAACCACCAGTCCAGCAATTCCACATCGACAGAGTGCATATCTGTGAAAAGGTCATGGCTGAAGAATTTGGTTCTAAATTGATAAATAGGAATCTGGGTTTGAAGGCAAAGGTTAAAATTTAGTATGGTAATTGAAGTACAAATGTATAGTGTTTCCTTTGCACTAAGTTGACACTGTCACTACTTTCTATCATATCTATCCTATTAGGAAAGGTAAGAAAAGTCTGAGACACTGTAGTATGCCTACATTTTTAGCTAAAAACTAATTTAGAGAAATATCTGACCATGTAGGAGAATTCTCTGTTTGTTTTGACATACTCTACAAGTTTCTGGTATTACGTACCTAGTCTAAGATCCAGCCGTGTTTAGCTTTATCCCACTCCAAACATTGTTTCCCTGCCAACGGAGTGGGCTGAAGCCAAACTAATGCCAGTAATGGAGATCTAAATAAAACCAAACCAATCCAAACAAGGCTGGATGTGCGGCTAGTTACTGACCCATCCTCCATCTCCAGTTCATCTGAGTACATCTCACTGTCCACATCACTCATCTCCTCGTCCTCCTCCAGACTCCCGCGGTCCATGCTGCGGAAGCTGTGCCCGCTCTGGTCCAGCCGGAACGTACTCCTCAGCGTTCCATCTGGACTGGCGTCCGCGTACGGGAGTCCGATCTTTGACCCGGTAAAACTGGCGTTGAGGAGAGCAGTGGCGAGGGCGGACGGAGGCTTGGGCGGTTCCTTGGGTGGGGGAGGGGATCGTGGGACGGCGGCAAAGGCAGTTACAGGGATAAGGGAGGAGGCGATGTGGCTCTGTGGATATAAGGGAGTTCATCTTCAGTATTATGAGCATACTGACATAAAAGATACATTTCAAAAGTCAGTAACAAACCAATCTTAGCATGAAAGTTAATCTGAATTGGTATGTTTCATAGTGAGAAATAAACTGTTCTCTAACTCAATGAATTTGACTCACCAGAATTTTATATCGAATCTCAGCTATCAAAGAAACTAATCTATCCTCATCAATGAGGTTCTGACAATTAGATGTTTTTATCTTATTATGTAGACAACATGTTTTGTCAATTTGATTGCAAACTTTTCTGCAGTGTTTATAAGTCAGCATAGGCACACTGAACTGATAGGCGCGTTAGCATGAAGGTTGGTATTAATGGTGTTTTTGCACACTAATGACAAAACGAGTACAAAGTCTAGAGTCAACATCTTGTACTAGACCTTTATCTTTATGGCATAGTCATTGTTTACTAAATAAATATCCGTACGTAGTAAAATAATACATGTACTACACGCCCCCCTCCCCACCACTAGATCATTACAGTCTTTTAGCTACGGCTGCAGTGAGTATGCACCAACGTTGGCCAGTCTGGTGGTGACTTTCATCACACAAGTGGCACAACTCACCAGCTATACACGAGGGCCTGCATGGGGGGGTAGTGATTACGAATTACGCAAAATTTTCACTGACGATTACGAATTACGTTAAATTCTAAGAGCTGATTACGCCTTTACGCTTTTTGGCAAATGTACTATTACGAATTACGTTGATTTTTGGGACGTCTGCCTACGGATTACGGCGACTAAAATGCCCTGATTACGCCTTACGAAAAAGGGCATGCAGGCCCCCATACACGTACGTATGTACGAGACACAACTGGCGCAGCGTCAGCTGGCAGCCGTGGAATTCAAAACAAAAACAAAGGCACGGCCCACGCGACGGTTGACGCCTTGTGTAGATAATTTTCGCCGACCCTTGTCCTTGGGCGTCGTCGCTCCCAACCTCCCCAAAAACCTTTCTACACTTCAGGAAATTTACGCGTGTAAGAAGAAACCAGACCTAGCGAGAAATCGTTTCCACATGTGTCAGTAAAAGAGGTCGTTTCGCTTGCCCCTGTGGCCTTTCCCAAACACTCCCAACGGAGAGACGCGGGGTCTGGAAACAATCAAATCTACATCCATCTGGAGCGAGTCACCAGCCTTGGGCATTCAAACAAACAACAGACAAGGCCAGGTGCCTTTCTTCCGCTAACGTTAATGGGTATTTAAAGACACATATTTCTTCCAGACTCACCATGCCGCCCCCTTTCCCCTTCCCTTTCTTCTTGTCCTTCCCGCCCGCCATGTTGAAACGCCCGTATGGAACATGCGGGCTTGGCGCATGCCCAACGAAGCTAATTAGTTGCTATGGCAACGGGTGTTAAATGACAATACAAAACCAGATGATGATTTATTGGCTCAGACGGGTGGGCTAGAAATAGATTGAGCGGTGTGAAAATTACATTCACACGATATGGTTTCAATTACAAGAATCTAGCAAGAGAAAACCATGTGCATTTTCTGTGTTTGCAGTTGTATTGCCGATATAGAGTGATAGAGTTGTGCCTCTTTCAAACAAATCTGTGAAGAAAAGTTGCATGCTATGAACAGGTATTAGCTGGGTTAAAAAAATTGACGTTTTATACGCGTTATTGTACATTTATTCATTTGCCTCATGGAACAACGTCTTGCAAGGAGAACACAATCATTTTCATGTGGTAAGTAATAAATTGCATTGCACCACCACTGGTAACACAGTTACATCATAATCTCTAAGCTCCGCTTCCCTTCAACAGTCATTTCCCTCCACCATCTTCTACTGACTCAGTCAGCCATTTCTTGTCTTGGTGGACCTTTGCAATTGAAGATGACTGTCAGCCATTTACAGAATAGAATATTAACGTCACTCATAGAGATACATTCTGCATGTATTTTCAGAGGTGACAAAGGTATGCTGAACTCAAATGCCAGTGCTCTGCAAATCAAGCAAGCTGTCAGTATCCTGGGCATAATTTTGTGGGGTCCTGAGTGAGGTATTTGCTTTATCTCCACCCAGCCACAGGAAAGCAGAAGTCCTTCTCAGTGCATGTACAGTATACTACACAATAAAATATCTCATTCTGTCCTTCTTTTGATTATTAGGTCATGAAGAGTTGTGGTCCTGAGTAAGGTCTCTGACTTTGTCCACATTATGATCCACAGCATTCTGTAGGAACTGTAGCCAGGAGGAGTCAGCCTCTGTGGTGAAGTGTGAGGACCTGTATGGCAGGAGAAATCATGCTTATTTACTAATGAATAAATATTCAGTTCAGTTCATCCTATTAAGGTGACACGACAAAGTGCCTCCACAAGTTCCTGTCTCGCATGACCGAATAAATAAATGAATATGAATATATGAATAAATATACTGCACTTCAAATACAGACTTTTACCACATACATTAGTGTAAATAATTGTTTCATAAAAATGGAGAAAAAAAAGATAACTTTTAGTAATACTTACTTTGCCATATCCAAAAGGTTTTTGAGTACACCGGACAGTGCTAATGCCTGTTAAAAGATAACAGATAGTGTGAGCAAAACCAAAACACATCTTCAAATGCTGTATCTACAAAAAAAGACAAAACATTTGAATGAACTGCTAATTCCTTAAAAGCATTTGAAGTGAAATCTTGAAGAGTTTTCATTGAACCATTGCAAAGTAGAAAAAAAACAGTAAGAAAGGCTTACATTTGTTCTGACTGCAGAGTGGTCCATGGGTGGGTACAGCGACAACACCGTATCATCAACACTGGAGAAACACATCAAGATGTTAGACTGATAATGCCAAGATTTTGAATGATTAGCATTACAACAACCTGTGTGTGAGATAGTGCAAGACAGCAGTAACCAATGTATGATAAAAAATACTTACTGAGGACTTGTTTGATTCACCACATCTGCTATGTCATCTAGCTGTGCTATTCTCTCCACTGTGTCACATTTCCCACCAGTCTTCACAGCACCGGATACTTTCTTCAGACAGGCCTTGGCAGCTTTCACCAGCCCCAGACAGGGGGCCATCACGGCTTTGTCAGACTCTGTCCAGGACTGTTCACTGTTATCTGGGTCTTCTGAGTCCTCCAGCTGCAGTTGATCTAGTGCTGTTATACCCGCATCATTGTCCTTGGCCTTCAAGGAGAAAAAAAGAAATATTTGAAGTTTGATACTAGCTTCAAAAAGGAGAAAGAACTGGCTTAAATAAGTTAAAAATAGGATTGGTAGTCGTGAAGAAGAATACAGATCAAAGAATAGTATGAGCGGAAAGTAGCCTTCCTTTTTCATACCAATATTTGACTGAATGATTTTTATTACCTCTTCAATTTCCTGTAGGGCATCTTGAACAAGACTAGTAGTGTTTCTGATGATCAGTAGCACTGCTTCCTTGTTATCTATTGTAGGAAACAACAGAAAAACCATTAACACAAATGTATGTAATACATCATTATAACAGTCCTGTCCCTGGTGCTGAATACTCATTATTGCAAAAAAGTACTTTCCTTGGTGCTGAATACACAATATCAAAAAAGTCCTGTCCCTGGTACTGAACAGTCATCAGTGTAATAATGTTGTCCTTGAAGCTGACTGGACATTTGCTATTGTCCCAGATGCAGATACTAACATCCTAATGTCCCATATGATGGACCACCTCATGTTATAAAGAGATAGAAGCAATGCAATTGTTTTATTTCACCTTTTGGAAGTTGTGAAAAGTCCTCACATGGGTCCTGAGTAAGGTCTCTGACTTTGTCCACATTATGATCCACAGCGTTCTGTAGGAACTGTAGCCAGGAGGAGTCAGCTTCTGTGGTGAAGTGTGAGGACCTGTATGGCAGGAGAAATCATGCTTATTTACAAATGAATAAATATGCTGCAGTTCAAATACAGGCTTCTACCAGGCACATTATTGTGAATGATTGCTTCATGAAAAAAAAACCCCAGATAGTTCTAGTGATACTTACTTTGCCATATCCAAAAGGTTTTTGAGTACACCGGACAGTGCTAATACCTGTTAAAAGATAACAGATAGTGTGAGCAAAACCAATAAAGCATCTTCAAATTTTGTATCACCAATAAAAGAAAAAAGATTCCACCAGATTCAAATGAAGTGCTAATTGCTAATGGACTCTTCGTAAGTATTTCAAATGAAACCTTCAAGAGGTTTCATCGAAACATTGCAAAGTAGAAAAAAAACAGTAAGATAAATGTAGGCTTACATTTGTTCTGACTGCAGAGTGGTCCATGGGTGGGTACAGCGACAACACCGTATCATCAACACTGGAGAAACACATACAGATGTCAGACTGATAATGCAAAGGTTTTGACTGAATAGCATTACAACAACCTGTGTGTGAGACACTGCAAGAGAGCAGTAACCAATGTATGATAACCAACACTTACTGAGGACTTGTTTGATTCACCACATCTGCTATGTCATCCAGCTGTGCTATTCTCTCCACTGCGTCACATTTCCCACCAGTCTTCACAGCACCAGATACTTTCTTCAGACAGGCCTTGGCAGCTTTCACCAGCCCCAGACAGGGGGCCATCAGGGCTTTGTCAGACTCTGTCCAGGACTGTTCACTGTTATCTGGGTCTTCTGAGTCCTCCAGCTGCAGTTGATCTAGTGCTGTTATACCCGCATCATTGTCCTTGGCCTTCAAGGAGAAAAAAAAGAAAAATTGGAAGTTTGATACTAGCTTCAAAAAGGAGAAAGAACTGGCTTAAAGGTAGGATTGGTAGTCGTGAAGAAGAATACAGACCAAAGAATAGTATGAGCCGAAAGTGTCCTTCATTTCTCATACTAATATTTGACAGAATGATTTTTATCACCTCCTCAATTTCCTGTAGTGCATCTTGAACAAGACTAGTGGTGTTTCTGATGATCAGTAGCACTGCTTCCTTGTTATCTAATGTAAGAAACATCAGAAATCATTAATACAAATGTTTGTAATACATCATTACAACAGTCCTGTCCCTGGTGCTGACTACTCATTATCATAAAATGCCCTTTCCGTGGTGCTGAATATACATTATAAAATAGTCCTGTCCCTGGTACTGAATAGGCATCACTGTTTTCCATGGTGCTGATTTGCTATCAGTGTTGGAAATTGTACATGTACTTGCTTTTCATTGAAAGAATTACAATAGACTTGCCTCAGATTCCAATGTCCCATATGCTACTACAGTATGTTGGTCAGCCTTGTGGTAGAAGGAGATAGAAGCAAAGCAATTGTTATATTTCACCTTTTGGAAGTTGTGAAAAGTCCTCACAGCATTCCCACACACTTCCTGTGGCAAAGAGCTGGGAAGAAGATCTAGGTGGAGAAACAATGTAACACTTTAACCAACATGTTACAATTACAGACACATTCAGTTGGTATTGGTTCAACCATAGAGTAAATATGACAACTCTCAAGAATGTCAAGTGCAGTACTGTAGAATTCCTACCCTTTGCCCACATTTTTAATGATGTGGTTGACTAGATCTTGGAGTTCATCAACGACAGACATCACAGACAAGCGGACAGACTTTCTTAATGTCATACCTACAGCACAGAAGAGGAAAACATTTTAACACTTAGTCACTTTCTAATGTACTAGTATTAGATACAGGTGCAGTTACACTATTACTATTTTATTCATTCATGTCCCTTGGTGACTTTATTTTCATTACAAAAATGCTAAATCAGAAAGATATCAAATATTATTAAAAGATACACATACAAACACTGATATCCCTTTGTTACCTAACTTGTTAAGTATAAGGTTACATACCCTGATCTTTTGGTAATGAGTAGAAAGTTGAGATCATGGCCAGAACTGACTTTTCTACTCCTTCTATTAGTGATTTACTCTCCTGCAAACACAAACATCAACAGTAAAGGATCAGAGATAGCTGCAGTCAGGCATTTCTTCATTAATTAAAAACATTTATGAAATACATTTGCAACTTTCACTCCATAACTATACTTGACATTTTTACACTCAGTACCTCCTCTGAAGGAACTGGTGGTTTGGAGAACATCAGGCACATTTTGGTGGCCTCATGGGACATGATCTTGAAGGTGGCACCTGGAAGAATGAATCATTGTATACTCAGTGTTATCATGATTTTACTTTTTCTAACTTCAATACCTTCCCTCTATGATCATAACGAATCTTAGCTTGAAGTGCTACTGAATGTCTAAACTGCATACGGAAATGCATAATTCTTTTTTTCTCATAATTTGACAACATTCATTCGATTGGAACACAACCAACACTTATTACCACCTACAAGGCTACATTATCCACATGCTACATCAGCTGGCCTATGGTCTAAGCCACCAGTGCGTTATTATAACTATTATAAACATTCAGTGCATACTTACTCAGTCGTTCCCAAAACGTTGGCAGGCTGAAATCCTCTTGAGCTTGTCGCCTTGATTCACCTTCTTCAGGAAACAAACACGAATATTAAAGCACTAGGCATTTAAATTGCTATAATAAGACGTAAGCCACGAGTGAAATGCATAACTAAATATTCTAAATTTCTATGATAGGATTTGGCAAACTTTTCGCCCCCCTCCCCACTACACCAACAACTACAGGTATAACACAGCAAAAATGAAATTACGTAGGACGATGATAGCTCTTACCTTTAAGTTGTTCTGTGACTAACTTCAGGTTAGAATGAAGGGTGTCCAGCTGATTCGCGACGTTTTCAGACATTTTTTCGTCCATGGCGGCGGCCATGTTTTCTGTGATGCAATCAGAAGAGGTCACTTGTGGTCACGGGATGTCCCGTGCAAGAATATACAGACGCCCACTTTAAAAATCCCGTCTATCTGTAAACTAACGAACTGTTTGCTTAACCTTTCTACAACACTTGATGTACAAATGTTTAAAGTAACCTACATTGAGATTTACAGTATCCTATAGTGTATCGTATTAACTAAAGGACGTCCGATATCCCCCAGCTTAAAGTGGAACCGCCCAGATGGATGACAACACCAATACACCTGTCCTTCCAAAGCTTGCTCTGAAGGCTGGATTGCCAGTTTTTCAAAAGTAACGACAATAGAAAAAAAAACCCGTCCAGCTCATAGACATTAGATTGTCAAATACATGTAAAGAGCAGAGTCAGAGTGTACCATGACAGCAACGTTTATTGCACACCTCACACTTGCCATGTCCTTCCTAGTTCTCCTATCAGAACCACTATAAATACATGCACTGATCCTTCTACAAGTGGAAAAGTACGGTAGCCTGAGTTGTTAACATGTAATTGCTTGTAAACATTAACTGTCATTTTGATTCGTTGTCACTTACACACAGTGATTGGAAGTTTTGGTTGATGCAAAGATCATACAAGTGTTCAGTCATCATATCTTATGATCACGGTAAATAAAAATCCTCTGCTATAAAGTGATCTATAATAAAAAATACTATGATTTATAACAAAAATATTTCACACAATGATTTGTACAAGAAAATATTTCAATTTAAATTACTACGTTCTTTTACATTGGAATAATGACTTCATTTGTCTTCTTGAAGCCATGGTCTCTGTTGGAATTTGCAAGGAGGTTGAAGTGATATTTGCTGTGATTTGATACAAGGTTTCTTGTGAGATAGACAGACTTAAAATGTCAACACAATGCAATCCATCATGAACTATTAAAACCAGTATGAATCAATATAAATGTAACTGACAATTATCTGACACAGTACAACTGACTTGGTGTATGGAATTACGTTTGTTGAGTTTGCATAGCTGATTGGTAATACAGTAGTCTATCTTGTACAGTGTTATATGGTACATGTCATCATATAATTCACACTTGCATAAAAACATTTACACTTCTAATTGATTGCAATACCTTTTGCCATATACTCCTACAATTTACAAAGCAATCATTGACTACAATTAAAATTACACGTCTTGTCAAAGTTCTTTTTCTAGTGGAGATTGATGTTTTCCATTTTGGTTTGGTGAGTATGACCTCAGCAGTCGTACCATCTGGGCAAACCAGTAAATTTGAAAACCCAGAATAACTGCACACCCGACATTACACTTGACCGGTATTACAAACGGCACTTGCACGATTGAAAGTCCATACTTGTCACCATACACTGCGTAGAGCATGGGGAAGATTGCGATTCTGCACATGAAGAAGGCTACGATCGCAAATACACCGTTCAGTAGATAAACAAGACTGTTTTCCAGCTGAAAACGTAAGAGGACGGCACGCATAGCAACGAACGGCGTGCTTAGCTCGATGAAGAACAGGCTAGCCACGAAGAAGTCACCAAGTCCTTTTCTGAAGAACATGATTATTGGGAAGAAAATCGTTGGTAAGGCAAGATGGTGAAACACCATGAGTCCTTTCCTCTTGAGGTAGAACTTGAGGGGAAGCCAACCGTTGGTTGTTTGTTCAGGAAACCTGGCGCATTCCACAAGGTACATGGACCAAATATCGTAGTAAAAGTACATCACTCCAAAACAGGTGTATGCTTCAACTAGCCAGTGGCGCGCGTACAGAATATCTCTGTAACAGTTCACAACGACGACAGCACCGACAAAACACGAGACGATGGCTTGGAGAGAAGACACAGCACTGTTACATATGAGGAAGAGGTCTGCTTTGCTCATTCCTGGCCATATTTTACCAACACCGGCTACAAGCATGTAGAAAGTTCCTGGGAAGAAGACACATCCCGCCAGCATGTGACTCAGCATCTTGGGTTGTTCGTGCATTTCTTCTTCTTTAGAAGAATGGACAGGGTGCAGAAACTTTCCCCTGTAGGTTACAACCTCTCTGGTCCAGGCTGGAGTTAACAGTGAAGCTTTTATAAGGCACCATCTTTACCGGCTCCCTTACAAAAGTTCAGTGGAATGTACACTTCCGCATCCGGATGTAAACTAACCGAACCGGATGTTCTTAAGGGCTTTCTAACTCCAAGAGGCAGAGGGGTGATCAAGTTACGCTGAAAAAGAATAGAAGAAACATAAAACACTTTATTTTCTCTGATAATGTACAATAAATTGTAAATTAGTTATTTAAAGGCATATTTTAATGTTATTTTTACTAAACATAGGCTGTTTGTTCTAAAATGTACCACTTAACCTTTATGTTACCTCTTGAAATTTGGTATGTTCCCCCTGCCTCGGACAACAAAATTTCTATCTACAAAGATGGCAGACCTAGACCCAGAGTTGGAGGCGATCCGAGCTCGGAGAATGGCAGAAATGCAGCAACAAATGGGGGTAAACGTCAAAGTATTCCTTCTATGATGTAGCATAAGACCCATTGGTCCACATTTACGCAAAAGGCATGTACGAATAAGGGCATGTGTTGAGAAATAACGTGTGACAAGGGAGGGGTGGATCTGGGTGGGGGAGGGGGGTCAACATGCATTTCTTCTTCTTCATTCTCATCATCTGAAAGCATGATTATCAGATGGGTTAAGTATAAAAAACGTTTAAAGAGGGTACTAGTTTACTAGTTTAGGGTATAGAAAAGATTAATGTGATATGGACGTTATGTACTTATTTTCACATGTGCCATCATGCAAAATGTGCATCAGAAATTTCTAGAAATTCTTTTTTCGCCGTGGCTATAATTTCACAGGAACATTCGGACATTCTGTCAATAGTGCATGTTTCTTTCAACAGTACCAGAACAAGTCTTATTAATAGGTACATCCTGTTGATATTGCAAACAAAATTCTTGACATGATGAAGATCCTGTCAATATTGCAAAATATTAGTGCCAAAATTCTTATTGACAGGAACACCTTGTTAACAGTTAATACATTGTAGTGAAAAAAATTCTTATTGAAAGGAGCATCTTTTCAATAGCCTTGGCCTTTAAAAAAATATATATTGATAAGATAACAGAAAGGAAGTGGACTTTAATATCGCCGTGGCTATATACACACCGGGTGTGTATATAAAAGACAAATAGATTTTATATACACACCGAAATACTAGCCTCCTTGGTAGGCCCAAAACCTGGGTTTTTGTGAGTGTTTGAGGATTCAGGGGCACCAAGTTTAAACCTCGGTCTTCAAGTTTATCTTAGTGGATGATGAAAATCAGAAAACAACACGGAAATCCAATTCGCTGCGCTGCGGCGGACAATAAGACCCAAGCAAGCTACCATGTTTTCGATCACGTCCGCACCATCGCTACTTCACGCCGCCCTGACAAGATGTCGGGTTCATTTGCACGTCTAACGCAGACAAGGCAAGCCGGTATGTCCGCCCCAGCATCGTCCCCCAAAAAGGCTAGCAAGCCCAAGGCGGCGCCCAAGGCCCCCGCGGCTCACCCGCCAACTACCGCCATGATTATGGCGGCTGTGGAAGCACTCAAGGACCGCACAGGTTCTTCCGTGCCGGCCATCAAGAAGTACATCGCCGCCAACTACAAGTTCGACATGGAGAAGAATGCGCACTTCATCAAGCGCGCCCTGAAAGCCTTGGTGGAGAAGGGTACCGTGTAAAAGGTACTGGGGCGTCGGGATCCTTCAAAATCAACGTGGCAGCCAAGAAAGCCGCAGAGAAGGCCGCCAAGAAAGCCACCAACTTGACCAAGAAGCCGGTCAAGAAACCCGCGGCTAAAAAGGCCACAAAACCCAAGGCCACCAAGCCGAAAAAGCTCAAGGCCAAGAAGGCTACCACCCCCAAGAAGACCAAGAAGCCGGCCACCAAGAAGACCAAGAAATCTCCGGCCAAGAAACCTGCTGCCAAGAAACCTGCCAAGAAGACCCCGGCAAAGAAGACCGCCAAGAAGGCAGCGCCCGCTAAGAAGGCACCCAAGCCCAAGAAGAAGTGAAGACTTGGCCGTCGAATTTCCTCCAAACCCCGGCCCTTTTCAGGGCCACCCACATCCTTACGAAAGAACTATGTCTGACACCTCCAAGTTACCCATGCTCCACACGAATACGCACTATCCCCTGAAAGAAAAATGATACACGAACTAAGAACAGAATGAATAAAAATGAATTAAAGAGGGAAGCCAAAGCGGGTGTGTATATAAAAGACAAATAGATTTTATATACACACCGGGTGTGTATATAAAAGACAAATAGATTTTATATACACACCGGGTGTGTATATAAAAGACAAATAGATTTTATATACACACCGGGTGTGTATATAAAAGACAAATAGATTTTATATACACACCGGGTGTGTATATAGCCACGTTCCTTTAATATTTGTGGTCCCCAAAAAATCTCTTTTTCCCCAATTCTGAACAAGTTTTCTTACTACATGTATTTCCTTTGAGTCTGAGTTTTGTGTAATTTTGTTGTCATTACTCTATTGTGTATGTGTTGTACATCTGTTCTTGTAAATCTGTACTTTCTCTGTTTCTTTTTTGTGTCTGTGTTTTCTACTGTGTTTCTATGCCATGATGTCCACAGCAAAGTGGTCAAAACTTCCCCTTTCAGTTGCCAGCAGGTGTAGACAGTGGTGATGGCTACCCTGGTGCATATCAGGTAGTCAAGATGATTTGACAAAGCATGAAACAAACAAACAAACAAACAAACAAACAAACAAAGAAAGAAACACAATTCTGTATTAAAAAAAATTCTTTTAGATGACTGATTACTGTTTGACAGGTGCTTGCAGAAAATGTATGATGGCTTCATGTATTGGTAATGACTGCCTATATGCATATAACAAGCATTATATTGGATATGCCTTCAGAAATTAAGAATATCTATATTATTATATTACTTACTACATGTCTTTATCATAGAAATGCTTGATTTCCAAACATGAATATCCCTTTTAAGAGTTTTGCCATGTCTTGAAATTTTGTGCAGGAGCAAAACACTTCACATCATAGATTTGTTAACCCTAAGTGGTTTGTTACTTTATGTAACACATTATGTTTTTGTCTACTTCCTACATTTTGATATCGATAAACATCATGTCTTGACTACACCTTTGATGATGTTTCAGGGAGGGGGTGAGCAAAAAGCTGAACAGCAAGCCAGGTACAAGTTTTGTCTCTTTATTACACATACAGTGACATATATATATAAAAGACAATCTCTTTTTTTTTAATTAGGCACTTTTTTTCAATGTAAGAAAAGAAGTTTTCTATGACTGTGATGGAACACTTAGCCTTATTTGATTTTGTCTGCAGACAAGAAGAATTGAAGAACACGATTCTGGCAGGAATCCTGGACCAGGCAGCTCGTAGCAGATGTAAGGATGTCTTGAATTGTGCTACTGTTGATTCATAATGACATGGATATCATTCAGCAGTGTACATGCTGGTTTGAAAATTTAACTAGAAGTCATTAAAACTGAAAAATGAAGAGATGCCAGCCCTGGCCTAGGCATTAAAACTATAAATGAGATTATAATGAGCTACCAACTTTTATGATTTGATTCATGAAGACTTTTTCTTGGGGAAAAGGGGTGAATATACTGTGTTTTTTTAATCATTTCTTTACCAATATTTGTATTTCAGTGAACAACTTGAAGTTGGTGAAACCAGAGAAGGCAGCAATGGTAGAGAACATGTTGATCCAGATGGCCCAGTCTGGACAGGTACAGGGGAAGGTAAGAAAACATGCCGCAGAAAATTAAAAACAAAAGCACTCAAAGAGCACAGATCTTTACCGCAACAACATAATGTTAAAATGGGCAGCATCTTATGGTGTAAAATTGTTGAAAGTTTCACCTACCAGGATTCAATTCTTGACTAAACTGTGGTTGTGGTCAAGCTCATTATACGTATAGTTTCAACTTTTATGTTGATACATTGATAATGATATGTTTCTTTCTATACAGATAGGTGAAGATCAGCTGAAGAATATCCTAGAGCGTGTTAGTGAGCAGGCCAAACCAGTGGGGAAAGTCAAGGTAGGTTACTAAATATTATCAATAACTTTCACAGTCTGTAGCACAAATTGTAATCTTACAATTTGGCAACATTTACATCGCATGGTGCATGTGTTAGGGTTCTTTGTATGATCTCCTGGTCACAGTAAGAGAGGTTAGGTTTTAAGTGGTCTACTCTGGCAAATTCATCAGAATGGAAGGAAAGTTTGAATTAGGATACCTTAAAAATTACTAGTTGTACATTAAGGGGAAGATCAGCAAGTGTAGCTCAAAATCTGGTTGTAATTTTTGGGTTTCATTGTACAATGTATATTTAAGTACAGAAAGCTATCATGATCATCAAGCTACCGGTATTCTATAAAATTTACTTTTGTTTTTATTCTCCAGTTCCAACGTAGGAAAGTTTTTGATGATGACAGCGACGATGACTACTAGTCTACAAGAAGGGCCAAGGCACCCATGTCATCAGCAATGTGCCTCATACTAAAGGGACTACAATTTGGACTTGCACCTAGTGCATCTGCCATTGTCTGTTCTTGCAGCTACAACTACATTACTATAGATGCTTCAGAAAGACGAGCAGTATCGTGTGAGGGGCTGTATATGTTTCCTGTAATACTTACAGTAGATGGTGATTTCAGCATTGCAGCATATAGTACTGTGGAAGCTTAGCAATAAGATGGTAGCACCAAAACACTTAATGCTGTACTATCTCTCAGTACATCATACATATGTTCTGTCAAATGACTATGATCCAATTTTTCAAGGGAAACAGTGTGTAAACTAAACAACACTCGTATTGTGCTTCAAATGTTTGATGATTTTTTGAGATTATGTATTGCAAAGCTAGTTGCTGTGAAACATATGATGCTTTTGTACAAGGTAACACCACTGGTTATCTGTCACTTTCCATGTAGTTTTTGGCTTGAAAACATAATATTTATAGTTTTTCATGGTGTGACTATTATATAGCTGTAACACATTTCTGTCATAGGTTTTCTTGCTATACACATGTATGACTCTGTGTTAAGACTATGCTTTTGAATGTGTGACTAAGAAAGACATGCATACATAAATCTTTGGGTAGAGAGAGTGGGCAAGATGCACGCTTTCTCATGAAATTCTCTGTGTGGAATTGTACAATATTTGTACCCTTTATACACACTGACCAATGATGGTTCTTTTGAATTAAAAGTCATGCATAAAACAAGTAACTTTGTATGCTGATTTAATATACGCACTGTGTTAGTGACATATATACATCTTTGTACATACATGTATACTAGTACTCCGGTAGTATATATGGATATAGAGAATTTGAACCCATAGCCAATATGAAATATAGATACAAGAAACAAACAATATAGAGTGAGCCAAAGAAATCAGAAATATAATTCCTAAAACAAGATGCTATTGCAATTGTCAACAAAACTAATGGAAATATACAGACATGTCATTGATTATATTGTCTTATTAAATCGAATTCAAAATTGCATCAAGGGTAAACCACCACCTAGTGTAACACACTGATTTCCAACATGCCAGGTACATGTACTGTATAATATTATTTCAAGGGAAATCGTAGTAACAGCACCAGTCAAACAAGAGTATTACATTACACAGTACCGGTAACTCTATATACATACCCCGTAAACAATATTCCTGTGCAGAGAGAATAAAGATCACTGACCTTTAACTATCTTGGACTGTTGACAACAACAGTGGTTAAAACACCTGTTGTTGTAACCTTTGCATATCCAAATCTATTTGCACTGCAGGTATTTTTTTCTACATTCTATTCAATGATAAACTGCAAAGATATTGCACAATGTCTTGAAGTAGGAAATGTACAATTCACATTACAACTCACATGGAATGTTGCTATATGATTAACAGACTACTCTACAACCATGCAGTTACTAATATCTGGAGAGTATCTTGAGTTGTACTGAAACTCTCCATTTGTTATCCTATTTATGTAACCCTATCATTTTATCTCTAATTAAGATTATGGGCCTTTTGCTATTAATTTCTACTGTTTACTACTGGAGTTTGTAACTATTTCATCAATTTTTCTTCTTGTCGTCTTCAGTGAAGGACTGTCCATACTCGTTGACCCTAGTTTTGTCCACAGGATACAGCCTGGAGAAAATACACAGTGGAAACATAACATTCTTGGTAAAGATGATTTTAATTTAAGAAAATATGGAATTCCTATAAGCGCTTTAGTTTATTCTCTACATGCATTTGTCTGCAAAGAGGTAGGAATGACCATCCACATTTCTGTTAAGATCTTGATGTAAAGTTTGCATATATACTACTGAAAATATGAAGGATGTACCATCTTTGGTATAGGTAGACGGCGAACACAACGTCGTCACGGAAACAGGCCATTCTGTGAGCCGTTGGCATGGTGATGATGAAGGCAAAGATGTCGTCTATGAAGGTGTTGAAGGCCTGCAAGAGAGGGAAATGATACACCTTGTAATACAGCTTACACTGTATGAAGTTTGGCTGTACAAATATCAAGTTGGAATTATAGGTCAAAGTCAAATTATTTCATACATTGAAGAACATAGTATGTTACCTTGTACATGAAGGCTCTCCATGGTAGATGGGCTACAGATTTCAACTGAAACATACAGCAGAGCCCAAGTCAATGGTTTCCCTCCTTGATTTAAATCTTGTAAGAATGTCAGAGTTATAATTCTTGCAAACTCAATGGATGTTGTAACCCCACACAGAGCCTACCCCACATAGTACTCTATCCCTTACCTTGTAGTTGACAAACAGTTGTGGCAGCATGAACAGGAATCCAAAGGCATACACACCTAGTGGTGACAGAGAGGAACTCATTTATCATAAGTCAATAATTCATTACTCTAAGGCAATTTTATTTTCGCAGACTTAACAACATTTCTATAATGTCAAAATATAACTGAAAGTTAACTGTTCTGACAGGTTGACTCACCGTTAACCAGGTTTCGAACAACCCAAGAATACCAGCTGAAAAAGACAATAAATATTATTGTAATATATTATAATGCGGTCTTCCCATTTTGACTGTTATTTTACAAAATTTCTCTTTTAAAGTGTCAGAAGATTAAAACACAAAGAAATTAAAATCACTTTACATTTCTAAAAAAAGTATACATTAAAAACAAACACTGTTTTGAGAAGTGAGCATTTGTATACCATCTGTGCTGGTGGCACTACGGATTTGCTGACCTTTTGTGTGGTGTGTATAGAAGCGAGTAGATTGCACCAGCAACACACAGTGGGTACAGGACGTATGATAGATACTGCATGGCCTGCGGAACAACATCAATCAATCAATATAAATCTATTTTCCATCTGGTGATATAAGACCATAATGTTATGATACAATCCAAGTGACCAATCCTGTTTCATGTTTTACATGACTACAAGTGCTGACTTGTCTGTGGCTGACTGAAACTATCCTTAGTACTGATTGACTATCCAAGTCTGGTTGGCCATCCAAGGCTTAGCATGTTGGCAGTTGCTGTCTTGTTCCTAAATCTACAAGATAAGTTAGAGGTACTCACCTTGGAGTCAAATTCTGCTGTTTGTTGTTCTTTTTCAGAAACTGCACCCAACTGCAATGGGAAACCATGAACACTTTTAAGAGACAAGCTAACAATCAAATCAATCAAATCAACAATCAGGACATTTTTCCCTATGATTAGTTAAGTTGCTCATTGTTGTCCCTTTGTAAATTTTATGTACAAGTAAATCTTACCTGGAAAGATGGCTTCCTGCCATTCCAAGTTATGATAACCTTGAAGGCCTTTTTGACCTTCCAGATCTGAAAAATAAAGGAGACAAATGATGAGACATTCATACCATTCTTTGCTCCGTAACTCTTACATAGTACAAGACTGTGCAAGAACTTTCAATATGCACATAACATTTGAAATACCTAAATGTGATACAAACTAAATTTTCACACTGATATTCATAACAGTATGCTGTACATGTTATTAAATTATCTTTGCAGTGTGAACTGGACAGTATCAAAGAACTTGCAGGAAATAACTACAGGCCACTGACCTCTATAAGAGTACCAATCCCTGTAGGTATCAGCACCAACAGACTTGTCTGTTCATCCATCAGGTACAAGAAGATGATGATCTGGCTCACACAGCGCCAGACAACTGTAGGTGGGAGCAGTAGAAAACATCAACGAGTTAATCAAATTAAATCATATGCAGATAATTGACATCACAGGCCAGGGCATTAAGTCACACATGTTTTAGTGGACAGTCCCTGTCCCACACACCCTCTCACCTGCTCTAGTGGACAGTCCCTGTCCCACACACCCTCTCACCTGCTCTAGTGGACAGTCCCTGTCCCACACACCCTCTCACCTGCTCTAGTGGACGGTCCCTGTTACACACACCCTCTCACCTGCTCTAGTGGACGGTCCCTGTTACACACACCCTCTCACCTGCTCTAGTGGACAGTCCCTCCATGGTGTCTTTATTCCTCCAGAAGCTGATGTCATTTTTAAATGCCAGGAAGTCAAAGAGAAGCTGAAAATGACAGGAAAAGATGGTACATGTAAATTTGCGCAGGCATAGATATTGAACTAATCATGTAGGGGTAATAATAACCAAGAAAAGGACTCAGTGAGGCCAAAACAGTCTATCAACTTGCATCAACTGACTCTAAACTAGGCAACCAAGTAATCGACATTTAACAAAAGTTGTAACGTTCCATACATGCCTCTGGTATCATCTTTTTCAAGTTTGTTTTTAAGCAAAACTAGGAATTTTAACAGACTTGCAATAGAAGCTATCCATACAAATAGTACTATCTTACATGTAGCATGGACACAGCCACAGTAGCAGCCAGGAAGTAGAAGTTGGTGTCAGCAAATATTCCAACCAACTCATCTGTGTCCTTCTCTGTAAAACCTGCACAAAAATCACAATATGGTTGTTAGTTGCAGTAATAAGACTAAACATTTTTCCTGCTTTCAGCTTCCTGTAGAGCCTTTGCTTTATGTAATTACTAGTTAATTAGTTTAAGTCCTTCTCACTTCATATATATGTATAGGGCAGTGCCCATCTCCATTTCCATAGCCCTTGGGCCACACAACTGTGCACGCACCACAACAGGGGGCTAGTCTACTGGTAGCACTGTGTGTTCAACTTCCATGCACTTTCTCAAGTGCTGAGTGCTAAAGCAGAGAAGCAGTATGTACCATTTTTAAAGTAATTAGTATGACCCAGCTGGGGATCAAACCATCGACCTCCCGCATGCAAGTATTTGAAATAAAAGGATTAACATTGACAGTGACTCACCCATGGTATGTAGGTGTTGAATAGACTGTTGTAAGTTAGAGTAAAGACGCAGACGGCCCACAGAGATGGGAGAGTAGGTCACTTCCAAGGTCATCTGTCGACTTTCCTTCGACACAGGCTAGAAAAAATGGAACACAGAATATTTACCACTTCTTGTAAATAATTTTGGAGTGGACAAATTTCTTTATCTAAACAGGCAAATCCAAAACTAGGACATTTTGATTTGTATATGATTTATAACAATCATTCTTGATCTTATTTTATTACAGTAGAGTTAGTGTTACAGTTAACATTTCCTGATTCACCTTAAGGTCTTTTAACCTTTGTCCAAGTTCATCAATGTAGAGCAGAGGGAGGTAGTCTCCTTCTGGGGACAGCCTGCACACAACGGAGGGAGGGAGTCCTTTGTTAGGAACTGCTGTAATATTCTAAGAAATAGTATCCTAAAGGTCAAACTACCAAAACTGCATCAACTGCAAAACCATAGATGAAGTCACCAAAGACAGAAAGCTCAACAAGTCCCAAATTGTCATGATAAGACATCAGCCTTTACATTTCATTTAGTCTACTCATTGACAAACTTTCAAGCAAAATGGTTCCTTTAGTACAATGAAGTAGAAAACACAAGTCTTTTTATATGGCAGAAAAATGGCAGGTGACAATGACAAGAGTGATAAAGCTGGATTGACTGGCCTATGTCCTGACCCTTGACCCTTCCTGACCCACCTTATTAGCCTATACAGGTCACCAGGTACACTGTAGCGGTCCAAGAGCAGCGTCTCTTCCATCACGTTCACAGCTAGCTTACTCTTCCAGTGGGTGATGGGAACATCGGGGGAGAGTCGGGAGTTCTGAGGAAGAGTTATTGTTGTTTATCATTTATCATATAACAATGTGTGGTGCTAATAATGGATCAAGATGTGGTCTAGGCAAGACTAGAAAACCTAATGGTTTCTGTTATTGAACTAAAATCACAATTCAATTACAACCAACATTATGATCCTCACGGTTTTGTTCTTGTCTCCGAGCAGGTTGAAGCTCTCTGCCTCCGGTATGCTGTACTGTGTCAGCGGTGAAAACTGGTAAACCGACCGCGAGTTCCCAAAAGGCGACTCGCCCTGCGGGTACAGGAAAATGTGCACGAAGAACGTTCCATTGTTTCTCGTTTTCTTCGGTAGACTTATGTTGAAGTTTCTGTGAATATAACAAGTTGAACAAGTATATATTACTATCAATAGGATTTTGCATAATCTACAAGTTGCCTCTCTGTTTCTAATGTATTACTAAGCCTCTTTGCCATAGCCTTATCACACCATTAATGATATTGATGGTTATCATCACCTTTGTTCTGTTGCTCTGACAGTGAAGTTGTCGAACTTCCAGACCAGGTCCATAGAACTACTGGTCGCTCCCTTACCCTTGAGAGAGGTGAACATGCTCAGCTGTGGGGGTGGGGAGAAGTGGAGAGGGCATTTTTTAGATATTAAACACTCAAACAATCCTACAAGAATGCTAAGAATTTCTGATGCATTAATGTTTGTGATACAACAATTGTTTGTTGCCCATGTAAACTTTTCTTTACCTTCCAAATAAAACATCTAAAAGCCACTTTTCATTGTTTCAATTGTTGGCTATCCCCACGTTGGCTATCCTAACATAAAATTTTTCATGGATCTAACAAAACACAGCTGCTGTAAAATATTTTGCAAAGAAATTGTACCCCTACAATTTCCTAGTGAAGATTCACACATACTTGGCTCTGAAATGCTAGTTATCTCAAATACGTAACGTTAATTGTTGTTTTACTGGTCTATTTTTGAACCACCTGTTATGTAACGTTACATATGAACACCTGTTATTGTTCAGTACTCTATTGGTCAGAGTCTACGGGGAAATTGCTATCATCAATATGGTGGCTTTATCATTGAGTGGATGGATGACTTTATGCATACCTGTGCTGGTACAGAATGTATAATATTTCCTAGCTAAACCTTACCTCTAGTTTTGGGTTCCTGGCCAGGAATGGTTTGATGCATGAGGACACAGCTGGGTCGCACGGTGTGGGGTAGAACAGGTCGAACATGGTCCACACCGAGTGGCCGACATACGCGATCCCCAGACCCAACAGAATCGTGGTTAAAGACGGTATATACATTATCTTAGTCTCATCAGTGCTCACGAATTACTGCAAAAACCAAATGTAAAAGCTAGCACGCAAAATATACAATGAATTGCTCCCTCCCTGCCCAGGGCCTGCTCCCTGCCCATGCCCGGCGAACACACTCGACCCGGAAGTAAACAATATTTTGCGCACGGTTTGTAAGTCCGCTTGCAGAAAAATAGTGCAGAAAAAGTTTTGTTAAATATAAGGTTTGAGAAAATCTATGAGTGTAAGTTGTATCTGAAATAGTTCAAAGGGTATTTCTATTGAATACTGGGATAATAAGGACTCAATCATCAATTGTAATCCAAGTACATTTGCTTGTATTGCGGATGTATTTCTCCTACAATATGTGAAGAACTTGGAAAAGTTTCATCTATCAAAAGCGACCTCTATTGACATATGCTGTTATTGCACTTAAATATCTGAACCATTATAGCAAAATCAAGATGATTAAATCTGTTTGTCCAGATATTGCACTAGAAAACAATATTCTGATACGCATATATTACATACACATACTTTGATAAATGTTTCGAGCAGTCCTGGATATCATACCATTCATTAACTGGGGTTAAAGTTCAAGGTAGGTTTCCCGCCAACCAGCTGATCGTGGTTAATGATTGTTACATGGTGCTATTTAGGACGGTGTCTGGTCTTTGGCGTGTCTGGTTACAACCCACTTTATTTCAGGCTACAGGAGCTCGTGGTGTCAAAGTGTATTTCAGTATGGCGGAGGCAAGGCCAAGGTACGTTTTATAGCTTTGCATTTATAACGTTATAAAGTAGCTAGGAAGCAAATGAAACGTTCTGTGGGTTGTACGTATGTAAAGGTGCCACAAAATGGTTGCTGTGTGTAAACGTTGTCCCGCGCACTTCTTGAATGCTAATAAGCATTAAATACTACCTTATATCAACACGGAGTGCCAACACTGATTCAACAGTATACATAGTTACAGTAACATATTTACATACACTTTCTAACTTTGGTCACATTTTAGTACCTTCAAGTAATGTACAATGCCACTTTCCCCCACTAGCCACGCCCCCTGCTATAGACCAGTCTGTAAGTGTCTGCATGTGATTTACAACTTCAAATGAGGTGAAACAGATTAGACACACACAGGGGGCATTCGTGGAAGGTATTGTTGTACCAAGGAGGTTCAGAGGACCCCCTTGGTTGTACCTATGGCAGCTGTGTAAAGAAGTCTTGAGGTGCTGAAAGTTCCCCAGTAAAATTTCAAGAATAGAACAGGTTTGAAATATTAGTGTAACCATGGAGTTAAAATATAATATATAATATATTTTAACTCCATGGTGTAACCTAGGAGCTGATACCACATTTTACCTTCAGTTTTTACAAAATTTGCTGTTTCCAGTTGTATGTCAATTAAAGTTCTCAAATACCAACTGGTTCCTTGACCTTTTTCTGACCCCCCCTCAGTCCTGCATGAACTACTAGCAGCAGAGCATAGCATTCTGCCTGTATAGTATTGTATTGTATTTGTCCTAATGTTATCTATTTATTTTATTTTTTATTTTATCTATTTAATATTATTCCTATTGTCTGCCATGTTCAGCTATGAGGACATCCAGAAAATCAGTGACTTCTTGTTGAGTAAAACCAAGCACCGACCCAAGGTGGGTTATTCTAGGTCACTGGCCTGTTCACCTGTTCAGAGCTGACTTTAGGATAACATCCTACTGTTGCATGTTGTAGTGGCAGGCTTCCCACTTGTCCTCAATTACCAAAAATTACAGTTTTACCACAATCTACACTGGCTCTGATTGAGGCCAAATTTTGGAAATGATAAATTCCAGAATTGTTGTAAAATATCCTTGTATCGTTCAGTGTCTTCTGTTCTCCTAATTGCATTCTTGTAGTTTTTAGTATACAGTAACATCAATGTTTCTAGAATGACATTGTCTTGTCTCCAGATTGCAGTGATTTGTGGTTCAGGACTGGGTGGCTTGGCTGATATAGTAGAGGATCAAAATGCCATCGACTACACCGAGATCCCAAACTTTCCCAGGAGCACTGGTGAGTGACATCAAACCTCTACCTTTCAGTCTCTATATGTTCAGTGAACATGTCTTGATGTCCCTTTGGATGGAGATAGTGATGACAATACTGATATTGGTGTACCGTTTAACATGAATGATGTGTGTTTTATTTTCAGTGCCTGGTCACAAAGGCCGGATGGTGTTCGGCCTCCTGGCTGGGAGGACTGTAGTCTGCATGCAGGGGCGTTTCCACCCTTATGAGGGCTACCCACTGTGGAAGGTGCTTAATTAGCATCCATAGTAGTTGTATACTAGCATATTCTCTTTCTATGTTGCTACTGCTACTGTTTTCAGACTGTTGCAGTTGCTGGTGGATTGATTTGCACAGTGTATAACCAGAAAAAATGCAATATCAAAACGCAGACCAAAGTCTCAGGTATTGAGGGTAGAGAACCAACAGAAACTAGTTTGAATGATTTGACAGCAGCAAAGACTACATTGCATTTCTCCTGTCTCATTTGTTCCTCATGCTCTATGCACCAACCATACAGCTTGTTACATCTGAAGCAACCAATCACGGTCATTGTTAATCTGCCCCCCCTGCAGGTGGCCCTGCCTGTCCGTGTGTTTAAGCTGATGGGTATAGAGACCCTGTTTGTGACTAACGCGGCCGGTGCGTTGAACAGCAGCTTCAACGTGGGCGACATCATGCTCATGAAGGACCACATCAGCATGCCTGGTCTAGCCGGGGACAATCCACTCAAGGGGCACAACGAGGACAGGTAAGATCTCTTTATGTTTTTTTCCAACAAAAGTTTTGTTTTGACAGGTAACAGTAGTCAGGCACTGTAGCTGTGCACAACAACAGCTTTGGGTAAGTCCCAATTTATTTAGTGTTGGAACATGAAGTTTAGCCTTTTCATCATAACGTAGTATACCAACACAGATGAACTTTCATGCTAACAACAGCAGCTTGTTTACATCATATCGAGCAACACCTAAGTCCTGCATACCTGTGTTGTTATAAAGTACATAATGAAGAGGCTCTCACTGAGGAGACAACCTTACGTTCAAACACCCCTATGTTTCACAACATTATTTTCTGACACCCCTACATTCCGAGACTGCAAATCAAACATTGGACTACACAGCCACGGAAGATGCTGGCTTAGGGTGCAGACAAAATAGTCTTCCAAGGCTGGACTGCCAATGATTTTCTGACACCCCTACATTCCAAAATAAGGTTAGGGCTTGTTGGAACATAGGTTACGTTGTCGGAACATAGGGGTGTCATGATTAATTGACGGCTGCTTTCACAGGTTTGGGCCGCGTTTCCCAGCAGTCTCCGACGCGTACAACAGCGAGCTTCGTCAGATGGCACGGGACGTCGGGAAGGAACTGGGGTTCAAGTCGTTCATGCGGGAGGGGGTGTACGTGCAGGTGGGGGGGCCGTCGTACGAGACCATCGCTGAGTGTAAGCTGCTGCGTATGCTTGGGGGAGACTGTGTAGGTCAGTATTCAAGTTCATGTTGAGTTGTGTAAAGTTAACTGAGTTTTCACATCACTAAGCTTTGCACATCATTAGGAATGTCTGAAAAGTTTTAGAAAACAAAGTTATTGTGATACAACCTATAGAGGATTTATCGGTATCTCCTTAGCTACTTTCCTCAGGGCCTGAATGGACTAAAAATTTGTAATCATGTAACCTACGTATCTCTGTACATACCTACCATCAGTAGATATAGAATTAACAGGGTCATCCTATTTTCTGTGTATTCAGCATATACATATACTGTTGTTTGTTTGTCTGCTTGCATGATCCTTGAGACATAAATGTGAATATGTGAATGACTTGCTCTTTATAGTACTACCAAGTGTTAAAGGGTCTTGGATGTGACTAAGAGAAGAAAACTTACAGCTTTCGTTCAGAAAAATGACTATGACAGAAAAATGCAAATTGTTTCATCTAGGTATGAGCACTGTCCCCGAGGTCATCGCAGCAAGGCACTGTGGGATACGTGTCTTCGGGATGTCGCTGGTGACCAACATGGTGGTGATGGACTACGACGCGAAGGCGACCGTCAACCACGAGGAGGTCCTTGAGACCGGGAAGCGCCGTGCCCAGGACATGCAGCAGCTCGTATCAAAGATGATTGGTCAGCTGTAACCTGGGCAGGAGAGCAAAGAAATGAAAATCAGTGTCACCACAAGTGCTAATGTGTTCTTGTTGAAACAAAGTATTTCTATTCCAGCAGCTTATCTCAAAGATGATCGATCGGTCAGCTCTGACCTGGACAGTAGAGGAAAGAAATCAATGTCACCTCTAGTGATTGTGTTCTTGTTAAAAAAACTCAGTCAGATTTGTATACCAGTCAGTCTTATGAGTGGTGAGGTGAATGGTGTGACTCATTCAGTTAAATTCTTTAATTTGGGTATAAGAAGAAGAAGAAGAAGCTCACAGAGCAGCTTATTGCAAATGTATCAAGATAAGGTTGATTTCAATATTTTCTTTACTGAAATCTAATAAATGGCTTGCTGTCTTTATCTCTCTGTAAAGGAACTTTGTGGCATTTTCTTCTGACGGTCTATTAACATTCAGTTCAATACACAATAACCCTTCGCATGAATGGTCAATTTTGTTCTTACATGTCAATAAACATAATTGCTATTTTCATGTTGTTATGGCAATTTCAGGTGTTGGCAACATGTGGTTATAAAGAAAATTCTTTATTAATGATTCGTACTCTGGGTTTCAAATAAAGAGAGTTAGGCTGAGATCAGATGAAGAAAAAAAGATAAAGATGTCAACAAGAAAGACCAAATGCAGTGCTAATCAGTCATATGGTCTGAACTTATTATTACAATGTACATCAAATTAACCAGTGTGTGTGTTCTTATGTGTATGTTTGTGTGTGTACAACTAGTTGTATTCATCCTTCCCCACACACAAGAAAACAATTGATGAAAATTCATTCATAACTTCATGAGTAATCCTATACAATTAAAAGCTGTCCAGAAGGAAGGAACAGGACTGACATTCACAGCAAGACACAAAAAGGTGCAGTTCTACAGAAAGTCGATGGCAAATTTCGCCCTTTATTTGGAAAAAAAAACACCTTAAGAAGTCGTAAATTCAGTAAAACATTCATTCAAAGCTTTTTGAGCATCCTGTCAACAATGATTGGATAAAGGAACTAGAGGTCGGAGATCTCATGCCTTCGTCAGAGGGACATTGTTCTAGAGAAATGAACATGTGTATTCTTTACTTTTTTAAATAATCAATTTGGTCTAGAATACAAAAGAATCTCTGTACTCCTTTTTATTCTATGGAACACTGTGAAATGGTTCGCCACAGATTTACAGACTCACTGTCATCTGTGTTTATTTGATTTTGGACTGATACTGGGGAATGAGTACTGTTACAAGAAATTGTGTTTACTGTATTATGATCAAAGTGTCACAACAGTGTTGCAAAATGTAATTAGAGAAGGTGCGATGAAAGGCGACTGAGGAGAAGGGATTCAAATAAGTTGAAAATGGGGCTGGAAATAGCAATAGGACGATAATTATTCTTAAGGGAAGGATTCAGGTTTTGTTTCTCGATTATTGGAATGAGAGTTACCCTTAACGCACTAGCATAGCGGAAAACAAAAGAGAGCAAAATGGTAAGCCGAGGTCCCGCATGCTTTAGATGCTCAGCTGAAAGACCGTCAGAATCACAGGACTTCCCGTTCTGAAGTCTGTTGATTGCTGCGAATACCTCAGGTGCAGGTGCCGACATTCCCGGGTCATAGCTGACCTCAGAATAGATTGTGTCATCTACAGATTGTTTACAGTCATTGGGAGCAACATAGTTCAGCAGAGAGTCGTAGTAACGCCTCCACATGCTAGTGATATCAGACGCACCGCTGTGGCCGTCGATGTTACATGGGAGGTTTGGCTTGGAGCCATTTTGAGACCGCAGCGTAGACCAGAAGCCGGCTTGACCCCCTTTATGCAGACTAGAGGCGAGCGCATCTGCCCTGTGCAGGGCCTCCGCACGTGAAAGTGAAAGTGAAAGTGATCTCGAACCAGTTTAGCCCATTCAGAGTGATCACTGAAGAGCTATTCTTCCACTGGTCGTGACAGAGAAGACAGACGCTATGTACAGTATTTACAGGTTCATTGTACCGGGGAAATTCCCCTAGCTCTTTTCGACAAGTACAATGAACAGTGGACAACGGCTTAACGTCCCGTCCTAAGGACTGCGACCCTCTCCAGTAGCGTGCATGTCGGGTGAGCGACAACAGCCGGGAATCGAACTCCCAACCTCTTAGTCCAGAGGCAGGGTCGCTAACCACTGGACTACACACGCTACGTCGACACTCTCTTAAAGCTAGTTTAAATTTTGCCCAAGTTGATCTCACTAGGTCCCAAATGGCCCCATGCCTCGGTCGATTAAATCCGCGCCAGAGAGAAAATGCATCTCGGGCTGCAATATGGTACTCTTTGACGACAGAATTCCAAACAGGTATCGCGTGGGAGGTGCCACATTTTCCTGTGGGGAGGGATGTCGTAGCTGCACTTTCAAGAGCTCCGACTATAGCAGAGATAAAATTGTCAAGAGAAGTTCTGTGGTCACTGTTCTTACAGTTAGGATTTAGACATAAAAGAGCGTTGATTGGCAATTGGATTTCAGATAAGAGGGCATCGGCACAAGTGTGGTACCGTGCCAAGTCAGAGGGGGATGCACGTTCCCAATTGAATCTCTTTGGGGGTAAAATTCCGTCACCAGCTGTGTTTGTAAACACAGGAGCCGATGTTCAGTCGAATGAAACCCAGAGAGGGAAATGATCGGATGGGGCAATATCATACAGAACACACATTTCTGAGATACTAGCAGACATAGTATCGGAGCAGACGCAATGATCAAGCCACGACGTCGACCCATGAGCTTCGCTAAGGTACGTAAAAGTATACCCAGGAAGAAGGTCGGTGTCCCTTACATGGAGGTTATTATGATTATCATGACAAAAATTGTACAACAGTGGGGAGAATATACCGTCCATGTATCAACTTGATGTTATGTAAATGTAATTAATGCTTTTATTTAATGTGATTAACCCATTAATTGTACTTCTTTCCCGGGTTCGCCCTTTGTAATAGCGTATCGCTAGTTGGGCAACCCAGGCTGTACATTTTTTGTGTCCATGCCAAATAAATAAACAAATATACCGTCCGGGCGCGTATTAAAGTCTCCCATGATACAGACGTTGGTCACACGTCACATTGGTCTGTTGTATTATAGACTCGATTTTACCTGATTTGTCAATGAAAATATCCATGTTGTTAGTGGATTCTACTGGTAGATACACACAAATCAGTTCACAGCTCACATATGTCATTATTGATTCGTAAGGCTAAAATTCGATCATCATCCTCGCTCACAATACTCACAGTTATTCCGAGAGACTTCCGCCAAAGGACCGCTACGCCACCATAAGGGCGACCATGTAATATGCCTTTACCCAAGTCTACAGCCGAAGTGCCATACGTTAAGAAGTCCTTATCCAGACTAGAGAGAAAGTCTAAATCGTTCGGCAGGAGCCAGTGCTCCTGTAAGAGGATAATGTCAGAAATCTGGCACAGGTCCTTGACAGCTTGGGCAGCGTTCTTAACGGAACGACAGTTAAAGGATGCCACATTTAGCGTGTCTGAGCCAGTCTTCATGGTCTCGGTTGCGAGGTGGAGGAGGCACGTCTACCGTGGAATCGCCTAACGAGTACGCCACACGGCCAGAAAGACGGGGACAGGATTTCAGCTACAGCGTCGCTGTCTATTGACACCCGGAAAGAAGAGTAGGAGTCAAACTTAGTCGGAAGGTTCATACAGGAGAGCGTCCGATCATGCGACAGGTTGTCGTGCAGATACCGTTCGACGTCTTTCGACATGGTGTCGGGGCCCAGGCGCGTGACAAATATCTCGACTGGCCTGGCCTTGATCGCAGACAGTGTAGAAGACTTAGCAGTGCCAACCACTGCTCTGGATCTGTTTTTTCTCCTTTTGACCAAGTTGAACCCTTCCTCGTCGGGGGCTGCGAGGACACCAGATCTGTTGCGTCGGGAGGAGGGGGGCGATGAGCGAGAAGCCTGGGCAGGGTCCTTCGAGACAAGGGACTTGGGTTTGGTAGCGACACCCTGACCTAGGACGTGTGCTTGAGTGGATCCTGAGGGATGCACGATCGACTGGGGGTGGTTTGCAGACACCACAGCGCCGGCACAGTTTGCGCCATGATGCTGACGCCCTCATCACGTCCTTCAGGTCGGCGATTTCTCTGCGAAGGGCCGCAATTTCGGCTTGCACTTTCACATTGTCAACGGTAGTGGCCCAAATGACTTTCATTTCCTGTCGTATCACTTGAATCTCCTGGAAGCACAAGCTGAAATCCGTGTGTTCCAGCTCAACGACAGGAAGACGGAGGGATGCGGACGCAAAGGTAGGAAGCGTCAGCGGGTCGGCGGAATGTAGAACCCGCAAGATGTCCGACATATTTGTGACGGACTTGTTGGCGCCTTGGCGTTTCTTGAATCGCTCGCTGGGCTTGCAAGTGTCAAATGCCAGTTTCTTGGCGTCTTTAATCTCCTCCTCGGTGTAGTCTCCAAGCACAGTTTCGTGACAATATCGCCGGGCCCGGCATCTTGTCCATCTTATTGACGACGAAGCATAACAGGTCGTTAAGTGATATGCAAATCCTGCGACGAAGCATAACAGGTCGTTAAGTGATATGCAATCCTGCAAAACCAGTGATATGCAAATCCTGTATAGTAAATAGTAAATCCTGTATAGTGAATAGTAAAAACTTACGACAGGCAAACAAACACAAAAGGCTGCGTTTTTTCTCTCCAAACAAATAAGCTTGATATCGTTCCAAAGTGACATACCATCAGTGGCTTTGATCACGTCTTTAAAGACGTCGAACGGTTAGCTACCGTTAGCTACCGTTAGCTACCGTTAGCTACCGTTAGCTACCGTTAGCTACCGTTAGCTACCGTTAGCTACCGTTAGCTACCGTTAGCTACCGTTAGCTACCGTTAGCTACCGTTAGCTACCGTTAGCTACCGTTAGCTACCGTTAGCTACCGTTAGCTACCGTTAGCTACCGTTAGCTACCGTTAGCTACCGTTAGCTACCGTTAGCTACCGTTAGCTACCGTTAGCTACCGTTAGCTACCGTTAGCTACCGTTAAACCTATACACCATACAAAAATCTAGACAATTGCCCCAACAGAACTTGAACTACAAACAAGAAGCCATAGGCGACAATTCTCCGTGAAATTTTATAATTTGCAGATTGGGAGGTGGTATTGGCACTGGCATGCCTGCAGACGACGTATAAAATTGCATGCCGATTGAACAAAGGGGACCATGGGTTTAGGGGCCACTAAAGCCACGGACGGCAGAGTTTGCGTTACACAGACTATGGACGTGACTGAGACCAAAGTCTAAGTAACAGGTCACCATATAAGGCTTTGTGTCGAACTGCGCAGAACAGATGCGCAATGACGCTAGTGGTCAAACTTGACAGGTGACCCGCTTAAGGTCAAAAGTTCGTCTACGTACATAATATAGAACATGATTACATACTTTCTTCTTTCTGTAGTGCTTGGAGGGACTGATACACACGACACATCAAAAGGGCGTTTAACGTCTGAGGTTTAATAGCAGTCACTCTATGGAAGATGGCAGAAGCAGAGGGAACGTAAGTTTCCAGTGTTGCCTGGCACCAGTAAGGTGGCGCCGACAAGGAAATCGTACGATGTACATTGTTTGACTGTTGAGCGGTTTGTTTGTTTGCTTCGTATAACCGGTAAACCGCATCTAAGCGTAACACACCAGTAGGTACGAGCACCATGAAGCTGCTTAAGACCGGGCTGTAAAGTTCGTATGCCATTCACACCTGGATGAAATCTACTCTTTTCAAGTCAGGGGTCTTAAACGTGGCTGTTCTCAAGCATGGACTTTACGTCCCATCCCTGGACGTCAGTGAACTAGTTACACTTTTACCTAGGTCGAGTGAGATAATAGGAGTAGAGCGCATTTCCCGAGTGCACGATATTGGGACTTGCTAAGGATTCAAACACAGAACCTTTAGATTCTAAATCTAATCACAAGACCGTCGGACATGGCCACCATGGGTCTTGATGTGTGCTGATATGCAGGTCTATACATTTCTAGTCCCATTGTTTGTACTTAGCAAACACTGTTGTTAACGTACTTTTTTATGTGCTCCTTCCCCTCTGGAGGACGACCTGTGAAGACATCCAGCATATCAGTGACTTCCTACTGAAGGCCACAAACCACCGACCAAAGGTGGGCGACAAAAATCGAGTTTATTACCTCATTTAGCCTCCTCCTCTTTTTGTTTATCTTCTAAGACAAGCGTTTTTGCCTTCAGCAATAAGGTTATAAAATGATACTAATTGTATTGATAATTCCTTGCGTTTTCTTGTTTAAATACCTTCCTGATTTGATATAGTTTATTATTCTCATCTGCATAGTTTGGGCTAGAGATAATGCAAAACTCCTAGAATACTTTTAAACAATTCAAATCTACGTGGAAAGGTAGTATCAGGTAATGACACACGCAAATCTTTAAATAAACAAAACAAAACAAAACTAGAGGTCAACGATCTCATGCCTTCGTCAAAAGATGTTATCGTTATATAACTTAAGAAGGTAGAAGTGATATATTAGTCCCCCTAAATATGGAAGTTGGATTGTGAAAATTACCCCTGCCGATGCAGTCTGCAATCGTGCATTGGGCAAGGGAAAAAACATCTGTGCAGGCTGTAAGGCAACACCGCCTGCAGCTACATGGACTATCCCCTCTGGGACTTTCTCCCTCTGGGACAGCCTGTAGCCCATGTGTCACAATGAAGGTAGAGTATCATGGAAGGAAACTGAATTATAGAATTGCTTCATTAATTATGCAAATTAGATCATAATTTGCATACTTGTCATCTAATTATGTCAAGCATCACTTAAGCTACCTACACACCAAATATCAGGATGATCCGTCGACCGGTTATTGAGTTATCCTACTTTAAACATTTTCATACAAATGCTCCTGCAGTTCCAACGCAAGCCGCTAGGGGGCCCAAACTTACGTCACTTCTTCCCGAGCACAAGAGCTATCTACCATCCAAAAATCATGACCCTACCTCGACCAGATCACCATATATCAAAACAGGAAGTTCCGCTGCAGTACCATAACGAGCCGCCAGGGGGCCCATATTCCTATCACTTCTAGATCTCATCAAGACCTACCCACCTACCAAATATGAAGACAATCCATTTAAGCCTTCTCGAGTTATACTGTTGACAGACTCACGCACACACGCACGCCCATGAAAACATACCCTTCTTGACGAAGGCAACAAAGCAAAGCAAAAACATAATCTGACACAACATGCGTGCTTGCAGGTTGCAGTGATATGTGGGTCGGGCCTGGGCGGGCTGGCCGATGCCGTTCAGGATCAAGACGTGATAGACTATAACGACATCCCCAACTTTCCTAGGAGCACAGGTGAACAACAACTAGATGTTGTTTTGTCGTTACAAAGAAAGTATCGTAAATTCTTCTATTGGCAACGTTATAAGCTATTTTATGGATTATATGTTTTAAGACTACAGCTGTGATGCGAGAGTGACTTAAGAGATATGTCGTTTTGTATCGCGACTTTGTGACATGTTATGCTCGTTTCGTAATAAGCGTGCGGCATGTATTTCAGTTCAAGGGCACAGAGGACGCCTAGTGTTCGGCCACCTAGCGGGGAAGAGTGTGGTCTGCATGCAGGGTCGATTCCACCAGTATGAAGGATACCCGCTCTGGAAGGTACAGCAGGAAAATAAAAACATTTGCTTCGTTGTTACATTTTCTGACAGTCAAACATATGCTATTATATCTTAAACAACACAAAGCTTAATGCCACTGCAGTTTGAGAAAACTTGCTCTTTTTTTGGTAGATAAGCATGTGCTTTCCCCCCAGGTTGCGATGCCTGTGCGTGTGTTTAAGATGATTGGAGTTGAGACTCTGTTTGTGACAAACGCAGCCGGTGGGTTAAACGGCAGTTATACCATCGGCGACATCATGATAATAAAGGACCACATCAGTATGCCGGGAATGACTAACGACAACCCACTAAAAGGCTTCACCGATGAAAGGTGCTTTTTCATGGTGCTTTTTTTATTCCATTGAATAATAAATTTAAGATAATGGCCAAAGTTCAAAGCCTACTAGACAAACAGAAACAATCTCAATGAAAATCAAACACTGCCTGCTCGTAACTATTTAATCAGGAGAATCTATTCCGTTTTCACTTTTCTTCCAATTGCATATTGTCTCAGAACTGTACTGTATTCTAAGTGTTGTACTGCTAAATGCTACCAGGCTCGTTTTGCTCCTAAAGTTGCATAAGGTTCAATACGTGTTCTCGACCCCCTAAGCCTCTTGAAACTAGTACTATTCAAAGCCACTGTTATGGACTCTCATCATCAGGCGTGGAGAACAGTTCCCGTCAGTGCCTGAGATGTACGACAGGGACCTGCGTGAGTTAGCGTGGTCGGTGGTTGGAGACCTTGGGCTGGACAAGGTGGTACGGGAGGGGACGCTAGTGCAGGTGGGAGGGCCGTCCTTCGATACCGTCTCAGTCTTCAAAATGTTACGGCATTTGGGTGCAGACTGTGTAGGTAAGTATTTGTGGTTGAAATGTTTTTTTCCGCCATTTTCCTGTTTGGATGGTATTGTGCTTGTTTTTTTAAGAGAACGGTTTGGATGGTATTGTGTTTCTTATATAAGTTGAATAAACGTAATCACAGACACAGACAGTGACGCGCACGTACACACACGCACGCACGCACGCACGCACGCATACACACGCGCGCACACACACACACATATGCTCACGCACACGCACGCACGCACACACACACGCACACACACACACACACACGCACGTACACACACACACACACACAAACACACACGCGCACACACGCACACACACACGCACACACACACACGCACACACACACACACAGAGATTTGCTTGCTTATTTTCTATCATCTACTGAAAACAAAACCTTTTCATTTAACCAAATATTAAACATTATTTAATGGTAGCCTCCTTCGCAGACTTGTGAGCGGCGTTATTTTTTTCGGCGACCGACGGCAGTTATGTCGCGGAGGGACGGTTTGCAGCCAAGGGAGTTTGCCGGGGAGAGAAGGTTTCGCCCCTCAACAAAACCTTCTCTCCCCGGCAAACTCCCTTGGCTGCAAACCGTCCCTCCGCGACATAACTGCCGTCGGTCGCCGAAAAAAATAACGCCGCTCACAAGTCTGCGAAGGAGGCTAATTTAATGGCAGGGATGAGTTCGGCACCCGAAGTCACTGTGGCACGGCATTGTGGGATACGTGTGTTCGGCCTGTCCCTAGTGACAGACATGGCGCCCATGGAGAGCGACCTTCCCCCGACCAATCATCAAGAGATTTTGGAAACTGCAGAAGTGCGTGCTCGTGACGTCCAGAGGTTGGTCTGTGAGATGATCAAGCAGCTACCCAACAACAAAAGTTCAACACAACCTCCGTAACAGACACTGTTACGTTTTATAAACATCTTGACGTCTGTTCCTGTTAGCAATGTTTGCTATGGTTGAGTTAAGTTACATTCCCTTAAAACGCTATGACTTTTTTAAGTTTTGAAAAGTTTAGATTGGCACTGCATAAAGCCGGATTATCAGTGACTAGAGAAAATGTATACAAAAACTGCCTAAACAAATTGTATTACTGTAATCTCTTTCCGAGGACATAAGGTAACGTTACAGTTGTAGCTATCTTCTGTTTAATAACCGCTGAGTTACTTCCCTTTTTCCCCGAATGTAGGTTACTTGGAATGATGCGATACTTGTTGTTCTTTGCATAGCCTATAACGAACTATTGTGCCCTGGATGAGAAGATATTGTATTTAAAGACCAACACCTGCCAAGACAGGCAAAACAGTTCTTTATAGACTATGCAAAGAACAACAAGCATTACATTATTCTAAGAAACCTACGTTTGTTACGAATTTTAATTGAACTTCCACACGGTTGCATTTTTTCAAAAGGTGAGAAAATCGGTGTTGAAGATATCAACAAAGGGGTGCATGAAACTGCCACAAAGCAATCACAGCACAAAAGAGACTTCTCTTATACACTACATTGTCATCGGACACTGTGATGCTGCAAGGCAGTCGTGCATAACAAACAAAGAAAGAGAGATATGAATTAATGTCCCATTTTCTTCAAGGCCATGTCCTTGACTATTTTATGTCGAGGAAGCAGTGACAATTCTTTGTTAAGGAGAAATAAAAGGTATGTTTTTCTCGCTCAGGGGAGTTGTTGTCGATGTAAACATGAAGACTACACCTTAACGCAGCCATGCACCACGTCTCAGTCCGGTGATGCTGGTTACTGGTGCGTTTGTGCACGGTCACTACTGTGTGAAGATTGGCTAAATAGCTCGGCCTTTAGCGTATGCGTATAAGGGGTATCAGTGAACAGAGCGCCTTAGTTCGACCACACGTCAACTACACGGACGGTTGGAGGATTGTAGCATTCCTGCCATTTTGTAACACTAGTGCGGTCGTGGATTTACTTTGTTAAAAACCTTCACAATTCAACGTTAGGATCTTTGCATTGGTGAACTTCAACAACGTCGCCCAACAAACAGCTACGGGTAGAGCAGTAGCAAAAAGGATTCGAATCTCTTTGGATACAACAAGGCGGTATCGTATCGGGGACAAAGACAGTTAAATTCTGCCCATCATTTATTCATGGACAGTTTAGCCGGGAGATTTATCAGCAACAATTGTGGATGATTTCTCAGTCGGAGTGAACATTGTGCCTGGGACAAACGTCCCTGTCATTTCGGACAGAATTGCTTTGTGACGCAGAAACGCGGCAAAACTGATCGAGTCACAAGATACAGTGGGAGTTGGGCGAGACAACACATCTTCAGTTGATCGGATATATTCTGTCAATGATTCACCATGAATTTTCACTCGGTAAGTGCTCGTCTTATCTTTTTACCCTAGTCAAGATTCTTGTGGTCTTCTCCAACCGTAGAATGTAGCATGATTATCCCAACTTCAACAGGAACGCGACTGTAGACAGTTTTCAAATTCTATCCAGTTGCTTGAGTAACTGTTTTCTTGTGTATCTCATTAACTGGATGTCTAACCTTCATCGACACAACTATAGACAATATAGTTGTACCCGGTTTGTTACCAGAACAAGCTGATTTTTCGTTTCATCGAAGCATGTTATCACCAGTCACAAGAGGAACACTCGCTTGGGAAATCGCGGCCTATGCAGATGAGACATCGTAAAGTGATTGATGATGGCTGGAACCACAGGCAATCGTTATGAACCACAACTGTAGCTTGTCAATGGCCAGGATAGCCTTTGTCCATAAGTCACCATAGCGTCCTAGGATTTGGTATATGCCGTGAGACCTTGCAGTAGGCTGCAATCCTCCAGGATTGTAAACTGAGATTAGGGTGTTAGTCGATAATTCAATGGTACTTTTGCGAAGTCTTAAAAAGTTTCCCTTGTGTGGAAGACGTCTTAGCTGTGCCTGCAAGCCCAGCAATATGTCATAAGTCAATTTTCGAGTCCTTATCAGCTGAATGGTGGTCTTAAGCTATTCTTGTAAGACGTGTGAAGAACAGATACAAGTCATGCAACCTATGGACATACAAACGGTCGCACTACTTTGTTGTAGGCTATTTCATATACATATGTAGAGAGGTTCATTCATTCCATGGATTGTAAAACAAGTAAACCTGCTAATGTAATCGTATGTTCTCGTGTACAATGTCAACATTCTGAAGAAACAGACGTGGAGTCAGGAAAATGAAGAAGGCGGTGTTACAGGCGAGAACACATACAGGTGTAGCAAATGAACAGGTATGGGATAGATACCCCCTCAAAGGCGTTGCCAAAAAGGATTTGGCTGTACTCTGCTCTGCACTTTGTGGAACCGGATGCCTGAAATGCAATGGTCTGTTCATTAAGAAGAGATAATACATTATTTTGTCACATGACCGGGTACTCAGAAAAACGAATTGACGGCTAACCATGCATTTTCCGTCCAAGAATCATCTTTATTTACGTCCCTGTAGCGAACAAAGGCGGGCAAATCAACGTCAAACACAGGAAAGGTATGCTTTAATATAACACAATATACGGGTGTTATAGTTTCTACTTGGTGGAGTTTGTAGCGTCACTGCACCAATGTTTACACACTGAACGTTTCCCTAACATCCACCGCTAGAGGGGACGAACAGAAGTAGCATTCCTACAGAGCAGCTGCTGTGAAGTGGGAAGTCACACTTGACGAAACGTCTTTGTGAAGAGGAGAGACCTGAAACGGCACTGTGATTGGCCAGTTTCACTCAGTCGAAACTAGGAGTGCAAAATGAAGGAATGAGGCTGTATTTATGTGATTGGACCTTATTCGAGGAGTAAAAAACACAAACTCGACTGCTGAACGATATTGTAGGAAACATTTTGTGTCTACTAATTTCTAAAAACGATAGTTGTCTGTGGGCAGGCGAATCAGGGCAGTCGAAAAACGTTTAGATTTTTCCTCCCAACATCTGCTTGGAGATTATGCGGTGTTGATAAACACGGACTGCCAAGTGACCCTTAACCCCAAAGTGCCCCCCCCCCCCGTTTCGGACGGTTCGTAGATGAGGGGTCTGCAGCATTTTAGTGTGATACTTTGGAAAGCATTGTGACCTTAAAAGTCTCTAATTATCAAAAACTGCATGTTGTCGCACATCTAATTGGCGAAGTAAATGCAATTTCACCTGGGATTGCAATGAAAGCAACAACAGCACTTCTTAAAGGTGATTATTACGAAATAATATGACTACTTCACAATTAATTTATGGTGCTGGTATTCAACCATTGTGAGCAAGTCCTGATTCCTACCTAAGCTGTGTAATGTTTAATGTTTACCCTTGAAACCGGGGTATCGTGTGATCCTGACAGGTAGCCGGGCTTGTTGACAAAACATGGCGATGTTTACTCTGTCCCCGACAGGTGCATTCAGGTGTTGTTTGGGGTTCGCTACTGAACCCTGGAGTACTAACGTTCGTGTGCGTCACAGCATAGCAACAGACCCCCCTCCCCCTCTCCGTGAGAAGGAAGGGCGATGGGGGCAAATTTAAGCCAACTGTCGTTTGAAGTGTCACGCTGGTTCTCAGAAAGTGTTCTTTCCTGTTTGTACAATCTATTCTGTGCGCAAGCATGCGGACAAGCGAAAAGCACGACCTAGTTCCGCTATAGAGAGGTGTGTATAAGCATTCGTATCATAGGGGTGAGCTAACCGTTCATTGTGGATGTTCTAAGCTCGTGGAAAGCTATTTTAGCATCATTGTGTGTTGATTAGACTCGAATGTCGCCGGTCTTTTGTTGCAGGATATCTCTGTTTACCAACCTCGGTCTCGCGGGGCGTACCGCGGGCAGAACAGGGGGAACAACAACTACAGTCCCAGCCCCAACATGGCGCACATCCGCATGCAACAGGTCATCCACTACGATCACATCCACAACGCAGACCCGCGGACCAAGGACAGTCACCGTGGACATTCACCCCCCGGCGACTACTCCCCCTCTCCCCGTCCCCGATTCACCAGCATTGACCGCGATGACGACGGCATAAAGTACGAGAACGCTGGGACTGGAGAGGAGAACGACTGCCAGATCGTGGTGGTGAACGTGAGTGGGCTCAGGTTCGCTACACGAGCCAGGGTCTTCAACCGTCTTCCCGACACTCTACTCGGAAACCTGGAGAAGAGGAAAGATCTATACGATCCAGAGAGCAGGGAAATCTTCTTCGATCGCCACCGGCCTAGCTTTGAGGCTATCTTTGACTACTACCTCCGTGGAGGGCGGCTGAAGTGCCCCTACCAAGTGCCTTTAGACGTGTTCTTGGAGGAAGTAGAGTTTTTCGGACTTGGCGGTCACCCCGTGGAAGACAACCCCCACCTCTCTACCTGTGCAGAACCAGGACCAAAACATCCGCTCAAGAAGAAGATATGGGATGTCTTGGAGAATCCAGAAGAGTCCTTGGTTGGTCGGGCGATTGGGGCCTTCATAGTGGCAGTGGTTCTTCTGTCTACTATATCTTTCTGTGTGGAGACCATACCCATGCCTGAACCGTCGGCCCCGGAACCTCGGCATGAAGTCGTCAACTCAAACTCGACAGAGAACGACAGCGCTTCCCAGGTAAGACTAGTGTTTTTTCTGTAACATAACATTTCTGACTGAAAATTACTCTTTATATGTTAATTCTAGGTTTCAGCTGCCACTCTGATATTCAGAGCATAGCGAAGAAACTATGTTTACACTCATCAGCTTTGAATACACGCAGGTTTTAAGTACAGCTTAGTGTACACGCGTGTCACTACACAAAACGTTTTCTCTACTACTGTGAGCGGATGCATCTGTTCAATGTATATCCTGCTTAGCAGAAAGGTGTCAAATACAGATTGCACAACAGAAACTGTGCTTGATTATGTGCCATTTTTAAATACATTTGTACTTACAGTCTGTAAACATTTGCTTCTTACCAAAGAGTAAGAGGAAAGAATTCCGTGACCTTTTCTTTATACATATACTATTATAAAACAATTGGACTTAACAATGCCTACATGTAATAGTTTGTATACTATGTTTCTGTGTATTTCACACATATCTCCCTTGTATTTTCAGAACCCTAAGAAGACGGAACTGAACTATATCCTGGTAGGCAACTTGGCAACCACCTGTTGATCTATCAATTTATTTAGAATTCTTTGGAACTTTGTTGTTCGGCGTCTCTCCGCCTGTTGTTGGTTCTATATATACTACAAGTTATGTTTGATTAGTCTGTGCCTTACAAATGTACTCCGCAAGGTGTCGTTCCTCTAGTTGACCTTTAGGTCATCTTTTCATTGACCTGTGGGTCATCTTTTCAGGACTATTGAGAACTGTCCCGAATTAAAAGTTGTTGGAGAATGCCAAGAAAAAAAACATCTTGTAGTATGTATTACTGTTATACCGTTTTACATGTACTCTGCATGTGGAAAATGAACTGTTCGTTGTCTAAATGTATTTCCTTCTTTTATTACAGATCTCCTACACGCATTTCGCGTTCTTCTGGATTGAGACCGTCTGCATCGCCATCTTCACGGCCGAGTTCACCGCCCGCTATGCCGTCACTCCCAAAACCACCGAAAAGTTCCTCAAAAACATCACCAACATCATCGACATGGTCTCCATCATCCCGTATTTCCTAACCCTGATAACCATCGGACTTGCTAACGGTATGGCGACCACATATACCCAAGGCTCCGTCCATGTCTTCCTGCGTATCTTCCGACTCTTTCGCGTCGTTCGCGTCTTCAAGCTTTCCCGGCATTCCAAGGGGCTGAGAATTCTGGGTAAGACGCTGCGGGCCAGCATGAACGAGTTCGTCATCCTGTCGTTCTTCATGATTGTCGCCATGGTGTTCTTTTCGAGCGTCATGTACGTCACAGAAGCCTCGCATCCCAGAACGAACTACACAAGCATTCCGGACGGCTTCTGGTGGGCCGTCGTTACCATGACGACCGTCGGATACGGCGATAACACCCCTCTCACAGTTGGCGGGAAAATCGTCGGGGCGGTGTGTGCTGTCACAGGGCTGCTGGTCATCGCGCTGCCCGTGCCTGTCATCGTGTCGAACTTCAACTATTTCTACCGCACAGAGAGGGGGATCGTCGGCCCTAACAACCAGCGTGCCACTGGAGCCAAAACGGACAAGAAAAAGAGGAAGTATTGCTTCAGTTGCGAGACTTGATCTCAAAATGACTGAAGTGAAGTGTCAGTGGATAATTGATGACATTAAAATGGCATTTTTTGTGCTTTTACTTAAAAGCGCCATGCTTCGTCCCAGTCTGAGGTTGGCCGAAAGAAAGATTATTCAACCATAGTATTAAGTTTTTACGTCAAACCAAATGCAGCCGCTAGAAAAGTAAATGGGCTGAACGAATCATGTTGTGTGGGACAAGACAAAAGACAAGAAGTTAAGTGAAAGATCATGATTCCGAAGGATGTTTGTTTGAAGTGCTTGATTTTCAGAGATTGCAGTTTGCATTCTATATCATTATCGGTGTGATTAGAAGAAATACAATCATGGGCAAGTATGTACAATGGTAAAAACATGTCCGATATGTGAAGTCCCCTTTTTTTCAGGCGACCTGTGTACATACTTTGTTTAGTGTTGTTTTATTGTTGGTTTTATACAAACAAAATAAAGTCACGGTTTATTGTATGCCATTTCCATGTCCTTTCTTTCATATCTAATTGTTCATATTATAGTTTTTACAATACTTAAAACTATTATAGTTCTTATAATCATAGATAAATCACACATAGGTAACAGTCACCTGCAATTCTAAGGTTAAAGGAGTTCATGCTGTGGCAAGACTAGCAGCGCCACTATGAATTGGAATGAGAACTGCAGCGACCATATTTTTCAGTCGAGCCTGAGACACCGGAGGACGAAAATGAGACAAATACCTGCTATTTCTTCTACCTCCTCCTTTCTCAGTAGACTCTGAGAAGTTGTATGAACCGCACACCTTGTAACGTACGGCGTATGACGCAGACATTATGAATCAGAAGGACTGAACAAAGCCTCTGCTCACAACAGCGCGGTCGCTGACCTCAATCTTTGCTTCTTGGACGGACTGCTGAGAAACGTGATAGCGGTGTTGACGTAGTGCCTTGTGTTCGCGTGACGTCTTTAAGTACTGCGCAGAGTTACCTTGTGGGCCGTTAGACTCTACAACCTCCTTGGTGAATACAAGACCAACTTCTTGGAAGACGAGACAAATCCTGGAGAAAATCGCACGATTTTCTGACAGTGAAGATAGACAAACAATGTTTGTAGGCTATTTGTAGTTGCCAAATATGACTTGTAAGCTACATGTTAGCGTTTAGATAAGAGGCCTCGAAGAGCCTTTAGTAGGAGCTCAAAACTGGAAAAGTACCTACTAGTATTATTCTGTAAATAAAGCACAACCCGTACAAGACAAACCTGTGGTAAAAGGTGACGACATTTAGGACTCAACAACCTCAATCAGTGTAACAGACACAAGTGTTTGTGCTTCGTAATTTCCTTGCAGTGTAGAAAACATGAAGTGTGAGTCAGTCCGCCCTCTAACCCTACGTCAAGAATACAAAACAACGAATCGTCTGACGTGATAAGCATTGTTCTCCACCTAGCCTACGCACTAATAAACAGGGCATTGATTCCCAGAAGCCCAATGATCCAATCATGTCTTATCACAAAACGGTTCAAGATGTTTACCTAACTGTCGCCCGATGACGACCCCTATTGTGTTTCAGCCGACTTGTGTGGACGGACGTACACCTACGTCATCAGCGCCCCAGATAGGCGTGTATAAAGTTCGCCCCGCGTGGTCGCTTGGCTCAGAAGTTCAGCAAGAGTCAGTCAACGCGTGTGACCCACAGCAGCGCTTGTCCCGGTATAACCATGCGTTTAACAGTTCTCTTTCTTGCCCTTGCCGGCCTCTTGGCCGTGAGTTTTGCTGTGCCGGTACCGGAGGATCCGGCCCCGAGTGAGGAAGTTGACCGGTATGAAGAACCCGAAAGTTTTGAGATGGAAATGCTCGACCCTCCCGAACCCCCCGAACCAGAGGATGGAGAAGGGGAGGAATACGCGGAGGAGGACCCCCTGACGTCCGACGACGACTCCGAATCGCCTCCACCACCACCTGAAGATGAAGATTCGTGGTGGGAAGAGGACGAGGAGGGAGAGAGCTGGCCAGAAGAGACGACCGAGGAAGAAAACTACGAAGAAACCGTATCGTCTGAAGACTCCGAGACACAAGAACCGGCGCCGGCACCTCGGGAGGAAGACCAGGAGGAACCTCAGCCAGAGGGAAGGTCCGCATGGTTTCCCGAGTCAACTGAGGAGGAGGATGTGGAGGGGAACGCTACTGAGGTGGAGCAAGAAGGCAGCGGAGACTACGTACCGCTCCCAATCGGTATAGAACTGCCGCCAGACCCGGAGTTCAACGCAAACTACACCATCGGTAAGCCTCAATACTCTACCTGAAACTACATAGACATCAGAATAAGGAGTAGGTAACTTAGAAGGGTATGTTTTCTCATATATACACCGTAAAGAAAGTTTTGTTCTATTCAAATCACGATTCTACAGACGAAATGATTGACATGACTCGTCAGACCAGACGGATTAAGGGATTATAGGTTTAAATTTGTAATCCGTAGGTGTCTGCCATTACGATTGTTTAATCCGTGTGAGAACAAATGGGATACGTTTGCACAGTGTCTGTTTCCATTTCTACATCTTTCTTTCTTTTAAATTCCCAGACGAGACCCCTCCTGTAGACGGGAACGCCACCGACGAAGACGGACCGTCTGTACTGGACAGCATCATTGAAATCAACCAGAACGCAGGTAAGGTTATCTATTGACTTTAGTGGAATAACGTACTGTTTTGTGAGGCTTTGATGGTCGTTAATTGACTTTCTTTCCCCCACGCACGACGCATAGATTTTGATTCTGATGCTTGAAATCATTTGTTACAGCAGCTACATTGTGTCTGAGGGCCCGTTGTGGACATTTATAATCTTTTTTGAATAAGCATAACTTTGAAATGTAATCAAGAAAGAAATGTTGAAAATTCGCCAGACATGTTTTGTGATGTCTTTGTGTTGTTTTTGTTTTCCAACGTCTCGCAAATGTGTTGTTGTTTGACACGTAGCTCTGTGTCGATCGATAAAATCTGATTACATAAGTAATCGAACATAAACACGATTTGTGACCTGTGATCACGCGCTTAACAATATGTGTCAATCATGGCAGAAGGGGGGGGGGCAAAGTAACTATTTTATGGCAGTTTTACTGTCACCGTTTGAAAAGCAAGGCGCAAAGTAAACAACCAATGAGGTTAAGCTCACACTTACCAAGTTTGTTATCCTCTTTTGAAGGCCAAACGATAAAAGTTGACTGAGCTAACGGTAGAAAATGGCTGTCAGGGAATCTGAATAATAAAACAGGTCCGTATCTTTTGACAGGATCGCTAAATAAATCTGTAGGGTCATAATGAAGAATTCAATAAAGTCCGATAGGGCAAAATGCGGTGGGCGTTTGATGCTGTGTAGGTTTTAATGAACGTCTAAAGCTTGCTGTCGCCTTTGTTTGAGTATAAAGTCAGGGACATGCACTTTATAGATAAGAGGACGAGAAACGCTGACTGTGGTAGAAATTGTTCATTGTCTGATATCCCTGAACACTAGTAAATTGATTCTCCTTGCAAGAAGAAAATTGGCACAATTAAATGTTCCTTGTACCTACAATATCGAGTGCTGGCCACAATATGGTTTATTGCATTCAAAATCATGTGTGTAAATACAAAGAAATATTAGAATGAATTAAAAACATACAATCTTTGATTGTAAAAACAATTCTACGATTAGAATATTTGAGTTGAAGTTTTTTAAGTACCTGTTTTTCCTTCCCTCTAGGATTGTTTGTCGGCATGCCGGACGGTCGTTCAGTGTGCCCTGAGTTCGAGTGCGAGCTTTCCTGCATGTTTGGGTACGAGACTGGTGAAGATGGCTGCCCCTTGTGTAGCTGTGTCCCAGGTAAGCTGCTCCCCCCTCCCTCACAATCTCCTTTGTCAATACTAGTACAGTGATGGTACGATTCAGGTCTAGACCTTTCATCATTATTCAATGGCTGTACATTAGCAATAAGTTGTAGAATAAACAAAACTTACCTCTTATGGCTGGTGTAAGTAAAACCAAGTCATCATCTGGCGTCATACTGATAATTTTGTGATGAAAACCGAGTCATTCCTTGCGGTAGAATAATTTTTACAATGCATATTCTGTCACGTACACACAGATGGCGAAGAGAAGTTGTTTGAGGGCGACATCGCCCTAAATTCGGACACCAAAGAATACCTCCGAAAAGTGATCGAGAGTGATGGGCGAGGTGCCAGCAGGAGGCCGCTGTGGACAGGCCGTGTGGTCCCGTACACCTTCAACAGGGCAGTCGGTAGGGAGAAACCCTTCTCTTGACACTACGAAGGCCCACAACGACAACTTTCGTCGATAAGTTGAAACGGTTTCCGTAGGTGGCAAAATGGTTTCCGTTGGCGACGAAAGCTGTTGTTGGGCCTTTGTACCTGACATCGTTATCGGCATTGTTTCTATTTCATCAAGTGTAACTTCCATCACATAAATGGTAGAATCTCACCCGAAAAAGAACCATTTACGACAATTTACTGCATCATTGTCTTGCGTTTGAGCGTTGTATTTGAAAGTTGGGTCTTATATATACATGTATATTTTATCTGTCTGGATATGGTTATGTTGAGTTTGTGCAAGTTGTCTGTGTCATGTTTGCTTCACGTCAAAACTAAATGTTTCTCATAATGCTGAACACTGTTGATATCTCCCACCAGCCTATAACAGCTACAAGACCAACGCCATCAATGCCGCCATCCAAGAGTTCCACCGCCGAACCTGCATCCGCTTCGTGCGCAGGACCAACCAGAGAGACTACATCGAGTTCCACAGTCTTGGAGGGTAAGCTGCACTTCCTTTTTGGCGACGCCCTAGGGGCGGAGGCGTATTTCTATTGATTGTATTGATTTTATAATCTCTGGATGGAATGGGACAGCATCAGATCAACTTGCATGTAGTATATACTGTAAAAACGAATCAGTTTAAAGGACCCAATGTTGTAACCAAATACCGCATTTCATAGCGGTTCCATCTAATGTTATTTATGCCTTTAATATATAGTCTAATTATTTGGCTTTTCAGGCGCCACAGAAGATCTGACAACCAGTCTTCTCCACCCTTCTCGTTTTTTCTGTTCTTCTTATTACATTCATTAAGTAATTTCACCTTGTTGCCAAATGTCCCTTGACCCCTAAATTCAAGATGGCGGAAGGTTAACGTGAGACTTCCCTTTCAGGTGCTTCTCTCACGTTGGTCGTAACGGCGGAAGGCAGCAGGTGTCCATCGGGAACGGCTGTGAGCAGACCGGCACGGTCATCCACGAACTCCTGCACGCGCTCGGATTCTGGCACGAGCAGTCCCGACCTGACAGGGACAACTTCGTCGCCATCCAGTGGGCAAATATCCCGCAAAGTAAGTCCAACGGCGATAATAAAATACAGTACTATGATTTCATGTTTGCATTTGAAATGTATGAAACATCTTAGGTCTTCTCTACTATTTTTTTTAGACCAGACTGAGTGCTTCCTTTTTGATAGCTAGAGGAAAAACAACCAAAAACGTGTTGTGTCATCGAAAATTGTAGAAGGCATGGTCTTCAGTGAGAAATCACTTATGACGGTAGGTATGCACAGAATTGCGGATAGCCACATTAAAAGGAAAAGAAGCAACGTTAACTGATGTTCATGAATATTTGAAGAGATAACGATATGTAAAAGGTAATCATATTGTTTTTTTCATCTTGTAGGTGTGCGCTACAACTTCCAGAAGTACACCAACCGCGAAGTGAACTCTCTCGGGTCTGCTTACGACATCGGTTCCGTCATGCACTACGGCAGCTACGCCTTCAGTTCCAACCGTCGCCCTACCATCACGGACAGGTGAGCCTCCTTTCCTGCACTGAAGTTATTTCATTTTTGAAAGCATAGTATAGCAGTTCTTTTGTTTTGAAAGCATAGTAGCTTGGAATCCATCTGTGAGGGCAGGAGCGGAGGAACGGAGCGGATACATAGCGTTCACGGATGAATTCCAGACTGAGCATAGTATGGATAACGAACCTTAAACAGATTGACACGTACATATAATTTGCTGTAAAGTTATAAAGCTAGCTGCCCAATAAGTATACGACAGACAGTAAGAAGAAATAGTAACTCCATACAACAAAAATACTAGAGAGTGTTTCTTCTTTTTCTGATAAGAAATGTCACTGTTTAGAGTTACTGAACATTGTTTTTTCCTTGCAGGTCCGGCCGACCAATTACTACCCAGAGAAGAGGTTTCAGCAATTCTGACTTGTTCCAGTTGGCGAGGCTTTACCAGTGCAGTAACACAGGTCAGTAGAAAAAAGCACTTATCTAGACCTGTGTACATTCTTTACATTGTTGTAGCCTGATATGCATTATGAAGAATCAAGCCGTTGTGTCTGTTTTTGCAAGTTTGCCACTGTCCAAATACCTTCCAGTTGACAGTCCACCTTTTTCAAGGGAAAACGTCCGTGAAGAGGTTCCCGATTGATCCATACCCATGTCAACCAAGTAGAAACACCTTCTAAAAAGGAGATAATTGACTATTACTTACTATATAGATCGGTAAAGCGACAGTGTACCAGAAACCTCTAACTCTCTCACCATCTTAATCATTATAGGTGGCGGTGGAGGTACCGGAACCGGCGGTGGCGGTACCGGAACGGGAGGTGGCGGTGGTACCGGAACCGGAAATGGAAACTGCGTCGACCGCAACGGCAACTGCAACTCCTGGTCCCGCCAAGGTTACTGCGCATCCAGCCAGTACCGCCAGTACATGCAGACCAACTGCCGTAAGGCCTGCAACCTCTGCTCCGGAACCGGTGGTGGCGGTACCGGTACCGGAGGTGGCGGTGGTACCGGAACCGGCGGTGGCTCCTGCAGGGATAACAACAACAACTGCCGCTCCTGGTCCAACCAGGGGTACTGCCGTTCCGGATCCTACGTCCAGTACATGCGCACCAACTGCCGCAGGAGCTGCCGGCTGTGCTCCGGCGGTACCGGCACCGGTACCCGGCCTAACCCGACCAGCAACAACTGCCGCGACAACAGCAGCCACTGCGGGTACTGGTACCGCACCGGAGAGTGCACCAAAAACCCCGCCTACATGAGAAAGTCCTGCCGCAAGAGCTGTGGGGTGTGTTAAACAGCGTGCGATTCACTGCACAAAATCTCTTCCTTAAGCACACCTCAAAGCATATATATATGTAAAGGTTCAGTTTCTTCCCTCGCTTGTACCTTTGCGCATGCTTTAAGGTGTGCTTAAAGATAGGGTTTTGTGAAGTGATTGCCATTGCTGGGCACCCGGATTTCGCAAAATATAAAATAATTTTTTGTATTGAATGGACAATACATGTATGACGCTGCTAAAATTATGTCTATTGTTAAAAAAACATTGTTATGATACTTCGGCATTTGAATTCCTTAGAACATTCATATTTGACACAAATATTCTCATCACTTAATCATATTTTGTCAGCTGGATTGACGGATATTTGGAACATCCTTTTATGTATCATTCATTAATACATTCAAACTTAGGCTGTGATTATACGGTACCTTACCACCAGTTGAAAGTAAATTATTTGTAATTAAAGTTTACAGATTAGTACAGATCATTACCAAAATATCCTGAACTTTACATACATTGAAGGCTAATGTATATTTTGTAATTATTTGGTCTTTGAAAAGACTTCAGTCCAGGGCGATTTTTCTCTTAATACCACTTGCACAAGCCATCTTTGTCAAGCAATTGAATAAGGCAATAAATGAAAGAAGTGGGAAAGTTCATGTAATGTCTCTTTGCTGTTTTGAATATTATGTACATAATGAGTGCCTGCTTCATCTCGCATTTAGACCGCAGAATCCTTACATTTGTTGTAAAGAGTAGGGGTCCTTCCCGGTGTGAGTGGTTCAAACCTTACAGCCTGGTCTCAGGGTTGACATCTTGAAAAGGTGATAGTCACTTAAATTGTTTTGTGTCTACTTCTTCTAGGCTTTAGGCCGCACAAGCCTTGCATTTGTTAAATACTTGTCGCCCAGTGGGTTACAATGCTTCTATTAGTGGTTTTGAGAACGTTACTGCTACGTACACATGTTCGTTTCATATCTTCACATGATCCATCAAGGTATCAAGTTGTGTAGAAACACGATGTCAACAACACTGTAAAATCCGAGGCATCACTGAGTACTTTTTGCATTGCCAATGCAAATGCATTTTATTCGATCCACGTGTGGTTGCATGATTCTTATTTGTCTACAGATAGATTTGACTGCTTTGACAAAATTGTGTGATTGAATTTGTCTGCTGGGACCAAAACTGATCCATGGAGATATTTCCCATTAAATTGTTGTTCGTGTGCAGTAGAAAAAAATCACATAACTTTATTGATTTCATTTGTCTGACTCAAAATGTGGGCAAATCCATTCCAAACATTCGACTTAAAGCGCCAGCTAGAAATTTTTCTCTCTTTATGATACCGTATCGTTTCCTCATTTTTTTCGGAGACAAGATCTTCATTTGCTTGTTAAAATAATTTACAATTTACCCTTTAAGTAATTCTTATCCACCAAATATAATTTCATACATGCAAATTGATGCTCACCCACCCGCGACAGAAATAGTTCGTCCCAAACCTTGAAGAAAACATATTGTGTAACTTCAGGTATCAAATCTCAGTCAGCCTGAAACAACCAACAAGACGGAGCTAAAAACGTGATTCGAATCGAGAGCAAAGAGGAGTTGCTTGTGTTGCTGAGTCTGCCTCCCAGGTCAACATCAACTCTGTGTACGGGACTCGTACTTAGAAGTCGTACGTTCCGTGAGTACAAAAAGGGTTTACTTCATTATCTATTGTTCCTAATTTGTGTTTACTTCTGTTTAAAGTTGAATTTTCAAGTTACACAGTGAACAACCTTGAGTGATAATATTTTAGTGCTAGGGTTATTGTTATGTTATATAATATACCGTTTTAGTTCAGTGCTTTCATTTTCCTTGTACATATAAATGATTGTGCGTTGGATAGTTCGTTTTTCAAGATATTTTTATGATTGTATTGCTCCAGGGGTAATAAACAACTGACACTAATAATTTAATGGCTGATCACCCAACCCCGATGTCCGAGTGTAAAGCGCTGGACCCAAATCCGATGTACGCGATAAACGATCTGGACACAGAATTTGTTAATCCCATATACAACCAAGAAGAGCAAACCTCCAATTCGATGCCAAACGTTCTACCCGAAGCAGTCTCCGGGTCCGCTACACAAACAGATGGCGACCCCTGCATCGAACCATGCGCTGGTATTGATGAGCATGATAGCAACGAGATGCGCGGCAACGAACAAACCAGTAGCATTGCCTCTGATGATGGTGACGTTCCACCATACGCTTTAGCATACATGTGCCAAGATGAGTCGTTGTCTTTCACAACTGGTCCCAAAGAGGCACATACCAATGATCCCTCTGAGAAAAGAAAAGATGAATCAAGCGTAACCAGTAGTAGTGATACCCAAAATACGTTAGCAGGATGTCAGCCATCAAGTAGCGCTGATGTGTCCGTCTCTATCGAGGACGAAAGTAACATACAAAACATCAGAAATCCATCCATTGCACCTGGTCCAAGTCCCAAAATCGAGCCCGACGCCCTGGCCCCCAATTTAATGTACGTGCATAATGCTCCAGCGTTTCAACCACGAACTTGCGGTAAGAAACAATGTACTTTTCAAATCAATTTTCTCCTTCTTAAGACTTGCCCATTACACTGTTATGCATTCTGTATAAGATAGTAGGGTAATAATATTGTCACCCAAGACAAGAAGTTTCCTAGAACAAGTTTCTCTAATCCACTATTTGTATTTTCAACAAATGAATTTTACAAGCTGAATTTGTAGAAATATATTTCTTCTTATCGACTTCTTTGTTTTTAAATGATTTGCAATGTCTTGCATTCTGAACATCCTGAAGGTGCGATATATGATTGGTGTGATGTATGATAGGTGATTTTTCAGGCTTCTCGTATCGCTACGTGGGCGTTGCTGTGATAACAGCTACCATCCTGTCGACATGTATATTCGGGGGAACCTTTGCTGGGTTGTATTTCAGAGGAAAGGAGCAGGACGTTGAAAAGGTGAGGTCTTTTGTTCTTTATTTTCTGTTTGTTATTTGTCAACATGTAACATACTGTAAACTAAACACAAACACACAAAATTCCTCCCAGGTGAGATACACATGTACTGTTTAGTTTTGGTTGCTCTTTTTTTAAAAGAAATTGATAGTATACCTCAGTCGGGCGTTAGGTGCCTTGAATCCAGACGTATTATGCTCATGTCACGTTTCATAGATTGGTCCGTGTGTTTTTCTTTTCTCAGACCCCACCCGGTTTTATTAATTTGGGGATCAAATTCTTACAAACGTTAGCAACTTTTCCTTGTTCCATTACAACATTTTCAAAGAACAACAAAGGTATACAGCTACTGCTCATCGTAGCCGTATTCCGATCAGTTGCTGGTGTTTTTCCTTATGGGCAGTCTGTATATATAAGCAAAGAACTAACAACGATCCGTCCAATGTAATAAATGACATATTACAGCCAGGAAAACAATTTCTCCTATCTACAGCCGACTGCAGCCTTGGCACTGGATACTACCTACAATCCTGGACAGCCTGATGTGTACTCTACCACCACCCTTGACCAGCCTACCTCTGGGAGAACTAGTGTGACTGATTACAAGTCCCTGATCACGGTGAGTGGACACGATTGTCCACCCTTGCAATGTCACACTTTGGAAGAAATTGAAGCTGTCTTTTTAAAAATAACTGTTTCAGATGGAACTTTGCAGCTGTTCACCATCTTCAACTGATATAATTTATGCAAATGAGGCCCTTTTTGCATAATCTATGTATGAGAAACATTTATGACTCGTCATCGGTAAGGTTAATATCATTTGGCCAAGGTATGAGGTCGAGGAACTTTAGATCTGACTGCATTCTTTATATTTTATGACATTTTCAGTCAACCAAAGGCTACCCGGAGGAAACCTCACACGAAGTGCCACCATTTCCGATGTCTACAACTTCACAAGGTGAATATTCGAACCAAAGATTTTAGACCACTTAACCAAACTTTATAATTATAAATTTTAATTTTAGAACATTTCTGTTAAAACTAGATATGCTCCAAATGCTGGGTTCGTATGCAAGACGTACACCATCTAGAACTCAATTTTTCTGTATGCACTTTATACTGTTTCATGCAGTAGATATCATTATGTCTTTTGTTGAAACAATTTCGAAAGCAGAGAATCTTTTGGGGGCATTGCGACATTACTGTATGCGTGCACAATTAGACAGACGTTGCACAAGCATCTATTGTATTGCTTTATACGGTGACGTATTTGCCAGAAAGAATATTCTCCTAACTATAGCACAGACGTGATATTGCACAAGTTAACATTGCGTTGGCACAATTTTGACATTACATGGGTCAAACTTGATATTGTAAGTATTATAAAGTATTATAAGATTCAGGAAGACTATGATAACTTCTAGAACAGTGCAACATTATGTAATCTCTTCGTGCAGAAAGCTATGGGGCAAACATGGAGCCGACGACCACCTTTGGAGAGGGCGGAAAAGAACAGGGAAGATCCATGGCAAACTACGGAGTGGCCGGATCTGCCGACAAAGAGAGAGTCGTGACGGATGCCCCACCAAAAATCAGCGCGGAAGACAGACGTTTAGCCTGTGCAATCGGGACGTGGTTAAAAGACCGTTTTACTGTCTGGAGTAACCGGATAAATCGAAATAACGTAAACAATCAAACCTCAGTCTGCTAATGACAACAGAGGTGTTCACATTGGTGGAGGCCTGGATAAGGCATAAATTTATAAAGCACACGAAGTTACTCTTCAATACACAAGATACAAGATCTCTTTATTGGCAATCGCAGTGTTGCCACTGAATTAAAACCGATTTACAATTCAAAATAAGGAATCCATTAAAAGTTGTTACAAATATGGACAAGTTATTCACAGACATTACAAAGAGAGGCAAGTTACTGTCCGTGCTGGTTTACAAGTCTAGTCATGTACGGCACACCAGAGTTCAAGTACCGATTCGTTCTGGCTTTCTGGCAGTTCAGCTTGTGGTTGTTGCGTGTCACTCTGCCTGTGATCTGAGTTCTAAGTGGTGGAAGCCAGTCCCTGAACTCAGAGCCTAACAAGGACCTAGCAAACTTCAGAGTCAACTGTTCACGCCTAGAGGCAAGCGTTGTCAGTCCGAGGTGCTGTAGAGCATGTGAATACCCGCGGTAGTCTTTGCCCATGATTGTACGGCACGCCCTTTTCTGTACACGTTTTCTGTACACGTTTGAAATGTGGAGAAAACAGATGAGGAATTGAAGTATGGTTGCACATTCACAAGTCAGCTGCTCCTAACCAGGATATACAATGTAAAGTAATGACAACCTAAACACTGCTGTCCTCCCCACTTTCTTCATTTCGAAATATTATATAAAAGGATTTTTCTTCTTTTTATGGTCACTGCAAAGCCAGCTTTGATGTTAGAAAACCAATTACATGTCCTTTGATAATTTCTTTGCTCTTTTCTCAAATGAGATTGCGTGTTTCCTAAGAAACGATAAATTCTTATGGCGAAATTAAACATCTTAAGTATAATGTGGTCTACCGGGAGTTCATGAGCATTGGAGTGTGATTGAGTTGAAGAAGTCGGCTGCGAAGCCACGTTGGTCATCAAAATTTATGAATCTATGAAATAAAAGTGTACTTAATAGCTTCAACACGGTAACCTAACAGTCTTCAGAACACTGTATGGTTGCTTTGTATCCATTTAAGGCGGAATCAGGGCCTTCTTTGACTGTTGCATCATCATTTCTTAAGCCTGGATTGCTACAACCTGTCTCTGGTACTTTCTCCTCGGCAGGTACAGGTGTATATCCGATATAGGGGGTTCGCCTGCATTGAAAACAAAACAAATACTAATTAATTTAGTTTGTGACGTTTATTTTAAGAGAATAAAGTAGCTGTACTCACGGGCACAGGCACGTTTAGTGCACTAGTGAATCATGAATACTGATTCAAAGTTGATGCAGTGGTATAAACCATTTAAAAGTGTGGTACGCAATGACACAGAAAAATACGTATCAGGGACCCCAACTTCCTCTACCTAAACACACGTACACTCTAACAAATTCCGCATCGAATCTGTAATTCGATATCCCCTTTGCTGAGCAAGAAAAATAAAAACTCAACGCACTTTCCGAAGTTCTCTCCTTCCTCCAGTGTATCCGGTAGGCGGACACCTCGTGTCTCGGGCAGCAGCAAGGCGGTCAGGCCGGCTATGATGGACAGGCCGCCGAAAATCAGGTAAGGAAGAGGCCCCCATACTTGCTGAGACAACATCACAAAGGGGGACGCGATGCCGCCAACTCTAGACCACATAGAAGATGCTCCAACGCCAACATTTCTAAGATATAAACAAAAAAACAAAAACAAAAACAAACAAACAAATAAACAAACAAGTTGCACATCCTCTTTGATATCTTGTCAGAGTGTTGGACACGACATAGTACATTCAGAAATTAAAACGCGAAAAATATGACATCAAAGTTTTTATACAACCACTAAAATCCTTGCTGCTTTGTATCTCACTAACCTGACCACAGTTGGGTACAACTCGGCAGTCCAGACGTAGATAACGGAGAAAGCAGCGGTGTTGCCAAACTTTCCGATCATCGGGAGCGTGACGGACAACGGGTGCATGTCTGGAATGGAATAACATATTAACAGAATACACATTTTACATACCTGTGCTGCGCATCGAGAAATCTAACCAAAGCACTCCTATAAATTCTACAGCCATATTTGCAAACCGATGCACCGACCTAAAGCTTGTATTAAAGTGCCATGAAAAAAGGGCGGTGGACGACCCGCTGGGTTGTGTCCGACTGAGCCCCCCCCCTTTCTTCCCGTAGGGGATATCGGAGCGAGCAGCTAATTCCAGGATGCCAGGCGCCCCTGCATGCCTGCCTTCCTGTCGTCCACCGCCAGGCGATGTCCTTGGTGCTGAAATGGGGGGTCCACAAGGTGGGCGTGCGGGGGAAACGTTGTAGCTCGGTTTTGACTGTAGCATTACTTTGAAAGCTGGGGTGGGGGGCCTATATCTGCTACACACCCCTTGGAAATGTGACTGAGGAATTACCAGTAATGAACAGTCATATATGTAAAGAAACAACACTTACATTCTGGTAGGAACGGTGGAGAAAGATACGGCGTTACGATACAGGCAACGCCACCGAACAACATGAAAAATGTTAGGGAGGGGCGTCTGAAAGTGCGAAAAAGAAATACATTGTCACAACTATAATCAAAACATACAAAATGCACATTATGACTTTGAATGTAAATGTAGTATTTGATACGAAATTGAACGTAACCATTACTATAATCTGACTTCCCAGTTACTAGATATGTGACTTAATGTATGAAGTTTCTAAAACGTACCTTCCGAAGTAACTAACTGTAAAGATGGAAAACAACTGTGCTGGAAAGTCCACAAGATTCATGATGAGGAAGTTGAGATAGTTGTCCCCGCCCAACTGTTGCGTGTTCAGGGCTAACCCGAACCAGACTACCGTCACTACAAACCTGGACGGAAAGCAAAGGGAATCTCATGTTGCACCTAAGCCGGAATACCATAAATGACCGTACGATTTTAAAAAGCACGGTACATAAGAACATAGAAGCTCATTTAAAAAATGTCCAAAGATTTAGAACACACAAGCATTATTGCTTACCAGTTAAGAAAAATAATGACAGATTTCTTGGCCATGTTTGGAGTCCGTACAATGTCGAAAATGTTGTACTGCCTCTGTTGGGTAAAACAAAAAGGCAGTACATCAAACATTGTACCAACGTCATATGAATTACATTCATCAATGTACATGTATTTAGAAAGTCAGAAGATGTAAAGAAGAAATGTGTATTTCGTTACTATAGTATATTAAGTGTAATTTACATTGAAATTAACAAACAACTGCATAAAGGCCGGACCTTATCCTTTTCTGCGATTTGTTTCCTCCCCGCATGGAATACTTCGTCTGGTACCGTGACCCCGTTGACCTTTGCAGCGCGACGGATCATGCGCACTACCTCCTCATTCCGCCCTTTGGAGAGCTGCCATCTTGGCGATTCGATTCCAAACCTAAAAGAGTTGGTGAATCGATCACATATTATGCATTATTTTGACGCAGGGTAAGCTTTTGTAAGATCCACCATACTAGTTTTAGCTTTGGGCCCTTACAGCCAACCCTGAATAGAGACGGAGGACGTCACAAACTATCTGCTTCATTTGATCCATTGCTCACCGAGTCACGTTTTTTTACCATTTGCATAAAGTGACGTCATAGAAGCAATGGATTAAGTCCTTGAAAAAGACTGGTGTTGAAAATTGCAGTTACGATCATTATTCATAATCGTATTAGGTTGTTCTTTCTAAGCAAAGGCAAGCACAGAAAAAAAATTGAAAACCAGCTTGATCCTACTGACCACCATGTCAGGACCAACACCACGTTGATGAGTGAGATGGCGAGTTGCAGTCTGCTCCAGTCCCTGATGAGGTAGGCTATTCCAGTCAGTACCACCCCGCCCATGGAGAAGGACGACTGGATCAGGGTCCCTGTCAGAGTTCTTCTGTCCACGCCAACCATTTCGGTCGCTGTTGGGAAGATAATGATACTGCAAACGTAATTATCATTGACATCATTGTAACTTAGCCATCGCATATTTACATTTATCGTTATCCATCTACTAGTCTTTATCTATAGATTGGGTACAATAAAGGAGTATGCCATTAGTGCTTCACACCTTTCGTTGTACAGGGAGGTGCCCTATGGCACTTGGGCCACACAGTTGTGCAAGCACTACAGCAGGAGGCTAGTTTACAGGTAGACGAATTGTTGAATATCATAATTATATGGATATTGTATCATGGATTATTAAAAAAATCGTAAAAAATTTAAGTACCGATCACAAAAGCCGGGAGAAAAACACCCATGGCAGTGAAGCCGACCAGAAGACGGAGGACAACAAACAGTTCGTAGTTCGGCGCGAAGGCGGTCGCCACGCCGAAACCAAGTTGTAGCAGTACAGCCAAGTACATCGTCTTCTTTCTTCCGATACTGCGAAGAGATGTGAGAGTACTAAATGCTGTATAAAAGTATGTACGGTTTGTGTGCTACAGATATGATTTAAATGAAATGGGTCACTAGTTACAGTACCAATATAGGTCTATGTTAAGCAAGGACGTGACAGTGGTATATTATGTTGTTGTTTATTGTTACATTCAAATACAATGTAGTAAAATTCACGATACTTGTATTATACTGAGAGGTTGATTTGAGAAAGGTTAAATGATTGATTGATTGATTGATTGAAAAAAGAAAGTTGGCCGCAATATTAACTTACTGTGAGAAGTTGTAAACTGCACTTACGAGTCTGATAACTGTCCGAACACGATGGAGCCAATCAGGACGCCGACCATGAACAGGGACTGTGCGAGGTTGTTCAAAGGCTCATCCTCGCACACTAAGTTAAACTGTGGGATTCACAAGAAAAAAGAATATGTTAAATCTGAACAACAACATAAAAAAGAATGATAAAGATGTCGATTCCACTGATCATTTCTTATTCCGCTTCTTCGTTTAAATATAAACATAATAAGAACACAAACTCACCTCCATATACACGCTAGTATTGTAGACTCTTCGATCGTACCACCACCCCTTGTCGCAGTCCAAAACTGTTCTGTTCCCTTCACTGTTCCGTCCGAATGGACAGCTTAAGTTTCCTAACTCGTATCTGTTGATTTTGTACCGCTTACATTCGCTAGGTGTCTCTGTGTTGTCATCCTTGTCTGTCACCCAGGGTAGGGAGTAGTTGAGACCACAGGAGTCGTTTGGGGCCAGCCCTGCCTCCGCGAGTTCTGGGACCGCGCAGTGGTGTGATACCTGGCAGAAATGTCGTATCAACAGTTGATAGAGGCAGTATACGCCCATTCTCCGTTAACGTGTGCAATTGGGGGCAGAAAATGGTGAAAAATAAAGTTCTTCCAAATACCTAACAAATGTGCTGAACTTGTTACCGGTATTGTCGACTATCTTTTGCCAATTTTGTACGGTGCTACCACCTATACTTTTCGAGATATTAAGCTTTTTGTCTGTAGATATGGTAATCTCCGTAACAAACCACCAAAGACACCACCAAATAGCCAAAACAAGCTCACGTGCTACATCTGCTTGGAGATTAAAGCAGGGAGAGTAAACCTTCTGTACTATGATTTTCTAGCAAAAGGCCAACTACAGTATTGTTACAGTTGATAAAATGCTGTTAATCGAACTTTGCATCGTATCCTTTTCCTGTAAATTCGATAACACAGTGAAGAAAAAAATGATAACGTAGGTTAGACGATAACGTAGGTTAGAATTATGCTTATAATGATCAATACAATCCAAGCCGTCAGCCCTTACACTATAAAATTTACATGCAGATGTATATCTGATGACCCTCTTTCTGATGAATGGAAGTGTAAGTATCTGTCTCTAATCTCAATGGAATAACCATGATAACGTAGGTTAGAATTTAAAATTGACAAACGGCCTAACCCTGTTTGTTGTTGTCATTTTTCCGATACTCGTGTTTTGTTCTCCCTGCCATGGATTTGTTTCGCAAAAAACACAGTCTAGCGGATAAGACAGTGTGAAAATTATTGTGAAATGTCTTTTCTTGGGCGAATTATACCCGTCTATCTTTCCATAACGTAGGTTAGACAAAACCTTGCGACAAAACTAAAACGGCATCAGAGTTAGTATGGACGCCAGCTGGACAAGTTCATCCACCTGTGGCAAGACAGTTTGGTGGATAGGTGTAGATTATGACTGAAAATTAAGTCAACTCACGCGTTTTCATTGTTTGAACCCGACGTTTTGTGCGTTACTAGTGGTTGCGACAGGTGATTTTAGCGTGTTTCTTAGCAAAATCTTCGCCTGGACGACCCGAAGGCAGCTGACAGTTGCGGTAAAACATAACCTAGTATATTACTATCATGTACTGATAACAGGAAAGCACAAGATACGCAGTTATTGCTTCTTTTAAAAACTTGGTGGCCCGCTACTATCATGCGACAGCAATTGCACACGTTAACGAAGAATGGGCGATAATCAAGTTTACCTCAACTCCCATGAGGAAGGGCCTTTAATGGCAAAGAAGGATCATTTAGGCAGGTAAAAATTACCGGGGTGGGCGTTAATAGTTGACCAGGCCCCGTCAGAAGCTTATGGTGCGGACGGATTGGCTGCCCTGGGTAAGGAGGTTAGAAAAGGGAGTACACTTGCAACTTCTGCAAACGTGTTTACAACTGCAATATAAATATTTTTGCCGGCGGAGGACTTTGAGACGATTGCGTCACTGTCCTCATATGACCGGCATGTGACTCAGTTTAACCTCCTTGATAAAACATACAGCATTAATTCTATAGAACCCATTATAGCTTACCTGGGCTGCTAAGAACGGCATGGCCAACATGTGGATCCCAACAGGAATACACAACAGCACGAGTAGAATAAACTTCATCTTCTGGTAGGTCCCAAACGATCCAATGTAGCCCAGGGCAGCGTCGTAGTCCACCATTTTGTCTGCTGGGCCCAGAAGCAGCGGCCTAGACTCGCCGGCTCGATCGTCGCTTGCCATTCTGTCTTTTCTAACGATGCTGTTTAAGACAAAAAATGGTGGTACGTGTCCAGCGGTGTGTCAGGTCATCACACTGACAAGGACGACAGTTTGGCACAGACCTAAAAAGAGCTTCTAAACCCTCGTGGGAACATGCGAAGCTCTTTGTTTTGTTCTGGCTGCGCCATGCCTCCTCCCGGCGGATATAGTGACCCCGAAAAACCGGGTTACCAGGTGACCCGATAGCTTATGATTAAACATGAGGGCGAATAGCAGGGAGTCTCATGATTTTCAAGCAGATGTCTTGTTGGCTGCAATACAGTATCAAATTGGCAAGACAGTATCCAGTGCGCCACCCGAGTTTTGCTGGCGAAAAAAAAAAGATACCAGCGAGTACAAAAAAGAAAGCCCAATAAAAACGCCTAAAACACGCCATAAGCCGAAGCCTAAACCTCTACTTGAAGAGCAGGGAGTCGTAGCCTCCACCAGATCGTAGAATTCGGCAAAAGAAGGGAATAGCTGGCCAGTAGAGTCGGTCCGCGGGAGGGTTAGTTTCCCCCCTCCGAAGCGCGGCCAGTCAACCCTAGCAAATATCTCTATTATAGCCCGCGCAGTTTGTCTGTTAGAGACTAAGAAGTCTAACAATGATGTCTGCGTTTAATATCTGATTACTGGTCATGGAGACTTTACTTTAGTAACCAGAGGAGAACAATGGGCAAAATTCATGCAAGATAACTGTGGCGAACAATAGGTAGTTTGCGGCCTTTTCGCACCTTTACCTGTATGTGGCCGTGGTAGACATGCGTGTACAGTTTGTATTGGGAGATATGAATAATGTTTTTTGTCATTCATGGTGTACATTTATTTGCTTATCTAGAAAGAATTAAGACACTAAAACTGAGCTTTATGCTAATATACTGATGAAATGACCCAACAACATTAGTACACGAGATTTTGTTTTTAATGTATCTTTTTATTTCATTCCACATACTTTGATGAGTAGGCGGCGATGCTAAACAAACAGACACAGTACACTGTAAGGATTTCCCACCAAGAATTATACAATTCACCGAACATGCTGATGATTTTGTCATTGTTAAGTACATGCGTAAGATAATGAACATCCACGAGATTTGTAGTACTCAGTAGTAGTAGTATGGCTTGCATGGTATCTATACAATGTAGAGTGCAGTGATGCAAACGTGATGTATACATTTTTACAAATACGATACTAGTATATATACGGGGGTGCATATATTCACAGCTTCGTCACATCCTTGGTAATATCAAGGAGGCTTTTAAACCACCTTGGCAAAAAATAGTTCTGTCAATAGCCCATGATTGACTAGTAAGGACACGTGGTATCACATTTCGATATCATTTGGGTGAATGCTGCTTATAAGTAATTCCTTGATAATTGGAGCATACAGTGAGATAGTGGGTTATTGATTTGTAACAATTTGAATTACCGTTGATTGATTATCTGTATCGTATTTTGGCACATAGTTTAGGTTACAAAATTTTGAAAGCTAGACATGACGTTCAATGTCTATAACTGTGTCACTTCCATAGCTGCCCTGTAACTCGAGTCACTGTCCACGGAGCTGGTACGACCGTTACGATCCCCGAGTGTTGTGGTAAATGCCGGGTTGACGTGCGCCTCCTTCTCCTTCGTCCCGACACTTGAGCCATTCTTAATTGATGGCATCTTCTTCTCTCTGAAGGAAGAAAGGAAAAGAAATGATAGAACAGTAGCATCTTCACCCACTATTGACCGATGAGAATGCTCGTGTACATACATTTGAATGCTTGGGAGCAAAAAAGAGATAAACTTGATGTATTTCATCGTTCACTCTCGCGGAAAAATACCTCAGGAGTGTGATCTTAAAGTCTCTTAAGCCTAGTTTGTTGATCTAGACCAACTTGCCCGGGATGCCGGGGTACAGGTAGAGGACGTAAAAAAAAATCATAAAAGACCGAGACGCGTGGAGAGGCAGAGTGGACGGCCCGACGTGATGATGATAATTGTTGATTTTACCACCAGATTCCAACGGTAAATATATGGTACAGTATACTCACTTCCCGAAGTTCTCTCCCTCCTCCATCGTGTCCGGCAGCCGAACCCCGAGCGTCTCGGGCAGCAGCATGGCGGCCAGGCCGGCCACCACAGACAGGGCGCCGAAGATGAGGTAGGGAAGAGGGCCCCACGCTTGGTCGGACAGTTGGACGAACGGAGAAATGATGCCGCCAACTCGAGCCCACATGGAAGAGGCTCCGATTCCAACATTTCTGGAAGCAAGTTGTCAAAGAGAACGTCACCGCGCGTATTCAATGAGAAGTTATTTTACATACAAATCGGTATTTATGGTAAACCAGTCTGTTGCTAGGACCCATACAGGCTAGCTCGTTGGCACCAGGACCAACATGACACCCGGCCAATGAATTTTGCCTCAGTTCTCGGGAAGACCCTCTAGTCTCCTAGGCTTTTAAATGAATTCACCCTAATCACTGGGGTGGGCTTAGATGGTCAAGCAGGGATAGACGCTTACAGTGCCGACTGCCGAGGAATCCTGGCCCCGGTGACCAGTTTATATTCATGGTTGTTTAGGCAATGCTGCTAGCTGCAGAAGCCACGATCGTGACACTCCAGTGCAAAACGTGACAGAAACCCCTCACCTGACCACTGTTGGGTACATCTCGACTGTCCAGATGTAAATGATGGTGAAGGCAGACGTGATGCCAAACTTGCCGATCATAGACATTGTGACGGAGATGGGGTTCAAATCTGCGAAGTCCAAATACGCCGAATGACATATACTGACATACAAGTAAGATACGCCGTATACAAAGTTGGTAGAATGAACATCTACGTGTAGTTAGAAACTAGATATACTACCAATTGCAAGATGTTGGCCTAGTATAATGATATTCATTTGTTGTACTTACTTTGTGCGAGGAAAGGCGGCGCCAAGAATGGAGTGATGATGCAGGCTATCCCTCCAATCAGCATCAGCGAAACATGTGGCTTGCGCCTAAAGGCAAGGGTAGAAATGTGAATAGATTTATGAGGATTTCAATGTTATAAAAGAGCATAAAAATAGATCTGAGAATACTGTGCTCAGTGGGCAGCTTGTAATTGAAGCCGCCGTACATATAAGTGCTAAAAGAAACCAGTAACAAACGTTGAACTCTGGTCACGATGGGGAATTGAGATACAACACTGAATATTTCAAATACGAGAAACCTACATTACCTTCCGAAATACTCGATGCTAAACAGTGAGATGAAGTATGCCGGAATGTCCACAGCGCCGCTGATGAAGAAGTTGAGGTAGTCGTCACCAGCCAGGGATGACGTGTTCAGCGCCAGACCATAAAATACCATCGTCACAACCAACCTGTGCAGGGAAAAACGTACGTAATATTCACAGGACATATTCAATATGTCTCCCTTACAAGATTGTACTTATATCCTTAGGCCCTTTCTTGCTCATGAAGAACTACATTCTACCTGTTATCTGTATCTGTTTAGCCGGTATAACCGCCCTTAGGCATAACATACCAGCCTCGCTATTACACCGAACAACCTGTTACATCTAATCTTTGCACACAGTATCTGTATCTGTATAGCTACAACTCTAATGGGAATATTCTACATAAATTGTTGACTCACCAGTTGAGAAAGACGACCAGGGACATTTTTGCCATGTTTGGCGTCCTGACCAGGTCGATAGCGCTATACCGTTTCTCGTCAGCAGGCTGAAAATATGTTAAAGAGTTTAGATCGAGCTTTTCGCAGCACACATATCAAGATTGTTTATTTCCTAAGACACTGTTTGCATAATATTACCACTTTCTCGACGTGCTGCACTTTTGTGTTGTACACGTCCTCAGGAATCGTGACTCCGTTCATTTTCGCGGCCTTCCGGACGATTGCCTCCGCCTCTTCGTCACGGTCTTTGGACAGCAGCCATCTTGGGGACTCCTCCACAAACCTTTTGAGTAATAAAAATCAAAATATGTTATAACACTTACGTTTGCAATATCAAAAAATGCAGGCAAAATGTTAGAGGAGAATGTATCTTTGACGTTCTAATTTCAGTAACATTAAAAAGAAGAAGCAAAATATAAAAGGACACTCGTTGAAGGTTGGCATGTGGTATTATAATCGGTCACCTTTTGTCCTTTTTTGTCCTTTTGTTCAAGTAAATAGTATAACAAAGTAAAGGAACACTGCTTACCACCAGAAGAATAACATGGCTACGTTAGGAACCGAGACAACAAGTTGGAGTGTGCGCCAATCCCGGACTGCATACGCGATCCCCGCCAGGGCCATGTTTGCCGTGGAGAACGCGCCCTGTAATAACGTCCCAACTAGTGTTCTCTTGTCCGCTCCTACCAGTTCCGTTACTGAAATACATTTCATGACAATATGGTTTCCTCCATTTTTCTTGCATTACAATGTCAATGGAATTCAATTGCAAGATTAAAAGATATGATTACATGTTACAAGGTTTACTTTCTTTGCTTGCCAAGGCCTACTTACAAATGAAATGTCACAGAAATCAGTCCAGATTTAGTGGAAATAAAACTCAAATGAAGAGATACGTACCGATAACAAACCCTGAAAGGAAGGCACCGAGAACTCCCCCTCCCACAATCAGACGGAAGATGACAAACGCGGCGTAGTTGGGTGCAAATACCGTCGCTACACCGAACACCACTTGCACAAAGATGGCCAAGAACATGGTCTTCTTCCTGCCAATGCTGAAGGTGAACAAGATATATACAACAATGTTATGGAATCTTCGGACTAAACTGGTGGAAACCAACGATAAATGTTTTATCTAAAATGCTCCAGCTTCCCTCCTTCTTTACCTTCATTAAGCAGCAGTGTTCCCAATGTGAGAGGGAGAAGGAAACGTATGTTTATTTACTCTTAAGTACATCATGGTCTCTCTTAAGTCCAATACTTACAATACTTTCTACAAACTTGCCGAAAGACAAACAAACATTATTTGGGGATGTAATTCTATTGTGACACTGAATGAACGAATGGATGACTGCATGGATGACGGACTGAATGAATGAATGAATGGATAAATACATAAACAATAGGTGATCACTCACATGTCCGACAGCTGTCCGAACCCGATAGAACCAATGAGAACGCCCAACATGTACATGGCCTGTGCAAGGTTGTTCAGAGCCTGGTTTTCACACACAAGGTCGAACTGGAGACATATACACACATGTAGATCAGTTGCAATCTCTTTCCATGTTAACTAAACTTTGCGCAATACATTTCAGTTTTACAAAATAACATTGTGTGAACGGATTTGTTGGCAATGTTGAATTGTTTCATTGCCAAGTATAACAGGGATTTACTTGCGTACATACAGATCCATCTCTTGCCTGTGCAAACTCTTTGGCAGCTAGGTAAAGAAAGGGATCTAAGTGCTCGGTGTTAACATTGCTCATATCATGATCTATTATTGGGTTGGTCACGCCATGGATATTTAAAAAGTAGTTTTACATACCACCATTGTTTCATATGATCAGTAAGGGAACAGTCGTTGAAAGGAGACGTACATTTTGTTTTGGTGCCGTGCCAAAGTTTGTATCTCGCTCTTTTATTGTCTTTATTCTGTTGACCTTTCATCACTCTCTATTTGCAAAGGGTGGACGAGTTGTCGTTTCATAGACTGTACCTAGATTTGATTTCTTTACCATATGTATTTCAACAAACAATGGCGTTACGAATATCATTTTAAAAGAACAAATTGGTGAAGTCTGCTATCCTTGGATCCAACGTTGTTCTTGTATCCATCCCAACTGTAACCACCAGTAGTATTTAAATCATTAACTTCGAGGCCCTTATATGGTGACCGGTCATGTTTACATCAGCTGGCCCTTCAAGGAAAATCAATTTTTGCAAGTAATACCTGAAGTGGAAATTGGGCCAGGGGAATGTTTATAAAGTAGAAAACCCCACAGACTTCTTTGCTGACAGCTCCCTTGTGCACATTTCAAGAGTCAGTGTATTAAGTGCTAAAGAGACCCCGTTATTCAGTATTGACAGGTAATGAGCGTAATCATGCGATAAAATATAATTTATGCTATTGAATAAACAGACTGACCTCCATAAAAATGCTACTCTTGTACTGTTGACGATTATGCCACCAGCCTGCATCGCAGGGTTTGGCTGTCCTGTTTTCTGCCGTGTCTCTCATCATGGGGCAGGACAGGTTTCCTATCTCGTACACGCTGACGTCGTAACGAAAACAAGAGCTCGGAGAAAACGTGTCCGTCGTTTGGTCGTAGGTCCATGGGAGGGAGTAATTCAGTGCGCAGGGATCTTCTGGTTGTAGTCCCGCCGCTTGGGATTCAGGAATTGCACAGTGATGGGACACCTATGAAACAAACAAACAATCTCAATCTCTTAGAGTGTTCTTGGAGAACGTTATTTCGGAGTGGACAGTGCAGATGATGAGGACGATCCAAACTACCTACCCGCGCGCCTATAAAAGGCATGGACAGCATGTGAAAGTTTCCCGGGAAGACAATCAGCCAGATCATGGCCACCTGGGCCGCCTGGTACTTTCCAAACGACCCCAGGTGACCGAGTGCGGCGTCGTAGTCCACCATTTTGGCCCTGTTCGAATAGGCTCAGGCGGATAAATCTAGTCAACCGAGGCAAATGTTATGAAGGCAGCGGTGCCGATAGATTTATTTGGGGGCGTGTATGTGTGCTGTGGTTTGTTGATAGTAAACAATGATCGGTCACAGGGCATATTTACGCTTAGGGGTGTAGCTGCTGGTATACGCCACCGCTTCGTAAAGTCTACCAGCCATTCTACCCGTTGGAACGTTCTCACATACCTGTAACTCTAAAAAAAGGGTAGGTCTGTTTGTCTACAAGACAGCTCAGGCGTTCATCTCATGATGCTTAGCGGGCCCCTCACAAGCGTAACACTCAATACACAGTTCCTAATGACCTAAAGAAAACAAATTCTGCAGTACGAACAGAAAAATCTCAGACAAAAGGTCTGACAGCATTACGTAACTTATTGTATAGAGGCTTGAAGCGCTCGGAAAACACTGACTGACGTTTGGCACTGAGCACTCTGTACACAAAGCCTGACAAGTTGATATATTACAGCCCGACCGTTCCCTCGAGTTGCATCTCCATCCATGTGTCCTGCAGCCAAGCGTCAACCGTTGCCATATCTCGCAATATAAGCATTTTAGCATTCTTTCAGTGAAAATTGCTTGATGAGAATGATGCCAGATGGACTATTATCCAATCAGTTTTCCATTAGGTCAGGACGTATCCAACAACAATCTGAAAACACAATACATTGACAACCAGTCCAAGCCTTGTCTTTTTTAGTGACGTGAAAACTTATATGTCGACACTATCCGATCATCAGGTGAGTGTAAAGGTCGTATGATGACCTGATGAACTTTGACCTTTAGATTGACTTCCGTGTTGCCAACCATATGCTATGGCGTTCAGCACTTGGTTTCTCGGCCTCTTCCCTTTCAGTGTACACACTTTTCTTGTTTTCTGTGTGGCCTTCTTGTTGACACATCTGTTTGTCAACCGACTGCGGGGTTTCCCGCCCTCTCCGGCGGGTGGCCTGCCGTTGGTGGGGCACCTCCTATCCCTGGGCGCGCGGCCGCACCTCAAGGTGACGGAGTGGAGGGGAAAGTACGGGGATGTTTTCAGCATCAGGATGGGGCTGGAGAGGGTGGTGGTTCTGAACGGGTACAGGGTCATCAAGGAGGCGCTGGTGGACTGTAAGGATGTGTTTTCCAGCAGGCCGGATCTGTACCTACCGAACGCCATATCTGGATGTGGTAAAGGTACGTTTGACTGAGCAAGTAATGTACATTTTACCTAGCCTCTACCAGGCTTCGGGAAGCGGCTGATAAGAGTAGAAATTGGCCAAATAGACAGATAACATGCCAGGGGAGTTGGTCCACGAGAGAGTACAGTTTGCCGCGTCCGAACTCCCCTGGCATGTTATCTGTCTATTTGGCCAATTTCTACTCTTTCCAGCCGCTTCCCGAAGCCTGGTAGAGGCTACATTTTACCCACCTTGAGGGACATCATGCTGCCTCCAAAGAGACATCACGGGTACCTCCAAACTGACGTTCGATACCTTGATACCAGGGATGATATAGCTGAAGCACATGTAGAAGGTAAAGGTCTGACGTAGCCTTTTTGAGGCAGTGAGCATATATATTAGGATCTCTAAAACTAAGAATACGTATATGTTCTATGCACTACCAGATATCGTCATGGCGAAGTGGGGCCAGGCCTACAGAGAGAGACGCAGGTTTGCCAGCAGCGTGCTGAAGACACTGGGCATGAAGGAAGGAACTGGAAGTGCCGAGGACACCATCATACAAGAAGCCCGCAAACTCTGTCGTAAGGTTAGTTATCAGTGGACCGTGCTTTGTAGGAAAATCTCTGGAGTTCTTCAACGTTTTCGGATTAAAACTTACAACTTGGTTAATCTTGAAATGAACATACTGACAAATTCGTAAACACGACACTACTGTTCTCTTAATTCTCACAGATTTCCGCGAAAAACTCGCAGCCCTTCGACTTATTAAGCGATTTGAACAACGCGGTTTCTAACGTCGTCTGCGCGCTCGTGTTCGGGCAGCAGTTCGGCTACGATGACGAAACGTTCCGAGCCCTTCGCGAAGGCGTGGTGCAGGGTTCAGCCAGGGTCAGCACAGCGCAGGCCTTCAACGTCTTCCCGGTCCTCCGGTTTGTGCCCGGATGTAAGTGGACGTGATTTTTGTTTTGTTTGATCAAACACAATCAAGGTCTATATAGCTATTATGAATATCAATACTAGAAAATAGCATAACTTAGGAAGCTGTAGATGGATTGCTAGGACTTCGATAACATGATTAGATCCTAGCTCACGAGGTTTTCTTTCGTACTGCAGCGGATTTCCAGCATTTGTGTTTTTTTAAATATATTTATGTTTTTTTTTTGCTGCCGTCTTCGAAGTAAACAAAGCTTGCACGGAGGTGATAGCCGACATCAAAAAGGTCGAAGACTTCATCTGGGAACAGATAGAGGAACATCGGCAGCGTCTTGACCCGGACAACCCACAAGACTTCTTAGACATGTGTCTGTTGGAGGTTCAAGGTCAAGACAGGGTTGAAGGGCTGACAGAAGAAAACGTGATGTACATCGTGTCGAACCTGTTTTTGGCGGGAACGGAGACCACGACCACGACGTTACGCTGGGCAATATTGTACATGATCCTGAACCCGCACATACAGCAACGGGTAAGTTGATACATGTATATAGGGGAACTTTTTCCTCTTTGACGTCATGAATAAATAGAAGAAACAGACGCCCAAGGAGCGTTGGTGAAGCTAGTCAAGGGTTACGCCATCTATAATCTTCAAAGACAAGGCAGTTCAGGCGTTCATCTCATGGTGCTTAGCGGGCCCTTCACAAGCGTCACATCGTCTTTGACAACGTCTGTGGTCCCACAAACATGAGTCTAAGAGCAAACACACGGAAATTGTATGAAAATCAGGATTATAGAAAAGAGCAATCAAACGACATGTAGTTGCTCATCAACATTTCCAAGCTCAGCAGCGCCGCCAATTTTGGACTTAATGGTATAGATTAATGTTGTAGATACATTTTGAGGTTTTGTGAAGTAGTTTTCATCCCTCCTTCAAATGATAAGGTTCAAGAAGAGCTGGACAGCGTTGTTGGGAAGGACGGGGACCCGCCCAACCTGGCCCAGAGGTCCCGGCTGCCCTACACGGAGGCAGCGCTGATGGAGACACAGAGGATCCGCCACATCACTCCGCTCGGCCTGCCGCACGCCGCCGCTGTGGACACCGCCTTCCGGGGGTATCAGATCCCTGCTGGAACACAGGTAAGGCCACACTGATCCGCGCGCACATTGATGTTCGCCTGTACTAAAAAAATCCCCTCCTCCTAGACCCTCCTAGGCTTAGGCCTGGGTGCCATTGTCCGTAGTCCATGGTACCTAGCGACAATAGGGAGCCGGCGCTAACGACAGAGTACTGTATAAGAAGAAACCTGCTATGTAATATGTAATACAGTGAAATATCATAATGTCACTTTAATCTTAAACCACTCCGACGATCACGGTTGAAAACAACTTGTGACAGAAATGAGATCTACACTGTTGCAAAGATAGGGCGGTTATACTGGCTACACTAAAGATATTTTCTATCCTAGGTGATGCCAAACCTGTGGTCGGCACAAATGGATCCGGAGTTCTGGCCGGATCCGGAACGATTCGATCCCGGCAGGCACCTGGACCGGGATGGGAAGCTAATCAAGAATCCGGAATCCTTCATGCCCTTTTCAGTTGGTGAGTTTCCATGGGAACGGCGTGGTCATGTGATTTTATTCTAACTGTTACACTAGTTCTTATGAGCACGTCGGCAGAGCGTACTGCGCCTGCGCAAAACCTGGATTTTCGCTAGATTTTTGGTCAACGTTCAACGTTGCATTAGAATTTTGCCTGTTGCAGACGATATCTTTTTCTACACAACATTTGAAAACTACAGACGGGATGTCACCCTTATATACGCGAATTCGACCTTATATGAGACGTCCTGCCGAAGTGCTATGCACAATACATTACGGGTTTCGCGCAGGCGCAGTACGTTATGCCGACGTGCTGTTCTTATGTTACCAAAGTATAGAATGATACATAACATCGAAAGAAAAAGCGACAATCGTTGCGTTTGTTTTATTTCAGGTCGCCGAATGTGCTTGGGTGAGCGTCTGGCCAAGATGGAACTGTTTCTGTTCTTCACGGCCATGATGCAGCAGTTCTCCTTTGTGTCGCCGGAGAGCGCTCCTACACCGTCCACGGACGGCGTGTTTGGCATTACGATGTCGCCACAGCCGTACCAACTATGTGCTGTATCCAGATGATTGGGCATGGGATATCATCATCATCATCAATCATCCTCCGAAGAGGTGGAGCATACAAAGTTTGATCGCCAGAACTGCTTGTCCTTCATAGCTGAGACAAGTTCCAGGCCCTCCAAGCCTGTTTCAATTTCTATAAGTTTCTTAAGTGTTATATTAGGACGTCCAACCCTTCTTTTCGTTCAGGGTTCCAAAGTAGTAGCCTACTGGCTGGTTCTTTGCTACGTATGACATGGCCGGCCAACCTTAGGCGTCGACATTTAACTACAGTAGTGATATTTGGTAACGATCCATAAAAACAAAACACAGCACAAAATATTCAGAAACATTCGAAAAACGTGTTTTTTTTTAATGTTTTATTTTGCTCCTGGTACTGTGGACAGTATGAGATCTAAATTATCGCGTATTATGTATGTATTTCTCATCTACATTATTTTGTAGACTTGATATCGACCCGCGTCATCGACTTTGATATTATACATACTACAATGTAGGCACAACACCTGTTAGTTAATAAATGGCACATGGCCATGCTATACGAAATAGTTTGGCATCTATAAAATCGGCGTATGTCAGGAAGCGTTGCACAAATTACATCCAGCCTTCAAAGTTCTTGCCTAACAAAGTCTTTCACACACAACCATGGGATGTCTACCTGCCAACGTTTCGAACTTCTGCTACCTTCCTCAGGGAAATAAGGATTGGTTCTATCTACTTCTCTCCGCAAGGAGCACACGGAAAATCTATCCAGTTGCTTGAGTAACAGTTTCCTTGTGTATCTTACTTCCAAAGTAATAGGAGTTGTAAGTTGTAACGGTAGCTGACTGTGTTTTCCTCTCGGTGCTATGATCTATGTCCAGGTGTTTCCACCTGTTCGTTGCGCCAGCTACACCACGTGTAGAGCATGTCAAACAGCAGAGTCACACCGTGATGCATGACGTCATCGTTTGGTACAAAAGTTCTCCATGTCTTTCATCGCTCCGGTGACGTACAGCACGCCTCGCATCCACGAGCCCGGCAGCCAGCTGAAATATGTAAAATACGTTGTGTATTTTTGGTCAGAGAATGTTCAGTTCACCACACATACATGCCCACACAAATGCATACACCCGCTCACACGCACACGCACGCACGCACGAACACACACGCGCGCGCGCACACACACACACACACACACACACACACGCACGCGCGCACGCACGCACGCACACTCACACACACACACACACACACACACACACACACACACACACACACACACACAAACACACAATTACGATTATTATAGGAATATGTTCAAGTCGATACATTGAGTACTAAACACTAACCTGTTGAGTATCCAGGTTAGATGCATGATACGGGGAAGAATAACCCGACGTTGGTTGTTTTGTACGGCCTCTACTGTCTGCTCAGCAACTTGCTGAGGCGTCAGTGAAAACGGCCTGTTGTGTGCAAAAAGGGAAACAAGATTAGCATCAGTAATACGTCCTTTAAACAACCAGTGTTTACAATCGGTGTTGACAGTAAGGACTTGACTAAAATATTAACTAGCTGTTGGTTGTAGACATGGAAAATAATAGTCAGTAGCGATTTTTGATAATAAGAAGAACTGTCTCCGACGACTTCATGCGATCACAAGCCAAACTGGCGCTTTCCAGATCTCAAGCCCGTATGCCCTAGAAAGATAATACCATTGTACTTGGATTGGCATGAAGAAGACATGTACATACTGTGTAGTGAGGTCCTTGAACATGTCTGTAGTGGTGTGACCGGGGCACACGCACGTCACCCCGACATCGTGGTGGCCTTGTTCTCTCAACTCCGCCGCCAGAGATTCATAGAACCCGACCACAGAGAACTTGGAGGTGACGTAGTCTGAAACCCCAGGCAGCGCGAACAGGCCCAGTGTCGAGGCTATGCCGACCACGTGACCGCGACCGTTTGCCAGCATGGATGGAAGAACAGATTTGGTTGTCTGGAACACATCGATGACGAGAAAATGTTGTAATCAATGATAAATTTCACATCAATACTTTCAATATTTATCATTTGCACCCTTACAACTATCACTCGATAGAGACGGGGGACGCCACAGACTTTCCGTAACTTTTGCTCTCTTACGTCACGTGATCTATTTGTATAAAGTGACGTCAAAGAAGCGGTTCAGTTAAAAATTTGGGCAAGTCATTTTCCCTCTACACAGTTCAGTCCCGCTACAGAATGAATTCTACCGTGAACACACTGTCAGATGGATTTTCGAGCTCTTTACATCAAAGGTAAACTTGTCTATTGCAGCAACTCAACAAGTACAACCTTCCAGTAGGTTGAACCCATTTAATTTGAGGCGAATTTTGTCTGTGTGTATGTTAAAAAAGTTATGTCACGATTTGTTAAAACATACCCAGAAATGAGACAGGGTGTTGACTCGAAGCGTGTCCTCAATTTTCTCGTCTTTAGTGTCGAGCAGCGCTCCGCCGTGCACAACGCCTGCGTTGTTGACCAGAATCGTTATTGTGCCAACGTTCTCCTGCACCTGAAAAACAACCACTTCAGCACTCCGTTACCTTGGACATAGTTCAGGGTCGTGGGGGCACTGCACAGTGGAGTCTCTGGATCAGCTGATTCCGTTACCAATATGTTTGTGCTGTCTACAGCGGGTCCCACTAGGTAACTCTACCAGTCTCTACATACAGGTCTTTACCAACCTCTACCGGTGTCTATCTACCTCTACCGGTCTTTTCCGAGTTCTACCGGCCTCTACCTAGGTACCTACCACTACATTTCTCTACCTTCCTCTGACGACCTCTACCGGCCTCTACCTACCACTACAAATCCCTACATACCACTGCCGATCTCTGCCTACCTCTAACGGCCTCTTCCACTACAAGTCTCTACCTACCTCTACCTGTTTCTACCTGTCTTTATGGACCTCTACCGACCTCTATCGGTCTCAACAAGTCTAATGTGCTTTGTACAGGGGAAAAGGAGTTAATGGGACGTTTTCAATTGCTTCTAATTCTATACGTAAGTAGGAATCTGAAAAGTGAGCGCTGTCACACATACACGGGGGATCCATTCTGTCATATACCTTTTGAATAGTTCTGTACACCTGTTCACGGTCTCCTACGTCACACCTGTAGAAATGACACACAGCCTTCCCGATATCCTCTACCTCCTTCTTCACTGACGACAACTTTTCTTCATCCCGGCCCCACAGAACAATCTGGAAGGACACACAGAAACTGGTGGTGGTTTTCAATATATACATATTTTACATACATGCCCATAGGGTTAAATACAAGTCACAGCAAAGGAATAGCTTGTATATACGTGTATACATACACATGATCAAGCTAGCACTAGCACTGTACGTAGTCTATCAAGTAACTTTGACTTCTCCTCGCTTCTCTGTGATGGTGAATAGGTAAAAACAGACATATGTTAGGATCAGAGGTTTGTCTAAGCTCATTAGAGATGTGAATTTGTCTGTATTACTTACATGTAGGTGTATGAAGTAGGGGATCAGTCTAAAAGTTCGACTATCTCATTGTTGTACAGACTACATTCTGCTACAAAATGACGTTCACCTTCTATTCTATCTAAATTACAGGATCGACACGTCCGTTGTAACATTTGGTAGTCAGCAAGTCTTCTGTTTGCCCACATGTGCAGTATTGTAGCGCGAGACCTCGCCCCGCAGTCTGCTAACAGATATAGATGACCTTCATGTCGAACAAGCCGGGAAACCCTTTGATTCCTTCACAACAAAAACAGCCATGTGTTCGCTGAGTACATTAAAGGTGAAGGTCTGTTGGTTTATCCGATCACGTACGTGTATATGCTCCAAACGAGCCCCAAAACGTGACTCGCATCGTAAACGAACTCTTAAAATGCTCTTGAAAAATTGCTGCCGACAAAGAAAACGGGAATCCAATTTTCTCTTCTTTTCTTCTGGACCTTTTCTGGCCGTCGTCACCACTGTTATCCGATATCACATGCCGCGAATCACGCTGTTTTGACCAGGCTACTCGGGTAAAGCAAAGACTGTATGTTGGTTATGTCTGGAAGACAGATGGACTGACTGGGGAGTAATATATATTTCCTCTGACGACTTGCCGCTAGACAAAACACGGTGTAACAGTAGAATCATAAGTACGTCAAAACGTGACAGGGGCCCTAGCTGCGGTGATGTACCACACGATACATAACATGCATGAACTGGTTTAATGATGGAATCTCGCAGTAAATATGAACCTCTATTCGCGAAACAGTCTTCCCCCAAAAAGCTAACGTCACACGTACCAAGCCCAGGTACCGTCGCAATGCCACATGCGTGTACAGTACTTACCGTAAGATATCGATTCTACTGAGCAGAGGAAGGAAATGAAATAACGATTTATGCACACCCACGGTGTCCCGGAGGAATGTACAGTATTACCTACCGCATTATATGCACTACTTCTGGTGAGCAATGATTAAGTTACTGCTGACATTTTAAGGAGCCCTGTATAATATATGTTCTAGGGAGGCAATTTGTAACAGAAACATCACGGTCACGGTTTTGCCTCCCAACATCTGCTTGGAGATTACGTACTAACGTCAAATGTACATATGTATTGGCGGGAATTGACCGTGACGAGGACCCGAAAGGGGTTTTTTGACACCTTTGTAGATTGGTGTTTGTAGACTGTCTGTCTCCTATTGCCCGTTATACAGTCAGGTCAACCCCAGGTCAGGTCCTGTAGGAGGCAGAATCAATACTTGAATAACCAGCGATGCCGGCGCCGTCCGACCCGACCTCCTTTTATGTGTGCCGTAAAAATGGTATTTATGATGTGGACCGAGTGACGCCTGTAGCCGGGCAGCCGAAGCCGAACGGCTGCCGTGGCTGCCCGCATGGACCGATAGCGGGACAGAGAGTGTGCTGGGTAAACATAATTTGGTTACCCATACCACTCCTGGACAAGGCTATGTGGTCTGCTTGCAAATGAACTGCATATGCTGAGAGATTTCCATTTATTAACATACAGTGTATTTGTATTGCTTATGAATTATGATTGCATATTTCAAATTGGTGGTGATAAACCCGTGACTGATATCCCAACTACAGTTACAGCTTGATTATATATTCTATAATTGAGTACATGATTAAAACATGTTTAATACGACCAAGGAGGTTATAGTTTTTGGTTCACCTTTTCCCATTTCATCATACCCCCAGTCTTATGACTAACATTACCTGCGGTAATATTAATACAGCACTAAAGTTAGCAATGACCTAGAAAAAGTACAGACTTATCAGTCACCTACATTCAGTCCCACTGTTGTGCCAAACATGTGATCCTGACACCTTGCCCGAAATAGAATCTCCTACATACTGGATAGGACGTACGTACACACACAGCCATGTCCGGATATACGAACCGTGCTGGCTCCGTGTTTGGCAAACTCCAAGGCAAGGCACCGGCCAATTCCCCGGCTGGCCCCGGTGATCAGCACCGTCTCTCCGCCGACGCTCTTCCGTCGTTCCGCCCGGAGCACACGCAAACAGACAGCCTGGCAGCTGCGGAAAAGGACAACGATCACCAGGAGAAGGATCCGCAAGGGAGATTCGCACAGCGCTTTAAGCACCCTTGTCAAAAAGTGCGCCATTATTGTAGAGAATCTGGGACGAGTCCAAAATTGCTCGACGCATGGGTAGGTCAGGCAAGGCGTAATAAATACAAAATAATTTTCTAATAAAGTCTAATTTTACATCGTAGCTTCCACGTCACAGTGTTACTTATTTGTTGAATGGCGCTTCCACGTCACAATGTTACTTATTTGCTGAATGGTGTGTATAGACAACAACTCTAAGTCATCTGTATTCCCTCGAGTGTTTCAAATTGGTATGTCCCACCTCCGGCCTAACCGGATCCTCATACGCACTTGCGGAAAGGTCTAAAAAAACATGTTCTCTTGTTGTAATTGCCCAAACATGATACCCAACACCGAGTGTACACTGAGTTGACTGCCACGTAACCCCAAGTTTCCTGTGCTGGCCTGTGTATGTCGTATTATGGTGTACCAAAAATGTCCTTGGGTGTACTTTTCACCTGTACGTGGTACAGTATCGTATTTCACCTGTTTTAAAGCGTGTCCTCTAGTTGACCCATAGTAAAGCCGGACGGACCGTATTTGTGTGACACTGTGTGTGTTGGCGTAAGGGAAGGTAGGGGAAGGGGAGCAACACAATCTCAAGACAAAACTAAAGCTCTTGAACTTTTGAACCTCACCAACTCTTCTAACAATTTACACATACGATCGGGAAATCACTAGTATTAAAGGGGTCGATCACATTCATCGCATGGTCGCAAACTGAGCTGAGGTCATTCTTGAGATAGTCGTTCATGATATGTCAGTAGGGTTAGCCAGCTGGCAGTGTTACGGTAAAAAGGCTGTCTTAGACCTTGTTCGATGGTTGGTTCTTCATAGTCTGCTGCTTGAATTTCTTGTTTTGTACGAGAGCTACGATTTTCTATTGACCCTCGTCACTGCTGTTACAAGCCGGAAGTACCTCTGAACACCCCCTATTAAAGGACTACCAGCCTGTGCCTTTGGCAGGTGGAACCCAGCTGGATAACCATACTGACGTAACGTGAGGAACACGCGTCTGGTTTATTGTGTTGGAAAAATAGCCGCCCCATCTCTAATGTATTGTCCCTGTTGTCAGAACTGGACTATTACATACTACTACATGTGTGTGAGAAGCTTTGCGTAGATTGATACTGGACTACTACACTGTAACATCGCTGTCACATTGACAGTAAAATGCTGCATACGTTTTTATGTAGGCGTAACAGAGGGTACTAACTCAGTAGTAACTGACAAGCAGTAATAAAAGATGAAACACTTGATGTTTGTGTATGAGTGTACTGTATTCACTGTCAAGTCTCAGTTTCAAGACCTTCCAGTTAATTTCTTGCGTCCGTTTAATAGATGCTCAATAGATGTGCGGACTTCGTGATACTTGGAAGCATAGTGATAGATAAGCGACACCTAGCGGCCTCCGAAAGAACCTCTCATCCCTGCAACTGTGACTATACCTGTGGCTCTGTACTTCTCTCATCATGCCGAATATTTCATACGTTTCTTCCTGTGTGTGACCGCCAGTAACATCTACTGACTTCCCATCTCATATATCGTACACATAGTAACATGTCGTGATCTGTGTTATCCCTGATTTTACAGAATGCACCGTGAGTCAAGTTGTTGACACAGTCTATCAGTTTTTCTAGCCTTTGAGTTCGGTACAACCACCCGCTAGCTGATTGATAGCGATTTGGTTGTCCCCCTGTTCTTCCTTTCTTCTCAATGGCTACGCTCTGCATGTGTTCACACTTCGAGTGCATTTTCGAGTCCCAACGTTCTTAGTTATTGCCGCAAGATGTGCCTTGATGATGTTTCTTGGCCAGATGCATCGTCCAGGATGTGTCGTTGGTTTGAGCGATTTTTGCCTCTGCAGCTCGCACTAGTCGCTATGACAGCCTACAGCGACTGCCAATGGCTATCTACCTGTGCTCAGGTGACACGCCGTCCACAGGTGAATCGTTCCTCGGTCTTCTCCTGCGAGCTTTCCGCCGGTTCTCTCTCATGTCCTCGGTCAGCACCCACACTATCGTCGCTCCCGCTACAGTCACCAGACTGACGAGGCCGACTTCCATAAGACTGCTGACGATGTAACCAGCTTCTATCAGGAGGTCACTCAACAGGGCAAACCTACCGTGTCCCTTTGAGATTCTTTTCAGGGGGCTTACCCGATACGGCATTATGTTATGTCACCTCGCACATTCTTTTGTGTTTCCTGGTGACGAAATTGTTCTCGAACGACTTGCTCGCTACAATGCTGTGTTATTGTGTAGTCGTCACAAGGACCAACCCATTTCGCAACAAGGATAACTCTTTCTTACTGTGACTTCATAAACATTGAAAATGAGATGACAATCCAAATATGTCACAGTGCACAGACAGGGCCAGTCACAATGATCACATGATCCGTCTTAGGAGGTCGTGCGATTTGGATGTAGAATTTTAAAGCAGGTTGAGGAGATAAGAAGTGGACCAGGTGGACAGAACATCTAATGCTTGTATGATTTTATTCACTTGTAAGGTTTCAGTTTCGTTTCGGCAAATTTGTCCAATTACTGCGCGTGCATAGCCACTGATACTTTTGCCTCGCTAAAACTGTTGATGCATGAATGGCTCATTAATAGTCTGGAAGGCAAGCGGCTTCTGATTAATTTGAGTCAAAATAGCCTCACGCGTATCAGTCTGTGCGTTATTCTAGGACAGACAGTGTAAATACCAGTAGCAACTGAAGTGGTATCTGTCTTGCGTTTCTTTGACTTGTGCACGCCATACTGACCCTAGGGGCCCACTTTGCTAGGGGCCAAAGACCCAATTCCAATACATCATTACCAAAACCATCTTTCACCATTCAGTCTTTTATCATCTACAATTATGGTAAAGATGTGTTTCTACAGTTCTTTCATAGCTACTAAGTATTTTTTTTAAATTCATATCTTCAAGAATCAAGACGTACAACACAACCTAGCTTATCAAATGGTTTACCCCTTATCAGCTTGACTTGCTGACCTTGTCCAGAGCACCTCCCTCTTGAGGAGGGGATGATACCTTTATCACATGAGGGAGATGTACAATTTGGGCAGTGTTTTTAAATTAGTAATAGTTGTGTCGAGACGATTATCGACACAATTACCAAAGGTATAGAGGTTGGTATCACAATTCAAATCTGTTCATGTGAAGTGATTTCTCGCTATTGTAATGTGAGGTACTCAGTGCATTCCCTTCAGGTTTTTGGCTGGACTAGAAACGGTTTATCCCCACAAAGCAAGCACCCTCATTTTCCAGACGTCAGCTCCCTGACAGCACTACTACTACGAAGTGCCAAACAACTCTCACGAAAGCGGATAAAGTCTCAGCTGAATCTCAGATATCACAGCCAAGATGGTGGACTACGACGCAGCCTTAGAACACCTGGGTTCCTTTGGCAAGTACCAAAAGCTCAAATTCGCGCTGTTGTTCGTGATGCAGTTGCCCGTTGCCTTCCATATGTTTGCGATGTCTTTCCTGGGGGCGAAAGTTGACCATCACTGCGTCTTACCAGGAATGAAAGAAGCGGGGTTCGAACCCCAGGACCCCTGTGCTCTCAACTTCTCCATTCCTCTCGTGTACGACGAAGAAGATGACGACTGGGTGTTCAGTGAGTGTACACGGTACGGTGACGTGGGAGTCTACAGTCTTGGGAACCTCAGTTGTCCGTATGTCGCCGGCCGGAATGAGACTGAAGGGAGGAACGTCCAGAAATGTGACCAGGGGTGGTGGTACGATCGGAGTCAATACCATGAGAGCATTTTCACTGAGGTGAGAGTTGTATTTTGTGTGCTACGAACGTCTTAAGACTTTTGAACGGCGTTGTATTTTCTTCGCAAGACTACAGGCATGTAAAACTATAGACCAGTGGTCACGTGCTTTAAAAAATCTTCTTGGGACCAGTTTCAACCAGTGTCAACGAGTCAGCCGTCACTGGCACTTCTCCAACTCACTAGCCAGTTGAAAACATTGCGCGCGAGGTGAAACTGAATGACTACTGCAAGGCCGCAGTTTGACAGAATTAAACGATGTCAAAGGCAGCAAGTGTTTAAGATATTGAACAAACTTTTGGGGGGGATTTTTTTGTGCAATCGTTTTTTTTTGGGGGGGGGGTGGTGAAATTTGGACCTGCTATGGCAAGACAGATTCATATCGATGTGTATGAAGTTCAGCAGCTATCCACGCACTTAACACTAATCCCCTTTGCCCCGTATTTATTAAAAACGTGATAACAAACAGCTGTTCAGAGCCAAAGAACACAAATGGGTGTTATCGTCTGAAGGCCGAGCGCTTTTGGCACGCCAGCAGGCTGGCGATTTAATGTCAAGCTTTCCTTGGCCACGCCACCCTCCCGACCTTGGAATGGTTTGTGTTACACTTTGTTGACGGAGAGATGGACTCACACTGAGACTGTAGCTGCTTTTGAATCTTGTATTCTGGAAGGGTGAGTACTACATGTGCTCACTCCATGATGGTGGCTGAGGAAGAGAGAGATCGTCTTACTTTGTACACTGATTCTTGGGAGCATGGGCTATACTAAGATACATTATATTTGAGGGGGTGCTACCAGCTGCATTTATCCTACTTCGTGTAACAGTTTGTATATGTGTTGAGACACGATGGCTACTTGCTATTGAATGTCTAAACCTGTGTTATGGAATATCTCACTGTACGGGATTCTACATGAACTTTTATGGACATTACATCATACATGTATGTTGATGTCTCTTTCAGTTTGACCTTGTTTGTGAGAAGAAGGCCATGAGTTACATCGCGCAGTCGCTGTATATGCTGGGTGTCCTGCTTGGCTCTGTTGGTTTTGGTCAACTCTCTGACATGTAAGTTACGATTTTCCTAATCAATCAATCAATCAATCAATCAATCAATCAATCAATCAATCAATCAATCAATCAATCAATCAATCAGCTACATTGGTGTCCAATATGCAGCATCCTTTTGGGCACGTGACCATACGAACACGTGACTCTAGTTGTCAATCAAAGACGCCTGTAAGCCTACATCGTCCCCCGTCTCCATTTCAGAAAGCTTGATATGCGCTCATGTACATTTTGTGTTGAAATTAAACATAAGTTCATTGTCATATTTTTTTGTCCACCTAAACGGATTACGTTTCATACCGTGTGTCCACCTTTTAACTCCTCAGAATCGGGAGGAAGAAGACCTTGCTTCCGTGCCTTATTCTTCAGATCATATTCGGCGTTGCTGCCGCCTTTTCCCCCAACCTGACGAGCTTCATCATCTTCCGTCTCATCGTCGGTGCAGCCTGCCTGGGATCCTTTCTCCCGGCATTCGTTTCAGGTGATTACGTCAATGGAATTTGTTTCCATCTCTATACTTGTGTTTGAGCAATGGTTAATTATGCAGGCAAACCCATCTTCTCATGCCAGGCACGCCGTTTGTATATCACGGTCAAACAACGAGCGGAGGGTCTGGCACGAGAGGATAATGCAAACGCCATATTTGCGCGGAAATCTATTATTGAATTAAAGACGAGGGAAAATATGGGGAAAGCTATTTAATGACAAAGGAAAATAGATGTGGAGCTATAGTGTCTCCAACCTCGCTTTGACTTTAGAAAAGTATAACTTAGCCTGGATGCCAGACCCATAGCACGCTAGGCCCCGAGTTAGCCAGGGTAGCCCATGGTCTAACTGAAGGGGGCTGTGGTATAATTTTCTTGGGGGCATGTTGGCACTGAAGCCGTTGAGCTGGCCTGTATTATAGGCCCCGGAAACAGTCTGGCACCCAGGTTAAGTATAACTGAGATTAAACATTTTGCTTCATCACGCAGTGACAGAGATGGTTGGCACTGAAAAGAGAACGCTGGTGGCTACAGGGTGCCAGGTCTCCTTCGCGTTCGGCTTGGTCATCATGGCCCTGCTGGCGTACCTGCTCAGGAGCTGGAGACACCTTCAGCTGGCCATCTCACTCAGCAACGTGCCCATGCTGGCGCTGTGGTGGTAAGGACTACCGGTGTAACAGCCCGGACTACACTCGGGCTAGATTGTACCCAGGTACCGTCTGGTCAGGGGTATATTTTAGGCTACTACACTAGCATTGTAATGTGTACGTGCAAGGCGTCAACGTACGTGAAAGGCCTTGGACATAGTGTTTATTAATTAGTTTTACACTCAGGTCTAGGCTTGGCATGCTACCTTAGACTACAATATTTGAGAATCGTCGATAGAAGAATGTCAAGTCAAGTCATACAAGAATCATATGTCTACGATATACACGGAATCTCAAAGAGGGTCACTGCACGAAATAAGGGATTTACCAAATTTACGTGGGGTATGTAAATACCTGGTAAATGTGACATATAATATTTACCCACAAATACCAAATATTTACCCGGTAAATCTGTGTAAATATTAGGTAAATACGTGGTAAATGTATTTTATGTGTAAATGTTGGGTAAATACATGGTAAATGTATATACCACTGTGATGAGCTGAGAAAAAATATTTATGTCAATCTTACTCGCAAGAGCTTACATGGGGCTCGCCAAGGCAGACACCAGGCAAATCCAATGTAAAAGCCCCGGATAAGCTCTTATCCGGGGCTTACATATAAACCCATGATAAAAGCCCCGGATAAGCTCTTATCCGGGGCTTACAGACAAACTTGGTATAAAAGCCCCGGATAAGCTCTTATCCGGGTCTTACAGACAAACTTGGTATAAAAGCCCCAGATAAGCTCTTATCCGGGGCTTACAGACAAACTTGGTATAAAAGCCCCTGATAAGCTCTTATCCGGGGCTTACAGACAAACCTGGTATAAAGCCCCGGATAAGCTCTTATCCAGGGCTTACAAACAAACTTGGTATAAAAGCCCCGGATAAGCTCTTATCCGGGGCTTACAGACAGACCCGGCATAAAAGCCCCGGATAAGCTCTTATCCGGGGCTTACAGACAGACTTGGTATAAAAGCCCCGGATAAGCTCTTATCCGGGACTTACATATAAACCCAGGATAAAAGCCCCAGATAAGCTCTTATCCGGGGCTTTCAGACAGACTTGGTATTAAAGCCCCGGAAAAGCTCTTATCCGGGGCTTACAGACAAACTTGGTATAAAAGCCCCGGATAAGCTCTTATCCGGGGCTTTTAGACAGACTTGGTATAAAAGCCCCGGATAAGCTCTTATCCGGGGCTTACAGACAGACTTGGTACGAAAAGCCCCGGATAAGCTCTTATCCGGGGCTTACAGATAGACTTGGTCTAAAAGCCCCGGATAAGCTCTTATCCGGGGCTTACAGACAAACTTGGTCTAAAAGCCCCGGATAAGCTCTTATCCGGGGCTTACAGACAGACTTGGTACGAAAAGCCCCGGATAAGCTCTTATCCGGGGCTTTTAGACAGACTTGGTATAAAAGCCCCGGATAAGCTCTTATCCGGGGCTTACAGACAGACTTGGTATAAAAGCCCCGGATGAGCTCTTATCCGGGGCTTACAGACAGACTTGGTATAAAAGCCCCGGATAAGCTCTTATCCGGGGCTTACAGACAGACTTGGTATATATCACAGACAAACTTGGTATAAAAGCCCCGGATAAGCTCTTATCCGGGGCTTTCAGACAAACTTGGTATAAAAGCCCCGGATAAGCTCTTGTAAGGGTTCGCCAAGAATGGTGTATTACGTGGTAGCGTAGTGGCCTTGGCTTCGATGGGTGCCCTCACAACGTTCGTGTAGATAGCCGCCAATGTTGTAGATGTACGTACAGACCCGAAGAAATGACACAGGAGCCAGTGCTACGTAGAGACTTGACTGTATTCTCTCCTCTCTCCTAACTCAACTGAACTAACTACAAGAGTGCATGGGTTTTTATATCCTCTAATCGCCTACGTACAGATTTCTTGGAAAAAGGTACATAGTTCCTACAACAGTCATTATATGAATCATTGGTCATCACTTCCTCAGACCTTAGTGGACAAGCCCTCAAGCTATTCCCAAATAAGGCAATGGCCGGAGGCCCTTGCGTGTGTCCAGCAGAGTCCCCTGGTGGGTTAGACCATTACTATTGTCACTCAAAGGTCGCCCACTCTTCAGGCCATGCTTCTCAGAAGAGAGCAGGGCTAATCTGAGTCATACACAAGGAAAGTGAATGTCCTAGGATGTCCAAGAAACTAACTCTAACTATTATATAATACAAGGTTAGAGCACCCCGTTACATGCTCCCCTTTCAAAATAGAGCCGTCCCCGGCGACGTAGTTACAGACGTGGTTAACATTAGTACGAACTAGAAATATATCAAAGTATTACAATATAGCAAATCGAAAGTTACGTCTTATCAAAGCGACGCTTAACAAATACAAGAGAAAATACGATCGTTCCTTAAGATACAAGTTGCAACATTATTCCTTAAACATTCCGCGTTCTGACGTCTTAATTCACAGTTCATTCATCTTCCGAATTCGTCTAGAGTTCATGATTCTTCATTCCATCTTCTGTTTCTTCTCCTGGTTCGTCCTTCTTGGTCGTCTTGACTCGTCTGCGCAGGTGTACTCGTCCCACAGCCCGTCTTCATACTGCACGCAGGTCCCGAACTTGCGTTGATCCTTCCAGTAGCATGTCCCCCGGGGCCCTGTCGGATGTACCGCCGGTGGTGAACATTGTTGCGCTGTAGAAGTCCCTGTTGAGGTTGATCTGCAAGCCGTTGTCCTGGAGACGCAAGTGACACGGTTGGGGGTCCCCGATGAGCCGTGAAATCCTGCCATCCGCACTGTGCCTGTATGGGGAAGAGGGGCGGAAAACACACAACGCCACAGTCCGACCATTCTAAACTATCTGACTATTAAGTTCTTCCTCGCGTTCCTCCTACTATATTACCTCAGCTCACCAAGAACATATCTCGCTTTATGTCCCTGATGGTCTGTACTAACTTAAATAAACAACTTATCCTATGGCACAATTTTCACAAGATAGCCAACCAGTTCATCTAACTAAGGTGAGATCTTTTCCATCTGAATGAAAATTCAGTCCCCGAGGTCTGGGTTTCCAAGGAAACGAGTCACCAACCCCCTACCAACTGACTAATCACTCCCCGAACTGGCTGGGAATCCGCATCCTCAAAACAATGTTCAATTTTCGTCTTCATGGTCAATCTTATCCGCCAAGGTTTGAAAAGCGGAGCGCAAGAATCCTTTCGCGCGCTGCCGAAGCGATTTTACAGCCCGACCTGTCGGACTTGCCTCTATTTTCATTTGCCAGTTTCCATACCGATCGGGTGGTACACCACGATTGGCTCTAATCGGATATCGGTGCCGTTCCTCGTCATCAGGTGGGGCAGGGAGAACTTCTTCCGGTGCAGGTGGTGGAACATTTGCATTTTCCACCTGTTCATTCACGATTGGATCTATAGGTACGTTTACAGGTTCAACAGGTCTAGGTTCAGGCACAAGTAAAACCGGTATCCCTTGGTTGTCATCCTCATTATCACTGTTTTCCTGGTTATTCTCAGTGTCGTTTATCTCGCCTACGGGGTGTTCATTAACTGATGTGTTCCCCCTCCTTCCTTTGTTAACTTCCCGAGGGGCAAAAGTACAAGGGGTTAACATGTCACGGTGTAATGTTCTTGTGGGGCCCTCTCCCCTTTCAGGCGTGACTACATACACAGGAACATCATCATTAGGCTGACTTTCAACAATGTGGGGTATCGTTTCCCATCTATCCTTTAACTTGTGTCTACCTCGATGTTTCTTGTTCAATATCAACACCCTTTCTCCTGGAAGTAATGGAGAGGTCTTAGCCGTCCGATCATAGTTCTTTTTCTGACTCGCCTTTGCTGTTTCGGTGTGCTCCTTGGCCAAATCGTAAGCATATTTATACCGTTTCCAATGATCCTTAACCCACTCATCATAGTCCATTTCCTCGTCTTGTACTTCGTTAGGTTCTGTCCCTAGCGTAAGATCAACAGGTAGTCGTGCCTGCCTGCCAAACATTAGGTAGTACGGAGAGTACCCTGTAGTACTATGTATGGTGTTATTGTACGAGTGAACCAACTCAGGCAGATATTCTGTCCATCTCCTTTTCTGTTCGGATGTCAAGGTTCCTAACATATTTAACAGGGTTCTATTAAATCTCTCACATTGTCCATTTCCAGCTGGATGATAGGGAGTGGTTCTAGACTGTGCTGCTCCATACAACTTACACAATTCTTTGATAGTGGCAGACTGAAAGTTAGCGCCCTGATCTGAGTGTAGCTTTCTTGGGAAACCGTACGGCATGATGGAATGTTTCCACAACGCCTTGGCGGTCGTGGTTGCCAATTGGTCCTTAGTAGGAACTGCCACACTGAACTTGGTAAAGTGGTCCGTAATCACTAAAATGTTTTCATGACCACTGCTCGATCTTTCAACTTTCAGAAAGTCCATGGCAACTAACTCAAGGGGGGCAGAAGTATGTATGCTAACCAATGGGCTACGGTTGTTTGGAATTCGAGTTTTCCTCAAGCAACACCTTTCACATGTTCTCACCCAATTTTTGATATCTGCTTCCATACACGGCCAATAGAATCTCATTCGCAACATGTCAGCAACACGGCCGGCTCCAAAGTGGCCTGCACGTGTATGTACAAGATCAAACACTTCTCTTCTTAGCGAAGTCGGTAGAACTAACTGCCATCTACCTTCCTGAGCTAAAGGGTCATATGAAGTCCTGTAAAGCACGTCGTTTCTCAAATGTAGGCGGTCCCATTGGTGTAGTATTCTATGTACCTCAGGAGTCTCCCGATTACGTTCCTTCTCATTAGGCAGGCGACCTCGTTTCACATAATAATGTACCCTCTCTATAGTAGGGTCGTCTTGCTGTTGTTGTGCTAATTTCGTCTTTGTGTGCTCTGACAGGGATGCACAAGGTTCTTGATCAGAAAGAGGTTCTTCAACTATCTTCTCAGACAGTGTAGGTTTTGAGGCTGGCCTGTATCTATCACAGAAAATCTTAGTAACTCGAGCTGTGACAGTCTTCCTGTCGCTGTCCTGACCTTCATTCTGACTGGCAGGGAGGCGTGACAATACGTCCGCATTGGCATTATTCTTCCCCGGTCGGTACTTGATATCAAAGTTAAAGTTGGCTAATCTGGCCACCCATCGCTGTTCTGTCGCACCCAATTGTGCTGTATTAAGGTGAGCTAGTGGGTTGTTATCAGTATAGACTGTAAACTTAGACCCGTACAAGTAATCTTTGAACTTCTCTGTCACTGCCCACTTCAACCCTAACAATTCTAACTTAAATGAGCTATAGTTATCCATATTCCTCTCAGCTGGCCTAAGTCCTCTAGAACCATACGCGATAACCTTTTCCTTCCCTTCCTGTACTTGAGATAAAACTGCCCCTAGTCCATCATGACTAGCATCAATATACACTACAAAGGGTAGACTGTAGTCAGGGTAAGCCAACACATCGGCACTCATTAAGCAGTGACGTAAAGTATCAAATGCCTTCTGGCACTCATCTGTCCATAGAAACGGCTGAGACTTACGCTGTCCCTTTTTGTTCCCTGCCGTTAAACGATGTAGGGGAGCTGCTATCTTACTGAAGTCCTTTACAAAACGCCGATAATAGGAACAGAAGGCAACAAATGATTTCACTTCTCTTGGGTTTCTCGGTACTGGCCAATCACGCAATGCAGCACATTTCTCTGGGTCAGTGGCTACTCCATCTGCCGAAACAACGTGGCCCAGGTATTTCACTCTACGTCTGAACAAGTGGCACTTGTCTGGTCGAAGTTTCAGTCCGTATGACTTAAGTCTAGTGAAAACCAAGCTCAGGCGGGACAACTGTTCGTCAAAGTCTTTGGAGAATACTATGATGTCATCTAGGTAGATGAGCAGAATCTCAAGATTTTGGTCGCCAAGACAACGTTGCATCAGTCTTTGGAACGTTTGGGCAGACCCCGATAAGCCCATACTCATTCGGTCAAATTCAAACAATCCAAATGGTGTACAAAAAGCAGTCTTTTCCCTGTCTTTTTCGTCCATTTTCACCTGCCAATAGCCACTAGCCAAATCTAGGGTGGAAAACAGACTAGCTCCCTGGAGCGCATCTAAGGATTCCTCTATACGTGGCAACGGGAAAGCATCTTTGTGTGTTTTGGCGTTCAGTTTACGGTAGTCTACACAAAATCGTAAGTCTCCATCTTTCTTACGAACCAGCACAACAGGCGACGCCCAGGGACTACAGCTTTCCCTAACCACGCCCTGTTCTAACAGGTCATTGACATGCTGCTTGACTTCCTGGTAAAGGGCAGGAGGAATTCTCCTGTACGGTTCCCTGGTGGGAGGGGAATCACCAGTTGGAATTCTATGAGTCACTGCATCAGTACATCCGAAATCATACTTGTGTGTAGAGAACACATCAGCATGTTCATCTAGAAATTTCTCCAATTTCTCCTTCTGTTCCTCTGTTAAGTCTGCCCCTGACAGGTCAACTTTGGGCCTAGAGGATTGTGGTTTATTCTCACTATCAGTAGAACACGAGTGGAAATCAACACGAATTTCATTTTGGCTCACTTCTGTAAACTCTACCGTTCCCTGAGGTTGAATTTCAGCTTGATACAATTCTCCTAAAACTGCATTGTGCCCAATCTGAACATCATAATCAGAAACATTAGCTATGCGAACGGGAACTCTCCCATGTCTGACTTCAGCATAGGTACGAGCTACAAGAACTTCATTGGGAAGACAACCTGTTTCTGGGGGTTCAACTAACACTGAATAGGGTTTACCATCTGGTCCTGGACGAGCTCTACAGAACAAAATCATTTCATGGCCAGCCGGCACTGTTACTTTATTCCTACCAGATACACGTGCAAGACCCACTCGACCATCTTCTCTCGCGAAAGATCCTTGCTTATTGATAGATTTAATCGTTTCATTCCACGACTGGTCCGAATTCTGTGTCTTATTCTTTGCACCTAAGTTGAATGGTTGGCCCCCGAATTCTTGCAAAACATTCATACCCAAAACACCAGGGGCTGGACCTTCCCCCTCATCCTCAACAATGATTACCCCCCGTTTTTCTAAGACTTTTCCCATGAATTGAACATCTAACTCACAGTAGCCGACACACTTAATAGGGAGACCATTTGCTGCTGTTAGCTTAAGCCAGCTCGACGTGTCCTTCAATCTTTCACCATTATTTCCAAAATGAGTCTTGAAACAGCCATGCGTCATTGTAGTTACTTGGGATCCTGTATCAATCAAACAAGGCACGGTTTCCCCTTCAAAGTTTACATCTCTAATTTTACATTCCCCCACTGTTCTAGTTAACAAAGTGTCTTCCTTATGGTCTACTGGTTCACTAGCTACCTCTTTCACTTCGACCTTGTTACAGCTGCTATGTACTACTTTGGGACAAGTTTCTTCAATGGTTTCAATCACAGTGGACCCTACTGATCGTCCACTCCGCCTGCCAGGATCCATGGTTGCGGAGCGCTCTAGTTTGGGTTCACAGCAGGGTTTGCGAACCTTACACTATTTTGCTGAGGATTCCTTCGACACTCACGTGCCATGTGGCCAGCTAAATCACAGTTTCTACAAATGGGTCGCCCCGAAGGATCCCATTTGTCAGTGGGGAGAGATCGGTACTGACGAGCTGCCGGGCCATGTGCCGATTGATTGTTGACAGCGTAGGAGTTCGGAGCTTGAGGGCGCATGGTCAGCCGGGAGATCTCCCTACGGAGGTTGTCTAGGGACCTCTCTGTCTCCTGCCGGAAGCGGGTTAGTTCGTCTGTCACATCTAACTGGCTTCCCACCCCCATCTGTCTAGCCTGTACCTGTGAGCTAGCCCCCCACTCTCCACTGAGATGGAACGCCTCCTCCTTTATTTCCCTAAAACTTCTAGGGTTAGCGGCCGGGGCTCTCATGACCTCTCTACGTAGTTGGCGTCGAAGCCACTCGTCTCTTATACCGTCTAGAAATCTGTCTCTCAAAAGACTATCACTGTCCACTAATGGGTTGCCCCTCCGCCTATCGGCTCTCTTCAATAGCTCCTGCAGTGCCAGGGCATAGTTCTGTAGGGTTTCCCTGGGCATCTGTACCCTGGAGTAAAACTGGCCCATAATGACCGAAACTGGGGCAGTGTCCCCGAAAGCTTCCACCAGTCTATCTTTCAGCCTGTCTAAGTTTCCCCTTTCCACATTAGACAAAACGGCAACCTGTCTCCTTGCTTCTCCCTCTAATTGGCGGTACAACAAGCCTGCCCTGTGGGCTACAGGGACGTTGAATAACTGGAAGGAACCCTCAATTTCGTCTAGCCATTCTTCGATTGACAAGCTCGACCCGGTCCCATTGAATTTGGGCAACTTCCTGTCGAAAGGCAGATAGCCCATTCCGAAGTTCAAGACTGGATTTACCTGATTATTCTGGTTTACTCCGTTCGGGTTTTGCTGATTTTCTCCATTCTGATTATTCTGGGGATTTGCACCATTCTGGTTATTCGGAGGGTCTACCTGTGCACCATTCTGATTATCCTGATTTTCTCCGTTCTGATTATCCTGATTTTCTCCGTTCTGATTATCCTGATTTTCTCCGTTCTGATTATCCTGATTTTCTCCGTTCTGATTATCCTGATTTTCTCCGTTCTGATTATCCTGATTTTCTCCGTTCTGATTATCCATGGTTCTTTGTCATACACGTATACACTCCTATTACTGAAACGGTCGGACAAAAAGGCGTGTGCGTCTCCCCCTCAACCCACAAACAAAGGCACTTACCGCCGGTCTTCAGTCTGTCGTAGCGTTGATGTTGAACTTGACTCCTGGTCCTCTGGGCGACGTACGCAGCTATCCCACCGCTGCCACCAAGTGTAAGGGTTCGCCAAGAATGGTGTATTACGTGGTAGCGTAGTGGCCTTGGCTTCGATGGGTGCCCTCACAACGTTCGTGTAGATAGCCGCCAATGTTGTAGATGTACGTACAGACCCGAAGAAATGACACAGGAGCCAGTGCTACGTAGAGACTTGACTGTATTCTCTCCTCTCTCCTAACTCAACTGAACTAACTACAAGAGTGCATGGGTTTTTATATCCTCTAATCGCCTACGTACAGATTTCTTGGAAAAAGGTACATAGTTCCTACAACAGTCATTATATGAATCATTGGTCATCACTTCCTCAGACCTTAGTGGACAAGCCCTCAAGCTATTCCCAAATAAGGCAATGGCCGGAGGCCCTTGCGTGTGTCCAGCAGAGTCCCCTGGTGGGTTAGACCATTACTATTGTCACTCAAAGGTCGCCCACTCTTCAGGCCATGCTTCTCAGAAGAGAGCAGGGCTAATCTGAGTCATACACAAGGAAAGTGAATGTCCTAGGATGTCCAAGAAACTAACTCTAACTATTATATAATACAAGGTTAGAGCACCCCGTTACACTCTTATCCGGGGCTTTCAGACAAACTTGGTATAAAAGCCCCGGATAAACTCTTATCCGGGGCTTACAGACTGACCCGGATAAAAGCCCCGGATAAGCTCTTATCCGGGGCTTTCAGACAAACTTGGTATAAAAGCCCCGGATAAACTCTTATCCGGGGCTTACAGACTGACCCGGATAAAAGCCCTGGATAAGCTCTTATCCTATTATCTTATAAGAGCTTATCCGGGGCTTATACTCACCATGGCTTACAGACAGACCCCGGATAAAATTGTAGGATAAGCTCTTATAGCTATTATCTGAGGCTTATAACTTTATGCGTTATAAAACCTTACTTTAAATCAGACTGAGAATGGCACAATATTTGTAACCCATATATGTAGCATCTCTATGAGGTTTCTTATTTTTAAAGTAGCTGTAGTTAAACTCACACATCACATACACATTTCATAATGTATAAAGTTTAACAGCTTTTAATCACATATGATATAACCACACATAAAGTGACATGAAAGTATGGGTACAATAAGGAAAGCCTAGTTTTACACCAAGGAGGCTTTTTGAACCTTCTTGTTTTACACTTAATAAAGCAAAGAAAGTAACATCTTCATCACTTTAAACATCACTTTTGTAATGCTTCTCAAGTACTCAAGCACTCGTAACGTTACAATATGAAGTGGCTGAATTCACTAGAAAATGCCAAACTGGAATCTAGTATTTCCTTAATTTGACCTGGAAATTAAGCAACTGATCCTACCATTGAGTGACAAGCCTGGATCTATTTAACCATCTAAGTTCTAACTAAATATAAGGTCAGCCTGAGGTCAGATTATGTGGGTCAACATCCGGGTGACCAGTGACCTAGCTCTGATTGGCTAGCTATGGTACGCATGCGTACTGTGTTGGCGGCTAGAAATAAACCGTTAGGCCGGCAGAAAGCGGAGAAACACAGAAAGTGGAGAAAATTAGGCAATTCTGCGCGATACATGGCGTCACCAGAGTCTTCCATGATCAAACATAGATTTTGGAGAGGCTTGGGAGTCGAGGGGAGATGTGATGTCAATTCCAACGCACGGAAATCCGAATAGTGACGTTAGATTTCTTCGTCGCCCCCCTCCCCCTTGTCCCGGGTGGCTCGGCTGGCAGGAACCGGAAAACAACAACAGTCCTTTGGTAAGTACAAAAGGACGTATTTAGAAAATGATGCTTTTGACAAACGAAAACTAGATTAATTTACCGTGGCTGTCTTGTTCTTGATGTCTTCGCCAGAAACAATGAAATGTCTCCAACTATTTTCCCCCTCCCCCATACTTTATAGATAGTGATACTCATACAAGGTTTTTTGTCTTTCTTGTAGAGGAAATAATTTGCTAGTAACCTGTTCATACTTCCCAACGATCAATAAGCGTTTCCGTGCAGTAAGTACATGACCATTCGTGTATTGATAAAAGAGGGAGCAGTGAAAAAATTAGAAATATTTGTCCCCACACAAATAATTTGTAGCAAGTGATCTAGAAGCAGTATATAATTTGTTTAGTAAAACCAATCTTTGGTAAAACCTCCCAAAAGATTTTTGTATTTAGTTACAGCTGAGTTGTCAATACATGTATAATACATCTGGTAAAAATTACGATAAGTTATATGTTACATTTGTATATTGTGGATGCCTCAGGTTAGTTTTCTGACAAATGTAATTATGCGATACAGTTTGTCACCTGTGCCATTGTTTCCATATACCTCCAGGATGTACTGCTGCAGTAGATACTTCCTTCCAACATGCAGCAGAGGTTGTAAGGAGGACAGTCGGGAACAAGGCAAGCAACTGCCAGAAGTTCTCAGTTTCCAAGTCCCTGACTGCTGCTACAGGCTCCTTAGGTAAGACCACAGCCCTACATACTCATCAGCATTACCACACTTTAGAATAGAGCTGTGTTCCTAAACAAATTTCATGGACATGTCCGGGCCTGTACCTAAGCTGAAGAGTGCCGATGTTGATGATTAAAGCTGTGTGTCGGTACAATCCAGCACGGTACTAGTAAAATTGATTAGGTACAAGTCCAAAATACTGGAACGCTTGTATACCGCACTGGACCGGAATGGACCTATATGAACCTACACATGCCATTGTCCATATTGAAGCGACAAGTCCAACCATTATTTGAACAAAGAGTTCAAGTACATGACTGGACCTGTACCTAAACCTGTGTACCTGTACCTAAAATTTGTTTAAGTACTGTACACATGATCTGATGATGATGACTGCATACTGTTTGGTTCGCAAAGTCTGATTAACTTGGGCTTGACAGCATATAGATTGTATGTGTTTGTAAATGTTGTCTTGAAGTAAGTTAGTACTTTTGTAAGTTATGTCATAATCATGTGACATGTTTCTTAGTGATGTGAATTAATGTTTAATGATACTTTTGTTTTATCAGACAGGAACTGACTATGAAGAAGGACTCCAAACCAACACCAAGACGTCCAACATACAGATACAGAAAAGACAGCCTTACCCAGGGTGAATGGCAGCATTGGAGTCAGATGTTGACAGGAATGGGGAGAAGATGTTAATACATGTTGTATTACATGAGCAGTTCTACAGCATATTGCACAAAAGTTAACAGTGTAGTGTGCCACGGGTGGTCAGTTTTGACAGAGATCATAAGTTTACTGTCTTTTCAATGTTTTATTTTGACAAACAATTAGTTTGTTTTTGTAGCTGATTGCTGTTAGACTTAGAGACTGAGTATTGGCCACAAACTAGTAAGACCTTCCTAGCCTTACCAGAATATGTAGCAAATGTAATCCAGTTACGATCTCCTGTGATTATGATGATAGTGATACATTTTACATTGTGTTAGAAAAACATCACTGATGTTGTTGTCAGTTTTCCTTGTTATGTTAATGTTTCTTTGAATACTAATGTGTGTGATGATAAAACACAGACTACATGTTAATAGTGACAAGTCATGGACAGAACATATGACAAGTTTTTCTGGTACATGATAAACCATATAGGTGTGTAGTTTCTCACAAAGGCTGTTTGTTAGTACAGAATGATATACATGTATTTAGGTTGTTTCTGCTGATAGTCTGCATGTTAACATTATTATGATAAATGCTGCTTGTAATTATTTATTGTGTACTATTCCTATTGTATGTATATATATATCTGTGTGTATGTTGTTAGTACAGCACATTGATCATTTGAACATTATATTTGTAAGAGAAATTGTATGCGGTAACTTTTAATGTCTATTTGCATACCTCTTAGAAAAGGTAACTGCATATAAATGTTTCTATGCTTATCAAATAAATATTTTTGAATTCTGCCCAAAACCCATTTCTTGTGCTTGTAATTCAGGGGAGTGATACAACGTAATTCGCTTACTATAAGTTAAATGTGGGTAAAGGGGGGTAAATATGGTAAATCGTTCTGGTAAGGGCATGTACGCGTAAATACGGGTAAATTCAACTAAATGTCAGAAATACTCCGCTCGGTAAATCTCGGTAAATACCTGAAATGCATGTGAGAAATACCCTATATGGTAAATCTTGCTAAATATATGTGAGAAATACCGCGTACGGTAAATCTCGCTAAATACGTATTTACACGAAACCGGTAAATGTGGGTAAATAAGGCAAACATTACCAGCTATAACATGCTGGTAAATGCTTGGTAAATTTGCACATTTACCGACGGGTAAATGTTGGTAAATCACTGGTAAATGTAACCTTTACACGGCTTTACATCACATTTACCCTTGTGGTAAATCCCACTTTTCGTGCAGTGGGTAGACTGTCTAGTATGTAACGTATTGAATGAGTGCCAGTCACTCCTCTGATACCTTTAGAACACCTTGTGCGATCCCATTTCCCACATGACTTCCATGCACGTTAACGTCTGTCAGGTTTATGATCGAGTCTCCAAGATGGCTGCAGTCCCAAGGTCGTGATGAGGAGGTGGAACGTATCATCAGGGAGGCGGCCAAGGTCAACGGAGTGGTGGTTCCCGAGTCAGTCTTCACGGCCAAGAAAGCAGAGCCAAAGGTGACAGTTTGCCTGTATTCTTCCTTAGCAACTGCATGGTGATAGAATGAACTGTAGAAGGAAGTAACTAATTGTCGGTATTGCATTGTATGTATACATGGTTGCATAACTTGCACTTGTCCCATGTATTTGTAGGACACCGGTAAATACTCGGTTCTGGATCTTGTCCGCACGCCTAACATGAGGAGGAGATCCGTCTTTGTCTTCTTCAATTGGTTAGTCTCAATATTGTTGTATGATGTAATATCAATGCATTTCATGATTGTATTACTATCTGTCACAAAACATATGTACTGCATGTACATTCAAACAGCATCATGGAGCTTGCATGCTCTCAGGCCAGACCTGCCGCATGTACTAGTATATGTCAAGCAATGGCCCTGGCGTACGGGCCTGAGTTCCGCCCTGCTCGCTGTGTTTAAACCATCAGCCAATCAGATACTCCCCATCTTGTTGCTAGAGGGAAAGTCGCCAGCCAATCACGTCGCTGCCTACGGTGAAGAGGCAACGTGATTGGCTGGTGGTATGAAGATGAGATCTTGCTATTGTATGGCTTAAGAGCATGCTTGTACTATAAAATCACCCAATAAATTCGGCTAACGTAAACTACCAGACCTCAGTCTCCCTCTGACCACTGTGGTGGTAACATGGGCAGAGGCCTGGCTAATAAGTCGACAGTACCCAAGACAAGTTACTCTTCAAGACATTTAGAAATGAATCGACAACAGATAAAAGAATTGAAGTATGATTCTAAGAAGATAGTTGGAGTCATGAGTCAAGAATGTAATGACAACACTGGCTTGCCAAGCCCTGCCTAGTACACTGTAGTGTCAGACATTGGCTTCCAGTTACTTGTACAGTTCTGTTAGAGCTCCATATTCTACATGTAAACTTTTTTCTTAGACACCACAATTACAAGACATATTCCTAGACACACTTACTATCAAAGATATTTCAGCTGTGAGGAAGATACTTTCAAGTTACAAGATAAATACAGATATCTACAGTTAGACACTTTTCAAAGGGCTGTGTAGAAAGTGGAAATTTGAACACAAGGTTGGTTTTCCAGAAACTGAAAGTTGTTGATGGCAATTTCTTCATTATGTGACTTAGTTACAATTATCTGGATCATTCTGCATGGTTTGATATTGTTACTTTGAAAACCAGTACGGAAAAATATTTGAATCTGTTCAAAATAGATTGACCAGTATTATGCTAATCAGTCCCTGCTTTTGTTTCTGGTGGGTAGACAGTCTGGGATGTTTATGAGTTTATGTAGTTATTGGGGTCAATTCACTATTCAAGCTGCTAGAGAAGCCACAGTGGGGAGTACTTCCTTATTGCTGTTCCCAGGGAACAGATTCTTGTAGTTTTAATTAATAAACTCCGCTTTTCTTCCTGATTACAGGTTGGTGATAACCATGGTGTACTACGGACTGGGACTGAATACGTCATCTCTGGGCGGGAACGACTACATCAACTTTGCCCTGGCTGGTCTGGTGGAGATACCGGCACTGATACCATCTATCTACGCTACTAACTATTTTGGAAGGTATCGTGTGAGGTGTTTATAAGTAGCATAGGCATCCAAGATCGCATATCATTGTGTTATATGCTTAAAGTGCAGCATCGTAATGTTGCTATATGCTATTGAGTTGTGATGTTTTTCTTATATTTAGGCGGTACCCTCACTCTGCAACCCTCGTGCTTGGAGGACTAGCCTGTTTGTTCACCCCGTACCTCGCACCTCCTTACGTTGCAGAACGTAACTATCGTTTTTTGTTTCACCTAGCTATTACACCAATAGATGGCACCATACACATTTATTATACATTCTATGAAATGCTCGTCTGACAAAACATGAAAAATGTAACTTAGCGTTTGGTTTTGCTGTTGATATGATTAACAATATGCCATATATAATAATAATATTCATATGTTGCTTGTACAAAATACATCTCGAGGATCTTTTAATGATATCTAAGGTTTTCAAATGATCCCAAAATGATCTTTCATTGGTTGCGCAAATGGGGCATTGGATTTTGTTTCCAGAGTGATAAACCTACTTTTATATGCCTGCTTTTCAGATCTCAACCCACTGTCCATTACGCTTGCAATGATCGGTAAGTTCGCAGTGACAGCGAGCTTCAACATCATCTACTTCTGGACAGCTGAGATGTACCCGACTGTAGTCAGGTAAGAATGTGTCGGAAGAGCAGTCACTTGACTTGTTCCAGTCATTAAAGATAATTTTGAAGTTGCTTGTCGTATGGACTTTGTTGGAGGAACAGCAAAAGGTGGGAGGTGGGGTAAAAGAAGACGAGAACATCAATCTGTATAGTTGTAGCAAGATATCAATGTAATTTTACTTCTACTTTATCTCCTTGACCTGTACCTAGCTTGTAAGAGCATAAATTTACAATAAAGGTCTTTCATTTATAACCGGTCGCGCGGTAAAACACCATTTTTGTACAAAATGTTATGTTTTAGGCTGCATAATACAAAACTGATAGGGTTGAACGAACTGCTGCAATCGTTAACACTTCTTTGGTATTAACCTTTGTTATGTTATTTTTTTCCTGTCCAGGAACGTTGCTGTCGGCGCCTCCTCCATGTGGGCCCGTGTCGGTGGGGTGATTTCCCCCTTCGTTCTCCTGTCCGACGGCGCCTGGGGCCCGCTTCCCTACCTCATCTTCGGTGTCCTGTCCATCACCGCCGGGGCCGTGGCGCTGCTTCTCCCCGAGACGCTCGGAGTCCCCCTGCCGGACACGCTGGAGGAGGGAGAGCACTTTGGAAGGTACGTTAGCCTGACTGAACCTCGCTTTTCGCCGGCTCCCTAGTTAGTCCGTATGTAGGGAGCCCCCCCGGAGCTTGGGTTTCACAGGCTAGAAGGTACGTGTATTGAGAAGAAGATTGTCGGCCATTAGAATTTATCTGTATTTTTGAATTTGCATGTATCTATTGCTGAAACTATTGAGTAACTTTAACGACGATGAAATCTGAATTAAGACCCCTGACCAACTTCACATTGAACTTTTGAAAACCGGCTTAGGCCGAAGAGTTGTACATCTATACTGATTCAAGGTTAAATAAAGGTTGAAAAAATCTATCTGAATATTCGAATGTTCTTAGGTAGATATCATAGATACTACCTAAATGATGTTTAGTTTCCAGTGCTACGTGATACAAATGTTTGTTGGAAAATCAAACATGATAAAGCAGGCTTCTGCCCGCAGGCGTCGCCAAAAATAAGGTTGTGACTTAGGAGGACGTTCTGTATACCCGTGACCCTGCTAATGTTGATATCCTCTTTTCTGTGACGCAAAAGGCAAACCGTTTATCATGACAGCTTCATCGTATTTTTGGCATATTTGTTCTTCCACACCTTTGTGACAAAACGAGTAATGCAATAGACAAACAATACACAATGGCATATGGTTTGATGTGGTTGCTTCATGTAACGTTTATGTTGCGAATGACGAATAATCTTTTGCCCCGACAGCAAAAGGCCGCACCAGCCCGGAAGAGCCCAACGTCCAGGTGAAGACATGGCGCTGGCAAAGCAAGGCCTGGCAGAGAACAAGGTGTAGCTACCTCAATTTGGTAATTACTACTAATTAACAATAAAGACATATGCGTAAGAATCACTGCAAATAGCCTGTATAACCTTTTTAAATGTAGTAATTTAATAAAAGAGCGTCTATGCAGGAAGATGCATTTTGAACGTCATATACAATAAGCTATTGTTTCCATGACATGGTAGAAATAACATATGTTGTTTTATGTAACAATTGTTTGAAGTAATTTTGCGAGTAATATTAACATAAAACTTTGATAACAGCATTAGGTACTTTATGAATATACAAGGCATTGATTAGCAAAATAGCAGCATTATCATTTTTAAACAAGTAGTAAGTATATTAACCGAGTTTCTTAGATGAATCTAGCTACGAATTTACTTAATCTTTATTTATTGTGACCTAAAGCTGAGATAGCCACTCCGCACTTTATTTATTGCATTGCATACTTGTTAGCAACATACTGTGACAATGAAATGCATTTGGTAAAATATAGTTATAGACATTACGTCATGTGTCATCAAAGAACATTTGGCCTCATGTGTGCGGGGTCTTCAATAATATTGACAAGATTGCATTTTACGTTTTCGGCACTGCAAGTCTCGAAAGGAACGTTGTATAAACATTTCATGAGTTTTATTCATAAAATATAAATCTTAAAATATCGCACTAGCACCACAGGTTAGATTGAGAAAGGCAACATTACAGATAAGATCCAAACAATCAAATGTATACAGATATTGCAATTTCAGCAAAGTACTATGCAGTATTATCAAAGATATGTACATACATTTTCCTTTATATATACATACATTTGTTACTTCTTCTACTATAACTGTTACACTTGATTGCAAAGTACAGCCCTGAAGACTTATCCAATCTGTGCCTTCTTTGGAGATGGATAACTATTCTGCAATACTGCAGACGCATAAACAAGAGCTAAAACTATTCACAACTTTCGACTCTGACAAGAATTCTAGCCATTGAAGGCACTTGGTAGAATGTGACCACTAACAATGCCAAATAAACTTTTCGTCATGTACCAACCAAAAGTGAATAAATGGCATCACTGTTTCATGCTGTATCTGTAAGCGAGTACTGCTATATCTAGAAGCCCTGAAAAAGTTAACCCAAAAATCTTTAATTATTATTTACCTGTGTCTGGATTATGTACCTTTTACAGTGTCTCTTCTTCTGTGTCAAAGTCATCCATAACTTGCAGGATAACTGGTTGGTTCTGTGGAATAGAAATAGACATTTTAGTTTAGGATCTAGTTAAGTCATTAGTACATTGTGTTTAATATGATACGATTACCATTTGTTCTTTCAGAAACCGTTCATTCATGTCTGTACTGATTGAAATGATAAGAGAAATGAATATGTGTTTCTTTATCTGGAATATGCGAAACAAGTCTAATCATGGACCATGTGTCGGGTGAGCAGATACCCTGAACAGGCAAAGCTATAGATGGTAATGCATTTGTTGCTGGACTGTATTATGTAGTACATGTACATACGCCTGTTGCTGAGCAGCCTTTTCTCAGTTTGAAAGCCGCCACTGCGGCGATGACCACGGCACACACTGCTGCTGCAACCACCAGGCCGATCATCTTCGCACTCAGTCCGGGTCGTGGCGTTACATCCACTGGGAAAGATTTCAGACTGGTAAGTCTATGTCTGTTTTAAAATAACTTTTGTTAGGTTGCTAAGTCATTTAAAAGTTAGTAAGTTATTTGAGCATAGCGGCAGCCATGCATGCTTGTGACCGCATCATCATTGAAGCCACGTCACCATGCAGTAAGTAGTAGCTAATATAAGGGTTTATTGAACTCTGATGAAGGAAGCTGAAGGCAGTCGAAACATCGGTGATGAAATGGAATGTGGATGTTATAAAAGAGCTCTATGCTGGCCATCTTAATTAGTTCTTGAGGATAACACATATGATGATATGAACATCATTGTACATGCAAAACTATTTTCTTTAGGCTGATGTCTATCTGAGTTGCTTTGGCATGGAAGCAGTATAGGTTTAGTACAATGTATCAATAACTTCATTACGCTAGAACAGATCTAGAATCGATATAAACCTGCATAATATACATTGTGAAGTTACCTCCGTTTGTAAGATATACTGATGGACTTCTTTCTTGGCCAGGTTCGGACGGGTCAAACCTGTACCCATAACATGTAATGGGCTGTCCTAAGTCCGCAACCATCACGTTGTGTATGGTGAGGTTACAGCACAGACTCTCTGCCAACCCACTGCTGCACCGAACGGAGAACTTGGAGGGGGTTTCGACGGCACTCGTGTTGTTTGGACCTCTTTCAAATATGAGTTGAGATGACACCCCACAGTAGAAGGCTTGCCAGACAAACGTGTGGCCCTGGATGGGTAAGAGTTTAAAGATATCAATGCACGTATGCAATCGTAATTTGCGATATAGTATAGATTATATAAGAGCTGCACAATGACCATGGCAGCTTTTGGTGACACCTCAGGGGCGAACCGTCGCCATGGCAATCCCTGCTCAAGAAAAATGATCTTAGACAGGTATTTGGAGAAATATTAAGCGATGTTTACATTGTGATTAAGATATAAACACTCACGTGCAAGATCTAAGTTCATGTAACAACTCACCTCCATCCCTAATAAGCAGCAGTCCACCGTTACGTCATCATGTAATGAGACGGTCTGGTTGGACGGCGTGACTGCATACTGAACAGCTGATGTAGAAGTAAACATATACTACTTTAGACACATATACACGTATGAAGCATGAAGAAACTACGTTTTTGTTTGTCTAACAGCTTGTACGTGCAATGTATACTCTTTAAAATTTGAGTACCATGACTTCATAGCTTTGTCAAACAATTATTGTCTCATCTATGAAAAGTATGTCTGATTTGCATAATCTATGTAGGATGATTTCAACTCTCAATCCTATCATGGGCCAACGTGTCATCATAATATTAGCCTGTAAAATCCTACTCTCAAAGTAGAGCCGGTTGAAGTGGGAAATTGTTACAACCATCTGATTAGTATCCGTTTTCTGACAGCCGACTCCTTCAATAATAAACAAAACGGATACCAATCAGAAGAAGGTAACAATCTCATCCTCCAATCTCTAGACCTGCTTGGAGAGTATCCCTCTTGCCACCTGTGCAGCATCATAATTGCACGACAACACTTGTAGACGCAACCAAAAACCCTCACCTGAAACTTTGCACAGTCCTCCAGCTATGAAGACGACGCAAACACATAAAGACATGTACATAGCCAATGACATCATTCTCTACAGTTTATGAGACCACGGTCTACTTCCGCGTCGGACTTTACCCATGTGACCTTGCGCAGCGGCCTTGTCCTTTGACACGGATGTTGACAGAGTTCTTTACCTGGCGGCTGCCATTATTTACAAGGGCTAACCTTTTGTTAAAACGTAGTCTACCATTACCACCCTTACTGTGTATAAGGTCATACACACCTGCAGGGCATAGTAATAGTTTATGCCCAATTATCATAACATGTTGTCCTGTCAATGTGATATTGCCGTGTAAATGATGTAATGTAAAAAATGCCATTGTATTTTTGCTGTATACATGTGCCCAGGTGTTTAATATATTCTATAACCCTTGTACAAATAGGACCCTGTATAACATCACATCATACCAGGAGTATTCTTTCTTCACTACTTTAATCATTACCTGGTCTGGCTATAGATATTTTGATACAAGTGAATGGAAAGTTTTAACAGGTGGCAAATTATGCAGATATCTACAGCAAGGGAAGCCGGGTAAAACAGGTTCAGCAACATTTACCAAGTTGGGTCAAAGGTCATGTGAAAGACTACTGTCACTTATTGACTAGTATACACGTACCCTGCTTGCAATCCAGACAGGCGAATCTACAACATTTGAAGCAGTACATCCGATTGTAGAGGTATGTGTGCTGCCTTAGTTTATTTACTGGCGTATAACAACAGCTACTTCTCTGCCAAATATATTTTGAAGGTTACTAGAATCAAAGCATGATCATGTAGGATAGCCTTCTTGTCTTGGGCTTGTAAACAACGCACTTCTGTATATATAGTGGCTATATATAGGCAGTCACGTTAGGCTAAGTGAAATCATGATATATACGTAAGCTTACTTTTATATAGGGATTGATATCTACATCGCATTTATGAAGTTAGCTATAGAGCACACTCGATCGAAGAGCCAAAATATCATTCCCAGATCTAGAGACGGTGTATTCATAAACCTAACACTGATAGGCCAAGGGCAACATGGACTACGAAAAAGGATTTTTCTTCGATTTTGACCGACCAATTTGACGTCAATGCAAATTGTATTTCATTCAAGCTGTTTGAAATTTTACAGACATTGCAGACCACGACTATGATTACAACTGTCGGGCCGTGTAAAATGGTGGTAACCAAGATCACTGTCGGCATCAGTTTTCTTACGTTGCTGATACTACAGTGTTCAGGTGAGTCTTTTGTCCTTATATTGTGGGTAGTACAAGGTACAATAATGAGTGATTGGTGTATATACAATGTACGTTTTGTTGGTGAATATACCTTATCTATAATCAGTGTTGTTTTGTAAACATGTAACTTTGACCCTAATATGTAACTATTCCTGTTGTTCTTCTCCCTTTCCATACAATGCTACAGCCCAGAGCATGGTCAACACGACAACATTAGATTCTGCTGTCGTCACAGTAACAAACTCTACGATGGTCAATTCTACACAAAAGAGCACACGTAAGTAATAACATAGCCAGTGCTCCCAATTGCAACTTCTTTCTTTAAATTTTAGTTGGGGGCATCAATGTTGCTATCTCTGTCACATTTCTCTTCAGATTTTCCACTACGTATGGCCTGAAATGTCTTCAATGTGCCTTCACATCCTGTAATGTATCTTTCTCGATAAATCTGATAGATAGTGCAATATAATGACACAGAGTGTGTGTCCATGTATTATGTGTCTCAAGAAGAGAGAAGATATCAAGGTATCAACAGCGATTAACAGTAGATGGACAATAGTACACAGTGTTGTTTTAATACACAGACTTTTAGTATTTAGCGTTAGAATGCAGCAGTGTTCTACATGTATACTCCGTGTTTTACATCCTCTAGACCACATATGGTCACATGTGCATTCAGCCCATCTGGGCAGGAATATGCAATAAAGATTCATTCATTCTGCTTTCAGCTCGCTTCATCACGATCAATACTTCCATCAGTAACTGGGCGAAGGCCGGCATCGCGATCGGCCTGGCCCTTGGCGTGGTTCTGATCGCCGGGATCGTAGCTGGCAGCTGTCACTGCTGGTTAAAGAACCAAAAAGGAAGCGTAAGTTATCATCACGATTATCCTTATTTGTGATACATATTTTTGCAATCGTCACAGAGACACAATAATATACGGTAATCTTAATATTGTCTGTCCTGATTGGCACGTTGATTACACATATTTCATGTGACAAATTAATAATTCAAAGCTGAAGAAATATTTTCCTGGGAATGTCATTGTCTCCCACGATCAATCAGTTGTCTATAAATGACACAATAAGAATTGGCCTGATCCTCCTCTAGGACTTGGTACCAGGTAAAGAAGAAGATGTAGAAGAAGAGGTCCGCCTTGCTGAATGACAATGCCAACATTTCATCTAAAGTTACAAGTGCAGCTATAACACAACTGACTAACTTTATGTACATAAAACAAATATCGCTTGTACAAATATATGATGCCATCATAACTATTTAACCTCATTTTGAATATGTACCCGCCATCAAAGGCTTGCCAATACATTATATGTTTAAGCAACGGTTTCTCCCACTTTGTAAATAGTAGTACTAGTAGTATAGAATAAACCCAGTAAACACTGCAGAGATATAACAATACATGACGTCATGACAATTCATTAACGGATAACATTTAAAAGACAACGAAGGAACCACAGAGTCCTGCAGTACCGCTTGTAATCACCAGATGCTGCTGCATACACTTGCCTTGAAAAGGACGTACACATGTTAAACACTGGAGTCATGGCTTGGATACAGTATTCGTGCGTAATGGTTACATGTAGAGAATGGTCTGGTAAAAAAACTGGTAGGTGAATATCACAGTTTTTGTTTATGGATAATTTTCGAGATCTAACTAGAAATAAATAAAGACAAGAGATGCCTAAATCTTCCATTGCTGTGAGTGTTTACATACTTTAAAACACATATCAAGCTATTGATCCGGTCAGTAAATAATATACAGTCCTTAAACTATACGGTGTATTTGTAACTCAAAATGAGGTAAAAACAGAGGTTCAGAAAACAGAAGGGCGTCGATTGTTATTGCATCAGAGTCAGTCTGTTCGCTAGGCCGTTGCCCTTTGTCGTGCCATGAACACCGTCAAAACACACGTTGTTTACTGTAACCGTACCTGGCTGTTGCAAACACCTATTATATATACAAATGGGTTAGTTCTCATGAAATCATAGGGTAGTCCATACCGTTATAGGTTCTTACAAAGTACTTCTGTAAGAACCTACATGTATGATGTGGAATGTGCAAGTTGACTTAACGTTAACAATGAATGCAGCATGTAAATATTACCTGCGCCTGGCCTTTGACCTTTAGCTAGCATTACGTCACTTTATAGGGCGTACCAAATAAAGCAAGTGCAAGTGTAGGCTAAGAAGAGTGGCATTCTTTCCTACTGAGCAGCGTCGTCATTTCTGGGCTGCTTAGTGCATAGATAAGGTCATCACTGAATGATAGATAAAGATTGTATTCAAGCTACAAAGAGAATGACAATGCCAGCCGACATAATACTAGGTGACCCCCGTACAAACGTGGGTCAGTCTCTGTTTTGGTTGAACAGAGAAGAAAAACAAGTCATGTTAGCAAGAAAGTCGGTTGAGCAGACTTAAGCTCTTAGTAGCCCAAAGAAATTCTAAGGTAGCATCTTAAGGTTGTCACCGAGTGCTGTCCAGTAGGACGTCCTGGCAGAACAACCTGGCGCACTGTCTGGTACTGTAAGGTCAGTACACCCCGTTTTTAAAGCCACACGTACACTGTTCTGTGCTGTGCCGAAGCCATTTAAAGAGCTAAATAGCAAGCGATCAACATTATTGTTTGCTCACCATCGTTCTGCAAACATACTTCCCTTTCAGACCGTGTCCTATGCATATGCGGTGTCATGTTTCCTTTCAAACCACAGAACTAGCCACAGACGAAATTTCGTCTACTACAAACCACACACTATGTTGTTAAATGTTAACATATGGCCCTGTTGGATCCTGCTATGTGCAATTGTGAAAGCAACCATGGCTCACGTTTTGTGAACAGATGCTATTTGAAAAACTCATTTCTGTCAGTAGCTCTTGCTTCTTGTAGTAACATACAAATAAAGCTATGTTATAGAGCAGTACAAATAGCGACAGAAATCTCTGGCCACAGTGAAAGTGAAATAAGTAAACATGATGGCAAACATTCCTTGGTGGTTCGAAAATGAAAGTAAATAGATAAGGTATTTTTGTTCGTTTACATTTCATTACGTCATTTGTATTTTCGTTTTCGAAATTAATAGACCGCAGCTTAAAAGTAGCTGTGGTTGAGACATCGGATATCTTACTATAGTAAGAAGAAGGAACTCGATTTTCCCATACAAGGGATGGTGTATGTTATGTTGAACGTGTGATATTCCCACTACAAACGGTCACCCAACGGCAAGAGCCTTGATTTCATCATATTTCCCAGGGTAGGTGAACCAATCTTATATATAGTTAACTACGCACACATGGAGGAAGAGGAGGAGTAGGAGGATGGGTCCACTTCATCAGCAGTACATCAGAACCATGCAGAGGCCTCAACTCCGCCGATCCGACACAGCGTCCATTGACCAGATGACCAAGAAGAGTAGGAAAGGAGAAATAATGTTAATCTTCAACATAGCCAATATGAGAGTGTGAGTGAGCTGTGCTTAGAGAACAGTGTTACCTATTTATCATGTACTAGTATGTTAGAAGATCAAAGTAAGATTTATACACAGTGACATAATAGTTGGAGATGAGCTTACGCAGTGTCACTACGATAATATTTTCATTACTTGTGTGATGCAAAGGTCTAAAAATCATGATAAACAGCAGACTAACAAATACAAGAGTATAGCACCGTGCAAAGATTTTACTGACAACGTTAGCTGCGCCTTTGTGCTATACCCACCTGTCAATAACACCACACGTTCTCACCGTGTTCAGAGCATAAGGGTCAGGGGAGAGACTACAAGGGTGCTGTGGACAAATTGGTGGTCGCCGTGGTTTCAATAAGAAATGACATTGCATAAACTGAGATTCTTTAGCATATAGTTACCAACATGCTATTTATGAGGGTCATAATAGATAACTTTTGTCTATCACAGGTGTGACATGATGCACAATGACGTACGTGACACTGCACATGACACTTTTGTTGGCAGTTCTTGCGCCAGGTAAAGTTGTGCACTCATTAAGAAATAAGAGAGAGGAATCGCCATGCAAATGAGAAACAACACCAACAGCTTCTGTTACTCTAGAACATATCATGTTTCGGTCTATTGGTAATGGCGTAGGCAAACCTGAACATTTGGAGCTTTGGGGCTTACATACTGCATGTACATCCAGATTTGCACAGTCTGGTAAACGAAATAATTGTTGACCTCAAGTCAATATGGTTTTCATTTCGCGTGACAAACAGGTCCACCGTTCATTGACGAACGTCTGACACATTGTACTGCTAAGATCATAACCAACCAACCAGTCACAATCCCACTTGTTTATTGTTAACCCTGCCCGTTGTTTGGTTCACATTCAAGGCAAAAAAGCCAGTTTGGTATGTGTCGCGTCGAAGGTACGAAGGGAAAACTGTAAATTACATGTGCTGTGATTTGGGCGTGGATTCACATGGTATCTTATGTAGATCACAACAGACCAAAATAGTGCAACACATGCCTTGTAATATGCTCATACATGTGTGTGTGTGTGTGTGTGTGTGTGTGTGTATGTGTGTGTGTGTGTGTGCGTGTGTAAATTAGTACTGAACCGGTTTATCAAATCTACCTGTAGAGGTTGAGGGGCAACAGGCCAGGTACACCGAAGTCCCCAGAGACACCACTGTAGTGGAAGGAAACAACGTTACCTTAAACTGTAGTGTGGAGAACATCACTAACGACACATCAGTCAAGTGGTTCGGCCCGCCGAATTACCATTTCAGAACAGAGGGCAGGAACTCTGGCCACCCCAGGTATGGACTACTGAATGTTCTGGTGTGTGTGTGTTACGTTGTGCGTGGTTCCTGATCATAATATTGGCGTGAATAAACGAATAAAAGATATGTGATATCTACATGTATCTGTTTGGTACCGAAAATGGAAGCAAACATTATGGGACCACTCCTACTTAACAAGATTGGCCTCTGCTGAGGTTTCATTATATCGGGTTTCTTCCTGGTCGTAAGCCTGTCTTCCTGTCCTTCGACAGGTACACGATTGTCGGGGACCCGTCTGAAGGTGAGTTTCATCTTCACATCACCAATGCCAACAAGGCTGACGACGGGCGATTTCGGTGTTGGGTGAGGGAGGTTCGACAGGACCCCGCCGAGGCCACCCTTACTGTTAAGGACAGAGCTGCAAGTGATGCAGCGATCTGTGATAGGCAGATCTCCATCCTAAAACTGCTGATTATGCAGTGTTTCCTTATCAGAAACTTTATGTAATGGTTTAACATGGAATCATACTAATAATGACTACCCTTCAACTTTATGGTAGCATATAAGAATATGTCTTGCTGAAAGGCGGAATTTATGTTTTTCCTCCATGGAAGTGTTTGTGCTTGGTCCTTGTTTCATACAATGTATATTTGTTTTAGTTATACATGTATTGCAGTTCATGTAATGCCAAGGGCACGCATGGCGAGCTACACATCCAAAATCTGTATATAGCTATTAGATTTATATCTTTTCATATTTATATAGATGCATATGATATTGATAATGTATTAATTATACGTGTATTTCTGCATGTCTAAAGTTAAGACCTGAACAGTAAATTTGTGTGAGAGGGCAGCCCACCTATGTACAGATGGAAATTCTTCTACGCATACAATAGTTTGTTCTCGTGGAATGAATTGGGTTCTAAATGCAAGTGCTATTAATAGCTCCACACTGCCATGCAAAAACATTCTCATTACAGTAGATTATCTATCGAGTTCAGGAACTGTAAATGTAAACTGCAGCTGTGTTAAAACTAAGAATTGTCTGAAATCATGAATAATATACATCAGACACCGAGGGTGCTTTCTGAGAAGTTTCATCTTTTTTATTCAGTGCAACATGATGTCTTGGCTTCTTTCCTAAAAACAATACTAGAAAGTCTGAACAGAACAGATACAAATATAATACTAGACGGCTGTTAATACTAACGTCCACATGCAACGTACGAAATATTTACCCAAAATATTAAACAAAGCCAACTGAAGACATTATTTTTGAAATTAAAGAAATAGTAAAACCTAGCATGGGCGCTAATAAAGTAACTATAAACCACACTTGTACTTCTTGCTATTGATCTAGGCAGTTTCAGGGGGGTGTTAGTGGGCCCAGTTCGCACATGGTGGAAGGGATTACATTCATCATTTCGGATACAAAACCAGTAAAAAAACAGCTCTACGTACTTTGCAACATGCAGTCACGATGATGGCGTAGTTCTAGACTGTAGACATAATTCCTTGAGATCCGTTATTCTAGCAGCCAGTTCACATAATATATGACGAGGGTCATTGTGTGAAAATTACACAAAGTCAGAGAAGTATAAAACTGCCTAAAGTCAAAGAAGTAAAACATCTGGTGCTGAAACCTTGCATCATCAGTTAGCATGTTGTGCCGTTTACAACTGTCTTTCTCTACCCAAGAGGATGACTTTCCTACAGTCCCGTACATGAAAACAGGGGATATCAGTAAACAAACCTATGTAATACTTTTTACATCTACATGTGGTAGCTATGGGTAAAGCTCCTAATGCCAAGTAACTAACTAAGTAACCATGATGGTTAAACGGGGACGGGTCCATTGCTGTGGGCAGAGTCAGGGGAACCGTCATCACCCCCGATCTCTCTGTCACGGTTGCTCATGTCGTTCAGCTCCTGAGCCTGGTTGTGAAAAAAGTAAATTGAGTCATCCTATACAAACTAACATTTCAAGCACAATATCTACTAGACACCCATGACAATTTCCGTCATTCTTCCGCCCGAGCTAACATAGTTTATTACTGAATTGATGACATGTTAACATACATGTAAACAACACAAAAGCAAGGAAGCAAAACATAACCTATTAAGCCGTAAATGACGGCCACGTGTTCCCGTCATAAACTTGTCTAATATTAGACATACCTCGGGTGTGCCGGGCATAACCACGTTGTCTTGGTGATCTGGGTCAAAGGTTTTCACGTGGTCGTACTCCCCCTGCTGTATAACGGACATGCATGTTGTTTTTAGTAAGTCTATTTCTGATGAATTAGTTCTTACACAACAGGCACAGCCAGATGTATCCGTCAAACGATTAAGGTTCACCCTAAGAAATAAGTCGTCGCTTTAGAAGTCAAATTCGAGGTGGAAGGATGATGATTAAACATTAAAACATGATAAAAAAGTCTGGATCAAGAAGAAAACTGTCTTGAAAGAGCCACAATGTCTTTTTTGTCTGGTCAGACATATGTTACCCACACCAAATTATGCTAAATGGGCAGTGGAGTGGCTACCTGAGAGGCTTGCTGCCTGGCTCCTGACGTCCTACGTTTGTAGAAACAGAGGCCTATGATGGCTACAGAGACAAGCAGGGCAGCAATTGCAAGCACGATCAATGCAATGTACCCGCCGTTCAGTCCACCGCTTCCTTGGGTGGAGCCTGTTGGACAAAAAAAATCAACGTATTAGTACCTGTCAGTTGATATATAACGTTGCAGCTATATATCCTCAATTCTAATGAAAGTTTATTGCAAATACATGCCCGGCTAATTGCAGGTACAAACAACATGTATCGTTCTGGGGAATAATACATGCTACACTCACCAGGACCGCTAACGGCGTCCGTGCTCCAATAGCTAGAAACTGCCCATGGCCAGGTGTCATGAGGAGTAGAAGTTGTGCTCGGGAAGTTGGCACTGCTCCACCCTAAATCATGCAAAGAGTAAACAGTCGTCACTATACATAAGGGACTGCCTCACTCAAAGAAATTATGAAGTACTCCATACATAATCTTGACGAGGCTACTTAAGGAGACCAAAACATGTCATTAGTTCAAAATTGTAGCCTGCGAAACAAGGATTCAGTGACTTAGAATGTCTTGATTGCTATTGTCGCTGATGGAGGGGCAACTGACTAATTCGCATTGAGACTACAAGTCTTAGAAGAAGTCTTTTCAGCGAGACGTCAGAAAGAGAATGTAGCAGTTTGAAATGACAATTGCATCAGACTTACCGTACACGTTTATGTCTGCCCCAGTGTAGTGGACCGTCATGCTGAGCCTGTACTTCCCCACGACTTTGTTTTGAAGATTGCGGATGGTGAGATTAACAAATGTGACTCCTTCAAACCAAACGATTGAGACGGTGAAGTTGTCTTCAAAAGGTTGGTGTGGGTCCAACTCGCCAGTTCCCCTCTCAAAGATGTGCTGTAAGTTGTTAGAGCCGGTTTGTGGGTTTGGCCCTTGTATAACAATGGAACTCTGGGGTTGAGTTCCATTGATGGCAAACTGGAGAAGGACATCCTCTCCCCAAACCCCCTTCACGGTTGCTGGTGGGTATAGGATAGCTGTTGGCGCTCCATCTGTACAAAAGAGTCAGTCACTACTATTGTTATACAAAATGTACCAATAGAATGGCCATGCAGTGGTGGGTTAAAACAAGCTTTGGAAATGTGACATTCTGAAATCGTTTGGACTCAGCACTCAGTAAAATCTGAGTGCATTGTCAGGACAAGTAACATCTAGGATTAATGATGACAGAGCTTTCAAGGTATACTTACCAAATTGGTGCTTTATGTGAGCGTAGAAGAAATGAAGAAAACAATAACTATATTTTATCAGAATGGTAGAATTCCAAAGTTTACAAGTAGGATTGATCATATGTATGTATCAGTATATATATTATTAACCCCTCTGGGACGTGGTTAGACTAAGAGTATTAAAAAAGAATACCAGAGCTCGTCCTATTCCAAGAAACTCAACAAAAAATCACAGTGAAGTCGAAATCACTAACAGTTTGGTTTTACGGACCGATTTGATTATAACAATACCTGTGACGATGGCCCATGATATAACGAGAAGGGTGGCCTTCTTTAACTTCTCAAAGTCGTTCTGCAATCGTGGAAAGTGCTGCGGATTGGCCATGGCATCTGGTACAGGCACCTCGTTTCTACTGCAAGAATATGCAGATAAGGGCATTGATAACCAGTGACCCTGATGCAAAAAAAGCAAAATTGTGACATGCCCTAACTTGTCCAAACGTTCACGACATTCCATTATTAGACGTTCAAGACTTCAGCCTGGGTACCAAGGTATGACAAAGTATAAATGAGTGCTTTTATTGTCAAGACCTCAGGGTAAAACGAGTGCTTTGAGCTTCTGTTACCTGTTCGAGGTCCTATTTCTACCGGAAGTGCAACTTCCGGATGTGGGGAATACCCGTGACCCAAGAAAATACCTACAGCACGCAGGTAGTAACAGCTAATCAGTTGCGCCCTGAACAGCAACAAATGAATACTACCTTACTTTGAATTCTTCCTGTACATCAGGCGATCGCTGAACGGATACTAACGACAGAAAAATACAATAAAACGTACCTTATAGTGCTTAAGGTAGTCCACGTGATCACACCTGTGCGAACGTGACCTCAGCTGTCACGCCTTTCGTCGGAATGTCGTTGCTTCCGGACTCGCGTCTTGGGGTATGGGCAGCAGTAATCCCTGTAGTACTCCTTCGGGAGGCAAAAATACCTCGTGAAATGTACGTCAACAAACTCCAGCAAAATTCTACGGCTTTGAATCGGAGGGTTTTCACCGCGTTACACGCTCATGTCATGGCCTACGTGCGACTCCACGCGCTCAGGTGACATGTGGGCCTTGTCGTACAGGTAGGGCCTTAACGTTCAAGGTGTCCATTTCATAAGGTGCCTGATTAAAGGAGTCTTAGTCGCCTATGTACCTATAAAAAATGCATGTATACCGGCACTGGTTTACTTTTGCAAATATTTGCCCGTGTATTTCACTTATAAGCCACACGTTTATTGTGTTTATTGACTTCGTCATTTTACACTAAAACACATGGCACACGGTGTCTTCTGCTGTTCTCCTGCCGAGATGCCGAATTGCGCATTTTAGGCATCTTAACATTACATAACAACTAATTAAAAACATGTATACAATTATTATAAGAAATCAAAGAATACGAAAAAAACTTAATACTTAGCTGTAATAATTGATGTAATAGTTAATGTATTGATGTAATGTATTATCATTTCCCAGAAAAGACCGTCTTCGTGCCACACAATTTTATGCCACCTAGCTATTATTTTCAGTACTTCAGTACATAATAACATTCGTAACATATTACTTCATTTCACATCCCTATATTGGGTCTAATGTTGAATATGCCACGCCCTGTTTGAATGCGGGGATCATAAGAAAACAATCTGACAGCATAGAAAGAATCCAGAAAAGGGCCTGCAGAATCATACTGGGTAGAAGTTATCACTCGTATTCCGAGGCCCTGTTAACTCTTGACCTCCAACGTCTGTCTGAACGGAGACTGACCCTGTGCCGGGCCTTTGCCCTTTCAGCCACTAGGTCTAGGCACGCCCCCTGGCTACCCCCAGTTAGTAACCACTCACACAACATGCAGCTAAGGCAAACACGGCGCTACAAACCACACATTGGGACAAAAAAGATATGCAGTCCTGTTCCCTCAATGCTGAACATATTGAATAACCTTGCCATACAGTAGATTTTATTTTATGTTGTTGTACATGATGTAATTGTATTTTTATTATTGTCAGTTGTACTTAAGTAATTTGCCAACAGAAGTTGTATGTTGTAATTTTAGCATAAATGTGCATTAATCTAGCGCATAAGTGGTGTTTTATGCCTCTCAAGGCACAATTTATGTATATACATTATGTATTAGTAATGTAGTTCTTAATAACTTGTAAAAGCTTCTCAATTCAGCCTTTGGCTGCAAAAAGCTTCTAACCTACTGTACTATGTATGTATGAAGTATGTGTTTTCTGCAAATAAACCAGTCTATATAAATTAGTTACAAATTATTTTTTGGCGAAAGTCGTGGAAAACGATGACTTTCTGCTACGCGGCGATGATGATGAAATGTTGAGTATTTGAGCAACTAGCTCTTACAGACCAAAACGCGATATGACAATTCCCATATGTCAGTGTGATAGGGTAAGCAACAATAGATTGTACAGAATGATATATTTGTAACGTTTACACGTGACATACCACTGAACAACCAAGATAGGTGGTTTTCGTATAAGCTGGCCCCCTAATATGAATTTGATTTATCAGTTTTCCCTACGTATCGCATTTTGTCGTCAGCAATGGGTTGAATCCAGTACAGTCCCAACCAACGCACGTCAGCTGCTTTGGAAAGGTGGTCTTGTGGTTAGGGGATTGCCCCAGAATCTGGCGTTTCTGGGGTCGGATCCCTGACAAAAAAATCCCCAACTGATCAGCAAGCCTCTCTTATTCCGCAGTTCAGGTCCGACCTTTCTGACTTAACAGAATGTGAAGAAACTTAAATTAGAAGCCCTGAATCTAAATTATGTAATTGTACGCGGCCAGTAGGTAATAAATACGCTTTTCTAAAGTATGCAATGTAAGCTACGGTCGGGGTCCTCCTGTAACTTGTGTTAAGTATGTCAATAGTAAAATTCTGGCCCCTTCAGCAAGTTCTAAAAGTTTGAACTGTAAGAGAAATGATAACAATATTCAAGAGAAAGTGCTAACAATCCCGACGAGAAAATTCTACTTCAGTGCTACAAACTGAGAAAGCAATATTTTATCAAATACATAGTCACTGGACCTTGGATCCTATGGTGTTTACGACTTGCTACATATAGGGTAAATGATATGCCCCGTGTTCTGGCGTACATTTGTAAGGGATTAAAGAGACCAATGGCGCGCGAACGTCAGGGTCAGGTGTTCAAACAATAAAGAGTCTGAAGGTCCCTGCGTGTGGCGCAGGCAAAAAAGCTTAGAAAGTGAAAGCACGCACGGTGCCGCAAGAAGCAACCACGAAGCCGCAGTTCTTGTTATCAAAATCAGCCATGGCTTCGGGGGGTAGTAATGTTTCAGATCTGCCAATATCTGTGCCTGTTGGAGGATGTGCCATATGCGACAACAGGCCATGTAAAGACGCGACATGGGCAGAACAGTTTCATCTGACAGAGAAGAGGCTACAGTACTTGGCCAAATGCAACGAAAAGGTAAGTAAGATATAATATCTGCAAACGCTAAAAGCATACTCATGTTTTTAACTTAATCTTCACTAGCTAAGAAGACGCGAAGGCCTGGAACAACATCCCGAGACAAGAATAAATGCCCGAGACAAGGTCGACTCACTGAGAGTGAGGACAAACTGACCCAATTATTCGGAAAAGCAGGTGTTACGAAGGCTAGCTGCTCGGGAACACCCCATGCAGCCCCATTTTGCCAGGAATGGCTTTAATTTTTGATCCACTCGAATTAACACCTAGATGGGCCTCTCTCACCACATATGAGTGTGGTGCGTTCTTTTCCATGCTTGAGGTGTGTCTCTCCTCAAACACGGCCGGGTACGGGACTTCTATTTGATGCCCCATTCAAGAGGATGCCCATAACTAAGCTCATTTTCCCCTCAGTCAAGTCAGGGAATTTCTAAAGTGCAAATTGTAATGTATAAGGATTTATGACTGCTCTGAACGTATCTTCATGTATGAAAAAAGGTAAGACTTCTGAAGCATTCCCAAAGAACGATAAAAATTGTTGTCTATTACATTCGCTTCGTGAGGTAAAAGTTTTCCTTGGGTATCGTTGTGGTAACGATTTTCGTTACGTCAAGATTAGACACAAGCATGTACTTGGGCATTCAGTCCCGCCGTGGGAGAATGGTACTTGGGTAAAGAACAAAAGAAATGAAAGTGTAATTCTAACCAACACAACCATTCCATCGCCCGTTCACGTTACCAACAAGTCTACAAGGCTGCGTCTACAAAATACTTCTTTTGTGAGCCTTTCTTTGTTGAAAACCTTTAAATAGCCGTCTTTGTTTGCTAGATGAGATTAATTAATGGCATAATTCACAATTACAGTTGCAGTATGTAAGTTCATTAGCTCAGAATCGTGGTGTGGTTTAGAAGTCAAGATGTGGCGGGCCGACATACTTACGTTGTGTTTATACTGGGATGATCTTTAACCAATGTTTCAACAACACGATTTGCCAGGCCACCACATGCTGTACATTAATCTAGTTTTGATAACAAAGTCGGCATTGATAACGATAAAATATGACCATGGGAATACGTGCATCAACGTGTTCTCTGCAAAATTGAATGAGCTAAAGTAAAAACAAAAAATTATGCTATGTATAGGGACTAGATAAAAGAATTTGAAAGTTTACGTACGTTACGAAATTTCACAGAGTTGATTTGTTTGTCTTTGTCTTATTGTTTTTGCTATTAGACTGACGGCTTCAGTAAATTTCAAGACTTGGTGGACATCCTAACGTCCCAGACCAGAAACGATGTGGAGCAGTTCTGGGTACTATTCCATTGGGTTCAGCTTGAAAGCCGACGTCAGCATGCACAATCGCGCAGATCGCTGTCTGTAGATTCAGATTCAGATTCGAGTACAGTTAAGGTTGGAAGACGGTCTTACGGCTACGCCGCCTTGTACCAGAAGCTATGCAGGTACAGAAATAAAATTCCATTGTAGATAAGTACAACCAAGCGAAAACTGATTCAGAGTCAATCAGTTGAAGTTAAAACCCTTCCCATTCGTATCCTTCCTCTCCTTTTATGTACACCCTATATAAGCTAGTCACATACAGGGTCAATACAGTATATGCCGAGGGCTAGTCCGCTGTGTGTTCGACTTCCATACTCTTTCTCATATGTGCTGAATCAAGCATAGGTTTATTAGGTTTGTGCCAATTTTAGTCATAACCAAACTAGTTCTCTTAATATCACAAAGAAAGCTGGTCATTACTTGTAGTATTACCATTAGTAGTTGGCGGTTGATTGTTGGGGTCTTGTATGGGATAAACACATTTTAAAGACCAACTAAATGACGCCAATAACTTCTGACAAACGAAACAGTTTGTAATTGTTAGCAGCAAGAACCTGAATCGCAACACCCAATCATTAATGCTGGCAAATAGTTTTTACACAACGAAACTAAAAGAAAGAAATTTAAAGCCTGTCCAAAACAGATGTAGACAATAATGTTTTACCACTAGACATGGAATACATTTGTTTTTCTCTATTCCTGTGAACTACAGCACCGCCGGTCTGACGTGTAAAACTGTAATTGGTCTTTGCAAGTCCATTGGAGACCGAGCCGAAGGGCCCTCTGCAGAACAAGGTAACTTTACAGCCAAGTCGTGGAACGTGGTAACCGTAGATGGAAGACGCGCATTGGTGGACTGCGAATTCGAACTGAACTCTGAGGCGAATCAAATGCCGCCACGTTATTTCATGGCCCATCCCAAACACATTGCCACCACCCACTTTCCTCGTGACGAGTCCCATCAGCTGCTCCAGGTCAGCGTAACGTCGGAGCAGTTCCGGAGCCACCCGTGTGACAGTTGTTTGGCATCATCACCGCGCGGAAAGACAGTCGCAGAAGGCTCCCCAGTTAAACATGAAGCAAACCCAGAAGAAAGACAGACTTCTGGGAATAAGGAAGGAGAGTCCATGGAGGATCACCACAGAGATCTGGGTTAGTCACCTTTTGCTTGTATTATAAAGAGAACGCCATTGGTAGTTCAAAATGCTAGATATTAGCAGCCAATGTCATCATAGGTGAATAGTATGCTGACACCTTCGTCCATAGGTGAAGAGTATGCTGAAATAAAAGGCGAAGTGAAGAATCTTCATCCGTCAAAGCTAACTAATGAAAAGGCGATATTTCAAAACAAATCATTCGCAAATCAAACACATCATTCAAGCAGAACACTACTTTCATAATCTTACAATTGCTTTGGAAAGGTTATTGATATATTGGCTTAGTGATTAGTCCCACTTTGAATTATGCAGTCTACATATATGGCTGGGCGTAGCCAGACTAAATCGTGCTCCTAGAGGCCCGCCGACGCGCCCGACTAACCAGCACCAAGTAAAGGGGGAAGCGGCCAAGTAGCGCCTGTTGGCAGCGGGAGATTGTGTACATGTAGCACGGGCTAGGTTGGGGCATTGTGATTAACTTAATAATAGTCGCAAAGTTTCACATCTGTATTTGTGAACCTGGATGCATTATCTTCTTTACCTTATACCTTGTTAGAACTGGAGGACCTTGGTGATTCCCGCCTTAAACCTCTTCCTGAAGGCTGCACCCATCACATCATGCTCAGTTACTCCAGGCGTCAACAGAAGAAAGTCCGTAAGATCAAAGAACATCTCGACAAAGTAGGCTACAGGGTAGGTAAAATCTTATCATAATATATAGTGTGCATCAAGTACGCAGCTTAACAATCCAACTTTCCAGGTGAAACAGTCATGTCTTGTCATGAGGCATTTGTCTTCTTTGGTTGCCTTGCTTGTAATGTTGCTGTAGGTGTGGATGGAAGATACCATGACCAGCTCGAAATCAAAAGCGATCAAGGAAGCTGCCATTGTTCTCATCGCCTTTTCCGAGGACTACGCTAAGAGCGAGCATCGCAAACGAGGTATCTATGTATTTTTTCCTCCTTTCATTTAATCGAGATTTTCCACGTTACATCTAGTGCTCCCAAGACTTTTTAGCACTCATTGTCTTATCGAATCATATGACAGAATTGCTCAACTGAAGAAAACAACACCTTTAATGCATATGCATTTCATGCATATGCATTGGCGAGTTATTATCTTTGACCATGGAGTTATAAAAGGAAGACCTCTTCCTTTTATAACTCCATGCTTTGACTGATACAGTCAAACCTAATTTTCTGTCATTCCTTCCTGCTTGCAGAGTTTGCACTTACACTGAGATATTAAAGTACGGTACGTAGTACGTACACATTGTCAAGTGAGGGGTTCACAATACGTTCAGAGAATGCAGCTGACTATAACCATGGAGTTTTTATAACTCCATGCTATAACAACTTAACATCATATGACAATCAACAAGTTCTTCCCTTTTTTTATATGATGATATCTACATCTTTCTCTACGTGTTGGAAACAGTTTTGAAGTTTGTTGAAGATTACATGCCCTTGTCTCCTTTCGCATCCAGAAGCCAACTTCGCACAAAAGCGCAAAAAGGGGATTGTTCCCGTAAAGATGACGGACTACGAGCCTGACGACTGGCTGGCTATGGTGATTGGTGGGAAACTGTACGTCGACGTCTCACCCACGCAGCCCTTCAGTGATAAACTGAAGGAGCTGGAGGTCCAAATCGAGCGCAAGTTGGCGAAGTTGGCGAAAAAAGAATCTGTGTAAGGCATTCCGGTTGTTACATCATTTTGCAATTGTTTACATTCCAATGTGAAAATGCATCGTTTTGTGTGCCGAATGAATAAATGAAAGTCAAAGAAATGGCAGCTGACTTAAGAATTGAAACACATATACATGCACAAACTTACTGATTGCAGCTCTCCAGTTAAAACTGAAGCAAAGCCAGACGAAACTAAAGAGGAAAGGCAGACTTCTGGGAACCCACAGAAAGGTTTGTCTATGGATGATCATGACAGAGATTTGAGGTCAACTTTTGGTTGCATCATAAAGAGAACTTCATTGATATTTTGAATAGCCACCAATGCCATCATACCGTCCATAGCTGAATAGTATGCTGAAATAAAAGGCGGAGTGAAGAAGCTTCAAAACAATTGATTCGCAAATCATCCAAGCAGAACAGCACTATGATAATCTTGTTTTAACATATTGGTATAGTGGCCTAGACCTTAGTCCCACTTTGAATTGTGGAGTGTCTGGCTGAGATTAGCTTGACTAAATCGTGTTGCTGGAGGCCAGCCGGCACGCCCGACTAACCCAAGTACCCAAAGTACACGCATGCATGTAAGGGGGGGGGGGGGTAACCGAGTAGGGACTGGCAGCGGGAGATTGTGTAGCACGGGCTAGGTAGAGGTAACTTCAACTTAATGATAGTCGCAAATTTTACCTTCTGTACTTTTGAACGTGGATGTCTTTTCGTCTTTCCTCTATACCTTGTTAGCTAAACCTCTACCAAAGGATTGTAATCATCACATCATGATCAGTTACTCCTGGCGTCAACAGATGGATGTCCGCAAGATCAAAGAACATCTCGACAAGGCAGGCTACGAGGTAGGTAAAATCTCATTTGTTTATCTAGTTCTTAATGAAGAGAGTAGACCAAAACGAAGCTTAAGGATTCAACTTTAACTCCAGGTGAGACGGTCAGTCATGTGTTGCCATGAGACATTTGTGTGCTTAGTACCTTGTAATGTTTCTGTAGGTGTGGTTCGACGAGGTCAACATGGAAGGTACCATAGCCAGCTGCATGGCAAAAGCGATCAACGAAGCTGCCATTGTTCTCATCGCCTTTTCCGACGACTACACTAAGAGCGAGAATTGCAAGCGAGGTATCTGTATATTTTTTTCCTTTCATTTAATCTAGGTTTTAATTGTTACACCTCAACCTTTATTGACGTTTTGCACAGTCACTCATTGTTTTCATGTTTTAACGGAACATATAAAACGAATTGCTCAACTGAGCAAAACAATTTCTTCATTGCATTAGCAAGTTACTATCTTCAAGTGATACAGTAACGGGTTAAATTTTCTTTCATCCCGTTCTGCATGCAATTTGAAACGTCAGACCAAAGTATGAAACGGTTTCCAAGGCGGGAAGAGATTTAACCCAAACATACCGGCCTAGGAAGTAACAACTTTTAGGACAATCAATAAGTCGATGGCATCTATATTTTACTATACGTGTTTGAAACAATCTTGAAGGAAGCATGCTTTCACTATCTTGTTAGTTGAAAATTAAATCGCCTTGTCTCCTTTCGCATCCAGAAGCCATCTTCGCACAAAACCGCAAAAAAGGGATTGTTCCCGTGAAGATGACGGACTACGAGCCTCACGACTGGCTGGCTATGGTGATTGGTGGGAAACTGTACGTCGACGTCTCACCCACGCAGCCCTTCAGTGATAAACTGAAGGAGATAGAGGTCCAAATCGAGCGCAAGTTGGCGAAGTTGGCGAAAAAAGAAACTGTGTAAGGCATTCCGGTTGTTACATCATTTTGCAATTGTTTATATTTTATTGTGTGTAGAAAATCCATACTTTTGTGTGCTGAATGAATAGTCATTTTTATTGAAAATTCGTAGAAAAGGCAGCTGACAATGTACAAAGTTAACTCACAATGCAGCGAGCCTAGTCTGTGCGACAAACTCTCACTGTCAGGGCAAGACCAGTGGATCTCTCCCCACAGAAGGCGCCTGGCCAATGGGAGGGATGCTAGCGCGATGTAGTCAGCATAAGTAAACCTGGTATGTGAATTGTCGTTGCAGTATTTGAGTATATCTGTTTTATGTAGTTAGAAAAAAAAAAACAGAATGGGATTGCAAGCTTGAGATGGACATTATATTTGTTCTGGATTAAGGCTTCTGCTGATTTTACCAATCTCTATGCCTAGGTTCTGATACTCGTTTGCTTACATCCACCATTCAAGTAAGTAAGTAAGTAAGTAAGTATTTGTAAATAATATCAATCAGCATTTTACTTAGTCAGTGGTATAAAAGGAAGTTGAGGACCAAATAACGTTCATTTAGCGCCAAACATGTATGGCACATTATTCGAAATCAATCATAGAAACGTTACAAGAATGTCTATACATATTCATTGTATATTATATGTGATACTTGGATCATCATTTATGGACTCAGTCCAAGACGTTTGATTTCAACTGCAGAAGAGAAACTTGCAGTCATTTTGTTTTCTCCAGTGTTAAGGTATTGGATTAAAATCAAGATTATAAGTTGAGATAAATTGGAAGAGTTTTGAAACATAAAAGACAATCATTGTACATGTGTGCATGATGAATAAAAATTGAAAGAATTTGATGTACATGTAAATACATGTTACAAATTATTATCACATTGATTCAGAGATAATGATACCAAATGTACATACTGTAAAAAGAAAAAAAAACACGTGTGCATCAAGCAGAGAAATAGTTTACTTTTAAATCTTTAAACTGTGATCGTTGTGGGGTCGTGTGGCGCAACGACAGAGTACTCGACTAGGAACCAAGAGGTACCGGGTTCGAGTCCTGACATGCCACCGACCTTGTGTCCTTGGGAAAGGCACTTAACACGACTTTCCTCACTTGACTCAGGTGTAAATGAGTATCATGTGTTAGGTGTGCACGCTATCAGCATACTTGTTGCCTAGTGCACACTTTGTATTGTCATGTTACAATTTCTAAATAAATGAATAAATAAACTGTGATACTGGGAGCTGTACTAATGTCACACCTGTATTTGCACATGTCAATAAGAAAGGATACAGCGAAGTTGGTATAGCTATAAATAGGCACAACGTTGTAGTTATACCCCACGTGGTGATGTGGTACAGGACATAAAGAAAGATTGTTCATTTCATGTTACTTATTACAAGCTTTGGTTTATATCATTACAAGCTTTAGAATGCAAAGAACAAAACTGTCTTTATTGTTGTTCAGTTACTGTGTCAAATATAGACTGATGTAATCATAGGTTTAAATTTACAAGTATGCATTTTGCATGTTGGTACTGTTCGTCAGTTTCTTATGTTATAGATCTCTCTCTCTCACTCTCTCTCTCTCTCTCTATATATATATATGCAAACACCCTTCAGGTTTGAGGTTCCGTTGCCTTTATAAAGGCTTTTGTAAATGCTTGAGTACGTACATGTATTGAGGGCTGCGGTTGTTTGGAGTTACTGTGGACAACGCTTGGCTTGACTGCCTTTCCCCTCCTCCCCTCTCCCAGCAACCTAACCTGGCGTCTCAGATATCCAAATGAGCCACTGAAACTATTCACTTGGTAAACACCCAGGGGCTATGTGCACACGACGTGACAGCTACACAATGGCCGGGTCATATGTGAGCAACGCTCAGACCGTTCAACCATGGGGTTGTTTACTTTGCTCACAAGTCATGGACAAAAACAATATTTCCCATTGGCTTACCGCAAAACCACATTACATGCGCATAATTACCAAATCCACTTGTTGTATTGTTGTATACACGAAGAAGTACACCAACACAGAAACGCCATTTGCTGTTGACATCATAATCTTTAAGCGCGAAGCGATGCGTGAAGGACTAGCAGAACTCCAGGTAACAGCCTACAGTAATTCAAAGATTGGATCTGGAAAATGAATTCTACGTGACTGTATAAAAACGTGGCCCCTTACAGTAAAAAGTAGATCTTATTGTGAACTTCCATAAATTACAGCTGACAATATGATGGTAAATATCAATATATTTACGGTGATATAGCAGTTAATATTTCGTCAGTGCAGTCAGAGAGAAACAGAAATTCAGAATTGTTGAAATATGATTGTCCTCCATTTCACTATACTGAGGTCATGAGTGACTTATTTACACGTTTGTAGGTGTGATTTACTGGACAACCTAGTCGGTTTGGCGGGAACCTTTCCACCAATGAGCGTCCACCTGGGTAGGGTTAAAACTCAATTCAAAAGTTTCCTTTTAGTAAATCAATTGTTTGCTTCGTTGTTCTATCTCTTTTAGGATTACAATGCAACAGCGGTGACGCTGAGGAGAGCTATATCGACGTCTTTGTTGAATGAGCGTATAGCACCGCACATATAGGAAACAGTGCTACTTGTTCAATGCAAATCATAAGGACCAAGATTTTGAAACGGCCCCTTCTCAGGTGTGGTGTCATAATTGGCTTATTGCCAAAGACGATGGCGTTTCCATTGTTCGTCAATGAACGCACGTTGTGGTTCTTCTTTCACTTCTACGTTCAATTTGACAACAAGTGGCGAGACACAGATTTATTTCTGTCACCCTTCCTTGTTCTCAAGTGCTGTGCGGCTAACTGAAGATTCTCAAACCGTTGTAAGGTAAGAGTGACATGATGGCTGAGAAAGAATGTTAAAGTCCTGGAAGGAAATGTACAGTAATTTTAGGCACAGCTAAGGCCCTACGAAAAGGAAAAGAGGAACTGGTCTTCAAGACCTCGAATAGTCAACCTCCTGCGTTGAAGTACCTTCTTGGACTCGACAAAACATGTTAGAGTACAAAAATGGGTTTACAACACATTTGTGTGAGTATTTCGTCAATTGTTACTGTGTTGATGACCATTCAAGTTGGATCTGTCAACTCACAATTTGTCAACGAGATAGGAATGCTACAACCGAGACTGGGACGGAAGATCTTGTCTGCTGGACACAAGGTGGACTATGTGATCAAACCGTCTGATACCAACGCCGTGGTCAATGGCAGTGTGACTCTTTACTGCAAAATTAACTCCGCAACGACTAGTACGTCAGTAAAATGGTTCTGTCCACCGAATTACCACTTCCGGACTGAGGGTAGAAGTTCTGGACACCCGAGGTATTCCGTGGTCGGTGGCGAGGGAGAGTACAACCTGTTTATAAGCCCTGTACGACCAGAAGACCAGGGGATGTTTCGCTGTTAGGTGAGAGAACTCAGAGGCGAACCAGCGGAGGCCATGTTGACAGTACTCAGTGAGTGACAACTTTTTTCCTAAGTATTTCTAGTGCTGATACTAGGACTACACTTTTACACACGAGAACGCAGTTTTAGGATGGAGATTCCGCTTTTTGTTTGTGATAGACATTTTAAGTCGAAAGCTTGCACTTAGATAATGTATCTTAAGTAGAGGGTCTCTGACTGAAATTGTACATAGTCATTGTTTTGCATGGACTTTGTTGATGTTGTTTGTTTGGTGTGTACATATTGGGATGTCCCTGTAAATAGCCAATACTTTAAACAGGTCCATACAACGTCAATCTATTAATTGTGTAGGCGTTGGTTGCCGGCTCTAAGACAATGTTCAAATTCTGTACAACTTTGAACTTTCGCTAAGAACGCTGGGATTGCTTACTGTGTGGACAGAAATGTCAATAGAAACCACAGACATGTTTTGCACAGTGTCGTAAGACGGGTTCAAGAAGGTCGAACCGTAGTCAGGTGACGACAGAACAATTCAGGTAGCATTCAACTTCGCTAAGAACCATGGGATTGCTTACTGTCTAGGGCATGACAGGAGTGCCAATAGAAACCACAGACCTGTTTTGCTCTCTATGCTAAGACAAGTTTACAAAGGTTGGGGCATGGAGGGGTGATTCGCTGTAGCTTCCAAGTTGGTTTGTGTACTGAGAGTTGGTACAGTGCCAACGTGACGGTGACACTGAAACGAAAAGAGACAAAGGGTACTAGAAAACGAAAGGGAGGTCACCTGGGGGTGGTGGCCCGCACACAGCAAATTACCTTTACCTCTACACGTAGGGGCAGTGGACTCGGCGATCAGCCGGTCGCCCACGGTCCTTAGGCTGTCCTAGTGAGAGGGTTTCCCCTGAGGTGTGTGTGTTAACTTCACATGGGTTAGCAGCCCAACCCCACTATTGCTAAACGCTCACAAAAGAAGAATACACGGACTGATTTCATGGATAATGACCCACGCACGTTTGACGAATCACGAGAACGGAAAACCCATATATAAGAGGACTGAAGACAAACAAAGGCGATTTACAATCTAGGATTGCCCAGGCTAGTTTTAAGCCAGACATTATTCTGATTACAGAATCAAAGTTAGACTCATCAGTCGCGGATAACAGTCCAGATATTAGTCTTGATGGATACTCTATTGAACGTAAGGATCGGGCAGATGAAAGCCAATGGGGTGGCTGCCTGATGTATTACAGAAATGGTATTGCCCTCCAGCGGAGGCTATCCTTGGAACCGACTCAGTTTGAGATCATGATTGTCACTGTTAAACTCAGTTCGGGTACCCTTCTGCTGTCACTGCTCTATAGACCACCGAGTCATGGGAGTGAGGCAATCAACTGGTACATAGATAACCTTGATGACCTTCAATCTCAGACAAATGCTACTACTACACTCCTAGCAGGTGACTACAATGTCCACCACAAGGAGTGGCTACAGAGTAAAGTCACTGACAGTCAGGGCCAGCAGGCTCTCACTCTGTCTATTACTCATGGATTAACACAACTTGTCGATGGTCCCACCCACCAAAAGGGAAACAGATTGGACCTCATTATGTGTGACCTCCCGACACTCTGTTCAGCGGTCCAGATAAGTCCTGAATTAGGCACTGCAGACCACTATCTCCTAGAGATGTCGGTTCAGCTTTCCCCAGTCCAGGAACCAGTAGCTCCTCGCAGGATATGGATTTATTCCAAGGCAGATTGGGATAGCCTACGGGGGGAGCTTGCGGGAACTGACTGGGATAGCCTACTTGAAATGAATAATCCAGAGCTCTCTTGCTCAAATATAACACATGCTATACAAGATGCCATGCAGCACCACATACCCCAAAAAAATCTCAGAACCTTCTTTGGGAAGCCTGAATGGTACAATGAAGCATGTGCAAACGCAGAAACAAAGAAACAGAGAACATGGCGGCAATATAAAGCCAACCCAACCACAGAAAACAGATCAAAATATAACCAAGCTAGAAATGGCTACACTTATGTATGCCGTAAAGCCATACGAGAGCATAAGCACAGAGTTAAAGACAAAATGACATCAGAACTCAAAGAAGGTAGTAAGCAGTGGTGGTGGACCGCAAAAAGGCTTATGGGTGAAGGTGGAAAATGTGACATTCCTCTCCTGACGCTTGATGATCAAACTTTTACAAGTTCTGATCAGAAGGCTGAATGTTTCGCTGAGATCTTCTCTGAGAAGTCCACCATCCCCAAAGAAGAAAACGACAGAGAGGTTCCCAAGGTGTCAAGGAAGACACATTCCTCTCTGAAAAAGGTAACCTTTTGGCCAAAACATGTCAGGAAAGTTTTGTCAAAGCTTAATATAAGCAAAGCAACTGGGCCTGACTCAATCCCTGCCAGAGTGCTTAAACAAGCAGCACCTGAACTGGCTAAACCACTCGCTAAACTCTTCCAATTACTGCTGGACAATCAGTACATGCCAAGTCAATGGAAAATTGCCAGTGTAATACCTTGCTACAAGAAGAAAGACAAACAAGATCCAAACAATTACAGGCCAGTCTCTCTACTTAGTATCATCAGTAAGGTGATGGAGACCTTGGTCAATAAAGCTTTGTGGAAACACATCTGTAAACACAGGCTTATATCTGACAGGCAGTTTGGTTTCCGCGCAGGTTTCTCCACTGCAGATGCTCTTACTTACATTACTCAGAAAGCAAGTGATGCCTTAGACTTGAGACAGGAAAGTCGCTTGATCTGCCTCGACATCAGTAGGGCCTTTGATCGGGTCTGGCATAAAGGCTTGATAGCCAAGTTAACCGCATTGGGACTTAAAGGTAACCTTTTGTGCTGGATCATAGACTATCTTTCAGACAGAAAACTTAAAGTTACTGTCAACGGTGTTGAGTCCAGCGCTAAGGTTATAAATGCAGGAGTTCCCCAAGGGTCTATTCTTGGCCCACTCTTGTTCATTATCTACATTGACGATATAGCTGAAAGACTTCAAAACCAAGCTATTCTATATGCAGACGACACATCGGTTCTGAGTATAATAGAAAACAAACAATCCAGAACTTTTGTAGCCAGATCCCTCAATGAAGACTTACATGAAATTCAAGTTTGGGCAAAGAACTGGAATGTTCTCTTTGGAGCAGATAAATGTAAAAGCATTACCATCAGCCGTAAACATGATGCTGCAGACTCTCATCCTCCTTTGGTCTTTATGGACACCATACTCACAGAGGTGGACGAGGTAGAGCTCCTGGGTATCACTATACATAAAAACCTTAACTGGAACCACATTATTAAGAAAATGGCTGCAGATGCGGGTAAGAGACTAGGCCTACTAAGAAAGGTGTCTCCTTACCTGAAACCAACCCAAAGAGCAACCATATACAAAAGCATGGTAAGATCACGCATGGAGTATGCCCCAACTGTATGGTTGTCTGCATGCGAAACTGAGCTAGCTAGGCTTGACTCTATACAAAGGAGAGCCCTGAAAATCATGAAACTTTCTCCAACTGGTCTGTCCAAGGCGCGCATCCAACCTTTGGACCACCGCAGAAAAGTTGGTGCATTGACTCTCTTCCACCGTATGTACCACAGAGAGGCACCAACCCTGTTGAATGACCTTGTTCCTAAACACAAAGAGGTGCGGCGGATGACACGCCAGTCAAAATCCCATCACGAAAACACTCTGGTGGTCCCTGTCTCCCACACCAACAGTCATATGAGAACTTTTGTACCAACAACTGTTAGGCTCTGGAACAGTCTTCCAAGGGAGATCGCTAAGATCAGGGACAGACAAAGATTCAAATGTGAAGTTAATTCTTTCCTCAGCGCACAACTTTGACAGCGTTCTGTCTAGGCAGTCCGGCTGCTAATGCTGAGTGAGAGCTGACATAGATAAAAAAAAAAAAAAAAAAAAAACTATGCGTCATGGTGCAACGTATGGCAGAGCTAAAGGGCTACTTTTCTTTCCGTCTGTAACCATACAGACGACAGTTTATGAGATAGTTAACTCAAAGTATGGCTGATGAATGGCCAAATAAATTTGTCAACGATATATACTTATAGGGGTTGGGTGCAGTACAATTTCTATATTCTGATGCGATAGTGTGGTTTCTCGTGGCTTAGACATATGTATGTCTGGATAAAATGGCATAGCCTTAAAACCTATTCAATTGTCATCATTTCCAGCCCAGACAGCAGCCCCTGTTATCACTGGTTATAGTAATCCTGTAAGGGAAGGAGACACGCTGACGCTGTCCTGTACTGGCCAGGGTGGACTCCCCCCGCCAACATTGTCATGGTTCCTGGGTGCAGCTCCATTGGAAGCCTCGCGTGCAGCTACAGATCACGTCAACGAGATAAGAGCGACTATCAGGATTGGACGAGAGCACCATAGCCAGGTTGTCACGTGCACAGCATCTCAGCCAGGATACCCTCAACTGCTGCGTCCGCTGAGCACGCAGATAACATTGGAAGTGCAATGTGAGTAATCCTAAATTGAATTAAGTCGTCATGCTTTTGCTGAGACATGTATTGTGTTCTACCATATATGCTTTGACCGTAAACATTATTGGCAGACACCAGAGTTTCAGAAACGTTGTTTGCTTGTATAGTATTGAGCAAATTGGTAATTGGTTATCTTTGTCCCATTTGATTTTGATCCTTTGTTTGCCCATGTAGATGCCCCAATTGTGAGCATCACCATGGCTTCACCTGAAATGACGAAAGATGGCAACGAGGTACAGGTGATTGAAGGGAAACCGGTGAGAATCAACTGTAACGTGGAAAGCAACCCGCCGTCGACTATCAGGTGGGAGGTTCCGAGAAGCGTACAGTTGCCGTTAGACAAGCCTGAACTCCACATTAGCGCCATCACAAGGAGCCAACATGGGACCTTCATCTGTACTGCTCACAACTCCTTCCCCGCTACAGCTAACAGGGCGACAGTGGAGCTCGAAGTTCTTTGTAAGTTGGGTGCATTATGTACCATCGTCTTTCTTTCGCTTTTCTTCCATTCGTACCATAGGCCCTCTGGACTTCAGGACAGCTGAAGACCCGATTACTCTGGATACGTCACATTTCGGAAGTGTGACGTAAGGTGTTTGGAAGTCGATACCGGCGCCCGTCTTTTTCACTGATGAAGCCTGATGCTGATTCCCTGATGTATATGTATTGTTTCCCTCTTGTGTGTAATATACCAACACAGATGAACTTTCATGCGAATAGTTGCCTTCGTCAAGAAGGGTATGTTTTCGTTGGCGTGCGTGTGTGTGTGCGTCTGTAAACAGTATAACTCGAGAAGGCTTAAAGGGATTGTTTTCATATTTGGTAGGTGGGTAGGTCTTGGTGAGACCTAGAAGTGATAGGAATATGGGCCCCCTGGCGGCTCGTTATGGTACTGCAACGGAACTTCCGGTTTTGATATATGGTGATCTGGACAAGCTAGGGTCATGATTTTTGGATGGTAGATAGCTCTTGTGCTCGGAAAGAAGTGACATAAGTTTGGGCTCCCTAGCGGCTTGCTTTGGAACTGCAGGAGCATTTGTATGAAAATGTTTAAAGTAGGATAACTCAATAACCAGTCGACGGATCGTCCTGATATTTGGTGTGTAGGTAGCTTAAGTGATGCTTGACATAATTAGATGACAATTATGCAAATTATGATCTAATTTGCATAATAAATGAAGCAATTCTATAATTCAGTTACCTTCCATGATACTCTACCTTCATTGTGACACATGGGCTACAGGCTGTCCCAGAGGGAGAAAGTCCCAGAGGGGATAGTCATTAAGCAGCCCATGTAGCTGCAGGCGGTGTTGCCTTACATATTGTGCACAGCTGTTTTTTCCCTTGCCCAATGCACGATTGCAGACTGCATCGGCAGGGGTAGTTTTCACGATCCAACTTCCATATTTAGGGGGACTAATATATCACTTATACCTTCTTAAGTTATATAACGATAACATCCTTTGACGAAGGCATGAGATCGTTGACCTCTAGTTACAAGTATTATTTTGCTTCGCTATCACACAGTTAAAGAATAACAGTAAGTGTTTCTTTTCTTCATATCAGATCCACCTAAAATCCTGACCAATGTGCAGCACACACAAGCGACAGTCGGAGCCAAGCTAACCCTCAACTGCGATGCTGAAGGGAATCCAGCTCCAACCATTATTTGGTTAAACAGCAGTAACAGTGCTGATCTGTCCAACCCATTGGTAATACCTGCCGTGAGCTACTCCATGGCTGGTAAATACGTCTGTATCGCCGATTCCCCGCGGTTTGATCGGGACAAACAGGAAGTCTTTATCGAAGTTACAGGTAGGTGGTTAATACATTCAATCACAAATTCATCTCAAGCTTTCCTCGACGAATCAGTTCATTGGACAGTTTGATTTGATAATGTTTTTATTTTCTTGTTGGTGTAAAAACATGCGCCCATAGTCTCGTGCTCAGAGAACAAATCGGAGGTGCAGTGCATCTGTAATGTGTGGTACCCAATGGTAAATGCTGACAACAAAGGTTGGCTGCATCGTAGTTTATCGTCCATTGGCAAACCTCAATTTTGTTTGTGAACAGACAAAACCTCGTTTTAAATTCCTGGAGGTCTGTCATGTCTTTCAAGAATGTATCATGAAAGTTGTTAAACCGTTAGTTTACAATTAACGCCAACCATGACTTAACGGTGTCATATTAACTTTAATTCCATGTAGGTAAACCAGTCATCATCCGTGGTAGTGACGTAGTGTACGCAGAAGTTGGATCTGAAGTAGAACTAAGGTGCGATGTGGAAGCAGATCCTCCAGTCAATGGGTCGTACTGGTCATGGACGGAATCAGGTGGAAACAGAACAGCTCTGTGGAGCAACAACACAAAACACAGGTTCGCCTTTTTGCCACTTTCTTGAGCTTGATACATACTACATATTACTTATAACATAACTACATAAATCGTTCGTTGAAGCTTATGATTAAAAGTTGTGCTATTAATATCTCAACTCTCTTGTGTCTCAACTGCGACTGCCATGCCACGATAAGGCTGATAAGCCACTAGACATTGCACACGGCCACAACACCAGACTCAGAGTGCTACCATCATCTTGGGAGATGGAAGGATGCCTGCTACTATTGAATGTAGACCTCGAACGTTGAATCTAAAAGAATGTAACACGTTATCTCTTTGTACTGAGCTAGGTTTTCAGCATACCAGGTGATCTCAGCCAGAGGAGTCACCATGGTACTTGCTATAAACAACATCATGCCGGACGACTTCACACATTACAAATGCACAGCTATCAACAGATTCGGGCAGGACAGTAGGGTACTGATGCTGAAACCGTCAATGGGTAAGTTTTAGACGTGTATTACAATTGATTGTGTATTAGTTTATGAGGCTATTATCTTTACGCTGCTGTTTTCTTTAAAACTTATTTTTTTCAGTGTTCAAACCTGACTCTGTGTACATTTCTGCTTTATCATGTCATACCTATATTTATATAACATTAATTGCAAGAATAGGTTACATCTTATAAATTGTAGATTGTTGTTACATGATGTATATAACGCTATCATGTTGCTCCCCTAACAGGAACCACGTATACCAGCCTCTCACTACCCCTACTAGTTGGTTTAGGATGTAGTGTCTGTGTAGTCTGCCTCGTCCTGCTATTCTTCACGAAGAGATGTTGCCATTTGGTAAGGACGTAATGCACACATGACATTGCGTGTGAATCATTCCTATAATAGCTCAATTGATATTGTCCTAAAATATATATTGCTTAGACCAGGGTCTATTGATGTGTTCCGTATTCACCTCAACAGGTCAGAAAGACAGCGGAAAATGACCAAATCGAGATAGAGCGGACCGTACTGCAACCACTGAATGGAACTACTAACGGGCATGCCGTTGGATTCCAAAGTAGGGATGCATCAGAATCGTCAACCATCCTGCAAAACCCAGTCGAAAACGCCCGATTGGAGGTATGATAGACACACAAGGCAATTTTGTCCTTCTTTGCATTTTGAAGTGTGCTTTAGATGGAAACAAATGTTGCAATTTCTATGAAAGCAGATTCTGGCTTCCTGTCGTTCACACAGTCGCAAGATACAAGAGCTGGGCAAAACCGTTCGAACATTCAAAGGCACCGGCATAGAGAGGAGGAGGTTCTACTGGATGCAAACATTTATTTTCAGTCAGAGGTACACCAGTCAAGTTCAAATAGTAGCTTAGTAACTGCAAGCACTGCTATCTTTTCCTTACAAGTTCTTGGAAGTTCAGTACGAAGTTGAAGTCCCATTGCACGTCAATTGATTTTTTTCCTTTAAGCATGAAAAAGGATGAATCAACCAGATTTATGTACTCGTATTGCAGTACCAGCTACCACATGAAAACGACGACAACACAGACAACAGTACAGACAGTGACACCCATCGCATGGAACCAGAGGGAAGGGATATGGAGTTCACCCCAGACCAAATAACACTCCTTGAAGAACTAGGGGAGGGCCAGTTCGGAAAAGTACACAAGGCAAAAGCACACTTCATCCATGATCAACCGGGGTCGACGACGAAGATCGTTGCTGTCAAAACTGTAAAAGGTACACTTAAAGTAAAAACTAAGGGAAAACGTCCAACAGAGCAAGTAAGAATCGTGAAAACCATTCATCCATTCATGAGTCATCCTGTTTCATAGTCACCAGCAACAATGCCCCTGTAGCTCTAAAAAAGCTGGTAGAGGGCCAAAACTTATACCACTTCTTCATGACCACAATTAATGGACTAGCCCGGAATCCACGGAGTGAAAGCTATGCCCAAAGACAGAGCGGAGGTAGCTCGGATGGGATATAGTTTGCACGGCTGGATTCTAGGCTATGAATGTACTAATGCAGAATTGTATGTGATTAAACTGTTCGACGCAAGTCGCTACAAATTAAGCTACTCTCACTACTCTTGCTCGTGGGATACTCATCGCTCCAATGTCAGTATATCTCAAGGTTTTATGTCATTTTGCAGCCCATGCCTCATCTGAAGTTCGAGACGACATGCTGAAGGAACTGAGGATGATGATGCGGCTGTTGGATCCACACCCAAATGTCGTCACACTTCTAGGGTATTGTACAAAATCAGGTATTTCCCATTCAAAATTACTGTATATTATGCAACCTTGCTGAATTTGTCAGGTTTGGGGATTACGCACATAAAAGCTCCTCTCTTTTGGAATACACATACTTATCTATGAAGATGCCTCAATAATGTAATTTATGCTAGCCTATGATGTTTGACTGCTACTTCATACATGATGTCAACGCTGTTTGTTACCATATGCTTCCAGATCCGGTCATGCTGGTAGTTGAATACGTGCCCAACGGAGATCTCCTGTCCTTCTTGAGAAAAGACCGAGCTGCACGAAACGTGACGTACGCAAACCTGCACACGGAGAGCAGGACCCTGCAGAACACAGACCTGGTTTCATTCGCCTGGCAGGTGTCCAAGGGGATGTGTTACCTAGCGTCTATGGAGGTATGTTGTTTGTCTGAAATTAACAAGATATAGGCCACAATGCAAATCAGTTCTGTTGGGATACAAATACAAAAAATCCTCATAACTTAACTGACTGTTGATATGAATTAAAGTGACATGTAATGAAATCGTCATCGCCGATTGCTTTGTACGTTGAATTATACATATATGAAACAAAATGCTACATGTATTATGTAATAGTAGCGGGTGAACCAACTACTCTTTTACCGGATACTCCCCAGTGCATCCACAGAGATCTTGCAGCAAGAAACGTTCTGGTCGGAGAGCACAAGACATGTAAAGTGTCGGACTTTGGTCTGGCAAGGGATGGACCGGAATACAAGAAAGTTAAGGATGTAAGTTGTCGTGCTTACCATGTATCGAGCAGTACAAAGAATAAAAAACTCCTAGGTAGCATAGCCATCAACACATGGTACATTTGCAGTACCAAAGGAAACTGCTAGGTGGTTGAGATGACCTCGTCCCACACTATCATATTCTCTTTGTTCAATCTAAACAAAGTGCAAAAGCCCATAAAGCCACTGCAACTATTGGTGGGAACATTGTCTCCTTGGCAAAATTTGACATCGTAATATATTGAATATCAGGAAAAACGATATCTGATGTTAAAGTATCCGAGCATATTATGAGAGTCACAGAATGTGTAATGACCAATATAACAATAACGGATGAGTATAGTCTATAATACCATATGTCCCTTGACACAGTCACCCCTACCCCTGCGCTGGATGGCTCCAGAGACACTGTCCATAGAAAGGCTGTACACAACCAAAAGCGATGTGTGGTCCTTTGGTGTGCTGCTTTACGAAATTGTTACATTAGGTATGTATCAATTTTTTCTTCAATATACCATTCAAGATTCGCTTGTCTTTGACGTTGATCTTCACGATGGTAGCTTCGTTCTGCCATGCTGGACAGGAACTTGTGGTAAAATATTGTCGCTTCAAAGAGGATGAACTGAACTCAGAACATGGCACCCTGTGCCTTCTTCAATCAACATTATGAAAGCACACGTATCTCCTATGGTTCATCTAGTGAAGTCACCGTTTTCTAATTCATCTTTTTGTAACCTACAGGTTCTACACCGTACCCTACCATGTCAGCCCAGCAGGCTGCTGCAGGGGTTCAAATGGGGCTGAAGTTACAGAAGCCAGCGCACTGCACAGACGATCTGTAAGTCTGCAGAAATTATCAATATACAACATACATTCCCATCATAACTTTTCGTTAGTTTGTGAAATTGTGTTTATTTGCTAATGACAGCTCTAACTCTTTTTCGTTTTTAAACATACGGGCGTGAAGTAGAAAAATGAATAACCAAATTCCAGCATCAACGCAACAGCAACACCAAATACAAAAGAATTTGTCCTTTGTGAGACGGTTCAAGCATTTGAAGAATGCATTTCTCTTTCAACTCTAGTAATATGCATTCTCTTAATTCATCTGCTGTAATCCAACATCCCACAGATATTTCATCATGGAAAACTGCTGGCATTTTTTTCCCGAAGAGAGACCCCCCTTCTCTGAGCTCTCGGCTGCTTTATCAAGGCTAATAGTGGATGAGAAGGTTGGTGATCTTATTCCACATCTGTCGGATTAGGTCCAAAATATCAGATGAGTACCTGCTTGACTGGTAAATTGCGATGTAAACGCTTATTTGTTAATTTGTTCCTTGACTACGCCCGAGTGGCTGCCACCTTGTTGTGAAAAATTTTCTCGAATCTTGGCCTGAAACATAGCACGTAGATATCTAACCTTATTATTGGATTAGAAGTCGTAAGCATTTTGGACAAAGCTCGCAGATAACACAATCAAGTAGGGAAAGATCTTGATTTTTAAGAATCATCCCCCCCCCCCAAAAAAAACTACTGATCTAGTTGAATTGTGTAAATTGATAATAATAGACAAGGCTGTTAGTTATACTGTGGTAACATATCCATTAGATAGGTGACTAGTGACGTTGCCGTTATCATTAATTTCCCAGGATCACATCATGCTGAATCAGTATGACGAGCATCAGTACGCCAACCTGGAGCGGTCCGCTGAAGAGGTCTGCTAGTGGCAATAAATGTACTTATTGACAATGTACAAAATTTCCATGGACAACACTGTATCCATACCTATTGTATGGACGAAAAGCCATTCTATCTTGTTGCACGTTGTTGCTTTTTTGCCACTGCCACTTGTCGATCTTGTGTAACTTGATATTCCATTAAACCATGACATGCATATGAACGTTGTATGAGCATTGTATAGCAACGTGGTCTTTATTACAGACCGTATTTTGTGGACAGCAAAGAACATATAATGCCTATACGCAATTGTATGATAAAGATTTCTAGGTACATTGTACATCTGTATCTGTATCTGTATCTGTATAGCCGGTATAACCGCCCTTCGGCGTAACACACCAGCTTGTGTATGACTTGTGTAGTTTCAAATTGCTATATGTATATAATATAAGCAACTCCAGTTTATTATGTAAAAAATATACATATTGGAAAGCATCGCCAGTTTTTAATAATCTTTCATGAGGATGTTAGCATATTTTTCACACCAACAGACACTGCCCACCGATTGTAGATCTACAATAATCAATGCAGTTTGTCATCAGCAACTATTATGTGAAATTGGGTACTGCATGAAGAATTAAAATTATTTCCGGATGTAATGTTGTAAATCTATATGTTTCTTCGGTTATAAGTTGTGAGGTACGTATAACCTACAAAGGAAATTCAAATGGGAGAAAAAGAAATCTTAAATCACACGCTTACAAGAAGCTTACACGTACACATGATTTAACCTATTAATGTAATAACACCATCAGAATAGTTCAGCTCCCATTAACGTTTACTCCTGTGTGTGGCAGCAATTTTTATTTGCACTTCATCAGTTAGTCGTTATGGGGCGTGACAGTCCAACGGTGACTCCATTGAGGTGACGTTTTGACAGAGCAGATCTCGCAAGAATTCACTGAACAAAGATGGCGCGAGAATTTAAATAATTCCAGGCTCTGAACCCAATAATCGCTCTCCTCAGGCCTGGTGGAAAAGGCGACGTCGATGAGAGTGACGTTCTAAACAATCTCTGGAGTCTGGACAAGTTCTCCATCCCAGCAGTCACTGACGTAAGTGAAGCGTTTTGGAGAAATGTAATTTTTTGTGTGCTCTGTCATCGTCCACCCCCACCCTCCTATGCATGGTTGGTTGTTAGCAGTGATAGCGACAAAGCTTTGGTCTTTGGTTTGCATTTTTGGTCTTTTGTAATTCACTTTCCTTTTTTTGACAGAATTCTTACAGGGAAAACAATTGTAAAGTAAATAGAACTTTCTCAAGGTCGTGCTGCAGTACGCATCGTGCAATTTCAAAACTAAGTACACAGGTGTCAAGCCAAAGAAATTAACATTTTAGTCATGTCTTACATTAGTGGTGTATTGGTTAGAATTTCTTTCAAAAGCTTGCAATTTGAACTAAATCGCGAACCCCCCAATTGCCATTAAGATAGATAAATTCTAAATGTTTTTGATAGTACGTCATAAGTGTGTAGGCTTTCGTTTGATCATATGGAATGCAAAAATGACAAACACATGTATGTGGTACCAAAACTGCATCTATTAAAAGCTTTGAAAGCAAATGCACATACACGATATACGTAACTAAGCAATTCTATTGGTATTAGTTGTGAGCTAAGATATTACTGCTTAATAAATGATGGTAGCTCTACTGTCTTCGTGTAGAGATATCTATAAGTATCTCACAGTACCTGATATTACGCAGCACCTCTGTACGTTACATTTTAGATTACTAGAATTTTTTTCCTTAGAAATACAACACCAAGCGCATTTTTGGTTACAAGTAACATATTCTCACTCTACATTTACAGCAAAGGCTAATGTTTACTCCTCACTAAAGCGTTAAGTCATATTTCTAACGTCACGGCATCTTGTCAATTAACAACGCTCCTTATAACCTTGCTAGGCAATATCTAACCACAGAACTGCGATGGCAACAGATGTTATATAAGTTTCTTTTAAAAGTAACAACGATACACTATAGTTCTACATTTATGGACTTAGAACAGTATATTCCGCTTACATAATATTTTAAGCTAGAAGATGACAAACTTGATATCAACATATAACTATGTAGGCTTTCTAGCAATCTGCATACATCTTACTATTTGATTATTCCACAATGTTTGCCAACCAGCCATTTCCAATCTTCTGCATTCTGATCTCGTTTTGCTTCCGAATCTGTCGGTTGTCAACTGCAAATATGACGGCCGCCATGTCAAACTCAAATGCTTGATAAGCCTTTCAAAGCTTAGTACTGTATAGAACTGTGGTGTTTTATCTCTAACATGTCGAGCATGTTGGCCGTCATGTCTGTCACACTGTGGGGCAGTAATGGTACCTTAAAAGCTCCTTTCACCGGCATTTTCTCAGCTGACGTTTTCTACGTGTTTGTGTTCGTCTTTTGTCGTCCAGTATTGAAACATTACAGGTATGTTGAAAGTTCTTTTCGTCAAAAATGTTATGTATTTGGTCCTTTGTAAAATCCGAAATTTGTCACAAATGTTCCTTTATGATAATGTACAAATGTTAAAAATATGGATTGTCCAATGTATGGCGTTGCTGTGCATGCTATGCTATATGATGTGAATGTTTTGTGAATTTAGCCTTAATCCGAACAAAATCTGTTTTTGCTGTTGTATCGATTAATTTCTCCAAAATTGCCCAACTGTAATTGTTGTCAGCTGTCCTATATAAGTTACCACCTGGTTATATATGCTTATGTGTATGATAACGCTTTAGAGCTGAAGAATGAATAATAGCTTCTGTAGATTGTGAAGGAAGAACGATAAGAAAGAACGAGTGAGAGAAAGAAGGAGATTTGTTCTTCTTCTTAAGAACATTGCTCACGCTGAAATTTCAAGCAACTACTCCTCAGGCTTAGGGGCCGCGTTGGGAACTTTGCCTTTTCCCCAGATCTCAAACGAATAGTTGTCAAAACCTGAAATGGAAAACCATATCCAATTAGAGCAAAGAACAGAACTGTGCAAGCAACACATAAATGTTCATTACATACACTGCAACTTTTAATATAGGTTAATTAGTATCAGATCAGTGCATCTGTTCACTTTGAAATCTGTTGCTGATGATGCCATGCAGACAATCAAGGCCAACTCAAGCATTAAAAGCTTGAACGCATCGCACATTCTCGCTAGAATTTTTGCTGACTTGCTGAATGAATAGGGATTCTTTGCGATAACATCTACCAACAGATTCTGTACAGTGTCTGGATTATCTTACCGACACGATCCTCAGACTTCTTGATGTTGCGACCACGTCTCTTCCTCACCAGGAAGACAGCAACAACAAGCAGGAGGACGCCAGCTATCCCCGCAACAGTCCCAACAGCGATGCCGGCAGTGGGGATGGTGGAGGCTGTGGAACAACACATAGACATGATGACTGTACATGTCTACTCCCCTTACAGTACACACGTGACTGCATATGCAGACATGTATATCTGCCAGAGCTTGCAATAGTGACACTCAACAGCAAAGAATCATTCAGACAGTTTTAAGAACTGTATGATAGAAAAGGTAATGGCTTCTAGCACGCCTTTCACCATAATGGAAAAGATTATATAATGGAAGCGTTCTTCTTATCAATCTTCCCTTGAAATGATGTATTATTATCACTAAAGGGAAGCTTGAAAAACAAATGTGGTTATGATTTCTGTGGCACAGAACACCCGATGTTGTTGAGAGTAACTAGCTGGAACCTTCCTGATATACAAATTCTACCTTGTTCTTGTCCACTCTCAACTTGGAAGGGTCCCTGCACGATGTTCGCTGTGTGGTCATTTTCGCTCGCACGTCGCACTCGGGACTCGCTCATGACAGACGCAGCGCGTCTGCGTCGCCTAGCGGAGATACATCCCTCACTGCACCGCGAGTTCCGGTCGTCTTTGAAGCAGACTACCATGGTGCAGTGGATGTACACCTGACATGGAGGAGAGGAAAGATAAACATCTGCATTAATCTGCTGGTCCACTGCCATGCTGTGCAAGGTACTACCTAAATACCATGTTGTAGTCAACAATATTCAGGTACAAAAGGCACTTCCAGACAGATAAGAGCACCGAAGTAGACACCAATAGAGCTGAAGTGGTCCAGTACAGGGACGAGAAGCTGTCCATTCCGACGGTTAAACGCTGGACTTGACATACTTAGGCTTATTAGCAACCCTTTCAGATTTTACTGGGTAGACGCCCTTGAAGAAAGTGGGAGGACCAAGACATGAGAGGGTAGGGGTTACCAGAGCCAAACCGAGGTCATGTACGATAAATAGCTTGTCCTGCATGGAGAGAGATGTCTACAGCTGCCATGTATCATCACCTGAGGCCCTGGATGATTGATTTATTGCAGATTTAAACCTTATGACAATGGAGCGACTACCACAAAATGCATTGTGAAGCATAGTGTTTAGGACAAACTTAACATAAGCGAAATCACCACCTTATATCATGTAAATCAAATAAGCTGACAGTATATATAACACTGCCCACGTGCACCACCAGGCCCGAGTTTACATGTCTCTCTATTTTACCAGGCTGGGATCTCGAATGTTGGGGAAGGTGAATGATTGGATGGAGTAGTACAAGGCCATGTCGTTAGAGCGTGCAGTGTCTAGCTGAAGAGTTGTGTCAATGTCGCACCTACGGGAGAGAAAAGATCATGACTGCCACAGATGATGATTTACTGGCCTAGTATTATACAACGGCAGACTCTTTATTTGAGTGCTTTACCGTGGGTTAAATCATTGGCCATCTCCATCTACTACGAAATTGGTAACTTTGATACAAGGAAACCATGTGAAGAGTGACATACCCGTCTTGAATGATGCTGACACTTGGAGTGTCGTCGGGGTCGGTACTCGGCGTAGCACGGCAGTGGAGGGCCAACAGCTGCAGGTTGTTCAGAGGTGAAGCCACGCTCAATCCGAAGTGTAGATTGTCAGACGAGGTCACCTACCCACAGAGAAAATAAAGGAAAAGAAGAGTAAGGAAGTAGGCGAAGCATGTGGTTATTGTGTTACAACATACATGGACGACAATCCTTGAGATTTATCATCGGCACTAGCTGTTCAGCTGATTTCTGAACAACATGTTAAAGATGACGTGTAGTTTGATAGACAAAACTTTAAGCCTCAGCTCACCTTCAAAGGGTAGTCGTGAGAGGTGTAGGCCTCAGCGAAGTCTGGAGATGTAAACGTATGCATCTCGAAGGTGAACGTGTTTTCCCCGTCCACAATTTGCACCCTGTAAAGATAGACAACCATGTCGGTGATTAGACAGATCGCTGATCAGAAATCCATTCTATGCTAATAATTACACAGTCATAGTGAGTGTAACCACGTACCCAGTACAGAAGCTGGATTCATATCAATGATTCTGTACTTGTAGAACGTCTAGAATTACTATGGCAATACCTTAGGTTATCAGGAGTTTCCTTTGCTCATACTGTGATATACATACATATATAGATGATTATAACAGATTAGATCCTAGTTCAGGCACAGAGATGCATGTAGTGACATGTATAACAAGTCCTACCGAGGAGACGGAGATATGCTGTAGAGGATATCCCGTCCCTGTGAGACCACGTACTGACGGATGAACTCACACTGGAACCTTTCTCGGAAGGTCGCCCCCCTCACAGCGCCATTAGCATACGTTACCACCGTACTACAGATGGCCTCATTAATGAAGACGAGTTTGTCAGCATCTGACGACTATCAAGGCAAGGAGAGATGCAAAAAGAATTAATTGATGTGAAGGGTCATTCTACAACGTTTAAGGCATTTACGGTTTACATGGACCACCTTGGCATATTGTACTGTTACTGGGATCCCGCGCACCTCCTCTATTTTTTCTGTGACCGTCCTCTATATTCCAGATGCCTAGTGGCTACTACTTACATCCTGTATCGTTCCGCAGTCTTGTAGACCGGCCCGAAGAGTAACCGACACGTTGGTAACTGTCGCACGGCAGCTGTCGTTCAACAGGTGCATGTTGTCCACATCTACCCCTGATAGCGCTGCTCTAGGAAAGGTCACGGTCATGTGGTCCTGATGGCAGTCCACGTTCACGATAACTTCAGCTGAAAAATGATCAATGTATCTTTCTGAGGATACAATGTTCATAACATTCACGCGTACACAGTCATGCATGTCCTTACTGTAAGTCCTGCCGAAAAAAATACTATATTCACAATGACCTGTTCTCAACTCCATGTGAGAGCACAGTGAATCGCGTTACGCGTTATGTACTGCATTTCACTTTATTAGGATGAAGGAACCAGTAGAGTAGTAGCCTTTCTTTAGCCAATACCATTAAAAGACCTTTATGTAAGCCTGTTCCATGTCATTGCACCGACCAACCTGTTGTCTCTGTCCCACTGATCTCTCCTGTTTTCTCGTCGTCAGCTCCAAACGCAGTCAGGGTGAAGTTGTACTCTGTATCAGCCCACAGTCCACGTACGGTGGCCTGGGTGTCGCCAGGTGCTGGTGGAGGAGACAGCTCCTGGTACGAAGCCCCATCATGACGATAACGGAGTCGATATCGTGCTACACCGTTGATGTTAGCTGGCCCTGTCCAGGACAGGGTTATGTGGTGTGGTCCCATATCGGTGAAAGTCAAGTCAGACAAAGCTGTTGAGGTAGTTACAAAGTAGACGCCCTTTTAGACACTCAATATGTGCAAGCAAGCAACACATTTTCTCTACTTTTGTGTAAATAAAACAGCCTCCCTGAGAACATAACAGTTTCAAACTTAATTATTTTGGTCCATCAGTCACTGCATGCGTACAAGATTTGTTGGGAAACAGCCATTTCTCTATTTTGTGAATCCCTTTGGATCTAGCATGCTGTTTTATTACTACAGACATACTAGACATTCCAAAAGACAAATTACAATGGCCCCATACAAAAGGAAAACAGTGTAACGTGCTTGTGGTTGATGTTACCGGCGAGGCATGAAGATTCTCATGACCTCCATGGTATGAGATAATGACTTTGCTGCCGCAGGCCCATCGTGGCTCGAATGGTCGCATACAAAAGGCAATTTGATTTGCTACCTTTGGCATGCAAAGATTAAAAACAAGTGCTGTCGTTTGCCGGTGTGGTATATAAGACACTGTTTTTGTTCAACAAAATCGCATGCAACAAATGTCTGTCTTCAATGACTAAAATAAGCATGAGACCTTTGTACGCAAGTCCCTTCTTAATTCGTCCGAGAGCCAAAAAGTTGAAAAACGAAACATAAAAATGCAATTTGATTCAGTACTAACCATCAACGTCTAAGACCACCTGTTCGCTACCCTCATTGGTATCAGTTGATAAATGGCAACCGCCACTGGGACAGGAAAAACGATAGTGTTCCTCTGTATAAACATTGTATACTTCAACCTGGAAAGAAAAAAATATTAATAACATCAACATTAAAAACATTAGGAATTGGTTTCAAGCTAAACAGATATAAGTGTGCTGACAAATCAATAGTGTATATAGTAGCTTACCCAGTCTAGGATGAGCCAGTCGTCTCCTGAAGTTGTAAGTCGAAGTCGCGTGGGATCACCAAAGTTGGAAGCTTGAAAGATTCGATTGTACTCGGTCCTTTGATGTTTTGCATGTAAGAAGATAAAAATCAAATTAACAATATAAAGGGCACACTCTTCTGAAGGGTTACAGGTTTACATTTCTGTGCGACAATCTCATTGTCACCAAATAATGAACACAATAAACTACATAGTTGTTTTTAGATAAGCGTACACGTCTTACTGAACTCAACTTAAATTGTCTGTTACTTGAGAAAAACGAAACATCATGTCGACACTACATAAAGCAGCTATATACGGGCTACACGTATCTGATATTACCTACCCGTCGTCTGTAAGTCCGGATACAGTCGTTGTTGTGCAGACACCATCACAATCGTCAGAAAAGATTTCAACTGTCAAAGAATCAGGACTGCCAGAATAAACAGAAGTATCGCTGGTCTTGAGCGTTAGGCTGTGATACACTGTTGGACAAAACAACATACAGTCAGATCTGGTACCGGGACGAACTCCTAAGATGACCACCTTTCTCGGTCCCTTAAAATTTCCCCATGGACACATGTGACCTCCGAAAGACTGGCATGTTCGAGGTCTTCATTGCCACTCATCTCATGTCACATTTTTCAATGGTAGTCTCTTCTTAATTCGTCGAAGTCATCATTGGACAAATTTCCTTTTGCACTTCAGAAAAATGACCATACCCGTTGAAAATTATTTCACACTAGAGCCAATTATAGTCAAAAACTAAACATAAATATGTAATTCGATTGAGTACTGACCATCTAAGACCACCTGTTGGCTACCCTCATTGCCATCAGTTGATAAATCGCAACCGCCACTGGGACAGGAAAAACGATAGTATAGCCCAGTATAAACATTGTATACTTCAACCTGGAAAGAAAAATATTAATAACATAAACATAAAGAAGCATTAGGAGTTAGTTCCATACTAAACATAGATGGTTGCACTAACAAATTAGTAGTTGATATATATTACGTGTAGCTTACCCAGTCTAGGTTGAGCCAGTCGTCTCCTGAAGTTGTAAGTCGAAGTCGCGTGGGATCACCAAAATTGGAAGCGGCAAAAGTTCGATTGTACTCGGTCCTTTGATGTTGTGCATGTGAGAGGGTTAAAATAAAAGATTCATTATATGAAGGACACACTCTTGTGAAGGGTTACAGGTTTACATATCTGTGTGATATCAACATGCAAAAGTAACTCATTGTCACCAAATCACGATCACAAGAAACTACAAGTTGTTTTTTCAAACAAGCATACGTCTGATCGAACTCCAGGTAAATTGTCTGTTACTTGAGAAAGACAAACATCAGATAGAGACTACATAATTAAAGCAGCTATGTACGGCCTACACGTATCTGATATCACCTACCCGACTTCTGTAAGTCCGGATACAGTCGTTGACGTGCAGACACCATCACAAACGTCAGAAAGGATTTCGACTGTCAACGAATCAGGACTGCCAGAATTGGATGCAGGGCTGGTCTTGATCGTTATGCCGTGGTTCACTGTTGGATAAAGACAACATACAATCAGATCTGGTACTGCGACCACCTCCTAAGGCGACCACCTTTCTCTGTCGCTTAAAATTTCCCCATAGACACATGCATTAAGGACGACCACCTGCGAACGTCTGGCATGTCCGTTCTTCATCCCCATCGACCCAGCGCAACAGTGTTAAGTAACGACTTCCCCGTAGTAACTATATTTGTAGTAATAATAATCTTCCTCTGCATGACAATAGTAACTGTAACCACTGATGCTGCCATATTGAGCTGGAACCAGCTCTGTGCAAGATGTCTCTTTAACATTTCACACTTTTTAAACTATAGTCCTTTCGTAATGTATCCGAGTCATCATGATCATTGATCAAATTTCCATTCGCTCTTCAGGACAAATTTCCTTTTGCTCTTCAGAAAAATAACCTTACCTGTCGTAGATTATTTCACACTAAGGTCAATTAGAGCCTAAAAGGAAACGCAAAAATGCAAGTCGATTCAGTACTAACCATCAACATCTATGACCACCTGTGGGCTACCCTCATTGTCATCAGTTGATAAATGGCAACCGTCACTGTAACAGGAAAAACGATAGTATTCCCCAGTATAAACGCTGTACACATCAACCTGGAGAAAGAAATATTAATAACATCAGAATAGAAATAATTAGGGATTAGTTCCAAACTAAACAGAAATGAGTGTACTCACAGATTAGTACACGTAGTTTATATACTATTAGTTTACCCAGTCTAGGCTGAGCCAGTCGTCTCCTGAAGTTGTAAGTCGAATCCGCGTGGGATCACCAAAATCCGAAGCGTTAAAGAATCGATTGTACTCAGTCCTTTGATGTTGTGCATGTGAGAGAAAAAAATCAAAGATTATATGATTGACACATGCTTGTGAAGGGTTACTGGTTTACATATCTGTGTGATATCAGCATACAAAAGTAACTCCTTCATCTAATTGTTACCAAATCATGAACACAAAAAACTACAAGAAAACACAAGTCAGTTTTAAACAAGCATACAGGTCTCATTGAACTCTAGGTAAGTTTCCCGTTACCTAAGAAAGACAGTCGAGACTACACAAAGCAGCTATCTACGGGCTACACGTATCTGATATCACCTACCCGGCGTCTGTAAGTCCGGATACAGTCGTTGCCGTGCAGACACCATCACAATCGTCAGAAAAGATTTCAACTGTCAACGAATCAGGACTGCCAGAAGCGGTTGCAGTGCTGGTCTTGAGCGTTAGGCTGTGATCCACTGTTGGATAAAATAACATACAGTCAGATCTGGTACGACTTTCCCGTATAGTAACTATCTTTGAACTAATAATAATCTTCATCTGTATGGAAATAATATCTGTAACCGCTGATGCTGTCGTGTTGAGGAGGAACCAGCTTTGAGTAAGATGTCTCTTTAACATGTCACATTTTTAAATTATAGTCCCTTCTCATAATTGGATAAATTTCCCTTTTCACTTCAGACAAATAACATTTCCCGTTGTAGATTATTTCACACTTAAACCAATTAGAGCCAAAAACGATACATAATGATACAAGTCGATTCAGTACTAACCATCAGCATCCAAGACCACCTGGCGGCTACCCTCACTGGAATCAGTTGATAATTGGCAACCGTTAGTGGGACAGGAAAAACGGTAGTGTTTCCCAGTATACACATTGTATACATCAAGCTGAAAATAAAAATATCGATAACATTAACCTAAAAATCATTGGGAATTGTATGTAGTTCAAAACTAAACAGAAGTTTACAGAATGCACTGAGCAACTAGTAGTGTATATATTAGCTTACCCAGTCCAGTTTGAGCCAGTTGCTTCCTGAAGTTGTAACTTGAAGCTGCGTGGGATCTCCAAAATCGGAAGCTTGAAAGATTCGATCGTACTTGGTCCTTTGATGTTGTGCATGTGAGAAGATAAGATCAAAGATTTATTATCATGAAGGGCACACTCTTGTGAAGGGTTACAGGTTTACATATTATCTGTGTGATATCAACATGCAAAACTAACTCATGCATCACAGTGTCACCAAATCATGAACACAAGAAACTACAAGTCGGTTTTAAATAAGCATACGTCTCATCAAACTCTAGGTAAACTTTCTGTTACTTGAGTAAGACAAACATCAGATGGAGACTACATAAAGCAGCTATGTACGGCCGGCTACACGTATCTGATATCACCTACCCGGCTGCTGTAAGTCCAGATACAGTCGTTGACGTGCAGACGCCATTACACACGTCAGAAAAGATTTCGACTGTCAAAGAATCAGGACTGCCAGCATTGTCAGAGGTAGCGCTGGTCTTGAGCGTTAGGACATGATTCACTGTTGGATAAAATAACATACAATCAGATCTAGATCTGGTATACGGCGACCACCTCCTAATAAGGCGACCACCTTTCCCGGTGAAATTTCCTGAGTCTAACGTGACCTCAACTAGCATGGAGTGGTGACGCACGGTGCACTTTCATTGCCTTGTGATTTACCAGCACTTGACCGTGCCTTTATCAAATTATGATGATGCACTCCATGACCGTGAACTCAACGGCCATCCCGACACTAATATAATACTGGCCTTTGCCTTGGTCGTGGAATTCATCGATGTGATGATGAACTCAACGGCCCACAAAATACAAATGTTTGTGATAACCAAAACGTACCATCTGTATCGCCGTCGGCGTCGTCGATCAGCGTTGCCATGACAACCGTCGTCACAAGCATCATGCAAACAAACAGCCTCATGGTGGTGTAGCTGCTGGTGATGTAGGGAGGGAAAAAGGAAATAATCACGATTCGTGCTCGGGTCTTACTTGGCAACGCCTTCGGAACAAAGACATATTTTTCTGGACATGTTGAAAGGCACTTTTCGCATGGGTAACTAAACAAAGTAATAATAAATACATAAGATTTAACTTATGAAACACGTTTTTCTAGAAAACGTTCTCTTTCAAGAGCAATGCAGTGTAATCAATGTAAACAAAATTGGATTGTACATCCTCAACTATAACGGTTTTGTACACCGGATAAACCCAACGTTGTACCCAAACAGCCTACTGGTATTAGACGTAGATAAAACCATTACTTCTTAAATTTAAAGCAATTTAAGGGAGAAATGTATTAAATATCTCTCATTTGGGAAGAGCTTGATACTTACAGGCTTCCTGGGCAGACAGATCAGGGCACGACGTTTGTCCAGAGATGGAGAGGAATGGGAGGTTGGCTGGAGGGAATGGAAAGGAATAATAAACCTTTAGCAGAAATCATTTGTATTAGGTCTATCACATCTCTGTTGCCATTGCATAACTTGCACTGTGTCCGTGTTTGACAGAACCGGTTTTCCAGATATTGTCTACATTCAGTTTTTGTTTTACTATTACTAGACACATTCCCCAGCCTGGGTGCTATTCAGGTTAGTTTATGCTGAGGTCACATTTCGAAACCGGGGCCCGGCCGGGCTGTTTCGATTAACGAAAAGGTCAACAATTTATATCAAGAATATACGCATATAGTTCCCATTGTTAATTTTTTTCAACTTTTTCAACTTTTTTTGTGATTTATTGTCTTTTATATCATACTTTTCGTTCCATAAGTCTGCCCGGCCGGGCCCCGGTTTGGAAATGTGACCTCAGCATTACGTCCGCTCCGATAGTGGTGGGTAGCAACTATCGACGTAAAATAACCGGTTAACTAAGATGGCACCCAGGCCACACATTCCCAAAGATATGAATGGTCCCATTCAAAAGGCCGACACTTGTGGCTGATGTTACCGGCGAGACTTGAAGATTCTCATGACCTAAATGACCTGGTGTGAGCGGATAATGACTTTGCTGCCCCAGGCCCATCGTGGCTCGAGTGGTCACATTGAAAAGGCAAATGACATGCTGATTTAATTGGAAGCGTATGTGTGGCTGATGTTACCGGCGAGACTGGAAGATTCCCACGACGTCCATGGCCTGGTGTCACGGAGATAATGAATTTGCTGCCCCAGGCCCAGCGTGGCTCGAGTGGTCGCATACAAAGGCAAATGTTGATTTAATTTGAAGCGTATTTATGGCTGATTTTACAGGCGAGGCATGAAGATTCCCACGACGTCCATGGCTGGTGTGAGATTATGGTTATGCACAGCAGAGACACATTTAGAGCGGGAGAGCTACATAAAAGTTCGTTCGCGTTAGCTCTTGACATCAATTTCACCCAAACTAGGGTATAAAAAAACAAAGACACGATTCAGAGGTTCTTGTATTGTATTTTCTTATTGGGAATTAGATGTACATTCATATAATTCTCAGCTTGGCAACTTCTGTACTGGACCAAGAACAGTACATCTACCTTTCGGCAGAATTGAAAGGATATAACAGAGAACGTACATTGATTTGGTCAAGGATATGGTGGTAAGATTTTGTCAATTATGATTAAGATTTGCTTTACCTCGTTTTACCTGGTGTCATATATTTCTACCTAAAGGTTCATTTACCCTAAATTTATAGATGAAAAAGCGTAAGCCTGAAGGTAATCCTGTCTGATTGCGATTTTTGGCAGGCAAGAGTTGTCAGGGAAATCTGGACTGGTAGGAGTTGCAGAGCAAATCTGGAGAGATAGACGGGTGTTGAGCAAATTTAAACCTGTGCAGGACTGGGTGTCCGTCAAATCGCAGGTCGGAATATAGTATCATGCAACCAAACGGGTAGGGGTGTTAAAGGATATTTTTGCAGGATGGGGGACAGTTCTGCAAATTTGGACACAACGGGAGTAGCAAGCAAATCTGGAAACGAAAGAGACTGTCAAGCAAACCTGGGCACAACAGACGGTGGCAAGCTAGGACACGTAATGTCAAGGACTCTGAATACAGGTGGGCTGTCTTCCAGTCTTAATCACACATCAGTGAGTTATTGTGCGAAGCTCGCGTTGGGCCGACCAGTTTTACAGACCATCGCCCGATTTTTGAAGGAGCAAAGGCGACCTGGTAACGAGTTCTATGACATTAAAAGTCGCCGTTGAAAAGTCGTTTATGTTAAGAACAGATTTCGTTTAACTGCGAGATTCGGCCGACTCCTAAAATCGCTATAACCCCTAAAACCCACGCGATATCGAGAAAACACCGGACGTATTACTGCAGAAAATACTTAGAGCTCGCAAGCTCGTCAGCGATCGATTTTCGCGCAATGTCACAGGTATTAAGCTATAATGATTTTTCGTTTCCATATAGCTGGACATATGAGTCTGCAAATTCTGTTTTTTCTGTACATGTCTTATCATATAGGCAACCTATATAGCCTGGCTGCCAGACCAGACCAAACAAAATATCAAGCAAAAGGTCTATGTGTTCAACATGACAATAACACAGGAGGTAGAGCTGTGTACCTAAACAAATTCAAGGTAAAGGTATACAGGTTAAGTACAGGTCATGCCTGTATATGCTGAATGACACTACTCTGGGTATAGATCTCCTCTGGCCAATTGGATACTGTTTTTTGCCACCGTAGGATCTGCTTGGAGATTATAAACAATTTTGGCCAATCAACTGTGAGTTATACATTAAGCTAACTGTCTTTTTAGTGGTAATTTGTTGTCTTTGAATGAGTGTTTACATATTTTGATTTTAAAACAATAATATTTACAAGTTTTCCAGATTTCCAAATGCTGAATTGTTAAAATTGTCATCTTTGAGATACAATTTACCTATTTCTAGTGTAAAAAAAGTTGTCCACAACTGTTTTATTTTGTTTAGGTACAGGCACACCAGATATTCATGTCCAGACCTGTACCTAAATATTTTACAGGTACAGGTACAGGTACATTGTAATAGGTACACAACCCTAATAGGTGGATTGGCGGTTGAGGAAAATTCTCAATACTTAAACATATGTACAATATATATATAACGTTAGGATCTCTACAATACCGTTAGAAATATACACGACACGGCATTTTGAGGCGATACCGCCTCATAGAAAGTCAAACGCTGTGACAGAAACATCAGGATATGGAAGGTATGAAATAAGAAAAAAAAAACACTTCCAAAATACCTTTTTTTTCGATTCACGCGTAAAATACATGTAGGTGCTTTTAATGGAATTCAGGGACATTTTAAGTATGCTCTATTACAAGAAAACATGACGAAACGTGCCCAGTAAATATCGCTCATGAAGTGGGCGTGAGAATGGATGAAAGCTTGCACTTACGGGTACGGCTGTGGTAGACGATGGTCAACAAGGGGAACCGGAGGAGACTTGCAGTCGCCTGCTCTGCAGCCGACCGACCGATGATGATGATGATGATGATGATGATAGTCAAGTCGGGTTGCACGTAGATGTCTGCTAGCTGCTGGCCACCCTCCGACTGTTCAGAACACCCGGGTGCTTTCGGATTTATCCAACATGATTAAGGTTCACGCCCATCATGGGCGAGGTTGTGAAATGTCAAATGTTCTGTTAACCCTATGGGCATTTCAATAGTCTCTTTGAAATGGCGCCCTACGGAGGTCAAGTGAACTGCAGCCGAATCACCTCGAAAGCCAGTTGCGCGTTTATACCCGAACTGGAAAAACTTCATAATCCAAACCATGCAGTCTCAAACCCGACGTGTTTCTATACCACACAGCACAATTTACACCTGGCTCAAATGAGACGTTCTGCTGCCCATACCCAAGAATTTTGTCCGCACTACTTTGTATAGCGCCCATTGATACTGTGTTCTGCGACCTTCATGCCCTCTCCGCGCAAAGGATGCCGGTGAGTACTGGTACTCACTACAGACAGAGTGTGGGAAAGAAAGGGAGGAAGGAATGAGTTAGGGAGTACATAGATCAAAGGAGTGGGTTAACAGAAAATACACCAATAAAATAAGCGTGATGGAGAGACAGATAAAGGAAGAAATTAAACCTAAGAAGGCGGGTAATATATTTAAAATGATTTTGGAGGTTGCCAGGTTAAAATCTTTGAACCACTACAGTAAATATCACAAGCCGATAACTCCGCCATCGATCCCCTTTTTACGCTCCCCATCTTCATCTATTGCTCTTTCGTACAATAATTATGTTTGGTTTGCATTCCCACGCTCTGTCATGTATGAGTAATGGTGTAAGACATTGCGCCTTATCTGTGGCCTGTGAGCCGGTAATAATGCAGGACTGTCTTTCTTACCTCCCTGGGATCTCAAGGCTAACGCATTGCCGTGGGATAGCTTTGCATGGGAGAATGGTAGGTAGGTAGGTCTCAGGACGTCTAAGGACAAGGTCGCCATGATCGCGAAGATTTGTTCTAAGTGGAGGTCTGATAAAACAACAACCGTCGGACCTGCTATATTCTGCCAGCCCATATTTTAGCAACCCCTCCAATTTTGATCAGGACCTTAGGAGCTAGACAGGAGGCCTGTAAATCCACTGACAACAAGAGATATATAGGCTATAGCTAGATTTATCCATACAGCTAATCAAGGAGCTTATATAGGGAGATCTCCCTATATATATAAGCTCATTGAGCTAATACATGAAAAGTTCCATCATAGTAGCGCTAACTCAAGGATTTATTTCAGAATGCCTGTTTTCATTTCTATTTCACCCGCCTAATCCATATGAATTGTCAGAGAACCAACAAATGAATTTGTTGTAGCCTTGTGATCTCGTCAATCAGCCTGAGGCTGCCTGACATCCAGCCGTTCAGTTCCCGTGATAGCAATGGTGCAGTTCATCGATGAGTCGTTATGGGGCGTGACAATCCAACGGCTGCTCCACGAAGTCACGCTGTGACAAAGGTCTCGCGAGAATTCACAGAACAAAGATGGCGCTAGAAAGTGTGTGTAATTTCCAGTCTCCGAACCCAAAAATCGGTCTCCTTAGGCCTGGTGGAAAAGGCGACGTCGATGAGAGTGACGTTCTAAACAATCTCTGGAGTCTGGACAAGTTCTCCATACCAGCAGTCACTGACGTAAGTGAAGCGTGTGGGAGAAAATGTCGATTGTTTTGTGTGCTGTGTCATCGCCCCCCACCCCAGCCATGCTCTGAACTTAGTCGGTGGTGTTAGCAACAAAGCTTATAGTAAGGCACTATTAGATCTTAATTAGTGCACTCACGGGCCCACGAATACAATATGTTTCCACGCCAATAAATTATTTACATGTCTACCTCTAGCTGTACAATGAGGAGACTTAACATGCGTTTTTTACTGAGCTAGAAACCAAGTAGCAGAAAAACATTATTTCTAGAAATGTTTGCATGTAACGAATTTGCTATTTTGCCGGGTAAGAATCTCAGGCTTGGTCATTAGAACCCCATTGTAGCTTATATATACTTGTTGTTGTTGTTGTTGTTGTCCATGTTTAACGTCTAATATCTCGCTAGACGTGGTCTCTTGGTGCTCGTTTTCACATGGTTCAGCTAAGAGTCAGAAATTGTCTCTCAAGGTATTTAACTCTTGGTGCGTTGTACTTGTGTGAAGCTGGTGTCTCTAGGAGGGCACGTCGAAACGGTGCGTACCCTCGATGTACCGGGAGAGGCTAAGGTACATCTGCTTGTTTGCTTCTTCAGGGAGGTCTTCTCTCATTCCGGCTAGGGTGACTATGTCCGTGTCTCTGCTTTCGTCTGCCACGTTGAATACCTCGTGTATGCTGTCAGCCTCTAGCAGCATGTGATGTCTTTCGTTGTCATAACGAGGGCAGTCGTACAAGTAGTGGGTGGTGGTCTCCGGGGCGTCACAGTTTGGGCAGTGTGGTGGAGTCTCAGGGTTTTTCCAGTTTTGGTAGGCCTTCAGTCTGGTGTGCCCGCTTACTAGTTGATTGATGATGATTTGAGTGTTTCTTCTTCCTAGTGTATACCTCACATATGGTTGTACATGTAACATGGCAGGAACAACGGCTAGCATATTTGTCCACGGTCCTCTGGATTGCGGGTAACATTTCTGATGATCTGGTAAATATGATTTTACAGGTAACAACAGAAAAAGTATTTCAAGCTATTTTTGACCTTCAAGTCTTGTCCTTGGAGAAACATTTTCACTAATGATTGTATAATTTGCCTGATGCCATATCTTGAAAAAAAATAAATCTCTCTTTCACCCACCATTTCTAGCCGGCCGAGTTCCTGAAGCCGTTTACCACTGGTGAGGGGAATGTGAAGATTGAGTTTGACCATGGCACAACAACCTTGGCCTTCAAATGGCAACACGGCGTCATCGTGGCTGTGGACTCCAGAGCTACGGCTGGGTCTTACATAGGTGAGTTATAACTTACATATACTTATCTTATACACACATCTTTTAACCTGTGATAATGTTCATAGGCTATTAGTAATAGTATTAGCTATGTCTGTATATCTTATACAGCCAAGCTGTATTGCAGTACCATGGAAAGCTGTTAGGAGTCCTGTAATCAAACTTGCCCTTGATAATTTTTGCAGTCACCTGCCCACATAACGAATGTTACTAAGATCCGTCCACAACTTCTTGAGTTATTCTTTTGTTTTGTTTTGTTTCAAATAACCAGTAAACTGCCTTTAGGTGTAACACACCTGACAGTCAAACAAACACCAGTTTTGTACAGTAAGTACAGTAAGTCAGTAATGCGTTAGCACACATGCACAAGCGCTAAGACTAAGAGTGGAAACGCTAACCAATCATGCTACACAGACACTACTTACTAGTAATACATTCATTCATTCACTCATTCATTCACTCACTTGTTTGTTCCTTTATCTGCAGCGTCGCAGACAGTGAAGAAGGTGATAGAGATCAACCCATACCTGCTGGGCACCATGGCAGGCGGCGCGGCAGACTGTTCCTTCTGGGAGAGAGTCCTGGCAGAACAGTGCAGGTAAAGCCCCCGTCACACATTACAATTTCTGAACCTTCCCCTGACCACCAACCAACAGGTAAAGCCCCTGTAACACATTCAGAACCTTCCCCCGACCACCAACCAACAGGTAAAGCCCCTGTCACACATTCAGAACCTTCCCCCGACCACCAACCAACCAAGGCTGGCTGAAGTTAAGGAGCATTCTGACTAGATTTAAGCCCTGCCTGCCTTTTTATACGAATGAAATTGGATTTGACAGTTAAATTGGAGTCAAATTTGACAACCAAACACCAGTCAGCCACCAGCCAACCATGGCCAAACCTCCTGTCCACACTCGAATGTTTTAAACATTTTGAAACATTCGGCTGGCGCAGCCAGGCAGTAGCTGACCTCGCCAAGCACCAGCCAACCACAGCCGACCTTGCTCCTGACCAACTCCTAACCATGGTTGGTGGGAGTTGGTAGTATTTGGGAAGCCATATATAACTACCTGAACAGAAGAATAATACAAACAAACATCATGCTATTATTACCTTTTGTTGATCCATTCCTCATCGTCTGTTACAGAATATATGAACTGAGGAACAAGGAGCGAATCTCAGTCGCTGCCGCGTCGAAGCTGCTTGCCAACATTGTGTACAACTATAAGGGCATGGGTCTGTCCATGGGCACCATGATTGTTGGCTGGGACAAGAGGGTAGGAAACAAACAGACAGTTCTAAAGTGATAGTAATAGATTAATGTATTTTTTTGTGTTGTATTTTCTATACCTATTGTTATATAATATAGTACTGGTATTGCATTGTATTGTATTGTATTCTGTGTAAAACTAGAGTGATAGAATGTTGCATTGTGTTTAACTATGGTGGTATATTGTAGCATTATGTTGTATTCTATGCAATGCTATATATATATAGTGATGGATATATAGTATATGTATAGTGATGGAATGGTGTACTGTAGCTAAACTGTAGTGATTTAATGCAGTATTGTATTCTATACAAAGATATAGAGATGGAATGTTGCATGGGTATGAAATTATGTTAGAACATTGCTGAAGAACATTTTACAATGAAACCTGTACAGACATGAGAAGCAAAGGGTTACTGTTAGCACTCTCTTTAAACACAAAGAAATTAGCTCCCCCAAGAAGGCTGAATGTTTGGCAGAAAATTTGATGAGCCTGATTTCTTTTTATTGACAAAAACAAACCCTGATCTTAATGGTGAATGTTTCCTCATTTGCCTGTGGTTGTCTACTTGATACACATCACTACTACCCTAACAGCCGCTCTTCCTACCATGTTCAGGGACCAGGCCTGTACTATGTAGACAGTGATGGCACCAGGCTGTCCAACAACATGTTCTCAGTAGGCTCAGGCTCCACGTATGCCTACGGTGTACTGGACAGTGGCTACAGGTGGGACATGAGTGTTGAGGAGGCCTACGAGCTCGGCAAGAGGGCCATCTACCATGCCACGCACAGGGACGCTTACAGCGGCGGTGTGGTCAACCGTGAGTAGATGGGTTACTATGTGTTATGTAGTAGTGTCAATACTTCAACTGTATATCTGTAACTAGTAAGACACAATACATGTATGGTGTAACACTCCAAAAATCCACCACACTTATTGGTCAGAGAAAAGGTGTGTCTTGGTGTGGAATGGCTTTAACCAAGTCCTTGCTTTAACAAGCCAGTCCCTTTTCAGCTTGTAGTTACCAAGTACAGAACTCTTGTCAAAGCCACTCCAGTTCTGTACTAAAATCTTGTAAGCACAAGCTGTTTTTTTTAGAAGTACAGTGCGGTCTTTAACATAACAAAGTATGGGTCGCCATCCATTGAGCTGCTGACTCATCTTACTTCAAATTCTGATAACATTGAGAAGGACAGACAGGTGTTTTCCCTCACACTGTTAACTTGAAATCTGTTAATAGCATTTCTTACCTTGTTCCCTAGTGTACCACATGAAGGAGACAGGCTGGATCAAGGTATCCCAGACAGATGTCATGGAGCTACACTACAAGTACAAAGAAGAAAAGAAATAGATGGCAGTGTATTCTTACTCTATCTACTAGTTCTGACATTCAAGCTGACTTAAGGACAAATGTTCAACATTTCCTGGTAGAATATTTAAAACATCAGTAGCCTGTTACTAAACTTGTATACATTTGTGATGCCCAGTATTTAGAATTACTGTTCTGGAAAGTCTCATCCTTTGACATGGTGAAATCTAGCCTAACACTGTAATGTTGTAGACATCCATAAGTTTTCAGAGTCCATTGACCTTGTATTTGAATCATTGCCATTCAGCTCAGCAGAGGCTAAGTAGTAAAACAGCACAGTACATGTATCTCCACAAATAAGAGTAAATCTGAAAGACAGAACAGAAGTGTATGTTTGCAACTGTCTAGTCTATGAGATGTCAGATGAACTCCATGTACAATGTACTTTCTCTCCTGGGGAATAAAGATTATCACCCTGCTTGAGTCACTGGGAGTTTTATTTCAAAAGCACTTATCTGGAAGAGTACTAGTAGGATAATGTAGTATTTAGTGGCTATATCTCTCTCAATGTACAAATATAGATATACATAGGATACATGTACGTAAGTAGCTGAATGGTTGAAAAAAAGCTTTAGGTGTGTAATGCTGCTGTGAGTATACATTGCAAACTGACCCAGTATTTTTGCATGTTTAACAGAAATGCACAGTAAAGCGACATGGCACGAATGACGTCACATGAAAAGCCTGACAGGTATAGTCAGATTGGTCTGTCAACAGGCTTATTCAAAAATATTTGAATTCAGGAATTTTTCAAAAATGCTCAAACATGTCTCCAGGGAATCCCCTATCAGTTTTCTTTCAAACTTCAGCTCCCTTTCAGCCATCAGACTATATTCATGTAAGTCGTATACTGGTTGATAGAGAGGTTAGCATTTCAAGTTGTCTATGCGTAGTATGTTTATGCACAACACGCTTCAATGCCGCTGTGTTGATCGTAATGTCGAGTGTTGAGAAGTATGCCAAAGTTCTTTAGTTTTGATAAAGACAAAATACATATTACACTTTGTTCCCATATATGCCAGATACCTCAACTTTAAGAAGAATCAAGCAGAGACTTGGTGAGACCCAGTACTTTATGATGTGTGTAGAAAGTTCAACGTGAGAAGCATATCAGTGACGGCATTCTAGTCTAACTGCAGCGGAAGTAACATACATGTAGGCGCATATCTTCCTTCGCTGTCTCACGCATTCCAGCACTTAGGAAGGTCGAAGACAAGGAGAACTTCTTCAATGAGTATAATCATGGACGGCGTGATAAAACGAAGGTCTTACGGCGCATCGTAACCAATCTTTGTGAGACGTGTGGTTTCATGGGCGTCTGGGAAATTTAAGTACCATGATTGGGACACAATTTTACAGGGTGACGCACAACCATGACAAGAGCTAATCATTAAGCCCGGGAATAAATGGCATATCCGCTCTTCTTTAGTTTTTAAGGAAGCTACTTCATAGCAAAAGGAAAGGTCCTAAGGTGCCGCTCAGTCGTTTTCTTAGCTGGCCTTACGCCATTTTCCCACTTGCTTAAAAAGAAGGCGTATTTGTGGGCGATAGAAGAACTTTTAAACCGTCTCCTGTGCTAGTGATATTAGCGTGAACAAACGGAGAGAAATGAGGAAGTTGAAATGATATGTACATATTTATGATCATAGGTATGGAGTAATCTCAAAGCAGATCTTCCTGCGGTAAAATAGTAACTGCCGGCCAAGATCTGTTTTACGTCCACGATTTCGGCACCGGAAGATCTTTTTGGGCATTAAGACACGAGAAGAAATAGTTCAATTCTTACTGGTTATCCTGTCATGGTGGCAGTGAAGGATTGGGAAGATGAAAAAAGTGACATTTGGGCGTAGGGTAGCGGGAGGGTAGAGAGACTGAGCTTGCGTAGAAGTGCAGAACTCCCCACGTTTCCCATCATCATGAGCGCCCACAGGCTCATACTTGCTCATTGAAATAATGTGGCAAGGGTTGGTAATTTCATGGAGGTAGCGTGTTCGACTCGGAACCAAGAGGTCCCGGGTTCGAACCCTGCCATGCCCCCGATCTTGTGCCCTTGGGAAAGGCACTTTACACGACTTTCCTCACCTCACCCATGTGTATATTTGTATTGTACTGTCCTCTGTCATTTGGTGGCGGCATTAAGATAAGTTGAAAAAACTTGAGTGTGCCGTCACCATGTCTTGTCATTACATGTTGGAATAAAAAAAAAAAAAATCAATTTTTTACCTCCATGGTAATTTGTAGCAGTTTTGTGACAAATCGGCTATTAAAAAAAGCCGCAATGCAGTCTCTCGTAACTAATTGGAACTATGTCACATACCTCCTGCGATTGTCGTATGAGGGCATTCTTGGTAATCTGCAAGTAAATCCTACGGTGGTAAGGCAGTATCCATTGGCCTGAGGAGTGTCCATTACGTCGGTGGTTAATGGTCACTCCTTTGGCCAATGGGTACTGCCTTGCCACCGTAGGATCTGCTTGGAGATTAGTTTTCGGGATAGTGGTGTACATGTGTCCTGCAAAATTCAGCTGTCTTGTTAGGGTGAAGGCGACCTGAGGTCATTGTCCGTGGTTGCTTCTGTCACAACCTGCTTGAAAATTCTACGGCATCAAAATCGTGACCTTCGACATATGTGACCGAGCCCTAACCAATAATTCAGCTCAGTGTATCATTGTAAGCTAATAATGGGTCGGGTCAGGCAAGTACTCTGGTCGTCTACGCTTCAGTTCCGTTGGCCTAGGGCCAAGGTTGCTGTAGAGTGTTTTAGCGTGGCTCTTGCACTTACTTTCCGTTCAGGTTGGATTAAGATGTTGTACTTGTAGTATGATGTTGCTCGGCTCATTGAACCGCCGTATAATGATATACGCACTTCCTGGACAGTAGCTAACGTTAAGATGGCTTGTGTGATCATAGCCTTGTGTGATCACATATGTATGTTTTTTTAAGGAAGTACAACTGCCACTTGATATGGGCTAACTTTCTGGCAATACAGGCAGCTTTGTAAAAGACATACGTGTAGGTATGCAGGAACTTCCAGCTGATAATGGCCTACACATTACAATACTGTCTGCAAAAGTGCAATGGCCTGCACACAGCAGGAAAAGTAAGGTTTTCTTCATCCACTTTCAAAACATCAGTTGGAGCTAGCAGGTCGCCGAGAGATAGTACGTCAACACTGCCATTAAAGTACTCGCCTTAAATTACTTAATGTCAAAACTGAAATTAGCTAGTCTTGGCGTTACTCAACCGTCCCAAAGTGTGATGTCCTGAGATGGGCTAGATGATTATCCTCGGATTTGTAAACTGTTTACATCACCCCATACACAGATAAGCCTAACACACGCAATTACCAGTGTGATGTTCGTCAGGCATTCGACCGGTACTTGCGAAAGCAATTGCCAAATCTAGGGTCATTTAGCATTAACCTTTGAAGAGGCCGTTTGTTCTCGCAGGTTCCAAGGCCATCTTAACTACCATCACGATGAAAGGTCAGGATAAGGTTGGATAGTGTAGCTCATAACTATGACCGGTAATTGACGTAAGTCAGGAGTAGGTGATATGCACATAGTTTGCTTGGAATTTGCGAAAGTTTTTCCTTGGGATTTCCTAAGTTCATCAAAAAGGAGTGTTATACTTGCAAAGGGCTTGGTCCTCAGCGTTTGAACAAAACCATAATCATGCCAAAACTCGGATTGTTGTTCCAGGTACTCAGGTGTTAGTGTCACGCAATTCTAATAAGTAAGTTAGGAAGTACACCCCCACACTCCCTCCAGCTATACCCGAGACAATGGGCCCAAACCATTTAACACTGATGGAGAGGTTTTGATCTGAGCTCTCGTTCTAGCCCTGGTTAGGTGTTCGATATCTACTGAGAGTACAATGACATCATTTTATATACTATTAGATTCAGTCCTTACAACAGAAATGCAGAAAACTTGCGATTCAAGCTTTGACTGCTAAAGGTTTGCGTGGATGCGGTATAAAAGATTTATGTATTGCACGTCCATATTTTGTTTGAAAACTCGTCTTGCTTTGAGACTCTCAGATGACCGATGAAAGTTGCAGTGAAAAGTTGCATGAAGTTTGAATATTTTCAAGCGACCGGACATGAGTAACGGTTGCCATGCCGCTCCCAATGCTTTCATGAATAGACGTCGTAATTGCCATGTACATCACGGGCTCAACTCTGTACAGGCAGTGAACGTGGGAGTAACGAGAGAGACATCAGCTGGCCTTGAAAACCATATACAGACGGCAGCTGAATAACAAGACTGCATGATATTGGAAAATGATTACGCTGTCAACTACAGAAAGTCTCAAACAAAATACACCTTGGTCAGGTATAACAACTACAATCAATGAGGATTTGTATCGGCCATAACGTTAGTTTTGCTTCGGGGACAACACAGTCAAACAGTAATGACACAACCGGAATAATTTATTCTGACAGCCAAACCGCCTTCTCAGTGTAATTTTATGCTCTTCTTGTCGTTCTCTCTTGGCTGTAAAGGGTTTTCCAAAGTGTATATGGCAAGTATAACATTTCCTGGAAAAGTCTTCTGAATAAGGCACGTTTACATCGCTGGGCCAAGCTGCAACGTATAGCTGCATTCATAATGTATTTCTATAGGCCGATTCAGATGACCAGAATCGTGTGGGGCTGATCATGGTGTGTGAGTAATGAGTTCGTGTTACTTTCGAGGACAAGCGCAGAAGGCCATGTGCTGAAGTGATAGGTTGGGCTTTGCTGCAAATACCAATGAGCTTAAATCATGGGTAGGTCTCTTCTCGCAATGTGAACTCTGCCAAGAGTCAAGAGTCAAGAGTCTGTTCTCTGTTGATATCTCTATTTTCTTGCGTATTTTGTTTGTATTCTGTTCGCGTACATCCTGTCTTATGTTACGGACGTCACGCAAAGCACTGTACTTTATGTCCGAAAGCGTTCATATAGCAGATTATAATGCAGTAGAATGTAAACTGTCATTTCTTTCGAAACCATTTCTACTACCTTTTGTCTCCGATAAGAGTGCTTCTTGCTTTGTGAAGTTAAAGCATAGTTTAATTGACACTTCAAAGCCACTCTAAAGTACGCTGCTCAGACATGGTTTGCGAGGATAGCCTGAGTAAAATGTCGTAGTTAGAAGGTTATGATCCATAAACCCAAAGGCTTAGCTCCTGGTGATAACGTATAGCGCGGACTAGACAGAAACTAAGTCTTGGAGATAAACGTGGCTTGACTTGTACAAGGCTAAGGTAGCCAAGCTATATAATTCACAAACATTCAGCCTTATAAGTAAAGAATGGTCCTAAACTTGTGTATCGATATATCTACTTTGTGGCTAAGCTGACCAAGGAAAAAGCATCCTTTATGTGCATGGTTTCGTAAATATAGCAAAACATCGAAAATCCTCTAAGAAAACCTTACTAAAACGCAACATTGTTCTACCTTGTTTGACATGAACGTCACGACAGATGTTAGTGCAATAGCTGTCTCCCAGTTCCTGGTGCTACCCATGCTGAACGTAATGCTGTCTTGTACTAACTCGTGCACATCCTTTTCTTTGTCCAAACACGTTCTCATCCCATTAGTTTTGCTGAATTCGAGTATCCTGCATTGTTAAGACATGGTCCATGATTATGATGGAGTATGTCATAAAATAGCATATAAGAACTCCACAGCTACTGTAAGATACAGTACCATAAAATTAGAAAAGATAACAAAAACAGCAGTGTATTCCGGAGAAAATGAGCAGTATACAGCGGTTCGTCATAGTTTTAGCTATCTAGAAAAAGGCCCCCTGGTAATGTTTTACTACTAAATCTGCATCTGTATCTGTATCTTTATAGCCGGTATAACCGCCCTTTGGCGTAACACACCAGCTAAATGTTATGTCCCTAGCATTAAAATTGACAAACAAGTAAATACAAATTATGATACACATTCCACATACAGTAGCTAGATGAATCAAATTGATATGACCAAGCAAAATGGTACAATATCGTTTTGGACGTTTCGAACTATTCATGTCAGTAGCTAGATGTTTAAGGAAGCGAAACGCTGTACTAGATCATGACACAACAGAACAGCTTTTACGTCGGTAAGCTAAATGAGGAAATCAATGTTTAGAAGTAAAAACGAATCGTTTATAAAGAAGGAATTAGTGATCTAGAATCGAAAACACGAAAACAAATTAAACCATATCATAGGACTGACTAAAATGATAGGCCTAGGATATCGTTATCTTGCTTGAATTGACATTTCACTCGCGCGCGACTGTTTAGGTTGGAACTGCTAGCTAGTACTATACTGCAAATTAGTTTTATTTTTGACAGAAGGTCATTGATCTGCGTGAGTAATTCTATTTGTCCTGACTTTAATACACTCTGTTGTGATCGCATCATACTGTAGGCGAAGACGCCAGTTGCTGATCCTTAGAATTCAGAATACTTAGATCTTTTACATCCATATGTGCATGTTTTCTAATCTTATAAGTATTCATACATCTCTTGTTTCCAAGCGGAAATGTCTGTGGTCGCCTTTAATCTTTTGCCATCAGAGTTGAAATCAATTTGGTCACGGATCCATGCGTAGTTTGAAACTGTATCGTTTGCACACGTCAAGAGCACTCTCCGCTGCTCACAACAGTAGCAACGTTCGATCCCAAACGACACCCTTAAGCTGTACAAGTACTTTTCTCCTGACATAATGAGCACGGGACTTTAAAATACCTCAGTCTTGCGGAAACAGAAAGGTACAACTCCGACAGCTGTGTTGTAACCTCATGCAATTTCTTCAACGTCTGTGGAGGTGTGACGTCACACATAAATTACCCATTTCTGTAATAAAAGCAACCACTCTTGTATATTATGGTCTATACGGGGCGACACGCTCTGGTAGTCAGCATCATCTGTCGACTTCCTAGTCTCGACATTGTAGAGAGAGAGAGAGAGAGAGAGAGAGAGACAGTCTAGCTCCTCGTGAATGTTGTAAGTATGGCCGATCAACAGAGCAACGAAGGAGGGTCTGAGGACACTCTCCGAATGACCATGGACGCGTACGTGGCCCCTGTGCTGTTTTCCATCCCGCTACTCGTGGGGGCCACCGGCAACGCTCTGGTCATTTACGTGGTGGCTCGCTTCAGCGAGATGCGGACAGTGACCAACTACTACATCGTCAACCTGGCCATCACCGACCTGTCGTTCCTGCTGTGCTGTGTGCCCTTCTCTGCAGCCAACTACGCCCTGCCGTCCTGGATCTTCGGCAGGGTCCTCTGCAAGCTCATCAATTACCTCCAGCAGGTAAGCAGCAAAGTATTCTTTCTAACGTTACAAAAAATGGATTGAAAACACACGTAATTATAACTGCTGGTTAACACATAAAAAAGACCACAGAAGAAGATAAAAGTAGCAATTGTTTGTATAGGTGCCAATGACCAAATATTCATTGTGATACTTGATAAACTAATAGTGTAATAATCATAGAATATACAACGCCTCAAGCTGATGAGCTTACCTGTACAATGTAAATTATGTAATATGATGTACACTGGATAAGGACCAATTTGGGTCGAGACCGCTCAGCAACCGATAAACCAAACAAATCATTGAATCATTTAATATTGTCAGTGAATATTGAACGATCATTGAGAGATCTTTAAAAGGCATTTTAGATCATAGCAAAATCATATGAGAAGATACCATTAAGAGAGCATTGAGAGATCAGACATTTGAAATCATTGTGATCATTGAAAGATCATTGGAAGACAAGATGACTGAGTGCGTCACTAAAATATCGTTCAGAGATCGGAAACGATTTGGACGCTCGACGGTATTTCACGCGCGGCTTCGCTTCTATGGAAAAACACGTAGCTCAGTGCTACAGAGAAAGCATATTCGTCATTTGTAAGGAAAACACTTTGCGCCAGCGAAAAAATAAGGAAAACGCAACATTTCCTGTTGCTTAAAGAAGCATATAAGCTATTCGTTAGATTTAAGTACCTGTCAAGCTCACGGAAAGAAACACGGTGTATTTATTATGTGACATTTACAAATATGAAAAGGTTAGATCAGTTCTTTGGTCTTTCATCTGCCTTTCCTACATCGAAATATTTCACCGCCTTTAATATCTCTTAACGTAGTGGGTAAATTTGGCTGAAACATCTGCTTTCCTGCTGTGCACATTTGACACACCGGCAATTTGTACCTGCTGTCCTCCATCAGTCTCACAGTACCAGTACGATGTACGCCTGGTGTTTTTCATCCAGACACTTAATAACACCTGTCCCAGAGGTGATAGTTTGATGATTATTTGTTTGGATGCGATGGTAAGCTCGCTGATCCCATCTTAAGGGCAACGTGATTTGACTCTTGGGAAGATTAGAACTCAATTACATGAGGTTTTAACTCCTAGGGACAATTGTGAACACTAATGCAGAGCTGGATATTATCGGGAGGTTGCAAGGACACGCAGACCTAAAGTGAAGATTTAAAAACACAACAACAGCTTACGAATTATCATCACCTGTTGACACGTGTTGAAGCATGCTGCATTTTAATCTGTCTGCAACATTTGCATTTTCCTTCACGTACACGTAATAACGGAAAGTTGCGCAACCTGAGTGCTCTTTACGAGTTATCGCTTCAGCACTTTCCACGCTGCAAATTGCCGCATTCTCCCCGCTCGCTGCTTCAAGCCAAGCAAGGTGGCGTGGCGGATTTAGAGTGAATATTGCAGCGGCTTTAATCTGTTTAATGGTGTATGATGGCCTGGAGGGAGTTGGCTTTGAAAAGTTGGCTGCGAATACGGAAATGATTTCACTTGACTCAAATGAGTCTTCTTGATCTCTACCTTAATTCACTTTAGTTTTTTTTTTATCTTTGCTTTTACCCTTATCTTGGTAATCTGCTTTGCAGTACGGGCCTTTCTGTTCGTCCATTTCCGGAAAGATTGTTAACGGAGCCAATTCATGACATAGGATTTCTGGGTCAGTTACGTTGAGCTGGGCACGCTATGTTGAAATAACCCCTTGCAGATGTCAAATGATTTATATTCCTCTCTGTTCAAAAATAACTTTGCCATAGGAATGCACATTTTGCTAGTTTTTTTTTCTACTTTCTAGATCAGATAAGGCCTTGGCAGCTTCTCAAAATGTAACACACGATTTACTAAAGGCAAAGCATCGTGACGATGGCCAAATAAGGTAAAGGAAAAGCTACGAGCCATTATGGCAAATGCTGTTATTGCACCTTTTCAGAAATGTTGATTTCATGGTGGAAAAGGTCACCTTACCTAGCACACCATTTTCGGCTGTGAAATGTGTACTTTTCGCTGAGGCCGGACGTTGTTTGGCTGTTGATCATTGATCAGTTGTAGCTGGAATCTAAATTTCAGATGATTTGCACGTATTCAGCCGCAGTTAAGGTGTAGATCCGGACATGAACAGCTTAATTTACCGAATGTTTTCATGAAGGCTGGGAGAACAGAGATTGGTTTGGAATTGCAACAACACTAGTCATCTTTATCACCACCTTTAAACGATGTAGTCACTTTCGTCCGTTTCTATTCCCTGGGTACTTCACCAGTAGAAATAGATGTCGGTTAATGGACCTGCAATCGCAGGTGCAGCATGCCGAATGAGTCGGCTGCTTGTCCCGGGCCCGTCTAGCCTGGTGCTTTTCCCTAGGGGAGTGCCCATAAGTTGTTTGCAAGTTAACTCTGTAGATCTCTAGAGATGTTTGTGAACTTCAAGAATGGCCTTGGTGGTCCTAAAATTGGTTCATAGACATGTGTGAAATATACGGTCAGTTTTCAGTGTTTTGTTCATTCTGTTTGGACACATTTTCACGGTAAGTTTGGCTTGACCTGGTGGAACCGTCTTAAGCGTTGCCCAGACACTTTTACTGTCTTTAGTTTTGGCTTCGATTTTGTTATGGTAGTAGTGCTGCTTCATATATTGAGCTGTGTTGTTACATTTATTTCGTAGTCTCTTATCTGTCCTCCACACATGAGGGAGTTTTGTTTTCACAGCCTGGTTAAAGTGAACATCTCTGTCACGGGCCATGGCTAAGCATTCTTGGGTCACCCAGGATGGCCTTTTTGTTACAGATATATCAACCAGCATTGTTTGGAAACAACTCAGCGCATCGTTAACATTCGAACATTTTTACAATGGCTATAGTTTCTGCGGCCATCAACTTGTTCTTTAGTGCCATAAAAAGGAAAAATTTGCGGATGGGCTAAACCTAGCACTTTACCACCTCTGAAACTCGATCGGAGAATAAGACACTATAGTAGTACAGTAGTTGGTTAAAGGAGCATTCTCTGTCAGCCCAATTCTCCTGGGCCTGATGCATGAAGTGGATGGGATCCCAGTAGATGTATCTAATCAAAAGCAAGGGAACAAAGGCCATTCAGAACTTGCTCAAAACGTCACAGAGAGAGAGTTCAAGAATGTCCCTCTTTCAACTAAAATCAAGGCAACAAGTGAGACTGTGGGAACTGTTGACCCTGTATTTCTAACGAAAATAATACGAACAGTGTTCGTCGTTAGCAAGTTGTTGACAGCATCCTGCTCATATCGCTTGTTTGATCACTCCTATCTCAGCGAGGAACGTGCCAGAAGGCCACGTGCCATCCAACTAACATCTCAACCCCTTAGTAAAGGTCATTTCAATATCCGGATGGATGAATGACCCATAACCCCCAACAACTCAAAGGCCGTTTATAATTAGAGTTAGAGACCAATTTGATACAGCCTACATGCTGGCCTGTGGCCAACTGAGTGTGATCTTATGTTGCCTTGGCTAGCACACCCGTACTACGTACACAAAACCCACACGCGTGCCGTTTAGAAGAGTTCCACTGCAGCAACATTGCCGGGTCTTGTTGAAGAGGAGAATGCGGTACCACGGAAGCAGTACAAAGGAAAACTTATCAGTTCCCCTGCAATAAATTTGTTTAAGTACCTGTCACACATAGTTGAATATGGCCTCCCGAACACTGCCGAACTCCCCCCAGCCATGGTTAGGAGCAGGTTTGGAGCAAGGTCGACTGGTGTTCGGCCAGGTTGGCTACTGTTTGGCTGCGTAGGCCGAAGGTTCCAAAATCTTTAAAACATATTTTATTCGGGTATGGACGGGAATTTGACCATGGTTGTTGGTGGTTGGCTGGTGTTCAGGAGTAGTTCGGGGCGTCCATTGCACCTTGGACTGGACGTTATACGTTATCGATTGTTGATGATATTCGTTTTGTTTGTTTGTTTCTAGGTAACAACACAGGCGACATGCATCACGCTGTGCATCCTGAGTGTAGATCGGTTCTGCGCTATCGTGTACCCGCTCCGGTCTCTCCGCTTCCGGCGCAAGAGAGTGGCTGTCACGGTGAACGCCATCACATGGCTGGGTACGTTATCACAAAAGCGATGCGTGTTTAAAGTTTAAACTTTTGTTCCTACACAAAGAATTGTTCTCACCTGGAGCTTTCGACCAGTCACTCTGGTGTTATTCAATAGACTGACCCAGTGAGACTAGTCACGTGGCTTCTTTAAAGTGTGACGTCAACACTGAGTCGGCCCCGGTGGTGGGCCCTGATGTAAATGGTCCATCTCCCCTCTCAGGAAGTGGTCTTGTTCGTCACACTTCAGAGAAGTCACGTGACAAGTCTCACTGGGTCAGTCTATTGAAGAAGATCAGAGTGACTGGTCGAAAGCTCCAGGTGAGAACAATTCTTTGTGATGGAACAAAATTTTTGAATTTAAACAAGTAACTACCAACACAGATGAACTTTCATGACAAGACCATGCATTGTAAATAAGGCCCCTGACCATCCTCCCTTGAACTCTTGAAAAGCGGCTTAAGTCGAAGAGTGTACTTTGTAAGTTTTTAAGATTAACTCTATCTAGACCGGGCTTTTTTGGGATTCGTGGGGCCCGGGGGTCGTGGGGTTGGGGGGTGGGCTCATTCGCCCCCCCCCCTCAGAACTCGTGAACGGCATATTGTATGACCACCAAATTGTCGGAGGATGGTGTCCTGGTGTCATATTGTTATGACGTATATGACGTCATTATGACGTCATTAATGTGATTTATTGACCAAAACCGTCCAGATAGGTTATTCTCTTAAAGATCAATGGTACACAACATAACTTTAACAAAAAGTGTTTATGATAGAATATTAGGGTATACTAAGACTTATGTTGCCCATAGCAACATCGGTGACGTCAAAATATGACGTCATGTATATTTAAGCTATCCGCCATCTTGAATCAGAAATCTTGAATTTTGAAAAATAGTTCAAGATAAAGCCTAGAATACATGGGAAATAGAATAAAGACGTTCATATGAACCTTTTTTGTAAAAAGAAATCGAAGTAGTGATGAAATTTTGAGGAAAATTACCTGTATATACCTAATCTAATGATATGGGCCGCCATCTTGGATTTTGACCAATGACGTCATCAAATTAGCATAAATTATGCCTTCTTATTAATAAAAATTACATTAAATTACATTAGATATTATTGATATTAGAAATCATGTGTAACTTGACATAAAACCCTGAAAATTCTATTGTTGAAACGAAAATTACTGAATTTCGCAAAAAATGCCTGTTAGAAACCTGTTGCCATGGCAACACAAAAAATTTTAAACTTATCTCACTGATACGAAATTGTTGCCAACTATATTCTAGGAAAAGTCACCAAGTTTGGTGGTTCTAGCGCAAGCCGTTCAGACGTTATCTGGCATCAAAGTTGGCGCGGACACTTTTATCCCTCTCCAGTCTAGATAGGGTTAAATAAAAGTTTTAGAAATGGCATGCGGTTTGCTGTAACATAAAAAGTTAAGGTTAGGTGAGATACACTGAGGTTAGGTAAGGTGAAAGCATGGTGCCCCATCCTTGTTAACCTAAGTGACCCTGAAGTACCTACAGAGTCTAATGATACGTTATGTTTGCGTCACAAAAGTTTGAAGTTCCGCGCCTAGACTAATCACAGAGCAAAACAAGGTCAAAAGGTCAACATAAAGTACCCAGGCTCAAAGCCATCCAGGTCTCGATGGAGGCTTTCGAAAGTAACATGTTTTTACCTCCTTCTACAAACTTGCAACACGATGGCGGTAAGTGTTGTGTGGGTGTGGACGTCTTCCATTAGAAGTGCTGTGGTTTTCTGCAACTCTCAGTATTACATTCAGGGTTAGGCACACGGTCAATCCCTAATTTACATTCTCACTGGTGAAAAGATGTCGCATAACTGTCGAACAGTTCTGTGTACCTTTATGTTCTTTCAGTTCTCTGTCTTTACACTTTCATGCAGCAAAATTGCGTAATCACCACGTATGGCACAGAATAATATGAATGCATAAATGCAACATATAGAGCTGAATTGATCGCCTGATAGAGGGAAGATAAGTAATGCCGAAACCACTAAAAACACAGAACGTGTGTAAGGATGCTTGTTACCTTTGTGGCGTCTAATCTCGGTACGTTACTGGCTTCCCTCGCCCTTCTTTCTTCCATTCCTCTTTTATTGCAGTTATGTTTTACAATGTGTGGACATTTAAATGCCACTGTGCAATCTATCCTCTCTATAGTACGCCGGATATTACCACATTAAATCCTAGGCCTCCTAAAGCTTAGAAACATTTTGCAGAGATTTTATCGAACAAGAGATCGTTACCTCGCTAAACTAGCACGAAACATTTACTGGATTCTGTCGTTTGTCAGGTCTGGAGATGGTACTACTGAGATTGTACTTCTGAAGAATACTCCATATACATGAGGTGTACTCAACTCAGGCGCCAATCTAGACGTCCTTGAACGATTATTTCTCCAAGTGTTCCTTTGATGTTCATTCCAATGAGCATTTAGTATGAGTACCGCGTCGACGGTATCGTCCCCATATTCATGTACCTGTTGGACTTGCAAAGGTAAAACGAACGAAGATTTTTCGCTTTAAAGTCAGCCGACAAGAAGTATTGTATTCGTTCGAATGGGAGTTGGATCTTCTTAAATACTTTTTCTGGAAACTATAGTCCGATAGATAATACTTTCGTTAGAAGAGAGAGACATATTAGAGTTCGATGGACAACACTATATAGTGTTGTCCATCGAACTCTAATAAAGCAACAAGCTTAAGTTGCTATCCATACTCAATAGTAGTAGTAGTAGTAGTAGTAGTGGTAGTAGTAGTAGTAATAGTAGTAGTAGCATTTGATTAGTAGTATTTGTATCATTAGCTCAATATTTTATAATTACATAAAGCAAAACCGCAACATATCGCAATTTAGCGAGCAATGGAAATGCATCACTTTGACTCAACCAATCATTATATGTTGTGGATTGTCCAGTGTCCTTCCTGGCCGCCCTACCAGTCTGCATCTTTCACGACCTGACCCGGTTCTACTGGTACGGCTTCCGGACCTACTGCCGCCCGATGTGGCCCAGCAAGGCCTGGGAGGACGGCTACATGATCTTCACCATCGCTTTCACCTACGTGCTGCCCCTCATCATCTGCTCGGTGACGTGCTCGCTGGTGGTGAAACGCCTACACAACCGCTTCCGTAGGTCCGAGAGCCGCCCCCAGCACCACGAAGTTCAGGTAACTATCTTGCTCGGTTTAATATCATGAAGTCTGCTAATCAATCCTAAACTCCAGTAGCTAGTACTGCTCATCAAAGCATCTTCTAAAAACGTTTGTATTTCCTCTTTATCGTCATCAGCATATCTTCCAGTCTTTTGATAGGTATGGAGTACATGTATATACATGGGTAAGACCTTTTACAACAACAGGAAAACTACAGAGCTGAGAGCTTGCAGGATGTGGAGGGCAGTGGAGTAAATTAACCACAGGGCCTTCTTATTGCAGCAGATACAGAACCAGTAGAAGATAATGATACATGTACTCGTACTCATAAAGGCATTTGAACACCCCTATCCATTACTAATATAATTTTAAAAAAAATACGCCGAGAGAAAGTTTTAAAACTGCCTTTTTCCCCCAGACCAGACGCATCACCCGGATGGTTGTGGGAGTAGTGATAGTGTTCCTGGTGTGCTGGCTGCCAGTTCACGTCATCAACATGTGGCGATACATCCACATCAAGAACAAATTCTCACCCGCCTTGTACTATGGCAAGGTATGTCAGCTAATAACATGTTGACTATGTAGTTTCGTTCAGTGGAGCTGGTTGTTTTGTCTAGTAAGTCAAGTCACAAATTTAGAGTATTAAATGATGTGAATGAATGACTGAACAAATAAGTTAAAGACTATGCCATTTCCCCACGATCCAGGTCTTTAGACATTGGAGTACATACAAACGCCAATTGCCCCTTGCGGGATGAAAGTACACAAAGACATTGAAACTCAAGTATACATAGTAGTAGCCGCTTTAGCATATTGAAGTTTTTTGTCTTCTCTGCATCCATAACAGTACGATGTTCTAAAATGCTGAGCTGTGAAAATGTACACATGCTGACAGCAACATTTTCCAGTAAATGTTTATGCGTCGTCAGAACCAACCATCCATTGTGTAATTGCTCCAGAAAAGCAATTCTACGTGATAAATGACGTCCAGCAGTACCTGGGAAAGGTCAAGCGTAACGAGCGTCCCATGCCTCGAAAGCACTCAACCCCCCACGACTTCCGTTCTCTAAGAGAGTTCTGGTCCATTTCAGATCATTGCACTGTTCCTCATCTACTGCAACTGCGCCCTGAACCCGTTCATCTACACACTGATCGGCGAGAACTTCCGCAACTGCCTGAAGCAGATCGTCTCCCGCACCAGCAGCAACAGCAGCAGCCAGAGCACCAAGATCAGCCACCCCGGCTTCGGCTTCCGAAAAAGCAACGAGAGCGCCAAGGACCTCAAGAACATCGACGCCTCTCCGAACGATCGACTCGGACCCGCCCCGATAGCCCCGAAGGAAATGGTCGTTGACGTTGAGCTGAATCCGTGTGCTGTGAATAAAGAGGGGGTTGATAGTGAGCTTTCCCAAAAGGTTTGTCACTCAGGTTTCTTTATCCACTAGTCTTCGGTCCCTTTTGTACCATTTTTGTAGCCTCTATCAGGCTTCGGGAAGCGGCCGGAAGGAGTAGAAATAGTAGCCTGGGTACCATCCTCCGTAGTTTTTGCCGCTCCCAAAGGTCGCTAGCCACCACGGTGGCTAGCGACCTTTGGGAGCGGCAAAAACTACGGAGGATGGTACCCAGGCTATAGAAATAGGCCAAATAGACAGATGATATGCCAGGGGTGTTGGTCCGTCAAGAGAACAGTTTGCCGCTCCCATGGGCCGAACTTGGTAGAGGCTACCATTTTTTTTACTGAATAAGTAATTCAGACAGTAAAGGTAAAGGTAGTATCATAGTGTCTAGGGCATCAGTGGGAGGCGTAGCCTATCCCTCTCCTCCAACCGAGGCCAGGTATCTATTTTACACCTAGGTGGAGTGAGGAAAGTCGTGTAAAGTTCATTTCCCAAGGACACAACGTCTTGCCACTATTCAGATAGAAGAGGTTGAAAGCATGGTATTTGCTATTTAGTTTTTGAATGTGTATATTATTTTTTTAATATTCATCGTTTACCTCTCATATCGTTTTATATCATGAGCATTTTTCAGCGTTGTAGGTTACGTGGCTTTTGAAGCAAACGGAAGATATCTAATCATTATGTTTTTTTTAATGTTTCCAGTACCAGAAGACTGGATGAGTGATGAGCGACCGGAGAAACTGCGTGGGACAGATGTATGATCAACTAACGGAACTCACCTCCTTTTTACATTTAACGGTTTGTACGGACTGTTTATTGCAAGAGCTCCAATCTTGTACATTGTAAGTACTTCTGGTCTTTTTCACCGCATGAAAAGTGGGATTTACCAATAGCGATTAATGCCAGGTAAGTTCTATAATAATTGCTTTTTACATCTGATGCCTCAGGCCTAGGCAACCATTATCAGCCTTACCTGACAAGTATCTCTATTGTTTAGGCAGCCATTTCCAGGCGTATCTGTCAGACTTACCTGGGACATAATCACGTAATGACACATGGAGTTAGATATGGAAAGCTCGTTCCACAAAAGGTGGGATTTGCCAATAGCGTTTTAATACACACAGGAAATCTATCCTGGCGACGTTTATCGCCTACAGCAACAACTACCAGACTTTACGTGACATTTGTCATCGTTAACTTGGTAAATCTCACTTTTTATGCAGTGTTTAAATCGTGTGTAAACTTTTATCCTAGGTATTTCTGCTTGTTCGTAAAAGAACACTGAAGGCTTCATGAATGAGAACTGTGGTGAAAAAGACTAGGGTATGTGTTTATGCGCTAAGAAGCAAAGCATGGCATCTTGCATTCACATTGGAGTTAGTGTATACGTAACTAAGACATCATCATAAGTTCTGGATAGGTGGGTTGATTGGTTGATCGATTGATTGATTGATTGATTGATTGATTGATTGGTTGATCGATTAGAAGCACCAATGGTGATGAGCTCTGTTTGTATTTTGTCTTTAGAAAATGTTATCCAAGACCATTTCACGTCTTGTAATTATATGACTAACGTACGATGCATCAGTGTTAACCAACGCATCATTCGTCATTAGACGTACCTACATATAATAGATAAACGGCGAGTATTTGTAAGTTGGTTGGATGTAAAAAAACAGTTCTGTAATCTTAGATTAGTACATGTCTAAATGGATTGAATTTCTACCTGAATGGGTGATTTGTTAACTGATGATAATCAAGCATTGTTCCTGATATTTATGAAGGTACTACTTATAGCTATAATATATGGTTGCCAACATGCATGTTGCAATGGTTTAGTGACCAAACTTGACTACGACTATTGTCTATACAGACCCAAAGCACGATTATCACCAAATGTGCACTTGAAGTTTGTTACAAAATCCCGGTAAATGTAGTTTTTGATAGCGAAAAGCATTTCCATAGGTGATACATATTCTTATCCTTCCATGTATGTGAGAAACTTAGATTTCCATTTAGATTTGGAACTTAGATTTGGAATGGATAGAAAATCACGCAGTTGAAAAAATAGTCTGCCTTTGAAATACCTTTGCTAAAATCCCCTGTAATTTGTTTTTCTATCCTCTGGTAGATGTAAAGATCACTGCCTTCATATCCAGACAATAATGGTTATCTCTGAAAGAAAAAACAAACGGAAAAAAGAAACGCAACAGAAGAAAAGTTAGTAAGGTGTATGGAGTCGAGTCGGTTCAATGTCAAGTACATTTTGATAGTCATGTATTTGATGAAGACTTGTCTTGTTTGTTTATGATATTAGGCCATGTTGATTTGATTATATGGATGACATCCGCGCGCGCATCAATTTTCGTTCGTTTCCAAAAAAAAAAAAAGTTTTCGACCATACTGGAAATCGTACAAAGCAGCTGCAAAATCAGCAAATATATGCCGTTGATAGAAAAAAAAATTTTTGGAAAACTATACTAATATCGTAGAATACTAAAATCAATTCCAGGAAGGAAGAAGAAAATGTGAAGAAATGAAAATGAAGAGTCTATTAATCGCCATACCATACTCTGTGTGTTTAGCCATTTGTTCAACCTTCATGACCACGTAGATTTCATAATGAAGGCAACTTTTTTTTTTGCCAAACTTTTTTTTTATTCGCACGCTCGCATCAGTTTTGGGGTACCTAGAGGATGTCATCCATATAATCAAATCAACATGGCCTTATGATGTTTCAATCAACCTTGATAGCTAGCAGATGTTTCTATATATCTAATATTTAATGTTGTCTTGGGCGTATTTCTTGATGATAGTTCAGTGATTCCGTAAGGTACGTATGAGAAATGTTCGAATCTCTTTTCGTTTTAACTTAACATGTCTGCTTCCTTTTGCTTCTGCATACCCAGAGAGCACCGGACTGTGGACAATTGCTATCGTTCGTTGTCTGTGCGTTCTAAAACGCCAATTTGTGACGTCCCTGTGACGTAGTTGAAGTGATTGTGTTGCTGTTTGAATACCTTCCACTAACAGCAATCTGTATTGCTCTTATTCAAACCCAAGAGACTGGACCAAACGACTTTTTATCGGATCCTGAATCCCGAGTAAGGTTATATCTACCTATTCAGTAGACGTACTGCCTTGGAACTGATCCTGTAAAGGTGACTGCTTAAGCATTAATAAATGTGTCCTTCTGTGCGATAAAATTGCCGCGTGTTTCTTAAAGATAGGATAGTTTCTCTCGTGAGAAGTAAGCGGCAGTGTAGTGGAATGCGCTTTAAAGCCGACTGCCTTCCTATAGTTATTTCTGCCTTAGTTCAGTCCTTCGCGCCAACGTCGTGGGTCCAGAAGCCGGAAAACACACCGCTACTCAGTCGTCATGTGGATCAAATTCCGCAGACCAAGCGTCTCGGACACGATTTAGAGAGATAAGTTCTGACGATTGCATAAGTTCAGACGAGGACGTAACAAGCCGGCGGCCCCGTGTATGGGCGCTTCAAGGCGTTAGCCCCAGGCGTCAACTTTCTGCACGTAAAAGAACCCAACACACTTATCGAGAAGAGTAGGAGAGATCTGCTATACCTAGCGAAAAACGCGAGCCGCAGCGAAGACGCGTTGCACTACTTCACCTTCACCTTTTCCCATCCCCATCTTGAGGGTCGGGGACTACTAGCTACTTGAAAAGCGTCATGCGTCAGCACCGCAATTATTTGGAGAAGGCTGCTTTGCCTTTGAAGCTTTTTTAGCCTTTATTGATCAAAAGGCAGCGGAATTTTAACCTGATCTACCAAAGATCAATGAGTGTGGCTCCAAGAACTACAGCAGTATTTGCCCGCTCAAGTTGAACGCACTTTCCTACATAAAGCGCACGCCTCCTGCTTCATTAAGTTTGATTGGTTTAACTCTCGCAGTACATGTATCTTTTGACCCCTGAAAGCTTGAGGGGTCCAACATGTTCCTGCAATCGCCCTGTATAATAGGATCCCGCGGGAACCATGAGCAGACCCGGTCACGAGACCTATTGTAGGAGCAGAGGTGACATTTCGACGTTAACGCTACAGCGCATCACATGAGAGACAGCGTGCTTTCTAGTATATGGATTGGCTGATTGCCAATTATGTCGCGCACTCTAGCCCTAACGAAGGAAGGTTGACGCAGGTTACTCACACTGAGACCTCAACAAGTAAAAGTTCAAGTACAAGTTGTACTCTAGCGTAAGCATATAATAATGCATGGTTTCAAGTTACTGTGGAGGGCAAAGGTGTAATAAAGTTTTCGGTATTCAAGAGTCTTTGATGTTGCTCAGTGGAAACTGTGATTAGAAATTTGTTCTAGCGTCTATATTGCGTATGCTCGTTTCATTGTACTACACCAAAGGTGCTTTACGTTTTAGGTATTCAAAACACCTTGAGAAGCATACAACTAACCTGAAGATAACCTGCGCTTTGATAGGTTTATCAGCTGTGCATTATGTATGTATGAAAGAAAAGAAAGTTTCGAAAAGAAATCACTTAACTTTACAAAACAACTACATCGTATATATAATCAGAGAAGTTTAGTGTTCCTGGCAAATGTAACCTTTTCAAACGTAACCTTTTTCAAACTTTCCCCTGCCCAAGGATTACTCTACCCTATCGGAGCCTCAAAGTGCTGTATCTTGTTATCTTTCTCCCTTCCTAGCTGTGTCGACTATTTAGGTAATGTACATTTAGTCATCCAGAAGCTTAAAAGAAGATCAAAAAGAGTTCAGCGTTAAATATCTTCCGATCCGGTGATTTCCAAACTGTTTTCAAATGGAAGCTTGTAATTGTTGTGATCATCATTTGTCGGGAAAACGTTAACGCGAGTCCTTGAATTAAAGTGCGAGAATGATCAGATAACCAGGACAGGAGGGTTAGACAAGGCGTGCAACACACTCGCGTGCGTCTGAGTGGCAAACAAAAGAAAAAGCAATCAACAGCAGGCCAGGGCAGTTTAGCGATTGGTGCGTGGGTTGCAAATTGTACCCTCCAGCCGGTTAACTCCTCTGCCATACTATTCAGTCTGTTTGGCCAATTTCTACTACTTTTCCAGCAACCTGGGGAGCTTGTTAGAGGCTAGAGTAGACAAGCACAGAATATATAGTTTAATAAAACAGTTTCTTCAGTTGATCTCAAACAACACGTGAAATAACGCCGTAAAATGGAATCATATGGACCTACGGTATGAAAGAGCACAAACACCTATGATTCACCCACTCACACATTGCGGCTAACTACGATTATAGACGATAAGGAGTGGAACAGACAAACAACGAGTCAAGCTATATTGCACACGTTTGCCAGGCTTCCAATGTCATCTGCAGGGCTCATGCACAAACCCCAAATCCTCTCAGATAACAGGGGTAACCATGGGAGCATCATTGGGAGGTGGCAGTATTCAAGTTAATAGTCAGTGTACAGTCACAAAAGACCAACACCTGCACAAAGGGCAAATGTTAGTCTTCCTCATTGCATTTAGCGAGAACCCTCAGTGGATGCTTTCAGTGGTATAACGTTACCTATAGCTAAGTCAACACCATGAACACTGCCCTGAAAGGCCCTGGAAATTCCCACATCTCTCCCATCAGTGATGGAGAGGGGGAAAGTGAGATAACATTTGCAGATCATTTACCAGTGCAATAGAGACGCTTGGCGGTTTGGAGTAAAAGTGCAGATAATGGAACACAGGTCTGTACGCTCTGCGCAAGTGCGACATACAGACTCCAAAATGGCGGCCTACGTGTACACATCACTCAAACTGTGAGTAACTTTTCGTTTTCTTGTCGTCTTGGTGGCTAAATAAAACGATCCGAGCCTCCTTTTCGGTCATTTGATAACTATCACTCTAGGGAAGAAAACGAGGTTTACTGTAGTCGTATATTTATCTCGTTTGTACTGGAAAATGACAGGATACGAGCCGGCCGGCCGGTGCACCCATATCCGAAACAGGATGTCGATGATGTGGTCATAAATTACTTCGTCATCGGCATAGATGTCATATGTCATACCTGAGTCTGACAATATCCAACGTCGTTTTAGACACTCATAGTTGCAGTTGTGGTGACCAAGTTGAAGAAACACCTTGTGTTCTTGGCAGTCCTATGAGAAAATTAAGTTCCACATGACCTAGAAAAAAAACAACCGAATAAAGTGGTTCTACGTTACGTGTCATACATGCCCCTCCCCTTTTGCCCAGTCACAGGATCGATTGTTAAGTCTATCGATTACCAGAACAGAAGGCTTTTTACTTCATCCCAAGGGAGTGAAGTATTAATTACTATTTTATAATATGGGCCTGTGTGTCTGCCAGGACATTGGTGTTTGTGTGTGTGTGTGTCTCTCTCGGTGTGTTTGTTTGTACGTGTGTGTGTGCGTGCATGTGTGTCTGTGTCACTGTGTGCGTGTGTGCGCATGCATGTCACTGTGTGTGTGTGTGTACATGCATATGTGCACACTGAGGTTTCTATATGTCTTCTAGACTAGTAGTAAGTTGCATTGTTATCCCATCTCTACAGCCACATAGACCCAGAGAAGTTCTATGTGGAGGCGCTGGACTCCAACGAGTTGATGATAATCGACAGGGTGAGCTATGAGATCACGCTGGTGGAGAACAAGGGACAGATTCCGCCGTCCGCCATCACAAGGACCATCTTTGGCATCATGGGAGTTGTGCGACTCATAGCCAGTAGGTCGCCTGTTCTTTGTTCCTACTTTCCTGTTTTAGTTTCCCTATTTAGTAAACCAGTAGCTTTATAACTTGGCAACAACAACAATACCATTGCAGGGATCTGCCCAGAAATTGACAGTGATTGTGATTGCGATAAGATCACCTAACGGACCTCACTAAAGAATGGAACAATGGTGGTCCCTATTATACTATAATCCCAGCACCAGCATGCTGATTTTCAGATATAGCGTTTTCTGATGAATGTGTTTTCTTGTCTTGATATAAAGTTTAACCCCCAGGAAATGGCTGCTATTTGCTTTTGAAAAAGGCTGGAGGAGGCTAGATCTTCCATCCCCCATCTTGCTGGGTGGTTTTTCCCTAGCTGAGCACTTTTGACAAAATGTAATGTTAAAAAGAAGATATTTGTGTGGAAGGAGAAAATAAACTGGAAGGTATGCAATTTTGTTAAGTTTGCAGGTAAAAAATATATATTATCTATGTTATGTCTTTTTTCTGCTTTTTTCCAGGCCCTTACCTGATAGTTATCACCAAGGTGTCTAAGGTAGGAGATGTGGAACACCACCCCATCTGGAGAGTGGAGGACACTCAGGTCATTCCCTACACTCGGTCTGTCGACCATCTTAACGACCAACAGGTAATCAACGTGTGCAGCTGTGGATCTTCAGTAATTTTCCACCTGACAGACTGTTTTAATTATCTTAACTGCAGATCGTTGTCCAAATAGTCTTTGTATTGCTCCGTATATTAGAAGCAGGGGTCGAAATACCCCTCTGTGTGCAACTTGGTGCAAGTAAATTTGGTGTCGTGCAACTAATTTTTTGCCGGTATGCACTAGCACTGCGGTGCAAGTTTGCTTTATCCGCTGTTTAATACTACCAGTACCTGTAGAAATACCCAATAAAGAACTGGAAAGGGAACAAAACCAGAATCCATGAAGTTTTATTAAAGTTACTACATGTACTTTTGGTTGTGTTCGTTTTATTTTTGGGGGGTGCAACTATTTTTCTTCTGGTGCAAGTATTTTTTTTTTCATCTGCACCAGTGCAAGTTGGCCCCAAAATCTATTTCGACCCCTGAGAAGGAATGTCAATGTTAGACAAAACTGAAGGAAGTCATCAGCCTTCATTTCAGAAAGGTGTTTTGACGTCCCTTTTTTGTCATGGATGACTTTTAACTGTGTCTAGGCCTAGGGGCATGCCATCTAGTGGTGCATACGGGTGCACTGGACCAAATCAGAACCTGGGCATCCAATATATAATATGATAATTGAAGTCAAGTGCCATAAAATGGTTGAAAACATTCCCAAGCTTCAAGCTGCATGAAAAACTTGCCTACAGTGTCACTGTACAAATGGATTTCTGTATGTTACAGAAACAAGCCAACCATGACTACCTGCGGATGATTGAGGAAGTTCTGCGCCAGAACGGGTACTACTTCTCCAGCACCTACGACCTGACCCACACACAGCAGAGGCTCAACAACACCAGCGCAGAGTTCCTCACATTCCCTCTGTATGAAAGGGTACGTAGGGTCTCTTAACCTTCAGACTGCTAAGGTACAAATGTAGCCTTTGCCACCAAATTGGTGGTGGTTATGGGGTTAGGTTGCAGCCAGAAGATTGATATCATCCTCCTCGCATTGATGAAGTTTTAGTTAGATTACGCGTAAAACACAACTATTCTTTTTGGTGCACAGTTCTAGCTGCAACACAAAAGCGTCTGATTACATGTAGTTTGTTTCTACCTTAGGCTGACCAAAGATTTGTGTGGAACGGACACTTGCTGAGGGAGTTCACGTCACAACCTGAGGTACAGGAATGTCTTTGTTTTACACTGTCTGTGCAAATGCTTAGGAGTATATATATCCATATTATAGATGTAGACATAGTTGTAAACTGTACTAGAGTCAGAGTTGTTAAAACATGCTACAGAGTGTCACAACTTCAAAACTGATAAAAAATCTTATTCTATTCGTTTGAAATAACATATAAACGGATCTTTTTTTTACTATTGGATAGAGATTCTAACCAACATGTAAGACCTTGTGCTTGTACTTGTAGCAGAATTACTATTTGCTTGTCACTAAACCTTGGTATGCCACTCCAGTACAAATGTAAATATGAAGTGTACCTTGTTGTGTTTGCTGACTGATTGTATTTTATCTATTACAGCTCCACAGGTTTATCCTCCCAGTTCTTCATGGCTGTATCCTTTTTGCATTGACAAAATCATATGATATAGAACTGTAGATCAAATATTGTGTAAGCTATGTTGTAAGATTTGCCTTTTTTTTAAATCTTTGTTTCCCTGCCATCCTTCCCTGCCAGTTATTGCAGCAGAAAGAGGTTGAAGTTGTTTGAAAGTTTTCCATTTGTTTACTTGTCTGTAGAACTGATTTTTCTTGACTATCATACGTCAGATGTGTCTATTAAACAATGTCATATAAACCAGCGTCCCTTCAAACTCATCGTCATCTCGCGCCGCTGCTGCTACCGTGCCGGAGTCCGCTACTACATGCGAGGGGCTGACTTCGAGGGACACACGGCCAACTACGTGGAAACGGAACAGATCATGGACTACGAGGGCAGCCGGGGATCCTTTGTTCAGGTACAACTTACTATATAGTGGAAATCTAATAATATCCAAGCCAACATGGCAAAGCTTTCTTACTGGCTGTTCTTCTTCTGACAGTCATCTACCTTAAAGTAGGAAAAAAAACGGCCAATGAAAAAAGTGATTTTCACACCCCAACATCTGCTTGGAGTTGGGAAGATTTTGAAGTCTACATGTATTGAACATGTCACCAAAGTATCTTTGTAGCAATTGCTCAATCCTTGCTTCAAGATAAGTGAAGGTGAATTTCATGAAAACTGCAAGCAGAAGGTGTCCAATACTGAAATTGCTTGAGGAAATGTTCATCATGTTTGTGTACCAGCTCATCAGACTCATCTTGTTGTTTTACCCTGTATTTCCCCAGACCAGAGGCTCGGTGCCCCTCCACTGGTCCCAGAGACCCAACCTGAAGTACAAGCCCACTCCTATCATCAGTACTGCACTCAAGCAGGTTAGTTAACTCATCTTATTAACTACCATTGAGTCATGACACAGTTGTTGATGCAGGTTACACAGGTTAGTTAACTAATCTTGTTAACTACCATTTATTCATCACACAGTTGTTAAAATTCTGGAAAGCCATGGAGTTTGATTACAAGTTTTACGGTCAGCAATAGTTGTGGAAAACATCACTTTAATATCAAAATGATCATATCCTTATAAAGGTGTGTTATGTCAGGCAGTGTTACTCAGCAACATATAAGATATATGGAAGAAATAGAACTATGTGGTTGAATTGACAGTTAAAAAGCATGAGAGTCAAAAGTAAATTGTTGTATTTTTGTTTCCATGCTGCAGCAAGATGGGTTCCAGAGGCATTTTGACAGCCAGATTGTCCTCTATGGGAGACAGATCAACGTGAACCTGGTACGTAAACTCTTATGATATTGTCATAAGCCATATGGCAATTACCCATAATACTGAATAGTACACCATGCAGCAAATTACAGCAATTAGTTTAGTTTGTAGTACATGTATGTAGACTATTTAGGGAGGTTTGGAACCTAGCCAAAGTACAAAAGCGTTGCTTTTAGAATGGAGAGGTATGATGTAAAACTCTCACATAACTCTCCTACACTATCTAATACCAGCATCTTCAATGTTTGCCTTTATTCCCTTTTACACAAAAACCTTGTGTGGACATTTTTTGCCTGTCCTTTTGTCCAACCTGAAGCTAGCAGCCCATTCAGCAGCCCTTTCTGCAGCTGATTCCAGCCGCCAATTCAGCACCTATATTCAACTCCTGGTACAGTACTATGAAATAGGTACGATTTTTAAAAGCTGTTGTTCCATTGTGTTCCTTTTCCCGTGCCCAGCTGGACCAGAAGGGGTTTGAGAACAAGTTGGTGAGGGCCTATGAAGATGCTGTCAACAATTCTAAGAGTGATAACATCAGGTAGGGGTGGTTCTGATGTTTAAATTTGTGTTACTGTGCACATAATGTTACTGCTTAAAACATTTCTGGCACCATATTTTCAGTACTCAAGTGGAAATTGGGTTAATCAACCATGCTTTGATTTGTGTTTTGTTACTGTGCACATAATGTTACCACTGAAACCATTTATGTCACTATAGTTTCAGTACCCAACTGATCATTGAATCAAATCACAGCTTCAGTTGTCTTTTTGTTGTAAAAAAAAGCACCCACCAAATCAAAACTGACTTCAAGTGAGATCCTACTTTCAGCAGAACACTGATAAAGCAATCAGCTGTTCTAGATCTAGTTGAGCAGTCTGTAATTGATATCTTTAGATAAAGGCCAGTTTTACAAGCACACACAGTCACTTAAGACTTATTCACCTTCCTATGACTGATATACATATTGTGTTGTTGGTTGTATACAGGATAGAGTCGTTTGACTTCCACCGCGAGTGTCGGGCCCTACAGTGGCACAGGCTGTCTCTCCTCATGGACCGACTGGCAGAGGACCAGGCCAAGATGGGGTCAGTCAAAGATGGCCAAACATTCTTTGTTTATTTGAATTCACCAAACAAGATGGAAGGGACACCTCTGTTAGTTGCTGTCACAGACAACCAGATGTACAGATAAGAGACATTTAGAAAACAAGTAACTTTATGGATCTTAAGGACTGAGATGTACTGCTTCGAATCTCTAAGAGATTTGAAAAAGACGAATTATTGACCCTCGTATGAAATGTATATAACATCTCTTCTAAGTCTCAGTCGTACAACCATTTCTGACAGGATAGCCTTGTTTGCAAGAGTTTTCTGCCTTTTCAAATCTGACAGTTTCCGTCTCTCCCCTGCTGTTTTTCTAAGGTACTATCTGTGCAGAAGTGACGGCTCCATTGCCAGGCTCCAGGACGCTGTGTTCAGGACCAACTGTATCGACTGCCTGGACAGAACCAATGTAGTTCAGAGCATGCTCGCTAGGAGGAGCCTCCAGTCCCAGCTACAGGTCAGCAACAGAATACAATGTAGATGTCTTTTAACACTATTGATTACCCCGGTAATGCATATGCAGGTTAGTGCAGGTAAAATTGGAACTGTGCAGGTACATGTATTTCTGATGTCTACCTGCACCTAACCTGCACAGATCCATATACTGGGTTTATATATACATGTAGGTGTATGAGGATTTTTATTTGCTGTATTGACTGTACATATGTCACCAACTACAAAGCATAAAGAAATAATGGCAGTAGTTTCTGAACAGTTTTTAGTATGATCCAGGCTTCCAAAATTGTGAGTGGTGCAGGTAAAATTTGTTACCTGGTGCAGGTAATTCTCAGTGTTGCTTACACCAGTGCAGGTATGCAGAAAAAGGTATTTCGAGCCCTGGATACATATATGTGCTGAAAGGTACCACCAGAAATAAACCCATTGTGTTCTTTTTCCTCAGGAGGTGGGAGTCGTGTCTCTTGGAGAGAGAATAGAGGACCACACCGACTTTGAGTACATCTACAAGAACTGTAAGGAACACATGAATACAATCTTTAAGCATGTTGCCTTGAGTTATAGTTGACATTTGTTTTCAGACAGATTTTTTAAATCCATCTGTGTGACTGTCAGTAAGGAAAATTAGTTTTCATCTTTAATATTGTAGATGGGACCATGTAAATCAAGAGTTGCAAGTGTGTATTGTTCTAGAATTCTATTTTTGGAGTAGTTTAATTGTTAGTAACCTATTTCTACCTCAACTCCAGTGTGGGCTGACAATGCAGATGCCCTGGCCAAGCAATATGCTGGGACTGGGGCTCTCAAGACAGACTACACAAGGTTTGTTTCTTGTGCTTCTATTACTGTCAAATTCTGTTTTAGAGTAAGTGTATCATTGCTTTGATGATGCACATTGTACAGTTTCTCCTATATATTCTCCAAAGGCTAGGTGTAACAAGTCATTTGGTGTAATGTAGCCAGCTGCTGCCACGCTGCGTGCCTGCAAAGCTGGTGTGTTACGCCGAAGGGCGGTTATACTGGCTATATAGATACAGATACTGCCATAATTTAGTACATGTAAAACATGTTTTTCTCCACCAGGACTGGGAGGAGGACAATCCCGGGTTTGTTGATGGACGGCTACAACTCTGCCATCAGGTACATGAAGAACAACTTCTACGATGGATTCAGACAGGTAAGCGTGGAGAACATGTGAGATCAAGTTATTGTTGTAATCATACATACTGCTACTACATGTCAATGAACTCTAGCCAGTAACAACATATGATCTGAATATAGTCTACTTGTTTCAGGGGACAACACATTCAACATACACATCCATATGGCATGTTAATCAAATCATTACATGTATTTCTATTGGAGTACATTTGTAAATTGTATATGTACAGATTTTGTATGTTGTCACATTTGAAGGCAGTAAGCAGTGAATGTACATATCAATGGAATAAACTCTACATTTTCCACCACAGGATGCGATTGACCTGTTTGTTGGGAACTACATTGTTGACGAGGCAGAGTGCATCAACAAGCCCTGTCCTCTCCAACAGCCCAGGAGCGTCAGATACACTGTTGTAAGTACACAGGTCTAGCTTGGGGGGAACATGTCATTCCCTCATACAAATGGAGGTCAAAAGGTCTGTTATTGTACTCTCCCTCAATGTTGCCAGGCTAATATCTCTAATTTGAAAATGGTGAATGACTTGGTTGATATACAATCATAGTTATATATATATACAGACCTTACTCAGTTTGGCAGATATATATTGTAAGTGGTCACAAATGAAGCACTAGCCAAAATTGTCTGCTGTACAGTATGTTGTGTTTCATCTCAAAGGCAACACTTCAGAAAATGTGCCATTACAATGTAATACAATAAGTCTCTAAATGTTTAAGGTTAAGATATACTGAAGCTCATTTTTGTCTATAGTTGTCAATATTGGAGTAACATATTGTAAAATCCTGTATAGGCCACAAATTTTTTTTGGCTGTTATTTCTCACCCCATCCATTAATTTTCTAGACAGAATCTGCATAAGGACCAAGAAATTCAATTGGTGCAAACAGTGCCTCAGCTTGCAGAGTATATATTGTTTGAGGACTAACCGAACAGTTTGCCGATGTGTTTATCTCCCACAGCTGCCCTTCTTCCTGTTGATCGCGCTGTCCATGTGCTTCATCTGTCTGCTCATTCCCGCAGGTAACGTGGATATTCCCTCAGCTCTCCTGGACAGGGGTGGGGATAGCGATCGCGCGCAGAGCACGGGGTAGTATTGTCGTTAAAACGTCTCGCTTGCATGGCTGACCCTCTTGTGTTGCAGTTTCTATTTTGTTGTGACTGCTGCATGCCTTTTGAGCTTCTGGTGTGTTTCTTTTTTGGTTGAAAGAAAAAAATTGAAGTCTATGAAGCATGTACATTTTGCAATGACATTTGTACACTTGAATGACATTTTTTTGAAAATGATGTTAACTTTGTACATGCAGTTCAGTACACGTGCACTGTACTCTGAAATCAATACAAAGTTTGCCTGCACCACTCATTTTTTGGCCTTTCAGTCAAATTGAATTGTTCATAGTAGTTCCATTGTGAATCTTATTTGCTGTATTCAAGAATGCCCCTTTAGTGCCATAGACTTAAGGCTGCTTTCATCATGGACCAGTGCGGTTAGGTGCAGATAGACAGTAGAAATACATGTACCAGGGCAGTGGACCAATTTTACTTGTATAACCTGCATATGCAGATAGTATTTCAAACCCTGCCATAGAGTAGACAGATATTACAAAACTATACACTGTACAACACCAATTACCATCTCTTTCTCCCTCCCCCACAGCTGACTGGAGTCTGCAGCTGCTGTATGTGCTGTTCTGGGGCATGGCCAGCATCACTACCCTCGCTATCGTCTACTATAACGGTATAGAGTTTGTGGACAAACCCAAACTGACTCAGGCTAAGGCTAAGAGAGAATGAGATGAGGTGGGCTACAGGCTGTATTGTGAGATGATGGGTATAGGGCCAGAGGACTACGAGAATCAGGACTCTGAAGCCGGGGTTCGAATCCCAGAAGTTTTAGTCCTACATGTATGACACATGTTTTGGTTGGGGGGAGGGGGGTCATTTAATGGTGAAATCATTTCGCAGTGTTGATCTAAACAGATATCATGTCGGGGGCTGAAGTTGAAAAGGGGACAGTCACAATTCAAGATCTTTTTTGTCTCATCTCTAAATGTGATGTAAATAGGAAAAATAACTAGTGTCCAATTTTGTGCTACTTGTCAGGGAGAGATGTTTGGAAAGGCATCATGTGCAATTCAAAAGGGGTAAGTGTGTGTGCGCACACGTACATTCACTGAAAGGTACCGTTAAAGTGAAGAGAAGCTACAGTACAAAATTATATGATTGGACTTGTACATGCATACAGGTAGGCAAACCAGTGGACAGACAGATCACAGAAGGTCGTAGATGTGGTAGAAAACATGGTGACAGTGAAAAACCTTGAAGATGACTTCATAGCTTTTCTTTAGACAACAGTCCCTATTGTAATTTATTGGTGGTGTTGCTAGAACTGCCACATCACTAATATTAACTAGTTAACACAATGCACTACATCTAACTTAGGGTGCCTTGGGCATTTTGACGGCTCCAACATGTATAGTTGCTCATCCTATTGTGAACAAAGAAAAATCTGTTTGTAGGTGGAGTACTTCTAATGTTGATACTACAAGAGTCAGTGTGTCAGTAAGATGTGGTAATTATTAGATTTGAGACATTTAGACAACACTAAGACCATATATTACACGCGTACAGCTTCGACAATATGTCATTTGTCCTAATGACAGGTTTGAAAAAAAAACAGTCCCAAAAATGATCATAACTACAGAAACATTACTTTGGGGTTTGGAAATTCCATATATCTTGAAGTGATGATTTTTACATCCTTAATTCCTCCACAGAAATAACACATTAAGTCCTCAGGTTTGTGATAAAGCTAAAAACAAAGCTAATTGGGTCGAGAAGTTAGGAAAATTTTGACTTCCAGAGTACTTCTACACACAGTGTATAATGTACAATGTTCCCAAAGTTATCACCTGATGAGAAATTGTCACAGGTCAGATCTCATAACCAAACGTCCCAATCTTATTAATAGATGATAGAATTTGTAGTTTATATAAAGACATGTGCACAGATTGGACAACTGTAGATACCTCACCTTCTCTTCTGTTTCTCTATCACAACACAGCCTGTAGTCCGATGAAGAAACGATGCATAAATGTTTTTTTGTTTGACATTTGTGATGTAAAAGGTGTGCAATAGTCTACCATAGCACAGAGACTTATAAAAGTCTTGACTTGAACAGTTAGGCATTTTTCAGCTGGCGAGGCTGCAGTACTGTTGAGTGAAGTTGGGGTGCGCTTCTGCACAACTTGTGTGCATGTTGTATGATTGGAAAGACCTTGTGGACCAATTATGTAAGGTAGTTTGAGCAATTAAAGGTAATTTTATTTACCTTAGATCAGTGTAATAATACTATATGTAGGGATGCTTTTCTTTATATTGTGCTTACAATTTCTGCAATACACAGATCACAACTGTATACAAATAAATCTTTCTTGTTCTATATGGGACCACTAAAAGTACCATTACTTCTATGTATATTGTGGTGTTTTGAACCACCGATTACCAAGTACAATCTCCAAGTTTGGCAAAAAAAGCAGTGAATCATACTGGTACAAAAGTGCATTTTCAGCACATAAAAAGCAGGACATCCAAAAATACTGCTCCTATAGACTGGCTAAAGGGGAATGCAGTTGTGAAATCTCGCTGCACAGAAATGTTGAAGTTTTGAGGGGCTGCTCTAGTGGCTTAAAGAGCTTTGATGCTTCACAAAATAAAATAATACATGTAATTCACCAAGCCAATGAGGGGCACTCATTTTGCAGATGGGTCTTCTGATTGGCTGTCTTATGCTATCATAATCATGCTATCATAACTGTAAATGTTTCACTTTTCATGCATGTTTTATGCATAAAATTTTAAAAATAAAGTAGAATGGCTGCACTGATGCAACTGTAAATACAAGAAAATATAAAATTATTCAGAAGTAAGATTGCTGTAATATAGATAATGATGATTAGTTATATTAATTTATTCTGTAGGTTTGCAAAGCAACTAACCGTCAAAGGGCTCTTAAGATGATTTTTTGAGAACTTGACAATATGGATACACATACAGTAGCTGTAGATATGGTGTCATACATATTAAGTAGTACAACTGTCATCCCTTCATACCAAAACTGCCAACAACTGCTGTTGAATATGACATGTAAGAATTAAATGAATCTTAGTATATCTCAGACTTGGTACTGTACTCATTTAATATGACTACAGGAAAAATCAAGTTTTGAAAAAAAAATAGAGCAGTACATGTATTGCCATAAAAGGTTTTCTGTGTAAAAAAAATTCAGAGAAACTCATGGATTGCCAGCTTGTGAAATGCCTTCACTCTAGAGCAACAAAGTACATGTGTAATTGCATTGCAAACAGACAGGAACAGAATGAAGGCAAACAAGTACATTTTGTATCAGAGACATAGTGAAATCTTGAATTTAATTTGTGTCTCAAAGATGATCAACAACAGTGTAAAGTTACCATGCTGGGTACAGTATTCAAACCTTGGTACATGTAGGTAATTTTGATCTCAATACATTTGCACAACATAGTAATGTTCAGCTACAATTATCTTGTGTTACATACATAAGAGGACATTTCCAAATTAGCAGACTTATTGGCATAAATATATATAGAACTGTAAACTTCTGGATTTTCGACATCAGTATCCTTTACTAGTCATTTAGTGCTCCTTATCAGCAAGTACATGTGCATGCCATTTTGATATTTCAATACATGTAGCTCATAGTGTGTGGCATGAATGCAGGGCACTCACACTTATTCCTATCTTGTAACATGTAATATATAGGAAAAACATAGACTCCGATAACATTATTTCTAATCAGACCTGCTCCAATGTATTGTCATGTTTCTATCCCAGTTGACTCCTCCCCCTCCTGTGATTGACACTTCATCTGCAGGAAGTCTATGAGTTTGCATGCATCCTCCCCACTGGTTAGGTGTGCAATATCCTCCGGCACTCTATAGCTGTGGAGAGGGTTTGGCTGTACGCCCATTTCATTCTTAATGTACCGAAACACCACCCCTTCTGCAACCCCTTCCCCCTCTGTGGAGTTTGACCCCTCTAAGGGTTCACCTGATGTGAGCTCGTCCCATGTGAACAACAGTGGGTCTGTAACTTCACAAAATGGGTTCAAGTCCACAAGCATCAACTTTCCAGCCTTCTTTCTATACACATCAAATACAAAATTGGGATCTGGGAACTTCTTTTCAATGTCTGTGTGGTAGAAGTCTACAATATCTGCCTGGATGCTGTCGTGTTGGTCGTGGATGTACTGGAAGAAGTTGGAATGATGTCGTTGGCTGATGGCGATGAGCCGGTCGTTCTTGACGAAACACCTGAACTCCATACCTGGGTGGACGTTGGTCCACCTGCGTAGTACGAGTTCGTACTGAACGTCAACGTCTGTGTCCTCATCTTCACATCTGTGGCAACAGAAACCAGGGTTTTTGCTTAACAAAATTCAGTCCTTATAAGAACAAATATGATGCTTCCTTTCTTCTGTAGAAAACTAGTATTTTCAGCTTTCTCATCACTTTGACCATATGATACCTTTACATGCTTGTGTTATACATCTTCCTGCTATTTGATCAACATCTGCTAATTCACAGAGGTTCTAAAATCTGCTGCATAGCTCTGGATCATGTTTATACCTTTTACAAAGACCACCTACAAGGAGAATCTAAGAAACATCAAATGTGTTAACCTGTCAAAGGGTTGTGTGAGGTCATGCGTGACGAAGTCCGAGCTCTTCAGTAGTAAGTAGACGTCTTCAGGACTGGTACACTGCAGACTGTTGTTCATGGCAATCCATGAGGCATCTTTTGGGGCACTCCAGTTCAGTTTGGGGAATACCTGGGGGAATACATGGATGCAGCCTCTACACATACATGTACCATACGTTTTGTAACACTGACTATATGTATCTTATACAGCATTAATGGTAGTTTTATCTGTGTTTATTGAGTTATATGATGGTCAAGCAAACACCTACTAGTAACTCTCTGCATTGACAATCAATACTGTACAACAGAAGATTCTGAAGAATGAAGTTACTTCATGATTGGTATACAATTTTCTAATGTTCAATACCTTTCCACCAAGATGAGAGATAGCCTGTTTAATCTGAGCTTCCAACTCAGGAAACTCTGGTGCATCTGTAGGGGATTCCTCATCCTCATCTGACCAATCAGGATCCTCCACATCAGAGTCATCATCAGGATGGGCCTTGTAACTGGACTGTACAAACATGACACAAGCATGATACAGTAGTAGTACATGTTCGTTAGCATCTAGAATTGGAAACAGCATGAGCCCTGAACAGTGTAGACAAGTTGCAGAGGCAAACATTTTGTTTGCTGCTATCTAGCCGTGGACGACTCTAGTCTCTAGTAATCCTTTTTGCATGCATTACCATGCAAAAAGGATTACTAGAGTCGTCCACGGCTAGCTGCTATCCATCCCCGGTGCTTAGAGAATTACTACAGCTTTACTCTGGGTAAGTTTGATGTAACGTCAACATGATGACCATGTTAACTAACATGTTAACGGAAACCTAATGTTTTTCAAGTCAACCCACATTCAGACAGTCAGTGAGTACCATCGTGTGGCCTTATGGTAAGAATCAAGAAGTTCAGGGTTCGAATCCCTGCGTACCTTGTGGCTCTTGCCCTTGTCACTGTTGGGTAGGATGATCCCGTCGGCCAGCAGATAGCTGACGAACTGTCCCGGCAGCGGGAGAACCACACTGGGGAAAGTCAGGTGCTCAAACCTCGGGTACCAGGCCGAGAAAATACAGTTCATCACTTGTCTCTTCTTCATCTTCGCTTGTTAGCGCCTGTCTTAAATTTCTCACAGATTTCCAAGATTCTATTCTGAAGGTTGTAATCTTACGTTAACCGTTATATAGTCCACGTGAGTAGACTCTATACTTAGAGCTGACACCTCATCGTGCAATGAGTTCACTAACTTTCATCAGACACCATGTTGCAATGGTGGAAGATACCACTGTTCCCGAAAGGGGGGCGAGGTTCAATAGTTAAGCGAATCGATTCGTTGAATTGTCAAGTTATGAATTGTATTGATAAAAACAATATAATAAATGCAAAAGAATAATTCAGTATCGTCAACTTTTGCTCAATGATGATTCATGCTTATCGGAAATAGAGTTCCCCCCAGGAATAATCGGTTACACCTAAGTAAAACCTTTGACCTTCGACCTCCAAGCTGACCCCTGTTGGATGACTTCTCGACGTATATTTGGCTTTGTTAGATTTTTATCGAGCAAAAGAAGCGCAGGTCGCTCCGTTAGAAAGGCTGTAAATGTAGGCACTTGCTTCTAAGTCCTAAAGCTGACAGCGTGTGCAGTTGTGGTACGACTAAAGACAACGGCGCCGGGAATTTCTTTGTCTTGTCGCCGCCCCCCTCCCCACAAGCCGCCGCATATGTTGCGGGAAAGCAGAACAAAGACTTTGTTGTGAAACATGGCGTCGATTTGGCAAGAATTCCTTCTGACTCTTTTGTCTCTCCTCGCGTCTGTCATCGTTGTGCTACTCATCGTAGTTGTAGGTGAGACATGTTTGTTGTTTTCCTTGCTTAAATATTATTAGAAGCTAGCCGTGCTCCGGGAGCAAGTACTGTAGATTCAGAAAAAATTAATATGTAGATACATGTATATATAAAACGTCTCAGCCTCCCAGAGTCGCCACGGCTAGGTAGAAGTGGTCCCTAGGTCCTGGGTAACGTTTCACTTGGTTCAGGTTCGTCAGTGTTCTCTCAAGGTTTTTAACACTTGGTGACATTTTTTGTTCAATTATGTCTGAATGACGAAAGCTTATGAAATAATTGTTTCACGTACATGTAGTTGTGTACCCTAAACGCATCTGTACGTATGAATTGAATACTTATATATGCATCACCTTGTGCACTTGCATGTTTGTTAATACTGATATGATAGATCCAGCGCATTAGATTACCATTTAGTGTACTCAGAGTCAGAATTGTAGTTCGTTGTAGCCAAACTTGGCATGTAAAAATCCAAGTACATAATTTCCTTTTTCTTTGTTTCAGGATGGTTCTTGGTCTGGAAGCTGTTTCTGTCCAGGTTCAAGTTTGTACAAGAACTTCTCAACGGCAGTGCGAAGGAGAAAGCGGAGACAAAAGACGACCAACCGAGGCAGTCTGGGTACCGACTCCGGTCCAGAACCAGAGCCATGAGGGAACAACAGACTTCTTCAGAATGACTTCTTTCGGACATGATGTGTACTTTCTACATACATAACAATTAACATACGTACATGTATAGTATGTAACCAAAATGTTCCTGACAAGCATAGTCTCTTTTCACCTGGGTCAAATCATTTCGTGCTGTACATTGCCATCTAATTTTCCGAGGTGTCACATTCATGTAGATATGCAACATGGTCTTCAAATGTCAGTAACAAAGGGTCATAAAGATGTTTCCCTTCATATTTTATTGCTGTCTCAGTGTCTCTGCATTGTCAATGGTAACATTGTGATGAGAGTTTTAGGCTATAGTGGGTACTTTTCATACAAGGTATTAATTAAGGATGAAATGCTTCAATATCTTCACTTGTTGGAAGGATCCTGCAAGTAAGAATGTAAGAAGTATCATATCCATTTAGACCTTTTGATAAACATTCAGAATTTATTAGATAGTAAATATTTCTCATGTTAATTGCTCCTTGTTCTATATAAGGGCACATAAGACAGAATCATGTCAAGCATGCCCTTTTTGAAAATGTGCTACAAATGTAAAACATCACTTGGGGCACTCTCTTTGGTAAACACATAAGAAAACATACTACAAATGTATGTTGTTTGTACTAACAAGTGATACATGAATGCCCGATATGGAGTTGTTTATTACATACATGTTGTATGTACAATGCTCTATAGTTTTGGACAATGTTGATGGATGTACATTTGTAGAGAAACCTGTCCACTAAAAGATGTTGCTCATGTACTTGTAAAGCCAGTATTTTTTTTCGCTTGAATTGTACTTTTTATGCTATCATAATTCATATCTTTTAGCGTTCTGTAGTATCTACTTCTTACAATCCCAAAGGAATTTTACCTACATGAGCTGTTGCCTGTCTGATTGTTTGATCAGTGGCTTGGTTAGCTGATTGAATACTTGCTTATTTTTTTATTACTAATTTTCAAAGTTGTGTTGTGTAGTTTGGCTCATCAAATTGTTGAAGTATGATTGAGTTAATAGTTACAAAGTTTAGTTTTTTGTTTTAAATTTGTTGAACATGCAAACTATGGTTTCTTGAAAGCTCATTGGTATTACTTTCTTTCATGTTACTTGCCAAAACAACAATGTTCTGATGAATTGACACCCATTTATTCATGTTCCAAAAAGGGAACCTCAAGGACTTTGTAAATCTATTGTTTGCCATAATGCTAAGTATTGGCAGCTGTTGGAAACTCATAAAAATGCAGTACATATTAACACATGCTCCTAATTCCCATTGGTGTGTGAGGTGTGCTGGTTTTGTACCATGTTTTACCATAGTTCTTACAGAGTAAATACAATGTAATATTCTGTGATCTATTTATAGGAAACGTTGCACATGCATGTACCTTTTAGTTCAGAGATTGATATTGGTGGTGGTACTACTTTTTGATACTGTTTGAAGCAAAATGTCGACTTCCCAAAGAATGTATTTTGTGTGACAATAAACAAGGGGCTGGCCCTTTCTCGTGTATCTGTTTTTGTTGTAGCTGGTATGGTTGGTACATGGTAGTATGGTAGGTTGGTTGGTTATGGTTGTGGGTAGTGTTAGGACTTGTTAGATAGTTGTTAGTTTTCTTATCACACTTGTGTCTGCATGTTGGTTACTTGTAAATTGGATAGCTTTGATAACTTATAATCATAGTTTCAGTCAATTTCCTCGTAGTCGTGTATTTCGTTATACTCGTGTTCGGAAATGGTGTTTCCCTCAGTTTCTGTATTGGTAGAAACAGTTTCCTTGATTTGGGTGCTACTGGCTTCTGTAGGCAGTTCTGGTAAAGGTCGACGACTACCAGCGCTGCTTCCTCCGTAAGCACTGTTTTGTATCGGCGGAAGTATTTGATTCAGTGGAACGCCGTTCACTGTAGCAGCATTCACATCATCTTCGGAGCCACGGGACCGGTGGATCATGATAATCTTTCTTGCTATGAACAAGATAAAAAGTACTCCCAAAAGAGCAGCTGACGCATTGATTATAATGTACACGATGTTGGTGTCTACGTTAATTTTTCCTTCTTGTGACATACCTGTCGTGTTGAAGGGTGCCCCAGAGCCTGTGATATTACCAGTTTGAAGATGGCCCTTTTGCGTGGACACTGCAGTTTGAATCATACCACCTTGACGTTGAGTGGACATTTTGTCAGCATTTGGGAATCCAGTACCAAAAGAACGCGTAGTTGTTGTTGCAACTTGTTCATGAACGTCAATCTGTATACTAGTAGTTGTTGAGTCGCACGCTTTCAGCGGTGGAACGAATTTTTCCAGAGCGAGTCCTTCCGAATGTTGTGGAGAGGCACACACGAGGCTGTCTTCTTGAAGCTTGGACTCAAGAAAGCAGGCTTCGCACGCAGAACAACAACTATGCGTCCTGTCGCATTCTTTCAAACATTTGACCTTGTTGATCAGCCACATCATTGCACAGCTACAGTGAAAAGGATTGTTGTCAATGTTCGCATTATAAATCCGAGAGGAAAGTCCGAGCTCATTGGCGGAGAATGATGTGAGCCTGTTTTCTGACAGACCCACAAACCTCAGTTTTGGAAGGTGTTCTATAACCATACCCAGATTCACGTGAGTAATTCTGTTGTAAGATAAGTGGATATACTCTAAAGCCGGTAACTGGCGGAACGATATCCAAGAGACGGTTGCAATACGGTTCGATTCCAAAGACAGTGTGTATAGATTATCAAGAGGGGGAATATGGGTGAGATTTATAATGTTATTAAACGAGGCATCCAAGCTGCCAGTATTAGCTGGCAATCCCGAAGGAAGGTCGGTTAATCTTTGGTGTGACAACATGCATTTAACTTTGCCTCGGCGGGTCCGACAGTCTAGTCGGTCGTCTCCTATACAATGTACTACCGCAAACAGGGACAGGAGGAGAAGGAAACTTAAGCACCCACTGCAGTTTCTTGTTTGAACCTTGAATAGGGAAGGCCCCATAACCATGGTGATCTTCGTGTTGAAAAATCTGTAAGAATATGTTGGTAAGGACATATTAACCCTTTTCTATTCCAACCTAGAGATGACGATAACCGGTTTGTTGTGAATAAAATTGGTTAGCAGTACAACAAGAAAACTAAACTGCATTGATTTAACATTTCACATTAACTGCGAACGCGCGTACTTAGCATAGGATATATACAAAAAACGCCACAGGCGTTTTGCTATATCGCAGGCATGGAATTGACATAGATACAGACCAGACAATTATCCGATTCTTTTGCACTGAGTTGTTCGGACGGAAGCAACCTTCTTACCTTGTACAACGTCGGCAGATTACTCAACAAACGTTATCTTCTATCGGTGTAAAGTTTGACCAAGCCTAATTAAGCTCGAGGTAGCAGAGAGCACTAGCGGCAACTTTATGAACCTGTCAGAGATAAACCAGTGAACGTACAGCGTACAGCTGCTCAGGGAGGGTTGATATTTCAGCTGCGTGTGCGTCAAAGGATGGAATATTGAACAGCTTTTTCTCAAGTACGTGACACGTGGCAGACAGTGATGTGGCTCTTCCTAGTAGGTTTGCACTATAAATATACCAGACAATTTGTTGTTTTTAAGTGTTTATGTCGGTTGCGTGGCAAGATTCCATTGCATGTCGACTGTGTATGAGCAATAGTAATATTCAACATCTGTCTCTCCAGTACCTCACAGATTTAGCTCTTGTACTTTTGTAACTGCAATATTTGATTCTGTAGTCTGTCTAAGATAGAGTTTTGAAAGTACAACATGGTACAAGTTTTGTCTTGTGATTTATGATAATAGTGTTCACTACAAAAGTTCTTCCGATAACAAAAGCTTGAAAGTACAGCTGCACGTACAAGGTAATGTTAATTTACAATATCCTAAGACAAGTTTTGATATTCCTAAACATGACGAAAAACGTTGGCTATACGCACTATTATCTACCCATTGCCCGGTAATTTTAGCTAAACTTTATTCTCCAACCATGCTTTAAAAACAGCATATAACGTTACTAGCTAATGCTTACAAAGCGATTTAATGATGCCAGCTAGATGAGGAAAGGACGTCACCAGGTCTTCCTCCTGGCCAAGCTCGAAACCCTTCCAGTCAAAACCTGTGAAAACAAGACGCTGAATATTTGGAACCACTTTCAGCACCAGACAACTCAATTTATGTAGCAGTGTTATAAACTAAGCCATTAAACATTTAAGATGTATGAAAATTCTCCGAGATGTCCAAAACATGCTGCATATCTACACACGGTCCGGTAGCAAAAACATGCGTTACAATTTTTTCTGTTAGTCTCAGTTTACCTTTAAACATTTTGTAATGCCTACCTGGTGCAACAACAAGGCTTATGAGCGCAAAGTCTCCGTTCGTTACTTCTGCTGCCCCCCAGACTCCTGCGGGTACAATGACTTCATACTTGACCTCTCTGTGTTGAAGGGTGCTTCCCAAGACGACAGAGGTGTAGATGCCGTCTGCGTCAATCATATGAATCTGCAACATTAAGTTGCAAATTTGATTACGCATTATACTTGAAAGTGATTAGTTACACACTTTTTAAACGATGATTTCTTCTAGAGACAACCACGGTCAGAGACGGGGGGATGATGCAAGCTATATCTGACAGTTTTGACTGTCATGTGTCTGTAAATTACAAAAAGAAATGTGACAGACATAGCAGCGGATTAATAATCTGTTGTTGCTGTTTTTTATTGTTGTCAAGCAGAAACAAGAAGAAAAGGCACCTTGAGACAGCCGCCATCTTGGTACAGCCATACTTCGTCTGACGTCAGTCGGCGCCAGGTAGACAGAACGTCTCTAGGCAACAGGTAGTAACAAACCGTGGCGGCGGTGGACGTCGTGCCGTCTTCAAGATTCTCAGCAGTCTATTGTGGGAGAGGGCCGTTACGTAATCAATCAATTAATCGATAATGAACCGCTTTACCGCCGCGCGGTGTTTATGGTGACATAACGCATGCCAAGTGACCTATAACCACCGAATAAACCACCGAGTGAGCGAAGCGAGGAATGGAGGTCTGTGATTTGGTCGACAAAGCCTGGCTATATGATAATTCAGTAGTACTTTCAGCGAACAGTAAACGATGCATGTACAGTTCAGTGAATGATGAGAGTATGCTGAACGTTCACTTTCAATCTCGTACACCAAGAAAAAAAACTCTCGAATGTGTAACGAATGATATTCTTACCTGAAAATGAACGGACGACCTGAAGGACTCTTTAAACCAGCCCCCCTCAGGGTGTTTCTGCATGTTGTACAGCTCCACAAGCTGATGGAACCCACTGGAGGAACAAAAGAAGGGTGAAGCCTGAAGGACGACATCTGAAACGTCTGAATGTAGCTAAAAAATTACCCAGTTGTAGTTTATTTGTGAGTATACATGACAACCATCGATGTTGGGAGTACGTTATATAGCTCGTCGGAATTACTAGTATTCACTACCCGGAAAAGGCACCAGTACAATAGCCTAGCAAGGAGAGTATTTTACATTCGGGAGATTTCGGATTCAAACGCTGGCTAGACCAAAACCTTCAAAAACAATACACTCAGTATTGAGTGTGGGAGTTGGCCAATGGCTATAGAAACGGAGGCGCACACCGCCCATCCATATACACTGAAAGGTGCATGTGGAAAGTTGTTTTTTATCTAACTAGAACGGAAAGTGAACTTCGAGTGAATGAATATTCAGTAACTATTCTTTTGAAACTAAGAATTAAAAAGTGAAATTAAACATACCTCTTCTTCATTATTTCCTGAGACATTCTCAATGTCCACTTCACTTCCAGCTTGCAGCGGAAACAGACAAATAATACAAGTTGTCTGTCCTTCACACTGAGCATGCGTGGATACGGGACCAGGTTTTCTGGTTTTCGGAAGGTCTTTTATATCCGATCGACCTTGACAGCTGTTCGTGTGCATTCAAATGTGTTATTTTCGTAAACATGATTGTTATCAAAGTATAGTTATTACTGCTTCTGTAGATTGAATGTAGACACTAAAGCCATCGAAGGTATACGAACATCAGTAAAAGTATGTCTTTTTCTAAGAAAACCCGATAGTTGACAGCTCCTACTGTAAGCTCGTTCTGCCGCGGTAGGTACTCCTGGTTTCAGCGTTAAATTCTCTTCTAGTTAAACATTTTCATTATCTCAGTGATATTAATAATCATACATTCTAAGTGGCATGGTTTCCTGTGTCAACTAAAGACATACGCGTCATGTAACGTCCTTGGGTCGACAAATTGAATTACTGAGTACTAGTAGTTCTTGCCGAGTCAGTTCACTATATTGTACCGTCAAGGTTATAATATGTCTGGTCACGCACCACCCTCACCCAATAAGACGGAAAAGCGAACATACGTCTTTATGTTTTATTACAGCAGATTCTTAGATGAAAGAGTGCTCAATATCTACATGTGTTTCTAAGAACCTGCTGACTTGACTGAAAGATACCCGACTGTTTCTTACAATAAAAACAGACGGACCATATTAGTACATGTATTTTAATTTCATATAAGTTACTACAGACTGAAGGTCGTGGGCGCATGCAATTAGGTACTAAGCTTGCGGATCCGGAGTACTCAAATGGTATCATATACATGATTATGTTTTTAAATCAGTATCGAAAAGGAGACACGAGTTTTTACAAAACGTTACGACACATGCCTATGTAGCATTGCTACGGAAACTTCGAAACATGACTTTGGGCTGATCATTGCCGCGTAACATCGATAGTGTTCAAATGACGTCATATACATGATAACATTATTATGTTTTTAAATCAATATCCAAAAGGAAACACGAGTTTTTACGAATTGTTATGACACATGCCTATGTGGCATTGCTACGGAAGCTTCGAAACATGACTTTGGGCTGAGCATTGCCGCGTAACATCGACTTGTACTCGGCGGGATGAGGGCTCATAGCCCGCACACCGTGGCCCTTTCCCCCCGAAACCAGCCATGGGTGAACGGTCTCCTCACTCTCCTGACCACCGCCGCTTGCCGTAGTCCCATTTTCCTTCGCTGGCGACTTAAAGTCTGCATAGTCCTTGCTCGTGCTCTTTGTTTCATAGTTGTTCACGTCGCTGCTTCCATTTGAGAACGATATCTTTTGGACGACACGACGATTCCCCGAGGAGAACTGTCCCTCAGATATCCCATCAGCCCCTGCGCCCTGGAACATCATGTTGAAAGAGCCGCTCTGTCTGTGTACCAGAGACAGGTACGTCTGAACCTGGCAGTAGAAACAGGGAGTTAATTAAGTTAGCTGAAGTCCTTCCCACACCGTACGGTGCACCTATCTCTGTTTCTGTTGCCGATAAGGTCACGCCATTGTGCAAGAACTACAGCAGGGGGTAGGAGCGTGTTCAGGCATAAATTTACTGATATGGGCACAGCCCATATACCCACCAACACAGCAGCATCATGGAGTTATAAAAGGAATACATAACTCCATGGCAGCATACGAGCGATTGCTGTTTTTGTTTCATCATAATTGAAGACATATGCAAATTATTTGAATAAGACAAAAATCATGTGTGCTGATCAACCACAGTGACGTCACTTGCCCTTTGCGAGAACGTAAATCAGCATGCAGAGCTTGAAGTCCTCCCATGGAGTTAACTCCATGGTCCTCCCAAATGCAAATTTCTAAGAAGACAAAACACGGGGACCACAAAAAGGGGTCACAATTACGTACTTAACGTTATATTAACACTATTGATCGACTTTTCATTTGGTTCAGCACCAAAAAATAGTTAGGGGGAGAGCTTTTTCACTCACGGTAGATAATCGGGTTAAATACTAGTAGAGAAAAATGTGGAATATTCTCAAGCTGGTACCCAACGCCAAGGCCTGTACCTGTCTGTCGACTGTTTTCCGAATGCTCAGTGGAAAATCCGAGTCCTCCACGTCCACAGACCTTCGTAGAGTTTCGTACAACTTGGTAGCGTAGTCTCGCTCCTGCGTCAGCTTTTCCCTCTCTCCGATGGCTTCCTCGCGATCTCTGAGGGCGTCTGAGGCGAGTTGTTCGGCTAGACTGGCGCGCTGTACCGCCTCCTGCAAGCGGGCCAGGGCCAGGTCTCGCTCCGCAGTCAACTCCTGGCGTTGCCGTTGGAAACCTGACGTGACAAATGTGCACGAACATAAGCGGCCATTATTCTCGAATAAAGACGTCATCAGGCTTACAAAGGAGACGTGACAATTAGATATATTTGTCCTAATTGTTAATCCACGGCAGAATGGACTCACACTATAAACATAAATAACTCAATCTGAGCAGGGGTCACACGGAGTTTTAGAAACACTGACAGCTAGGCACAAATAAGAGAATGAAGGGTACACATCTGTAGTGTTTGCAGACCTTTTCAACAAAATACCTACAGATATTTAACGTGACCAAGGAAAATCCAAACACCCTCTTGAAACATTTTGTTCATTTAAATGACATTCTCATACATTGCCAGGCTACTAAAGTATTACTCTGATTCACTTTATTGTGTCAACTTTCAAATGTGTGTCAAACAATAAATGTGAAGTAACTGGAACTAACGGCGCATGTGATATATGACAAGTCGTAAGCCATGTAATCTTGATTCACAACACGTAATGTTTGTGTTATGACGCGAGAAATACGTCAGGGGGAGACAATAGCCAGTGAAATAAATGATGAGCTGCTTTAGCCACATTATTATCAGTGTATGTCTACGACATCCCAATGTATGCAATACCTGCGTACGTTCACTACCGATATTGAGAGTCTTATGTGAACCTATTGCAAGTAAGTATAGTTAAATGTATTACCCAGCGGTCAGTTCTGGTTCAAGGACATGTGTAATGAAGGTATTCATAGTTGGGAACAGACTGATGGTACACAAATCTAATTAAATCCGACACAGGCTAAACAGACTCTGTTGTATCAATGGCATTATACAGGAAAATATCCTCGGTTGTATGTAGCTCTCACTGGTGGGTGTGGCCTGGCACACATAGGTGTGGTCTGGCGTGGCACACATAGAACCCCCGTGAGGCAATATACAAGTAATTAAATAGGAAATGTGTGCTGGCTTAAACAGAGACCTTGTTAAATCATGACAGAAATCCTTACCTCAAAATCTTAACCTGTGTACTCCATCTAGCCAGTTCTTTGATTGGAGTTTAACTGAAGCATTAAGGCATACCTAGTTCCTGCTAAACGCACCGGGACGTTATGGTTACTTTCTCACACAAGTATGTACTCCAACCTGCTACGAACCTTTGAGAGCGCTGTAAGTGGGGCGCTTGTTGACCAGTTTGTCCTCCTTGATTTTGATGGCGTATGTCAGCTCTTGGTTGGCCTGTCTCATCTCGTCCAGCTCCCGAGACTTGCTGTGAACCTGACCCTGCAACTGGCTGAGTTTGACCTGAGCCTGACGTGAAGAAAAAAAGAAGGAAAAAGGAACAACGATATCGAAATCGCATAGCGAGATTACTAGTTATATCTACACCACAGATGGGGATATAATTTCCCTCTACTTACACTACGGTGGGCTATAAAACGTTTAAGTCTATAACACTAACAGCTAGTTTCCCTTATCAGCTGATAAACTCTGGCCAAACGGCGTCAAATTCTTCTAAATATTACCACTTCAAACTAGAGGTCGGAGATCTCATGCCTTCGCCAGAGGGACATTGTTCTAGAGAAATGAACATGTGTATTCTTTACTTTTTTAAATAATCAATTTGGTCTAGAATACAAAAGAATCTCTGTACTCCTTTTTATTCTATGGAACACTGTGAAATGGTTCGCCACAGATTTACAGACTCACTGTCATCTGTGTTAGCTATTTGATTTTGGACTGATACTGGGGAATGAGTACTGTTACAAGAAATTGTGCTTACTGTATTATGATCAAAGTGTCACAACAGTGTTGCAAAATGTAATTAGAGAAGGTGCGATGAAAGGCGACTGAGGAGAAGGGATTCAAATAATTTGAAAATGGGGCTGGAAATAGCAATAGGACGATAATTATTCTTAAGGGAAGGATTCAGGTTTTGTTTCTCGATTATTGGAATGAGATTTACCCTAAACGCACCAGCATAGCGGAAAACAAAAGAGAGAGCAAAATGGTAAGCCGAGGTCCCGCATGCTTTAGATGCTCAGCTGAAAGACCGTCAGAATCACAGGACTTCCCGTTCTGAAGTCTGTTGATTGCTGCGCATACCTCAGGTGCAGGTGCCGACATTCCCGGGTCATAGCTGACCGCAGAATAGATTGTGTCATCTACAGATTGTTTACAGTCATTGGGAGCAACAGAGTTCAGCAGAGAGTCGTAGTAACGCCTCCACATGCTAGTGATATCAGACGCACCGCTGTGGCCGTCGATGTTACATGGGAGGTTTGGCTTGGAGCCATTTTGAGACCGCAGCGTAGACCAGAAGCCGGCTTGACCCCCTTTATGCAGACTAGAGGCGAGCACATCTGTCCTGTGCAGGGCCTCCGCACGTCGACACTCTCTTAAAGCTAGTTTAAATTTTGCCCAAGTTGATCTCATTAGGTCCCAAATGGCCCCATGCCTCGGTCGATTAAATCCGCGCCAGAGAGAAAATGCATCTCGGGCTGCAATATGGTACTCTTTGACGACAGAATTCCAAACAGGTATCGCGTGGGAGGTGCCACATTTTCCTGTGGGGAGGGATGTCGTAGCTGCACTTTCAAGAGCTCCGACTATAGCAGAGATAAAATTGTCAAGAGAAGTTCTGTGGTCATTGTTCTTACAGTTAGGATTTAGACATAAAAGAGCGTTGATTGGCAATTGGATTTCAGATAAGAGGGCATCGGCACAAGTGTGGTACCGTGCCAAGTCAGAGGGGGATGCACGTTCCCAATTGAATCTCTTTGGGGGTGGAATTCCGTCACCAGCTGTGTTTGTAAACACAGGAGCCGATGTCCAGTCGAATGAAACCCAGAGAGGGAAATGATCGGATGGGGCAATATCATACAGAACACACATTTCTGAGATACTAGCAGACATAGTATCGGAGCAGACGCAATGATCAAGCCACGACGTCGACCCATGAGCTTCGCTAAGGTACGTAAAAGTATACCCAGGAAGAATGTCGGTGTCCCTTACATGGAGGTTATTATGATTATCATGACATAAATTGTACAACAGTGGGGAGAATATACCGTCCGGGCGCGTATTAAAGTCCCCCATGATACAGACGTTGGTCACACGTCACATTGGTCTGTTGTATTATAGACTCGATTTTACCTGATTTGTCAATGAAAATATCCATGTTGTTAGTGGATTCTACTGGTAGATACACACAAATCAGAAGGAGTTCACAGCTCACATCATTATTGATTCGTAAGGCTAAAATTCGATCATCATCCTCGCTCACAATACTCACAGTTATTCCGAGAGACTTCCGCCAAAGGACCGCTACGCCACCACAAGGGCGACCATGTAATATGCCTTTACCCAAGTCTACAGCCGAAGTGCCATACGTTAAGAAGTCCTTATCCAGACTAGAGAGAAAGTTTAAATCGTTCGGCAGGAGCCAGTGCTCCTGTAAGAGGATAATGTCAGAAATCTGGCACAGGTCCTTGACAGCTTGGGCAGTGTTCTTAACGGAACGACAGTTAAAGGATGCCACATTTAGCGTGTCTGAGCCAGTCTTCATGGTCTCGGTTGCGAGGTGGAGGAGGCACGTCTACCGTGGAATCGCCTAACGAGTACGCCACACGGCCAGAAAGACGGGGACAGGATTTCAGCTACAGCGTCGCTGTCTATTGACACCCGGAAAAAAGAGTAGGAGTCAAACTTAGTCGGAAGGTTCATACAGGAGAGCGTCCGATCATGCGACAGGTTGTCGTGCAGATACCGTTCGACGTCTTCCGACATGGTGTCGGGGCCCAGGCGCGTGGCAAATATCTCGACTGGCCTGGCCTTGATCGCAGACAGTGTAGAAGACTTAGCAGTGCCAACCACTGCTCTGGATCTGTTTTTTCTCCTTTTGACCAAGTTGAACCCTTCCTCGTCGGGGGCTGCCAGGACACCCGATCTGTTGCGTCGGGAGGAGGGGGGCGATGAGCGAGAAGCCTGGGCAGGGTCCTTCGAGACAAGGGACTTGGGTTTGGTAGCAACACCCTGACCTAGGACGTGTGCTTGAGTGGATCCTGAGGCTCGCCTCGCTGACGGGGCATGCACGATCGACTGGGGGTGGTTTGCAGACACCACGTCAGCGAAGGTGGTAGGGCAAGGCGCCGGCACAGTTTGCGCCATGATGCTGACGCCCTCATCACGTCCTTCAGGTCGGCGATTTCTCTGCGAAGGGCCGCAATTTCGGCTTGCACTTTCACATTGTCAACGGTAGTGGCCCAAATGACTTTCATTTCCTGTCGTATCACTTGAATCTCCTGGAAGCACAAGCTGAAATCCGGGTGTTCCAGCTCAACGACAGGAAGACGGAGGGATGCGGACGCAAAGGTAGGAAGCGTCAGCGGGTCGGCGGAATGTAGAACCCGCAAGATGTCCGACATATTTGTGACGGACTTGTTGGCGCCTTGGCGTTTCTTGAAGCGCTCGCTTGGCTTGCAAGTGTCAAATGCCAGTTTCTTGGCGTCTTCAATCTCCTCCTCGGTGTAGTCTCCAAGCACAATTTTTCGTGACAATATCGCCGGGCATCTTGTCCATCTTATTGACGACGAAGCATAACAGGTCCGAAAGTTATTAAAGATTTTGTTTGGCTCACCCTGAGTAGAATCTACCGGTGTAGGAGCAGCGTTTGCAAAGATTCAGGTCTCCCTGGCCGAGCTGTGCTCCCGGGGCATGGCAATCTTCACAGGACGGCATTGTCCAGATGTGGGGAGGGGAGCTGTGCTGCTGACATCGCTCTAGGGATCTCCCAATATTCTAGAGTAGAACCGAAAATACAGAGCCAGATCTCCCTCAGAGGTTCTCCATCTGATCAGACAGTATAAACCACAAGTTGTGGCATCAAAAAAGTTTCAGAAACACAACTTTGGAGGTCTAAATGCCGGAGCTATCTGGATACGTGTCTACCAGTGATATGCAAATCCTGTATAGTAAATAGTAAATCCTGTATAGTGAATAGTAAAAACTTACGACAGGCAAACAAACACAAAAGGCTGCGTTTTTTCTCTCCAAACAAATAAGCTTGATATCGTTCCAAAGTGACATACCATCAGTGGCTTTGATCACGTCTTTAAAGACGTCGAACGGTTTAAAGACGAAGGTATTGTACCTAACGGTAGCTAACCTTTGAAGACCGTTAGCTACCGTTAGCTACCGTTAGCTACCGTTAGCTACCGTTAGCTACCGTTAGCTACCGTTAGCTACCGTTAGCTACCGTTAGCTACCGTTAGCTACCGTTAGCTACCGTTAGCTACCGTTAGCTACCGTTAGCTACCGTTAGCTACCGTTAGCTACCGTTAGCTACCGTTAAAAAGGCCCATTCCTCTTTCCTACAAAGCATTTAGAGTCCAAACTTACACCACTTTATCTACATCTTAAAACCTATACACCATACAAAAATCTAGACAATTGCCCCAACAGAACTTGAACTACAAACAAACAGACGAACAAACATAAAAGGTCCACTACGGGGACGTATAGACTCCCACGAATCTCATGTTTGAAATTAACCTTGGTGTCTACAACAGTAACTTGCCTACCAAAATTCATGAACATCCATCCACATATACACGAGTTATCCTGCTAACAACGACAAACACAAAATGTCCCCTGCAGTGACGAAGGGACCCCCCACAAGGCCCGTTAACGAACTTAACCTTGCTCTCAACAATGGTAACCTCCCTACCAAAAATCATGACCATCTATTTAAATATACTCGACTTATTTTGTTAACAAGCAACAAACACAAAAGGTTCACTAACGTGATGTACGGACCCCTCACGAAGCCCAAACTTACACTTGACTTCGACCTTAATAACGGTAATCTGCCTGCCAAATGTCATAAACTTCGAATCATGCCTTCTAGAGTTATATCCCTAAATCCGCTGTCCCCACAATGCGGCCAACCATTTCCATAGTCTTTCTGACGAAGACAATTACAAAGACTGGTAATTTCATGTAGGACCGGGACTGAAGGATAGAAATTTCCAAGTAGATGTTGGTAGGCATAATCGTAACGTTTTCTTGCAGTTTTTTAAATTTTAAAAACATTTTTTTTACAAACGACTCTCGCAAAACTTTGAACAGGGGGCTTCCAAATTCTCTTCACAGCTTCTATGATTATCATTTTTTTTCTGGAAGAACCTCGCCACAATCTTTATTTCTTCCGGTACTAGTGGAGCAGAATTAGAGTTTCCATACTTTTACAAGTTCTGGAGACGGCGTCGGCTGTTTCTTAGGTTTCTTCTTCTGCAGTCTGTCGGATTGTTTGTCGCTTGGTGCAGGCGAGGGACAGGCCGAACTCTCCGGACGAGGCGACGGAGTCTCGAACTCAAACTCTTCAAACAGATCTTTTATCTGCACCTCCGATTTTATTTCTCTAGCAGAGCCCATGTTTCCTAAGTCAGCTGCAGGCGAAATCTGTGAAGGTAAGTTACATGTACATGTACATCATAGAGCTTAGAAAAAAGCCACATGGAATAAGAGGTTGATATATCTGCAAGAAATATCACGACGTTGTGAAAAAAAAACAAGCAATATCTTAAGATGTATGGTTTCTCAGGTAATTTTTTGAAAGTTGTTGCAAAGCAGATTAGAATGAGTATATATGCAGTATCGATAACACATGTAAAATATTTAACAAATTGATATTGTAAACACAGTAGAATGTGATAACCAGTCTCCAATCAAGTACGTTACTTTATGGTACACATGTATCTTGTCAGTACGTGTTGGTCTACGCATTCTGTCACACTTCGCCATTTTTCCCAAGCACTTAAGATCCATTTTTGGTACGTCAATTTGTTAATACATGTAGTTTCAATGCATGGTGTCTAAAATAACAACATGCTAGCACTGCTAATTCCTATCCTGAAGACCCTAAAGTATTGTAAATTTGACGACGTGAGATATCATACTGTTGTAAATCTGACGACCTTAGATATCATACTGACACAGAGAATTGACGAGTCCTCTGAGTCTATAACATGTGCCCAAAGATATCGGCTTGATATTCAAAATGAATCTACATACAGTACATAATCTATAGATTACTTACCCCCGAGGCTCCAACATGACTTTCTCCTTTTTGGTGATGAAAAGTCCTTGTAAACATCGCACCGGCATAGAACAAACCCCACAGTTATACCGTATGAACCTTAAATATAAGTCACGTAGTTGCGTATCGTGATATACCGCTGCGACATTTATTTCAACAAAGGAGACCCTGGCACCTATCATACTGCGCACAAAACACGGAGTCATGATACAAAAAGAAATGGCTTTACACGTGTCGCGTCTGAACAGAACAATAGAAGGTCAAATGAAAGCCTACATATCATGATGATACCTATTGTATGCAGTGATGTGAGATAAAACCACTATAATGCTGTGGGCCTCACGCCATACGATTTGAATCAACGCCTTCTTCAGAATTGATTGATTAAATTATTGATCGGTTAGTTGTTTGGTTGGTGGTTGGTTGGTTGGTTGGTTAATTTGTTGGTTTTATGGTTGGTGGCTGGTTGTTTGGCTGATTTATTGATTGGTTGGTTGGTTGGTTGGTTGGTTGGTTGGTTGGTTGGTTGGTTGGTTGGTTGGTTGGTTGGCTGTTTGGTTAGTTGGCACAATGTATGTACTTCCTCAGAAAATGTAATGTCGATTGTGTAACTCGCCTAGCCTGGTTTTATCGCCTCTCATGTTACATAAACAGTAAATTTAAGTGTCTTGTATAGGCTGCAGAACTGTGTATCACCAACCGTTACGTGTATCTGTGACGGGCCCTTTCCTTGGTGCTGAACTGGGTATTACCAAATTATTACAAAGTCGGTCTGTATATGACAGAACATCATGAAAGACAGAGACGTTTGGGGGAGCAGAGTGGACTTAGTCCGAACATGGAGCCCGATAATTTTATATTGTGTGACAATATTAGGAGAAACTATGGTAAACTTATCATCATAATAAGAACGATACTACACCGTGACCGCTTGTTAGTCTGTTTACGGGTCCATTCAGGCATATCATGATTAAGGGTTTCATAATCAGGACTCGTATCAATCATAATTGCCCCTTGGGAAAACATTACAGTCGGTCGATCAATCAACAGACCATTTACTGTAATTACTGGTATTCTAAACAGATAACGTTAGAGATAACGTTAACCCTCACAGCTGAAATACCAAAAGAGCAATCGAGCCGATCAGCTTAAATTTCTTCAAATACTTGCAATCTAGAATACGGTAAGACTTGTTGTTGACAAGTAAAGACACCTGCTAGGTCCTGTTTTGTACAATGGCCACTGACCCGTAATATCAATGATAATAGCACAAGAAAAAAGTCTATACGAAAGACAAGTCTCCAAGTCTCTACCAGACTCCTTGGGTTCCCGAAATATGTTGCCAACATTTAGATTATTTTCCCTATTTAGTATTTTGCTAATTTTCACTATTGTTTCAGTAACCCAAGGAGCCTTGAAAGTAACCCAAGGCCACTGGTATAGCCACACTACCAGGGACAACGTTATGTACAATGAATGAGTAATATGTAAATTATGGGAGTGGCAAGTGTACGTAGTTCTATAGAACATTATTGACCCGCCCACCCGAGGGAGAGCCTGAAACCCTGAATACCGGCTCAGTATATAAATGTAACGTTTATGCATGTAACACTTTGAATAGCATAGTGGTTTTATTTTGCTTGGTTTAGGCTATGAATACGTCCCCTAATCCTTCATTTCACTTATTGAATAGGGACTCCTTCCCGCGATGTGTTTTTGGTGATGGTAAATTGGTCATTAGCCCTGGGCCAAATATAGCGCGTGCTGTTGCCAAGTGACATGAAAACAATCCGACCGCACAGCCGCCAAGCGCAAATACAGCGTCCGCGAAGAAAAATAGTGCAACAATCGCCGTTTGGCCTTAAAATCGCCATATCCTTTGATATATAGCCCACATAAATATTCAGTTAAACTATTGTAATGTTTAGTGTTTTAGTATTGCGATAAATTGTCGAAAGATGAGCCAAAGTGACAAAACATGGCCACCACTCGATTTGACGTCACAAAACGCTGTACCTTTGCGCGGCTTTGTATCGATACGCACACTTCAAAATGGCCGACCTGAGTCAGAAAGTGTTTAGATTTTGTCCGCATATTCTGAGGAATTCTAGGATGATTTCGATATACGACGAGTGTTTTATTGTGTCAGTGAGATGATGACGAACTTATTGACACAACAGAGTGTTTTTGATTTGGAGGATTTCTGAAATTCTGTAAGTATTTATAGTAAATGTATTCGTGTTTCTTAATACGTTCTCGGAACTCATTTACTTTTCAGAATTGCAAATAGATACGAAAATAATTAGTATGGGTGGACAATACAGAGTGCTGTAGTATTGTACGAACTCCTCACGTGTTATTGCTATAGTACATAACTCCTACTGCCTGCAAACCTGTTGGTAGAACTGATTTGTTTTAAAATCTTTAAATTATAATATGCTTGCTATTTTCTACGAGTTCAAGGGAGGGGCGGTCATAGAAATTATTTATGGACACTAACGTTAGTGAAATGCAATGTTATGACGTAAAAAATATGAAGAAAAAAAAGAGAAAACCAGCTGTAGAGAGCATAAACAATAACTGCAAATATTATGAATTCGTACTTTTTTCCAGACTTATGTTATGGGAGTCACCAGTGGAATTGGAGGACTTAATTGTAGACTCGCTTTCAAAAAATTATTTAGATAATAACTCCCCCTTATTTATTCCCAACAGATTCACAGCCAGTATGTGTTGTAAGAAGAAGGACTTAGATCCTGGGTCCAACGCAGCACTGGCTGTCCAGTTGCCCCGCAGAAATGGGTGGAGCTGGCCTCTACACCCATTCCAGCTGGTGGCCTGGTTTTTTATAGCCTATTTCGGAGTGGTACACTTCGGTATACTGGTTCCAGTGATGCCAGCGGAATGGCAGATTGCTGGGTATATCGTATCCTTTCCTATGAATGATGATGTACATGCATCATGTAAACGTATGTAAGTTTTCATAGAAAATGTTTAGATTATGAATACTGGTATGACTGAAGGCCATAAAATGCCCGTCTAAAATCTGATGTTATCACAAATATCATCATCTCTCCATATGTTTGCTGAATACCTGAAGACTGCCACTTAAAGACAATGCTCAATTTGAATGGATCTACTAATGCAGCAGCAGTAATATGTAATGCACACTTCAGATATATATAGGTATCCAAATCATTCTTATGAAGTCTTTTGATAATACCTTTTTTTAGTTGGTAATCTTAGTCTGAATGCAATTGCTTCCTTCATGTGAGTCAAAAGTCAAATACTGTGTAGAATTATATTAGAGTAATAGAAGATGCTTTAAGTGTCCTTGCCAAGGTCCTATGCAGTTCATATGTAAACATAAGTGGAGTCCATGTGAGTGCAAGCTGATGAAGTGTGAATCTTTATGCAGTGCAGTCCTCTGTTTGCAGTTCTGATCATTAGAAAGTCTGAGAAGCAGCATGATTTGTTCAGATGTGCGGGCGTGGAATAAGTTATCATATATGTCTTCGTGGATAGGGTACTAATATTGAATCTGGAATATCCGTAGCAAGTCCTAATGTTGTTCCCTTTGGGAAGTCACTAACACCCAATTTCCCCTCTCAATTCAGGTGAAAATGAGTTCATGACATGTACCTATATCCTTAACCACATACTTAAGACTGTGGGTATATTCCTTGCCCTTCACTGCGTAATCCATCTATGGAGCCTTACAGTCAACCCCGCCGATGACAACGTCATACGCAAGTGGAAAGGGCTGGAACCCAAAAGATATGACCGTACCATGCAGGCACACGTCATAGAAAACAGTCGATGCTATATCTGCGACACTGATGTGTAAGTAAAAGTTTCACAGATCCTGTTATAGCTGAAGTATGTAAGCCTTTGTTACCAGTACACTGTTATGTACTAAGTACTACTTTCTTGCTCAGTTCTACACTATAGTAAATATATATATATACATGGTATTTTGAAAATAACACTGACATTATACAGTACAGGTCATCCAAGGTAGGTATGTATGGTGTGGGTGACTGCATAAAAGAACTTTATTTTTTACCTGTAACTGTAATCAAATATTGATTGATGATAATTTGATAAGTTGGTCCACAACTGTATTGAAGCTTTAACATGAGTTATATGAATTACAGGTGTGCGTCGGCAAAGCATTGCCGACTGTGCAACAAGTGCGTCTCCGGCTTTGACCACCACTGCAGGTGGCTCAACAGCTGTATTGGTGACAAGAACTACAGGTAGGAATGTTGCGTAACATGTATGTCTTTTAGCTATTATATATTGAGCTACATGTACATTTGTACAACGGGACATTAGTATCACTTTCGTATAATAGTGTGTCACAATCTTGTAGTTAACAATTTTAAGGTACATGTACCACTAGTATCAATAAAGGAAACTGTCACTGTCTTGTTACTGTCAACTTTTGAATTTAAATGTACTCTTCTTGTCAATTATTAGTTTTATTATTAGCTTGACAACATTTTCTGCAGTATTGGTAGTCACATTTGTTGTAGACCCTTGTACATGTATGTTGGCCTGTTATTAGACTTAGAATCATTATAATGAACAAGACAGGTCTACAACTGCATGTACACTAACAGCTATATAATTAACTATATATAGCTGCTACAACCACAATTGAATTTGTTTTTCATGTTATGTTCACAGACTGTTCATATCCTGCTTGGTGACAGCACTCATTGGAGCCCTACTCATCCTGGCGGTCACCTTGTACATCACGATTATGTTTTTTTGGAAACCGTCAGTGCTACATTACGCTCAACAGGGTAGGTGGCTCCTCTGATACAAACATGCACAATGTAGTGTAAGACTTTAAAAGGCCAATCAGGACATTAATAAGTAATGTTTGCTCTACCATGCAAACATCTTTGAAAAGAACATACTAGAGCACAGATACAAAAAATGGGTGACAGTACCAGGGACACTGTAGTCAGTACTTAGGACAGTGTAGTCAGTACTGAGACCATTGCAGTCAGTATATACGTACCAAGGATGATGTAGTCAGTACCAAGGCAGTGCAGTCAGTACCAGGGACAGCACAGTCAGTACCAAGGACAGCATAGTCAGTACCAAAAACAGTATTCAGTACCAAGGACAGTGCAGCCAGTACCAAGGACAGTGCAGTCAGTACCAAGGACAGTGCAGTCAGTACCAAGGACCGTGCAGTCAGTACCAAGGACAGTGTAGTCAGTACCGAGACCATTGCAGTCAGTATATACGTACCAAGGATGATGTAGTCAGTACCAAGGACAGTGCAGTCAGTACCAAGGACAGTGCAGTCAGTACTAAGGACAGTACAGTCAGTACCAAAAACAGTGTTCAGTACCAAGGACAGTGCAGTCAGTACCAAGGACAGTGTAATTGGTACAAACCTGCCCATCTTTAACGATTGTTCCTGGTAACACTTTGTTTCAGGGATTCTTGTGAGTGATGTTGTCCCTTCGGTGGCATCTGATCTCCCCAGCGTTGCGCCCAACATATCAAGCAATGATACAACTCTTCCAACCACCACAGCAGTCCAGAGTAGTGCTGTGACATGTAAGCTATTCTTCGGCCCTTGTCGTCTTATTCAACGGTCTAAACAGCAATCCAAGCACTCTCTTTCCCCCTCTCCTTGTTTCTCTGGCAGCTCTAAACGGCTCCATCCCAGCATTAACAGCTGACCTCCACCTGCATCTATCCATGGCTGTCTGTTCCTAGCCAGCCAGCCTTATATCTTAACTCTGGCCTTCCTCTAGTGGCTCTTCCACAGTTGAGACTTCACCATACAGCAGTTTTATTGGTAGCCAGATGTCTTCCATTCTGCACGTGTGTCCCAGCCAGCATAGTCTGTTTCTCTGCAGAGCCTCCAAGAGTCAGACAGTACCTGACCTTGTCCCATCACTGCTGTCTTCTTGATACTAATGTTAGGCAAAACAGGTCTCAGGGCAGAGCTAAGTTGTCTAGCAGTCACTGCAAGGCTGCCTCCTCAGTGCTGCATTGTCAGCAAAAATAAGTTGGTGGTCCTAACTCAAAATAGCTAAGCTTCTATTCAATCTTTATCTAAACAAATATATGGGTATACTACTCAATGCATTTATTGTTAATATGTAGGCCTCCCATACTTATGTAGTTGCAGTTACATGTGTTAACATTTGTATTATGTCAATAAGGTTAATTAATACCTATTTGTCGTCTTTTTGTTTCTACAGATAAGTATTACCTGTTTGCAGAGGTGCCAGGGGGAGCGTTCATAAGCGTCGTGCTCCTAACCGCAGTTCTCTGTGTGATCGCAATATTGCTACTCGGACATCTTCTATGCTTCCATATCTACCTAAGTGAGTAACAGATACTTTTATTCCTCTCTTGAAAATCATGTACATGTATATTGTTGAATGTCTGTAGAGTGTGTTTAGAGTTTCCTTATTGCTTCAGCTCTTATGTAGCTAGCCTCCTCTTCTTAGTGCAAATGTCTGTCCTCTTTACTTCTAAACTTTGTTGGAGAAGAATGAGTGCCATGTGCTCATTGTGCTGCATGATTGTTCTCCTCAGTTGTTTCAGATGATTCTATACATGAGTTTTCGTGACAGCTGTACTGCACCTGAAACCTACAGCACCTGTTGTCAATGTCTATTCCTTTTGAGTGTTGACTTGTCCAAGAAAAAACAAACACACAACTCCAAAATTCTTGAAGAGACTCTCTTCCTTACTTGACAGATATATGTTCCCTTCAGAATGCTTTTATTCTATATTAAAGTGTACTGGTCAGTGGGGGTTAACATGCCTAACAAAGGAATGTTAGATTTGAATTTCAATACTAATCATATTCAATATCCTTAATTTGCCTTTAGCGTATTATAAAATGACCACCTATGAACACATATTGGAGAAAAGGAGAGCAATAGAAGAGGAGGAAGAAGAGATCAGAGTTCTTCGAGAGCTTGGATACTATGAGGAAAAGAACGTGAGATACTATGTGAAGAAAGTCAGGCAGTTCTTCGCAGGATGTTTTGGAGGATGTTTGGCAGTATTCGTAGCTGCCTTCATCAGTGGGCCCAGGAGGTGCTTCAAGCACGGTCAGTTAGCCTTGTCTGTGCAGTCAGCGTTCAGAGTTCAGTTGTCATGCAGTTGCATGGTTGTTTGTTCCAAGATTGTTTTAAATACATAGGCAGTTCATCTCATAGTTATTCTCCATTATTCTAGGGCTAATTCTTCAAAGCTAGAAAGTTAAGAAAAAGAATTGTCAAAAGATAGCTTTAGAATGTAGTCTTCATTATTGGTACAAGATATTTCATAATATCTTTCTTTACTCAAGTGTGAACCCCTTCCTCTCCATACTAAATCTATACCCAAGTTTGGCCCCAAACTGACACTTAACCTCATTGTAGGGTAGGTACAATTTAGGTTCAAATACAATTAGTATTTAATTTCATCCATCTTGGAGTATGGAGTCTATTTACTCTTTCTTAGAAGGCACATATGTTCACAATGATAGCACAACTTTTGGTAATTTAAAGGCTAGATTTAGTCAGATAAAATGTTAGAAAATTTGATTGAATATACAATTTCTGAGTATGCTCTTGAAATCTTAGCTTGCGGAGGAAGCTGTGTTGTGAGGTTTTCGAGACGGTTTCTATGCTGTGGCCGCAAAAGTGGTAGAGTTGATACACGCTATGAGGACATGGAGAGAGGAGCAGACTCTAGCTCAGACAATAGCACTAGAGAGCAGGCAGGCACTAAACCCCAGAGGAAGGGGCCACTCTGTGGTTAGTCAGTCAGTCAGATTATTGCATACAAATTAGTTTAGTTAGCTGTAGCCAGGAAAATGATAGGAAGAGTAAAAATTTCTATGATTGCGACCAGCATTTAGAGAAAACATCTCCACACTGCATCTGAAAATGGCAACATTTCTGTACTGTCATCCTCTGAAAAGTTAGACTGTTTCCCAGGCAGGTTGAGTAACTTGAGTTACTCTCTCTTCACCCCTGTACAGTGGTCACGTGCTGCCAGATTAACGTGGTGCACCCTGACCCAAACGGGCAGGTAGAGGGTGGCTCAGTTCCTTCAGCAATGGCTGATATTGAGACAGACAGAGGCAGTCCCAGAGAAGGTTAGATAAAAGCACAGTGTAGCAGCAATGGAACGTTTTTGTTGTTACTTTCTCTTTAGGTCAAAGTTATTGCTTGTGAAGGAAAGTTTTTGCATGTAGTTTTAGGTATTCTTGACCAGAATCAAAAGATGGTTTATACATAGGAAGCAATTGTTCATTTATCGACCAAGGAAAGAGTTCAAGTTGTAAGATACAAAAGTCATATAGATTGCAAGAAAACTCAGCCTGTATTTTGTACATTTATTGAAGTTACAACAGCCAGTAACAGTTGTTTCCTCTGACTTCAAGTTACCAGTTCAATTCATTTAGCTCCAAGGCAAAGCTTGAAGAACAACACAGTGTCTCTGTTTTGTACCCTTGTATAGGAAGCCTAGCCAGTGGTTCTAGTTTAGGAACCTCAGTGTCAGATTCAGACAGCATTGATTCGCAGCCAGCAGCTAGGATGAGTCCTAGTTCAGAAACCAAAGTGTCAAAGCCAGTCAGCGCTAAGTCCCAGCCAGATGCTAGGAAGAGTCCTAGTTCATCAGGAACCAGCCTGTCAGAGACAGATAGCGGTAGCCCTCAGCCAGCTGCTAGGGAAGGTCCAAGCTATCTTGTCAGATCAGGAAAGCCCTATTCAAGTCCAAGTGACCAGAAGGGCTGGTGGAGCAGGTTCACATGCCTGTGTGTGAGGGGTAAGGACAGAGACGTTTGAGGCTGGCTAGAACTGTTCCTTCCAATCTTGTAATTGTCTCAGACTTTGAAGTTTTGTTTTGCCTGATTTATACAATACATTGTACTAACTTGAAGTTAACTTTTTTGAGAAGGAAAAAGGACAGCAGTATACACACAACAGTTCAGGTTCAAATTCATGTTGACACTTTGTACTAACACTTGACTTCTCAGTTACAGACTTGCTGCATGATACGATATCTATAGTCATACCTAATAGTATACAAATCTGTTTCTGTACTAAACATAGCTGTGTGCTTTGTCTGATTTTTTTCCAGTGTGCAATAACCTCACGACGTACGATTACATAATGAGAGGAAGAGAGAAGGCCAAGAAATCTACTCCCGAGTCCAGCCAGCAGAACCTTAAGGTGAACCTTGTGAAAATTTTCGAATTCAGCAATGAACGCGTGCTTTCAATATTTCTAAACAGTGGAGATTCATATACATTGTACATACTAAAGTTTGCTGTAAGTCACTTCATACAAAATAAGTCATGAGGCAATTTTATAGAATGAGAAAATGATATCTGGATTTTTAGCTGAAATCTTGTAGAGGAAAAATTGGAAAGCCAGGTTATTTATATGATACGTGCCAATGCCATAGTATACTTATATAATGGTGTATCCTGTGGTAATGTGACTGATGTTTGTGATCAATCCCTACAGGGTAACAAGGTTGCACCAGTAGCCATGATCTCCAGGGACCAGGGTCTCCATGAGAGCATGGAGAATGGCTACGTTCCAGAGAACGGCTACCATCACGGGAGCTACGACCCAAACAGTTCAGACGAGGACGTCAGGTAATTATAACTACTACTTGTGCCAGACAGAGCACATGTGCGTTGTGTGATACCACAAAAACATGAATACTAGAAAGGTAACATTTGCAAATTGCAAAGCAAATACATAATGTTTACCTTCACATGGGCTAGCCCAACAAACGACTGCTCTGTTTATTCTTACTCAAACACATTCATATATATGGTGACGCGAGTCCCACTCTGTCCAACTACTTGAAAACGTAATGTAACCTAACACCACAGGGTGTCTGCTACAGCACGAGTTACCATGGTGACAGCCGTCTGGTCCAGGTCATTGACCATGTGTTGTTTGGAACGGAAGAAGAAACAGAGCAAAACAATTTTATGTTTTCCTTCTGTGAAGGTAAACATAATAAAAACCCAGTGACTATTTCAAAATATTTACAGTACGCCATTTTACGGTTCCCACAGGCAGATGCGGCGTCAGTACGAGGACGTACTGATGGAGGACGAGGCTTTGTCCCCCCGCCTGACCGCCAGGAGCAGTGGCAGGCATCGCCCCGCGAGCTCTGACAGGGAGCGCCAAGACAGCGACCTCGAACAGCCAAACATGATGAAGGTAGATTTGTGTACTTTGTGTTACCTGTTCCAAGCTGTTTTCTGTAATTCTTTCTCAATGGTTGTCATTAAGATGGCACATTATACAGAATCTTTATTGAGTCAATATTATATATTAAAGGCATCCAATTTCAGGGCGGCAAAACCAAAAATATTCTGGAAGAGGAAATGTAACTGATATTGACATTTTATGTCATTTCTTAACACATTTTCATCATCATTTCATACTTGAAGTGTTTGAAATACTATTAGCCCAGAAACAAGCTGCATGAGGAGACTCCCTTTATTTTTTAAGACTGCTACAATCTTGTTGATTTGTTGACTAGATGCCACGGCAGCTACCCCCGATTAGGCCAGTAGCAAACTTAGTGCAGGACACTACACAGGTAGCTGCTACTCAAGGCAAAAAGAAGAAGAAGCGTAGGGATACTGAGAGACTCAGTGCAGAGGAACAGTTGCGCAGTACTAGTGTGACGTCAGAGAGGAAGGTTAGCCAGGGCCAAGATGCATGTTGTGTCTGTCACCGTTAGGCAACAGTTTTAAATTGCACAACAAAGTGATTTTGGTGGATAATTGATGTTAGACAGTTAGTCTCAGATGATTCAGGTGCTGCAAGGTGTTACCATTGTAACCTGCAGTTGTCATTTTAATTCTGAGCTTGGAGCAATGATCTTGAACTGATTCCCAGTTGTGCAGTTTGATTGGTTACCAGTATTTAGGAGTCAGTTCCTTGCTGACATCACACTCACAGTAGATCCACTTGTCCGTGCTTGTCAGTTTTTTTCAGACTCATTATGACAATGTTTTGTTTCACTTGGATGCAACAAATAAATGATTATTATTAAACACATTTGTAACCATGTCCCTTTGGTGTGTTGTGTGTGGTGGCAAAATTGATGGCACATCCTTTACACAGACATAAACATTCAATGTTTTGTTGATATTTTGCAAAAATTATTCTGCTTTTTCACTGACTGAATTGTTCCTCTATCTTCTGCTACATGTAGAAGCCCAAGAGGAATGGTGCATCCAAGGAAAGGAAGATGGAAGTAGCTGCAATTGGTGAGTTCACAGTGATTGTTTCTTCTACTTCTTTATTATGTGGTTGACAGTAGCTAGTTTCAAAGTTATAAGAGTTATTGTAAGTACCATAAAATGTAAGTAGACAATGTTGTAATGTCTTATAAAGCAAGTGCAAGACATGTATAAATTGAGCCCTCGGCTGCAATGTCTTTTATCAATAAACCATTGATCGGTTGATTGATTTATTGATTGATTGGTGCGCATTTTTTCAGCTGCCAATGGCACGTACACGCCACGGGGCTACCACATTAAGCAGGCGTTGCCCCCAATCACCCCGCCTGCCCCGACACCCAGGAACGACGTGATCACGCCGGCACGCTCGCCGTCTCCGTACCACTCTTCCTCCGCAGAGTCACTACAGGAGATTCCACTGGCCACCATTAGGGGCAGACAGGTAACAGTTTCTGAAATCTTACATTACTAGTATAATAGCTTGGTAAACTGATACATGTACAAGGTGGTGAAGGTCTTTTTGGCAGAACTAAAAAAATTTTCACAGCCAATGTTTTGGCCACTAGTCAGTTGCCTTCCACTTTGCTGTTGCTTATGCCACAAAGCCTGCTGTATTGACATATTGATGTATGTGTATATTGATAGTAGGAGTTACTGATGATGTTACAGCAAAATGGTTGGTAATAAATGCTAATGAATTACTATGAATAAACCAAATAAGGTCGACTTCTCTTTTTAACCTGTAGCATGCTAGCCTACCAACTCAACAGTAGAAGTTTAGTGTGCTTAATGAATGGGTCCTGTAGAATGCTAATAAAGGTAAAAACTGTAACACATTGTGCCTAATGGATTGACAACTTACATAACCGTACATCATTTAAACCTGTATAAACTTGCTCTATCAGACACCAGTTATCTTAGCAGGAGGCAGCGGCAACAACAGCCCCAGCTTCTCCGCTCATCAGGACCCGGAGAAAAGGTCCCACTCCAAGCGACGGAAGGCTAAGCCCAAGGAGAGGCGACCCCGTCCACTCGACGTGCCACCGTTGGAGCTGACCCAGACCGTCACGGATGGAGAGTACAGCATCCGAAGCGACGTCACCACAGGGCAGAGTGGCAGGCCACTTCCCGTGTTGCACATGGCAACGAGTAATGTGTAAATACCAACAATTCTCATGGCAATAACGTATTAATTGCTAATGTGTATGTATTTTCTCCCAGTGCCATTTTCAGATTATTTTCTATCACCATGTTTTCCACCACGTACAGGTGTGCTCTTTAGAGGTTTTATATGTGTATATTACTGACTGCGTAAAATGTGCGAGGTCATTCAATTTTGTACTTTCCGTACTATGCATACCTTGCTTTGAACATGTGTTTGTGTCAAAAATATTTCTTCCATTACTACTTTTTTTTAAAAACTTACACAGAGTCACAGATTTGATGGGACCAAAAATGACCAATTGTTAAGGATTGATGTGGATGATAAATAATCTAGAACATAAAGTTTACCCTTGTTTAACAGTACTGGTATGTGCCAAAAATTCTTGTTAAAAGTGTTAAAGCAGTTGTTTGTTAAATGATTGTATAATTACATCCATGTTTTTTTTTTATTGTAACAGTTGTTATTTTTATACACAAAAAATGAAACAAAAAAAGTGTTGTGTGGTAACAACACAGTAATGTGCCAAAGTCAAGTAAAATGAAGCATTTGGTCCAACAACATGTACATGTAAAGCTTAGAGAAAGAATCCTGATTGTTAAACATAGGATTTCTGGTTTCGTGCCTTAAAGATACTGTACTCGACCGAAAGAGAGTTGATATGACCAAAGTTGATGAAAATGGAGAAGGCAAAGATGATAATAAGTACACGTTCTGATAGCATTTAAAGCATATTGTTCTCATTTTGATAATCATCTGCAGTAACTTGTATTACATGTGTAAGAAACTTTGTGCCATGTTTTAAAATAACATGTGGAAAAGGATTGTGTATGTGAGAACAGTATTACAGAATATGACATTGTGTATTTGTATGTGGATGTATATGAAAAGAAAGTATTTTATGCAATAAATGTGTACAGAGTACAGATATTGTACTAAACTGCCCAGTCTGGAGTGAAATAAAAACAGAACTCAGTTCAATACAATTAAGCAGGCTTCACTCATGAGGCATACATGTAGGCCATAAGCAAAAAAAAAAATTTAAAAAAACTGACACTCTCTGTGGAAATGAAGTATTGAAAGTCTCAAAGGCTTACTTGCAGGGAATGTTTGTACAGCATACATGTGTATGTATTTGTAATGAAACACAGAATGTACATTATAGAATGGACACTCAGTCATCTACATGTTGTACATGTACATTTATTTGATACCACATGCATTGTGCTGTTTTACAGCTTTTAGCTATTTGTTTTCATTTTGAATAAAATGAAATCACTGTATAAAGCTTGTTTTATTTATTTTATTTATTTACAACTGTACAGTGAGTTATTTTTGCTGAATTGAGTATCACATTTTCTTTATTTTATTCCCAACAATTCACACTAATATACCCTTGCCTCTTTCTTATATTGACTGGCTACAAATGAAATGTTTGGTTCAGTATGAAATTTGTTATACATGTAGCATGAAAGAAGGGCTCTAAAAACTCTTTAAAACAACTCTTGTCATAATAAATTGGTGTATACTTTAAGCAAAAATTTAAATAAATCGCCAAAATGGATCGGCTGAAATCTTGAGACATAATATGCATAACAAGCAAGATATGTAAAAGTCACACAGTGCATCATGGGTATAATCCAAGATGGCGTCTTGCAACACAGGTGAGTTTTTACAACATTTCATTCAGCTGAAAAACGATTGAAAACCACAAGTGAAAACCTAAATTACAGCCTATGTTTGTTCATTAGCACTTCTACTGTTGATCAGCACTTCGACTAGTTTGTTCATATGTGATCTACGTGAGTGGAACTGGATTGCAGACGACCTTTTGCAACTTGCCATGCTGAACAGTTTTTTTATACCATGCTGAATAGTTTTATCTTAATATACCATTGAAAACGACAAGTACAACGAACGGACGCCTTTGTATCTTCTATGTCAAGACTTGTAAATATGTGAAGGGCACAAAAAGTCAGGAATGTCTGCCGTGACCTTTCGTACACCCAAAGTAGGTACATTTCTTACACTTTTAAAAGTTGTGTTGGTGACAACAATGTATGATCATCCAAATCCAACAAAGGCATGCAAATATATTTAAACCATATTAAGTATCTACATCTTATAATGTCATGCAAATCCATTAAAGCCATTTTCCTGCATGCATCTTCCTATTAAACATTCCAAACGCCCTTTGAATCTTCATATGGCCCCGGTAGAGTACTTGACCCAGTCGATGACGTAGTACCCGAAGTAGCCAATCATGAAGAGCACGAAGCACACGGGGAACCACACGCGGGCAGCGTAGTCGTGACGTAATGCCTTCTCCTTGGGCGTCAGAGTCTTGCAGCAGCCACGCCCCTCTGTCTGAGAAACGTCAGATACCTGTTGAATGATCATGAAGATTGAGTCCATGTATAGATTAATGTTGACTAGATTAATGCTGTTGATAGCCTTTAGCTCAAAGCTAAATGAATAAAGTAACGTCTTCAGGGCAATATCTGACTAACCAAAAAAGGGGAAAAACTGAAGAAAGTCTGTTTAAGGAATTGTCACTTCTTCCCTCTGATTTTGTCGATGAAAAAGCTCTCCTTTTGTAAATACATCTTCTTACATCAAAGGTACACCTCTGTTACAAAAAGTTTGAGAAAAGTAGCATATATGTGATCATATTTACCATTGTGGTCTTGGACTCGCTCCTGATGTAGTAGTGGACCACGCCGTACTCGATCAGAGACACGAAGACGAACCACTGACAAGCGAACAGCCACACGTCAATGGCGCGTATGTACGACACCTCCGGAAACGACTCCACTTTCCTGGTCTAGAAACATGGAAAAACACACCTTCAGATAGGAACGAATGATGGAAGTAGTATATGACGCTCTGAAATTCTCATTCTAATCGGGAGCAAGGTGAGATTTTCTCTGCGCTAAGATTATAATGTTGCTCATGAACATCGTCCAATGGCCGCCGCTCATTGTTGTTGACCGGTGGGGGGACCAGTTTCAAAAGAGGAGAACATAGGATCAGTTACATGGATAACTGAATGATGTAAATCTTAGGACGCTTAATTTAGACACTCTCTCGCCTCCCGAAGCCTGGTAGAGGCTAGGTGCAATGCGGGTCGCCAAGACTCAAATTTTCAGCCAAGTACCCCCTACGCATATATAACGTTACAATACACACCTGTGTGAGCATAGTGAGTACAGTCACCACGTTCAGGGACACCCTGGCGGGAACCACCTCAGGGTTGACCCAGAATGACATCCAGCTCATGGCGACAGTGGTCAGGGTGGGCCCGTAGGTCTGGATGAGGTGGAAGTTGAAACGCCTGATGAGGGCGAAGCGGACTTGTCCCGATGTGATCATGAAGACGCCGAATTGCGTAGCCTTCTCCAGCGCTTCAGCTGATCATGATACAAGTGAACATATAAAACAATCACTGCGCGGGTTTCAAATATTTAAAAACGGTTGAATTTTCTTTCAGGTCGACTTAGACGACTTGCTATGACGTATGTCGTTGCCAATACATTTTCCCACAATATGCTCAGATCTGCCAATTTTCAACCTCTGTGTATTATGATCCAATAGCTTGACATCCAGGCATATGTGCTGAAAAGCTATGCTGTCAGCGTGTCACAAATTCATTTGTTACACAATATCCAAATTGTATTAGTTTAGAAATATATAAAGGATTCATTGTTGTTACTGAGATAAATCACTAAGTTACCATCGCAGGTGATTTCAGCCCCTCCAGATGTACAGTTCCCATAGTAGTTGCACTTCTCGCACTTGGCAGTCCCCAGTTTGTCTGCGCTGATGCAGTCGTGTGACAAGCATTGGTCCTCCATGGCAATGAAGTCACAAGACGAAGCTGCGTAGAGACAGCTTCGTCCTGGAAACATACATCCAAGTAGTGAAGAACCAAAAATAAACTGCGTATGAAGTACGGAAATTACCATGCAACGCCCATATTAAGTGATACAATGCATGACATCCATTGGTGGTGTTCAGATTATGAATACTCAAGTTGTTAACATTATATGAAGATGTCATACAGAAGCTGATCTATGAACACATTGTTCGATGTAGACTTGTTCGATGTATGCTTACCATGTTCGACGTAAGAGTTGACATAAGAGAAGGCGTGAGCTTTGATAAGCTGGAACTGTGCATTGATGCCAGACGATCTCACAACAACCGGATGCTTGCTTTCATCGAACCATTCCGTCTTCGGACCCCATAGAAAGCGGGCTCCTCCATCTAAAATGCAGTTAGTTGAAAAGGAATCATATCATACATAATCTCTCTTTACAACTAATCTAGTAACAAGAAAACTACAACAATAACGAGGTGGTATACAAAATACAAATGAATAAAAGAACATTATATTATCCATTGAAATAAAAAAAATCCAAGTTCCATACACATATCAATGCCCAGAGCACAGTTCTGTACGTCCAGTGGATATGATCCCAGCACCATTTGACACTTGGACGTCAGCTGGTGCCTGCAAATCGATATCATGTAAAACAAAGCATTTTTACAAAAGACAAGTTCAACCATGGTTATCTTCATACACAATGAAAGTTAAGTCAACAGTTCTAACTGCACAGAGGCATATTAGTACTCTACGCTAAGCGGTCCTCGATAGTAAAATTGTAGGAAGCTTCTTCTAAGCAGAAGGTAGCAACACACCTTATGAACCGAGTAACTGCCCCGTCCCAACGTCCATAAAGGAGAGATTCGAAGGACTTCACATCTGTTGCCTGGGTGAATACTATTGATGGAGTCCAGAGGGTTAGGGGCTGTCCCAGGTAATCGCTTGGATACCATATCTGGCCAGGACGTTGTTGCATGAGGGTTTCCTTGGCGAGTCGGTGGTCCACCCAATCGCAGTGCAGGTAGAACTCTATCTCGTATTTCTTATTAAAAAAAAACATTAAGAAGAAACAGGCAGACCATCTCAGTGGAAACCAGTCACAGCCTTTTACCACAATTGTTATGGTCCGTTAGTCTAGGGCTTTTATATAAAAGTATCATTAAACATTTATTGCATATATGATAGTCATTCCATGATAAAGAACAGTTGTCAAAAAAAAAAAACTAGATAGGCTCGACAAGGCAGGTTCGGTGATTCAATCTTTTGATTTGCTTTTTTTATCTAAGCCGTATGATACTTATCATTGCGCTTGCATGATTGGCAACTTTTTTTGTGCCTTGCTGCTGTTGCTGGTTGTTGAATTGTATTGTTTACATTTGTTTCGTTAAGTACAAAAAAGTAGTTAGAATTTCTTACCATCAGTCGCTCCGAAAATTGACCCAGGTCCAAAATGTAGATGCCACAATTGACGGTTGGGTCGTCTTTACAATAGAGACATTTTGTGTTATTATATCGTTGTACAATGTCGTAAATTTACTACATGTATTTTACGAAGTCATTTGTGTTCTGTTGAAATTTGCGTTGACCTTATGGTGACATCAACAGCTAGTAAGCTACTACTATTCCTGGTTCTACGACAGACCATTAATACACTGCTTCTATTATATCATGCATTGAATCTTCTTTTCACATTTTAAACGTATACCGTACATGTTGCCTTCACATCCGATACAGTGGGATAAAACACCACACAATGCAATACAATTTAACACAATACATTGTTGTCCGGACTTCTACACCAGACATGTTATTGCCCATCCAACTGTAACGCTACTGGAAAGTCGTTGTTCATGGTAGTCTTCTAAAGCCTAATGGGAAGATTGTCAGGGTGCTGCCGTGCATATCGCAAAGAATGGGGATTTTGCACTGCTATCGCGTCAGTCTGTCATTGTGTCGTCAATGTGGACATAGCTTAAACCTTCCGTTGGCTGAATCTTAATCGAGATGTCTTTCGCAATATAATACAGAATAAAATACGACCGAGTTACCTGGAGCCACGCCCGCATAATAACCTTGTGGCAAGGCACCATAAATTGTCTGGTCCGGGTAGCTACTGTAATATAGAGTAAACAGTTTCACATCCATACGTTTGTAATGTCAGAAGAAGAGTGAGACAATAAAATAAGCTAGATTTTTGCCAAACGTGCCGGTGATGTTGAAAAAGGTGGGAGAAAAAAATGGAACTATTCCTTATATGTTTTACAAATGTATAAATACCTGTCAGATACTACACACATTGTCTAGTAAGTATAAACTCGTGTGTATGTAGCCAGGTATCCATGCTATTCTAACCGCTGTCCACTCCTCTGATCGGTTCCCTGCTATTCTCTGGCGGATGTACGATCGTTTAAGTAGCAGGCTTGTAGCATTAAGCCTTGCATTGAAAGTTTTGTGAGATATTGAAATAGCCCATTTCCCATGAAAGGATGAGGTAAAGTCGGTAAATATTTTCACATCAGTTCATCCCAAATTCCTTTCTCGTGGTTGACGATCATCGTCACACTATTTAAGTGCCTGTACTAACCTGACGTTTCCAAAAATAGGGAACAAGTTACGCCGTGCAAAATATAAACTCCATGTTCAGACAGCTATAACAAATATGTTAAAGTGCCACACAATAAGCTACAATGGATAAAATGGTAAGTTCTGTGCGTTCCTAGACACAGCGATGCGCTGATGCAACAATAAAATATGGCCAAAGTTCTACCAACCATGCAATCAACCAAATAAACAATTCCTTGATGAGAACACGTTTCAAGCATGACATGATGTACAACATGCATGCGTCTATATGAATTGATATAACATGGAATTAAAATACATTGTGTATAAAATCCATTGACTCTAACCTGTATCCAGCATGGTCAAAGGCAAAACCACAGATTCAAAACAGATTGTGAGATGAGAATATAGCCTCTTTACATAAATCAGGTGTCATGTTGTATCCTTTTTCACAAATAACGAGCTTGAGATCGTCTGGAAAATGGCGATCGGGGTAACATTTATAGCACTGTTACAGATGAAATTTGATCATGTACGCAATCTATGATACGAAACTACTTGACAAAATAAAGCTTAGTGTGCTATGAGAACTCTTTGTGTCAAATTGATACAGGATAAGTACTGAAGGCGTTTAAAGAAAATGTCAATACAATACATGTATGACGTTCCTAATGACTCGATGAAATGCGAACACCTTCCCCATTTTAGTACAAATGATTTATGCACTGTTACACACTCACCTGTTGGGTACAGGTGTCGTACCATTCAAGCTGCCGCTCGCCACATAGACGACAGTAAAGAACAATCCAAAAATCCACGGAAAGGAAAAGCTGCAAGACATTGTGTGTCCGTATTCAGAATATGAGAAGAAACTATGCAATTTAGCAAACCGATCCCAAGCGTCCTTGTGCTGGACCCCTATTCACAAGATTCTATTTCGCATATTGCTTATCTCATGAATAATTAATCACAATTTTATTTAAGTGTGCAACGATCAGGTTGGCTGTTAACACAATGACTATGTCTACGATCATTAGTACGATCACGTTCTAACGTTACATTGCCAAGCATCGTTTCCACCTGTAGGTGGTTCAACGCATGATCACGTGAACAACTCGTGGGATGGTCATGAGACTCCCGATGGTACCATGATGTATTTCAATAGCAAGCTAGTTTGATAACTATTGATAGCTTTATTATTGTTTCAGATGGACCAAAAAGTGTCATGCTGTGTTTCCGGACATCAATGCCTCTTTCAATGTTTGGTGAGTGATGCCAATATCTTTCAATCAACTCTTGGATAAAGCCTCGCCTTATGTATTGTACACTATATGTATTGTTAAACATAATGTTGATACTATGAGAATATTATTAATACTAGTATTCTATGTAGCATTACTTTTCTTAGACGAAAAGTAATGCTACGTGGAATCTATGATACAAGAATTAAAAAAACGCTCCAAACGCTGCCAACAAGGCTCTGCTTGGGTTTTAGAAATGAACTCAAAGCGAAACTCAATGACAAGAAGAAGAACTTAATTGACACAACAAAAGTACAGCGACTTTCGTAAGGTCTAGACATACAGACAGACAGACACGTGATTACAAAAGAATTGACCTACGTACTATACAATATATGAATAAACTTATACTGACATGACACGTTACACTGCATCTTGGTACATGGCATTGTGTGCTTTGTGGAAATGCACGTTTTTGGTTAATTCCCTCAAGTCAGTACAGATGATTGGGGTCCTTCATATCACAAACACCTAAAGTCTTCGTATAATATACATCGAAGGCACTAAACGGCTTTTATATTAATTAGCTTCTATGATGCACATGTCCTTCAAGTACAGAAGTTAAAACACCCCATGGTGTATTCATATGTATATATTTTAATGGTCAATTAGAACTCTGGGTAATTGGAGGGTGGTGCACTCTGTTTATTATATTATATCACTATTTTATTTTGTTTCTTTATTTGTATTTGGTGTTGCTAAAATAGGTTGCATGTAGCTTATCATTCTCAAAAGCAATTATACTATGACCTATGTCTTTATATTTGGTTATATCTTCCTATTAAACATTCCAATCGCCCTTTGAATCTTCATATGGCCCCGGTAGAGTACTTGATCCAGTCGATGACGTAGTATCCGAAGTAGCCAATCATGAAGAGCACAAAGCACACGGGGAACCACACGCGGGCAGCGTAGTCATGACGTAATGCCTTCTCCTTGGACGTCAGAGTCTTGCAGCAGCCACGCCCTTCTGTCTGGGAAACGTCAGATACCTGTTGAATGACGAATTCAACAGTTATCTGATGACACCAGACTAGAATAATGTTGCCAAATATAGTTGCTATTTTGCCGAAAATTATCTGCATCTTCTCTGTGATTTTTACGATGTTAATAACATCTGTTTTAGAATGCAGTTTAAAGATTCGATTTCAATGTAGAATATTTCTAAACTTATCTTCTGAAAGATTAAGAAGTATCAAAGCTGTAATACATACGGCATTAGCTTTGGCCGTTGCCGTGGAGGCGCTCCGGATGTAGTAGTGAACCACGCCGTACTCGATCAGAGACACGAAGACGAACCACTGACAAGCGAACAGCCACACGTCAATGGCGCGTACGTACGACACCTCCGGAAACGACTCGACTTTCCTGGTCTGGAAACATAGAAAAACACACCTTCAGATAGGAGCGAATGATTGAAGTAGTATATGACGCATCGAAGGTCTCTTTCTGACGGGGAGCAAGGTGAGACAGATTTGCTTTGCGCTAAGATTACCACTGGTGATCATGAACATCGTCCAATGGCCGCCGCTCATTGGTGTTGACCAGTGGGGAGAACCGTTTCAAAAGAGGAGAACGAAGGATCAATTACATGGATAACTGAATACTAGTAACGTAAATCTTAGGACACTTAATTTAGACACTCGCAAAGGTAAAGGTATAGCAGGTTGATATCGAACCATAATGGTTGAGACGAAGCTTTCACGATAGCTGATGGTGTGCATTTACAGCCAAGTACCCCCTACGTATATATACAATACACACCTGAGTGAGCATAGTGAGTACAGTCACCACGTTCAGGGACACCCTGGCGGTGACCACCTCAGGGTTGACCCAGAAGGACGTCCAGCTCATGACGACAGTGGTCAGGGTGGGCGCGTAGGTCTGGATGAGGTGGAAGTTGAAACGCCTGATGAGGGCGAAGCGAACCTGTCCCGATGTGAAGACGCCGAATTGCGTAGCCTTCTCCAGCGCTTCAGCTGATCATGATACAATTACATGTGAACACACAACAATCACTGCACGGACTGCCTTAGTTTCTTTTCAAAGATTTAGAAGTGGTTGAATTTTCTTTCAGGTCGACTTATACGAATTGCTATAACTTATGTCGTTGCCAATGCATTTTCCCACAGTATGTTGAGATCTGCTTTACTTACCACTTTTCAACCTCTGTGTATTGTAATCCAATAGCTTGACATCCAGGCATATGTGTTGAGAAGCAATGCTGTCACGAATTCATTTGTTACACAATATCTAAAACTGTATTATTTCAGAAATATATAAAGGATTCATTGTTGTTACTGAGATAAATCCCTAAGTTACCATCGCAGGTGATTTCAGCCCCTCCAGATGTACAGTTCCCATAGTAGTTGCACTTCTCGCACTTGGCAGTCCACAGTTTGTCTGCGCTGATGCAGTCGTGCGACAAGCATTCGTCCTCCATGGCAATGAAGTCACAAGACGAAGCTGCGTAGAGACAGCTCCTTCCTGGAAACATACATTCAAGTAGTGAAGAACCAAAAATAAACCTCGTATGAAGTACGGAAATTACTATGCAACGCCCATATTAAGTGACACAACGCATGGCGTCAATTGGTGGTGTTCAGATTATGAATACTCAAGTTGTTAACATTATATGAAGATGTTTAAACTTAAACATTTATAAAACGTCATACAGAAGGTGATCTATGAACACCTTGTTTGATGTAGACTGTTAGATGTATGCTCACCTCGTTCGATGTAAGAGTCGACATAAGAGAAGGCGTGAGCTTTGACAAGCTGGAACTGTGCATTGATGCCAGACGATCTCACAACAACCGGATGCTTGCTTTCATCGAACCATTCCGTCTTCGGGCCCCATAGAAAACGGACTCCATCTAAAATGCAGTTAGAAGAAAACAAATCCTTATAATTATTCTCTTTCTACGTCTAATGCAGTCACAAGGAAAATAGAGCAAGCAAAATGACATTCGGAGTGAAAATGAATAAAAGAATATGATTATGATACTATTCGTTGACGTCAAGTCCAAGAATCTAATTGAAAACTAATCAGCATTATGCAATTAATACACATACACATCTCAATGCCCAGGGCACAGTTCTGAACGTCCAGTGGATATGATCCCAGCACCATGTGACACCTGGACGTTACCTGGTATCTGCAAATTAGAATCCATATCATGTAAAATAAAGCATCATATACAAAAGACATATATGCAATGAATAAGTCAACAGTTCTAACTACGTAGAGGCCTACTAGTACTCTACGCTAACCTGACATCGATCGTAAGATTGTAGGAAGAAGAAGGTAGCAACACACCTTATGAACAAAGTAACTGCCCCATCCCATCGTCCATAAAGGAAAGGATTTTTGGACTCCACATCTTTTGCCTGGTTGAATAATATCGTTGGAGTCCAGATGGTTAGGTTCTTTCCCAAGTCATCTATTGGATGCCATATCTGGTCAGGACGTTGTTGCATGAGGCTTTCATTGGCGAGTCGGTGATCCACCCAATCGCAGTGCAGGTAGAACTCTATGTCGTATTTCTGAAGACATTTAAGGAGAAACAAGCAGACTAGCTCAGTGGAAAGCAGTCGTTGACTACAGTTGTTTTGGTACGTTACACTTTACCAGTAACAATGCCTTGGACTTTTACATAGAATTATCATTAAATATTCCATGTTCCATGATAAAGGACAGTTGTAAAAAAAACAAGTAGATAGGCTCGACAAGGCAGCTCCGGTGATTCAATCTCTTGATTTTTTTTCCATCCAAGCCGTATGACCCTAATCATTGCGCTTGCATGATTGGCAAATTTCTTGTGTCTGTGTGTCTTGTGCTGTTGTTGCTGTTTGTTGAATTGCATTGTTTACATCTGTTTCGTAAATTACAAAAAAGAACTTGCAATTTCTTACCATCAGTCGCTCCGAAAATTGACCCAAGTCCAAAATGTAGATGCCACAATTGACGGTAGGGTCGTCTATAAAATAAATACTATTATACCGTTGTACAACGTCGTAAAGTTGCTCATGTATTTTACGCAGTCATTTGTGTTCTATTGAAATTAGCGCTGACCTTATGGTGACATCAACAGCTACTATTATTACTGGTTGCACGAAAGACCATTAATACACTGCTTCTATTATATCTTGTACATGTTGTCTTCACATGCCATACAGTATGACAAAACACGGCACAATGCAATACAGTTTAACACAATACATTGTAGTCCGGACGTCTACACCAGTCATGTTGTTGCTCATCCAACTGTAGCGCTACTGGAAAGCTATTGTTCACTGTGGTCTTTTAAGCCTTTTAGACAAATTGTCAGCGTGCATATCGCAAAGAATGGAGATTTTGCGCTGCTATCTCGTCCGTCTGTCTTTGTACCGTCAATGTGGACATAGCTTAAGCTTTTCGTTGGCTGAATCTCAATCGAGATGCCTTTCTGTTTCCAATGATACAGAATAAAATACGACGGAGTTACCTGGAGGCACGACCGCATAATAACCCTGTGGCAAGGCACCATAAAATGTCTGCTCCGGATAGCTACTGTAACATAGAGTTCACATCTATAAGTTTGAAATGTCAGAAGAAGAGTGAGACAATAAAGTAAGCTAGATTTTTGCGAAAATATGCCGGTGATGGTGAAAAAGGTGGGAGGAAAAAAGGAACTATTCCTTAGATGTTTTACAAATGTACAAATACCTGTCAGATACTAGACACATTGTCTAGTAAGCATTAACTCGTGTGTAGCCCAGTATCCATGCTATTCTAGCCCCAGTCCCAGCCCAGATCGGTAGTGATCGTTCCCTGCTATTCTCTGGCGGATGTACGATCGTTTAAGTAGCAGGCTTGTAGCATTGAAAGTTTTGTGAGATATTTCAATAGCCCATTTCCCATGAAAGGATGAGGTAAAGTCGGTAAATATTTTCACATCAGTTCATCCAAAATTCCTTTCTCGAGGTTGACGATCATCGTCACACTATTTAAGTGCCTGTATTAACCTGACGTTTCCAAAAATAGGGAACAAGTCATGCCGTGCAAAATATAAACTCCATGTTCAGACAGCTATAACAAATATGTTTAAGTGCCACACAATACGCTACAATGGATAAAATGGTAAGTTCTGCGGGTTCCTAGACACGGCGATGCGTTGATGCAACAATAGAATATGGCCAAATTTTTGCCATTGAAATGAAGTTCTACCAACCATGAAAGCAACCAAATAAACAAATTCCTCGTTGAGAACACGTTTCTTGCATGACATCATGTACAACATACTTCTATATGAATTGAAGTAACATGGAATTCAAATACATTGTGTATAAAAATCCCTGGACTCCAACCTGTATCCAGCATGGTCAAAGGTAAAACCACAGATTCAAAATAGATTGTGAGATGAGAATATAGGCTCTTCAGGTGTCCCGTTGTATCCTTTTTCACAAATAACGAGTTTGAGGTCGTATGGAAAATGGCGATCGGGGTAACATTTATAGCATTTGCTTGTTACAGATGAAATTTGATCATGTACGCAATCTATGATACGAAACTACTTGACAAAATAGCTTATTCTGCTATGAGAACTACCAGTCTCTTTGTGTCACTATACTGCATGAGTACTGAAGGGGTTTAAAGAAAACGTCAAGGCCATACACGTATAACGTTCCCCATGACTCGATTAAATACTAACACCTTCCCCATTTTAGTACAAATTATGTATGCATCCTTACACACTCACCTGTTGGGTACAGGTGTCGTACCATTCAAGCTGCCGCTCGCCACATAAACGACAGTAAAGAACAATCCAAAAATCCACGGAAAGGAAAAGCTGCAAGACATTGTGTGTCCGTATTCAGAATATGAGAAGAAATATGCAATTTAGCAAACCGATCCCAAACGTCCTTGTGCTGGACCCCTATTCACAAAATTCTTGTCTCATGAATAATTCATCAGACTTCATTACCTGATGACCAATTTTACCACGATCAGGTTGGCTGTTAACACAATGACTACGTCTACGATCATCAGTACGATCACGTGCTAACGTTACGTTGCCAAGCATCGGTTCCACCTGTAGGTGGTTCAACGCATGATCACGTGAACAACTCCTGGGATGGTCATGAGACTCCCAATAGCACCATGACGTCACTAGATTAGTATTTCAATAGCAAGTTTGATACCAATACCTTTATTATTGTTTCAGATGGACCAACAAGTGTCATGCTGTGTTTCCGGAATTCAATGCCTCTTTCAGTGTTTGGTGAGTGAATTGCCGCCAATATTTCTCATTCAACTATTGGATAAAGCATCGCCTTATGTACTGTACACTATATGTACTGTTAAATATAATATTGATACTATGAGAATAGTATTAATGCTACGGAAAGTAATTACAAACGCTCCAAACGCTGCCAACAGGGCTCTGCTTGGGATTTAGAAATGTATCAAAAATGTTGCACTCATCTTGGTATGACGTTCAGGGGCACCTGATAAACAGGCCACAGACCTGAGTGTGATTTACTGGTAAAAGAAGTAAATGAATGAATGAATGAATGCTTAAGTCTCTTTAATACACCCAAGTCAGTGCAGATTATTGGGTACCTTCATATCACAAATATCTAAAATCTTCGTATAACACACATCGAAGGCACTAAGCGCTTCTAGCTCCATGATGCACATGTCCTTCAAGTAGATAGAGAAGTTAAAACACTCCATGGTGTATTCATATGTATATATTTTAATTGCCAATTAGAACTCTGGGTAATTGGAGCGTGGTGCACTTTGTTTATTATATTATATCACTATTTGTTATTTTGTTTCTTTGTATTTGGTGTTGCTAAAATAGGTTGCATGTAGCTTATCATTCTCAAAAGCAATTATACTATAACCTAATATTAGTATGTCTTTATATTTGGTTATATCTTCCTATTAAACATTCCAATCGCCCTTTGAATCTTCATATGGCCCCGGTAGAGTACTTGACCCAGTCGATGACGTAGTACCCGAAGTAGCCAATCATGAAGAGCACGAAGCACACGGGGAACCACACGCGGGCAGCGTAGTCGTGACGTAATGCCTTCTCCTTGGGCGTCAGAGTCTTGCAGCAGCCACGCCCTTCTGTCTGGGAAACGTCACATACCTGTTGAATTACGAATTCAACAGTTATCTGATGATAGCCTGCGTGCCATCCGATTTTGTAACGGCCAGCCAGGATTTTTTTCGGGCTGGCCGTTACAAAATCGGATGGCACCCAGGCTAATCTGATGACACCAGACTAGAATAATGTTGCCAAATATAGTACTGTTGCTATTTTGCCGAAAATTATCTGCATTTTCCTTGTGATTTTTACGATGTTAATAACATCTGTTTTAGAATGCAGTTTAAAGATTCGATTTCAATGTAGAAGATTTCTAAACTCATCTTCTGAAAGATTTAAGAAGTAGCAAAGCTGTGATACATACGGCATTAGCTTTGTCCGTTGCCGTGGAGTCGCTTCTGATGTAGTAGTGTACCACGCCGTACTCGATCAGAGACACGAAGACGAACCACTGACAAGCGAACAGCCACACGTCAATGGCGCGAATGTACGACACCTCCGGAAACGACTCCACTTTCCTGGTCTAGAAACATGGGAGAAAAATTGTCAGGTACAAAGTAAAGAAGAAAGTAGTCCATTGGGCAAAGAAACTCTAGTGTGTGGAGTGTCAAACATCTAAAATATCAGAAAGTAGTGCAGTAGTCTAAAAAATATCAGAAGACAACGAAGAGGTAGTATTCTCCAAACCAGTGATAGAATGAGATACTTTCTTCTTGTAGCTACAGAACTTTGAGACACACCTGTGTGAGCATAGTGAGTACAGTCACCACGTTCAGGGACACCCTGGCGGGAACCACCTCAGGGTTGACCCAGAAGGACGTCCAGCTCATGGCGACAGTGGTCAGGGTGGGTCCATAGGTATGGATGAGGTGGAAGTTAAACCGTCTGATGAGGGCGAAACGAACCTGTCCCGAAGTGAAAGTGCTTAGACCCCTGGCTTGTCTCACTGCTTCAGCTAGAAAAATACAATTTCATGTAAAGACAGCGGAGTAGTATGCAGTGTTGTATTGTAGCAAATCTCAGTATAATTGCTTCAACTACCATGAATAATCATAGTTATCTTATTTTCAAATGACATACCAACAACAACAAAAAACTACATATTATGATAAAGATCGATGTAATTTGAAGTATTTAGAAAGCCTCCGTCCCTGTGGCGTCGCCAAAACATTAAGCAGTTACTGACCGTCACAGGTGATTTCAGACCCTCCAGATGTACAGTTCCCATAATAGTTGCATTTCTCGCACTTGGCAGTCCCCAGTTTGTCTGCGCTGATGCAGTCGTGCATTAGGCACTCGTCTTCCAGTGTCCCGAAGTCACAGGTTGATACTGCGTACACACAGTTTTTACCTGGGCAAGCATATCAATCGGGTATGTATGATTATTACAGTGAGGAAGAAAAACGTCGAGTTTAGGATGTTTATATTCATAGTGAGATGCAGAATCCCCATTACTTTTGATTGTGAAGTATATTTATAAAGCACCAAACGGTGATATTGCAGCGAACTTCTCACAACGAGATAAGGCCTTCGCGGCTGTTCGATGACACTCACCACGTTCAGTGTACGAGTTAACATAGGAGAAGGCGTGGACCTTGACAAGCTGGAACTGTGCGTTGATGCCAGTCGATCTCACAACAACCGGAGGCTTGTCCTCGTCCAAAAACCACTCTGTCTTTGGACCCCAGATAAGATGGCCCCCTCCAGCTGCAATCCAATTTTGAAATAGACATCTTTTTACCGTGCATAGATTTCATCAGGTTTGTAAATAAACGATGTTCAATACTATCGATTATGATATATTCAATGTGTGCGCAGAAAGTTCAACTAAATGTCATTGGAATTGTAGACGTACGTAGATCCATGCCCAGGGCACAGTTCTGAACGTCCAGTGGATACGCCCCCAAGGCCATGTGACACTTGGACGTCAGTGTGTATCTGTAATATAGCATTACTGGCACTGAATTGGGAACAAAACAGAAACTTATGGAACTTTGTTAGTGCTATATTTAAGTAAGTGGCCCTAGCAAAACAATCAAAGGAAACAGTACAAATTAGCAAGTACCGTCACAACACACCTTACGAACTTTGTAACAGTTCCATCCCATCGCCCGTAAAGGTATTCATCGCTGGCCTCTACATCTTTTGCCATGTCGAAATGTACGATGGGAGTCCAGATGTTTACGGGTTTCCCCGCGTCATCGCGTGGAAACCATATCTGGTGAGCCCGCTCTAGCAAAAGGCTTTCCTTGGCGAGTCGGTGATCCACCCAGTCACAATGTAGGTAGAACTCTATCTCGTATTTCTGAAGACATTTGGCAGAAACATGAACAAGACATTTTGGTGCAACTTGATAAGGATAATGACAAAGGTTATTGGCCATTGCAAATGGCAGAGTCCAACAGCTTTAGATTATGTAGAAATACTATTTATAGATTAGAAGCTCATAACAAATGATAACCTTCTCCCTACTGCCTGAACCAAAGCGGTTACTTTTAAGTTGAATGTATCGATGGGTGATATTGAGTATGAACAAGTTCCTTACCATCAGTCGCTCTGAAAAATGACCCAGATCCAAGATGTAGATGCCGCAATTGACTGTATCATCTCCTATAGAAGGAGGACATTTTAATATGTGTATTCTTATAGACACCAGATTCTGCGATATTCTATTTGTTGATAATTTGCTTGAGTGAACAGTACCAGAACACTGTGTCTGTAGCATGCATTCGATGTGGTGCATGTAACAACTAATATGACTTGTTCTTTCCTTGAGTGTCGGTATCGACGACAAACTGACACCTTCTCGCTCGACACTACATTGTGTTGATGTGTATTCTTAACGCCTTCACTGAATACTGAATCCATAGTGATACATTATGATACAATAGGACAAAAATACAATACAGCTCAGCCAAGCGTTCATATCAAGGCCCATTGTTGGTTAACCGACTGTAACGGCAACATGTGAACATTGCTCATCTGACTGTGTCTACAATACGGTATAGTCCCTTGGGGTCTTGGTCAAATTTTCAAAGTAAGTATCTCAATCAATAGAGGGTCAGATTCGGTCTTTCTTGTTGTTGCTTGTGTGATACAATATCGTTCACAGGCTGAAATTGGACCGAGACACGTTTCTGTTTATGATACAACAGAATGGGATGAAAACGAATCACCTGGAGCGACCTCCGGATCGTAGTCTCCTGGTAAGGCACCATAATCTGTTATGAACGGGTAGCTGCTGTAATGTAGAGTAATGTTTCACATAAGTTTTCAAAAACAGATGAAGAGTCATGTAACAAAGTATGAGGACTCAAACAACATTTTAATGTTGTTGGAAAGCTGAAAGCTGAAATATAGAAACAATGAATGGGCTTTGTGAACTTCCTTGTTCAGTGTAATGTTGAGTGACTCAACTCAAATCAATCTAAAGATACAGAGGGACCAACATGCCTAAGAGGTGCGTACGGTAGGTTGAAATACATCGCCATAATCATAAAACTGACTTTAATTCTATGCAGCAATTTGGGTGAAAGATCAAGAAAGCTAGCACCTCCTTAGCGCCTAGCACCTTCATAGCGCCGATTGCGAGCACACTTGCAACTAGGGCCTTCCTATTTGTTGTTCCATATTACATTTTAATCTAGATATTACTTACCTCGTCTGCACGTGTGCATAGATATTTTTCAATTCTAGTGTTTCTTAAAACATCCACCACAAAATTTATAACAAGACTCATACACCATAAATGTAGAACAAGACTCATACAACTTCGTAGACCTGGCTAATTTACAGCAATCGCCACACATGCAGCTCCATATCATTCTTCTAACTCTTGCCTACCTACCTGTTGGAAACAGGAGTCGTACCATTCAAGTTGCTGCTCGCCACGTTACTGGTACAATAAAACAGCCCAAACACCCAAGAAAAACATAACATACGAGACATTGTGTGTCCGTACTTTGTACTTCAGGTGTAGAAAAGCTAGACAGCGTCCTTGGGGTCGTTTCTATAAGATTATACATCACGTCTGTTGGTTGTCTCATTAATGATTCAGACTCTATGCAATAAACCGATCCTGTCTGTCTATCAAAATCAGCTTCTCAACCAATAAAAGAATGTCTGCATGTTGGTGTGAAATGTTTGTATTTTAAACGATGTGGGTGGGGTTAAAGGACATTTATTATGACACAGTTGAATTGGCTGTGTCTACGCCGATGTCGTGCAAACATTTTTTACCAAAGATAAGTGCCACCTTTAGTTAGTCCTTCACCCCATGATCACGTGAACGCCTCGTGAGATGGTCATGATAGTCCCAGTAGTACGCTAGATATAGATTCGTAACGCAATAAAAAGTTGTACTGCAGTCCCTACATTATTATTTCATGCGGACCAAAATAGGTCATTTCTTTGTTTCCGGAAATCGATAGCTCTTCTAATGTTTAGCAGGCGAAGGCGTGCCACTCTTTGTAAGTCGGCTTTAGGAAATAAGGTTGTGTTCTTACCGTATAAAATGGAATGTTGATGATATTAGAGTATTAATACTAGGTAATACTAGGTATTAATACTAGGTATACTAGGTATTAGAATGGTGATACTACGTTCTTGCAGCATACAGTCAGTGTTCTGATCAGGACTTTGGGCACCAATAATTGATAATACAATTGTACAATACTTTCTCCCGAGAGATCCTAATGTGCATCACTGCTAGGGGCATGCAGGGTCCCTGTCTGGCTCTGAGTAGCTCATCATCATGATCAACTGTGGCGTTTTGCACGCCACACCTTCATCTCAAGTGAATCAACTTCAAGCGTAACTTTGAACGTTCGTGACTGTTTTTATTTGTTGTCACGTAATCTGTTCAGTCCTAATGCCAGGCATAGAATATTGCAGCCGTTTGGAAAGACAGTTCTGACTGCATGCAGTTGGTAATACTTTTATTATCGTGTTATCAAGTTCAACATCATCGGTAGTAAGTAGCATCTGCATCTGCTTTAATATACTCTGCTCATATCGAGAATCGCAATTTCACTATACATAACATTATAACGTCACATGTGATGATATCACCACTCTCATTATTACTCTTACATTTAGTACATTGGTAATATTTTGCCTCATTTCTATATCATATCATGGTATATCAATTATAATCAACATTTGCTACTGGTATTTCAAAAGTTCCAAAGCGTAGCCTTTCCTTGATCAATCTGCATTGGTCTTCTAATTAACATTTACATACATGTGAAGAGCTTATTTTCATAGTGCATGTACGCTTAGTACGATGTTCTACGTTGTGTTGTGATATTTTGTTGCTGTGTTCGCTTTCTGTCTTTCATGTTACAAAAATGACCTCTTTATTCACAGTCTTCATCAGGACAAGCTTACGTGCGACACTTTCTGAAATGTATCATAACCGGCCAATGCATGCAAAGCAGGTCACTCGGAAGTACGATTAAAAGGGCTGGATACAGGTACAGACAACATCTGCCTTGTACAGCAGATCCCTATGACAGTTCATTCAACCATCACCTCAAATCGTGTCTAGGCATTGTCTTCAGTCCAAGTTAACGTGGACACATACGTTGCACACAAAACAACTGCTACGGCTATTCAGCAGTTATCGTAATTTTGCTGGTACCTGACATACAGTCCGTAACTTATAATAAACACGGAAAACATTATGGGATAAACTATACGACAGATTCTGTCGAGTTGATCGGCGTATTCCAGACGGGTCTTAGGTGGTTTTCGTGGCAGCTCGTCACCAGAAAACGAACCCTTCCGCATGTTGTAAGTTTTCTTTTGGCACTTGGAATCAGTGGTATCGTCAAAATCGTTAAGATGTTGTTTGTCCTTGTCATCTCGTAGCAGTGACTTGAACCCCTTTTCTCTGTTGCCGAGAAGGTCGTTGTCGATGTGCTCAGCCTCCATTTTGGGTTGAGCATCTTTGGGCTGCAAGAGTAACACCGTATATGATATGTAGCGAAAGTTCACTATGAATACACAGCTGGATCAATAGCATTTTGACAAAATTCTTGACAATGATAGCATCATCATTATCATAATGCAACGCTATTTCTGAAAAGAACCAGAAAGAACAGCACATATTCGTGACAGATTTGAATTATGCGACATGTTCTGCTTAGTGCAAGCAATGTTTGATTACATCTTCATTTTACAAAACACACAGCGTTTTGGAATCCGTGAATAGTTCTATCAGGTTGGTAAATAATTGGGCATTAAAGGGCCTAGGTAACCTCGGTAAATTTGATGAAGAACTACCGAGACATACAAGTCATGTAGTCAGGTAAACCGTTTTGGTTGTGAACAAAGAACTTCATCATCCAGCTTTTGATGGTGTATTAAGTGTGTAAACGTACTTACTTCAGAAGGACATGATGTAACGAGGAAGTTCACAACGGCATACTCCATCAGAGCGAAGCAGACGAAATTCTTGCAGATAAACAGCCAGACATCGATGGCCCTGATGTAACCCAGCTCTGCATCAGACGATCGCATGTTCTGAAGATAAAGAAACAACGAGATGCATGACGATGGTTCTCAAAAGTCTGTTACGTGGCCTCTTTGTGTCATGCATAGCCAACAGCTTACAGCTTTTAAATCCAACTTGTGCTTACAGACTTTGTGTACGTATAAGAATGTATTATGATTTCACAGGAACGGACTTCTGCATGTGAATTATGTATCTGAATTCTGTTTAAGTCACCTACCACTGATAGCATTGTCAGGACGGTAGTAACACCAAGCCCAGTCCTCGCCGGGGCCGAGTGAGGATCAAGCCAGAACGATACCCATGACAAGACCACTATCACCGAGGTTGGGGCATAGGCATTGATGAAGCCATGCTCCACGTGCCGTCTTAGAAGGAGCTTAAACTCCAAGGTGGTGGAAGACACCAGGTTCCTCGTAGACAGACCTACAAATTTCATAGGTTATATAAATCCGTTCTAAACGTTTACCACCGCATGTATGCGGACGAGGCATGGTAATTGTACCATCTTATATATGTATACAATAATACTTTAAATGTGGACGTTCATTTTCACCGATTACGATGGACGAACATCGTCACTTAAAACATGCAACCGAAGCAAATGTGTGTTCCACTCCATTTGGTCTATGGTTCGTGCGGTTTAACATCATTTATGCATTTATGCTGTACTTAATGTTCAACACAAATGAACTGAAACATGAAGTGCAAGAACAGAAAGAATGGACATCCATGTATTTACTCACCCCTCGATGTATTATTAAAACACTCCTTTAATGACGGTGGTGCACACCGGCCACCGAAGTGGTTACATTTGATGCATTCGGGCCTGTGCAGATTGTCGGCGTCTGTGCACTTCATCCGTGTGCAGGCATCGGAGCCTTGGTAGTCACAGAACCCACGTTGGTAAACACAAACGTTACCTGAAACAGAAAGAATGTTAGCATTCGTAACATTATAGGGGAGGCTTTAACTTTGTCCAACACAATATAATGGGAGTGAACTTTTCGACCAGTCATCGGGTCTGCTTCAGGAGAACCGATGACTCGATTGCTCAGAGAACTGGCACTGCTTCTCACAGATAACTCAATCAAATAACCATGTAAGCAACTAACTGATTGGCTTAGTAAATAGGTTTTGATTACTTGGATCCATGTAAGATCCCACGTAGCTGGTGTAGTTGATACCGTCAATCAGGAAGTCGGACCGTACAGTCGACATCAGCGTTGCCACTACAGAAGTGTTGGCAACCCAGTACATTGGCTTGTTCCACCTTGCCTTCACCCCTCCATCTGCAGAACACAAACAATGGATTCCATCATCCATTTTTGAAACATTAAAACATTTCTGTGGCAATCAGATAGAGTTATCAATAATGGCTTTAGGTTACTATAATCGATTTACAACTACGAATTGATTTTGTCTCTGTTTTTCCATTCATCGCCGATGGTCAGAGTAACAATTTTGCAAAGTTTGTGGTGATACTGTCTAATCATCAACCGCACATGGTTGTACCAACGAAGCTTGAAGAAAGTGTCAATTAATTGCTCATGTGTATTGCGATCATTTAAGGAATACATGTTTCTTTGCAGTGACATAATGATTGTTTATATTATCATTATTTCTGTAGTCACTTACAAGTCAATAGCGGCACGGCACAACATTGTAGGTCATGAGGGTAGTTACGAAGATCCATCTTGCACCCTTGGTCAAGAAAGAATCTACAACACATAGATATAGATATGCATAAACATATACGTATGCATATAAAAATGCAGCACAAAGTCAACAGCACTAGAGAAACTAGCATTTGACAAAATAAATCTTTTGCTTTGTGGACTAATGGAAGTTCTTGGAGACATTTTAATATTCTTCTACATCAACAGCACAAAATCTGAAGAATTAAACATACATCTGACTGCAAAATAGACCGAACTGTCGGTTGCGGGATCCCAATACTGACTATTTAGTACCATTGGTTGATTTGTGCGAATTGAATAGCATACATTCATCTTTAGATATTGTTATCTTAGTAAAGACATTTGCATCAACAGCACGAAACGTATACTACATACTTTTGGGCCAAAATCACGCTTCCATCGTTAAGAAGCGCTGGAGGAAAGAAATCCGAACGGCTTTTATATTCTGTCGCAAGCACAGATGTCTTGATGGTAGGTCTCCAGATGTCTCCCAGGATGAAACTTGAACCTGTGTTGTTCCCCGATCGGGCTTCCAGCAACCTTGTATCCCTCCATTGACAAGCCAAGACGAAATCGATGTAAAATGCCTTAAAACAAAATGAAACCATCTCTTGTTTATCCAAGGCTAATCCAAATCATTTGACAACCACAAACCTCGATCGAAACTAACAATTATACAGTTTCGTATTACTGGCCTGAAACAGGCCAATCCAAAAAGCATATCTGGTAACACCCACAAAGCTCGATCCAAACTAGCAATTGTACAACCACTTATTACTGACCTAAAACATGATATCGCACAGCCATGAAATATAAGGGTGGGTCTGTTTGCCATTATAATAAGAACAAGAATATTGCTTACCGTATTTCTGAACATTTGATACTGAATCAGTGTGTCTAGGCTAAGAATGATGACGCTGCAATTCATGTCAACTTGACCATCTGGCGCAAACACAAAACACGAATATCAATTGTCAGGTACAACAAATCTTCTATATGAATTTTGTTCTTCAAACTTCCAATATGGACCACCATAACAACAGAAAAAACATCAAACACCAATCAACAGGAAAATAAAGTTCCATAATTGCAGGTCTAGTCGCCAATACTACGCCCGTACCATAACGTCCCTATGTTTTTTTTTTCATTGTATTGACTATTCTGTTACCGTGAGGGTTTTTTTCAACAAACATATGCCCTGAAGCTGTTTTTCTTGCTTGAATATTTCCCTTTTCTGAATGTTGGGGGTTACTTTTTCCAAATGTTGCCAATCTTCACAGCAGGGTTTCCCTGTAAAGACAATATGTTATCTTTTCCACGGTGACCTCAATTGACAACCCCCTTCTATAATACACGAGGAGAACTCAATATCGACGAATCTGTTACGAAGTTACGTGTGGCTGTAATATTTCAACATGCCCATTAAGTCGTCTCATATATCATTGATGATATCTTGTAGGAACTGTATCTTTGTCATTATCAGTTCAGTATGAACGCCGCGCATAGCCTCAGCTGAGATTATAATTAGCAGTCCATTAAGCAATTATCAGTACTTATGTTGGAGATTATTGATTTTTTGGATGCAAAAAAAAAAACAACCTAGCTACAAGGCTGAATTCTTATTACAAAGGGTTGTCTTCTACATATATTTTTGAATCACACTTAAATGAATTTATCTATTAAATGAAAAGCGGCCAACAGGTCGATTTGAGCATTTTTTGAATAAACAAAGGCTCAAACAAATAATCTATTCTATTTATCCATTCATTCATTTATTTATTCTGTTATCATTCATTTATCTATTCCTTACTCTCTGTTGGTGGCGGCTCCTGAAGATTGTAGTTCTTCGGTACCCGGACAGAAGTACTTATGTACGGTATGTCACTGAAGGACGGGGTGTCTGTTGGAGTCGATTGAACCCTTAGGTGCAAAAGGAAAATGTACTATGTTTTTCAAGATCACGTGGACAATGTTCACAATATATCACATACACTCTAAAGACTATTCTTGGATTAAGTGTAATTGTGTCTTGTGATATGCAGAAATTTTCTTGTGATATGCAGAATGGAGGTGCATGCGCAGGGGATTGTACAGTCTATTTGAGCACCCCGTTATCTCAAACAAATGATTAAATGATACATTAGTCAAGGAGAGTAATAAGTAGCATAAAGCTAGTTCTAAATTGCAATGTTTCTATTAGGTTTTAGCAAATAAAACGGAATTTAGCACATGTACATATAGTTTGGAAAAATGCTACAAATCTATCATAAATTGTAGATTGTATTTCCATAAAATAAAAACCGTTTTCTATTAGCATCCCTCATTCTGATAACATGGTAACTTATAGTACTGTATGAATGCAAACTTACTGGTCATTGTCAGGAAGGCCTCCGTCTTGGGAAAGTGCCAACGGTACAACGAACATGAATATCAGTAGAACTCCCATCGCCATCTTTGTCGTGAAGGGACGACACAGCTGAATCTCTTCTCTTTCAGCGAAAAATGACGATTGTTAATTGAGTTGACATGTGTTTATCTCATGCAAGATTTGTCAAGATATACATTCGATCTCCGCAGCTCTCTGACAACTATCATCTTCCACCACAGTAGATAATGGTATGGCATTACGTTTTGTAACACTATACAGACTGCATGTCTGGTGTACTCTGTCTTCAGTCACACCATGATCAATATCAAACCGGTTTCTTTCATCTTAATGACATTGTAGACTCCATTAACACTGTGGGACTGTCATGATGTGTACATGGCCGGAACTGGTGTCCCTCTAATCAAGTTTTCCTTCTCGTATAAGTCATTAGGTATCAAAACTGTAAATCAAAACACAACATTGTCACCACAGCTGTTTCTTTTATAAAGTTTTCATAAAGTTTTAATTGCTGATTATGATCTTTCAGTCTGAGGTGCTTCTGGGGTCATCATTTACATTCCCTAGATGCAGATTTTATACTCCCAAAACTTGGGAGTGAACAATAAAGTATTGGTTCACTGTCGTTGTCTCGGGGTGGGGGTGACTTCGTCTAAGTCAGTGGATACTGAAATATTTTGTGTTGATTAAAAGTGGATTGCGTGATTTGAATATTTTTGAAAGTGTACAGGCTCGCTAGGTTAAAAAGGTAACTCTCAGCTGGCTCTGGTATGTTCTGCTTCCAAGCAACAAAGTATGCACAGACGATGTGCAAAAATGAACCTTTTAACCTGTGTATCGTTTTACCGGAGCATCTTGCATTATTAAAGAGAATCTCTTCCCTTTGGAGACAAACCAGATAAGAACAATCAAGTTAGCAGGGCGTATCCGATACCTTGTGTAACATCTCTTGACATAAGGATGAAGATCAGAAATGCACCGCAAGACCATTATCACGTAATTCCATTTACCTGTGAGTCATATGGACATCTTCTTACTCCATTAGTGTTACTCATAGCTTCACAATTGTCAATGACCCTATTGCATCATAGACTGCCTATACCTGTATTCGGCTATTTCATGATTCACAGGAATGTGGCAGTGGTACTACTACTACGTGAAACACTTGGTCTCACCTACATGTATGCCTGGCATATCTCACTACAAATATAATAAGAACTATCTAGTGATAAATATTTCATGAGTACAATAGAAGGGAAACGTTACGTAAAAAAGACAGGGGTTGCTTTTGTAGCACTTCAGGTCCTTTAATCGGGTTCTGTGTGCTGTTCACATGGATATTCTTGTATTCTTTCTTGCAAGCTTCAACTGGCCATTGTCGATACAAACATTTACATTAGCGGTATATGTAGATAGTCAGGCCGCAAAGATTTGATAACAATTAAGCCACTTGTGGATAGTCTTCCAAGTCAAATGCGCTATTATCTGTTGAATATTTGTCCTAGATGAGGTGACATTTAACAAACGTGCTGTACACTCAAGTTATAGTAAATGGTACAAAGTTTCCAACAAGAGCACATATACGATTAGCGTCCAAGTTGTTCCGTTATTGTGTATTGCTTGGACCGTGTGTATTGTTTATCGTGATGACCTGGCTTGCTGAATCATGTGCATTTTTACCTATTTTACTCCTGTCCAGCTATCCACAATACAAGGGGGCCTGCATGCCCTTTTTCGTAAGGCGTAATCAGGGCTTCTTGGTGTCCGTAATCCGTAGGCAGACACCCCAAAATCAACGTAATTCGTAATCAGTACATTTGCCGCAAAGCGTAAAGGCGTAATCAGCTCTGAGAATGTAACGTAAGTCGTAATCGGCGGCGAAAATTTTGCGTAATTCGTAATCACTACCCCCCCCCCCCCATGCAGGCCCTCATACAATACTTTGTGCAATGTGACGCTCTGGTCAACAATGACCTGCTGTATAGAGAATATAATCATCGAGTGACACCTTAAATGCCAGTTCAGATTGTTTATAATTAAAAGATAGTCACTCTTAATCTGTGCCAAAATGGAGGACAGTAGCTAGCATGCTTAACTCCTATAACTGGTCAGAAGAGGTGAAGACACCAAAGTAGGTAGCAACAAAAGCTATGTAGGCTGCCGGGAACACGAACCGTGAAACGTAATCCAGTTTCTTCGCCATCTTGTATCCTCTGAACGTGATCTTGGGTAGTTGGAAATCATTAGTCCCGTCCAAACTTTCTTCCTTCTTAACGAAACTTTTGTCCACTTCCCCCTCATCATCAGCAGTCCTCTTCGGGGTTTTCGGAGCCTTAGACTTGTAAGGTAAATAACATCATATTAAGTATCAAGTATACTATCAAAATTGAAGATACAGTCATCTATTTGATGAATACTTCTTGCGGTTCACGCGTTACAGTTACGAGTTACTTTCGTCAGAAAGAAATACAACAGATGAGATTAAGTACGAAGTCATGTTGATGGTAATGATAAGGGGATTATTATTCGGAAATTTTCTTGTGAACCTACCGATTGTCTCGCTGCAAAGTTGACGAAGGCGTATTCCAACAAGGCGAGCACCACAAAGATCTTACAGCTGATTATCCAGACGTCAATAGCTCGGATGTAGTTCAGCTCCGGTGCAGGTTTTACCTTGGTGCTCTATGGAAAGGGTATCAACGTAAATCCATTTAATTACTGAAGTATCCTACTGAGATTATGATATGATACCCATATTATGTTGCTTTTATGCGAATGTTAGCAAATGTGTCCCTAGAAAGAAGTCATGTAGCTAAGTAAAGCGTAGAAAGTAAGCAAATGCCTTCCAGCTTTCATAGCAATTCTTGTAACATAAGACAGAAGAATAGTTACCATTCCTCACAAAATTAGACGAAATATTGCTTATATTTGTTACCGGAACTCAACAAAGCCTACACACGGCTGATTATGGACTTTCAACAAGCAGCATTTCATTTCAATTTCAATCTCCTTGACGGGATTTATGCCCTTCATATTTAGTTCTGTTCCTTCAGTTGTTACATTTAACTCACCAATGTCACCATGGTCAGGACAGTGGTTACCCCCAAGCCGGTTCTGGCAGGAGCAGACGCCGGGTCGAGCCAGAACGAAACCCAGGAAATCGCGACCACACAGAAGGACGGCACGTACGTGTGGAGGATTTGATAACTCAGTCGACGGGACAGAGCAAATCTGAACTCCAGCGTTGTGTGGAAATCCCCTACGAGGTTAACTGTAAGATACAAGTGTAAGAAGCAAATGAAACACCAACTGAATGTATGATCTGTAAGCATCTTTGTACTAGCAAGTTGCAAAACCACTTTTAGTTCAGTTGGTATAGCCATGTATAATGCATATCATTTGTGTTTTGCTAGAATTCCCCTACATATAAGAACTGGCTTAACGATTTGCAAACTACATGGCAAACTAAGGCAATAGTTTCTTGGACACAAAGATTATCGACCCATGCACTTTACACTGCAGAATATGTACATTTTCTATAGAGAGAAACCAATTGAAACAACTTATAATCACGTTAACATACAACATATTCATAGTATAAATGAACGCTAACCTTTATCCAGATATGGTGAACAGTCTGGAGCTGGATTCTGGTGTTCACATTTACCGCCCATTTGGAGGCAGTTGAGGCACATTGTGGTGTTCAGGTTTTCCGCCTGAAAACATTTGAACCCCGTCTTGATACAGTCTGCAGAGCCAGAGAAGTCACAGGAGGCACTCTGATAGATACAGGTATCTCCTGCAACGATTGCATAATTATGAATACTGTATATAGTTTACTACATCAATAGCTCCTTACACTGACCACCATACTAGAATAATTAGGTAATGTAGTCGGGACACATAGACAGAATATTGCTAACACAACATCACATTGTGTTTTTAAACCTCATCTCAAATTTCTTCGTGTCGGTCCCGTTATTACCTCCAAAATATTTTGAGATCAAAATAGCATTTACCAATTTTCATTCCAAAAATTCCCAATCATCTGCTGATAAGCTCTGACAGCTAAATAGTGTTTTGTTTTGTTTTGTTTTCTTTTCTTTTCTTTTTACCAGCGTGGCATTAGGTATTACAGATTGCTGTCAACGGCTTACCGTAGCTTTGGACATTGAGAGTGAAGCTGTTGTAGTCGACCTGGTCGATTTGAAACACTGAACGCACATTTGGCATTGAAATGATGACCGAAGAATTGGACTGGAAGTAATCAGATGGCTCCCAGCGAACCTTTATACCACCAACTGAAAAAGTGAAAAGTCATAAGAATCTTGGAGCATCCCCGCTTTGCAAAATAGGTTCGGTGCATTACCGAAGCCAAAGGGCAGGTACAAAGAAAGATAATGACCCAAAGGAGAATACCATCATCATTGCCATATTCTAATTTCCTAATCAAAATTCCTTTACCTACCGAATCCTAAAATCAAACCACACATCTGTCGGTCATGTGGATAGGCGTAAAGTTGCATCAGGCAGGGGACCCTGAACTCGAATCTGAAAAAAAAAAGATATTGCTGGGGCGGTTAAATTTCTTCAACGTTGATAAGTACACTTTATGAATTCATGTATATAACACTTAGTATTCATGATAGCAGAGCGTGAACATCCTCCCATTGGCAGGGCCACCAAACTCAGTGACGAAGAATGAGTTTGGTGGCCCTGCCAATGGGAGGATGAGCGTGAAGTGTTCAACAAGGCCTCTTACTGGAGGAACCTGTAACCTAGACAGCCTAGCCAAGCTATATAATAATATCCTATACATACCTTTGCAAGAGATAAACCTCATTTCCAGGATGAAGTACTGGATAAAGCATGTCCTCGTTTTTCAAAATATCCGCATGCACCATCGGCCATATGGGTGGTCTCCAGATCTTCTTGTTTGATTCGTCAACGATCACGCTTTGGTTTGTGCTGGGAAGTCGTTCGTCTTTCCACCCACAGAGCAGTGCAAATGAAATATAAAAGTTCTAAAAGAAATTAAAAAAGAATTGAACAATTTAGGAACTGTTGAGTAGCAAAATACAAGAAAAACATCTCTATACATACCATATTATGGCGTGAAACCCTCCATGGAAGCGTATTTCATATGGCCACCGCGTATCACAATTAAGAACATTCTGCGTAGTTCTTTACCAGAAGGTCGTGTTTATAACGAAAACATATAGAATGTATGTATACTAATTGTAGTTTTACAGTTGGCTGAAAATAGACCGTGTTTTATCATATTTACAGGAAACAGACTACAATACACACTTTTAAAGGCTAATTCTCATAGGTAATACTCCCATTTTTTTCTTAATATGCAAAATTTAGCTGTTGTATTATAAATCAAAGATCAAGACCGTTATCAAATCTAGATGCAGCCATATACTGTAGTCTTTGAAAGTGATTTTGTTGAACACCATTGTGAAGTAGATTACCATATCTTTGTCCGAGAATGGACCAAGTTTCCCGATGAAGGCCGTACAGCTGACATCCAGAAGGACTCCTGAAAGAATCAAGCCGGATAAAAATTTTGTCCAATACACTTTTGAAGTAATTTCAATGCCCTATCGTAATTGTTTTGTCTCATCATGGAAGATGTCGTTGTGGAAAGAGACTTCTTATTCTTCTGGATGTAGAATTCATAATAATAACTTTTGTACGCATGTCTATTTCTGAATTGTAATGTCGAAACAGTAGAGAAAACATTACGTTTTCCAAAGCTTTTCAATGTAATTGTGAACCGCTGCTGTATGGCCCCCAATTCGCATTAGTATTATTAATACATACATACATACATACATAATAGTGACATTATTATTGCAAGACAATTTCATCTATTCACTTGACACTCCATGTCATTAGGAATTCTGCATTTCAAAGGAATGACCATGTCAACATTCACTGAACTCATATACATTTCTTGATACAAAGTCAGTTATATATCAATAATCAATGTTTCTTCAGTATATTAAGAACCTGGCAAATATCACTTTGTTGTAGCTAAACCGACGTCATTACATTTTGTACATACTGATATTTATCTGTAGTTTGAAAAAAGGTTGAGATAACCTACCTGGAGGTCCTGGCCTTGTATCATTATAATCATCAGGCACTATAAATGTGGCTTTTTCAATCAAAGTAGGTCCATTGCTCTCCCTGCAATAAAAAAATCTGAATATCAAAGATAATTCAACTGACCACAAATTTAGAAATAGAAATTCTCACGGATATGAGGACATGAACCCCATAGAGGTGCGTGGGGTGAGGCTAACATGTACTACCAAAAGGCTGTATCCAATTATTGAGTTACTGTCAGATGTATTATATATGCCAGCCTGACACCATGTTCCTTTTACCGTTTGTGTACTCATTTTGCCTCTTATGAACCACTAGCTACAATGTTATATGCAAAACAATATACATTTTAGAAAACAGTTGATATTGTTGTCTTTGCATGGATTTTGCAGACTATATGCTCAGGTCATACAGTCTGGTGCGGTGAGACGTCGGCATTGTTTGAAGGATTATGTTTAGATCATCATAACTACACTATGTGTAGGATCCTGACCTGCGTGTGAACTGAAACCCTGCTGCGGGCCCCATCGTTGAAAAATAGATATGACAACACCAAGAAGTGACATCACGGTAGCCACTTATATAAACGGTTGCCTACCTAGGTAGCTATCTTTGTGTAATCAATATTTGAGGACATGTCAATATCAACAGTGCTTGCCAGAAAATGGGGGAGGGTGGGACCGGGGTGATCCCCAATTCAAAAGGGCACAAGATTTCAGATAGTTGCGTGCAGTGCATACCAATAAAACAAAGCTGACAACGATATGTATAGGAACATGCTCACTCACCCAGTCGGGTTGCCTGTCGACCCACTATCTGCTGACACTTGACTGATGAAAAATATCCAAATGATGAAACACCAGAACGCCATGTCGCACGACAATCTTAGTAGAGTAGCAAGACTCCACATGCCATGCCATCCCCAGCCGAACCGATAGTGTAATGTACAGCGTCTCACTGTGGAAGCTATTATTGTTGTTGCCCCTGGGTGACATACACTCTAACGATAGTGCACTTTACTCTGATCGCTACAAACCAAATTAAGCTGCATTAAGCATCTTTGATCTGCTGCAACATTATTGATAGTGTCCACGTCGTAGTATGGCAACATTTCTGTGCCGTTGTTTTTGTAGGTCACTCCTTCAGATTATGCAATCCACCCTGTTGCTCACTTGGTGAAAGCAAATTCGCATCCGATAAGTTTGTCTTCAATTGCTCAGAATTTCAAAATTAGAATTTTGTTTTCATATATTAGAGCTTAAGTGATGATTCTGCGACTTCAATGTCAATTATGTTCATGGCATAGTTTTGATGTGTGGCACCACAACTCTAAAGAGACAACAAAGACATCATTTACGTTCAAAGCAGTCCTGGACTCTTTAATTATCTCTTGTGTGCAAAATATACATTCAGCTTTCTGTGCAAGGGATATCTTAAGTTTACAGCAATATTTAAATGTATATTCTTTACATGTGTTACTCATTTTCTTCTTGTTACATGCTTCAACTGTGTATTGTAGGTATATACTGTTACATTGATGTCATCCTGATATATAAGTTGTATAGATGTTCAAAGCCTTTTTGACATTTTGCAACAGCATTCATGACATTTGCGACGTATTGAATATGTATCCAATAGTTCAGTCAGATTGCAACGTGCGTCGTTAATTGTGTATATATATATGAACGATGATATAGTCGACGACCGAAGCAGAAGTATTGTTTTAACTGCACGGAGAAACTTCGTCTTTGCTTTTAACAGTAGGATATGAATTACAGAGAGCAATATGGCCTCGTGAGGTCGATAACTGGTCCATCTTGTAAGTCAGTCAAGCCACTTCTTTATACAATATCAAAAAGCCCTTTCCGGTATGGCATATATTGAATTACCGCCCCCATAAGACACAATAGACATCGTGCAGAATGCATATTACACTGTACATTCCGCACGAACTTGCAACATTTACATCAACGGCAACTTGTTACACTTTTATGGACTTAGGGCACTTCATGGACTCAAGTCCTTTTGAAACATTACTTTCCTTAAAGCCTTAATGCGGTGTCATATAGCTCGGCTATGATATAATGTACGTGCTAGGTGAAGTGTCGTTCTCCATCACGAGTACCTACAATAGCTTTAAAGCATTGTGCTACATCGTGGTGCAGCTGTAGCCTGTTTTCTACATCAGCTTGTCTTGATTTGTGCCAGTACTTTACTCGCATCCTTAACTTTCACGGAACCAATGTACATTTGGGATTTACTACTCAGAAGACGATAAGACACCAAAGTAGGTAGCCACGAAGGCTATATAGAATGCCGGGAACAGGAACCGTGAAATGTAGTCCAGTTTCTTTGCCATGTTATATCCTGTGATTGTAAACTTTATCTTCGGCAGTTGGAAATCACTATTTCCGTCCAAACTGTCTTCGTTGGGCACGAAACTTTTGTCCTCTTCACCCTCATCCACAATAGTCCTCTCCGGGCTTTTCGCAGCTTTAGACTTGGGAAATAAATAACGTTTCATTACATTGAATACAGATAGCATAAAGAAAGCACTAAAGTCGCCTATGAAGATATCATTATGCTCTTAAGAATACATTCTGATGATGACTGGTTGCAGTTAGCGGAATACGTTGTTATATGTTATGACGATGTAAAATTACTTCTTTAGAAAAAAAATGTATCACCGATAACAGTGTGCACATCAATACTGACAACTACGGACCCATCTACAAACAGGAGCAAACGAAACCCACCGCTTGTCTCGCTGCAAAGTTGACGAAGGCGTATTCCAGCAAGGCGAGCACCACAAAGAGCTTACAACTGAGCATCCAGATGTCAATGGCACGGACGTAGTGATGCTCTGGTGTTGCCCCGACTTTCGTGCTCTGAGGAAAGTACATCATGATCATATATATATATATATATATATATATATATATAGAAAGAGAGAGAGAGAGAGAGAGAGAGAGAGATTCATCAAGTAAATTTCTTAGCTAGAAAGTTGATTTGGGCCATGGGGTATTGGAATTCAACCTGAATCATCTGTAACGTCCAACACAATGGGAAGTAACCTAAATTTACGACTGAATAGTAACAGTCTTTGTCAAGGAATAACCAATCCGCTGTTTGACGTCACGTTATGCAGATAGGTGCACCTGAGTCGGTGGGCACTGGATCACATGTTGCAGAGACGGGGGAAGCCACGAACTTCCTGCAATGATTCACTGCTCGCAGAGTCACGTGCCCTACTTAAGCTCCAGTCCAACAGAGTAATGATTTTATCTTTAATAGCATAATTCTTTGTCAATCATGTAATAACTAGGAAAAATGAAATTATGTGTTAGGCCATATCAAGTAAATTTTATGGATGACATCCTCCGGAGACTCCAAAATTAATGCGAGAGGGCGAAAAAAAAACAAGGCAGGCCAAAAAAAACAAGATTCCTACATTTTCAGATTTTGAGATCGTAAACCTCGTTGAACAAGAATTTAGGCGGTAAAACATGATGTCATACCCAACAGGTCTTCTGTCGCTGTATTCAACAGTATTACCTGTCCTTGCGGATGTGTCTTTATTAAATAGAACAAAAAAAGAGCTTGCTGTACCATCTTCAAGGTAGATACTACACTGGGTATTCATTTGTAATGGAACATCCTGGACTGTCAACACTTGCCATCAAACACGAGGAATTGCGCCTCAAGTTTGCTGGATCCCTGGTGGTCTCTGAGTTTAGAGACTGGCTACCAGGCAGAACACAGGGCTCAATCACTGACAGAGTGACTCATAAACCGAACTGTCTGGAAGCCATACTCTGCGTATATTGTGCCAACTGTTACAACACCGATTTGTCTCTGAAACAACTTTGAAAAAAGAAGTGACTAAATAAAATTTTCAATTATTGTACAAATGGTTTTGATTCAGTGGCAACATCACATATAAAATGAATAAAATACAACATTGTATCAAAGTAAAAATAAAAGAATAAATCAGAGCCTTGTCTTGCAGATGGACGTTCATGACATATTTGCCCTTTTTTGGCATGTTGACCACCGTCGCAGGGCAACAAAATTTCTTGTTTTTTTTTCTGAAATCAGGCGAAAATCAATGCGCGCGAGGATGTCATCCATAAAATTTACTTGCTGTGGCCTTAGCTCGGTTAACTCACCAGTGTGACCATGGTCAGGACAGTGGTTACCCCCAGGCTAGTTCTGGCAGGAGCAGACGCCGGGTCGAGCCAGAACGAAACCCAGGAAATCGCGACCACACAGAAAGACGGCACGTACGTGTGGAGGATTTGATAACTCAGTCGACGGGACAGAGCAAATCTGAACTCCAACGTGGTGTGGAAATCCCCAACAAGATTAACTGAAAGACACATTTCATACAATCAAATTAAATTTTGTCTGCATGCATTCTTCAATTGATGGGTTACAGTCTTTATTCCTTCAAGAATAGATAGACGTGAAAAGAATTCGTTTTGCTGACATTCTCATAATTTAAAAAACGGTTTGTAAAATATCTTTTTCTATGTACAACAGCATGTTATTACCGTAAACTAACTAATGTTCATGTTACATTGATAGAAATACATATGACACACTAATGTTAACTGTATGTTTTATGTCTTAAATGAGCTCTAACCTTCGTCCAGAAATGGAGAACAGTCTATTGGTGGAGTATGTTCCTTGCAGTTACCCCCAAATTGAATACAGTTGATGCACGCAGTTGTGTTGAGGTTCTCTGCCTTGAAACATTTAACCCCCATCTTGGTACAGTCTGCATAGCCAGAGTAGTCACAGGAGCCGGTCTGGTAGATACATGTGTCCCCTGCAACGAGATGAGTTTACAAACAAGGGAAATAATTCTATTGTGTTGTGTGCGTTGCCTATTGTATTCGACGTCCACTAGTGTACGCCACCGTACATTGTACATTTGTTCACTACTCTACCTGAAGTCATGACATTACAAAAGCTAATTAATGTACGACTTGTGACACGTGAATAGGTGGCTGATGGAACAACGATAAGTATACTCTAAAGTCACCGTGAACTACAACAATTAGTAAAACGATTCACCGATACTTACGATAGCTTTGGACATTGAATGTGTAGCTGAGGAAGTCGACCTGGTCGATTTGGAAGGCTGAGCGCACATTCGTCATAGAAATAGCAATAGGAGAATTATCGGACTGCATGTAAAGCGAGTAATCCCAGCCAACCTTCAACCCACCAACTGTGGAGATATGACAGAATAACAATGACCAGACAGTTTCTGCCTTAGAAGCGTTTTGTGTCTTTGTTACAGGTTTGACTTGTCTTTGAACTGGTCCATTAACTTCATGTCTTTTTTAAGTAAGAGTGCAAACATCCATATTGCAAAGACGGGTCAAAGACTCCAATACTGAAAAAACAAGTAGAAAAATATGGACTAATGTCTCCTCTGTCTTTATTTCTATTGGTCACAATTGCAATTGCATTCCTTAAACGTAGTAATGGTTTACGTACCGAAGCTCATATGTAAACTACACATTTGCCGATCATGAGGGTAGGTGTAAAGTTGCATCTGGCATGGGACCACCATGTCATAGCTGTAAGAAAAGAAGGTAAACATGTTGGTGGGACCATTTATGTAACATATTTATATAGTTGTATTCTTCCCATTATTCAAAGGCCAAGAATTAACAATCCTGTCTACTGTGACCATTTTCGTCATGTCTCATAGTAGCCCCTATTGACAGGTTTGATTAGAAAGCTAGAGACAGACAGACAAAGAGGGACAGATATCAGACTAAAATCTAAAATTCACACATGTTTATTTCTTTATTTCATCATAAAACGGCTGGGTAACCCATTCAGTTGGTAGGAGCTGCTTTCCAATGGGGCCCATCATTTATTTACACAAGACAAGAGATGATTACATTTAGTTAAACAACAAAAGGTGGACAACAATAGATGAACATAGATATGGTTGAATATAGTTCTTTTAGAAGTAAAGCGTAGAATTGTACTTACAGTGTGGTCATGTACACCACCCTTCCTGGGTACACCACTGGGTAGATCATTTCTTCGTTTTTCAAAACCTCAGCGTGTATCAGTGGCGTTATGAATGGTCTCCAGATCTTCTTTCCCGTCTCGTCAACCATGGCTTTGTGGGAGGCCGAGGGCAGTCTGTCATCTGTCCACCAGCATTGCAGGACAAATGAGATGAAAAATTGCTAACAGGATTAAAAAAAGAAAAACCAAATTAAACAAATAAACAGCATGTTTTCTTCGTCTTATTATTACAGACATGAATGGTTAAGACTACAAACTACAATATGAACTTTCGTGATGAATTACAAACTGGCTTCCACATACATACAATTTTAATCCAGAGTATGATTGTATGTGTGCCCATCTTTCCATAGTTTTCAGCTCCCTTACATGGGAGAAATTGTAGTATTGCAAAACATGTCACTCAATGATGTCTGACAGTCATGATAATTCTATAGCGATGATATTTACATATCGGTATAAATAACAGTTATAAATATGACATTCCGAAGTGTATGGAATTTTGGGTTTCCCTTACTACATTTAACTATTCTGCTACCAATTAAACATACATGTAGGGAAAGTGCAAATGCCATGGCGAGGTGCTGTCATATAGTATATAAAAATTATTAAATGTTGTAGAATAGATTACCATAGCCGTGTCCGAGAATGGACCCAGTTTTGTGATGTATGCCGAACAGTTCACCTCCAGAAGGGCTCCTGAAAGAATTGTGGAGTAACCATCGTACGTGTCTGATTAATGTTTTCAGCAACTTCACACTGATGCGTTATGGCCATTGTAAAAAAAAGTGTTGTCTTAATTTTTTGTGTCTCTATAAAACCGTTGGTATGATATTGCTACAAGGAAGCATGGAGCAGAATGCATAATAAGATGTTTTGTCTATTCAATAATTGTTACCTGCAGTACTGATACATGCATTGTAGATTGGAGCAACGTTACTCGATTGTACGTCCCTGCTGGATAGACCACAAAGTGCACTTCATCAATATTGCAACACAACGTTACCTGTTTATACGACACGACAGCAGGGTATCAGAGAGTGTTTTTCCTTAAAAATGCACAATGGTATACGTAATAGCATACATTTACGGCATGAAATTGAATAATATTAATCATTCTATGAAAGAAGCATCTAATCATCTGCAATGAGGAGTATTCATATTGCTGTGTATCTAATGACTTGTAAAAAGGATGGGTTAGCCTACCGGGAGTTCCCGGTCTTGTTTTATTATCATAATCATCAGGCACGGCCCACATGAACCCTGGGTCCTCACTGGTTGTGATGTCCTCAATTAAAGAACGGCCATCGTTTTCCCTGCAATAAAACACCAATAACCACTTTTGGCACCAAAGAGATGGAAATCCCATAACATCCCCGTGTAAGCCTGCTAACCTTATACAATTATTGTATCGCTGTAAAGATTATGTATGCTTGCCTGTCAGCAATGCCTTGCAGAAGCTTAGTGCTCAGCTTGCCCCACAAATACAAATTATCACGATAATGCATGGTGGAGCACGCACTGACTGATAAATCTGATCACAGACTGGTCATATTGCTCTCATTCAGAATGGTTCTCTGGGCTTTTGTAGCTCGTATTCTTTGATTCCTTTATACGTCAGTGTTTAATGTATTCTGCTTTGATTCTTGTGACAGATATATGCATAGAAGCCTTAGCTGTTCCTTATGATAAAGGGACAAACCCTGGCGCAGGCCCCATCTTACAACGGCCTGCAAACCCTTGAGGCGTTAGCTCATAAATAATTGCATTATGACATCAACATCTATTTTGTCGTTGGACTTGAAGGTAATTATCTGTACGTACCGTTGCCGTACAAGTGACACCATTATCAATTGGTGGGCCCGTAAATGGGGCACGCCATTCCAGATATGGGTCCACCATCATAAGGGGCACAACATGCTTGCGTGCAGTGGATACCAATAGTTAGTCATGACATAAAGCTATCAATAATATGTAAGGACATGCACACTTACCCGTTTATGTTGCCTGTTGAGCCACCTTCAGATGACACTTGACTGATGAAAGAAACACAAAGAACGAGAAACCCGTACGTCTTTATTCCGACCATGTCTTAAGAAGGTCTCAGTCGAGTAGTAAGACTTCACAGGTTATACCACCCCCAGCAGCCAGTGGACAGCGTCCAAGATGTAAATAAACCCAACTGAACTGAACTGGAATTGGTGCCTTCGAGTACACGTTCCATCAAAGACACCGTCTTCTCCGCCAAATATAAACTAACGTTATGTTATACGTTGTAGAAAATAATCAATTGTATACGTAGCAGTGACGTTTATGGGCTCCTAACGGTTAAGTAATAACATTATGTTTATGATTCCCTTTCTTTATGTCTTTTTTTATATAACCTATTCTTCACGTGGTTCCATATTAGGTTCAACTCTATTTAGTTTTGATCCATTCCTTAGGGGGTAATCCAAGGCGGGGGAAGGCGTTTACAAGGGGTAGAACCGACTGTATTCGGTTCAACATTCAACACCAACAACCTTCATTGCTTTTGAATAATTTAGCCAACCAAACAGGACATGACCGAACATAATCTAATTTCGCGCCCCAACAGACAAATGTAATGCAGTGTAAAATAGTATAAAACCTAATTGTTGCTGGCAAGAAGAACGAGGTTGCCTTTTCCCTGAATGTGCATCTACAAATGAATTAACATTCATTAAAAGGTGAAATCACAAGGCCAGTTCAGTGGGGGTTGACAAGGGCTCCAAACATTCATAACAGTGTAACGGCATGGTGCATCTGTTTGCACTCACTCAATAACAGTCTGGCTTTAAATTCTGAACTTGTAGTACACGTTGACATAGATAACGATAAAGATGAGGAACGCTAATGGATAGACAATCCTTGCAACCCGTTCGATCGCCTCAGCATAGTATCGGCCTGAGCGTTGTCTCTTGGCATTAGGTTGCTGACTGGGATCAGTAGTATTTGGATGCAGCCTGGAGTCAGTAGTATTAGGTTGCTGCCTGGAGTCAGCAGAATTTGATTCATTTGTAGAAGCTGGCGACGTTGGCTTCTGGGCCTTCTGCAAAACAAAGCAACACAATAGAGAAATATTACAAAACCTACCATCATGTTTTCTTGAAATATCATGAAAATATCTTTTATTAGGTGATAATGATTACAAATGCCACTCTACATGCAATGTAATAGATCTAAACATTGCAATGTCGTGGTATTCCACCAGGATGACCTGTCATGTAGCTTTATGATATCTTTATGTTGATCAGCAGTATGGTTAAAATCTTACACATTGACTTCTGTGACATTTGGGCAACGAGCATTCCTCGTCTAAAAGACCAAGTTATTGCACTTTATCAAAGATCTAGATCCAGATATATTGCCTTGACCTACGTGGATATGGATATCGACATAGACACAATAATCCATTTGGTTACCTTAATATGTCTCCACCTTTTAATGTAACTGATAACAGCATATTCAACAAGAGCAAGGAAGACGAAGAGCTGGCACACGGAAACCCAGATGTCGACAGCTCGGATGTAAGACACTTCTGGTATACGGGAGGTTTGGGCGCTCTGTAAGAAAATTATAAGGTAAATCATTGTTACATTCAGGTTTAATTAATCTTGTGTCTTCATGGTCTCTTGCATTGTCCTTAAATATCTATAGAATGCTTTTAAGGGTTTAGCCCTTTGCTGTCTTTTTAGTCATTTAGCTGTTAAAGTCCCGCTGAACAGAGACGGGGGCCGGTACAAACTTCCATTCACCTTTGACCTGGTGACTACCAGAAAGTGACGTGAGCTGAAAATCGATTATCCTGAAGAAGACCAGAGGACTGGTCGAAAATTCGAAAATATATAGTTGATGGTATTATGCTTACTTTAGGCACATGTGGCTATGTCACATTACCTGTGTGATCATCGTAAGTACTGTGGTCACCCCAAGAGACACTCTGGCGGGAGGAGAGTCCATGTCCAACCAGAAGTTGATCCACGCCATGAAAACGATGAAGAAACACGGCATGTAGGTCTGCAGCAGATGGTACCTCAGGCGGCGAACCAGAGTAAACCGCATTTCACCGGTAGTGAAGACATGTATATCTGTCGCTGTAGTTGGGAATAAGGCAGTTACTGATCAAAGCTAGGAAATCTCTCTCTCTCTCTCTCTCTCTTTCTCTCTCTCTCTCTCTCTCTCTCTCTCTCTCACTCTCTCTCTCTCTCTCTCTCTCTCTCTCTCTCTCTCTCTCTCTCTATCTATCTATCTATCTGTCTATCTATCTATCTATCTATCTATCTATCTATCTATCTATCTATCTATCTATCTATCTATCTATCTATCTATCTATCTATCTAGTGTTATCAAACCAAACTAATGCCATACCAACACACAAAATGAACTACATGATGATTGTAATATAACATATTGACGACTTTTCAAGAGCATTACAAAGACAATGCTGCTTACGATTGGATTTCTTCATTTCGCAGTCCTCGGCGACACTTGCACTGCAATTGCCGAAATAATGGTTACACTGATGGCATCTTTCTTCAGACTGGGGACAATGCCTTAAGCATCCTTCTGCGCCGTTGAAATCACATCTTTCCGACTGGTAGATGCAACGAATATCTGAGGCCAAGCAAAATGTTAGTCAAGACTGTATTGAAAATGTATTGAAATACGATAATAAAAGTAGCACGTTTCTACGTTCATCATGCAAAAAGAGACTTGTTCCTTATTCCAATTAAATTTTACCAGCATGGTTGTGATTTCTGAGAGCAGGTTTTGTATCAGATATGTCCCCGGTACGTATCCTATTGCATTTGGTAATACATAATTGTGTTGGGCTAAGGGCTCAAGCAGCTTTAGCACTTGTTTTTCAAGTATTCTCCCGACAAATAATCATCCTCATTATCTCAGGGTGTACGTTCATTTGACGCTTGAGTAAAGAAGAGAATCATTCTGACAACAATCCATTATCCACTTCACCTTTATGAATGTAGGAGTTCGTATAGGCAAGCATCTCCAAAACCTCCAGCCGTAGTTGGGAGTGTACTCCTGGCAGTCGTAAGATGACTGCCGACTTGGCAAATCCGCTATCAAGTGCCGGCGGTACACCCCACCGGAACTGTAAGTTGCCGCCTACATACAAAATTAAACAAATGGACTCAGTGGATGAGTATATGCACAAGCATAAAGGTTGTTGGCGTTGCTGCATTCTGAAAGTGCTCCTTTCCAACTATACCATTTCACACGATGGGGTAACACGGTTTGGGAGGGCCAAAATTCCAAGCTATGCTCTGCTCCAAACCCCTATACAGTGGCAAACTATATTCCAGAACTTGCGCTTTGGAATACGACAGTGGCTTCAAAAAATGCATTTATTTCGTTAGAAGCACATCAAAGGCTACATGTATGTAAATGCATCTAGTCTTTGACTTGCAATTTATATTTTACAATATTCATTGTTCTCACCTAAATGTAAGAATAAGCTGCAGGTCTGAGTGTCCATCGGATACGCATGTAAATCCATGAGACAGTGGACCTTGGCATGAACCCTGGGGGAAGGCAGAAAACGCACAACGTTTCTCTCATTTGCTCTATTGTCTTATTCTGGTAATTGTCAGTTCATAATTGAAGTTAGAATAGAACTGTTCAATGCTGCATCATACGAGTGTAGCTTTATTGTGGGCTGTCTCCTTCATGTGTGTAGCAACATCTAATCCGAAACCGGGATCATTTCCAACTTCTGTCTTATCTGCCTCAGTATTCAAGCCTACATTCATAGTTGGCATACAACAATGAATACAGAAAGTGTCATGTTCTGGTTTGCCTTGGGCATCAAACTTCAGTAACAAATATGTTATTTCTTTTCACGATAATGCTGGTGTTGTACTAACACCAGGTATTAGCTTTCAATAGTAGACAAATACAATGCTTGGACGTCAGATTTTGACGACGTTTGATAGAAGATGCCAACGTTGTGTTATGTATACTCAACTAATTAGGAAGACTGCAGTTAACGTGCATTTTCGTATCTTACATTTGCTTTAAAATTTTGTGGGCGAGAAATATGATACCCCGCCATCGACAGATGGTTGTAATTAGATTGTAGTGGACATTTTGAGACGCAAGCTGTAAAATCTTTCTAGTTTACATGATCCACTGTCTTGATACGTTAGTAGTTCTTATCATAATTATTGCAGAAAAATAAATAGCATTTCCTCCAATTGAGTTATTACAGACGGGCGTGACAGAAGGAATGTAGCAAATGATAATTTGCTTATATTAATTGTACCAGAAGTTTATCTTTCAACACGGCTTCATCAAGTAAACATCTGTCCTTGGAATAATTTTATGCGACAGTCATCTTTATGAGACAGTTTTTAAACTTGATAATGTGTGCGAAGAAGGTAGACCACACAGGCTGACATTATTTCAACATGACTTCCCTTTATTGATGATTTCGCAACAGGTGACAAAGACGCAAGTAGCACAAGATAACACTGTATGCAATAAGGATCACATCTGTTAGCCACGAGCTTTCCATCTCAGCACACAAACCTGAAACATCCTTATCAGAAAAGCCATGTCAAAGTCAAACCATTGGTGTAAAAACAATCAGTAGCAGTTTCAGGAAGAAAGAACCCTTACACAATATACACATTATAAGTACCATATTTCCTGTATTTAACACAGTTATTGTGGCATTGTTGTATTATGTACATATCTGCTTCAACACCTTTTCTCTACCTCCTTTATTTTTCATTTTTCATATTTATTATCAAACACACGCAAATAGATAATGGACATTTTCATCATTCTTAGAGCATTCATAGCAACATCTATATCATACATAGAAGCTTATGTAAGACCCAAAACTCAATAACTTCATGATCATTTGCATGCCATGGTATGGGAAAATACTAGTACACAATGGTGGCGTACTCAAGTGATGCGCTTACACTAACGGCACCCCTGAACATAATATAGAACACAAGACATAATACAGTATGCACAAAAATAATATACATACAAAAATGGGGAACCTGCTATCGATGAAATATTGCACTTCTAGCGCTTACTTTTTACTAGAATCTCTAAGTCTAGTGAAAGATGTCAAAGACATCTGTATACCATAAAATAACAGCAGCAGCCTGTGCCATTCACTGTGACACCGTTCTAAACTGACGCCGCTGCTGGCTTGCACTTCCCGACGCGGTATTTCCCTTCCAGTGGATGGCACTCGAAGTCGCCGTGACAGGGGCACAGGAAGCTGTTGCGCTGACGCAGCAGGAGAGGGAAGGCTGGAGAGTTGACCTTGCAGACCTGCCCCTCCTTCCGGAGGCTCTTGCACACGCGGATGGGCATCTTGACGTTCCACTGCGCGCAGCAGGAGATGTCATCACCGTCGGCGTCGATGCAATCTGCGTCAGTCTGGCAAAACTGGTGAAACAAGTGCGGAAGACGTTTTAGCACTTGTACTCAGATGGGCCATTCTAAAGCGTTCGGGACGCCCTGATTTTTGAGGTATGAGCTTTTCATCTTACATGAAAACCTATCGAGGCCTTGCCGTCTCGACTACTAAGTGCAGCGGAAATACATGATACACCTGCATACATTATCCTTCTCGATATCCTTCAGCTAATGACCATGCTGCCTGTAAAGCTTTTATACATGAGTGTTTTTCATTCAACGAATATAACGAGTGTCTGATAATTGGAATGGTCCCATATCTCATTACTTTCAGTGACTATTCAACAACTGCTAAAAGATTTGCAAATGTTAACGGTACAGATGAATAGAATCAAAATATCTATCTCCACAATGCTACATGATGCAAAGAGAGCACCAAGATTAATGTTTGAAACATGAGCGCAATTCTTTCCCTGCCAATCTGTACAAATATTAATGTTCCAATTCTAACAAGGATGGCTGAAAACGTAGTCTTTCCACAGATACATCAAGAAGAATGAACAAAGATGTTGCTTACCCCTGTGATGGGCATCATGCCGGACGCAAAGAAGCAACAGAAGCAGGTGAGGAGGAGGATCTGCAGCAGGCTCATGGTGGTAGATTCTTCTGGTCGGCTGGATCGGCGGCGGAGTGGATGTGGGTTGGCTGGTCGGCTTGCAGTGTAAAACCTGCGCTGGCTCGGGCTCTTTTATCCCCAAAATCTCCGCATCCGAAAAAAACATGCTTGCGATTCAAAACTTGTCCGATGGCCAAGTAGGCCACTTAACAGCGCTCAATTGTCGCTCTCCCTTTCCGAAACTTCTGAGGACCCTCAGAATCTCGTAACGTGTCAACCTACCTCAAAAAACGGGTGCTGAAGTAGTGTGCTCAAAGAAAAATGTCCATAATATTCATACATTATAGATGGTATGATAGCCTTGTTATTACTTTTGATGACTTTAGATGACTTTCTAAAACATTTTGGATTATTGCGGAAAAACTTATTGAAATATATTAGATGTCATATACTAAATATAAAAACTGCTCTGAGACTAAAGTTCTTGTACAATAAAGAAGACTGGTGTTAGAGCAGCACGTAATGGAATATGCAGAGGCTTACTCTTATCTTTTTTTCTGACAGAAAGGGCAAAGACGCAAACATGACAACTGGAACCTCTGGTTTTGGATGCTCATGAGGCTAGCTGGACGGGATGCTATGATGTATATTTTCTTTCGTAAATACTTTGATCAGGTTGGTAAATCAATTTGTTCTGGCTTCGTAGCTTCACATGCAGTATCCCTGGAGAAGGTTACCGAAACGTCGGCAGATAAAATCCATTGGTTCCGTAGCTAATAATCCAGTATATATGTATATTTTCAGGAAGACTATTATTTGCTTAAAAGTGTGTCTATTACGAAGAGGTTGTCGCTCGTTCTGAACTTGTTTCTAAAGCCGGCTTGGTTTGGAGATATAAGTTTATTTTCCTCTAGGAAAGTGGTGAGGCGTGAGTTAAGTATGGAGGTGAATAGTTTGGCCAGACAGCTAGTAACCGATATCTCGAACATTGAACATTGTGACTACGAGCAGCACTCCGCTATCAGTAATATTAGGATTAGTGCCCACCCCTTGGAAATCGAAAAAGGGCGATATATGAAATTACCCGTGTCGGAGAGGATCTGTAAATATTGTTCCTCAAACGCAGTGGAAGACGAATATCATTTCATGTCTAGTTGTTCATTTTATAATGATATCAGAAACCATTTATTTACCATCGTGTCCAAAACGCACCCTTACTTTCCCACTATTCCTCAACAAAAGAAAACAATTTTCCTACTAAAATAAATAAAAAACATATTATAGACGAAGTGGGTAAATTCGTCTCCCACTGCCTAAAAAGAAGACGTCAAACCCAACCAAATTAGTACCATGTATGCTGTATAGAGTGTAGTATCACGTAGTCTCTCATATCATTGTATCTCCTTTTTCATGTTGTTTGTTGTTACTTGTTTGTATTTGCAATTAGCCCTCGGGCATGTATTTGCAATAAACTTCTCAATTAAAGTCAATCAATTATTATTTTCAGGAAAACTTCAATCCACACCCCCACCCTCCAGTATCTGTGCAGCACATGTAAAACGTCCTTAGAAAACGTACCCTGTACAAGGACAAGAGCACCCATTACACACAGTAAGTACCGGAGACCTAAGGTACTTCTGGTGTCTCTAGCCGCTATATTTTTGGTCGAGGCCACCTGAAAATAACGCTTCAGAATTGTCAGACGTCCCGTTTATCTGCATGTATTGATTGAAGTATGAACTTCAGATTCTAAAGGACCCTCCTGCAGAAGGACTTTAAAGCCTACACTTCCTTGTCTACAAAATTGAGGTACTATTGGTGGGCAATTGCGTTGCTACTAGAGTACATTGCGAGGTTGAAAATCACTTATGGAATTTCTCGAGGAGCGCACGCGGAAGGCAGTGTGCGGACGATTTATCTCGTTACGTAAGTGTAGAGGTTGATGAAAACGTCATTCGGTTGAGTTAGAGTTGTGTTGTCGTCTTCCGATTCGTATTGCTGAAGTGTCCAATGGTCACGTTTAGGGGTACGTGTTTTCATCTTGAGCATTAACTATGCCTCGCCCTGCTTTGGCTATATAGTTTGTGCAGTGTTTGTAGTATTCATCTAAGTTAGAAATTGAATTCCTTGAAGAGATGTTTTTTTAGGTACATTTACTAGTCTTGCGTTCTGTAGATAGCTTCATCAGGTTAGTGTATCATTTGTAGGTATCACTCTTTCAGGTGTGGAAAGTCTGATTGGGATGGAATAACTTTACCTTCAAATACCGGTATATTTGTTTACCAGATTCCTTTTGAATCTTTTTGCTGTGGGGTAGGTTCAAACTGAGATACTGGCCGTTTACTGTATCTGTGGCTGTAAATGTGTGAACAGTTCTCTGAAACTTAAAAGTTTCAAAAGATGGGGGGGGGGCGGAGAAAAGACCTACTCTTTTCGATCGATGACCTGGCCAGTAGGGGTCAGCAGGGTTGGGTGGAGCTGGACGACGTCAGATTCTGCCAGTGCCATCATCTGGACCGGCGGCTTCCAGACCTGCACTTCCTCCGACAGAAACGTCAACTCTTCTGTGAGATTGGCCAGTCGATGGTCGTCCCATTCACACACGCGGAAAAACTGAATTTCAAATGTCTGGAGGATACAAAACCCATAAAACGGTACATAGTAAGAATATAGATATCATAGATTTTCAAAGATGTATTTCAATGATGGACAAAATCCCCCCATAAAAGATAAGTCGTATATTCCTATAATATTTTGTTATAACGTTTTTAGCAGAAATAAGAAATAGTTAAGCTGTATCAATCATTATGAATTTATGGGTATTTTGACGTTACCATTGTTTTCTCAGAGAATCCTCCCAAGCTCTGGATGAAAATTGCACATCGGACATCCACCATGGACTGTCCTAGGAAAAGACAGATAAATTTTGTGCATTAGTATAGTCTGACAAACACTTTATGACAGTAAACGTATCAAATACATGCATCATACTCTATGAAGACTGACAGTACTTATGTGCTAAAGATATATATTTTTTTAATACTCTTTATTTCAGGCATCCACGGCCCATATAAACATGAATAAAAGAAAACATACATATATAGGCACACATGATAACAACAGACTGAGTTAAAATATGACTATGAGTACAGACGGCCCCAGACATTACGGAAGAATATAATGTGATGGGCAGGTTTCTTTTTCATACAGGTTCAACTAAGGCACTCGCAACTCGCAACTTACACAATTCCTTAACCAGAATAAAAGGCAGTTAACTTAAAATGTTTCTCTGTTTCGGTGAAATACCAATGTAAATGTGTGTGCGTGGGCGTAATGTTCACGGACGCAGGTTGATATTCTGGAGCTTGCTTTCCATCATAAATTTAAAACTGAAGAGTTCCGTATGTTCATGATTGCCTCTTGAAAACCCATGAAGAGATGTTGATGCCACAACGTGCCTACCGATATCACTTCAGGAAATGTTCGGTGACGTAATTTTCGTCACTAACTGTTATCAGATGTAAAGGTTGTTAGGGCGACAAATGAGACACTTCTATAGCACGATAATAGGGCAATGGTATTCCTTACTGGTCTCGGTCAGGTTAAGATGCAAACCTTTTCAAACTTTGTTTTTCGGAAGTTGTTGTCAAAGTACTGCAAGGTAATGCTGTCTATGTCCTATCATATTCAACATGTGGTGAATAGAAATTAGCAATGAAAGATTATGGTATATGTAATATGCACTTCCTCTAACATTTGCTGTCATTTGCCAGAGGGTATCATAAAATCTATTCAATAAACAACATGCTGGTGATGTGAATATCATGCAGTTATTCTTCACCTCTCTGTTTCGGTGCCCTTTTGTCATCATAACCTTTTGGTAATTGGATCTTCGTCTCGTCATTTTCGTACGCGGTGTCCACCTCTCTGAAAAAAAGACAAGAATATGGCACGATATATCTAGCTGTAGATAAAAGACACAGTGAACACAAGCAAATAGCTTAGCTCAAGGGAATGGTGAGATGCGTCATGGTGTGCGGCAAAATACACTTATTTATGTATATGTATTGTATGGCGTGACCGTTGATCGGTTGCCGTAGTAACACCAGAGATGTACAATATGTATATATTCCATTTAGATGCATGTTATATTATACCGTAGTGGGCAGTCATTGGAATTCTTATCCCACCGGTCCGGTCATCATAGAACCAGATCTATGGTAATTGAAATCAAATGCGACGACAAAAACAAATTCTATAACTCACTCGTTGGCACCGTATGTAACAAACAGAGCCACTATGGCCACGAAAGTCCATGTGTTCATCATTTGGTGGTTATCATGTAGAGAGATTTGATGATGGCGGCAATATATTTTTAGTACCCGGGAACATGGTGTGTGATATCTTTAGCCATACCGCCTACGTATCACTGGTATCAAGTTCGGTTGTACCCGGGTATGATATATGGGGAAGGGGATCAATATGATATATGAGTTATAACCGTTATATATGATATTCTCCCCTTTCAATATGGAAAGAAGGAGACTTCTACATCATAGATTATACATTGTAGTTTGTGTTGGAAGCTGATCATCAACGAAAACGTTGGCAACATGTATCACTACTCATATGATGATGATTTTATTATAATAGCATACTTCACCAGTTGTACTCACCTTGCAATGTTGGTGAGGAACGCTAGAGGGCGCTTTGTGGAGAAAGGGCTGATGGGAAAAATTCCTCTTTGTGAGGTCGTTCAAAATGGCGGCGCCAAATGAAAGTTTACAGACTTGAAGTAAGAATTTGTCGTTGTACATCGTCATATCAAGCAGTATGCCGCCCTAGTGAAGCTATTTTATTGCACATCGTGAACCCTGCCGTGTGAGTCACAGATATGGACGTGTTCAGCTTGTAAGTGTTTTTATTTGTTATCCGAGTTTGCCCCCCTCCCCAAAATGAAGTTGTTTACATGAATTGTTGCGTTGTTTAGATTATTATAATTGCTATAATTACTATGTTTTGTAGGAGGAAGTGTTTCCACAATCCCTATCAATGTCAGGATCTCTTCTGAAGGTAACTTGACTGTGTGGAACGTGCTGTAGTGTACTCTGATCAATAAAGTTTCCAAACTACGCCCACAACGCAAAATTATAGAGGTGCAGGTGTTTTCTAAAAGTTGTGTAAAATGTTACGTCGTGAGTCGTTACCACAAAAACATGCTTATTATGTATTACAAAGATATACGCTTAGATGGAATGACATGTTCCCCCCCCCCCCTACTTTGCCCCTGAAGGGGCTATCTGGGGGTATTCAAGATGACGATGACATGTGCTAAACAGCAGGAGTGAAAGGAAACAAGATAAACATTATCAAAATATATTTTTGTAGTACTGTAAATTCTTCTTTTTTTTTGGTAGAAGGGGAAAGGATGTTTTCTCTGTGTTTATGTTCGTGGTTCATCTTTCCAGGACCAAGGTGCACCTGTGAAAGTTCCCATGATGCACCTGAGTCTGGAGGTCCTGGCATCGGCCTCCATCAAGAGGAAGAAACCCTGGCCTCGGCTGACATGGGTGGGAAAGGTACCAACAAACTGTCTCATCTACTATCCAGGGACGTCCAATATATTTTCATGAGAATGTCAACATGCATTGCCACAATACTTGCACAAGTTGCATAAATGTATGCAGTGTGTATTTCCATAATGTCCTCACCCCACAACCCTCATCATGTTATATCGTACTTAAAAGTCTACAAAGTTGAAGTATATTATAAAGTTTTATAAAAAAAAGTTTGTAAAATCTTGTATGGTGTTTGTTGGTATTTTACTCACTGTAACTGGCCTGATGTGTACATGTTATAACCCTTATGAGAGAGATGTTCAAAATTGTAACTTTTGATCACTTTTATGAAGAGTTCCTAAATCCACCTCCATGCATGTTGCCCAGGAGAAGGAGAGCCTGTTGTTGATGGACCATCGCCGTCTGAGTCTTCTCTATCTGCCGTCGGGGAAAACCAAGAGGAAAATCACCAAAGTCAACAAGATGCTTCCCAACACCTTATGTATGAACACTTCTTGCAATGGTGGGTCCAGTTGTGTACTTCAACAGTCACTGTTTTATGTTAAATGTTTTGTGTCTTTAACTTAGGGTCATCAGCACTTCCAATATCAGGTCCCCTAACCACATAGACTCTGCTTGATGGGCTTATTTTGATAGAATCCAACTGGATTCTGTATACAGGTGTAGCAGGCTGGTATGTACTCCTGGCCAGAACATATCCAGGTACTAGTATATTCTGGCCAGGGGTATATACTGGCCTGCTACACCTGTAAATAAAATTCCAGTATCAGGCTAAGCTATGGCCTGTTTGCAATGCACTCTGTTTATAATTGTTTGGATATTTCTCCAGATTTTTATGATCCTCTGTTATACATGTTCCTTTGCAGGTTCTTACCTCGCTGGCCTTCTGACAACAGGAGAAGTGTTTGTGTGGCACAAGGACACAGACTTACTGAGAACAACTGCCCCCCTCCCCAACATGGAGGACAGCACCACACAAACAGGACAAACAGGTGAGCATTGTCTACTACTTGATAGAATCCTAAAAAAGTTTTGCCCCTGTTTGAGGAAAGGTGAAAATTGGTTTTTATATTCCACCTGCTTTGCTTTCTATCAAACTTTAAGATTTTTTGTCTGCTTTTGTTCCAACAAGGCTCAAGAAGACACCTTGTCTACATCTCCAATGAGGGAGGAAAGATCCTTGTCGTTCGCAAGGATGGAAAGTTGCACGTCTGGCAGAAGGATCATCAATCCTCCCCCTTAGCTTCCCCCCAGAAGGCCACAGGAAAGATAACCGAGCTCTCAGGCAGATGGTATGAAGTAGGGGGAGGAAAGACCCAACTTCCAGGGGTGGACTGTAAGGAGGTGGCTGTTGATGCTGTGTTCTTCCAAGATCAGGTTTGGACATGTTCTTTATTTCTTTTGCTAAGAAATAAGGACTGTGTTGTCAGTGTGATTGTTATTCAATACCAAGGACAATGTTGTCAGTGCGCATGTCATTAAGTACCAAGGACAGTGTTGTCAGTGTAAATGCATTCAGTGCCAAGGACAGTGTTGTCAGTATGAATATCATTCAGTACCAAGGACAGTGTTGTCAATGTGAATGTCATTCAGTACCAAGGACAGTGTTGTCAGTGTGAAATGTCATTCAGTACCAAGAACAGTGTTGTCAGTGTGAATGTCATTCAGTACCAAGAACAGTGTTGTCAGTGTGAATGTCATTCAGTACCAAGAACAGTGTTGTCAGTGTAAATGCATTCAGTACCAAGGACAGTGTTGTCAGTGTGAAATGTCATTCAGTACCAAGGACAGTGTTGTCAGTGTAAATGTCATTCAGTACCAAGGACAGTGTTGTCAGTGTAAATGTCATTCAGTACCAAGGATAGTGTTGTCAATGTGAATGTCATTCAGTACCAAGAATAGTGTTGTCAGTGTGAATGTCATTCAGTACCAAGGATAGTGTTGTCAGTGTGAATGCCATTCAGTACCAAGGACAGTGTTGTCAGTGTGAATGTCATTCAGTACCAAGTTGTCAATGTGAATGCCATTCAGTACCAAGGGCAGTGCTGTTAGTGTGAATGTCAGTCACTAGTGTGAATGTCACTATTTACCCATAGAAAAAGCATCATTCTTCACCTCAATAGTAAGTAGCTACTTTACTTTTACCTTTGTGTTCACCACAGGTCCAGGGCAACTGTTGCACATGTTCCTTTGTGTTTAACAATGGAAGAACCTTTACTGTGTCAACTGTCTTTCTTCACTGGCATGAGAAGGCTGATGCTTTTGCTCATGGGTAAGTTTTAAGAGGTGATTTGTAATTGTTTAAATCATGCATTGTTTGGCAGTAAAAGGACCCTCTTGTTACTCAAGCAACTGGATTGCAAGTGACTTAAAACGTCTGACAATTTTCAAAATCTATCCAGTTGCTTTAGTAACTGTTTTCTTGTGTATCTCATTACCTAGATGTCTAACCTTCATCGAAATTACCTGCTTTAGTACATGTAATATTTCTTTATACAGAAATTAGTATGGTTGTTTTTCCCCCCAGACCTATGCCATTTTCTGTGGCATGGAATGTTGCAGAGCGCCCTCTAGCAGCTGCAGTTCCGGACAGTGCCCGGGGTGCTTATCTGGCCTGTTACACCCATGATGGACAGGTGCTGGCTGTGGCATGTAACCAGTGGCAACCAAAGGACACAAAGGTACTGTGGTAAATAATTGGCATAAAGGGAAGCAAAAGATAAAGTCAAAAGCCTACTATAACATGCTAAGTCAAAGTCAAAGTTCCTTCACACACCTATATATGTTGCATAGGGCAGCGCCCATTTCCGTTTCTGTAGCCCTTGGGCCACATAGTTGTGCAATCACTACAGCAGGGGGCTAGTCAACTGGTAGCCATGCTAGATACACACACTTTACATCAGTCCAACATAGTTTACAGCTCTCAGTGACATTGAAAACTTGTGTTTCAGGTGCTGTTTGTGTCTGTGTTCACATCGACTGCTGTTGAAGCCGACATGCAAAGCTGTGGAGCCAAAACATACGACCTTCCTCCAAAGATACTCAGGTACAGATACTCTAAGAAAGACCACTCCAATGGCTAGAAAAGATGTGAATTTGGTGGTAGAACAATGTTGAGGACATCTTAAGACTCATTTTTTCTCTTCCTTTAAGAACCTATTGGATCTGTGGGATGAGGTGGACATGTGACGACTTGCTGCTGGTCTGCATCACCAAGCGAGGGTCGGTGGTCATCTTGACCCGTCTGGGAGAACCTCTCACACTGACCACTCACGGCTGCTCAGTAGAGATGGGACCTAGCCTATACCTGCCTCTGCACCCTCTCATTATGTACAGGTAACTGTGCAGTGAGATGATTTTTGGTAACGGAGCCTACATGGCTCAAACTAGTTTTTTTTTTGCATACCCGCACTGGTGCCTGTAACATTTAAAGTCATCTGCACCTGACAAAAGTTTACCTGCACCACTCATTTTCTTTGCCTATCACTCTGTATTGTTTTGGTAATGTTCCTAGTAGTACTGTTTTGAATCCTATTATTTTGCTGTATTCATGGAAGCTACTGGTAACTATGAAACATGCATGGCATTTTGGAGGCGCTACTGTACTATGAGTAGCACAGCTGTACCTACACATTGATTGTAACTCTGTGCACTCCTGTGTTTCTCTATCCTAGCCCAGGTCAGGAAAACATCCACCCATCCAAGATAGCCTCCCAATCTCCTCCTCCCTCCACCTCGGAAATCGACCCTCTGAAACAGCGATTTTCTGTCGCCACCCATCCCCGCCTTCCCATCATCCTCTGCTCCGACGGGTACATGGTGACAGCCATGCAGTTGCCCAGCGATCTTACGATGCCAAATATCTTGAAGAGTCTCTGTGTGGAAGCTAACCAGGGGCTCGCTCGTCTTGGCGTGCAGCCAAAGTTAGGATCTACCTTGACAAGGGTATTTGGTCAGGATAGTGTCAGTGATAAAGGAAAGAGTATAAAACAGTGGAGAAAAGTGGCAGCTGGTCTGAAGATGTCCAACACAAACAGGACAGAAGAGGCAAACAGTTTCACAGGCACAAAGAGTTCAACTCTAAAGAGAGGAGGGCTGCCGAAGTACTCTTTTGAAGAGCCGACGGACAGCGGTGACCTCAGCCAATCAGAAAGCGACATATCCACCATCGGAGCAAACGTGAGCAAAGCAGGACTCGCAAGTGGCGATGAGGGAAAGATATTCTTTGGAGACCATGATTTGGTGAATGACACGGTAGTTCGCCCAGAGAAGGCGAAAACTCCTTTAGAACTTGCCGAAGGCGTGTCCTGTACCTTGCTCTGCGCATGGGGACTCAGTCTGTCCTATAGTGGCCAGTGGACTTGGGAACTAGAGGTCATCACCAGACACATAGTGGACTGTCTGGTCAAGCTGGTCAGTCGTCTCCTACAAGCTGAGGGAGTGAAGGAAGAGAAGAAGAAGAGAGGGAAGACAAAGAAGGAACATTCAGGAGTCTTGAAGGCGCTTGTGTTGTTCCGACATGCCATGAATATGACCAACTGGGACTCGGTCCACCAGCATTGCCTACCTTGCGCAGTAAGGCTGGTGGATGGGGTCACAGGTCAGCTGCTGGGAAGGGTCAGACGTCATGACATAGGAGTCAGAGGTCAGCTGGAAACCCTGGCAGGATGTCAGCATCTGCTGAGGTTTGCAGAAGAGAGGCTGAACAGAGCATACCTGTGGAATTCTGGGATGGGTGGAAAGCTGACACCTGGAAGGTAGATCGTATAACCTATAAACTCGCTTGTTGCCATGGCAACATAACTGCAATCATTAATATGTTTTTCATCTGATGCAACATTATCCAGATTCAGCTTCACTGTTGTAATGCATGATGTTTTGTATTTCTTTCTGTTCGCTTATGAAATTGTCATTTGTTTATTGTTTGTTTTTCAAAAGTGGCTCGGAAAGACTTTCAGGCCGAGGTTGCAGGATCCAAGGCAAACCAGGCCAAAAGTATGTTATGATTTCATTACGTACAGTGTTTGTTTTCATCACATCATTTCTTAGCACACCTGGCACTTTCATGTTGCTTGTTGCTTGAATATGCAAGGCTAGAATATTTAGATCACAGTTATAGGAGAAAAGGGAAATACTGGTAATGTTTTTTTCTCTGCATCAGGTTAGCCAAAACCTGGAAGCTGCTGTACAACCTGACAGTGAAGCAGTACCTCTCACTGAAGACAGGGGGCTCTGCTAAACCATCAGAACGAAGGGCAACACTGAGCCTGCTGGGCCAGCTCCAGCACCAGCTACAAACACTGGGCTGTGGAATAGCAGGAACCAAGAAGGCTAGGCCTGACCCAAGTATGCATTATTCTCTTTCATATCATGTTCACATTATTTTGCGTCTCAAGTGAATTCAAGTGCAATTCCATGGCTTTTATTCACAAATTTTCCTTTAAAACCTCTGTTTTGAGTTGCACATCTTTGTCTTTTTTTCTTAGCCAATCAGGTACTACTTAATGGCGACACTACCCAAGCTTTGCACCAATGGGAGGAGAAACTCAAGTCCCTGCAAGACAAACCAGAAACCCCACAGTCAGTTGCCACGGAAACCATCACCCTCCTGTCCATCCTGTACACCCACCTGTTTCAGTACAACCTGGGTGCTGCACTCCTATTGGTCCAGTCTTTGATTGACAGCTGGGATGGGGAGAGCTTCACCAATCAGGGACCATCAAAGCTTTCCTCTTACTCAGCAGTTGAAGGAGGAGGAGATTTTGATGGCCATGAGGGTTTGGGTGTTTTGAGGAAGGCGGCGAGACCTGTGGTGCGAACGTTAGCCAGGTTTATGGCAGCGTATTTCAGTAACAGACAACTGTACGTGTACCCGCTACATGCAGCCAGGCCACTGCCACCTGTTCACCTCAAACTGGTTGCAGGTGGGTGTTTTTGATCCTTGAATTTTTCTTAAAAATGTAACTTGTCTTCAACTGTGAGTAATCTGCTTTGTTTATTAACTTTTGAAGCTCTTTTCACACATGTTATTCTTCGTATTTATCTAGTCTTTCTGAGACTTGGCTGTCTTTCATTTCCCAGGCCCCCGTGCCACCCCACTTCACCATACTGAGGTGGCCTCTGCAGTCAGAAGACAGAGCCTGTCTGATGTGTGGACTGCAAACTTCACCATGGAGCTCCTGTTGCTGTGTGGACAGGCACCAGAGGCCGTGTGGTTAGCCAACCAACTTGGAGACTGGAAGGGGGCCTTCATGTTGGCTGTGTCATACCTGGACTACTTGAAGACTATCCCAGCATCTGCCAAGTAGGTGACAATATTTCTAACATCAAAATTCATTGTAGACTGAATACATGTATTTCAGAATCACTTGCAAAAAGTAGACTCTGTCCCTGAGGCATTGCCAAAAATGTTATTTGAATCTGTGATTTTTGCCAATGACATTTTTTGTTGCATATTTGTCTTTCCCAGACTTAACCAGTCACTACAGCTGCCAGATAGCCTCCATCCTCTGGCACTGCTGCAGGGCAGGTTGATGTCATTCCTGTCCAATTCACCAGGGGGCGCTGAGAGCGCCCATGCTGCAATGGAGGGGACATCTCATGCTCTGAAGAGAACTGCTTCCACAGGTGAAGAAAAACATTACAATCTTTGAAATACTTTGAAATTGAAGCCTTGCTTGTGTTATGCCTATGCATATAACCAACTATAATGTACATGTGCATTTTGTATTTGTAGCTTTGTCATGATAATCAATCTGAAATATAGCATTTTTTAACCAAAACTTTTAGGTTCCCTAAACTTTGACGAAGACTCCAACACGGACCAGGTGTGTCGCAGCCTGCAGGATCTGTTCACCGCGGCAACGGTCGCCGGGGCGGAGGCTGTACCTTGGCTACTGGAGAGAGTGGTACAACAGATGCAGGCGGTGTGCTCCAGGCTGAGCACCGAGGTGCCAGAAGGGCTGTACCTCCCCGCACCACCATTGTACCTGCCCCAGCCAGCATCAACATCAGAGGTTAGGACTAGTCCATTACAAACTTTCAGGGGTGTTTTTTGATAAAAGATAGAGTGCTTGTAGGTGTATTAGAAGTTTTGATACAGGGAGAATTAGAAGGCATTTTAGTTTCTTGGTGAGAAAATATTCTCTTAGCTGCTTCATTCTTAGAAGTTTCTTTGAGTTCTTATCAACTTTCCTTATAAAGTTCTTGGCCACCCTTGAAGAAATTTCTTGTATTGGCCTTATCTAAACTCATATCATTGTTTTAACCCTTTCCCATGATTGCCAAGATACCCATTTGCCATTTGCCACTAAATTTGTACTTGTTATAGAGTTAGCCATATGGGAGAAGGTTGTCCTATTTCAGTGAAGCACCCTTAGCTACCCAGGACTCAAACCCTGTCTCTTAGTAAGTTAAGGGTTAACATATGTTTTCCTGTACTTCAGGAGTATGTGGACCCAGATGTTAGACATGAGAAGGACCTGAGGAGAGAGATGGCGCACCTGACACAGCTGGCCCTGGTGCTGCTACAGGCTGCAGGCTGTCAGCTGCCGTGTGCCAGGTGGTACCTGCAGCAGCTGCTACAGGCTAGGCAGATGTACAACAAGAAGGTAGCTGGACTTATTTACATACCGGAGGCGGAGGCACTAGTTGTGCACAAACCGTTGTCAAAGCAACATATTATCTTAGAGGCAGTTTCTAAAAAAATCAATAGAGTGTGCTGCTTCACATTGATATTGGGTCCTGGACCGAATTCAGTGCTTTTTTACTTTGTGGTACCCTTGTCTGTAGACCTACAATAGCCACACATGCTTCTCCTTTCTATGTACTTAGAGTCACTGTTGTCCATACATTTTGTTTACATTGCTGTTCGGAGTTTTATTTTCCTCGTATGATATTTTTCTTTAAGTTTATTTAGCATGTTTTTCAAAGCATAACAAATATAGAATGTGTTTCTCTGTTTTTTCTTTACTCTAGATCAAGAAGCTCCCTTCCAACAGTCTAGTTGAGATTCCAGAAGGCCTAGCCACACTGTTGGCCACTGGTCAAGACTTCAGAACCTCTCATAGCACAGCTCAGCCCCAGGGCAGTCTGTCAGCACCATCTCAGTCCCAGGACACTCTGCCGGAGCCAACCCTGAGGGTTGTAACATCCTTCCGGCAGCTGTGTGGGCTGCTGTGGATGTTAGAGGCCAGAGAGAGGCTCTCCCTGTGTGGGAGAAAGCTGCAAACACTCCGGGAAAAGGCCTTCCAAAAGGTAAAATGGTAGCAAAAAAGTCATCAATTTTCACTTACCTGTTATTGAGGTGAATCATGCATATGTTGCAATAGTGCAGCGAAGCTTCGCAATGGCTGTGTTTTCATCCAAGCTCACCAGGACAGACCTCCGCTTTAATTAATGACGAGTGTGTTGGGTTCTTTAACTTGCACCAGAAGCTCCCCCAGACATGAGCCAGAAGGCTTAATGCCTACATCAAAGGATGAATGCAATAGACAAATCAATACTAAAAATCACTTTCCTAAACATTACCTTTTTTGCCATTTTTCCTCAAGCCTGGTAACAGTGATAATGAGGAACTTGAGCTGTGTAAGACAGCGTTGGACTGGGCCCTCAACATGCTGCCCTTTGCTGACTACTTGGACGCTGAAGACGACTTACAAGACATTGTTCTGTCTTTGGTAGGAGAGCTGCCTATGACAAGAGCAACAGGTGATCGAGTGTCTTGGCATATCTTGTTTATTCTTAGAAGCTTCTAGCTTTCAGCATGCACATTTTTGTCAACAAAAAATATACATAATATATATTATATGTCCAGTTACTGTATCTATTGCTAGTTGGCTGTAACGTAGTTCAATTCTTTGTCCACAGGAGACATTCTTGCTGACCATTTCTATGACCCCGAGCTGCTCTCCCCCACTGTTGAAGAAAAGTGGAATCACCTTCAGACCAGAATGAGGAAGACCAGAATATCAGTGGACCAGACCACTGAACAGCAGGGGGTGGTGTCGAAAGAAAGCAAAAGGCAAGGCAGCAAGACTGATGGAAAAACCATCATGCTGTCAGTCTACACTCATAGAAAGTGCAGCAAACAAAAGAAGGAGATTGAGAAGAAAGCTAGAGTTTTCGGCTCTTACGAAACTCAAGTCTTCAGCAACTCATCTTCCCACAACAAAGTCTGTGTCGGCTCCTGGCCATTTGAGACTGAAGACTCCTACCTTTTCTTCCTAGAAACCTTCTTTTCTGTAGCATTTGAGAAGGCCAAACAGGAAGAGAAGGGAGAGAAGGTTCCCCTCTTAGCTCCGTACAAGTTGGAGGTCAGGGAGAGAGAGGTGAACTCCATGGCTCACAAGGCAATGTTGACATTCCAGCATAAGAGTCTAGTGGTGAAGGCAGCCATGTCTTTCCTTGGGGAGGCAAGTGACAAGGACATTGAGTCAAAACCTCTGGGGAAGAAGAGCTTGTCTCAGTCCCTGTCTTGTGTGGGGGGAGGGAAAACTGAAAGAAAGCGCTTGTTCAAGAGTAGAAGTGTCACAGATGTTAACGAAAGTGAGACTGTCCACATGGGTGATGTCGGTGCAGCAGGGGATGATGGGAAATCCAAAAAGTCTCTCTCCCAACGAAGAGCTGCAAGCCTGTCTGACCTTGGACAGCACAGGTCACCCACAAGGTCATGGGTCAGCATGACTGACCTGAGGCCAAAGGGCATCAACCTTGGCGGTAAGTTTGACGAACTCACCCCCCTGGTGGAATGGCTACACAGGTGGTCCTGTAAGAAGAACATGATGAGTCCTAGTGTCAAGGACGGTGCTCCAAGGGGAGGAGGTGTGGTGGATAGCAAAGCTGTGATTAGAGTGAGAGTTCCCCCCAGCTTGGTGTTGACCTCATTCTGGCTGATGGAGAACTTGTACTTCAAGAAGCAACTGTCAAGTTCAACACTTCAGATCCCACCTCAGGAGTATGTTGTGTATCCGGCATTCGGTGGCAGTGATTCAGGCGCACAGCATGCCACATCGCATGAGTCTGGGAACAGGGAAGAAAGACCAGCAAGCAATGTAGATCAGGATAGAAGACAGGACTCTCAGGAACATACCGCTCCTGAGGAAAACAAGGGAAGGAAAGGAACGAAGCAATCCAAAGATAGGAAGCAAGGATCACATGAGACAAGCAGTGAAGGAATGAGCACTGAAGAATCGGGAAAACACGCCAGGCGTCCCAGAACGAACAAGCAACAAAAAGCCCAGTCACATGCAGGCAAGAGGGGAAAGAGCCCTATCAGAGTACATGGTCAGTAAGGGAACTAAAATGTGATATTTCTTATATCTTATGACAGTTGTGCAAAGAGAAGGCCTTTTGAAATTTCTCTTGATTTGTATTGCATAACTGGTGGTAAGTATAAGCTATGTAAAGCCACTTATGATAGCCTTTTTTTCTTTTTCCGTATAGCCTCTATCCCCAGACATGTATTGGAGTCGCCCACAGAGGCATCTTCTTCATCATGGACCCCTGTCCTGTCCTCTGATAGCCCGGTAAGAATAGTGTCTTTCATACTCTACCTTTAACACCATTGAATCAGCCCAAACTAAATGTATGTTGAACTTTTGAGTTTGTTAAAGATTTTGAATTTTTATTGTGTATGTATTTCTGAAGTTACAAATTTTTTTAATAGACTGAAGAGAAAGTTGTGCCACTGCCAGCGTCCATGACATCAGTAACCAGTATGTCTCCTCCAAGGGTTGAGCCAAAAAAGAAACTTTCATTCGCAAGTCAGCCATCTACTATCAGGTAAAAAAGAAACTTTCTTCTGCATAATACAGATGATGATTAGTGTTAAAACAACAACATAAATCTTTTTAAACTCAAGCACACTCTGAGACTTTATTCGAATTTCCATTAGCTAGTCTTCCTACTTCCACTAGTCTTCCTGCTTCCTGTGCTAGACTTCCAGCACACTGAAGTAGCTGTTTGGCTACAAATTTCTCTATTGTTTATGGGGTTAGGCAACAGGGAGAAGGTTAACATCCTGCCATATCTGTTTGTTCAGCCCTGAAGAAAGCATCAGGAGTGAAGATAGCAGCACATTCAACATCAGTTCCCTGGCTGATGATGAGTCACAGGCCACGCCCACTGGGCAGCCAATCACAATCCCCACTCCTGGGTCTCACCTGACCAGGGAGAGACCAGTGGCCTCATCCACTCCGCATTTCGCCTACGGAGGTCAAAGGTCAGATGAACCAGAACAAACAGCCTTTGAGAAAAATCCTCGAACAGCAGCCCAAGATGAAACTGTTATTCCCAGAAAAGGACAAGCTGGGTCAAAGGACAAGGGTCGTGTCACCACTGGAGCACCTGTACCCAGTGACTCCTCATCTCTCCCTGGGTTCTCTGTACCGAAAAAGGTACATTTTGTAAGTTTAAATCTATTTCACTATATATAGACTAGACAGCACTCGCATATTTTTTTCTTGCTTGTATTTGAAAGAAAGCTGCAAGGGGGTGGCCCTATCTTCAATTTGATACATAGAAAGATGCCATTAACCACTGTCATCTGTTATTTCACAGGGCAACACGGTTGCAGGAAGCCCTTCCTCCTCAGTAGAAGATGCTGTAAACAATGTGAAGGAGATGAGACAACTGGTCAGGTCTGAGCTCAGGAGCATACTGGAGGTATGGGATAAACTGTACTATTTCGTGCGTGTGTTTGTGTGCATATGTGTGTGAGCATGTGCTCATGAAAATCATACTGTACTTTCATAGGTCTTGCCTAACAACATGATTATATTGCTAAAGAAAGAAAGCTTATTATATGTTTTGTTTGTTCCAGGTGCAGCACCAGAACATAGTGAGCCTGTTGAACACCAGTGGAACTGTGAATGTGGTGGTGGGGAAGACTGGACACAACCCTGGACACAACCCTGGTCCTGCACAGGGGAACACTGCAGACAGACAGACACAGGTCAGGAGCAATACTAGCTTTAACATATTCATACATGTATATGCTGTTAACTTATTTTTAGCCGATATGTATTATATAATGTACATGGCATTGTTATGCTTCATTTTTATGTCAAAAACATTCAGTTTTACATCTTTAAAGCCTGCCTAAGTCACAAGTTATACAGTAAAAAAAAGATTCAGTACCATCATATTTATGATGAGTCGTGCTCTATACTGGGTGCATGTGTGCATCATTTTCGAAGCCTATTAATCTGTTACTTCGTCCCCTTGCAGGTGAGCCAAGAACTGCAGGTGGCCCAGCTGGAACACATTGCTGCACAGGTGTCTCCAACTGCACCTGCGTCAGCACAGGTGCGAACTGGCCCACAGTCAGCTGCACACCACCCAGCAGGAACCCCCCCTGCACAGCCACAGATGGAACCTTCCATTCACAACACACAAAGGGAGTCTCAGTGGTCTCACCCTTCCGTTCCTCTGCTTCGATACCCAGGTTTCCCAGATTATCACCAAAACCCTGTCGCACATTCCCAACTTCCAAGTGAACCTAGTACCAACCTACACCATCAAAACCCATCAAACTTTGGAAACCCGCATCCTTATAACAACATGACAAGACCAGATAACCCTGGGCACAATCCTGGTTATGCTCTTCCAGAAAGCAGTCTGCACCCCCCAGGCATGCCACTTCTGAGGCTGCCTCCCGAGGTGCCGTTCCAGCGACCGGTAACTGTTCCGTTCGAGGCCTGGGGACAGAGCAGCAGACCTGCCGAAACACACGACCACAACGTACAAGCTTCTCAAGATGGTGGCAATACAGGCTGGCCTAGGCACCTGAACTTGGAGCAATATGATGCTGAACTTGTGAACAGTGTGGACAAAAAGGGTGCTAAGAAAGACAGAGGTCCCTTGATACCTCCAGATAAGTCAGGCGCTAAGAAATCGTATGATAAACCAATGACCAATCCAACACCACAACAAGCAGGTGCTGAAGGAATGGGCGTTCCAGGTGCTTTCGCACCTGCGATGCCATTGCTCCACCTGGACAACAGCTACGCACCCTCCCAGATGATGAGGGGCATGTACAGAATGCCTCAACCTCAAAACAACTATCCACACTTCCCAGCATTTCCTCAACCTCCAGTCATGTCCGCACCTCCCCTCCACCCACCTGATGTAGAAAATGTCACGCTCCGTCTGCCACTACTCCATCTGAGAGACGATCCACAGGCGCCCTCTTACCAGTACAGCTTTGCCCCCGGCATGCCCAGATTTGTTCCACCCGAGGAAATCATCGCCTACGAACAGAAGAAACATCAGACAGAAGTACTTAAGACACACAGGAGACAGAAGAAGAGGGAAGAAGATGCAGCCGCTAGAAGACAGGAGAATCTGCCTCTTCTTCAAGCAGACATTGAGCCTTGGGATCCAAAAGGTGACAGGGAGAACTTGAACAGGTGTGTTTGTGATGCAAAACAGTTTGTTTTAAACTTTTATTTATAGCCCCGTTTTTGTAACAAAGAAAAAGCTGTGCACATGTAACTTGTCACTGTTTTAATTTGATACATGTACCAGGTTATTTTTGCTAACCCAGAAGTAAAACCTACAAACAGATTTTTTCAGAGCAAACTACATGTATGTGAGTACAAGGATCATCTCAATACAAAGAACACACCACGAGTATAAGAGGCCTCTTGTACATGTAGATTTAGTCAAGTACAGTGTGAGATTGGTATGTGTACTTAAACACAGTTTCAATACTTGTATCATCATTGCTCCAGTGGTAAGGCTGGATTAGAAACAGTTCCACTCTTATCCATGTCTTCCAGACAAAGGAGACGTATGAAGAAAGACTCAGGAGTGAGTCAAGATGCGGGGAAGACTCAAAGAAAGGGAGGAGGTCGAGAGAAGGAGGACAGAGTATCAGTGACAGAAGACGAGGAGGAACCAACTCACGATGAGGTAACATGTTTTAAAAGTAATTTTTTCTCTAAGAGTGATCCGTTACAGCCTTATGTTCTTTTCCAATGAGTCTTTTACTGCTGTATTCGTGGTGACCACTCACTATGGGAACAATACAGGTTTTCTGTAACTAATTTTTTCGTCAGTGTCCGTGCCCACTGCGATCTGCAAACATTGCGATCGCAGTGGGCACAAAATTAAGTCCATCCAAACTCAAATGCATTCACAGTTGTTATTTTATCACAATTTTTTTCTTTCTTTTGGTGAGGAGGGAATGTTCACTGAGTCTTATTGCAACTTTTTGGGGGGGGAACGTTTTCATGGAAAGCAAATGCTAATGAAAAAAGGCTCATTTTACCTTCTTGTGCTCAAGTCTAGAGAGAAAGTGGTCTATTATGTTATACGATCTTGAGTGCCCCATTTGAGAACACTTGAGTTGAGTCCTAAAGCCCTCTCAGTCTGCCATGTTGTTGTTTCCCTTACACTACATGTCAGTTCAAGTAGGGATATGTTCTATTTGTTTGCTCCCATTGTTTCACCTCTCCTTGGATACAAGTCATTTGTAAATTCATTCAAACTTAGAAATTTAGACTATTAAAGATAAGAAACAAGAGTGCTCAATTGGAAATGTATTTAGAAGTTAGTTTTCACAACATTAGGACTACATGTATAGAAATAGGTAGAAATGTATAAGGATATTTTTGGGGTACATTGAGGTTATTGAGGCAAAATGCTGAGTAAAATTCATCTTTGGACCTCTTCTGAAAACTTGGTAGAAAAGCAAAAAAAAGATTGGTTTTGTGCCAAAAAAAATTCCACAATAGTACTACAAGTTGAAAAGGAAAGTCAGTGGATACCCTGGCAGTAAGTGCAGCACACTAGAGGCATATTGACATCTGTGGCCCTGTACACGGCCTAACAGGTGTCAGAATGGTGTGTATCACAAGTGGCGTGGGACAACCATAGAAATGTTACCATGGCAACACCTCAGCCTTGCTATATTATAGGCTATTCTGTACAATGTCACATACAGTGTTGATAATCCAGTTGAATTTCTGTGCACTGAGTAGCCATAGATAATGTGATTATGGCATTTTATCCCTCCAATTTACATGGGCCAACTACACATGTACATGTATAAACCATGCTTCTGATGACACTGGGAGGGATACTTGTGTCTGATTTAGGTATTCAGTTATTTTGTGCCAAATAGTTACATTTCATAGCTAGTGATGGATTTTTTTGTTTGATTTATGCTTGTTCCAGTAAACAGTCATTGAGGTTTTTTTGACAGAAATAGTAAAACACTATTCATGGTTATAATAAAGTAAAAACAGGTGTTGTTTGTATTAAACCTTCAGTTGGTGATTTTGATCACAACCTTTGTGTTTTAAGTTAACTTTACAATTCCAGGTGTGATAGTGGTTCATGACAACTTACAAGGACTCTGTATGTAGGACACCAGTGAGAATATGCCTTCATGTCTCCTCCACACAGATGTTGTCTTTGTTAACTTGGTGACCCTGATCACAACCTTTCTGTTCAGGTTCCAACTGCAGGTGTGATCGTGGTCCAACCCTCCCCAGGACCTGACAGGACCACACAACACAAGGCTGCAGCTCAGGATAGACAGGACACAGCCATGCCCAGGGACCAGGGATATGTCATACCACCTGGTAAGACTGTTGAAACAGAGCTCCAAATACTCACCTGCAACCTGCAAATTTTCTAGACTGCATGTAAAAATATCAGAAACATTGTACTGTGTTGTAGTAGGAACAGTAGTGTGGGTATTTGCAGCAATTGTTTTCCAAATTACAAATACAATTTCTGACTAAGTTTCAGGTTAGAGTGAAGGTTACGCTGTTTCAATAGTTATCTATACAAAAGCTATTTCAACTTCACTTGTTAATTCTTGCATGCAAAGGATGAAACTTAGTGCACAGCCACTTTTGTATTATGTTGCTAACACTACATCACTGTATGACAGCCTATTTAGGACAATTGTAATCCTAATCTCTCCTGTATTGCTATTTTTTGTTCAGGTACCTTTGATGACTACCTGGAGTACCAGACAGTCGTCCCAACCCCAGCACAGATCCACTACGATGCTGTTGTTAACAAGAAAGCCAAGCCTGTCATGAAGACAGCCGACACACAGACAGACAAACCCAGCCAGGATGCAGAGGTGGAGACTCTAACTGTACAGACTGAACCTGAGAGGGAAAGAACCAAACCACAGACCACAGCTGAGAAGGAGACCAATACTGTCATTGTTGTTTCTAGAGGTAAGTTACTTTTGATGGAAGTTGATTTTCTTCCATTTTGCCTTTATTACAGAATTAGTATTTCAAAGTTTGTTTATTTGTTTGTTTGTTATGTAGTTAATTAATATGTTGATAGATGATTTAATTTTCTAAAAGATTGTATGCATGAATTTTTTTTGACATTAACAATCTTGTACCATTACATTCTGTGTGTTTTTTCCAGATGTGTACAGTGCAGAACAGGCAGTGTCTCAGTACGCTGCGTCAGGGATGGACATTAGCCGTGGTGGTCCAGGCCTGCCACCTGACATATTCTTCAACCTTCGTTTTGGGAGGGAGGCGACGCAGGCTACAGACAGTGGTGCTGGTCTGGCACCAGCTCAGAGACAAGATCAAGAGGTGAAGTACAAATAGTATATTCTACTCATGGCTCTTCTCACTGATACTGATGGTTGTAGGGGTTGTGGATTGAAGTCCTGGTCCTGCACCAATTTTTGATCTCATATATATTGCACTGAGCTTCTGTCAAACTTTTTTTGTCCTTGGTTCTGACTGGCTATCATTCTTGTCCTTGGCTCTGATTGGCTGTTATCTCAGTCAAACATTCTTGTCCTTGGTGCTGATTAGCTATCACCTTGATCAAACATTCTTGTCCTTGGCTCTGATTGGCTGTTATCTCAGTCAAACATTCTTGTCCTTGGTGCTGATTGACCATTATCTCAATCAAAATTCTAGTCCTTGGTGCTGATTGGCCATCATTTTGATCAAACATTCTTGTCCTTGGTGCTGATTGGCTATCATCTCAATCAAATATTCTTGTCCTCGGTGCTGATTGGGCATCATCGCAATCAAACATTCTTGTCTTGGCTATTTGCACTTAGATGCCATCAAAACTTGTCCCTGTAATATCACCACCTTTTTTTCAACAGGTCCAGACCCCAGCGTTCCTTAACGTGGTAGACATTGACAACAGCCTGCTGAAGGATCTGAAGCCGACCAAACAGCCCAGACAGCAGCGACAGAGAACACCTGAAACACAGGAGGCAGGGGAGGAACACAGGCGATCCCCGGCACCTGGTCTCCTTGACGACGCCACGCCCGCAGATCTCCACTACAGACTGGCTGGACTGACCAACAGTGTCAAACCTGCGGAAGTGGATGATGAAGGTCAGCTACACTTTGTTCTGGCTGCTCCAAAATCAGTACTTTTTCATGACCATCCTTAGATTGTTCACAGATTGAAGCATTGTTTGTATAAGGTTGTCAATGTTTTTTTCTGTGTATTAAGGAAGGAAGGCTTTGTATGTGATTATATATATACATTACCTTAAAAACAGGCATAAATGCATTATTATCTATATTGTTACTTTTGACTACAGGTAACATCAGAGAACCACCAGGTGGAGATTCCCTGACTGTGGACCTGCTGTCTTCTATCACTGGTGAAAGGTAGGAACTCAGAACACATTATTATCTACCATCTGTCAAGATCTTGGTAGCTAGTTCCTAGCATCTGCATCCAAAATGTATCCTCTGGATTTTCAGGGAAATGACCCTGAGGAAGATGTTCCCTGTTCAGTGAACATGTTGTTTTTGGTAAAACCTGTCTTCAAACTGAAATAAAAAAAATGTTATTTTTTTCTGTGTTCCATGATTTTCTCTTTATCATTGCACCACACATGTTTATGTTGTTACTTTGTTGTATTTTTTTTTCAGTCCTGTGAACCTGTCAAAGATCAGGCGCGACACGGCGGGCGTCCGTGCGAAGTCCCGGGAACGTTTGGCGGACAAGCTCACGGAAATGGGCCGACAACTGGACGCCATCGACCAGATGGCAAACAACATGGAGGACGACTTCAGAAACACCCGACTGGTAAAACAGCAGATGGATTCCTTCTGTATTCAGACTTGATGTAAACTTAGTTAAAAGGTCTCTCAATATTTGCTATCATAAAACTAAAGTATGAACAATGTAAAAGGAATATCTGACTCCAACAGTTTTTTTTTCCTTAGCTTGTTAGCACCATAGACAACCTGGGTGAGGCCATTCATCCAGAGGAGGAAGAGGCTGTTGCTAGGAGACCAAGAGGGCATGGTTGGCAGTATGACAGTCGTCGTCAAGACACCAGCATCCCTGTAATTGATGAAGAGGAAGAGAGGATGTAAGCTTTCTATTGTTAAACTGTTGTTACAATTTAATGAAAGTGTTACCCAATGCATAGTACCTAATAATAATGTGTTTTTTTTTGGTGTTTTTGCACAGTGAGCCTCCAGTAAGAGAGAAACCTCTGCCCAGCCCCATCCTTGAAGAAGAAGAAGATGTTATAAAGGAAGAAGAAGGCAGACCAGCTCAGGCGCCCATCACTGCTCCTAAGCAAGCAGACAAGAACCTGGAGAGGCTGCTAGACATGACAGGACTGAGTGGAGTGAGTGACATCATAGCAGAGGTGTTTGCCGAGGGAGGTCTGAAGGAGGAAGACTTTGGGATCTCACTTACTGGAGCGGACCTGACCAGGGACAGGTGAGACAAAGATCACATGTACCGTTCAGGATCAGAATCAGCTCTGATCCACCAAAAATTGGTAAATTGCTATCAATCTTTTGCAACATTATTTGCAAAAACAATACAATCCATGCAGACCTGCACAGTCAGAAAAGACATAACAGTATTTCTTGTATTTATGTTCCATGTCCCATGTCTGTGTTCCATTGCAGTAGGTTGCCCTCAGAACCATTTGCCAGCTCACAGCTGAGTGTGGACACCCTACAAGATGTCTTCTCTCCAAGGCCACAGGACACATTTTTTAGCAAAGAGGAGGAAGAAAAGAGAGCTAAGAAAAGAAAGGTATCATCATCAAAAAGCTTTCATGATATTCAGTACATTCTTTAGATAAGGGATAGTGCTAAGATGCAATTTAAAGGTTGGCAGTACAGTTAGCAAAACAAAAGGTAAAAGTCAAATTTAATCATCCATCTTCAGACTAAGGTAAGGTGTAAAGCATTTTCAATAGCTCAATAGTACACAACAGCCTCATCATGGCTTGTGTTTTCAGCCAAGCACACTTGTGCACCACTGCTCCTCTTGATGAGTGTGTTGGGGTTTTTTTTTTACAACTTCAAGTAAGGCAAGAATAGTGTGTGCAGCAACTCAGCTTCTGAACCAGAAGGTTGAGAGTTTGAATCCGAACAAGGTGTACTTTTTTTGTTCCTCAGGAAGTCCAGAAGTGGATGTTAGAGAAGCGGGCAGAGCGGAGGAGTGAGTATCTGAAACAGCTGGAGGAGTTACGCAGCACAGAACACCAGCCGTACAAACCTGCACAGGACTCACCCAAACAGGTCCGACTTCACACCATTCCTGTCAGATAAAAGTTGTTGCTTTTTTTTACCCACTGTTAGCAATGAATAACTTGCTCCAAAACACATACATACAAAAAGGCTACTTCAGTAAGAAAAAGTTTAAAAGTCAAACAAACCAACAATTGTGTAAAACTTAATTTTGTGTTCCTACTTTCAACATGTAACCAGTAGGATCAACCAAGTGAGGTATGTGGAAGAAAGTACAGTGGCATTGTCCCCTTGGCACAAGCTATAGCTAACACACAAATTAAGATAGATTCACAAGCCAACATCACATTGTGTGATATTTGACTGGATGCCCTTACCCTAACTTTTAACACTTATATTTGATTCCATATTCCGTTGATCAATCTTTGAACTCACATTTAAACTGTAGGAGATTGTAAAAAAATAATGCAGCTTTGGTGAATGAACTACATGTAGCTACAGCAAGGGGGAAATTTGTATACTAATGGCATTTCAAAAGCACAATCTGACACCCCTTGAACTTGGTAAGGATTGCACCTTTTCACATCACAATAGAGTGCAAAATTCTACCCAGATGTCATGGTGATGTTCAAATGTTTGAATTTAAGTTCCTCAATGCTCACATTCTCCCACTTCACCCAGGGTGCCACCTGGAAGCAAATTCATCAGGCAGAGAAGGAGATGGAAGACAGGAGAAAGTAGGATGTTTTTCTCTATTTTTGCATGTTTTTTTAAAGAATAACATTATCATCCTACATGCCATATGTGTCATTATTTCTGAAATTTTCGATATATAAGAAACTTGTATAATTAAAGGAGTATTTCTGTTTCCTGTTTTAGGGCTCTGTTGAAAGAGAACATGTCTGAACGTGTCAAGCAGGCGTATGACTTGATGGGGGACATTGTGATCGACACACCGGAGCTCCCTGCCTCCAGCCTACCTCCTCCCTCTGTCAAGAAAAAGAAACCTGCAAGACCCGGCAGTTCTGCTAGGGAGAGCTCTCCACTGCGCAAAGGGCAACCAAAGTCTTCCACACCTATACCCAGGTCCCAGACATGGAGGATGCAGGATACAGGTTTTGATGAATATGACGTTGATGATGCATACATAGAGGAACTACTACAGGACAGTGGAGAGGTGCAGAGAGACATGTTACAGACTTACAAAGTCAGGGATGTGTCCAAGATAGGGGAACAATCTGCTGCACAAGGTACTGTAAAGTTTGAATTCTTTTTCAGTGTTTTTGAGTTTGCAGTTTTTTCTATGACATTTTGCTGCAAACTCATCATGCCAAAAACATACATGTATGCTCTGTCTTCCATCATGTCACTAAGGCTAATTTTGTTTGATCTGTGGAGAGTCGAATTGTGGCCTTCTCTTTCCTCTATGGTATTAACAAGAGGTAAATTTTTGTAAAAGGTGACTGTGTCTTTTCCAGGTGGGCGCAGACCAAAACCCTTCACCAAGCTGGTGCGCCAACAGCAGCCTGAGGCAGGCAGGAGGCAGCCCACAGGGAAACCAAAGACCTACACAGAGAGACTGGCTGATGCAAATGCCAGCAAGATTCCCAGGCCAACATTCAACAAGCTCAAGGACAAACAGAGGCTCTACGGTATGTTCATGCCTTGTTATAAAGCATTTCTTTAAATAATTTGTTTTGCAATAGCACAAAAACTTATGCATGTAGCATCACTGTAAATCCACTGTATTCATTTCAAGTATCAAACTTCTTATTCTGTGATTTTTAAACTGAAGCATGCGTATGACACGAGGGGTATTTTGCATGGTCCTCACTTGCACTACGATTTATTATTTATTCTTTTTACAATACATTTTCTCACGGTTATAACGACTGTTCACTCCAAGTTAACCAACACAGCACTTAAGCATGTCGTAAACTTCACTGTTGGTACACCATACGCACGTGTAGGCACCACACGACTGCCTGGCGCGACCAAGTCTAGGGAAAAGACCTCTCCCCGCGTGGTGAAGACCTACGCACAACGGTTACAGGAACTCCGCCGAACTCCTGACTCTGCCTACTCTCGTCCTATACTCACAACTAAGGGTGATGGTGAGGTGTCTTCACTAACAGTAACATCTGATAGTAGCTCCTCCATTTTACATTTCACTGTTACGTTCAGGTTTGCCTGTCTATCATGCATCTCACTTTGCTATGGGATTTTGCTGTAGTCCTTTTTTGATCTCACAGCTCTGTGTGATCGCTTTTACTCTGAGCAGATTATTCTGTGATCAAACTGCCCTCGCTCTAGATCTGTGATCAAATGTACCCTTCCTTTGTGGCTTATTGGCTCCCTAATGAAATACTTTCTATCCTGTATTAAAGCTCTGACTCTAACAAGTAACATTGTTCAGTTACAGTGCTTCAACCTGTATAAAACATGTTCTTACGGCATGCAAAATTGTCTACCAAAAAGACAATTTTTTTTACTTCATTTAGGGTGTGATGGAGAAAACTGCACACAGCGATTAGACTTATTATATGTACCAGTCTGTCTTGTCATCCACCTTATGTTCATGGATCCATTTGCCAAAAACCTGACTGTGTCTGTATTGATACATTGGCAATGTAAATATAACAACTTAACATTCTGTAGTAAACGTTGCAAAGTTAATTTTTTGCATACATGTAGTCACAAAATTACAGTTACTGTTTTCACTCAATAGTAGAATTTGGTATCTCTCATAATTACAGTCAGTATAATTCTTACTGTTGGTGCTTAGATGGAAGAACGTTCAGGTACCCTAAACTTGTTGCTTTATAATTTTGAGTAGGGGCTTCTGGAGGGGCAGCAAGGAACCGCATGCAGGAGGTCACCAGACGTGGCCTGCACAGCGAACCCAAGCCTCGCAAGTACGCCTCCACGTACGCACAGCGGTTACAGAGCCAACAGCCAGACACGGGGAGGAGAGGTGAGGATCATCTATGTTGTGCTCTACATTAAAGAAAAACTGGTTGCATTTGGACTATATGGTATCTGCATGAGAAGATCTCAAGCTAAGAGAAAGGTCCAGCTTAGCCTGAAAACTTCTCCTTAAAATGAAGATATGAAACTTACTACATCAAACCTCCATCATAAAGCTGGGGGATAGTAGAGGCTTTCAGGTACTTACTGCACTGCAGTAACATGACTAAGTTTGCATGTCCAAAGTAATGGTTCACTCATCTTGAGAATGGTTTAAAGATCTTCTGCTGTTTTGTACCCATTAATATCCCTTTTAAGCTATTTTATCTGTTCTTACTTGTCAGGTTTTGTTGTTGTTTATCAGGTTGTTGTTGTTGTTGTTTATCAGGTGGCAGGGTGAGCCCTCGTCAGCCCGTGGGGAAGAGATTCGAAGGTCCCCGCCACAGACCCAAGACGTACTCGCAGCAGCTGCAGGAGATTTCTGCTGCAGCACCCAAGGGCAGACCCAGGCTGGCTTATAGTATGTCACACTGTCTTTTCTGTCTTTGAAATGCAGATTATCTTGTGCTCTTGTAACCTGTTGGTGTATGCTTAACTCTTCTTTTTTCTTCATTAGCTGGTACATCATCCAGAGGCTTGAAATCCCCGTCCATGCGTACCCAGACTTTGCGCCATGCGCCGTACCCAGACGTGTACGAGTCCGTGCTGGAGGATATCTCCGAAGCCAGCACGACCAGCTTGCTCCGCAGTACGTCAGACGACGTCAGGAGAATCCTGGAGGAGGAGGACATCTTTGGGGTAGGAATGAAAATGAAAATGGTCTCTCACGGGTGTTCTCTTGTTTGGAAGATACTGAAGGTCTCACATGCATGTTCTCTTGTTCGGAAGATACTAGGGCTCCATTTTCTGTCTTTTTACAAAATTACAGTTACATTTAGCACTCAATAATAGAATAGTGTGTCCTCAGTAATGAGGAACCAAATAAGAAATCAGTTATATGGTGGAGACTGGATATCAGTTTCATGGGTGTGACGTTTTCTGTCACTACTTAACAAAAGGTAAAAAATAACTTCAATTTGAAAGTAGTCATGAAAGAGCTTCTTGAACAATTGCAGGAACTTTAACTCAATACTTTTCCTTCTATAGGATGGAGGTGCAAGGCCTAGATATAGAGACTACCCTGATTACGATGCTGCCAGTTTGTATGATGTTGGAGATGATATATTGGGAGATGACTACATCAACAGTGTGGATCCTGACCAGCTGAGTCAGGCCTCACAGAGCACAGGCAGCATCCTCAGTAACATCAACTGGGACGAGGTGGAGCAGCTCATCGCAACTGTGGAATGATGCTTAACACCCCTGCTAGAAAGTAGCGCAACCCATAGATCTCTGGATTTCTTCTGCTGTTGGATTGGTCTGTTCATCTCAGAAGGGGGAACTTTCTTGATGATGCAGAGCAGCATGTTTGGAGAAGAAGATGCTACATTGTTAGAATAGAAAGATGTCCCAAAGATGAGGAAGTTAGGATGGCCAGTTGATATGAATTTCTCTTCTAGATCAAGCTTTTGCTTTGCTTGTGATATCTTCCAGTACTGTCCAAATGTATTTGAAAGATTCTTAAGTCTTATCACTGGTGCTTGTCAAGTAAGTCTGTGGTGTTATAAAACTGTTACAGCATTTTTCTTTTGCTTTATCAAAATTGTTGCAATCGCCAAAGGCAGAAAATATGTCCATGTTGAACAAGTACAGGCTTGACTGATAACTTCCACTTTGTGTAGTATAATGTAAAGACAGTCTGTCTGTGTTAGACTGTACATTTGTCATGTTTCCTGAAAGACTTAGTCAATTTGTAAATTAATGGATTACAAAAGCACTCACCAAGAGTTATTCGTAGTGTATCGAGCTGCCATGTATTTTCTATGGCATTGGGAGATAGTTTTGATACTTCGGCACAACTTGTACATTTCATAAGATTTGTGAAGAATGTTTCAGAATCTACATGTATGGTGCTATAATAAAGGTAATGTTGCAAACTTAAGTACCTCGACCTTTCTTGTTCTTATTTAGACAGTTGCTGCATCAGATATTACACAATACATTACCAGACACCCATCGCAGATATATTACCCCACCCGGCATCCATAATTTTTTCGTAGAGCATTTTTTTTACATTCGTCATTGGTGTGATATACGTAGATGTCTTTGCATGGCTGGCCTGTTTATTGTACCTGGTTTCACATTAGATACCTGAAACTGCACATACAGCTAGCCATTCAAGAAATTTTTAAAAGTCAACAACGCAACAAAGAAGAGTATTGTCCCCACTGTATCACCTTTATTTGTATTGATATGATAGCACAGTAGATCTTGTTGAATAATTTGTAAGAATACAAACAGCTTTTGCAAGAAAACAACAGAACAGAGTCCAACATACAATACATACTGCTGAGTAGATAACAACTACAGTACCATAATCTTAAAACATTGCTGATAGCAGAGGTCACATAACAGTGCTACATACTAGAAACATAAACCTAAGTATGTCGCATTTGCTAACATTGATAACCATGGGTTTACATTTGCCTAAGCGGATAACAAATAAGGTTTTAAGTAGATGTATAATTTTTTATCTAGATATAAATGTCATTGTCTAGTTGTTCTAATTCTCATGTGTCTTTAACTGATAAAGAAACACTAGATAGCAATAAGTCATATTTTGCATTATAGTCTAGACTTGTGTAAGCTAATAAAGGTATATATCATGTTTAAACAAATTGTTGCCACCAAGCCGTAGATGTTTGTAAATGACATGAATAGCTAGTGTTCGCACTCTTCATATGATATCTAACTTAGTCCTTTTAGTACAACTGCATTGCTATTTTCCACAAAAGGCATTTGCAGACAGGCTATACGTTGACTAGTTCAATGATGAACACGTAGTCTAGTTATAGTTTAAAGAAACATGTTTTCTTGTTCAGTCCATTGTTCGTCCTTAGGTTCGTTGTTCCTTTTTTTAAACATCACGTCCATTTCGTCCTACACGGGGTCTATGAGGAAACAAAGATAAATGTTTTAATTTGTGGTTCTCTTTTATTTGGTTTAGGTACCGAAGGCTACATTGATCTGACAACTTTTGGTGGTGTGTGTTTTAATAGCTCTTCAATACCAGAAGAGCTATCAGATAAAACAAAAAAATTCTGTGTCGCTTTTGTATAGAAATTGTCACGCCAGTATGCATCTGGTGGTCACCTACTTGATTGGTATGGAGAACGGTCTGTAGGAAAAGTGTGGTACTTACTTGTTTGACAGATGTACCTCAGACGCTTGGTGCACACCCAGCACTGCCATTCGAAAGACCTTGCTCGGTTCATGTACACGCAGTCGTTGTGGGCCCTGTTCCAACCGTGCCCTCTGTAGAACAGGCGGAATGTTCCCAGTGCTTCCCCGTCGCTGTAGACAAAGTTTGTTTCCGACTGACGGTCGTCAAGACCAATCCAGTAATGCCTGTTATTTAAAGAAAAAGACCGTTAACTGGTCAGTACAAGCACATCCATGGCCATACGCATGTTGCCTGCCACACATGTGTTCAACACATACAGCTTTAAATATACAGCTTAAAGTGCTAATGACACGTTCATTGCCAATAGAGATTGACATTTATTACTAAACATGGAAGTAAGACCACTTACACATTCTGCACTCTGCTCTTCAAGTAGTTATGGGTGGCCAGGTCTTTCACACAGACCAGTTTTCCGTTGCTTCTAGCGTCGCAGTCGGTCGCAGCATCGTTAACGTTCTTGGTGACTGTCGAGAGCCAGTAGCATTTCCCGTTGTCGTCGAACATCTGGTAGCCAGATGGGCAACCTGGTAATAATAATAAAAAAACACTGCATTACCAAGGAAAGTCGCCAGGGGGTTCAACATTCAACCAGTTCTTTGATACTCCTTTGGCCCAGACATATCACATTAATCTGCTTAAAGCTTACGCGTGAGAAATATAATATTTTTTAGGATAGTAATAAAAGATACCACAGCATAGGAGTGAATAGGATATGATTGCAATGAATGTGACTGACTGAGTTCGCAGTTATCTCCCGCGTATCCACTGGTACAGCTACAGTCGTAGCTATCGTCACCCGTGATGTAACAGGTGCCGCCGTTCTGACAGGGCGCAGAGTCGCAGGGGGTCACCGGGGCTGAAATGTTCCAGGTAAGAAATTCAGTGTCTTTGTTTTTATTCTATCTTTTTATTGGCAAATATCACAGTACATTACACTGACTTTCAGGCAGCGTGACTGATTTCGAAAGTCATCAATTATAGAGAAAGTACAGTACAATGCGTAGACAGTTACCGAATATCAAATCATACATAAATCAAGTTCTAACAAAGTGTACATGATAATCAGGAAAGTCAATTACACTTACGATAATTATTGATACAGCTAAAACAGATACATTTGCGAGCAACTGCATGGCATTTCCCTTCACCATTCAGCGCCACCAATTAAGCTTTGGTAAGTACTGCAACTTGTTTACTGAAGATGGTGTTTACGTGATGGAAGAAACTATTCCATATTATAAGATGCAAATGCCGACAGTCTTGCGCTAAGAAAAGATTTCTACTCACGAGCTGGAGTTGTCGGCTCGACCAGCGCTACAAGAAAAAAAGCAAAGTAAGAATTTTAGTGAATTTACCATATTCTTTTATCTAAAATCTTAGTTATTGCAATCGTATTCCGTTGTGATAGTTTACTCCAGGAAAATGATTTTTTTTTTATAAAACGAATCTTTTGTCGCTTTTAGTTACAACGTGAATGCATGCGTAAAGGCCATCGTAATATCTCTCTTCTGCAGATGACTTACGCAGTTCGCAGATGAAAAAGTTCTCTTCGTTGCAGTCCACGGGAACCCAAGCGCCACTGTCGATCCCCACACAGTCCTTCTGCGCAGTGTTCCACGTGCCGGGCTTCCACGGCTCGAACGGAGGGCTGGACAGAGTGCCATCGCCATGCCTGTACGCAGCATAAGAACACACGGTTGGATGGTTGTTTGCCTTTGTCAAGAAGGTCAGTGCGTCAATGGACGTCACCATTGCGTTGCGCAGTTATAGTCCCTAGTTGATATCTTTAAAAATCCTTCTTTCTCGTTGGTCCAGTTTGAATACTTTTAGGTTAGAAGGAACGGGCAGGGTCTAAATTTTCCTACTTTGTTCAAGGTTTGTTAGTGGGCGTAATGACAGATCTGAGTGATGAGGTCTTGCCTGCCCAGAGCGGATGGATACATGAGAAATTGAGGTAAAAGATGGAGTTTGCTTACTGCTGTCAGCTGTTCAAGTTTGAGCTGGTCAACCCCCTGTTTTCTTTGCATATTTAGGAGACAGACCCTTGTGACTTTCTGGTACAGAATAATGTTTGAGATTGAAATGTGGGAAACTACTTTTACGAGGCCTTATTTCAGTGTATTTAACTATAGCCTTCAATGACCAAATGTATTGATGGTATCTGCCCAATATACTACAAACGAAATGTATTTTACCTCCACATCCCTTCCTCTTTAATGTCATCAAGTCCTACGATGTCGCATCTCCCAGGCGGGACCAGAGCTGACAGGAAGTCGTGAGTTGCCGGGTTCTTGTCGATGGCGAGTCTGCCGTACATCCCCGCGGCTTCACATGTATCTCCGGCCGCCGTGTGGGTGCTGGGCGTCTCGGACACCTTGAAACAGCTGGACCCGAGCTGATGCCAGCCATCCTCACAGTCTGTAATGTATACAGCATTTTATCAACTTTTTTTTTGTATCAGAATACGGCTTTTGGTAACATTGATTGGTACTGAAAAATTGCCTTTTTCTTCCTTCCTTCCTTCCTTCCTTCCCTCCTCTCTTTTCTTCCTTTCCTTTCATTCCTTTCTTTCTTTTTCTGTCCTTTCTTCCTTTCCTTTAGTTCCTTTCTTTCTTTTCTTCCTTTACTACCATTCTTTTTCCTTTCTTTCTTTGTGTCCTTTCTGTCCTTCTTAATTAGCTATAGAACCGCTTCTTTATTTCTCTCATCCTCTAACACATCTACAGACAGAAATGTAGAGGCTGATTCCTTACTCCCGTAAGGCGGGGTAGTGGTGGGCACGTCCGGTCGTTCGCACATCCGTCCGGTGAACCCCACCGCACAGTTACAGGCGAACCCGCCGTTCGACACAGGTATGCAGACTCCGCTGTTCAGGCACGGGTTGGGGTCGCACCCGGAGTAGTCGGTGGGACCTACATGTGTGTTCAGACACATTTCACTGTTGTTCACAAGCGCGGTTGGTAGAGCTATGACAAATATCTAGATCTCACATTTTTGGTTTTCTTGTTTCTTACAGGAAAACCGATTTTTTTTAGCATTCATCATCATCAACTAAACTATTATGATGAGATGTATTTTACATATAACACAGATTACAATCTATAGAATGTCGATTGGATCTCACTATGAAATACAGGATATGGTTGATTTGTAGTGCGCCCCGCCCCTGGCGGAATTACATGAAATTTCATCGAATGTCGTCTTCCCAGCGTGCATAGCGAAGGGAACCACTCCAGTCAGACACTATCACCGGCCACAGGAAGGTTTTCAAACAAAATTGCATGAGCTTTACTTACAGTGCCCGTACACCCTAACGTCCGTTAGGTACTGCAGCAGCGGCACTCCTCCCACCACGGTGTAGTCCGCGGCCGGGGCGGACTTACTCACCACGTGAAGGCAGCTGGGGGTCGCCCAGTCGGTGAAGTACACGTGCGTTTCGTCTACGTCTAAGGAAAGGCAGGAGACACGTCCAAAACGGTACGACTTAGCCTGAGTGCCATCCGATTTCTAACGGCTACATGTTACCACTGCCCCTTTGTATGGTCGGGAATGATAGCCAGTGTACCACAGGGGTACTTTATTGGACCTACCTATAGTCATGTCTTCAAGTACCAGAGTTATCAACCCATGATTGAGATGTCCCAACACTCATTTTTCCCTAGAACTATCGTAGAGTGGAACTCGCTGCCACCAAGTACAGTAGAGTATCGTCATTAGATAGTTTTAAACAATGTCTAGAGTTAGACGTTCAAAGGTTAGGTGTAACAGATCGTTCCGTGTAATGTAGCCAGCTGACGCCGAGCCGCGTGCCTGCGAAACTGGTGTGTTACGCCGAAGGGCGATACAGATACAGATACAGATACAGATACCCAGGCCGTACATATTGGCACTGCCCCTTTGAATGGTCTGGAATGATAGCCAGTGTACCACAGGGTAATTTCATGGGATCTACCTAGGCCGCACATGTTGGCGCTGCCACACTGGATGGTCAGGAATGATAGTGTACCACAGGGATGCTTTATGGGACCTACCTAGACCGTACATGTTGGCGCTTCCCCCTTGGATGGTCAGGAAGGACTCCCTGTTGCTGCCGTCCATGTCCGCCCTCTCAATGACACCACGTGATCCATCGCCCCAGTACACCTTACCCTCTGTGAGGAAGAAAAAGTATTTTGAAACCTATTAGTAAAACATTCGAGGGAAATGCAAGGTTTAGATGTACGAAGTTGTCGGTAGCTAGTGCACTGACGAAGATCAAGAAAAATCTAGGCAACACACTGAAGGGAAAATCAAACCAACTAAGCAACGCCAATCATACTGCAGTTCGCCAGGCGTATTTCAGTAGACATTCCAAGTGGTAGAATTACTACAGTGTAACTGGTTTTCAATGCTTAGAGAAAATGAAAGAGTCAGTTAACGTTATGACACAAAGATTGCTTCGTATCACACTTAGACAGCTACTTTTATCTGAGCGAAAGCGCTATCCTGTCACTGTCCATGGTACTGAAAATCCATTGAATGCGAACTTTGCAACGAAATGGCAATCCCAATAATTGTAACAATAAATGAATGAATGAATGAATGAATGGTTTAATCGTGTAAAACTTTGCAGCCTTCTGGCTGAAGTACGTTTTACTCACACCAGTTTAGAATAACACTATGATACTATACAAATCAATTCCACTCAAAACATCAAATATTCCGTTGTATCAAGATAAGACCACATTGTGTGAAGATTGGCATGTTTACCCCCGGAGTCCACAGCTATGGCGTAGGGCTTGACGAGATTGGTGCTGGCGATGACGAAGAGACCGCTTCCGTCCCGGTTTGCACGCACCACCCTGGGGCTGGAGCCGCAGTCCGTCCAGAAGATGAACCTGTCAGGCATCGCAGGAAAGTTATGTTTGTGTGTGTTTTCAGTATCAGGAGTCGAAAGGGTATTGCAGTGTTGCTATGTGTGTGCCACAGTGTGTGTGTGTGTAGGTGTGTGTGTGTGTGTAGGTGTGTGTGTGTGTAGGTGTGTGTGTGTGTAGGTGTGTGTGTGTGTGTGTAGGTGTGTATGTCTGTCTGTCTGTCTGTGGCAGTGCCACCAGTGCCAGTAGTGCAAATCTGTGCAACCGGTTATAAACCTCCCCCTAACACAAACTCTCGCTGTTCAGGTTCTAGATAGCCGATGTCTCGCTAGGGGCGTGATTTCAATCATGCTAGGCCGATAGTCTGTGCCAAGAACCGGTTTTCTGACGACTTTTCAAGGTTGCCGTGATGTGATGTGACGTGACGTTTGTGGGCGGAGTTTCTCGAGCTAGTCTGATTTATCTTCTGGGTGGGCAACTGTGTTGCCTGGAGCGGTATGATATCATCTAAAAGAAAGGGGCGTGGACTACACGTGTGCGCGCTGTGATTGGATAAGCGTTATACAATAGGCTGCATGACGTGTCGGGAATACCAAGAAAAAGTGGCCCTTTGGAGTTCCCCCTCTCCTCCCAATTTAGACATTATCAGACCTGTATGATTGATGGCTCTCTATTATTTCGGAGTTTCCCTATGTTGCTTTGCACTACAATAGCTTACTAGTAGTTCAACATTTAACATGGTTTTGTGACATTTGTCAACTGTCTAGATCTGTCGCTATAATCATGTGGCTGTGAACGTGGGCGGTTCAGAAACACCTTCTTTTCCCCAGTTAAGGTAACTACACGACTGCACCCCTCTTGAGTTGCAAAATGGTGGCCCACGGTGTTCGATCCCATGCATGGGTGGTCTAACCAGTTCTGAAAGGACAACATGGCGGCCCTACCCGCGCAGCGAGTCCGTAGCGATGGCGCAGGGGCGGGACTGGGAGGTCCCCGGCACGACTGTGGTGCGGCCGCCGCCGTCCAGGTCCGAGGACTCGATCTTGTTCCCGCTGCCGTCAGTGACGAAGAGCTGACTGCTGACGTGGTCGATGGCGATGCCGTAGGGCTCTAGACATTTTATGGAGATAAAATACAATCTTTACTGATACAACAAAAGTAAAGCGACTTTTGTAAAGTTAACTACAACTATGCATACATACAAACAAACAAACAAACAAACAAACAAGTGGATACAAATGAATTAACTTACGTGCAAGTATATGGATAAATCAACATGTTAATTCATTCATTCATTCATCTTTTTTCGATTCTTCTTTCTTTCTTTCATCCATATCGTTTGCCTCTCTGTTCATACCTTGTAGCCCGGTATTGTGGATGAGTTCGATGGTGCCCGAGCCGTTCATGTGTTCCCTCTCCACACTGCCTGCTACAGGGTTCTGGAATATGTTGGTCCAGTAGACCTCATTTTCGTTTGGGTCGAAGTCGTTTGCCCAGGGCTGGACCACAAAATCAACAATATATAGGTTAGTTGGGACTAGTCTCCACCAGACTCCTTTGCAGGCTGAAATAAATAGTACAAATTGGCCGAAAAAAAAGGGATATAATTGGCCAGGGGAGTTAGTCGGTCATCGAAATTGGAGCTTCTATGGCCGGCTAACTCCTCTGGCCAATTATATCGCTTTTTTTCGGCTGATTTCTACTATTCATTTAGCCTGCAAAGGATTCTGGTGAAGACTAAGTTGCGGCGTCCACATAACATTTCTTGCATTTTGTATAGAAGTTGTTATTTCACAATTAGATACCACACTGTATCGTTGAGGTGTGGTATCTGATTGTTTTATCATATTAAAACATCCCTCTCGCGAAGTCATCCCACCGCAGACACCAGTGTTACAGGGCAACAATATGTACGACTCAATGTGGCTTCGTTCCGCACGAATGCATTGCTATGACACTACATGCGATTGAATGCATTGCTATGACATGAGGAAATATCTATAGGAAACTAAGAGATTTCACAACTGATTCATACTGTACATTATCTTGTTTCATTATGTTCTTGAACATTGGACGTTTCCCATTTGGTATCTTTGTCTCGTGTAATTATTTTATGTCCAGTGTTGACGTTAATATAAGCTAGCTCGTTTGAGTGCGTCACCACTATGTATTGTATCTTTTGAATGTTGAAATAACAGAAAATACCTTATGGTTCATGTCGTAGACGATGGTGTGGTAGTTGAACATCTCTCCGGTGAAGTTGACGTGCAGAACGTGTCGGGTCCCTCCCCAGGCGTGGTGCGGGTCCGTGATGAACACCGTCTTGAAGTTGGCGCAGTCGTCCGAGTCCTCGGAACGGTCGATGGGCGGGATGGGGGCCTCGGACACGCCGAACCGAGGAGTCGCCGGCGACATGATGTCGATGTTGTTACCCGCCTGTCGCTTAACCAGAACTCTCGCCTCTATTTGTGGATAAATAAGAATGAATGATGGTGACAACAGTGTGCACCTTAATTTTGAAGATGTATGAAGACATAAGTCGTATTTTTCCTGGCGTATGATTTATTTTTCAGAGAGAGGACTGAGACAACATTTTCCGTCACAAAACAGCTTCACTGTGTACTGTATGTCCTCGACTTCCTGAAAGAACGTCCTAAATTTGGTGCCGTAAACCTGCTGTGCGACATTTGTGGCAGGGTCTTACATGTAAGTCAGAACTCACATGAGGAAATGATTTTATCAAGCTACAAGCGTGACGTCATACACAGAAAAATTGTGACATTGCAATGAAGAACATGGCACAAGAATAACTAAGAAAGCAGGATCATACAAGGGTTATACCGGGGTTATATTGAAGACTAATCTAACGCATTGATTGAGGATAGAAACTTTTAACTTGAAAAGAACTAGGGCTTTGTTAGTCGGACTATTGTTACGACAAGGAAGCAATTATCCACTTGACTGACATCCAGGTAGCACAACAAAGGCTAAACGTAACCTCTTTTCCTTGCAACATGTTTCAATATCGTTTAAAGCCAATGAAAAAGACAGAGAATAGTAAAACAACAAATAAACAATAACAAGACGGCCTAAAGAGTATCGTAGAAGACTCACCCACGCAAAATGGCGACAAAAGGTGAAACGTCACCAACACGGCCAGGAGCTGAAGCGCACCCATGTCTGCAAGAAATCGGGGTCGAACATGACACGCCAATACAGATATATAGAAATGATCGACACAGAGGGGGTAGTACTTCGGTGACACTAGGGCGTACCCGTAATATCATAAATGTTGTTTTAAAAAGCATTGTTCTTACGTTATGATGCGACATTCTGATGCAACAACACTCAGACCCAGTAAATCACTTTAAATTTGGCGGCAGCTGCGGTTTGGTTGTTATTAAAAATCATATCTATCCGTGCAATCATTTCTAAAGACCACAAACTGGCTGATCTTTGGTAGGCTTTTAGCTACACTACTGATACAGAAACTGTCACCTTTCTAATTAAAACAAAACAGGGCCGACACTTGCTCACAATGGCGGCACGAAGATACAGAAGAACAACTGTTATAACATTTTCAACTTACCGATAGCTGAGAACACGTCTGCAGCTTGTCTGAAAGTGGCTTGACTTATATCTCTGGTTTTCCGCAAAACTGGTACAAGCGATGTCCTGGTGGAATGTTTTCAGTTTTCCAGAGAAATTTTGAGAGGCCGTCTCCTATGTCTTGGCTCCTTTTGTCCGAGCCACACAAGGAAACGAGCCACAAAAAATCGACTTGGGGGTGTGCTTAACACCGTCTCGACAACCTACAATTATCTCTATTCAGGTGACGTCGAAGGTCAAAAGATCGTTGTGAAGTATGATGACTCCGCCCACCCAATTTATGCAAATGATGACCTGAGGAGTTGACGGGAGGCGTACTTTACTTTTGTTGTTCTTAACAGCCCCCAGGACAAAATGTTTACCATTATTTCTTAGTGTAAATCTAGGGAAATACCGTCTACCATACACAACTAGCCAATAGACAAAGGGACCAAAGGCAGATATTTCTTGATGTTTAAGTTTGAATCCTGTGAAGTCATGAAATATCATGTTAGAAAGCGTTCGTCTTCGTTAACAAGTTGCACGATCATATTTCAGTCAACCTGGGTCAAATTGGTCTGGTTAGTTAGCATAATTAGCAGAAATGATTGTTACCTCAGGCGACCCTTTCCCTTTGACTGACAGTAGAACAATAGACGGGGAACAACCAATCTCTCACCCAAAGACGTACACCTCACCTGCTATTTCCGGCGATATGACAACACTGTAAAGATTTGGACGGGAAAAATCCATTCGTTTTCGACGCAGGGGGTTCTTTCTATATCCCGTATTTACAGATTGGACAATGAAATGCACTGAAGATCATTCTAAATTTCAGATTAAGTGACAAATCTTTCCGAGGGAATGATATCCGCTCACGTACGTTTATCTATCCGAAGATAGAAGGTAATGTCCATATGATGATACCTTTCTTTGTAAACCACTGACTTTTGGTACAAACGACCAAAATGTACATGAATAATAAGTATCAAGCAAGGCAAACATAGTACTAGTGTATTTGTCTGTCTAGACATTACAGTCGTTTGTCTCTAACATAGCTACCTTTAAGGTCATCGCACATTGACAGAGCAGCTATGTACTCTATCACAGTGTGCAGTACCTGTCCTGATCGCCAGTACGACTGTCACATAACCTTCTTGGCGAAGGTAATAATTCACTCCCTGGGTGCAGTAAAACTAGACATGCAGAGGTGGTTATGGATCAGAGAACTGTAAATACACCAGTGGTGATTTTAGTATTATGAAAGCAGTAGAGAAATCAACAATCCCTGTTATTTACCGAAACATTGCGCTTTTTATAGGATTTATGCAGTTTGTTGCGGCAATGGTTACAACAAGAAAGCCGCTTTTGTACGGGAACTTTGTGCCACGGCTATATATATACCATAACATCGGAATGTAATGACACCGCAAGAGAATGTAGGAGTCATCTGCTTTCGACATGTCTGTGTTCATGTCTGTGGTCGTGGCATCATGGCAAAAAATGGGTCAAAGTGTCGGAGAGAAGTCATTGACCCCGATCTCCAAGTAGATGTATGGTGTCGACTTAGTTTTCAGTGTAGATATTGTCTGTATTTTCATTTTAATCTGTATCTGTATAGCCGGTATAACCGCTCTTTGGCGTAACACACCAGCTTCACAGGCGCACAGCGCTGCAGCAGCTGGTCATATTACACTGAACGGCCTGTCACACCCAACCTTTGACATCTAGCTGCAAGCGTTGTCTAAAGCTATCTAGTGAGCACATGCTCATACTGCACTTGGTGGGAGCGAATTCCATTCTACGATAGTTCTAGGAAAAAATCAATTTTTGAACACCTCAATAATCCTGGGTTGATAACTCCAGTACTTGTAGGCATGACTATTTCTTGTTCTTTCCTCAGTCAGTCAATTAGTCTGTCATCACTACCGTTTCCAATGAATACATGTACCACGTCAAGAACAAAAACGTGACAAATCCTACAAAAAGGACAAAAACATAAATCTGCTTGGAGATTACATTGCATACGTCCGGCCTATCATGTCGTTAGTAAAGCCTACTTGAAATACATGTAAGCCGTGGCAATCGTGGCGCTAATGGTCCTTATATCATGTCAGTTAGAACGGAAGGAAAAACGACACACTGCCATACGCCGTGCCCATAAATCTGTGATTCAAACAAGGAGTAAATATTGCCCAATGTTCTCCTATTTGTCTCAAAAGTTCTACCTCTTTGGCATTTTTACATCAACTTGCAAACGTCACCAGGGTTCTGGACAGCCTCTATGTGAGAATTGATCGCCGTCGATAAAAATGTGCGTGAAATACACGCGCGATCAAGGTCTACGGGCTTATATTGCCGGAACAGTGCCGAAAATAGATTGGACGACTGGTTCAAGAAAGTAGGTCATGATGTGCACTAACAGTCGACTATTGTGAGCAAATAGGAGAACAAAATAAAATACATTTTCATTCGAACATAAAGCGTATGCCATGATATGATAATGACTTCTATAAAAATATCAATCAAGTACAAAGCGAAACATATATATGTATGTACTTGAACAAAAAACAACGTTGCGACGTGCACGTGTACCTAAATTCTGTTTGGTCACTGTGCCATGCGTGTTGACCTAAATAGCTAACATTGTGGCCACCGCTATAAGAAAGCTGAACAAGCGATGTCGTGTGGTCACTAGCTCACTGGCAGGCGGCGGTAGCGGCGTTCAGCTCCAGGCCACACATAGCAACAGAGCGCGCTTTATCAAAAAGTAAGTCATCATTTTCACTCCAAAAATTTAGCACGTAATTCTTTTTCTAAACTTGAGTAATGGTTTTTGACATTGGTGCATCGGAATGTGAGAAGCATTTTTAAGCATGTTGACTAATAAGTTAACGGGATAATGCATTCTAGATCTGTGTAAACTATGCATGTAATGGCAGGGAAGCTTAACGAGGCAGTGAGTGATAAATGAATACTTTGCTAGCTATGTACATAAACTTTGAAATACGTCCTGCGATGCTCGTATACTGGTGTTCGCGATTAATAAATTGATCAACGAATATCAAGATCATTAATGATCTTGTAGCCTGGGAGCCATCCGTTTTGTTACAGGGCTCCTTTGCACTCGCTTTCCCGAAAAATCGAGTAAAAAACGGATGGCACCCAGGCTACAAGATCATTTCAGAAAAGCAGAAATATATCTTGCAATGGTGTACCAACTTTCCTTTTTTGTTCTTCAACTTTTAGGCAAGCAAGATGTCATACTCGGGGCGCAAAAAGACGAGCTCTTCTAAGACCATGCAGTCCTCCAGCTCTTATGGTCAACAGCAGCAGCAGGGGTATGACCAGTACGGTCAGCAGGACCAGTACGGGAAGGGCGGTCAGTACGGCCAAGACCAGTACGGCCAGCAGCAGGGACAGTACGGAAAGGACCAGTACGGTCAGCAGCAGCAGGGCCAGTACGGAAAGGACCAGAAGTACGGCATGGATCAGCAGCACTACTACGGCCTGGGGCAACAGTTCATCGGACCCTACGGACAGACTGTGGGCTACAGGTAAGACATGAAGTAATATTGCTATAGAATTTTGTAGGAAGGAGGAAGGCAGAAAGAAAGAAATGAAGGAAATAAAGCATAGAAGCAAAGAGCGAAAGAAGGATGAATGAATCGAGGACTCAGTGTCAAATACCGAGAGGCGTGTATTTAGGGCGTGGTGCTTTTTTCTTAACACACATGTCCAAGGTATCAATTTGACGATCACATGCGTTGTCAGTTGTCAGTCATATTTGTACCATTATGTGTGTTGAGCAAAATCCCTCCATAACTACATAGCAGGCGTCTAGACTTTAACCTGAAAGACTAATATTTGGGACGCTTGCGCTGTCAACATGCAACACTTAAACTTAAACTTTTGTGTATTTTCAAAAACACTTTGAGCCGCGAAGATTTACAAATTGAATGAAATGCTTTCATTTTCACTAAAACAAAATATTTAGTTCAAATTTCAGAATGGAAGGTTTGTAGTCGAGCATGCGCTATAAAACAAACGGCTTCACGATCAAAAGTCTATCAGTTTGGTCTCTTTTTCAGCGACATATGTTACATCCTTGACCACCCGCAGTGTCGAAAAGACATGTTTGCATGTTTGTGAAATATGCTGAGAGAAACCGTTACTTAAACCATGGCTTTCAAAGGCACAGAATTCTCTTTATTTTGAACATGATGAAACCATACAAACAATGTAGACATTCTGTGGGGAGGCCTCACTCTGCGTGACCAGAGGCTACTTGAAGCTGTCCAGTATCGCTCAGCCAGAATGATCAGTGGCCACCATGGAATTCCGTACCCATCCTACCGTTCCGTCTACTCCCAGCTACGTCTTCCATCTCTTACCTTTCGCCGTAAACTTCACACTCTGACTGCCCTCTATAAGCTGATGAACGGCCACTGCCCACCCCACCTTCTCAGTCTCCTCCCATCCACCAGATCATCCGCCATTGCCTCTAGATACTCCCTCAGAAACGGAAACAACCTCTCTTTGCAAACTCCCAAAAGTGTCAGAACACAAAAAACCTTCTTCTACAGGTCCGCCCAACTGTGGAACTCCCTTCCACAGGACACACAGTCAGCTCCATCCCTAGCGTCATTCAAAGCTAAAGTATGGCTCTCCCTTGGAGACCAGTTTTCTGTATAAAACAGCCTATATGCCAGTTCCACTAGTCTTAGTCTTATGGTATGTAATTTGTATTGTATGTAATTTGTATATAATAATGACCAAAATTTGTTGACCCTATGTAATTATGATGTTTTTAAGAATTTGTGTCCATTCTATGTATATTTAACCATACTTTTTCCCCAGGGCAAGCCCTTAATAATAGCTTCAAGCTAGTTGGGTTGCCCTGGCTGTGTTGTACCAGCCGAACCAATAAATAAATAAATAAATAAAAATGTAGATTGCCTTCAAAATCGCTACCACAATTATAATATTTTGTTGTATTTTTTGAACTGTTATTCTTAGTCTCTTGGGAACTCGCGACAGAATGACCCAGTTCCCGCCAGAAGTCCCATATCAAGGCCAGATTCAAAAGGCACGATCTAAATATGACGGTCGGGCGATGTCTTGGATATCCTTATATGGGACAATTGTGTCCTACATATTAATTTCTGGCCTATATTGATTTCCGACATTATGGCAGCTGGAATTTCGGACGACCCGAATATATCTGCACGGCGAAAGGAGAGAATGTGTTTTCCAGGCGTTTTAGGATAAGCCCTAGGGCGACATCGAAGCATTTATACTGTTAAGGGTTTTTCAAAGCGCCATGAAAAAAAGGAACAAATAGATCTATAGATCAAATATTATAAAGGCCCTGCGTTTATTTTATGTATCTCTCGAACAGTCGTGGATTGCACTTCACGTTCATTTCTGATTTTTCTGTTTTTGCGAATCGTTTTGCTACCCCCGTGCACAATATTTCTGTTTACTCTTTTGCGTACGTGCCAATAACGATACATTTGACGGTAGATTTTACACAATGGGGTTTATGGGTCAGAATAAACTGTCCTCTTGGTTTATAAAACCCAAAGATATATCTCGATGAAAAAGTATTGAATTTAAACTAGAGGATCTTTCTTTTTCTGTTGTAAAAACGTGTTTTCTTGTAGTTGTGAGGGCTGCATTTGGCAGACACCTGTTATGATCTCGTTCCCAGGTTATCTATCTGATTGTAACATCTGTTCAAAGTATAAACTTGCTAAAATGTATATAGCAGATAGGGGGCGTTAATAACGGACTTGAACTTGAACCTGACTCGTTCACAGAGCTGTAACCCACGCTACCCTGAGGACGAGCGGCACTTCCGGTATGTTAGTTGTGACCCCGCCCCTCCTTATAATGCCTCCCGTTCCCAGTTCCCCACAGAGCCTGTACAGCGGAGGGAAGTTCGTCATGTCGGGTTCTCTCACCACCGATCCAGCCTGGAAATCTCTGGAAATCTACCACGCCGAGCATGGCAACCGCCTCAACATGCTGCGGATGTTCCGAGAGGACCCGCACCGCTTCGACAAGTTCAGGTACGGGGCTATTTTTAGGTCGAAAACCCGAGAGAAACGTTAAAGTTTCACGCACGCCCCCCTCCCCATTTGTACTCTCAATGTCATTTTCTGGGAAACGCGGAAGTATGTTACCGGCGTGCCACACGTAGGCAACGTTTCGCAATAATTTCAAGCACATATGTCTGGTGTTAGGATATATTGTCAGCTTAATATTTCTATATGGGCAATAGCTGGGTGACCTCTAATATTTACCTTGACCTGAGGATCAGAAGGATTTGAGGACTGTTATGATTTGTCGCGTGAAGTGACATTGACCTTGCACTTCGTTAGGACAGGGGGTGTTTCTGTGGTTTTAGAGGGTACCAGAAATCCTGATTGTCACTCCAGATATTGTGCAGTGCTGTTGCATAGAATTGTAAAGGCACCTGGTTTGGTTACCTATGAATTAATTTCCTTAAAATCTACCTGATACGGAGAATGCCCTTATATTATTGAAAGTCCTACTCGTTATAACGTTACCAATTAGTACTTCTATGGAATTAGAAAGTTGCAAAAATCATGACTCCATACAGACATTTGCCAATACAGTTGCATAAAAGTAGATTTTCGAAGCAGTAGACGTTACATTCATTTCCTTAAAAACTGCTTAGTCATTTAAGTTGAGGAAATGGATGCTTGAGTGATCCAAGTACTGCTAGTCATGATAACAAGTTTATCCTCAGGGTCAGTCCTTGTATAAAGCTCCTAGCACTTTACTCCTATCATCAAAAGAACATTATTTTGCTATGATGATTAGTTAAATCAAGGCAGTTTTAATTTATTTTAATTGAATCTCCTTGGTTATTTTATTTTACTTTCTCTCAGCAGAGATTGTTTCCAAGAAAAAGGCAAAATTTGTTTTATGAAAATGAAATTCATATGATGAAAATGTAAGAATGCCATATTGTGGCAACATCAGCAAGTTAGCATCATCAACTACAACCTAATTTTTTTACTGAATAAACAAAAAACCAAGCAACTAGCACAAACACAAAGTAATTAACCTTCTCCCTGCTGCCTAACAACCAATAGAGAATAGGTAACCAAATAACTAGTCTGAGTCCCACCAAATAAAGAATTAAACTTTAGCACACTAAATTCTTTATTTTGTGGGACTCAGTAAACCCCCATGTGCAGTGCAAAGCACAGCACATCTAACAGGCGATTGATATATTATTGGGGGATATTTTAACACTTGAACTAGAATTCGGGACAGTCTAGGATTACATAAACGCACATACTTTATGATGTTTGTGTCTACGTGATCATAAAAGGAACACTTAGACAACATGTAGACACTAGTACTTCACAAAATATGTACTTCTTGCAAAATTTTCACTAGGAAAATGGAAGACTTTAAGTGAAATGTATCACCCTAAAGGGGAAACTACATACAAAAAAATAATGTATACTCACATCAATTTTCAGTTCAATATTACATGGTAAACAATTCTGTAGACTGCTTGCTATGTGAAAAATGTTCCAATTCTGTGTATGTGACCACACTCCCATAAACAATGAAGATTCTGACTTTAGAAATTGTGCTTTAAGTTTTCAAGTAAAACTGAAGAATAAGAAACGAAATCCTATGCACAAACATAACATTCCTTCGAGCCCAACTTCATTGAATGTTGAATCTTTGCAATAGACTATAAATATTTCACCTAACTGATAGGTAATATATTGGAATGATATGAACATAATTGATGTTTGTTGTTTTCCCCAGTATAAAGATGCAGACCCAGGATGGAGACTACCTGTTTGATTACTCCAAGAACCTCCTGAATGATGAAATCTTCAGGATGCTCATGCAGCTGGTTTGTAATCTTAAAATCATTTCTGCAAATCCTGGTTAAATTAAAATAACTTTGATTATGTTTTCAACAATGTCTTTTTGCATTTTGGTTTAATTTTCTTAATTATTATTAAAACCCTTATAATTATCCTTCTCTTCTTCCAGGCCCGTAACAGGGGTGTTGAGCAGTACAGGGACAGGATGTTCTCTGGTGACAAAATCAACTTTACCGAGGACAGGGCAGTTCTACATGTGGCTCTCCGCAACAGGAGCAACAGGCCAATGATGGTGGATGGTGTGAATGTATGTATAATCCCTGGACCTACAGGTGTATCTTAGCGGTCCATGAGTGCAATGAGCCATGTTACAAAACAAATGGCACCAAGGCTAGGGTATCTTCCAGAAAGTATCAAATATGTTTGTTGTCATACAGCAACTACTACTGCAAATAGCATTTCTGTCAGTGTAGACTTTATAACATATTGCAGGTCTAAAAGAGACTAAGATTGGCAAGAAATACATTGAAAAGTAGCAGTTTTGTCTTAGTGTAGTTGATTGTACATTGAATATTGAAGAGTAAGGAATCCTGGTGTTAAATAATGTTTGATAAAAGTTCTCAATCTTGTCTTTCTCCATTCCCCAGGTTATGGATGATGTCAACAGGGTGTTGAAGCAAATGAAGGAATTTACCGAGGTTTGTTAGTTTTCCATTTTACATGACTGTTTGTTTGTTTGTTTGTTTGTTTGTCTCATAGAATCCTTGGTAGTTGTGGAATTATAGAGTATTTGACAGAAATATAAGGCTTGGAGAGACTCAGAATTAGAAAAGTTGGCTTGAATTTTGAAGAAACAATATGTTTTTAGATATTGTGTCCATTTTACAAAAAGTTATGGTAAAAAGTTTGACCAAGTTGTTGTTTCTTCTTCCAGTCTGTTCGCAATGGTCAGTGGAAGGGCTACACTGGCAAGGCGATCACTGACATTGTCAACATTGGCATCGGAGGCTCTGACCTGGTATGTATCGTGTATGTCCAAAACCCTCTTATAGAACTCAAGTTTGCAATATCTGTTTTGGATGTCTGGCCACAAAGATGCACTTCTTGATCAAGTTGCTAGGGGGCATGAGGTATATGTGTCTCTGATATCAACAAAGTGTAAAGAAGTATGCATACTTCTTACTATGAATAGATTGATTGATTGATTGTATTATCGGAATTGGTTGCTTGTTTTTGTATCATTGAATTTACCATATATCTAAGTAGCAATTTGTCCAGTTCCTAAGGCAGAACATTGTACTATGTGTATGTGATTGGCATCTGACACCTGTGGAATGATTAAGCTATACATGTCCGAAAATACAAACATGTACAATGTTTTTAAAATTGTTGCTTACAGGGGCCAAAGATGGTGTGTGAGTCTCTGAGGCCATACGCCAAGCCTGGCCTGAATGTTCACTTTGTGTCCAACATCGACGGCACCCATCTCGCCGAGCGTGTCTTCAAGAACCTCAACCCTGAGACCACTCTGTTCATGATCGCGTCTAAGGTACAATACACTTCTAACCCTTCAGGAACTTTGGGTGTTTTTTTTTTGCAGTCTGTTGTACTATGTATTTGAACTATCTGGCATTTAGGTTGACCTATGCATTGCATTGACTACCCGTTGAATATCATCATTAAAGTGTTGATTTTATTTTGTGGCTTGAGTTTGTTTTGATGTGTTATGAAGTGAAATTTGATGTAAATATTTTTTGTTTCTTTTATTACAGACATTTACTACCCAGGAGACCCTCACCAATGCCAACTCTGCCAAGGCTTGGTTCCTGGAGAAGGCTAGGCAGGTGTGTAGGAACTACTTAGAAACTACTCAGAAACTTGTCAGGAACTAACCCAGCACTAGTCAAGCCTGTTCAACAGGCCTCTCATGGTTAGACGTTTGGCTTCTTGCTTTCTAAAATGTAAAATGTACATGACAATGTTTTATTTAACCTTTTTACAGCCTCAAGAAGTTGCCAAGCACTTTGTCGCCCTGTCTACCAATGCTGAGAAGGTCAAGGCCTTCGGCATCGACCCCAAGAACATGTTTGTCTTCTACGATGTAAGCGATACCTCTATTATACATTGTACTTTATATAGAACCTAAGACTATGTTCATTCATTTGGCCCTATTTTTCTTTTAATGAATATAGTCCTAAATATGACACATTTTCATCAATTAATATTTTCACTTGCAACTCTTTTTTTAGTGGGTTGGTGGTCGCTACTCTCTGTGGTCTGCCATTGGACTGTCTATCGCCTGCTACATTGGTGAGTTCAGTAGATTCTATATAGTTTCCTTCTTTAAAAGCAGATTTCTACTTTGTAGTGTAATTGTATAACAGTGAGGGCAATTGCAAGTTCCTACAATGATGTTAATGTTGTCCAGGTAAATGTGTGTAATGTCTAAGTGTCAAATTTTCTTGTTCCAGGGTTTGAGAACTTTGAACAACTTCTCCAGGGTGCTCATTACATGGTACGTAGTAATTTTGCCTCGTGCCTTACTTATTTAGGCACTTATTTCTTGCACTTTGAAAACTGGTGTACTGTTTTGCCATACACCTTTCAATTTCCCTATCAGTAATCTTACAAACAGTTCCTTTAATGTGCAACATTTCTCCTGAATCAAGAGTTGATTGTGTTTCTTTACTTCCAGGATAACCACTTCCAGAGTACTCCTTTGGAGAAGAACGTGAGTACATTTAGGTTTTTAGACTTTCTTCCAGTCTCAAATATTTACTAATTTGTTGTCCAATGTATGTTTTATAGCTTTAAAACTTGAAAATTTTATGACGTCTTGTTTATGACACATTTATGTCTTCTGTAGGTCCCTGTCATCATGGCTATGTTGGGTGTGTGGTACCATAACTTCTATGGTGCGGAGACCCACGCCATCCTGCCATACGACCAGTACATGAAGCGGTTTGCTGCCTACTTCCAGCAGGTGTGTTTTCTTCTCCGTTAAATATATTTAATTAGGAGTAGTCTACTCTGACTTGATTATGTGAAAATATATTGACTAAGATTGTATTTTGGGATAGGATCCTGTTGGATATTTGTATTGAAAATGGTTTAAAGGTTACCAACATTAGGCCTGTAACAATAATAGTCCATCTGGTATTTTCTAGTAGTTCTACCCCGGTAGATGAATTTTAGGTAGCAAAGGTTGAACTGTATCCTTGTTTTGATGAGTTGATTTCTGACATTTCAGGGAGACATGGAGTCCAATGGAAAGTACATCACCCGCCATGGCCACCGTGTGAACTACACCACCGGACCCATCGTGTGGGGAGAGCCTGGCACCAACGGACAGCACGCCTTCTACCAGCTCATCCACCAAGGTCAGCTACTGTACACTGATGTTTGCAGACTCCTAATTTTGCTGTAAAGGAGGTGTTTGCATTGTTACTCCGTGAAGGAGGTCAGGACCTCCGGACGGAGTGTTGTAATCGGCTGATTTTTCATGTTCGCAGTCAAAACACTGGGTTCTCTTTGTGTAATCGGCACGCAATTTTATACGCCGTCTGCGGGCATGCCCGTGTTGATGCACGGATATGTATTTTTGCCGTTGCTGCTTTCGCGGTCAATGTAATATTGCAAACGCACCCCTACAATTACGAGGCGAATTGGAATGGTCCAGAAAAACGCGTTGTTTGGAATAGCAGTGGGGGGGGTGGAACTTCATGCAGATACGGGGTGGTTTTTATAAGTGGTTCCAGATGTTTTTGCCCATGGTTAAGAGATGCCAAGTTTTTTGGAAGATGTTCGCAGCCAAAACGCATTCTTCCGTACGTCGCATTTCTGTGTAATTTCGCATGTGGTGTTGCATTATGTCCGGGATGATGCACGTCTTTTTATTTTTACCGTAGCTGTTTTGATATTGGAGTAAATGGTTATTTTCGAAACATCCCCATGTCGTTGAAATGTTGTCGTCCGTTTATGTCACCGGTAGTAAGTCGGGGCGGGGCTGATGGGGACGGATATGTGGGGTGGTCAGAGGTCAACATTAGGAAAAATTTAATGTTAATACCGATGACCGAGTCCAAAAAACTGAAACGTGAAAATCGGATGATTGGACCTGATGTACATTTCTGTAGATTGTACACAGAATACACACATCTTTAGATAATCTGGCCATGGCAGGTATACTAGATTAGCGTACATCTATGTTTATGCGTTCAAAACAAGAAAAGTAATCGTTTCCCGGTATTATTCTCTCGAAACACGGCGCTGAATATAGGAAGAAGTAGCCTGTGTTACGCAATGCTTTCGGCCGGATTGATGTGCAACTGTTACTAATTGCAGGGTCTGGGCTTGGCCAGTCGCGGTGTATGGCCAGTCGCGCTAATATGCGAGTGTTCCCTGTAGACAGTCCTGGAGTTAACGTTGACTTGAGCGGTACCCGTTTTTCCGTGTTTGCAGCTAAAACCCACGGTCCCCTTTGTTCAATCGGCATGCAATTTTATACGTCGTCTGCAGGCATGCCAGTGCCAATACCACCTCTCAATCTGCAAATTATAAAATTTCACGGAGAATTGTCGCCTATGGCGTCTTGTTTTAAATTCACGGTGAAAGAAGGGGGGTTGGGAGTGTGGAAGACTGAATACATATTCATGGTGTGATGATTTTGCAGTGGAGAGGTCACTGAACATTTAAAACCACGGCAGATATTTCACAATTTACAGTATACTCACTGTCTTCTCAAGGAGATTTCATTCCAAAAGCATGGACGAAAACACTGATATGAAATGGTGATGTAACATTGGTTCATGAAGTCAAATTGTGTGTTTCTAATCTACCATTCTTTGTGTGACAGGAACCCGTATGATCCCATGTGACTTCCTGATGCCCATGGATACACAGAACCCTATCCAGCAAGGCCAGCATCATGAGGTACAGTGTGCACAGTATTGTAGTACTGATTTTCTTCCAGTTTACACACAAGACCAATAATATTTTGAAGTATGAGTGCCACCCCTCGAAGTACAAGGGTTAAAGACCCCCAAGATTATGATCTACAACATCCTTCCTTTCACTTATTTTTAGATTGTATCTATATAGTATTACTTCTCATTTAGTGTTATATTAATATTTTATAATGAAACAAAACATCCAAATATGCAGCCTGGTGCCCCACGGTATATGTAGTGTGTCGTTGCAACTTGAATAAAGTCAAAGTTCATAATGAAGTTTGTACTTTAGTTCAACACAATCAGATCATTGCTCACCTCTAATTTTCAGTCGCACATCCGTCGACCTTCTTCAGGAGGTGAGCAACAATCTGATCGTTTCTAACAAAAGTACAAACTTCATTATGGAATGTACCAACACAGATGCACTTTCATGCTAAAGCCATAGTCCTTTCTGTCTCTCAGATCCTGACGGCCAACTTCCTGGCGCAGACGGAGGCCCTGATGCGCGGGAAGACCCGTGAGGAGGCGCGCCGTGAGCTGGAGCAGAGCGGCTACACCGGCGAGCAGCTGGAGAGGCTGCTGCCGCACAAGGTGTTCGAGGGCAACCGCCCAACCAACTCCTTCCTGTTCCAGAAACTCACGCCTTTCTACCTGGGCTATCTCATCGGTGAGTTTTGCTGTGGATGAGCCTGGTTCTGGATCACAAGTTTTGGGGTTTGAATCACAACCTAATAATCAGTGTTCCATTCCATACACATATACCTAATCTGTAGTAGTCATTAGTATTCTGTACCCTGATAAGCTACTGGAAACGTAAGAGCTTGCTGTTCCTTGTAGGGAACATTGTCAGCCATTATGTCCATGTTTAAGAGACTGTCATGCATTCTACAGCATGGCAAGACCACTGTTCAATTCACTGTAGAAGTCCCAATCTTCAATCCATGAATTTTGCTTACACAGCAAATGTGCAGCGGCACCGTACCATACTCTCTTATCATGCACAAAAAGCTAACAATTGTATCCTTTCATCCTGCTTTGTTTAGCCATGTATGAGCACAAGATCCATGTACAGGGTGTGATCTGGGACGTCAACTCCTATGACCAGTGGGGGTGAGTGTAAACAAGTTGTGTGTTTATTTTGTACAGATTTGTATGTCCATGTGTTGATGTTTTGATACCTTTGTTGTTTACCATGACTGATCTTGGCTATCATTTTTCTTCCATAACAATATTTCATGTTTTTGTTTTCTAGTGTTGAGCTTGGTAAGCAGCTAGCTAAGGTCATCCAGCCTGAGCTGAAGGGCAAGCAGCCTGTGAACACCCACGATTCTTCCACCAACGGCATCATGAACTTCTTCAAGCAGCACAGGAAGCAGTAGAGCAAGAACTGAAGTTCTGCATCCATATCTCTAAGTTATACATCTGCAGTATGTCATAGAATCGTGTGTGTAAACAGGAAAAAAGCATTGTACAAAGAAAGGAGCTGCTATGTGCTAATGTCAACAGAATAGAGCAGTAGTCTAAGAGGCTTGTGTTGTGGAAGCTTTTGCGGAGTAGGCGTAACAATGTGGAGGCTGTTTAAGAGCTACATCGACAGGAGAGCAAGGAAGCTAGAAGGAGGGAGGAAAGCGATGGTGGAAAACTGGAGCATGTTGAGCAAGCTGTGTCTTCTTGCAAATATTGAAATATTTCGTAAGGTCCACTGCGCTGGGATTTGGAGAAGTATGGAACGCTTAAGCTTGATATGTGTTACTTGTCTTCAGCAGCTCTGATCAGACATTTTGTACAGACATAAGAATCACAAAAGATATTCATTTTAAAGTTTTAAAAAAGGAGCAGAGACGCTTAGGAAAAAAAGTAGGCAGCTGGATATGCTTTGCTTTTTCTCGCCTAGAAGCAAATATACAAGTGTAGGTAGCATGTATGTAGCCAAAATGGTGACACGGTGCTATGGTAACAAGAACCAATGCTACTTTCCTTCCATAGGCCACAAATCCTGTGGTGGAAATGCATTGGTACTGTGGAACAAAGGGAACAACAGTTAGGCAGCTTTTTCCAACAACCATGCAGTACAGACTGTTTTTCCTGATGTCTTGTGTAACAGTTGTTGACAGTATAGGTTGAGGAGATGAATATAAAACAAACATATTGTACATCCTTCCAGAACTGAAGACTGACATGAGTGCCAATTAACCACTCTGTATCCATGTTTTCATAACAACACTTGTAGTATTGTGCAATTCATTGTAGTTAAAAGAAAGAGTATTTTACCCAGTACCCCATGCAGCAACTTCTGTGCATGTCTAAGTGAGTTGTACATCAAGTTCTTACCATGGTGGGAATAAATGGATTCTATTTGATGTGTAACTGCCTTGTTTTTGCAGTCATGTATTAAAAGTGAACCATTGTAAGAATAGGGCTTCTAAATTTGTGAACAGCAACATTGAAAGTAACAGATATGCATGTACTTTGCCTGATGTCACATATCTCTTTAGCAATGTCATTTAAAAATGAACTTCAAGCAAGCTTTCAACATTAATAATATAAACATATTTCTTAACAATTCGAAACAACCTGAAATACAATGCAAAAGCACATCATATTGCAATATTTATATTACAAATTTTAGAATAGACAGTGTGTATTGCAATCTCCTGGTGGTAACTCCAACTAGGAAATGTACAGAACATCAGATGTTACAACCAAAGTTTGCCTTAAGAGTTTCATTTCTATGACATAGCTACTCCTCAGTGCCAAAATTGTCCTAGATTTACCCATAAATTCAACTGTAGGACTGTTGTATTTGGGAAGATCTTATCCTAGAGTGTTTGGCTTACAACAGCTCACTGTTCAGGCTGTGTGATCTGTGCTACTGCCATCACACGTTGTACCAGGTCTCCCTTCTTGTCCTTGCTCTTACACGTCACACCCTTCTCTCTCAGCCAGGCAACCAGTGTTGCTGTGTTCACCTTCTCCAACTGAAGCAAATGCATTGTAGTGGTTTGGTTGTTCTCAACATGGCTTCTGAATCACAGCGGTCAGGGGTTCTATTCTCAGCTTACCTGTCCTAACTACATACAAGTAACATTATATGCACTTGCCAACTAAAAGAAATGGATTTGTATATAATGCTATGCACTGGTTTACCTGCTAAAAATTTGGTATAAAAATGCAAAGAGCATTTAGTACTTATCTGGCAATGTTCTAGTATTGCTATGTTCAAAACCAATGCCATTTGAAAGTGCACAGTAACTTGAAGAATTGGTATAAAGCAGCTTACCTGGTTTGCATGAGCCAGGGCAAGGATATCCACATTTTCCTGTACTTTTGGCTTGGGTCTGGGCTTCTTAGGAGTGACACAACCTGCTTCTTCCTACAATAAGGAAAAGTTAAACAAAAGATCAAAAGTATGCATGTACCTGGTGTGTTTTGCCAAAGCACAAAGGCCCGTTGTACCAGCTGTACAAATACAGATACAGATATATGGCTGCCACTCCCTTAGCAAACCTAGTACTGTAATCATAATGCTGTACAGTCACATCATTTCAGTATTGCACTCATTACTATTAAAACTGTAATTTGACTGGTCATATTGCATTCATCCTAACACTTTGGAATTCTAAAAATGTGAAGATGTATCACAATGATAAATACTGTTATGACCTGAACCTTCCTCTTGTTTCCTGCAGACATGCCTTGGCAGGGCTGTACAGGGGACCTGCCAAAGTACAGCTGCCTGGCCTTCATGGCCATCAACCCAGCCTGGGGTGTTCTCTGTAAATCTTTGGGACCGTTGAAAGACTCTGGGACACTGTCTTGGCTCCAAGATGTACGTGGGATGTCAGGAATGCTTCCTCCTGGTATTTTTGCTTGGATGGAGCCGTTTTTCTTGGCAGTTGCCGGTTGCTGATGATCACCATTTGGGGTTGGGGTTGGAGCTGAAGTTTTCCTCTTGAACACAGGGACACTTCTTGCCCCTGCTGGACTAAAGGAGGGTACATGTGGTGCATTCCTTTTACATGTGGTAGATTCTTTTTCTATGTTCCCTTGATTTTGCAACTTTTTTGGCTTGAAGATAGGAACTATTCGTGCTCCAGCTGGGATAGGCTTACCGTCCATAGATGACCTTTGACCATGATCAGGTGTGGTTAGCCCTGCAGCCCATCTACCGATGACACTTGCTGAGGAATTGTGCTTTAATGCTGCGTGGCCGTATATCCTGGCAGCAGCACTAGAGATAGATCTGTCCAGTGCTCCCTTTAAGGCTGATCCAGGTGTTCGCACAGGTGTGTTCTGAGATGGAGGAATCACCTGCTGACTCAGCATCTTGGGAGAGCTGTCATCCCTGCTAATGTTGTTGTTGATAGGCTGTGTTGCTGGACAGGTGGTTTTGTCTTGGGAGAGTGAAGAAGTGAGAAGCCTGACTGGTTGGGTAAGAGTGTAGCTAGATGGTTTTGCCACTGGTCGGTAGGAACCTCTGCTTGGTGGTGCAGCAGCTGTCAAACTTCCCCGAAATAGTGAGCTGCCCTGATATTGCAAAAAAGGCAAACATCAAGAACATAATGTACTATGCATACTTGTAAAGCAATCATTGCAAATTAGAGGCCTGGCATTTGCTAGTGAATATGAGATGCTTTCCTCACATTTTCCTCATATTTTTCAAAACATTATCCTGAATACATCTGTGTGCCAAATTTTACCATATAACGATACTTCAATTTCATCCTTTCTAATTCCTCATTTCTCCAGGAAGAACTGGTTCTCTGGTTCAACAAGTAGCTTTCAAAGTACCTGTGCACTAGCCTCCCTCACCCTGGCTGTAGCGAACAGGGGTTTCTTGGTGAAGCGCAGCACGTGGCCGCACATTGCCGGCAGCCTGGCATGGAGGTCTGCCAGGAACGCAGCAGCTACTGCAGCAGGGTCTGTCCTCATCAGCTCCACGATGTCACACTTCCTCACACACCAGCAAGGGTAGCTGACAAGGACTGTTAAAGGAATCCAAGTCTCTACAGACAGACTTTCAGCACCAAGGACAGGTATTGTTTTTCTCAATGATCTGAATATGCATTCATGAATATTGCCTGTTCTGACCATCTGTGCACCTCTGGAGGTGTGCTTTCTGTTGTGGCTTCTGACTTTAAGACTCTGCTACATAATCTGCACGCCTTGTTGCACACAGTACATATGTGTTGTGTAGTCAGGGGGGGGATTTGGTGCTACACTTTTCCATTCAATATTGCCTGTTCTATTCACTTGACTAACAACAGTATTCTATTGAAACTGTCACAGAGCAGAAGGATACGTGAATGTATTTTCTCCTATTGGTCTGAAGTAGATGTTGTAGTAGAAAAGGCCATCTTCTGACTCTGGCAGCCTGTATCCATACTGCACATGACAAAAATGACACCATTTGATGTCCAAAATTATTTGTTCAGTAATTGTACCTATATTGGCTATATACATGAAACAAATGCAAAATATTCAATCTAACATGATAATTTGAAGGCCCATGTCTGTCTTTAATATTAGAACTTGAATGCAGAAAAAAAACTTCACGATATCTATAATGCAAGTTCTCAATAAGCCAACCTACAGTGTTCTTCCAGTGTCTGCGCAGATCTTTGTACCCTTGGAAAGGACAGTTCTCTGGGAGCTGGCGGGTAACTGAGATCACCTGCCCTTTCTTGTTGCTACAAAAAAAGGGCATTCAGTTCCATATGCAGGTCTTTTCACAACATACTTGAATACACAAGATGATCTATGATTAATTGAACTATATATTATACATGTATCATGGAACGTTGTTGTTGCATCCTTAGCTAATAAGTACCTGGGCAGAACATAGCACCACCGATCTTCAATGAAATGCTCAGAAATGACTGCATACGGGTTACTATAGAAGATCCAGGAGGCCTGTGGGTCAACTGCAAAGTCTTCAAGCTGTGGAAAAACAACAACAAGTTCAATCAAAGAACTCTTTGACATGATCAGAAAATTTGATGTTATCAAGGAGCACTTATTTATGATAAACACATACATCTGTTCTTGCTCTTGCCTTAGAGTGATCATGATAGCCTTTAGAGCAAAGCCCTACCAGCTCCTGAGGAGGGAAGAAGCAATTACAACATTTGAGCAAAACCTTAGCAAATTGCCAATCTGGTATGGGTATATTTCTACCTTTGTTTGAGGAAGTTTCACAGTCTTTGCTTCAACTGCCATGCACACTTCCTCAGCACAGGCCGTCATTTGCACCTCTAGAAAATAGTGAAATGTATTTTCAACATTATTTCTCCTCATTGGACTCTCACATCTCTGTGTATCTCTTACAAGAACTGGATGGACATTCTACTAATCATTCATTGAAGAAAAAAGGTGTGAAATCATGAAGATTATTTGGCCAAGAGAGACAATTCAAGTTGTACTTACTGACGGCATTCATCGGTCCCTTGCACATCAGGAAATCTCTCCCTGCACCAATAAGAGACCAAAAATTTCCAACTTTTTAACAGTCTGTACCCTTGCAGGAGATGGAGAGACAAGAACTGGACAGACAAACAACTATCAGACTGTACACAGAGAGCAAAGAACAGACTTGTGCTGGAACTACAATGTAGAAGCGACCAAGGCCCTCAAAATGAGGATGGGACAAGGTGAAGGAAGCCCACCAATTTAGGCAACACTTACAAGGAAGCAATGGCTCTACATGATAAGTTACAAAAGTGTGTGTAACAGTAAAGCTACTTTGCATAAGTAAGAGCCCACCTTGTACAAGTATGTCCCCCACTTTGTTCCAGTTGGGTGCCAGCCTGGCCACCATGGTGTACATCAGACAGGACTGGAACAGTGAGAGGGTGACATCGCTGACCTCCGACACATACAGGTTCATCTTCTCAAACCTGGGCTTCAGCTTTCCTGACTCGTATATGGAGGTCTGCATGGGGAAAGAGCAATGTAAAAAGAATGCAACATTGTCAGAGCCTATGTAAATTCCAAAAGGACCCAAACTGGCATTTGATTATATCCAACCACCCTGTCCACCCACCAATTACACCTTATACTTAGTTGGAACAGTCTGACTATGAATTATTGAAAACTAAAACAGCTCATTATGCCTTATGGAAAAATGGTTTCTGATTATGAATTTGACATAATGCATAAGCAAATTTTGCATAATTTGGAACATTATCCCCTCTCCCTTACCTGGACAATAATGTTGATGGTGTCATAGTCATCGACTGATGGAGATGCCAGGATCCCAGCTTCAGTAAAGATGAGTTCTCTGACAGGACGACAAAATCAAGAAAAATTAATTTCACAAGACAAATATCATAAAAGAAAACTAATTTTGAACAAAACTGAAAACAGAATGTGACCTTAGCAACTGAGTTGTTTCATCATAACTGTTTCAACCAGTAGACTTTAAGACAACGTTATTTTCGAACATTTCTGGTAGTCAATGTGGATTTTCAAGCTTAAACGATTCTGATCTGCCATTGTCAAGTCGAAGAAACCGCCATCATACTCATTTGTTAGGTTACCTGCATTTAGTGATCTGTAGTTGAAACTTGCCGGTGACAGGGCCTTTACTTGTGGGAGGTTTGGATGCCCTCTTCACGGTCAGGGTCACCACACACAGTTTTTTCAGGTCAGGTAAACTTGAGAAGAACAGCAGAGCCTGTCCTGCGTGACGATTTTCCACCATTTTCCTCAGATCGTGTCATGTAAGTCTGAGTGGACGGTCGAAACTCCCGCCTTCGCAAACTTTGAAAGCCGTAGAGAGGAAAAACGCCACTTTTCCGTAAACTACGACAGAAAATCTCTTATTTTGTGACCAAAACTGTATGTAAATATTTCTAAGATGTTAGTAACGTAAGATACTCGATCATCGAAGAATTTTCAAGCAAATCGTCTTCTCTGCCACCTGTTGTGTCGTCTGCAAGTCAAGAAAAGTAGCAGCACATTCCAATACACTACATTCGCGTGTCTAACAAATGAGCGCAAGAAAAGCAATAACTGGATCGCAAAATTGTGACAAAATCAAAAGCAGTTTTCTGATGCAATATATGAGTTACAAGTGGATTTTCCATCTGATATCCGCGTATGTGGACGTAAAGCCGGCTGCCCATATGCCATAAAAGTAAAAAAATTATCTTTGACATTATATTTAGCACTTGTCAGTGCGTCCCGGACAATCCAAGAATTTCTCAGAATTAGAAAATACTTGTTGCCAAAACTTTGTGGTTTGTACGGGCTTTTGTGCAGTAAAGCTTATTCTTTCTCTTTTGGATGGATACACAAATCTATTGAAAAAAGAGCGTTAATAAAAGTGCTTCTTTGGCCGATGAGTAACGTTAAGTGTGCGAAGTCTCAATCAACAGGTTCCCCGTAAAGTTCAACTTAACAGTGGATAGGTGCAGTAGGGCAAAGAAATATTATGACTGTTTGACAGGTCTGGTCACGTCTTATTTGTTTGACCTACTTGTGCTTTAAATCCCCTTTAATCCACTAAATGGATGATGACAGCAAAAATATTAACATTAAGATAACGATGACAGAAATGCAATAACGAGACTACTGGATTCAGGTCAGCAACATACTTCATTGACTTCAAATGTCATCATTGTTTTGTGTTTGTTTTATGGAAGAAATGACTGGCTTTTTAAAAGAACAAAAGATTCAGGCATTGTACGGGATGGAAATTGTAAAAATAAAAACGTATTACCGTTTGTTTGTTGTTGTTTGCTTGTTTGTTTGTTTGTTTGTTTTGAGAACGCATATTAATTGTATTATTCCTAGATAAAGATTGAATTGATTATTGACGTCTGCTTTCTGTTTTGAAACATTATGCGACACATCGCTGATCTGGAATTCAAACTTTTTTTAATCCAGAAAAACAAGAAAAGTTTGGGGAAATGTCCAAATTGATCTGTTGAAATTGGAAAATTGTTTGCCAATTGAATGCAATTGGAACATAACCAGCGCATTTAAAAGTGCAATTTTGCTATAAATTGGCTAAAATAACATAACTGACATGTGTTCTCATTGAATACCAAACTGTCTAAAAACTGACATTTTTTATTCTCGAGGAATTCCCTTCTTGGGACGTCCCGTGATCTTGGGACGTCAGGTGACTCTGTGAGTCTCTTGGAGTTGGAGTCACCTTTTTTTCTCTGAACCGCAGGAACCATTCTAGTCACGCAGAGAAACACCTTACTTAACCAACAAAATATATGTGTATTTTCATTGCATTGTTTTTTAGGTATAGCAATTTTGATAATTGTTCATGTAATTGGGGAAACAATTGACAAAGATCAACATTTACTAGGAAAAGTAATCTTTGCGTGTTGATGCTATCGCTATCTCTTGGGGCTGGCATCATCAACTTCCGGTTCAGGTCACGTTTCAAGATGGCTGACCACCGTAAGGACTGAGCGGAGGGGCCGCCAAGAATCCCTGGAATTTCGCCCTCAATTATGCGTTTACGTTGCCCGTGTCCCCCATTCTGAGGAAGGCAACGATGTGTACGACCTAGAGGCGTAGGCTGGTCTTCCTTCGCCGAGTTGTAACCACTTTTTGCGTCCACGGGAAAGCGGAGGAAAGTTGGCGGGTTTTTCGCGCATCAAGTCCTGCAGAGCTCGAGAGAGGTGGTCTGTCAAGCAGCCAGCGCGCGACGCGCCAACACTCCAAGTAGCAAGTAATTTTCTCCCCCTACTGTCTATTTAAAGTATTTTCATAATATCTACCAGCGTTGCAACGATTTTTCGTAACCTTAGCATGACCCCTGGTTGGGTTTTTAACCGCCGCGAGGTTTTGTTTTGGTTGCTCTGACCGTTGTAGGTGGTAAAACTATAAACGGTAACATGTGGCAGTGTGTTATTTCGGTGTGTTATTGTTTAGGTTCACTGCACAATCACCATGTCAGCGTTTAGCATGGTTTTTATAACATTTGTAAGGTAAGAATTGGTAACGATTTTATTCTATGTCGAGGAATTGCCAAATTTTTAGGGTAGCGTTACCAAGGCGTTTTCATATACAACATTTGTGTATATTTTTCTCACTACGTGGCAGCGATAAAAATGATTTACCTCTTTACGATAGACGCAAAATTATGCAGCATTAATGTAGATTTTTACTTTGACAAACCCAAATAATATCAACAACGTACGAAGTCCTTATAGAGCAGAAGAAATGTGTTCAAAGCACAGCTCAAAATTCTATTTTTGGTAGGCTTTGCCAGTGTTTTTGTAGTAAACATTTAGCTACAGGGGTTTCTTTACAATAATTACACCTTGGTGGTAATTTGTAATACCTAATTTACTGACACAAGTCATCTATGCCAGCCAGATAAATTTGCACTGGTCTATAATCACATGTTAAGTGTTTATCCTCAATGTTTACATATTCAGGGAAAGTAGTGCACTGAAGAGTGTCAGTATGTACTGTTTATTTCTGACAACTGTGGTGTTTTTTTCTTTCAACCAATCGCAGCTTGAATACAGATAACAAGGTTAATGAAGAGGAGGGGGTAAGCTTTGGTCCTGTTTATCATCTTAGAAAGAGAGGAGCCCAGGGAGGAAGATCTCTTCTACAGCTGTGAGGGTGGTTTCCTAGGCAACCATGCAGTGTGGCAGGGACATGTGCAGATCAGCTGCCGTCAGTGTAACGTTACTACCTCAACATTGAACTGTGGGCGTGCTGGGGCGACATGGAAAACATACGCCGCCATTTTAAAGAGTTCAAGCCCAAGCACGACTCGGAGGCGGCAACGACGGGACCCGGTCAGAGCTCTGATGCCGCCGCGGGTGTCGGCGCTGAGTATCGTTCTCCGAGCACCAGCATGCCGGTCACGCTGGACATGCATGTCAATGAGATCCAACAGTCTGTCAACCATTTTCTAAACACTCTAAATTCTCTATGTGGGGCTGGGACCCAACTGGCGGAGGTTTTTTCTACCGTGTTTGAAGAGACGATGTTGTGGGATGTTACCAGGCAGCTCGTGCAGGTTTGGAGCGATGTGAGTTTAGCGACAAGCAGCAATAGTACGCAGGTGAAGGAAGAAGTCGTTATGGCTCTGTCGGAACTAGCGCTGAAAGGAGAAGACGATGCATCTACGGACGGCAACTCATCGTTACAAGAGCAAGATCTCCAGGTAACGTGTTCTTGTGTTTTAGAAGTCTCTACGATGTTTACACTCTAGCATGGTGGTCTGGCAATCCACAGATTCTTTTCAAAATTTCTCTCATACGCAGCTATTGCTATGGGAGATCTCATGTTTTGTCTGTGTTAGACTGTTTGTGACATGCACTGGATACCAGTATTAAATTTGTATAGATTATAGAATCTATGTGTAATGCCACACTACACCAATATATTTCCGTCATTGGTTCTTGGACCATTTAAAGTGAAAGGCTGTCCCCAAATTTGTATCCCTATACAATTTTTCTATGTGTATAATGTAGATTGGAACGTTAGATTAGAAATATAAAAAAACAGATTCAGTGGATAATACAGGGATTTCGTTTGCTAACTAAGGACAGAAAGACAGGAGTACCAAAGGCAATGCATTATTTCTTTTATTAGATGCCTGGGAAATAACCATCCCACCAACTGGGAAAACAGCCAATCAAACAAAAATAGAATTGTACAGTATTGCAATATTTAATGCTCAGCTCCAGAATTTCTCAATGATTCATTTACATGTATCTTTCATATACTATATACTATATTACTAGAGCTTGACTTAGAATTTTGAGATAAAAAAGAAAAAAATATGAAATACTTGCAGTTTGTCAAGCTAAAAAGACAGCATCACAAATCACAGAAAATGGACTTTCTAGCCCTGACTCAGTGACTGTGTACTCGAATACACAGGTAAGACTATACAGTGCTATATGTAGGATGTGTCAACAGTGAGGAATTCGTACCCACTGTTAGTCATATAGGACACATACAACAACCATCTCTGTTTCAACATTGTTCCTGTTGATTGCCATACTTTCAAGCATGACTCAGTAGTGACGACAGTGGTCACACAGGTAGTAACAACATCCTCGTAGTACCGATTGAGATATCTGAATACAAGAGAAAAGGTGTGTTCCCAAAGACGCAGTATCTATTGCTTTCCATTCATTGTCAGAAAATTCTAAATAACCAACTCAGTACCCTTGCAGTTGTGCTTTTTCTTATTGGAAAAAGCCTTATTAAAATAAAAAGTCAGTTTTCGTGAAATCAGTAAACTGAGATTCAAACTCACACCCTTGTGATCCAGAATCTGGGCTACCAGCCACTTAAATCACTGTTATCTTTCTATTAGTAACCAATACTGTGTTGAGAACTGGCAACTATCAAAGTATCATGCTAGAAAAGGATCTCTTCAGATGGTATCTCAATGGGAATATTCAGACCATGCTCTTGGGACCGGCTCAAGCATCAGGCAACCAAAATAAACAGTTGCAGGAAGGCCAAATAGTCCATTTCTCATGGGAGCCAGGCCAGAATAGAAAGCAGTGATTTTGCCCTGTTATCAGAAGGAGGTTTTAGTAAATGGGAGTGCACATGTAGTGTTGTTGGAATCACTGACAGGAGAGAGCCTGCTCTTTCTTACCAACACTGCCTGGGAGTCATACCAACGTTCCTGGGAGTCACATAACCAACGTTCAAGAACCCTGCTGAAGTAGGTGCTATAGAAGGTGCTTAGACAAGTTGTCTGATGAGCCAGGAGATTATGTTGTCACTGTCTCCATGGATGTGAGGCTGGAAAATTGCTAGGATGGGGAAAGTTGCTATTTTACCTCACATTCAGTAGTTTATCACTATCAGGAATACAGCATGTTGCAGTATATTATGACTATGAGTCAGGATGATAGCTTAAATATATGCTTACGATCTCTATAAGTCTATTTTAGGTTTGTTCCAGTGTGCATTATTGTATTGTCTGACAGTCTTTGTATATCTTCATTTTTATTCACAGCTGTTGTAAAAGTTCAAGTTCTTCACACTAGACTTGACTTTGATATATACAGTTGCCCCACCCGTATCTAATGGCCTTGAGCATCTTGCAATGGAATGGTCCTTGGCGTTCCAATTGGCTAATTAATTAACAGTTCAAGGAATTAACGACGTTACTGTCTAGCTGCTATCTTGCAAGGCATCTGAATTTTGGGTTCATGAATTTTCACCAAGGTAGGAATTTGTCTAACTTTTTCCAACTGGTATCAAAATCTATGCAAAGCACATGATTGTTGACATTGAAAGATAGTTAACACAGAGTGGTTGTAATGCACAGTTGGCTATCTAAACCACTCAAAGAATGTAAGCCTCATCCAAGGCTGGATTTTGCCAGTATTAACAATGTCTAACACGTCAACAGACAAAAAGATACATATCTTGAATAATAATCTTGGGCCAAGAGCTACTACGTAGTTATATCTTTCAGATTTTAAGTTTTGACATCTACCAGTCCTTCTATATTGTTTTTAATTCGAACTCAGGGCATGAAATATCCGCTTGGAACCTGCAAGTTGCAGAACTGATTTTTTAAATTGCAGAAAAAAATGTTAACAACTTGTTCTTTGACAAACTAAAAGAATACAGGCTCAGTATCATTAACTACATATTGCAAAAAAACTGATATAAAATACTTCAAGTCTTGTGACATGTTGCCGCAAAACATGTGCTTGATGTTCCTTTGATATGAAGAATTCAGACAAGTTCAGTATATTACAATCAGATAACGCAGATGTTTCTCCTTGATCAGCAGCCTATTTATACGAATGACGCAAATCCACCTACACACGCATCACATGTGTACCACTATCTATTCATGCATGGTTGGGTGCCATTTGAATCAATTGTTGTTGAATAGATAGCAGCCTCTTTTCAAATTCATTAGGGGTTAAATCCAGTAACACTATATGACGTCTAACTGTAATTACATTTTCACAGATGGCTGGCTAGCCGACGGCTATCATAACTTTCTACAGGTTTGAAATAGGCAGAACTAGAGCGAATCATTTTCAAAATGATATTTTGACCTGGTTTGAAATTCTGACCTATATTGCTGGTTGTGTGAAATTGTGACCTAGATGTCTTTGACCCCTTGACCTGAATCTTAAAGGTGCCCATAGGGGAAAATCCTGCTAAATTGCATTCAGTGCCGCTAACAAGATATTTCTTGCTGACTCAGCCAATCAACACACATGAGATTAAAGCTTACTTTCGATTTAAATGTCAAATCTCAAACACTATTATACCCTAAGGCTTATACCAGATGACATTATTAAAAAGCAATTATATCGTATTGAAAACTGGAATTAAGGAGTTGTTTCTTAAGAGCAAAATGGCTGGTGTCAAAATGTCAGTTTTGTCAATCAAATGTTGGTCTCACTTTTAAGTTTAAGACTTACTTTTCAATTTAACATCTTTGCGACAACAGTTTACATTATACATGTTTTGAGTAATTTGAAAAGTTTGCCAGGTGGTCTCTGTCGATGTCGTGAGGGAAAAAGCTGTTGCTTTAGTTCCCAGGGCATTTTGCAACTTAGAGATTTTATACATTTTTGGGGGTTTGAAAAAGAAAACTCCAGGGTTTCATAGTTAGTTATCTTGTAGTTCTAGTATTCTTTAGACAATTTGGTGATGTGTTCTACCTTCGTATGATACATTAAAGGTGTACTTAGGCTTACAGAGGTTACATTTCTCCCTGATTGAATTGTTGTCCAACGTGCCTGCCACTGGTAACACCTGATTTTCTGGGTAGGTAGGCTGTGTACACTGGACTGATCTCTGTCTCTGAGGTTGTTATGCTTGCAGATGGCATGCATATTTAGCAGGGTTTGGGGAAGGGGGGGGGGGATGTGAGGAAGTATTGGTGTCCCTTCAGTGTAGATGTCAGCACATCTGTACTCAAAGGTGACACTCCTGATGTGTGGGGTCAGACGGGGTCAACAGCTGGTCAGGACAGTGGTGTCTAGACTAGACATTCGCCCCCCTCCCCATAACATCAACTATATGTCATAAGGATAGCTGTATTGCTTGATTTTCCACTTCTGTCCTTTACCTTTTAAAGTAGACATTAGGCCACACCAAATCATATTCTTGCTTCTTGGACATTTTCAAGCCAGATATATAGCTAGAGAACTGGCAACAACATAAAAACGAGTGTTGACAAGGGAGCAGTTTTCCAATGTTTATAATATGGGACCACTTGTTATAGGATCACTTTCAAAGCACTTCAGTCCACACTGTCCAGGTTCAGAACAACAACCTTACTTTGCAACCTTACCATCAATCGTCACGCATACAGTAGTTTTCCACTTACTTGCAAAAATATAGAGTCCTAAATATAGAAAAAAATTTTAAATCATACAAACTTTTTCTTGGGCCAATGTCTACCTCTAATCACACACTCTAAAATTATAATGAAAAGTTATGCATACACTTGGAAGTACCAGGGTAAAGTGATATTTAGCTCTTATTTTGGGTATTGAGCCTTGGCATAAAATATTCCTGTATATGTGGTACCTTTGACTTTGAGCCAATACCACAGCATACATATGCATTCAGTATATAACCATCTTGTTGGATTGCATCCAAGGGAAGTAAGATAAATGTTCCTATAAATTGGACGTTCTAAGAAAAGTTTAATTTGTGAAAACGTTTCCCTCAGATGCCCTCGCTGTCACCGTCCAAAATAACCCGTCTCTTCATTCGTATTCCAACTGCAGTCTCCTTCCTTTGTATCCAAACCCGCCGAGAACTATTTATATGAAGCTTATGTGAGAATCCCAGTTAGGAGAATGTTAGAGCCCAATTGAGTCTTATTTGTGTAGCATAACTCAGTGAGGAGCCAATTCAGCCTCCAGTAACGGCCACAGTTTCGCTCTCTAAATCAAGACCAATTCTACTTCTCACACTGGCTTGTTATGAACATTGTGAAAAGTATCTTGTTGTTGAGGCCATACAAAATTAATGACATTGAATAGATGCTTCTTGTCCTTGTGTGTTTTTGCAAACTATGAATAGGATAAGGACATACCAATAAGTTCCTTGGTTCTGTGTTTGTATACCTGAACTGGAAGGTAACATGATTTTAAGAAAGTCTGTACCTCGGCACACACAGTTGGGAGTGAATACAATCAGATTCAAGTTTTCCTCCCAGCCCTCTGTTGTTATGTTGTTATCCTGCTGAAATTTGACTTCAAAATCTTACTAAATGATGCTATTCAAATATTCCTTGTGAACGCGTAGGTAGTTAACACTTTGAACCCTTGTTATGTCATAAAAAAATTGCAAAATTTCAACAAGAAAAAGAAAATAAAGACACTCAATGTCAAGGGGCAAGTGTGGGGGTTCAGCAGACAACGCACCAGCTGATACAACAGTGCCTGCCAACAGTAAGTAGAAGGGAGGGCAACCCTTTGTGACCCTTCAAATTCCCCTGGACTAAACATAGACTCCCAGCCAGGACAGGAATTTGGTGATGCTTGCTTGTCTTTTTATTCTCCCTCCCGTCCAAACAGCTGACTATACAATGTAATGAGCCAGGTATTTATAGTATTGTTACATCTCTGCGGTAATTTGGTTCTTTCTCGTGAGAACGGTTCGTCTCTATTTTGGAATTACCGACATCTGCAGTCTTTTCATTTGTCTTCACAAGAACCTACTTACAGTTATGTAATAGTCGTTATCAAGGTAAGCCTTTCATGTATACACTAATCAGAAAAACAACGCTTATTGCTAATCCGATGGTATAACACACATTTCAAGCATACTCTCATTGATTTGATTTGGTTTGCTGACAGCGAGAGAATTCCTTCCTGTCAAGAACATAAACGGAAGCCATTAATACATATAGCGGGGCATCTCTGAAGGTCCTAGGATGATAGTATCAAGCTCAGATGAAACCGAGAGATAACTAGTTTTGCATATGGAACAGTTCTGTGGCCCAGTTGTTGGAGAGAGGAGGGGGAACACCAAGAATAACTCCAGGAGGCGAGTGACCCTGTCGCTACCAAGACAAATTCCTCAGGTCCATCCAGTGTCCCCGTCTTTATCATCGTCTTTCTATTTGTAGACTTCGCCAGCGCTCGAGATCACACAGTGTGTTAAAATTACATTTCTCTGTGCTGGCACGCCCCACTCCTGCGATACAGCCACAATATGGAAGTGATTGGGATCACCACCACTACTGCTTGTCTGTAAATCTGTCTGGGGAAAACCGTGCTGTTCAACCCTTTCAGGTAACTATACTTACTGCTAGGTTTGTGTATTTTCTTCTTAGTTGCAGTTTTGACACCAAGAGTTCTTCGAATGTCTTGATCCACAAATTTTGTAATATACTGTCTCAGCTGAAGTGCCACGCCCACCAAGTCTTGAGCCCAGCTTGATACAATCCTTAGAGTAGTTAGACTTACCGGTATCTTATGTCTAGCTAAGACATTCAAAGCCTTGGGCTTTAAGGAAGGGATTTTTCTCTCAGAAGTGAGTTGTCCAGAATGCTAGTGCGAGATTAAAGGCGTAAGTAGCTGCTCGGAAATAGAGACCATCTTCAGAATTCTGTGAGCGTTTCTGGATTAAGTTAAGAGGTTCAGACATACAGAGCTTTGCGATAGAGACCCCACCTAGCTCAGAATCGAATACACCTTCCTAAAGTAAAGAAACTGACAATTTTCAAGCTTTGCTTCTGTGTCATACCATATGGGGAGGGGGGCATTTTCACTGGTACAATAAGCTGAAACAGAGGTTGAGAAAGGTCACATAGGTCAGAGGAGTGTTTCCAACAGTTTGTTTCCAGGGTGCCCTGTCCAACATCACCCAGCTGGAGGTCAACTCAGGTCAGCTGCCAGGTCAATTAGATGAGGTATCCCAGAAGTCCTTTGGGCAGCTGGTATGCCCTGTAGAGACATGATTGATATTGTATAATAATAATGCTGTAAATCTTGAAATATTATCAGTATTTTTGATTTTGCAGTTTTCGGTCATGTACATGTATCTGAAATATTGAGATGACAACAGTTCAGACAATTTGTTGGTAACTGTTTTTCTGCATGTCCCTTATAAATCAACTGCATTGTGAAGTCAATTTTTTTCTTGATAGTGTTTACTGTAAGTCTTGGGATATTTATGGTTTTCATGGTCTACCGGTACTTCTCCATAAACTTATCACACGTGGAAATAGGCATTGCCATTTCCATTGCTTTGATACTATTGATTCAACCAGGATCGCAAAGATGTCACAAGTAACAAATACACCTGATTTTACAATGCCATAGATGTAAAGGAATTTTTTTCAAGGTTGTAAAGTCTCCCCACATCTGCTTGGAGGTTGGTCTCTTGCTAACCTGTTTAGAATACAGCACACCAAATGGGGCCAACTGTTGGCAGCATTCCTATCCCATGAGCACATGGGACCCTGAAGCATAACAGAGGTTTTGTGTTAGCCTGCTGGAGGGCAAGCCCAACTCCCCTGGAGGGACAAACTCACTTCCTTTTTGACTGGGAGCGTCTCCCACCCCTCAGGCTGTGGTTTGGTCCCACCCATCTACTGGCAGGGGCCGTGCCATGCGACCAAAACGGGGAGGTCATTTCATTCCTGCTAAAAATTACTTGTCGACACCGTAGTGTTCTTTTCCTATGATAACCTAATAAGTACAAGCAGTTTACAAGTTCAGTAGGCTGGGGTCAGACTTGTAAATGCTCTATTTTGGTGTTGTGTCTGGATAGCCAGCTTAATCTGTTTATCTAGCTGGTCTCTGATTGGCAGATTGTAATGATAGGCAGGTGAGAGTTAAAAGGAGATTAGCGGAACTTGCCTTGTTATTAGTCAGCCTTGAACATTCAGTTGTGCTACGGTTTCGGCTAGGAAACTTCTTAACGCTTTCGGAGGGCTGTGTCCATTTTGAATGGTACGTTGGATTGTATAGTGATTTTAGCAGTGATATAATTTTGTTTTACTAAGTATGATCAAAGAAAGATTATATATTTAAGCGATAGCATCAAAGGTTTTGAATTCTTGTTTGCTTATGTATTGATACTCTAATAACATAATTGTAACAGGTAAATGATTTTAAAAATGCAATCAGATGGTTTTTGATAATGATATAAATACTGTATTTGTTTCAGTGACAATGTATTTGACAGTAACTTCCAAAAGTTTCTGTCAAAGTATGTTTATGTAAGTTGTAGCATCCTGTTATAGCTCTTGTGTTGTATTTCTGTGAGTATTTCTGTATCACTAAATAAGGATATCACTTCTTTATCAGTGTGTTAAAAATATGCAGTAGATTAATATTGTACCACACAAGTCAGGGTGACTGATTCTATTCTTTTAATAATGATTACAAAGACAATATTTACGGTAATAGTTATCGTAAGGTAGTAAGCCAGACTTATCCCAGTTGTTAGGTGTAGGGCAGTGAGACTGCTTGTTTTGGGGAATCAAATTTCCTTTCCATAAACTTCAGAAGTGCTAATGATTTCACCTACAGGGAAAGGACATTTAAGGTTGCCGTATTTGAACTTGAAGACGATTCAGGGTCATGTAAAACTGGTGCCTGTGGTCAGTTAGACAATGTTCGAAATAAGAAAGAAGAAAGTGTTATGCATTGCTGAGAAGTTTTATCAAAGGTTCTTGTCATATGATAGCCATACTGTTGCCCAACTCTTTGAGAAGGTCTTTTGTTTGGGATGATCCAAGGTAAGACCATTGTGTGCCCAGCGTCTTGAGTTTCCGCTAATGTTGTTTCCATCAATCTTCTCTGTCTGAAATGCGTTGGGCTGTACTGAAGGAAAACGGTCGACTGGTGTGTTATTTCCGTAACATACCAACCGGTTTTGGTGGTCTGTGCTGACAACTGCCGTATAACGAGAAGGCAAGGAAATACATTTACCTCAGTTCTCTCTATTTTGAAAAGAGGATTACAACATAGTTAAGGATCATTATTAAATAGCGATGAAAGGCTTTCTTTGAAGGCTTTGTTTACATTACAGTGTGCTTTGGTCTAGGGGAATACTGGGACCCGTTCTTGGGCTAATGAGGTGCGGAAAGTACCTTTGGAAAGCATAATACAAATAGTTCTACTTAGAATTCTAGATCTATTGATTGAAATCCTTCATGTTTGATCATGAGATGATTGTTAGAAATGGGTAGCCCCAGATTGTTAGGAACAGTGTTTCCGCTGATTCATTATTGTACCCATCCTTATAGCACTGAAAGTTGAAAATGGCACAATACATGTACAGTGTAGTTTAACAATACATGTAGTTCAAGTAAATACTGCTCCTGAAAGTGAAATTCGACCCTCTATTTGTATTTCCTGACTTCCTGCATGATTCCAAGTCAAACCATCTAACCTTGAAAATCCACGCATGAAAAGGGGAAGTGGTTTTCTGCAAACTTCATATCTGCTCAAACTACATGGTTACAGTCAGAGGTACCATAGTTTAATGGTTATTTTGACCTTTTTGAGAAGTGACGACTTACAGGTGGTTACATATTGTAGCAAGTTTCTTATAAGTTTTAATATAAGTTATAACACTACAGAAAGATTCACAGTGCTTCAGAAATGTGCAGTGTTCGTATGTCATAATGCGTAACTAGCATCTTTCTTCAGTCCACGTTTGATAAACACATCATCATAACTACAGACACTGACAGTATGCAGTCTTTCTCTGGTTATTTCCAAAATCCACTGAATGTTCTTACACACATGTCCTGAGAAGGAGGGTGGGGTGGCCTTGACTCTTCATGCAGAAATGTAATTCTTTCCTGTTTGACCAGTTGGTACCAGACACAGTTGCCTTGTCAAAGGAAAGGTCAAGCTACCCAGGACACCAAAACCACTGTCAAACCGAGGATCATATCTCAATGTGAATGTTTCTGAAGTCAGCTGAACTTTATCAGGGGTTCCTAACAAGTTCCCAAAGGTAACTGTGTATTCTGATGTTGCCAGGAGATACTTGAAGTTGACAGAATTAATAAGCTGCCTACAAATTATGGGGCAAACAGTAATGAACAAGTGTTGAGTTGTCCAGACCTTTCAACTGTTACTATCGGGCATGGGAAAGGGCAGGTTTACTTTGAAGTCCAGGGTCACCAAATATTTATTTCCTGCTTCAGACCTTTTGTTCTTAGAGTTGCAGTTAGCCTGGCTGGTTGTAGGACATGCATGTGCTGTTGTATGGTAAGGGGCATGTGATATGACATGTACCTGAACTTTTTTGGATTTATGGTGACCTGTATGTATTTCATGATAATCTTATGATCAAATATCTTTACCTTGATCTTGATCTGGTTCCTAGTACAGTAGTAGGATTTTTTTGGGAAGATACAGCATATAGGATCACGAATGGTTCAAGATTTTGTATAGTAAATCTCCTTGATCAAGTTCCTAAGTAAGATTGCATGAGATCTAGATTGCCAGATGCAGATCTAGCCCAACCAAAACGGAAAGTGAGGAAGGAAAGTAGATTCTTATCGTCTCCAGCTAGCCTCCAACTTGAACTTGAGCCAGTTATTTTATAACGACTGCTTTGCTGCTGGGATGTAGGCGTGGGTGGGTGCATGTCTGAGGATTACAATGTTTTAGCAGCGGAAGTCTGTCTCTGACTGCTGCCCACTCAGTCAATTTGCCTGGAGAGACGGTTTGCAGACTGTGTACAGCCTTGTTGTTTGACTGATATGGTATCGTGACAGTGCTGTGGATATAGTAATCATAGTTCGCTATTACTGACTTGTACTGTATGACTGAACTTGTACTTGGCATGGGCTGTATAGGACTTTGGTAGCCACGTTAGTGATCATGTTTGTGTGAAACATTTGCCAGGTAAGTGCTGGTACCAGTCTGTGTTTCTTCTTGTGGAAAAGCTTTCTTAGCAAGTGGCGCTTGGGAATTTAATTTTGGAAAACGTAGCAAAGGTCCTTCTTTAGTTATGCATTGTGCAAGAGCTTGGGACACTATCATGTAAACAAAGGTCTGATCACATGCATGTACTGGTAGAGCTAGTACCTATACTAATGATTGATTAGTTGAAGTAAACACTTCGTCTTGCTTACTATTTGTGATGACTCAGGAAGGGCATAGGATAGCCATTAATAGTTGAATTCTATTTTATAAACTGTTTAACATTCATAGGATTTTCTTTTGCTTCATATTCATTTTGTATATAGTATTTATATTGTGTGATTTTTTTTTCAGTTTAAATGTTCAAGTCGGCAACTTGGGTCCAAAACAGGATGCCTGTTTCTTTTGAATTTTGATCTTCCTTTTGTTCATTTTGTCATTAATTTCTTGCTCAAATCCAACAACAGGGAAATTGAATCGTTATGGCCTAAGGTTTGATGATAATGATATCTGACGTCTATGCCGAAAGAAGGAAATAATCAGCTCATTTTCACAGATAGATGTACGTCATTTCCCTCTTTCCAACCCTTACCAGTGCTAATACTTGTACTGTTTGAGGATGATCTTGTTGCTTTGTGCCCATAGTTCGGTATTTTGTATAGCGTTGCTTGAGTTCTTTTCGTTTAGAAGTTGATGTTCTTCTTCCACATGTAAAAATCAGTGTAATTCAGCTTGTTGTACATGTACCTCATGCTGCGAGGCTGATTTTTCTTAATAAAACTGTAAAACTGTAATATTCTGTGCCTACAGGTCCTGGGAAAGTGTCTGCAGTGCATGTTGAACCTACAGTACCAGTTCCTCACGTCCTACGGGAGCATCATGGCCGCCGTGAAGAACAGCGCGGGCAACCACGCCTCGCTGCTGGCGGCGGAGTCACGGCAGCACGGGGACGCAGTACTGCAGTCGTCCAGAGAGGTGGCGCTTCATTCCTGGCAAACCGTCAAACAGGTAGGCAAGGAGATGTCTGTCAAACACAACACTGAGTCTAAGGTGATGAAACATTGTTGGTCCCATTTGAATCCAAGAAACCATGCAGCGCTACCAAGTGATCTACTAAAGTCATAGAAAGATCAGCTTCATTCCTGGCAAACAGTCAAACAGGTAGGCAAGGAGCCAAAGATGGCTTTCAAACACAACACTGAGTCTAAGGGATCTAACATTGCTGCTCACATTTTGAATCCAAGAAACCATGCTGTGTTACCAAGTGATCTATGTAATAAAGTCATAGAAAGATCAGGTATAAAAGATTTCTTCCAACAAATAAGTGTATATTTTAGGTGTCTTCATCTTCATTCATACAAATTTGTGCAAGCTTGGGCAAAATTTGCATGAATGCGATTTATTTTCCTAGATTTTACATGTTTCTTGTTTTTATTGTTTCTTGTTATTTCTACAAGTTCATGGAACACGACCATATACCTGGCACTTGATGTAATGGTGGTGTAAGAGATATGGAAGAATGAAGACGGTAAAATGTAAAATGCCATTAGCGGCTCACCACACAACCTGGGAAGTGTTCCATGGTATACTTGTGACAGCTCTGTTTTCCTAACTAATGGAACCTGAAGTGATATTGCCTCAAGCTTTTAATGTGTTTTCTCCGTGTTCTGTTATACAGACGTAATTAGCATATTAGTGACAGTAAAATTGTTTATCATTGTTTTCAAATGTTAGATTAGCATATTTGGGGCACTTGAAATTAGAAGTTGTTTTCCTCTGGATTTCCAGATGTTGTATAGCCTGCACCAGTGTCAGGCCGTGACCTTGCCCGACCTTTCACAGCAAAACTTGTCGGAACAGGTTCGCAGAGATGTTGGACAGAAGCTGGACCAGGCATGGCTGGTAGGGAACATACGAGTATAATACTGTAAATTATGAAACTTTCGCAGTGGTTTTATTTTTCGCTGTTTTTGCAGTGACCTATCCACCAGAACTTCATGACACCATGAATACGCCTCTCTTGTATGACTACTGTACTACACTTTAAAAACCTCCCTTCCGCGAAATAAAACCACTGTGAAAGTTTCACGACTTACAGTAAGTTACAGGACTCAATTCCTGTTGTATCATCTCATAAGAGCGCTAGAGAACATCATCATATGTTTGAGCATAAGAAAGTCAGAAACTGGCATTCTATAATATACTAGTGTATTCAAGAGTTACTAATCTATGCAAAGTTCGTCTTGCATATTTTCAGAAACTTGTTTTTCTAATTGCAGGTAAAATTTCAGACAACCTGCGTAATTTGAGAAGGGGTAAACACGTTTCAGGCCCTGATTTTTTTCTCATTTTGTTCCCCAGGTGTACAAGCGCACGCTGGAGAGGTTTGCGGGTAATGAGTTCCGACTGTTAGGTGGTTTCTACTGTAACCCACAAGCCCTGGAGCTGGTACTCAAGGTCAGGACAACCATTAGAACTTAACCAGCTCGCTATTAGGGGTAGTTATCGGAATGAGGAGTCATCCTCTGACATTTCACAAATTAAGGGAAATGTCGCTCGTCTTAAATCAAGCGTATATCAAAGGATTCTTCTTCATCTCTGATCTAACAGGTGAAAATAATCAACCTTAGATAAGACCTAAATGACTCATTGGTTCCTGGAATTGGAAAACAAAATTGTTGAACTCGAAGATCAACATGAAAACAGGGTCTGAACTTTGCTACACACAAGCTTAAGGGAGTGAATATACCGGTAGTCAATTTTCCCCCAGCTCTCTGTTTTCATGAAGTCCTTTGATTTAAATAATGTCGCCAAGAAAAAGAGAATATTATTTAAAACATGGTTGCCTGGAAGTAGAAAATGATAAGACATGTATCCAAGGATTTTGGAAGTGTACAATATTTATGATAGCTTCTCTGTCATTTGTATATATACATTTGTATGTTTGACTTTAGATCCAAAATTGAAAATGTCTGAACTGAGCATTTTATAGCTGTGTAATGTTTTAAAAGTTGGGGATGATATTTAAAGCTACAAATATAATCAAACTTGAATATTGGATTACTGCTGGAAGTACAATAACAGTGTGAATCTATCGTGAAACAGGACATTGGTTCATCATGATAGTCAGTATTTCCCTGCCAGCCTTCCTTGTTAATGAGTCTGGACGAGCTCCACATGGGAAATGCGTGCAGGGAAGGAAACAGGAATTGCCTCTGACCTTTCTGCAGTGGGAGGGGGGTGGGCGAGGAAATGAGTTGGGAAAGTTGCCAAGCACTGAGTGGATTAAGTTTTATTGAGGTGTTAAGAGGTAATGGTATTGTCTGTACTGCCGGATAATTTGTCACCCAAATGGTGAGTGGCACATGAATTTTCATCAAAAGGTTTTAGCAGAGTTTCATTTCACTTTAATTTTAGAAGCAATTTGTAAGTATATTCAAGTATAGTTTAACCATTTAAGCAAAGGGCAGCTGAAGGTATTCTTAGAAGCAGTCTACATAGACACTTTCTTCTTCCTTTTAAAGTTAAGAATCCAACAAGTACAAAAGTACCAAGATGTACACAGTCCATTAGGCTAATTCACTGTTGCTCTATTATAGTGTGAATTTCTGAAAAAACCTAGTAAGAACTACACAATACACAATACCATGGTGTAGCATACCCCATGTGTTACTGTATGGCCATAAATTGTCTTTATTTGCAAAAACGTTTGGCAAAAACTTAAACTTGAGCCTGGTAACCCCCAAGATCAAAACTTGGCAAGGAAATGAAGTAGCACAGCAGTGCATTATCTTGTTCATGGAGGAATAGAGACATCAGATAGTATTAAAGTGATGAGGATAAAGTCTCTGTAGTATTTTCCTTCTACTCTGACATGTTATTAGCGTTATCCTGGTCGTAACTAAAATCCTGTGGAAAGCATAGTTGTTACACAAAGCTGTAGGAGGTTGTTAGGCAGTCCGCTCTGTGGATAAGACTCAGCTGCCTGTTCTGTGGTGGGAACTGTGTGGGCGTTCTTAGCTATGTTGCACACATGACGTAAAACAACTGCTGGCGTCTCTCCTACTCCCAACTCCTTCTGGGCCAATTAGAACTACTCCTTATGATGGGTGTGTGACGCAAGTGGCGTCATTAAAGATAGACTGCGTGATTTCAGCGTATTTCATAAATTTTCAAGATATCTCCATTTCAAAATTCATTTTGAGCCAGATACACATTTTTGTTTAGATTTTCACACATTTGTGACAAGCTGAATGTTTAGCATAACATCAGTTCAGATGTAAATGTACCTCCAGCAATTGCAATAGGCAAATATTTTGTTGTAATATTCTACTTCTAGCACTTACCAGTGATATACAGGTAATATTCTAATGAAAGTAATTATGCCAAACCAAAATTGTGTATTTGACTCTAATTTACTATTCTGCGAGACACAATAAAGAGAAAAGAGCATTCTTATATTTCCACTCCTAGGAACACAAAAAAACATGGAATTTTACTTCATGTCAGCTTGGATGTTGTTTGTATTGCAGGGCTGCTGTAGTGATGAGGAGATCCGACAGTCCGCGACGAACCCCCACCTGACGGACCCCTCCGCTCTCATCTACAAGGAGCTGGCGAGAGTCGACGTCCAGATCGGCTCCGTCGTGTACAGGGGCACGTCCACGGGAAGCCCCGGACAGAACATCAAGAACAAGATGGTGGCCATGCGCCAGCTTCTACAGGTGGGGGTGGTAGGAAGAACACTGTGGCCAAACTTTCCTACATGTGTGTAGCTAGAATTGCTCTTTTGTCTTCATTATAGATATCCTAAGGCCACACAAATTTAATTTGTTGGTTCTCAGATTGCATTTTTTTCTGATTTGAAAAAAAAAAAGATATTCAGATTCTGAATCAACTCCAAAATGCTCATGCATGTATTTTGGCCCCAAGAGTTGAAGAAAGTCCCAGAATTAATTGTTTGAGTTACAAACCAGCCTGGTATGTTGACTTCATGGTTCCTATCATAGCTTTTCGGGCTCTCATAGGATGCCTTTTTTTTTGTCCCGTCGGTTCATATTTTTTTCAGAAAAAATCGGAGAACCAACAAATTAAATTGATGTGGCCTAAATGAAAATACGGCTGTTGTAAAACCCTGCAAGAAGTGTTGGAAGTTCTGCAGATTTATGGGAGTTTGTTTGTTTGTTTGTTTGTCTTCAGGCTGCAGCAGAGCAGCATGGGAAGGGTAGTATCCTGGGCAGCGTGGTGGACCGTCTGACGTGCCTGGTCCTGAGCCAGGCCTGTCCCTCCGTCACTCACCCCACCAGCAAGACAGCCGTGCAGCTCTGCTTCGGCAGGGCAGGGCTGGTAAGACTACTGTGACATCTTCTACATGCTGAGGTTACTCTCTGGTACTAAATGTGTTACCTTCACCAAGAAGGTTATGTTTTATGTAATTTGTGGTTTAACAAAATTACTGATAACAGTATTGATGGATTGTTATGATATTTGGTATGTGATGAGGTCTTGATCTGTCAAAAAAATTTTATATACTGAATGATGTGTACTTGTCTGTTTCAGGTCTCTGTTAGCTGTACCTCCCTGCCCAGGGGTACGACTGGAGCCAGAGTCACAGTTTCAGGCACACATGTGGTCGTGCAGGTCACAACTGCGTGGTAAGTCCCAAATCTTGTGATTTTTGCTATGCTTCCAAGGCTGCATTTTGTGTTCTTGGACCCAAACAATCATCTGCATCATAATGACTTCAGTTACTGAAAGACACTTAGAAATTTGGAAAAAATATTCATTCATGAGAAACTAGAGGTCAACGATCTCATGCCTTCGTCAAAAGATGTTATCGTTATATAACTTAAGAAGGAAGAAGTGATATATTAGTCCCCCTAAATATGGAAGTTGGATTGTGAAAATTACCCCTGCCGATGCAGTCTGCAATCGATTGTGCATTGGGCAACAGCTGTGCAGGCTGTAAGGCAACACCGCCTGCAGCTACATGGACTATCCCCTCTGGGACTTTCTCCCTCTGGGACAGCCTGTAGCCCATGTGTCACAATGAAGGTAGAGTATCATGGAAGGTAACTGAATTATAGAATTGCTTCATTTATTATGCAAATTAGATCATAATTTGCATAATTGTCATCTAATCATGTCAAGCATCACTTAAGCTACCTACACACCAAATATCAGGATGATCCGTCGACCGGTTATTGAGTTATCCTACTTTAAACATTTTCATACAAATGCTCCTGCAGTTCCAGAGCAAGCCGCTAGGGGGCCCAAACTTATGTCACTTCTTCCCGAGCACAAGACCTATCTACCATCCAAAAATCATGACCCTAGCTCCTCCAGATCACCATATTTCAAAACCGGAAGTACCGCTGCAGTACCATAACGAGCCGCCAGGGGGCCCATATTCCTATCACTTCTAGACCTCATCAAGACCTACCCACCTACCAAATATGAAGACAATCCATTTAAGCCTTCTCGAGTTATACTGTTGACAGACTCACGCACACACGAACGCCCATGAAAACATACCCTTCTTGACGAAGGCAATTAGGTATCAAACAAAACAAGAGAAGCAGGACTGGAATAGAAATGGCTTCTTTTGGTTTGGATGTAATCAGCATCTCCACAGAAAACTGCAGTACTCCCTTCTGTGGGTAGGTGGCACTGCTGGTAACTTGTCTGTATCCCTACTAGGTGTCTTCAGAAGGACAACAGGGTTCTGTCCAAGTTGCAGCGAACCTCTGATGACAGTTGTCGGCTGGGTGTCGTAGACGCCATCTACACTGCCATAATCGATCCTGCTAGACTTCTGGATGGCAGGTAAGTTATGTTTTGGGCTAACAGCCATAGAGCTGATTTTGGAAGAGTCCCCTCAGGCCTTGCATAGTGGGTCAAATTGGGAATTCCATTTTGGAATGGCGTGGTTTTGGAATAGTTAATTCTAGGGCAGAAGTTCATTAAAACGTTCCATTTTTGCATGGAGGAGGGATGAGAGTGAAATATGCCACATTTGGTCACAAATCTTACCTTTTGTTAGTAATTATGTTCGGTCAAACTTGCTACCTTTATGCACTGAGAGCTGCTGTTTTCCTGGCCACCACAGGGAGCAGATGTTGCCCACCATCCAAGTCAAGCTGCGGTCGGACATGTACAGCCAGGACTCAGGACCTCCCAGTGCCACAGCCCCCACATCCCCTACAGTATTAGCAGACTACAAGATGCCGGGCGAGGCCATGCACAGACGTGGCAACCTGGAAGGGGAGGGGGGCATCAAGAAAACGTTTAACAAACTCACTTCCAAGTTTGGACGGAAAGGCTCTTACTCTCCCAGCCCTTCTAGCGATGCCACGAAACAAAGTGCCTTCTACTCAAACTCCTCCCAACCCCCTGCCATGGCAACGTCCAATGGGAATAGATTTTCTGCCCCCATCGCTGACCAATCAGGGACTAACTTCACCTTCCCACCAAGACCAACTGACCAATCAGCAAAGAGCATGACATATCCCAGTAGAACCGTGGTGGTGAAGGACCCCCCACCCCCTGAGATGAGACCAGTCCGTCTGGAACAGAAGGAGGAGAGACGACTGTCCATGATCGAGGAGCAGTCCGAGTCCAACGCTTGTGAGGAAGAGAAGAAAGAAGAAACTACACCTGAAGAAACTGGAGACGGAGCCAATAGAGGTGATGATACTTGAAATCAGAGCTCAAAATAGTTCTGTTTTCTGCAACATTAGCCAGCCAGGCCCTGTACTTTTTTAGATTGCAAGTTATCTACATCTTTAGCGACAGTCTCAGTTTTTGCACTAAGCAGGTAGAAATTTTAAGCTTCATTTTTATGATAGCAAAAGGATCATAACTGAAAGCTTCCACCTCAGGTTATGTTTACAACCAGTTTCTTGGGTGGAGAGAAAAGTACATCTACTTTGTAAATTTTGTACATGAAATTGTATTGTTTTTTCTCTCATTAGGAGATTCTGTGCGATCCCCAAGTCTTGCCACGGAGGAAGAGATCCAAGAGGTCATCGACTTCCTGTCGCGACACCACAAACCCCAACCTCTCGCCACCGACGGGTCCCCGCCCGGTAACCGTAGCAACCGCAAGAGCTGGACCACGGAAGCCGCCAACTTCCTCTCCAACCTGCAGACCTCCAACCCCAACAGCTTGCCCAGTGAGAAGTCCAGTTCGGAGGACACCAGCAGCCAGAGGTCCAACAGCTTGCCCAGACCGTCGGACTTTGGTCGTAACACCTGGCCGAGCAGAATACGGCCCGTGAGCATGAGCGGAGGAAACCTGGAGCAGCTGGCAGGGAGCGAGTTCTCGTCGGATCCGGAGTACGCCCACTACGTAGCTAGTATGAATAACTACCTGCAGGCCCAGCAGAGTAAGGTGCGGCACAGATGGGGAGGGGAGGGCATGCGGACGCAGTGGTCCAGTCAGGAGGGCCGACTCAACTCTACCTGGCCCATACCACCTTCTTCCAATGAAAGGTAGGAAACTTACCTGGCCACTGCATAAATGTACAATAGAAGGATCTGTTATCTAGGTGCTCAGACCAATAAAATTTTGGCTTTATTTGGATCCCCAATGAGCTTGACAGTTCAGCTATTCAGATTCTTCCCGAATCCTGTGGGTCCCATACGTGCCCTATACAATCAGTACATAATACATATCTGAACAGAACCTTGTGAACTGTTGTCATTTTATTCACATTAGTATCAAATATTCTAAACCTCTTTGTCTATGTTGTTTTCCCACTTCAGCCTTATTTTGTACATTCCATGAGCAAAAGAAATGAGGAAGTTTCACAGGCTGGTTGTGAAGCCTTGCTCTAACCGTCCCCAACCATGAGAGGGTTAAAAGTTCAAGGAAAACAAACAAAAAACTTTCTAGGTCTAAATTCTGTAGCATTCCAACTCACAGTTCCAGTACCAGGACTCACACTTTCCTTTCCTCTGACTGTTACCTCTCCAAGATACAACTCCCTCCCATTGCTCCTGCCCCACTCCCGGCTGGACTCCCCACCTCTGGTCGACCAAACCAAAGCCACATCTTTCTTTGACCTTCCCTTGTCAAGGTACGACCTTCTTTGGGGCATGTCTTATTCCGATCTGCTTCTAACCTCTCACCATTTTTCGCTGTTTGTTATTTGTCTGTTTTTTTCATTTTACCAATATCCCCAGAAATTCTGCTTTTCCCTTAGAAATGAATCACTAACTTCTAAGTCTAACCCCTCTAGAAATTATCCTGCTTGTACATGTCTTTCAAACTAACAGAGTTTGTTCCTTTTAAGCAGTTCAACATAAGGGCAGCAGCAGACAATTTGTGCCAAAGATACCTTTATGCAAAACCAGATGCTTGCAGCATGCAAACTGACTGTCATATGTTTATACCCTATCCCATTACGCATTGCAAGGCATTGCACTGCAGCCATTGCCAGAATGCCACTTACAAGCATAGCATTTCTTGCTTACAATTTCAGGTTGTAACTTGCAGGTTACTGATGTGTATTTTGTGCCTTGACAGAATTTGGATCTTTAGAAGAAATACAATACAGCAGTCGTTCATATTTGCAGGTTGCATGCAAGTAATTTGAGCCCTGTATCTGGCAACAGTTGTGACAGATTTGTGGCCAATTTACAAGCTCCTAATGCACCGTCGGTGAAACTAGATCTGACTGGTTGTGTTGTATCCAGAATGGTGCTTTATCCAGAACCTTGCACAGGCACAATCCTGGATATCCAGAATCATGCCTGGGGCAAATCTACGTTCTTGGGTACGTGGAGACTATCCAGAACTGTGCCTGATACTAACCCTAACCCATAGGACTAGATAGGCACGGTTCGGGAAACTAAAGGTAGTGTATTTTCCGCAGCAGTGAAGCCCTGGGTGGGAATAACAGCTGGTGTAACATGGACTCTGGCAGTGCCAGCTCCAGCGACGACACCTCCTCCACCAATGGCGACGTCTTCTCCATGGGGCTGGGGCTGACCGGAAACGACCTCATACAGAAATGGTGGGTGGTCCGTGTGTCTGCGGCGGGTGGGGTCGTTAAACTGATGTTGGTGTGTTACTGGAGAAGCCAGCGTAAGGCCAGGACGTGATGTTGTGCATGACATTCACAGGTGGATTGTTTTTGGCCAGTTTCCCAGCTTCTGTGCACAGATGGTCAGCAATACATGATATGCTTGCACCCCAGTAATGTGTTGAACCGAAAATAGATACCCTGCGTAGAACTGATACAGCAGGAAAGAATATGTCATGGTAAAGCTTAGGTATTAGCACATGTTGTAAAATACCTTGACTGAATGTCATGAAACAAGTTTTTAGAATGTTGGTGTTGCCTCATCCTTCAGTCCTCATGTTGTCCGTCTGTTGTATGATAATTTGTCTGACTCAGACTCAGTTATATAGATTATATCAATATGCCTGGGACTGATGTATTGTGTTGTATTGTGTCAGCAGCAGTGAAGGTGGGGAGAGCACACCTGAGTCAGAACACCTGCAGGGATTCCTGGATGAGTTAGCACAGATGGTGAGTATGGAGTCTAGTCCTATCATTTTTCAAGATTCACATGAAGAAGATATTAAGAAAGGAAATCCCTGAGTAATGCAGTCATAAAGTTACAAAAGATAAAGGATGAATGGTTAGTATGCACAGGTCCATTATTAGCTGGTGTATTATTCCAAGGGGCAGTTATACCAGCTATACAGATAGAGATACAGTTGCACTTATTTTGTTGTCTACTAGGGGGCTCTCTTTTCTCTTTGCTGCATTGTTGGATTCTGTGTTGTTCATCCAGGAACCAAAGTCAACAAAAACATGGCCGCCCAAGTCTCCATGGCAACGGTCGCTACCGGGAGGATTCCAGTTCTCGGAGCAGCCCCCTCCGGTCGACGGCCACGTGGCCGCAATCCAGCAGTGGAGCGACCCCCTCCCCCAGGGCTCAGCCCCCGAGGTCCACCCCTCCGTCACGGCGCAGTGGAGCGACCCCATCCCCATGGCCGGCACATCCCCCTGGTCCACGGCCGGCGACAACTCCCCCTCCACGCCGCCCCCCCTCACCGGATTTCCCCCACACAACGACAGTGCAATGCGCGGACACCCCAAACTAGATAGAAGATTAGCGTACATGCCGCCGTATCAAAATATGTAGATCTGCCGTATTGACAACGTCTAGCTTTTGTACAAGTACTTGTCGACTGAAAGCACAGTGAATTATTATTATTATAAGTACATACCGAATCTCTACACAATGAACTATCACAAGATTTTCTATGCTGGAGTTTGTTCCAGTCCGTTGAGTAATGATTGTAGCAGGATAGGAGAGCTACAAAGTGCCTTTGTGGTAAGATGAGATAAAAAAGAAGACTTTCTGGCCACCAAAAGGTGGTCTGAGTCACAGAAATGACACATGAAGAGAGATAGTGTTGAGTCTAACTAGCTGCAGTACTGTATAATGTTGTTAGGTGGTAGCTAGGTAGCAAAGTAATGCATTCTTGGGGGCTGGTCATAATGTTGAGTAATGAAATCTGTCTAGATAAAAACTAGATGCTCATTTGGCTAAGACAAAGATCAATGTTTCTTTGACAGTAGATGTATACCTCCTGTGCACTTGTCCATGTAAACCAAATGGGGTGATGTACAAGTCCATGGAATTTGTGGGGAAAAGTCTTTAGTTCACTGAGTTTTGTTGAGTATGGGCATATTGAAGTTGTCTTTGTTGAAGTCTAAGTTTCTTTATTGGTAAATGGTCACATGGTTTATCCAGCCAGTTCTGTACTTTGAGTTACAAGCTGTGTGTGGAACCAACTTTTGCGTTGAGGTTTTTGTAATCTGGGCAACATAAAAGAACTACAGCTCTGGCCAGTATCATGCTAAAGGGAGGCCTGTTTGCCACACCCTTCAAACGAATACTGCAAAATGAAAATTGACATTGTACAATGGACGTATCAACAATCCCATTATCAGACCTTTGTTCGCGGTAGGTAAACAAACAGACATGTGTATTGTTGCAAGACAGAAATTGGTTTTGAGATTACTCATTATTGTTCATTACTATGACACTGCCTGGCCAATGTGGCCACTTTTTGTTTTCCCCCAAGCATTAAGAATCCTGTCCATAGTGGCCACCCATGACCATTGTCTTGATCATCTTGAGTGGCCAGGACAAACAATTTCAATTGTATTTTCTTTCAGCAATCAGGGCAGTTGTCATCAGCCTTGCTGGAATTGTACATGGATAAGTGCATAGGTGGTGTACAAATATACAACATGTTCTCCTGAGTCCTTTTCATTTATTGATAGGTTTATGTTTTGGTTTAGATATTGTTGAATTATATAACAGTCCCCCTCTGTATTTTCTTTTTTTGTATGTCAAAGTATAATTGCATGCAGGGCATCTTTATACTTTTTCTTTTCACAAATAACATTTCTTTTTTTTGTAACACTTGTTTATATTAACAATATTAGGTTTATATGGCTTGGTTGAATGCCATTTAATGCTGTAAATTATTATTTTTTGGTTATACATGGTTTAGTATTGAAAAGAAAAACTACTAACTGTTTCGAATTGCCTTAATAATGTATCCGTGAGGATCGAAGTAAAAATGTGTCATCTTGTTCGCAACTTCTGTCTTTCATTGTGTCATTCATGACCACTGTATACAAAGCCCCAATAATATTATAATAAAGAACTTGTGAGGTTGGGGATAACGTTTTGTGGTTCAACATACATGACCCCTGGTGGCCTGAAGTGGCATGGTGTGTTATCAACAGATATTTCTGGTCATGACCTCTAGTTCTCAGTGCTTTTACAAAAATATCAATGTACATGTACACAGCAGTAGATCAGACTAGCGTCAGAGGGTAGTTCATGAAATGTATTTATTTTATCTTTACCGGAAATGGTAACAGGTATGTACAATATCTTCAGCCAGAATTTTTCAGATACAAGTTAGTACGTTTCGACGTCTAGATTTGATACAGAAATGTCAGAATACATCGTTATTGTAGAGCTTACACAGGCATTTAAAACGTCACGCTTGAATACAGAAAAATCATACAATGAATTTAGTTTTACTTGTACAAATATCTAGATACATGACGTTATTCAATCGTTAAAAAGGTTATTGTTTCCAACGTTGCCTAAAATATAGTGATTTCGGCAAGATCTTTCCACTTCGTACCGTCACAAAATTTACAATTCGGTTGCCCAAGTTCATATTACGATCATGGTGCTCATTTTGATTCTATCGTCTGCGTTGCCACGCAACGGATCTAATTGATCCTTGTTTCTAGAATCTGTTCATGCAGTTTAAATACACCAAGACTCCAAAATTTTAAGTAGTATTTACAGTAAAACGGCGCTACTTTTATTGTTTTTATCAGACGGCGTCGCTCAGAAGTCGCTCATACAGTTCGTACACTTGACTTTATTGAGTCCGTAGTTTTTACAGTCGGGACCGATGCACTGGCAGCAGCCGTTGTGGAACCACCGGTAGCGCGACGCCCCCATGGACTCGCACGACATCTTACACTTGTCGTCCGACATGCAGTCGTCGAAGAACACGACCGTGCAGAGGTCCTGGCTGCTGTTGTGGTGCGGGGCGCTGAGCACGGGAAGGTCCGGCAGGGACTTGTCGATTAACTGCTCTTCAAGTAGAACTGCAACAGGGAGAAAAAATAAATAAAAAGCGTTGGTGAGAAACTTTCTTTACGGACAACATTTTTCGCCCATGATAAAAAAAACTGGATGAATTGAGAGCTAACAGTCTAGGAAAATTACCTTATCATTTTCATCTGACTGCCCTCGGCCAATCCAAAAATTCCTCCACAATTTATATTTACGGTACCAGGTGTGCAATACCATCCCGTGGTCAACACAAGCAACACGTGCCAGGTGGTCCATGTTTGGGCACATTTTGAGAATGCCAACCGACACACCTGCTCAATAAGCACTGGGTAAGAGATACAAGTCACGAAAAGGAAGGCACTACATAAACTGAGCGACTATTCTCAGGGCAGACCTCAAAGAGGAGGACTAAGACTTTAACGGTCATAGAAGAACCAACAGGAGCTAAGGAAGTTTGTGAAGAACAGGACAGAGATGAGAGGGTTGAAGAAAGACTGACTGAACTGCGGTGTCCAGACCATTGAAGCAGCAGAACATGGCTGATGTACCAGGTATTCTTAGCAGGCAAAAGTAAGGGTCAATATATGGCCGGTCCTGTGAGCTGCTGTAAGGGTAATGTTTCCTGCTTCGAAACTTCGGCAAATGAACTCAATGATGGCCAAACTCCCCCCGGCATATTATTCTCCCTGTCAATTTCGGACATTGAATTTTCAGCCTGCGAGGGAAGAGGCCAGGGTCAGACAAGATATATCAAGATACAGGTTACATGATTGAAGTTCTACCAAACCCATAGACATCTAGTTGTACAAAGTCTGGTGAAGACTAGGTTCTTACCGTCTGCGCCTTGTTGTAGTTTCTCCTTGACGTGGAAGAAGTGTTGCGCGGATATGGCCGGGATGTCCCCGTCGGCCGGGATGCGCATGATGGTCCACTTGAGGTGGGTGTCCTGGGAAGGGTCGGTCAGCGCGTTGAACAGGGACGGGATGGGGTCCGTCAGGTCCGAGACCGAGCTCTTGGACGACGCCGCTGCTCTGGAGTGGTTCTTCCGGCACATGGCTAGAAGAAAGAAAATACGTGTTCATATTGATTAAGAACGTCCTAAACGATTTAGTCTAAGTAGTGAACTTCTAGGCGGCTTTCAAATCGCCGCACTTTTAACGATATCAGTTCCAGTAGCCTATGAAAGGGCGCTACCTAGCGACTCACAACTGTGCATAAACGTCACCAATCTCACCATATTGAATAATAGTAGACGGGGTGTAGTCATGGTAGTGGTTATTCAGAGAATAGTTTATGATGTATGATGAAATGTGTGGAAAAATACATAAATGTTACAGTTAGATTAACCAAATTCCGTCTCAGCGCTGTCATTTTTCCAAAACTACAAATTATGTTACAGTTAGATTAATTTAGATTTCTAGTAACGTTCCAATGCAAATCAAGTTTTCCACTTCCTAAGAATTTTCGCTGACAACATCGCAAACTTTGGAGACGCATAAATGCCAAAATACTATACGAGAGAACACACAGCTTGTCCCATTAAATGCTCTTGCTACGTGATGTGCCATTAGCGAATGCATAATGACAGCCGTCCTGAACACACACGTCAATGCGACTTGAAGCCGTGCCAAGACCACTTTTACATCAAAGCGCGCCCCATGGGCTTATGCACTTCTGTCGTCTGATTACCATGGCAACGCGATTGACGAGAGACAGCCCATAATTTCTGGGTCACCTCACCAGGGCCCGCCACAACTCGGGCCTGTTCTGAAGACCTGACCCGCGAAATCGTTTCCCGATTTCCAGTCGAGCGGAATTAGGAAGGTTTTTGATCTCAGTACCAAAGACACTTTGTTCAATGTCGCAGGGCTGAATCTATCTGGGTGAATACCTCTTTGTCATGGCTGTATTTGTGTGAGACGGTTGGTTGGATATGGCTAAGGTGAAACTTGTATAATATGGCAGCCCTGATGTGGTAGTGATTGGTGAGAGAGGGCTGTGGACATATGACAATTTATTGTATGGTCCTCATATTCATATTGCATTAGAAAAGCAAAGATATCTGCATGCAGTTACGTTTAACTCAGACAATACGTGTTTTACTAAGTAACTGTTGACAATGAGCCAAGATATCATAACATTTCACTAGGATATCCGAGAGTGTTGTGTGTTTTCATGCGCGTTTACTTACGATTTTCGTCAGCATAATAACATTTGTACCACACAGAGGTACAAAGAAAGGAGAAAACGCAGGTTTTGTTCTACTTCCCCGTGTTTTTTTCTTACAAAGTGCTATGATTACATATTAACTAAGCTTCCTGCCACAGTATTTTCTTTCCTCAGAGGCTTAAGTTGATAAGATGAAATTCAATTGGTGAAGGAAATGCACAAATCATAAACGAATATTCATTCCAAAGCACAAATGTTATCTGTTTATTCTATCAGGTTAATTAATTAGAGAAGTCCCCAATCGTTTCTGTCTTAGCACGGCCAAATCCCGGTAATCCTGCTGTGATTCCGGAGTAATTCAGCTGGCTTTACTGCCATCGCGACAAAATTTACAAGTGCCATCAAAAAATCTCTGGGGCTTAACACAGTAAAACCCAGGCCATTAATTCCGTTTTATGTATCTTTGGAACATTTTCGTCTCATTTCATGTAGGTTGCTGAACATACAAGGTGTCGCTGTATTAGGGGCGTTTTATATATTAAAGTCGCGGTCAGGTAATGTTACGGTTACGAATGCAGATACGGCCATTCTTAATCAGTTTTTCATTATCTCACTCGATAGGAGTTGATTACAATGTAATGTGAACAAGCTGTGGAGCCAGAACAGTCACCGACACTTGTCAACTGAAGCAAATCTAAAAATGGAGGCAGTACAAAGTTTAGCATGCAACTGTTAAAGCCAAAAATTCGAGATCGAAGCAACATTTTTAAAACCATTTTTCCTGGTTATTCTTCGTTTATATCATGTTTTATTTCAGCCATATACTAGTAATACAACCTTGCTTGGTCACCCCCTTACGTTATCTATTGGCTTCTAATAAGGTTCCAGGAAAGCTGAAGTAAATAGTGTGAAAACCCATGCATAACTGCGAGCCAAACTGTATTGTTTTTGTTTGTCACTTGATGTAGTAATCCCCGTGCAAGCCCGGGGCGAGATTAGACCACCACAACTCACCAGCACAACTGGTTCGAGACGTATAATTACAAGAATTTGTGACATGTCTTTACGCCATTTAGGCACCATTAGAGCTCGTTAAAACATGGGCCTAAAATGGAAGAGATCGTTCCTCGGAGACTGGCACAGCGGGCTGACAAATTCTCCCGCCAGATCCGGTTTAGCCCCCTCCATTCCAAGCCTTCTTTATACAGGGCCATACAAATGTCTGAAGGCTTGTGTTGCTGTATTTTCTGTCAGAAAACGATAGAAACGAAATCCAAACAAAGTAGTCACTGCTATCTCCCACAGGTTGGCTTGTCTACAGTCTACTACACTCTCCTTTGTCTGTCGTCTGGAGATTGACAGTAATATCAGACGACATCTTCGTCAGGGCCTATTTGTGTAACACCGCTAGGAACCGACGATGCACAAATCCTCTTGGTTCTCCAACCTATCGGTAGTAAACAGCTTTGAAGGGCGCTCTAATTAAACCTTGCTGAACGGAATTGTCGGAAATTTGGTTGAAAAAAATGGCAGGAAAGGCCGGTGGGTGATGAGGGAAGGTCGGGAGTGTGTACATAACATATGATATGCGGGGCGTGAGTGTGTGGCCTTTGCGCGACCTGTCCTGCAATGGCGGTGACAGTCTGGAAAGTTTCACACTGGGTATAGCGTCCTGATATAACGTTATTCTTAAAGTCAAAGAGCAATTCATAACAGTGGTGACCCTTTGTTGTAATAGGAGATATAATATGCTAGATTTGAGACTCACTACAATATTGGCGGAAGGTTCACAAGGTCAGGGCGGACAGATAGGACATCCTTTCAATAATACGTTGTGTGCTTGTTTGCTTACTGACTTGCCAACTTTAGAACTTAGAAGACAGAATAACGAAATTTATACAATTGTGTAAGAGAATACGAAAACATCCCCAAATTTTATCGAAAGACAACACTGAAACTTTTGAAAGAACTGCTAGTAAATAAACATTGTGGTAAACTTCCATAACCATAAGTAACATTCGTTATTTCATACTAATTTTCCGAAACTCTCATTGACCTTTTACATAGAAATCTTAATGGTACATTTATTTCTTCCATATCACGTACATTATTTTCAGATTTCTACTCCTTGAAAGTCCAAAATGAGCGTCATTCTACCATGCAGTCTTGTTATATGGAGAGAAAAAATGTCCCCTTACCGACACAGTCGCAGCACTCGTCCCACAGCCTATGCAGACACTTGAAGCAGTCCTGACAACACGTGCAGTTGTTCTCCGTGGGTTTACAGTTACAGGTCTCCAACAGTAGACACCTGCTGACGTCAGGCGCGCACAGCGCCTCGTTACAGGACCACACCTCCCAACACACGGAACCCAGGAACACCACCGCGATACCCAACAACAGCCGACTCATGGTGGGAGACCTGGAAATAAAGAAAAAGAGTGTTTGTTGAAAATAATAGCGATTCGTTAGCTTTGGATAACCGATATTGAAATACAGGATGGCGCAATATCTTTGTCTATGTATCTAATAAAAAGTATAATCCACAATGCATTTATGCCAAATGCACAAAAATGATAGCGATTCGTTTGCTTTGGACAGCCGATATAAAATATAGGGTGGCGCAATGCCTTTGTCTATGTATCTAATGAAAAGTATCTACAATACATATGCCAAATCTACAATACATTTATGCCAAATGCACAAAGACAGATTCACAATAAACAATATCAATACACATTGATGGCTAGAAAATGCTGTTTAACCAGCGTGATTGGGTCAATGATCCTACTTTGATTGATTGGTTCATTTATGAATTAATTAACAGTTTTAATCGTGTGATTCTTTCCTCCCAGACGTATTATCAATCATGTTCTGAACACCCAACCTCCCTGCGATCGCAAACGCGAACTGTTTTCGTTCTCCTGCACTCTCATTAGCTGATCACACGGTCTGCTGTCACATATCGGACGCATCATTAAAATCGCTTCTCTTCCTTTGAAGAATCAACAGGCGATTCATCATTCCGCCATCTTGATTCTGTTTTCTCAATATTCCCGCGCAATCTTTTCTTACGTTAGTTACGGGGTCAATGACATTGAAACGTCAAGTATTAGCAAAACAAATATATAGAGTAATATATACTGTACAAGACGTCCCATGACAAAAAAAGGCGTAAAACTCTAAAACTCACTGAGCCGCATCTTACATCTGCTTGGATATCACTCCTGATACTTACAAGTTCGTTCATGGAAAATATGACACTGCTATTTGCCCTTTCGATCTGAAAGCAGATACAAGAACTAGGGGTCTACGTGTAATGAAAAAAAATCAAGACAAGAGGCATTAGAAAAGCTTCACTTCTTTAGCGTAACGTCATAAACATGGTGGAACAATCTGCCGCAGACTCTAACCCAAACCTATCGGACTATCGCTCACTGGCTGCACGTATGAGGTCCGTCTATTCACACTCGGCAGCGCGATATTATCCCCAACAACATCGCGCCCGGTCCGGAAGCCATGCCCGGTGGGTTTGGGTACAGGGCGCGGCTTTCCCTGCCTTTATCCAACACACCTGTGTTTGTGTTTCACGGGGTCAAGTTGGACGGATCCCTGTAAAACGTCGGCAACTATCAGCGTAAAGCTTTAGAGGGTTGTGATAAAACACCAGCGAAGTACTGCTTGTTATATAACTGTTTCTCCCTGGAATGACATTGATTGGTGCATAATTGAAGCCACCTGTGTTCAGCTGTAAAGAATATGGGTTGAGCTCACTGCACTTTGGACTAAAGACCTGCTTTGTTTCAGCTTCCGCTGTCTAACTGGAAAGAAGTCGGCTAAAGCTAGACCAGGACTAGCCTCAAAATCTACTAACACAGAAATCTTATAAACTGTGAATAAATAAAACTTCTTCATCCCCACAAAAGTAGACGCGAAAAGATACGGAACCCCAGTGGCCAACATGCTAACCTATCTAGAATTATGGATGCTTAATTAAGAAATACATTTTGTAGCATTGTATTCAGTCTGTCCATACAGAGACAGGCCCTTTGTGTCTAGCCTCGAAAGGACCATACCAACATGTGACAACTGCCATTACTTCCAGCTCCCCGAGTCTGACAACAAACACCACGACAGTTGTCAAACTCCTGTCGTCTGCAAAAAAACTGGGAACGAGCACAGCAAGCCCCCGGGGCAGCCAAAACCTTCCATTAGAGCTCGCTTCATGTCGAGTGGGTCGCGTGTTTAGAGAAGGATCAACTGCAAGAGGCACACCCTCCATTTTGGCCGACAAGTTAGCCCTCTTAGTGCATATCTGGCATAGTTACGGCTTGGACACATTAACAAAACTGTCATACGAAAACACACCGAAGATCTGGCACTGGGAGACCAAGAAATACGCTATAGAGCAGCTAGACTTGTCTTGGAACGGTCATGTTCGAAACGGTCCCCGTCAGTCAAAACAGACATTTAAACGTAGAGCTGTCATAAACATTTTGGTCAGTCTGTTACGCTTTGCGGTTTACAGAAACTGGTTAAGTTCATGTTTAGAGATTCTATTGCCTTTAAATAGCATTTCACTTGCAGCCAAAAATGGAAATACATTTCGATCTAGCTTAATGTAAGGTTTTGTGAACCTAAAAGACAGCCACTACGTATAACAAGTTACTGGTTAAATATACCGAGGTCATTCCCTTAGCTCTTTACGACAGAACCGGGCCAGAGGCCACGTACGTATCGTCTGTATCGCTAACATTTGAACGTGATGTTCTTAAAATACATTTACTGCCAGCGACTATCACCGCAGCAAAACGTATAAAATGAACGGTATATGCCAGGAAAATGGTGTCGAAGCTACACAAAAGTCCTCACCTTTCAACCGTAGTCCAAACCAGGTGCCTATCTTTACCAACCAGTATTTCCAAGTCTTGTACTCAAATCCTTTCTTCCTACAACGGAAATATGAACAGACGACCACTGTTGACTCGCGACACTGACTGTTACGCACCCAGCAACTTGCTTGAAAACTCTGATATACTCTACAATGGGCCTGCACGGAGACGACCAAAACACAATGCTGACACAGGTAAAGCTGTCAGACAAGATGACATGGTACAGTAGCTTCCGACGCTCGCGGGCATGGCGATGTTTTCAAGGGTGGTTTATATGCATTGCTAAACATGTAATTGTCGCCTACGTCTCGCAAAATACGCGACATAATTTTGCCCAGTGACCGGAAATTGTAGGTTTGGTTCCACCAGTAGACTTGTGTTGTATTACTTGTAATTGCTGGTCGTATAGCTTATTGCAGCACGGAAAGATACGGGTCGAGTTATTGGTTGTACCGTGTTATACGTCTGAAAACAAATCCACATAATCTGCAGACTTCGAAATGAAAGGCTCCTGACTCACAGGACGGATTTCCAACCAAAGCCCGCCTGTAGGAACACTTACTGTGATATTACAGAAGTATTGACGTCGTGCTGAGGGTGTTATGCGCCTGGAGTGACGGGTTTACACGCTGAATGGCGAACATAGACCGGTAGGATTTACACACTAAAAACAGCCATGACAGACTCGGACGTGTTGGGTCAAAGGTCGGTCTGAAGAAGAAAGAAGCCCTCGCATGCAATCAGACGAAGGAGATGTATAATTGGACGCATATTCTGTTCCAATGTACAGTATACAAAAGACGTATGAAAAGAGTTACTGGAATACGTAAGGCTTTCGCGACAACTGTACGAGTTGAACACTTGGTGACTTGGGACTTGTTGAATGTTACTGTTTCGGACGTGCTCAGCTTGTGGGCCAGGAAAACACGAGCCGGTCATACCCGGGGTCGCTCTCTTTTGTACCGAGTACAGACAGACTTCCACACGCTACGGCAAACGAAACAGCCAACATACACGTACAATTAGGGCGAGAGCTGCTGACTCTACTCTAGATATTATCAGATGTCTGAGGCAAGGAGTAAGCTATATAACACAGACCGATAGCTAGTTAACAATAGGGTCCAACCTTGCCATATTTTCTCAATTCTCAGAGGTTCTGCACTAATTTTGCAGAAATTATATCTGACAAGAATATAAGTTGAATAAATTGAGACATCTTTGATTTTCAAAATAAACGGACACGCGCAGTTATTTTGAATTAACGCCATGTTTTCTTTTTCTACCCTCTCACAAATGTCTTACTTGTTTTCGAAAAGGCACATTGACGGAATAGTTTGCAGCCGACCGAACAGCGCGCTCCAGCCGACCTCCTCCCCCCGGACCAGACAGGTGCGACCTGTGAGCTACAGTTCGTGTACGGTGTTTGCCACACAGAGAAACCGTGCAAAAACTTTTAGCTAGCATGTTAAGAATTCCTTTCATCCATGTTTATAAATACATTTTGCGGTTTTTGATGTAATAGTAACATGCAAACATAAAATTCTTCCACAGTAAAAAATTCAACGTAAAATTGGTAGTTTCCCCTCTTTATTCAGCTTTCCAATTTGACTTTGTGCAGCGTGCAAATGCATTTTCAAGACTACGCTTTCCAATTTATGTAAATAAAGAAAATATAACAACACAAGAATTGACCAAAGGTTGTAACAATATTGCTCTGTGTTTCTTCTATTGATACAAACTAGAATTTAAAAGAGAAGTTCTTCTATTCAAAAGAGAAAACAATGTATAGAAACAATACAGGAAATGTTCACAAAGAAACTAGACGAGCAAAATCAACGAACAAATACCAAGAAATACCATCCCACACACAAGCTCTTTCACTGCACGTCGTGTCTCTTTCGGCGACCTAATCTTAGGAGCAGACCTCGGAGCACCCAACACAAAGACGCCCCTCAGTCTGGGACATGTATCGTGTGTGTACTGAGGCCACCTGTGTAACCACCCAAGCATATTAAGCCACTTTGTCAACATGTATCGAGTTTATGCTCGGAGAGGTGAGCAAGGAAGACACAATGCGGCTGCGTTTGGGGGCAAACATGCGGTGTCAAAGAAATTCTGGCCGCGATATGAGAAGAGAGGTTTGGGTTTCCAGCTGCCGGTAGACCTGAATGTATTTGAAGTGGAGTGTGTACTAGACTACGTGGGGTCCATTGATTACTACAAGTATCGTTAATTTGGTTGTTTAATTAAATCACCACTGTGGGAGGGCTACACGTTTTTGAACTTGGGAAGTTTCCTGTTCGTATGAACTCGACTGTTTTTTTCGGCAGACTTCATTTTGATAAGTAAAACATTCTAGGTGTAAATATTATTACGTTATCAACAATACAGAACCATAGTAAGGCATCAAACGTCCGCTAAACGCTCTAAACGGTACATTGTTTTGTTGAAGATCTACATAGGCTAGTAAATGAAGTAATTTTATAGTATAAACGTGTCTGTAGGGATTCAAAGTACAATACGTACATTCCAAGACTTTCAATATCACAAAAATACACCAAACCGAGGAAGGCAGGGTTATTCACCTTGAGTTATAATAATTTGGGACAAAGATAGTGGTGTAGGAGTGACGGGGGACAAAACATTCGCCCCTCCCCAATGGGAATGGAGACGTCTAACGTTACATAGCGTAACCACTTCCGACCATTTTGTCCAGGCATCCTGACTGAAGGCACATTTGGGAAACCTTACACGTCCGGAATGCCAGACTCTCCAAGTGGCAACACTCTAGATGTCTAATAACTAACTGAGACCTTGTCCCGTTTCCATAGCCGAGCACGTACTAGTTTCCTGGTTTAATCTTTAGGTACGAACCACAGTTTCTTTGGCTGGATACGACCCAGTTTTCCATGACTGGGCAGGACCTAGGTAGCCTCTACCTAACCAGGCTCCACAACGTTGCTGGAAAAATAGTAGATTGGCCAAATACAGTGACTACACTAAATAGAGGAGTTAGCCGACTAGAGAGGAGGTTGCAAATTGCACTCCTCTGACATTACTATCCAGTGCATTCCACTATTTTTCCAGCAGTCTGGGGAGCCTGGTAGAGGATAGGGCCTAGGTAGTTGTGTCACTGGTGGGGTACGGACTCACTGGTCAGGTTGATGCCCAGTTTCCCCTGTGCCATCTGTGCGGTTACGCACCGGTTTCCCTTGTTGTTGAGAAAGTCCTAGCTTGGCTTCAAGGCCTTGGGTGTGTACGTCCCAGTTTTCCATGGGTAGTTACATAACCAGGTTTGCGAAACATACACTGATCAACTCCCATCTGTTTGGATCTTGTCCACATGTGGCTGGTGTTATTACGTGATGATAACGGCAAGGGGAAGACTCTCTTCGTAAATCATCTTCATTTCCTGTAGGCTACCACGTAGTACAAGTGAAACTACAGCACGTAAATGCAGCAATTCATTTGGCATTTCTATTCTACAACGCACAGTGAACGCCTGTGTATTGTGGGTCAGACATAAGCTGAAACCGTGCGTCCAGGTTCTTTGTTTACGATCCTCTGCCCTACATAATGAAACGTCCTCTCTCTACTAATCCCAGCTAGTCAGGGTTGACAGTGAACAGATACCGAACAGACATCGTATCAACACAACAGAAACAGACGGGGACAGCGCACGATAGACTAGTGTTTCTTCGACGTTAAATACTAGTACCTCTCTAATCAAACGTCTTGCTTCCGGACGAATACACAAGAAAGAAGTAAGAGCAAATTACCTGTCGTCGTCCTCGGAAAAGAGTCTGTGAAACAATCTCTTTTCTATTTGTCCCAGAAAAGCAAAGGAGTGAAGGATATATTTTTGGGAACAAAAATCAGGAAAAATGGTTAATATCTGTAATTCTCAATTGTTGTGGCGCACGTTATAAGCAATCAGTACAGATTTGCTCATAGTAATTTATGATTTGTTTTTGCACTACAAGGCAATTGCTCAGCTCCGTCATTCACAAGTCGGGACCCCCCTAATTCGTCCTCATTGACACCTCAACAAGATTGCTGAGCACACATGCTGACGGCCTGGCCAGACTTGCAATACACACACTGACACACACGCACACTTGTAACACATTTGTAGTTCCGCTTTTGCAGACTACGTGTGAAATCCTTACGGCTTTTATGGCTCGGACGCGTGAAACCGTGACTTTTTAATGAACTGTAGTTCTTTATAGCTAAGCTGGGTTGTAAAAAGAACTGATGCTAAACAAATGCGAACTAAAAAATCTAGAAAAAACGAAGATACCCGCATAGTGTCTTTTGATTCAGAAGAAGTACAGGAATACACACGCATTAGCTGTTACAAAACCGTACGAAATAACTATGTTTAACAGCTAAGAAATGAGTGTGCCTGCGTGTGGTCTAATAATTAGCCGAAACGGAGCCATGCTATAGTCTAGTTTGTTTTGTATGTACACAGTCACATCTGGAAAACGAAGGGCTCAAAGGCAACAGTATACTACTAAACACGTACTCAGACTGGCTGTTATGAAGCCAACTCTCAACCCACAAATTCATACGCTGCAAAACCCAACATCTGCAGACCAGTGGTCGTAAGCTCTAGGCTTGTTTGTTGGGTTTTGGAAGGGTTGCTGACGAAAAGCTAGCCCGACTGTCAGCTCGCAATGTCGTCCGCCATGTCAACGAGGTGAGGAGGACAAGCATGGCCTGGCCCAGAGCCGACGATACGGCTAGAGAGAATCACACGACCAGGGCAACCTAAACCAAGCGATGAAGTCATGGTAAAGGATACACATTATCACAAAGATTTGCCCCAGAAAGCCATCTTGTTTTCTTCATTTCTGGAACGTTTTGAGGATAAAGAGAGAGAGAAGTACAATAACATGCATCTCAACATGCAACACACGCGCTCTTACCAGTCAGCGGATAAATCCAAGCCAGATGTGCTCCCAAATCTCAGAAAACGCCCGATTTCTGGTCCCACAAACGAAGTCGTCGTCACCTTCTACATGAAGACAATATCCAGCGATCCTTTCTCCACCGCGGTAGCTCCGTAGAACGATGTTTGGAGGGATGAAAGACGTCGGAACACCTCCTGTATGAAACGCTTGCTGAGGGAGCCGTTGTGTGTGTGTGTGGTGGTGTAGTGGTGTAGGACGACCTTAGCCCACGGGGGGTTGTGTCGTGTTTCACTGCGGATGGAATATTCAATCGCGGCGGCTTTTCACATGCTGATTGGGCCATTGAAATAACTTTGTTTATCCAGCTGCCGTATAAGGACGCTGGGTCGGGGCCTGGACTCAAGAGGCATGGACAGAGCGAAGCAGAAGCGCAGGTTCTAGAAACGAATGCCATCAAAATGTAATAAAATCAAATGGTATCCAAGTGGATGTTTTGTGCAGCGTTTTTGTATGTCTTACATGTGGTGGACATTTTCTTCTCTCGCTTTTCGCAACAAGTGTACAACAAGTCGAACCCTACATCTGCTTGAAGATTACAGTGAAAGTGATCGAAACGGAATATATCGGTTTCCCCAAGATCAGTGCTTTCTTGCAGGTTTTCAATCATTTCAAAATTTGAAAGCTTCATCGTTGTTGCGTTCCTACGAAAAAGCACTTTCCCTAAGGAGCGTCACCTAGCGTGCAACAGGGCAAGTGACCAAATGATATGGAGGGATGTTCAGAAACCGGACGAGATGAGAGAAAAGCTAACGAAAATATATACAACAAAACATGCAAATCCAAGCAAGAGTTAAGTTTTTAGACCAGAATCTTGATGGATTTTAGTGTAGTAGCTTATATAAATGACACCCAAGTCAACTACTAAGTATCTACTAGTAATATCATAATCCGTATATCCAAGGATATCGCATCGTTTATTCCAAGTTCTTCCGACCATTATAGGCCAGAGAATAATACTTTTGAGAAGCGCTACATATACAGGAGAGTCCATTCAAAACTTTGGCAATGTGTCATGCTTATTCAGTTTAAAAAAACAACGCAGTCTTATCAAGGACGTTCAAAATTGAACCTCCTTGGTTTTATTCGTACGATGTGTGTAATGTCCTTGGTACGATCCACTTGTCGATGTCCCTCCTCGAAGGTTTGAATGGTACGTTCCAGTAGTTCAGACATCTCGGAAACCCATACCCGTCCAAATCTCCACTCTACAGCTCACAGAACCCATGAGATACAATCCCCCCACTGGGATAGTGTATTTACATCTAGGATACTCCCAACTAGTCACCGAGCAGTACCCTAACAGATGAAACATAACAGACTATCCTCGTTACGTAAACACACCAATCAACAGGTGGATTTGAAGCACCGAGCACCGCACGAGAACGTGACAAACACAGGATGGCGCGGCTCTCCACTGTCTAAATATGTGGCTGCGGTGTTTATTTGAGTTCTCATCTCAATGATCTCATCCATTCTTTGCCTAGGGCTAGTCCGATCCTGTGGGAAGATAGGAGGAAAAAAGAAAGAAATGAGACAAAGTTTTTTTGAAGAGTTTCTTGAGGGAAAACACAGATATGTTTCCCGCTAGAAGAGGACAGGATAGGACGAAAGATTCTGCGAGCACACTCCTGTATCTATCAATGAAGGGGTGTAGGGACTCAAAAGGACTGACTAGTAATCCTCTTCCTGCTGTGGGCTAGTCTATCAAGTTGTTAGACGTTTAACAGATGTAGTTATGCTGTACATACAATATGTTGTGAACTGAAGTGCAATGTAATTCCACAAATCATATGTATTCTTAGGAACTTACAATAGTACGTAATATCAAAAGTTGCTGATGTGTGGTGAGGGGGCAACATTTAATATTGTTTTTCTTTCTGGACTTAGAATTCCACAATATTCTATTGGTATGTTATAGTCTGAAAGGCCTTCTTCATTATATCATTGGAGGATTTGGGTAGGCACTACAGCTCAATAGTTGTACATACACAGTTGACAACAGTGCTTATTCAACTCAAGCACCCAGCCCTAATCTCCAACTAAATGTGGGGATCAGTTTACAGGTCTGTAGATCTTGTAACAGGGCCAGGGAGGCTACAGGTTACAGGTGCGAGCTTACTTTAAATCTTGTATATAAATTCTTCACATTCCCATACTCAGCTCTGTGGTAACACTAGCACCAGTGTCTGGTTCCCTAAAAGACCTCAGTTTAACTAACAATGTCTCACCTTAAACAGCACACTGTAATCAAATAGGCCAGATCGTTTGGTACGTTCTCAGTAACTGTCATCTGTGTTCTATCACTAGTAGGGTTTTCTCCAGCCAGACACAACCATCTGTGATGACTCATGTATAGTACTGATAAGACACTAAGCGCCACCTGGCGTCCAAGGTTGGTACTGCATTTCTTGTTTTACAGGCATGCATGTAATACATTCTTGTATTACGGGCATTCATGTAATACAGACTGCTATAACAGCAGATAAAGCCGCACAAAAATTCTGTTTACATTCTCGGTATGTGTTGCCGGCCTGACTCACCCAGTGACTCAAGGTTGTGGGTTCGACTCCTGGCTCACACTGCCCGCTGCGGCTATGGGCTTGTCCTGTTCCACACCTGCACTCAGGTTCTTAAAACAGTTGGGGACAAGACATCAAGATCATTCTAGTGTTAACACCATTTCTTACAAAATCCAAAAGTCTCAAGAATATTTCAATACAAAATGTAAATGACCAGTCTTGTTGGCTGACAAAGTTTAAATTTACATAAAACTTAAAACTTTGTACTTATAGATAAAAGTACTCAATTGGCTAACAGAGAAAGAGTTTTTCATATGGAAGATACATAGACAAGCTGTACTAAAAAAATATAAATAAATGGCAACATAGGAACACCAAGCCGTGAATATGTATGAAGATATTAATGTTTAATCCAGTTTGTGATCCATGGAAATTGTGGAAAATATGGCACTCTTATAACATATAAATAGGCTATCATTATTCCTAAGCTTGAACACAACTAATATTCGCATACCATATTGTATGATTTGTGTGATACATAAAGCTCTATATGTACAACATATTCAACAAAGATTATATAATAATATGACAGACAACCGTACAATTGAGATGCACATGTTACACAAACCAACACAAGTAAACACAAATTAGAGCATGCAAATAGAACATTCAGCTATTTGCTCCACAAGCCATGACTCAAGTTGGAAACAATCTTTCCAGAAGAACATAAAATGAGATGAAGCAGTGCAGTGGCTACAATGTGCAGCACATGCTATATTTGGTCATGCAGTTGGTGTGGGAATGCTACGAGACTTGCTTCTATATGATACTGGTACAGTTATGTAGTGCAAAATAAGATATAGCATGGAAAATTCTGGAAACATTTTTCTTTAATGATTTCATTGATAATTGATTTTATTTTGAAGAAAATCTCACTCTATCATTATGGACCACCATATGCAAAACATACATTTAAGACAATAATGTTATCAAGAACTGTTGGAAAAAACTGTGCACAATAGGCTGGCCACACCAGCTTTGCACACTGCCATGCTACCAGTCTTCATTAACATTATTTTCTTACCAACTTGTTATGTTTATTCAGTAGATTTCAGCCAAAAAATAGGGTTGAACAAAGATGCAAGTTGCATGACAATTTGAGAAGCAAACAAAGCTACCAATGGACAGTGCACTACTATGCAGTGTATAAGACCACACACATGTAAACACAGCAAAAGAAATGTAAAGAAAGCCTCTATCTATGTCCCTATGTTTCCATCATGCAGCAGGCTTCTCATTCTCAGGCACTTGTGGAGGTTTAGGCTGCGATTTGTCGCCGACCTGCAAGGGGGCGTCGTCCCCTTCGTCCAAGTCCCAGCCGGCCACCTGCACCGTTTTCTTGGGGCCGTGGGGAGGGGGGCCCAGCAGGTCTACTACGTCGTTGTAGTTCAGCACCTCTCTGTCAAGCAGGGCTTCAGCAAGCTAGGGAGGACAGGATGGAACATTCATCAAATACTGTGAATTGTGAAATATTTGCAGCGGTTTTATGTTTGCAGTGAGCTCTTACAAGAACACCATAAATATGCATCATGTACTTACAATACCGCTATCAACCATTTGCCCTGATACAACATTAAGCTCAACTCACCACATCCAGTTTATCCTTGTTGTCCACAAGTATCTTCTGGGCCTGGTAGTAAGCTCTAGCAACCAATCGTCTTGCCTCCTGGTAAAATGGTTAAAAAGAACACAAAATAAGGTATTGTTTGGCTCAAGGGCAAAGGAAACAGATATGTTATGGGAAGGACCTCAACTTACATTCAAAGCTATTTTTGAAACTTTCAACAGAAAGGTGATTGAAGAGCAAAATGCTAACGTTTTGAAGCGATTAAAAAAAATCAACAACCCCAACTGATCCTTTCAAGTTATGATGTATTCTGAATGGAGACATGTTTTTTTAAATCCTGTAGGGTAGTTTTGTATCCCATACCTCGTCCATGAGAGCAGCCAGGTATTTGCTGAAGGGTTTCTTGCCCAGTCCGTTGTTGTCTTCCTCTGGGAAGGACAGGTACCCCACGTTAGGGTTCATCCCAAACTGTTTGATCTGAGCGTACGCCATCTTGGTCACTTTCTTCAGGTCATCTGAGGCTCCTGTAGAACAATGACCTCACAATGTCAGTGTTTGAAAAATGTCTGTAAATAATCTGAATTGTAAATGTTCTATCCATGGGGACTAAGACCAACATTTGTACGTGACAAAAAGAGTAAGTTGGGGAATCTTGAACAGCTTGATCATTCTGGGGCTGTGCATTCTACTATGGTTATGACAGACAGCTTTAACCTTTATATATCTATGCACAAAATCAGTACACTGGTGACTTAGGGTCCTAAGGGTTAAAATGATCATCCAGAGATACTTGACCTGTAGTGACCCTGTTGAAGATGATGGCTTCAGCTGCCCTCCCACCCAGGGCCATGCACATCTTGTCAAACAACTGGGAAAAGAAACAAGAAAGGAAACTGTCACAATTGCCTATGACATCTTATATCTTCTACAAGACATCATGTTTGTAGCATGTATATGTCACATATACTATGATATGATATGATATCCATATTTAGTAATGACAGACTTTGTAACACAGTTTTCTAAACTAAAGAAAAGTTTGTTTGGTAGTGCATGCAGCTTGTTACTGCTTGCTTACTCGTCATGCAGAAGTTAAAGCAAATCTCCCAGAGAAGACCTTACCTCCTCCTGAGAGTAGAGGTACTGTTCCTTGGGCAGGTACTGGGCAAACCCCAGAGCTGCTGATGTCCTGGGTACTATGGTCACCTGGGGTAGAAACAGACGCTCATATCAGATCACACATTTTAGTCTTCACATCAATCTTAGATCATAGACCGCACAAACCTGATTTCTATGTTCTCAGATTCCTCCTCACCTTAAGCAGTGCATCTGTGTGCTCCAGAAGCCACCCCACCAGGGCGTGGCCTGACTCATGATACGCCACCACCTTTCTCTCCTCCTGATTCAACACCTTGGACTTCTTAGCTGTGCCTCCGATGACCCTCTCCACCGCATGTTCAAAGTCCTGGGTGTCCACTACTTTCATGTTCTCCCTGGCTGCGTGTAGAGCTGCCTCGTTACAAATGTTGGCAACATCGGCACCTACAGACAGAGGAAGCAAATCCATTATACTACTAAAGCAGGGTGTGTTGCAAGTAAAGTGATGGTTAGTGCATATGTTTCTCTATACATTGTTGAATCTGTGTGGCACAACTTAAACTTTTTCGATAAGTGTCTATCCCTCCCTCATTCTGCCCGTCTCTCTTCCCCCCCTCCACCTTTCTCTTTTTGTCCGATTCATTTTTTCTACCTAAATATCATCCATGAAATGAACTTAAGACGATACAGGTTTTTCATATCACATCATTTGCGACATGTTGGAGTACATTGTACAACTGATCAACATGCCATACTCCAACATGGTTATCAATGCAATGTCAACGAAAAGCTTGTATACAGCACAGAAATGGAATGTACCACTCATGCCAGGGGTGAGCTCTGCTAGTCGTCTGGAGAAAGCTGAGCTGGGCCTCTTCAGAGTCAGGGCCTTCAGGTGGTGCTCAAATATCTCCTTACGCTCGGCCAGGGTCGGGAGGTCGATCAGGATGTGTCGGTCTAGACGACCTGGTCTCAGCAAGGCCTGGAGAAAGTGCATTACTTACTTTTCACTGACAAATAAGGCAGTCATTTTGCTTTTACAAGTTGGCCTCAGCCTACTTGAATGTGGGCATCATACTACATGTACCATGGGAAAACTTTCAAGCAAAGCCGTGCAAACACAGTTTATAAGATATGAAATGCTCTTCATGTAGCTGGAGTTCAACAAACCCAAGTCTCTGTGGTAACACATCAAGTATGATATCACTGTAACATAAAGGTTTTGATACACAGAATGCAATGAACGATTAGTACAATGACAACATTTTTGAGCTATAAAACAACTTACATCATCCAACACATCTGCCCTGTTGGTGGATGCCAGAACAATCACACCCTGTTCAGTTCCCATACCTGTAAAGAGAAATACAGAGGAGAAAAACTTCAGCATACATGTAGGCTTTGATTGAAATTTTACTGCATTCACTTCAATGACCATGCATGAAAGAAACCCAATTTAATACATTTAAGCTATCCAAGCTTGTGCATAAAAAGTGTATGAGTTGCTTCGTCAAAGATGCCTGATCTGATATTGTAGAGGTGCCCAGTTTAGTACATAAAAAGTGCCTGCCTTACCATCCATTTCCACTAGGAGCTGGTTCAACGTTTGTTCCTCTTCCCCACTTCTACCATCAAAGTTTCTGTGACAAAACAAAACATTTATCACATTTATACAGCAGCCACTGTTCTACTCTTCCACACACAAATTCCTAAATTCCTTTCATCCAAAATCTCTGCATTGGTTCAGAAAAAAACTCATAAAGAACATATTCCCAACAATCAATACAGTAAAATATATGTACAAAATCTTACCATTACAGCATTGCTACTGCTAGAGTTCAATTTGTATTAAGAAGTTAAACTTACCCTTGACTTCTTTTCCTTCCAATAGCATCAATCTCATCAATGTAGATAATACAGGGATGTTTCTTTCTGGCTTCTTTGAACAGTGAACGAACCCTGGCAGCACCCAGACCTGAAATATGGGTAAATCAAGAATATTCAATCAATGTAACATTTGGACAATGTTTGAAGTCAATTTTCTTGAGATCTTCATTTACACCATGGCTAGTATGTGTTTTTTTTTCTTGTGCCACCAAAAATCATGGGACCCAGGCGTGGGTTCTTTTTGCATCTTCGTAAATGTTGGAAATACAAAACAATGAGGCAAATGTGCCTGTAAATGTTAATAACATGACGATTTTATATCTATTATATTTTTGCAACCAAAATCTTACATTATTTTCCATAGTATCAAATGTAAATGTCAATAACATAAAGATTTTATATATATTACATTTTCACTTTTGCAACCAAAACCTTGTAGTATTATACTCACCCCCAATCATCTCCACGAACTCCGACCCTGCCATGGCCAGGAAGGGTACCTGTGCCTCCGCAGCCACAGCCTTAGCCAGGAGAGTCTTCCCACACCCAGGGGGGCCCAGCAGAAGGGCACCTTTAGGAAACTTGGCACCCAGGTCCAGATACCTCTTGGGGGCCTGTGGAACAGAGAGTATATCTTATCTCGTGTCACCATCAATTTTTAATGCAAATCCATGCCCCAAGGCTAATTGCAAGTGGCAAAATAATCATTTACACTAACAGACCGTTAACATAGAAGACGGTGCCTATTCTACTGTAAGATTCAGTGTTGTTATTGGATTTAACTTTTTTTTGCAGGCAGTGGAAAATGTAATGTCCCACATTTTGCATAATCAGTGGGTTTTGTGATTTCAGTGAAAACATTATGTTTTTAGGAGCTTTGACAAGACAAAAGCTTGGGAAAATTGTAGCAACTGCTTTGAATACCTCATATCTTTTGGATTTGTATTTCACTATTTGGGACACTGACAGAGAAAACAGGACATCTAAGGACACAATCTGACAGGAACGTAGGACAACACTGACCTTGAGGTAGTCCACAAACTCCATCACCTCCTGTTTAGCTTCCTTCAGACCAGCTACATCAGAGAACTTTACATTGGGAACTTTTCCTCCGGCCCCAAACAGGGTGAACCTTGCTTGTGTCATCTGAGCCTGGGGAAACAAAAACACAACGGTAACTCAGAACATGTTACTATAGTGTTACAAAGCCTTTGCTACTCTTGATACAACATGCATAAAATGTTTCTTCTTGGTTCTAATCTAGTGTTGTTATACTGCAAAATGGAATAAGACATTTTGCAATCTTTTGAAATGCTTTTTTATTTTCCTAACACTTTCTGGAGCTGAGCTTTTAACTGGAAAACTACAAGGTACAACACACCAGCTTTGAGCTATCAATGTGTAGAAGCAAGCAGTTTCAGAAGCACTTACAAATCCTCCCAAGCCTCCCTGGTTCATGGCACTTCTGGCAACAAACATCATGACCAGCATCAGACCGCCCAGGAGGGCTCCTGTTATCAACAGGGTGGACATCAGCCTGGAGGAACATAACAAAGACACTCTCATATTGGCTGATCTGCTAATTTTGAAGGAAAGGTCTATGAACTGGACTTTGAAAGAAATGTGATAACAAGAGTTACATGCATATGGATTATAAAAGCAGACCGACTTTATACATTTATAATCTGTTAATCTCTTGTCAACTGCAAACTGACTAACACATGATGTTACACTTCATTACGTTTTATATGGATTGTATTTGTAGTTTTTCCCTGTGTGCCATTGGTTCAACTGTAATTCCATTAGCACTTAGTCTACTAACATGATTTCATGGCCCAGTGCCAAAATTTACATCATCTGTCATGGAGGAACAGTCTTGGCTTACCTGGTCCCAGCTCCAACATGGCTGAACGTGACCTTGACATTATCCTGGGGGTTGATGCCAAGGTCATCCTCCGCACGTCTCAATTTCTCCTCAAACGTCTCTGTGTTCCCCACCCTCATGGAGTACACTGTACTCGTGTAGTGCTGCAGCACAGCAAAATAAAACAACTCTTTAACAAAACTAGGATACTATACCTGGAAATACTAGTAAAAAAATCTCTGAATCAACATTGATGGTAATTTCAAGCTTGTGTCAGAAAATGAATGGCTTGAGCTTAGTAAGTACCCCTCCCTGATTTGTGTACAGTCATAACTCACCTTGCGTCCAAACACCTGTGCTCCAGGCTGCAGGTGGATACGAACCACGTCTGAATCCTCCACATCCACGCTACTGACCTGGGAGAAGACAACAAAGAATGTAATGTACATGTATGACATGTGACTTGTATGCAGATAGTTTGCATTTGATGTGAATGTGTATCACTGTAGTTATACATTTAATTATTATCTTGACAAAACAACAAAATATCACTATTGCGATGAAAGTGCTTCACCTCTCCCTTTGCTAGCATGTCATGTACAAACTCGTGCCATGACACCATGCGCCCTCCGTCATTTTGACCTTGCATGAAGAACAAGGACAGTAGGAAGAAAACAAGGACGACAAGTCTCAGCCTGTTCATGGTGTCATCATTGGGCTGTTGTTGACCTGTGTCAAAGCAGATACAAATACAATCAATGTCAAGTATGATGATCATGGAAAGACATTTTGCAATGACTGTCAGATGTTATAATGTACCTAAATGTTACAAAATGATACATAACACACAGTTAACATAAAAGTTGTACCATCGTCCTCTCCTTGCTGCCCAGAAGGCCTGCCCCCTGGACGTTGTTGTTGGGGACGGGGGGTTGTCCTCAGGAACTGTAGTAAACCTAGAGGAAATGTTGGAATCCTGGTTATCATGACTGTTAGTGTTACATGTAGTAGTACCTATGTAGCATAGAAATGTGGTCTTGATGTGAAGTGTAACTCACAAGTATAATCAAGAAAGACTACCTCACATACAGAAGAAAATTTTGGGATCAATTCAGAAATAATGTTTTAAAAGATTTGATATGGATTCTAACATTCAGATTCACATAAACCTGTTTACAATATTACAAAATATGCTTGTTGTTGTTGGCTGTGCTAAAAAACTATAAAAAAAAGTTGAATTTACACTCCGCCATCTCTTGTCATAATTTTCTAACCTTAGTGTTAGTCACTATAATATAGGTTCATAGCAAGAATAACAGCACTATTATTCTGTACCTACAAAGCAGTGTAGAGCATCAGTTATACATACTGTGTTGAATGTAATTTGGTTACACATACCAATGCCAAATAGTCTGCTGACCACACTTTGTGGAACCTCCATTCCAGATCTGGTAAGTAAACGACAGATCCCTCTGTACTCAGCCTGAACTTGTCGTATTGTTTTCTGTAATGAAAATATGATGATTTAATGAAGATATCTAAACTACAGTGGGTGCCTAACAATAATTGATGTAAAACAAAAACAGTCATAATTTGCTCATAGTCGTATAGTTCCATCAATTACATCTTTATACAAAAAAATGTAATATTATCAGCCGAAAGGGAACAACTATTCTATACGCATTGTATATATTATTCAAAAGGACAAAAGCATCCACTCGTAAACAAGAAGTGATCTCCTTCGCGAGGTTTATCAAACGGTCCATCCCTCTTATGTAATCATTTGCATAACGTAAACACAAATTCCATAATGTTCCTTAGGGTCTGGGCAGGATTGAGTACCTAGCAAACAAAATACAACGGAAAACAATACAAACCTGTACATATCTGTTCAGTCTTGCCGTGGCCCTCTGTCCCAGTCTGTTAGTAGTACAATCCAGGCATGGAATCAGGCTGTTTTGCAAGTCGGACAAGTTGAACGACCGCGCATTCCTGTTTATGTAACGAGTGGAAGAACTTGCCTGACGCAATATTGGCTCGTTTCGTTTGACATTTCTAAGGCAATTTCGGCCAAACTGCCGCAAGTAAGACGTCTGGCATGATGATAGTAGACGGTACGCCATGTCCTACTGGAACGGGGTGCGTAGGTGGACAGAATACAGTAAAATTTGTCTAAAATATTCCGTAATCTTCGTCGTCAGTCACAGGCGGCAGCCATTTTAAATAAGAGCATCATGGGATCAATAATCATATTCAAAAAAGTTGCACAAATTCAATTTTTAGGTATTGTGCAATGATTTTTACCATAAACCTATAGTTGAGTAGTACCAAATATATGGATTATGCTCAAATATTGCAAAAAACTAACAGTGACGTTTCATTTTTTACCTAGATTGACCAATCACAGATCTCGTGCCATCTCGGCTTGGCACGAGTCATCACGTGACGGTGACAAACCAATTACCATCAGGGTTTCGCCCGCGGAAAAGCCGACGCGCCAGCTTCCAAGTAAGCATCCTTTTAAAATTTCCAATAGTTTCATTATTGCAGACCAAACAGGGGGATAATTACAATACTAGGTAAGTCTTTATCATCTTAAGCATCTTCTGGGAAAATATGCAGGCGATCGGCGGTATCTTTCAGGAGAATGGGGCCGTAACAACTGGGGGCATCCTTGGAAACAAGCTTCCATGTTTTCGGAGCGATGTTGTACAACCTTCGTCCTACAACGGCCCTGTTTGCACACCAAACGGCGATCATAGGCACCGTACAACGCTCTTATTCATACAAACGGTCTCTTAAGGTATTTTAGGTGATATTTTGAGGAAACTTAGCGGTATATTAGGGGTTGTATACGGTGTATTTGGCCTTTAGGTGACCCGACTGTGTTTCCAATGACGCCATTTTTTTCTGTTTGCACGATAACACGTACCTGGCTGCCCGTCCCCCTACCTGCCCACCTATACTGACCCCTCTGGCCATTCTGCGTCTTGAAATTGTGTCACAAATCGATCTAGATGGCCAGAGGTAGCCTTAGGTGGGAGTGGCTGCCGTTTTAGGGAACTGTATTCAGTTTATTGCTTGCACAAGGTGAATAAAAGACAGTAGGTCAGATTTTTTTCTCTCGCGCTTTTCCTTTGCTGATGTCGTCTGATCACAGACTGAGCTGTCCAGTTCGTACATCTATAAACTGAGCATCATTCAGAACTGATTAGAAGGTACTACAAGTGGTTCAGTGCTATGAATTGTAATGCTTTTCTATATTCCTCTTGAATGTAATAAAAAATATAATATTTAGCAAGTGTAAGGTGGTGTAAAGAAATAGATTTGTGCCAACTGTGATGTTGGGTGAAAATATTTGTCTTCAACACATTTCTGTATAATTTTTGCTGCCGTATCACAGTTATGGATTCATGTATGTATATGAAGACACGGTACTACCCAAAGAACCAACGATTCAAGTTCACCCCCACTAGTTATGAAGTGATCACATATTGCACGTACCATACCTGTTGCACTTGCAAGTTGCAGGTGTGCAAATAGCACAGATTGTGATTCTTACAAGAAGGGCACAGTCAGTGTTAGAAAGATGTCCTGGATTTTAGACGTTGCATTGTCTGGATTGGTTTCCGCAAGATTCGGTTGACTGGTTGCAAGGCTTCTTTTGGTTTAATCATCTTCCATCTTGCCAGAATGTTATAATGCAAGTGCAGATATTATCACGTAATAATTGCGTTAGAATCTTCTGAATGGGGCATTATGAACAGGGATGGTACATGTACCAGGCTCCAAATGGCACCACAAGTTGGGGTTCACTGCACCTTGAGTTGAAGTGATGATTTTTTTTTCAGTGAAGCAATCTTTCTGATAGATTTTGTGGTCTGTAATTTTGCCCTGTAGGATTGGAATAGAAAAAGACGCTGGCTCATTCAGCAAATGATTACAACTTTTATCTAATTTCAGTAACAGGCAGATCTTTTGTTGGAATTGGATCAAGTTTAAATTGTAAGGCAAATAATGACACATATTCAAATCTTTCAATCATAATGTCTGCTATGAATTATGTATTTGTTTTGGGTTTCTTCTCTTGTACTTGTATAACACTCCTTGTCAGATGTGGCTCATGTTATATCAAAATGCATACAGCATTGTTCTTTTGTGTGCAAATGGAATACAAAAGCAACCATCAGATTCACAGGAGCAAATTGCTTTCACTGTTTCAGTGAAACCATTCTATACTAAATGTCTGTATGTGTCCGAATGTGAGGACCACTGCTACCTACCTATATTGCAGTGGTGGATAAAGATACACATTTTTATTGCAAATCTGTGATCAAATACAGGTTATACTGTTTACATACATATCCAAAGTGCTACATAGGTGTTTTCCACCTGACTTACGCAGCAATCAATACAATTCTGGTGCATAGAAGGGAGAATCAAGTTGAGAAACAAATCATAATTTCTAGGCATAAGACACCTTTGCATGTCAAAAATGTATACTGTTGGACACTGACCATCATCACACGAATACAAATTGGTTATCATAGATTCATACAAAAATGTCCCTCTAAAACTTCACAGCTGTGAATCTATTTCACATGAAGAAGGATCCAGTAAATCATAATATTATGCACCGTAAATATATGTATCAATTGATTTGTACAAAAATCACTACCTGAATTGTAGTCTGTAAAGAGAGGAGAGAAAAATATTATTCCGTACTGAAAATATTCTCCATTGTCAGAAATCAGATATGCATTTTGAATCACCATTTGTCCAAAAGAAATTGTTGTCACCATCAAAATAGGAAGCCTATTTCATATATTGCAGCAAAAATTGTCCCGCCCAAATCGATGTGGCCTTAGCTCTGGTTATTGGGTCCTTGACACATTTTCTGTGACATTTATAGATACTGATAATGCAACAAGTGTCAAGCAGTGAATTGGTCTCCTGTACTGTGGGCTCACCCTCTATGTTATAATAGGACTCAGTGCAAGTGGTAGGGCTAATTATATGCACTGGTAGGGGTAATTATGCTGCATCCAAATTGACATTTCAGTATGCCAGTGGAAGAAAAAACAGGAACATACATGTACATAGTCTGTTTGACATGGTTTTCTTTGGAACAAAGTCCTCTTTTCATCTTGTGTAATGTTAGTTGAACCAGTTCAGGTCTATGGCAGCTTGGATATTCAGGCCTCGAAATACCACTTGCATATGCAGGTTAGTGCAGGTAAAATTGGAGCTGTGTAGGTATTTCTGATGTCGTACCTAACCTGCATCGGTCCATGTATTGGGTTTATATGTACATTGAGGTGTATGTGGCGTGTGGATTGTTTTTTTTGCTGCATTGACTGTTACCACCTAATATGAAGTATAAAAGAAATAATGGCAATGGTTTCTGAACAGTTTTGAGGACAATCCGTAGTTCCTAAATTCTGAGTGGTGCAGGTAAAATCTGTGTGGTGCAGGTAATTTTCCGTGTTACCCGCATCAGTGCAGGTATGCAGAAAAAAGTATTTCGAGCCCTGATATTGTAAATGAGCATGTTCCGATTGTTACTCAATAGATTTGCATGATTTGAGTTCGCTGGAACTATTTTCAAGTAATACAGGGGCTGATGTTTGTATGAAGTGATAATGCAAACAGTGAACATTTTCCTAACAGAAGAAATGGGCTTTGGAGAGGAGCATTTTCTTATTTGTGGACGACAAAAGAAAATTGCCAATGCAAGGAAGAACCGTATCAATTACCAACATTTTCTTGTCAACGTCAAAGTTGATTTAATGTATAGCCACATGCAGGTGTCTAGCAGAATATTGAAAAGGTCAGATAGTACAGAAATGGGCTGTTAACAGAAGGTGACTCCCAGAGAGCTGATGTCTTTGCCATATATTACAACCTGAATGTCAGGATTTATGCCATAAACATTTTATAAGATGTCCTCACACAAATACCACCTGCATATGCAGGTTAGTGCAGGTGAGATTGGAGCTGTGCAGGTATTTCAGGTGTCCACCTGCACCTAACCTGCACCAGTCGATGTACTGTGTTATATATACCTATATGTAGGTGTATGTGGATTTTTTATTAGCTGTATTGACTCTTACCACCTATGAACTTAATGAAGTATAAAAGAAATAATGACGATGGTTTCTGAACAGTTTTTAGTATGATCCATACTTCTTAAATTTTGAGTGGTGCAGGTAAAGTTTGTCTGGTGCAGGTATGCAAAAAAAAAGTATTTCGAGCCCTGCCTCATATGTTAGGCTTTATTTTTGTGAAAATGGATTTCCTTCTCCATATATTTTATGGAGGAAGGATGAGAATTGGTTTGTAGTGATATAATGTGGAGTTAGTTTCTCAAATATGAAAGTTACCCAGACCATACAGGACTAGAAATCTTTCTTTCCTACCAAAATGCGGCAGACTGACAAAATTTTTTACTCGCCATTATTATTTATTATCAGCAATGGCTCAAGTTTGTACTACTGTTTGGTAGGGCCCAATTTTGCCCAAGTCACGCGTATAGTTAGCAATGGGCAGCACAGGTGTTTGTAACCGTTACTTTCACGAATTATTGATATATTGTGAACAAATATAGCCATATAGTCAATGTATATTTGGGATCCGGTTCAGAACTTGAGACAATGATTGTGATTCCAGCGAGATCTATCTATACAGGATTTCAATTCAGCGAGGGAGGTTATTCACCCTAGTTTTAGATTACTCCATTCTATATTCTGAAACGTAGGGGTCAGTGGCCTTGGCCATGTGCAATATTGTTTTTTTATTGCTTATTCGTTCAATAAAGTTTTGAAATGAAGAATGCCCTGATATGATTCTAGGAAGAGGATTTACTTTGAGCAGGTATATATGAATTTTTCCTGTCACAAGTTGTCATTTTCATTTTTTGTCAATTAGTCTTTAGAATATTGTTGTATGTTCATAGGTAAATTGACCTCCCACCTAGTCGGTATATTTGTTTCATTATTGTGTGTGTGGTTAGCTCAAAGTACTCTAGCCAAACACTGTGTGTGACTAGTAAGCCTCAAAATACAAAGTGGACTTTGATACTGCAGCCATGTTTTTTACCAGGCCACTTCAACAATATGGATCTTGTGGTGAACTGGTGCTTGTACGTTTTCACGTCATTTTCTGGTTTGCATTTCCTTGGAATAACTGTACACCAGGCGGCCTTAATAACTTCCGATACACAACAATAGAATTTGAATATGATTGACGTGGTATAATTGACTGTATAAAATCCAACCCTGTGAATGTTGTCTTGCTGCTACATATTGTCTGATAGGAAATTGAATTTTGCTATTTATAGGTACTAACTACTAAGTGGCCTACATATTCATTGAGTATGGACATTACGTAGGTTGTTTACCCCTGAAGAAATGACCTAATTACTCTGCCACTACAGGAAAAACCCTACTTGTCCTATAGTAATACACATGTACACTAGTCCCTACATGGAAACAGGTGTCTCTTGCTACTAAAACGGTGGTATATCGCATGCATACAGATGCTATATTTCATCTTCAGCAAAAATACTGTTGAAATGACTTTCAAAAGGAGCTTTGTAGGAGGCTGAATTTAAATCGTTTGCTTCTTTGTAAATTTAGTACTGGTTCATACGGCAGTTAGCTACAGGTGAATAGAAGGCATGATGTGGCTGTGTTTACGTAGATCAACGTGGTCACCTGACCAACCTCTTGACTCGAGTGAATAGACTGGCTGGCACTGGCTGGGACTGCTTTTATTCCAGCAGGATGGCTCATTGCACGACCTGCTCATAGTCATACATTCATGTATTTTCAAGGCTCTGTCTTGAGATGAGATTTTTTTATCTTGGTATGTAGGTAGGACAATATTGAAGCAAAGATGGCAAAATGTATTGATAGTAGGTTTTCTTAGGTTGTATATTAAAGGTGGTAGGTCCTTTATCTCAGATGCTTTTCAAAACAATTCAGGAAGATACAGGGGCACCTTGTCATAATTCAACACAATTTCCTATCTGAAATACGTGGAGGGAAATGTAAATCAGTACACAAAATCTTCATCATGTAGAAATATGCCATATAGATACAGAGTTTTATCAGATTCATGCAGTTACAAGCTAATGTTTTCTTCATTGGAGGTCCAACATGGCATATCACCAGATTTGTATTGCTTTCTGCTAGTATATTTTTTGCAGCTGTCCACATCGTTAGACTGGCAGCTATACTGTAGTTGTTATTGTGTACCACACATATTACATCATATACGTGGCCAGGTCAGGGGTTACTTTACAGTACATGAGTGACTGTGAGGAGCAAAGTCTCATTGATCGACTGAGTCTATTTTTGGGTCTGATCTGGTGCGGATAACATGGCAGATCTTATGTTAAATTATCATTTATTTTTCATTTTCATGGGATATAATTGTATTACATTATATATAGGGAATACACAACATTCTGCTATATCATCACAAGTAAGACTAGACTATCTAAATAAGTTTTATAAATTTTTGTGCATGCTTTTAATTTATTCAGTGGTATTAGAATTCAATCTGTCTTGTCCTCACACGACCTACCCCATTCTCAATTTATATACTGGCTAGGACTAGCAATCTCTACATGTAGTCACTCCCACCACACCCAACTCCAGGCATTCAATTTCAGGTCATGATGATGATGTATGATGGTGTGCACTGATGGTCATGGGTTTGAAACCCAGCTGCCAGGAGGTTTGTTTTATTTTACGACTACACCTACACCAAGGAGGTTTTCTTACCTGCACCTGGTAGATTGGGTAGAAAGTGATAGTATCAATCATTACATGGTGTCAATTTCACCTTGAGAAATATTGTGATATGCATTTTTGCCACATTTCCTATCTGTCTTTTATGCCTGACATGTGTTTTGAAAAATGTGATTTTTATTTTTATGACAGACCAACTGCTTTTTATTTAAACCATTGAGAAGGGTTTTTTGGGTTCCATCTAGACTACTTGTTTTTTCTGGACACCTGCAGATAGTGTATGAACCAGTTTTACATGCACATTGTATAGCTGAGCAGGTCTTTCAAGCCTTGCACATTTTTAAGCCACTGAAGTAAAACAAACTGCTGGGGTGTGAAGGGAACAGCATGCATTGACATTGACTGAAACTACATTATCCAGCCCTGTGTCTGTGAATAATTAGGTTACAGTAATTGGTGGCCACCTTGAGATGAAGCTGTGTCTATATCATCATTAATATGTTTCAAAAACCCTTGCTTATAAGGACTGGTGAGACATAATGGCATGGTTGACTATTTCTTCAGTTGACGATATTTTCTATGAAATCAAAATACCACCAGCATCGTTGGTATGAAATATTTAATGTTACCCCTATTATTGTAGTTTATCCAGATATATTTCAGAGCCAATGCTTTGTTTTGGGAAAAATGCTAAACCAGGGATTTAAATACTACTGTGTGCTTGCATAATATTATGCTGGTCAAAATTAAAGACTATAGGCATACTATAGTCTGTGAAATCTTCTCTAAAAGGTTTTGTGTTGTAGGAATATGGCCTTTTGTCCTTGAAAATGCTTTGCCCTTTTGCCCTTTATTCTGAGGTTGGATTATCATTGTTCCAGAATTTCTGTCCTTTTTCATTATTCTGCCCTTTTCCTACATGCCAAAATCACCATTTTTTTCTCATCGGCTGTTGTCACCCACACATTCACAGTCTGGTTGTTAAGACTGTCTGACAAATTATCATGTGACCGCCATGTCTGCACATCCCCTGGGCTATCCTGTCCTTGACCTGTGTTGCTGGTCTGCCCTTTGCAAGAGGCTGGATTGAACCAAGTCCACCTACCAAAGAAATCTTTCAAGGACTTTGTTTTAACAACAAAGTATCTATGTTGAGAACACCTGGGGCACCCTGTAAGGTAGAAGAAGGGGGCCTGAAGGGGGTCTTCCTTCAAGGATTCTAGCAGGTGGCTGTGGCCTCTTTGAGGGGGTTACAGTGTTTGAATATCGCACATAACAGCCATATATGGGGAGGAGTTTAAAGCATAACTGACAGCATACAGTATTAGAAACCCCAAAGCAGAATGTAGATTGCAATTTATTTTCAACATGTACAGTTCTGGCTTTGAAATGCTGCTATGGAAATGCACGGTGGTACAAGGAAAATCCCTGAATACTAGTCAGAATCAAGGCTGTACATGTATGAGTCATAACGCTTCTGCCTGGACTGAATGATACTCTCAGCTTGGCCATAAAAAATAATTATTTCGCTTTTGGCTATATTCCCTATCAAGAAATGCTGGGCTGGTACCTAGGATAGACAGTAACATTCAGCATGTCATTGTTGTTTTGTCTATCAACATTATTTTTTTTGTAGTTCAAATTGCAGAGTTTTGAAATTGCACACATCTTAAAGCAAGCTTATTGAAGGTGGTCTTTTTTCAGGTATTGACCTGTGTATCCCCTTCACGTGTCTTATCTGTTATTGAGTCTGGAAGAACTGTGTCAGCATTTGCATTTGCATCCTAAGTTTTTAAAGCCCCCAGACCATGTAGACAGGAAATTATAGTTCAAGCGTCTTGTGAGCATCTTAAACCTAGATGCGGAGCGGCAGCTTTATTGATTCACTCCTTCAAAAGGTTTTGCCGAAAGGAGAAATTACATAGTCTTGCCATATGACTGACCTAGCTAAAATGTACATTAGTGTTTGTAATGTATCTTTTCTGTACAGTATTTGGATGTAAGACTGAAATACTCACATTAATCTAGCTGTAGTGGTAAACAAAATAGAAGGATATTATTGAATTTTTATTCGTATGATTTTCTTGAGTGATTCCTTAAATGGCAAGTAGGTTTTACTACCAATGTTCGTAGTACCATCTGTGGTATTCTTGCTTTTATGCCATTGTGTCAACCTCCTAGTGCAAGAGTTACTAAAACTGTAATTTCTTCAAAGTGCACAATTGCCGTTTCTAGGAATTTCTTGTTGCTCATTTGAATGTTTTTATTTTCCGTGGCAGGGATTTATTTTACTGAATGATGCTGGGGCCGAAGCCTGGCGGGAAGAAAGACATGAAGAAAGCTGCCAAGCCTGGTTCCAGCACCCCGGATCACAAGGGGGAAGACTCTTCCGCCTCTGAGGCCGAACCTGCAACCTCCTCACAGAAAAAGGTGAGAAATGGACAGATGAAATAGATGGCTGTATGTGTAATTGAAACAGATAACAAATCTATACTTTCTGGCCATAGGCATTATTAGGGCTCCAAATACTTATTTTGCATGAATATACACAGGAGCAGCTACCATTCAAAATTAAAACTGTACCTGTATCAGACGAAGTTAACCTGCATGGTCTGCACCACACCTTAAATCCACCACAAACAATGTTTTGAAGGTTGTACTAGTGGCATTCTTAGATGGTAATCAGCTATACAACAGGATTCTATGGGCATGGAAAGACGGCAGTAAATTCTGGGATGCCAACAGCCAGTAAAAGATTTCAGATTATTTCCATGGATGTGCAGTAAATATGTTTTTGTGACATAATCTTGCCATTTTTATCATTCAAATTGAACCTTAAAACAGTTCTTATAACAAGTTAATTTTAATATTCGTGAAAGGGCAAAGTGTACATAATCAAAAGTAACCTAGACACCAACCAATGTTTGGATCAAGGGAGATTATCCTTAATGGACTTGGTCTTTGCAATTCCTTATAACTAGACAGTCGGAAATATCGTGTCAATCAAAAGCAAGTACCGGGTACTGTATGTTTTTTTTTCTGACAATTGGTCGACCTATGCATGATGGAAATTGATACATCATTGTCATGATACAAATGACAGTTAAGTATGCTGATTATGGTTTGTGACTGCTTGCAATGTGTTTAATCTTGGGGAAAACTTAGAGACTGTCTCTAAAATTACAGGGCTCAAAATATTTTTTTTCTGCATACCTACACTGGTGCAGGTAGCATTGGAAAGAACCTGCACCAGACAAATTTTACCTGTACTGCTTCATATTAAAAGTAGATTTTATGGAATATGGATGACTTTATTTAGCATTTTGTAGGTGGAAACAAATAGTAAAGAATACAAAAATCCACAGATGCCTACGTACCCAATACAAGGATGGTGTAGATTTGGTGTAGGTAGACATAAGAAATACCTGCACAGCTCCAATTTTACCTGTACTAACCCGCATATGCAGGTCGTATTTCAATCCGTGAATTGTATTTTGTATTCTACTTGAATATAAGAACTGTGCCTGGAGACATGATTTCATGGACACCTGAAGTGGCGCACCAAAAATAGTTTTGCAAGGTTAAGCTAGGTCACCTTGTATAGCCTTGGAGGAAAGAAAACATTTTGGCAACTAATGGTAGCTCTAAAAGGCTGTTGTGTAACTTTCACTGAATAGGGGATGACCTCAAAAATATTAGTTACATGTGATGCAGAATTTATTTGTTTGAGCTGAGGTCCATATGTTAAAGAATGATTATACTCTCATTTTTGTCTTACCTAACAAAATTACTTTGTGTTAAACATGAAGAACTGACTAGCTTCAATATTTAAAAAAAAATCATGGCTTTTGGTAAACTGTCTTGTTTTGAAATAATAGACTTTTGAGACCATCCCTATATATGGCAGAAGTATAGGTATAGCTCAGCACCATATCACATTGCCTCCATGTCTAGCTTCATAAATTTCAACAGGGACAGGTGTCTTTAAGGCATTTTGATCTAGAATTCTACCATCTAAACAAGTGCTGTATAACATCCATTGTAGGACTGATTTAGACCAAAAAATGTAGCGCATACCTCAGACATATTCTGTATATGGATACATAATTCATAAGAAGTGCATTAGTGGAAGGAGACAGCAACATATCATCAAAGACAGTTCTGCAGGGTTCCTCTCCCTCAGGTATTCACACAGGCATATTTTTAGAAACAGGATTGCTGCTTTGAGTGCTTGGTTGAATTTTGTTATTGCTGAATTACTGATGAATTTAGAGATTTTACCTGGTTTGTAGCTACTGAGGCCAATGCAAAAGAAAGTCATAATGAAATCCCAACAGCATATTCTAAATGTAAATTAATTATCAGTCGTTTCAAAATGCACCCATACAGGGATGTATGCAGAAATGCATTTCAAGTCCTGTAATAAGTGACCTCTGGCCCACTATTCAAACTGTCATGTTGCTCATTATATGTCGTTCCTATTTGGGGAACATGCTGTTTTCTCTAAATCTTCTATTCTATAGAGCTAGCAGGTGTCATACATTCTTGTACTGAGGCTATTGATAACACAGAGTGAGGATAGCTATGGCCATTATCAGTGTGAAACAGAATATTGCTGAAAATCTATTAGTACATGTATTACATTTTGGTGAACATGGAAATGCATTTTGCAGAAACCTGATTTGCCATGATGTATAAAAATTTGCACAGAACTACATGTAATGTAATCATTGTGTAGTGGTAAATATCTGATGAAATAATTAGGGCCAGTTAACGAAGTATGGTATGTGATGAAGAAATTTGCATATATCTTTATTCATGAAAAGATGGGGATAAAAATATGTTGCTGTTACTAAGGAAATGTTAGCATGGTTTGTAATTGTAGTGGAAATATTGCTAAAGAAGAGTGTTTAAAGAAGTGTCCCTTTTTTACGTCAATGGGCTGTCTAACCTAATTGCATGCTGATGTGTGCTAAAACGTCAGCTTTTATTTTATCAACAGGCCTATTGGCAATAAAAATGGGTCATTTACATAGAATTTATGGGCTTGCTAGAGAAGTAAGGGACAGAATTTGGGCCACGTTTTTAAGTGTAATACAATGTTATTCTTGAAGATACTTACATTTATGAGCTTGTGTTGAAGGCATACATAATGCTACTGGTAGTGTAATGTAACAAAAAATCCTGGTTTATCTCTAAACAGGGCTAAATCCTATTTTTCTTGCAAGATGTGATACATGGCACCTAGCTTACATCTCTTTTAAGTTTACATTTGTATGTGTCCCTGCTCGATATTTCTTATTGCGACCTTGAAACTGGCATTATTTTACAATCATCCAAGCAGTAACTGTTTGCGGATGGAGGTAAATCTTACGGGAGGCAAGCACATTACAAAAACTAACCTGCCCCGATGACATGTATATTGGAAAACTAATTTCAGCTGGCACACAGTGTAATAGGTTTCTCCTTCGTCCGTAATTTGCATGGTCATGTGTGCTTCCCCGCACACAGTATTGATTCATACACTGGGGCTGACCGCTGTTTAATTGCCTCTCTTCATCCCGACCGTTTTAGGAGAAGCCGTCGTCATCAAAGTCTCATGGTTCATCACGTGGGGAGAGCAAGGCCACGAAACGAAAGCTGTTCATGGTGTCCAACATCCTGGATGAAGGTGACGGTTAGTAGGCTCTAACATCCTGTCTTTTATTGTCATAACAACCCATCATGGCCAGTGCACTTCTATGAAATGAGATTTTGGAAACATATTCGCCTTGTCATGATTTCACGGTGGGAAGGTCACTGCGAAAACTGCAAAAATAAAACCACCATGAACATTTTGAGATTTACAGTATATTCTTGCAATCAGGGGCCGAATTGTTATAATTAGAGGTAATAAGTAATGGACTGTTGAAAGATAATGGTCCTGGAATGGCTGTCATTAATTTTCGACACCAGTTCCATAAGTTTCAATGCAATAGTAACAGACAAATTCAGACCAACAAAAACTGCTTATGTCATGGAGGATGTATGTTCATTTCCCTCAACATTCAAACACGTAGAAACATGTCAGATATACAGTCGAGAATGTACATGTAAGCATAAAGTATGTTATTAGATGTTGACGGAAATGGTCTTACCTCTGAATGATGCAAGCGGTTTTTGTTGGTCTGAATATAAGTGTTGTATCCAAGATCCAGTTTTAACATACATGACCTTTTTTATGTCTTTATAGTGGGCATAGTTTTGAAAAATGCAGCTAAAAAACTGAGTGCATGTACTGTGCTATATTTTGTCTGTCAGACTGTTTCTTGTTGTCTTGTCCTTATTCAAATTGTTTTCAGCAGTTTCTGACAAGAAAGCCAGTAAAAAATACATACTGAACGAACGGTTCATATCGATAGCTCTTTCTTGCAACAAGGAAGGATTGCTTGCTTGCTTGCTCAAAGTAATCACTATAGGGGTCATAGGGAGGACATAGCCTCTCATGACAAAAGATATTGTAGGCAGAACACCTGGCCAGCTGTTGACTAAAGACACAAAGGCACACAGTAGAAGGTGATATGATTGCAGCTGGAATTAGGTTACCATTCAGGAGAGCTGTTGAGGGAAATTTTTATCACGTGAAATGTCACAGAATAAACAGGGCATAGCCTAGGAAGAGTTGACGTTTAACTTTCTAGTAAGATTTTGGTGCATGTGTTGTACTGTAAAGGTTATACGGTGTTACAGTAATATATTAAGCAAAACTATTACAGTGAATTTGCACAATATGCTCATAGGCAATATAAAATATTTTACATGACAAACAGAAATGTTGAATCTGTGCATAAGGCACCAAAAGCCATGCTGCACATGCAGGTGACAAGTCTAGATTAAGAGTCCAGGCAACAGGCTTGCAGTTGATGTGTGCTAAACAACCACATTAGCCAGTTTTGAGCCCTGAAAGCTTTTAGAGATGGCAGCACAGGAAGCAAGCCATGACTACTATTATGTTCATGCACTCAGCTTGGCTTCTGATGTACTAATGGAGATACAGAGGGCCATTTACTCAAGAAACTGGAAAAAACTGTCCAAGCATAGTGTGTAACCCTAAGTACAAGGCTTCTATGGGCTTTTCTATTCTTCTTAGTTGCTTGTTGCACATGTGTACGTGATCAGATTTGATGGCACAGGTCCATCAGGGCTTGTCCAAAAATGATCTGGAGAGTAGCAGCGAGCCAAGCCGATAGAAAGATGTTAGAATGGATCTCAGATAACTCATTTAGGCTTATAAGGGAATGTTTAGTACTACCCAAATTTGGAGGCAAGGGGATAACATGGCTCAGAATTGGCATGATATGCAAACCACAAGGCATTAATTGCCATTGCATGATCAGATCAATGAATGCCAATAGAAGAAGCCAATCAGAGATCATAATAGATTCCCATCTATGCATCTTCAGTGCTGCTCTTTTTGTCTGTGGAAAAAGTAGGTTTTATTCTATCTTTTTGTTACTTAAATTATGTTCAAAATGTTCTTTTATTACCTGGTACAAATTGCTTTTATGCACAGTTCAGTTGGATTTTCAAGTGATCTACACTGTGATAAAATTGCATGAATTGTGTTTAATGTGGACGCAATACACACTTATACAGGTTAAAAACAACACTTCCATCCCTGTTTTTTTTTTTCAATTTAATTTCCCTGTACATATATGCAATCTCAACTGAGTGCTGGACAGCTGGATGGTCTATTAATTTTGTCCACTTGTCACTGTCCTAACACATGGCCAGATGGGGTCCTGAGTAGATTTATGTAACACAAAACTAGCTCCCATGGTAACAAGATACAAACAGTTATCTGTTATGAACGTTTTAGTTCTGAAGAGACTATAGGTTCATCGGTGTTTCTCACGTTTCTATTCAGCAGAAAAGAAGACTCCGGAAAGAAAGAGAAAGAAGACCGGTGACGATGCGTCTGCGAGCACGCCGTCCAGGCCCATTCCCCTGTCAGAGCGTCAGCAACTCGCGCTCATCATGCAGATGACGGCCGCAGAATCTGGGTCACCAGGTAGGAATGGTTGGTTAAAGCTCTTACTAACTTTGTACTCTCTAATAGCTTAAGAGGTACTTTGAGCCGTATGAGTATGAAAGCACTTAATAACTTTTCCTCTAAGCCTAAAAGCTACTTACATGTTACAAGAGCTAGTAACTTTTACATTTAGCAGTTATTCTTAGCAGTTTTTACCATTAGTGGCTAAGTAGGAGGTTTCTGTGGATGCAGTATTATGGAAACAGTTACTAACTTTCACTCTTAACAGTAGTGAAGTGTCTGATATGCTTTGCTAACTACGTACATTGGAAAGCATGACAGTAATATAACAGTCTACGATGGTCTAGATGTCATGCACTATAGCTAGTTAATACATCATTAGCTTACCAAACAAAACCTTGAACCGAGATGTTTCATTTTACATTATATATTGGCAAATGTTGAAGGTAACATAACAAATAGGCTGTTCTGTGAAAGTAGTAGCCCCAGGGCCAAGTTCACTCCGAGCTATTGTTGAATCCCGGGCAATCTTGCCCCTCAATATCTGTGATGAAACTGGGATGAGGCAATAAAAGTGCTTTATGATGGCAAGGTTTACTCGTAATTCTCAGCCCGCGGTGCTCTCCCTGCCCTAGGCTCGCCCTCTGGTGCCAGTAACGACAGAAGATCCTCCGAGCCAAGCAGTGCCAAGAAAAAGAACGACAAGGTCAACAAGCGCAATGAGCGCGGGGAGACGCCACTGCACATGGCCGCCATCAAGGGAGACGCCGACTTGCTCAGGCAGCTCATCAAGCAGGGGGCAGAGGTCAATGCCAAGGACTTCGCCGGTAAGATTGCCTCTCTTCAGCGTCGACTTATTGATCCGGCCTTCTCTCGGAGACTGTTTGGTGCCAGAATTACCCATAACTCATTCTCCAGCTTGCAGTCCTGGGATGATTATTTGGCAGTACTATAAATTCGCACTAAAATTGTGGCTTTGAAATAGAAATTTGCTAATGTTTTGTAGACGCCACACTTAGCGACAAACCAAAATGCTAATGAGCAATTTGTTGTTAAAAGAACCATCCTGAATGTAAAGCAAGTTCCTGTATGTATGTAATTTGTTTCTATTAAGCATAATCATATTCACCTATTCTGTTTTCCTTTCACTCAGCATTCATGTGAAGGTTCAGTAGATTTTCCATGCCTTGCACAATACCCTAGCGGCCTTGTTAGTTACCTTTTGGGCAGTGTTCCCATGTTTCTTTATTAACTAGCTATGATTGTTCAGTGGTGGGCTATTTGGTTCACAGAGCAGTTCTTCCATATGAAGAAACCTTGATACCTAATCTCCAAGCAGATGTTAGAGGGAAAGGGACAGTGTCATCAGAGCAGACAGAAAACATTACAATCTTCCAACCCAATATATGATTGTAGGTTCTTTAATACCATCCATGAAAACAGAAACCAGGATATTTTCATAGAAAAAAGAAGTTGATTTTGTTTCTTGTGAGACTGAAAATTGAGTGTTTGTCATTTCGGCAGGATGGACGCCGCTGCACGAGGCATGTAACCATGGTTACTACGAAGTTGCCAAGATGCTTCTGCAGGCAGGAGCCAACGTCAACACGCAGGGGCTGGACGACGACACGCCTCTGCACGACGCGGCCAGTAATGGACATCCACATGTGAGTATGGCTGTGTAGTTTTGTGGTGGGGAGGGGAGGGGCACTACTTCTGTGACTACTTTCACTGCGTAGTCTAGTGGTTAGCAACCCTGCCTTTGGACCAAGAGGTTGGGAGTTCGAATAACAGCTGTGGTCACCCAATATGTACATTACTGGAAAGGACATTAAGCTGTGGTCCACTAATTGTTGTACTTGTCAAAAAGAGCTAGTGGAATTTCCCTCGTACAATGCACTTGTACATAGTGTCTGTCTCCTCTATCACGACCAGTGGAAGAATAGCTCTTCAGTGAGCAAAACTGGTTTTAGATCACTTTCACTTCTATTTCTAAACAACCACGGAGGATTTTCTAATGGCCAACCTTTCGTGAAACAATACCTATAACAAATCCCCTGAGTAGTGTTGTGCCTGATTTATATCTGTGGTTGTCCATAACCAGTTTTCCCATACTAAAAAAACACTACTTTTCGCAGTTACTGCGATTACTGAGCCCCATTCCCAAATTGTAATGCAGGAGAAGGACTTATGTAAAGCCTATTGTAAAGTTCTTTGGGGACTCTTGTTACCTCAATGCTATTTTAAAAAGTCTGCTGGCATACTGTCGTGGTGAAGGATTTTCCTCCTTTTCAAATCAGGGATTGTATCTGCAACTGTGGTAGCCGGAGGGGTTTGGGAGGCTTACTAGAGTATCCTTAACTGTGCTGGCTGTGAGAGATGATATGGCCTGTAAATGTCAGTATGTTTTATCAGAAAGCTGGGTTTTACTAGATAGTGCGGGTTGTATCCTCATTGTCACGTTGCGGGAAAATCCCTGTGTCACGTGTAGAAATTTGTGAATGGGTCCAGAAAGGGGTAGAGATATGTTTGTTACTTTTCATAAGATTTGTTCGTGCAGCAGTGGTAAGATTTAAGAGCCTTTGAAAATTCAATATTTAGGCCACACCAATTTAATTTGTTGGTTCTCGGATTTTTTCCAAAAAAATATGAAGCGACCGGGCGAAAAAAAATAAAAATAAAAACAGGCCTAGGCATCCACTGATAGACCAAAAAGCTATGTTAGGAGCCTTGACGTCACCATTCCAGGCTGGTTTATAATTCAAACAATGAATTCTAAACTTTTTATCAAACCAGTGCATTGATACATGAAAAAATTGTAAAACTAGGCAGACAAGGAGCTTTCTTTAACTGTTTTGGGCAAAATCAACGCCTGAATCAAATTTTATTTTTATTTGCAAATCAGAAAAAAATGAAGCGGCGAATCCGAGAACCAACAAATTAAATTGGTGTGGCCTTAGTTCTGGAAAATTTATGACACTATAAAGGAAGGTGGATACTTGAACACATTGCTGTGGTGAAATTGAAAGTAGTTATACTTATAAAAGGAGTTGGTTACGCAGCAGTACTACTAACTACTGTGGTGGGTGGGAAAACCTTGAACTTAAAAATACCGCATCTATTTCGAGATTAACAGATACTTGTTACATGACAAAGACCTCAGATTAACTAGGTCGGTCTTGTCTGTTCTGACCTCAGCAGATAGTGGAGCTCCTGCTGAAGCATGGGGCGGACCCCCTCCAAGCGAACACCAAGGGAAAGACTCCGATAGACGTGGCGGAAAACGAAACCGTGGAGAGGTTACTGAAGAGCGAGACCATCGCCTCCAGTAGCGACTCGTCCGACAGCCTGGACGTCAAGTCACCCACGTCGCCGGAGAGCCTGGCTTCGCTCAACGACGAAACACCAGCGGGGAAGAAGTCAGCAGACAGGGAGAGAAAGCATGCTGAAGGCAACGGTGGGTATCTTTTAAGTCAGCCTGCTATCTTGTGTTTATTTGAAAACTCACACTTAAATGTAAGCAATTAAGATTATTGCAAGATGTATGGTGTATTAATGTATGCTAAGTACCAGTATTTTTCCCAATGACAGTGTAGTGAATTTTGTAGAGATCTTTTTGTCTCTATGTAGATTGTGGACAAAGTGTGACTGTTTCTAATTTCTGTTACAGAGTTTGCAGCAGAAGAAATGGAACATGGTGGTGCGACCAAACCTAAGGAATCAGCAGAAAGGCACAGACATCCTTCCAAGGGGGAGTTCAGCAAGAGTCCAGCCAGGTGTTCCACAAAAAGTCCAAGCAATATCTTCGAAAAAATTGAAAAAATCAGTGCCATTAAGAAGGAGGCAGACAGAAGGTTTGCCTTTGAGAGCAGCGACTCGGACAGAAGTCGATCCAGCACCCCGGAAATAAGACTCAGTCGGCTACCCAAACCAAGGGAAGATGGCAAAGAGAAGGCTCCCAGGGACAAAGTTAAGGTTCTGAAAACTTACTCCAGGAGTAGCGAGAGTAGGAAAGATCAGGAACCGGTGGAAAGGACTGAGGACATTGCCAAGCCTGCCCAAGTGGAGGCTGAAGTTAGTGAAAAGCACAGACACAAGCAGACACTGCCAGAAAGACACTTCGAGTCAGACTCAGAAATGGAGGTCAGTAGTGTATCCAGCAGTGTCTCAAGAGAGGAAAGTGCAGAGAGGAAGGAGAGCAAGAAAGAGTCGAAAAAGGAAGCAAAGCTGCATTCCGATAGCAACATCAAAACACCAAAGTTGGATGGGAAACATCACGACAAGGGGATGAAGAGGAAAAGAGAAGAGGATGCAACAAGCAGTGTTGGGAGTAGTAGTACATCTTGTGAAACCAAAGAAAAACCAAGCACAGAAGTAAAAGTCAAGCATAAACACTTAGCAAAAAGGTCAGGAATCCCCGGAACAATGCCTGATGGAACGTTGAAAAAGAAAATCAAGGGCGACAAAATCCGTGACAGCGAAAAAAGGGAGAAGCCCAAGCATGCCAACTTGGAGGGGAAGAAATCCGAGGAGAGAAGAACTAAGGATCTGGAAGGGAGGTCCGAGATACGGAAGGAGAAGGAAAACGAGGGGAAGAATTCTCCACAAGGGGGTGAGATTCGAAGGCATTCCTTGCCAGACTTGTCAGCTTCCACGAAAAAGGAGAAGCTAAAAGAACTGAAAAAGATGGCAAGTTTGGACAAGGCAGATGAAGGGATGTTCGGCAGGATGCTTCATTCTTCTCATTCTAAGTCCAAGGGCGACGAGACCAAAGCAAAAGCGGAAACATCAAGATCAGAAGGGCATGAGGCAGGGATGGAAAAACCAAGTGAGAAACACTCAAAGAGTGAAAAAGCTGAAAAGAAGTTGGACAGTCAAGAAAGACATTCAAAGACAGACAAGGTAGAGGTGAAAGTACACAAAGGAGAAAGATCAGAAGGCAAGATTTCCAAAGGGGAGAGGTCAGAGGACAAGAGTGCAAAGGTCGATAGGTCTGAAGAGAAGAGGTTAAAACTAGAAAAGGCCGAGAAACGACACAAAAGCGAGCACAAGAGTAAGGAGTCCAAAGGAGAGCACTCCCAGAAAGTTCCACATACAAATTCCAAGAGTGATTCCATCCAAACCAATGCAAAGTCTGACCCCGGAAAACACAAGCGCAAAGAAGAGCAGAAGCACCACAAAATTAAGTCCGAATCATCCCACTCCTCTGACCAAGGTAAAGTCTCAAAACACAAATCGGACAAACTCAAACCCATCAACTTGGAGAGAATGAAAAGTAGCAGCTCAGAGTCTCTCCAGTCGTCGACGTCCTCGGAAGTCAAGTCAGAGAAACATTCACCAAAGACAGAGAAACTGAAGTCGGAGAAGCACAAGGCTGAACTGAAAGCTGCCACTCTGGACAGACTAAAGAGTAGCAGTTCTGAGTCCCTTCAGTCTACAGACAGTTTCAAGGGTGACAGACAGAAGATGAAGCACCACGAAGGGAAGGGAGATGGAGGGAAGGGTTCGCCACAGGTTGAGAGGACGAGTATGGACAGCCCGAAGGTTCACAGGGCACAGGAGAAGACGGTGAGGAGTGATTCGTGCAACAGTGAGAGGTCCGGAATCGAGAGCCCAGCAACGGACAAACCAAGGGAGAAAATCAAGTCACACAAAGGGGAGAAAAGTGGCCACGGTCACGAGAGTCCGAGGACGGATAAACACAGGGAGAAGGAGAGACACAAAAGTGGGTCGTCAAAGGAGAGCCCTGTGAAAGACAGAATGAAAGAGAAGCACAGGATAGAGCATGGGAAGGAAGGGAAGAAGGGAGCAGAGAGTCCAAGGGATGACAAGTTGTTCCCATGGAAAACAGACCGCAGTGGATTGGACAGTCCTAAACGGGACAAGTCGAAGTTAGACGTCACAAATAAAGTTGACGGCAGCAAGGTGAAAGAAGTGACCAAGGTGAGGCATAACTCGAAAGGCGAGAAAGTCAAGGTGGAAGGCTCAAAGAGAGTGGAGAACAAGCCCCACTCCCACAATCAGGACCTATTCAAGCCAGACAAAACAAGTATTGTCAAACCTGAAAAGCTCAAAACCTTTGATCTCTTTGAGGGGGAAACAACAGACAAGTCAAAGCATCTCAAGATTGTAAGAATTCCAAAGATTAAGAAGGATTCCGACAAAGGTGACTCCTTAAGGGCTGACAAGATAAAGGAGGGTGTGAAGCACGAGCTCGCAGCAAAGTCAGAGCATCACAAGTCTGACAAAGAAAAACTAGCGCTGAAAGCAGAAAAGTCCAGAGGAGAAGGGGAGAGGAAAGAGAGGGTTAAACTGGACGGAAAGGACTCTCACAGTGATGGAAGTAAACCACACAAGATCAAGTCAGAAAAGCACAAGGGAGAGAGTTCCAAGCACATCTCAAGCAAGTCAAAATCAGATAAGGAGAGATTGAAAGTGAAGGAGAAGAGACCGGAATCGAGTACTAATGTAACATCAGAGATGCCAGAAAAGGAGAAACCTGCAGTTCCTCACAAGGAGGAACGACCGACACTCTCCTTCCCTGCCATCCCTTCCTACTTAAGAGAAGAGCCAGAGACTATGAAGGAGAAGTACATCAAGGTTTCTCCCAAAACAGAATCCATCGTGACTCTTGAAGCAGACTTGAGTGAGAAGCCTTTGCCCGAAAGGAGCTCCTTAGAGTCTAAGGATTCAGAAGACAAGTTTGTCGAGCCCTTCAATAAGTCTCCTCTAGGGAGGGCAGAAATCAAAGAGACAACTCTACAACTCACTCCATCGGTGAGCCTCAGTCCATCAGAAAGCTTCTCCACTACTACAACTTCCAGTACGGTTCCAAAGGCAAGCGTAACAACGGTGAGCACTATGATCTCTCCAGTCACTGTTACAACAACGACAGTCTCGTACACGGCTAGTACCGCTGTATCGTCAACTTCTGTTACGGTGTCATCATCATCCGCCACTTCTTCTCCAAGCCCTGTGATCAGACCTCCTGTAGTCACGACATCCAATGTAACCAGTACGTTTAGCTCACAGACTGTAGCCACCACGTCTGTACCAGTCACGACGTCCCCCGCACTAGCCACGACAACGACCAGCAGCACCATGACGTTCACGTCCTCCAAGCCGCAAGGAGTGATTGCAGGTCCCGTCGTCACCCAAGCCAGTTCCCCCACCAACGCAGACTACCTGAAGTCCCTGCTTCTCAAACCAAAGGTATCGCAGATGATTGTGTCGGAGAGGCCGAAGGTACGCGATCCAGAACCAACAGCGCCAGCGACCATAGAGGAGAGTAAACCCTCCTGTCGAGAGGAACCTTCGACAGATGTAAAGGAAATGACTGTCACAACCACACCTGTTGTAGAGCCACCCACAGAGAAGGAGAAAACAGTAATTCCCTCAAACCAGCTGCAGGTAAAAGAGACCTTGCCCAAGTCACAGCCAAGTCAAGGAGGGGGAGCTTTGTCCAATGAGAGTGGTCCAGCCAGAAGTACAACCCCTCAGGCCTCTATACCTGTGCATGTTATCACCCCAACCCCATCCAGTAAACCTGCAGAACCAGAAAAGACAATGCAGGAAATTCCAGCTCCTACCCCTGCAACTTTACCAAGGAAAGAAGAATCCCCTGTTCTGACCATCCCTCCTATAGCCATGGTTGTATCGACATCTGTAACAGTTAGTACTCCATCTAACACAGTCCAAAGTAAGCCAGAAGTCAAAATGATAACAGCTGATATTCAGCCTGCAGCAACTAAAGAATCTATAGGAGAACCAGTCAGCACTGAAGCCAAAACAATACTTCCTGGTCCATCGGAAGTGTTCATTTCAACATCATCCAGCATCACCTCTCTCCCTGTCGTTGTGACCAGCATAGAACTCATGGAGACGACTGTCGTGACGACGGTATGCGTCGAAACCAGCAGCAGCACTAACACCAGTGTAGCTCTGCCTGGAGCTGGGCAGCCTACTTTCAGCATAGCACAGCCTGCAGCCAGCCTAGTTCGACCACCAGGAACCTCGAGTCCAAGCATCAAACAAGAGGAAGACAGCGAACAGAAACCACAGAGAATAACAAGATCCATGAGATCAACATCCTCCCAAGCCTCCACCCCTCCCATCCCTTCAGAGAAGCTCATCTTACAAGAAGATTCCAACTCACAAATGAGCACGGGTCCCATCAAGATAGAAGGACAAGCCACGTCGGTTGAAGACAGCCTCGAAAACGTCCACCCCTTCAGAAGGAAAGTTCTCAAGGTCAAGAACATTGCATCGCTGGACGAGCCGTACGAACGTCCCCGCCCAGAGAAGCCGAACCCGTACTGGGAGTACCTGAACATCAGGAAAGTGATCCTGGAGCGAAGGCAGAACATGTCGGTGGTCATACCCAAGCCTCCGCAGTGTTTCGATGAGTACTTACTGTACCAGTGTTCGTACTTGCTACACAACAGCCCAGCCAAGAGTCTCATCATCCCCATGGTAAGGATACATTGGAAATTTTTAACTCATAGAAAAATATGTGATACTTCTACACGTCCTCAGAAGTCCACTATGATAGCAACATTGTTTTCTATGGATCTATGGAAGGATGCTCTGTGTTGACATAAACACATGCATGTAACAAGTATGAAGATATTGTGGACTTATGTATCCCCACTTTAGTGTTCTACATTTTGTAGTTGGAAAATGTTGCATATGAACCTTCAATCATCAAATAACATTCATGAACATTAATCTAACAAGCAGGTACTCAGAAACCAAAAGTTGGTTCAAAAAACTAAATGTACATTGAATTTGAATGATGTATAATTTGCTAACCCGATGTTTTCCCGTCCCCATCAGTACACACCCCCAGCCTCCCTACCTGAGGAGATGACAGACCTGTTTGTGGAACAGGAGAAGGCCAGACACAAGATCCGGCTGGAGCACTACCTGGAAAGGGTAAGTTCTGTTTACACATATGATACAGATAGGGCATTGCAAGCGTCAGTTTGTGAATGTCAAGCTTTGATATATAGCTTGTTTTTGTCCTTCTGTAAGGCTTAGATATTGATTTTATATGTTTGATCTTATAACAACATTGTGTATACACTTTACTACTCAGATATGTTTACACAAAGTCTGTGCTGGCCGCATTTCTTAAACCTATGTAATGTGTAATTTATCTATGTTTGTTATTGTTACTCTCTTTTATATGGGCCGTTGGCCTGAAGCAAAGAATGAAATAAATAAATAAATGATCTTCTTCAGGAAAAACTGATCATGTCCTGTGAACAAGAGATCCTGAGGGTGCACTGTCGCGCTGCGCGTGCCCACGCCAACCAGAGCGTCCCCTTCAGCGCGTGTAAGATCCTGCTGGACGAGGAGGTTTACAACGTGCCCCCGGAGCAGCGCACGGAGGACAAACCGCAGGGGAGGGACAGGTTCACGGCGCGACAGTTCCACTCCTGGCTACAAGATGTGGACGAGAAGTACGAGGCTGCCAAGGTAGGCTGCTGCATGGTTTTCTTTGCAAAGTGCATATTTCTTTTTTTGTGCCTATGGTGTGTTACAGTGTTCTAGCCAGCATCTGTATTTCCGTCACTTGACAGAATTTCGCTGCTCATGACAGACAAAAATTTTGCCCAATCCCTCATCTTTGACATACAAAAAATTGGCATGTAAAGAGATGGAAAGAGATGTCATACAACTAAAACCTCGCTGGAACCCAGTGACTTTTGTAGGACCTTTTGTTAATCACAGTGGCTCTTTTTGAAAATGCTGCATGCACCCTTTGAGTATTGCCACCCTCTTCCCCCCGTACCACAGAACTGCCTCCTCCTGCGGCACCACCATGAAGCCACGTCGCTCCAGGCTGTCCAGAAGATGGAGTGGCAGCTGCGGCTACAGGACCTCGGATACAAGGACGTCAAGTCCCTGACCGACATCAACGATTTCTACGTTCCCATGGTTACGGTTAGCGAGGACTTCGACCTTCTTCCAGCATGAGATTGAATCACTGGCACGCCATCTTACTCTCAGTAAGAACAACTCGGAGGCCCTCTTGCAGGTGTCTGAGGTACTGCAGTGATATGGTAGTTTGGGGTCAAGAAGCCAGATGTGGTCAGCTACATGGGCAAAAGTGGTAACTGTAATGTGTAGCTGTTGCCCAAATTGCAACTTCAGTGGGTATCTCGTAAACAGCAAGCTGTTGGTGTTTAAGGGCAGAGACGCCAAACACCAAAAGATTACTACAGTCAAGATACAGGACTGTAAGATCTGTGGTACGAATTTTTTTAACCAGAGAAGAATCGGATTTTGTACATCACAAGTATGCCAGTAATCTGCACGTAGAAGTTACAGAAATTACAACACTGTTGTGTCAGAAATGTAGGTAAAGTTGAGTGGCTAAGTGAAGTCGTCTACAGTTCAGTACTATGAGGACGTGGAAGCTCGTGCGAATCTGTCGTACACAGGCATAGAATGCACGCAAGAGATTGATGAATAGCTAGTTCAGATAGGGCTGATTTAAACTGCAACATTACAGATGTTGCAAAGTATCTCGTGTAGTGGTTAGTGTAGTCCTCAAATTACAACCTCAGAGTGCAACGTTTGTTTTAGTGGAGTGTGTAGTGATGCCTCCTTGCTGCTTTATGGAGAAATGCAGGTTTTTATCCATACTAGTACATTCTATCATTCATGCTCCTTTAAAAGCAAATCCTGTAATTCTGAATGAGTCTTTCTACCTCTGTTGAATTGGTAAATCTGTGTCCATTTAGTGTGAAGGTAAAAAAAATGTCAGATGTTGTTTTTTTGGCATTGGAGATCTCAGATGTGTAAACAATGAAAAAATAACTGCACTGATTCCTGTGTACTTGAAAAAGATGCAAAAGAAAAACTGCAGCTTGTCTTTGATTGGTGAATATCTTCAATTAATAAGTGAGCTGCAATGTCTGTGATATGTTGTGATATGTACATAGTGTACATATAGATTGGATGAGTAGGGGTATTATATATTTTTTCCTTGATCACACTGTTGAGCAGGTTGTGTATATACGTATGCGATATCTATAGTTGGAGTTTGTTAACGTACACTGTTGAGGACCCACCACACAAATTGTTGTGTGATCTGTACTTCTTGCGTTTTACACTTGTCCTAGGTACATTCCACCTATGTGTACTTGTGTAGTAGTGCAGACTGTCTTTAGCAGTTAAATGGTACAGTTAATAGCTGCCATGCTTCAAAGATAAAATAGTGCACTGTAATTTCACCATCTCTACATGTAATGTTGTACTACCCTTTGTACTGTGTATATAGCACAGTAGTGAATCGATATTGCCAAGTTTTATTTTTGTACTGCCATGATCTGACAGAGCTCACCACAAAAAATCGACTTCTGGCTCAGATACAATTCCTGAACCATTGTACATGTATTTATTCCCAAAATAAGATAGCATTCGTATGATGATCCTTCTGTTGGTAAAAGTGGTAAATAAATAACTCCTCCTGTTGTCTATGCGGGCAAGCTGAAGCTACAGAAAATGTTCTGTTTGTTGGATAGTACTCTTGTGTGTATAAGGTCAGGGGTTGCAAAACTAGCAGTACAAGGCAACTGACTTCTACCTTTCTGTTCATCCTTTGGTGTGTAAATAAAGGAGTCACTAGTTTCTAACATTGGCTATGTATCTGATGTATCAGATTTGATTTAGGGTAGAAGAAATGTAAAAATATAACATCAGGAGACAACTATAGGGAGCAAATGACAAGTTTTGTTATTCCTGTCAAGAAATCATGCCACGACACCAGTTCAGATACCACTTTTAATATCTGATGTTGATCTCATTAATAATTGAAGGATATTCTCACAAAGAAAGGAACATTCAAGCCGGGTAAGCACAATAACTACAGTTTTCACATAGGTTGGATAGTTGTCTGATGGTATGTACAGAGATAGCTGTGCTGCACCATATTTCCCTTACAAGTCGTCCCGTACACCGAAGCCAGGTCCGGTCGGCGGCGTTGTAAGACTGGTGAGTCCTGAGAGGGGTTCTGATGCAAAACGGCCATTCCTTTGAGAAAAGCAAAGAGAAAATTAGTTTTACACATAATACATGTAGTTGTCCCCCGTACTTGCAGATATTCATTGTGGATTATTATCAAAACAAGGAAAGTGAAGAAAGAGCTTAATATATACTACATGTACAAACCTGGGCCCAGCTTTTGGTGTCCTCCCTGCCATCAAATCATCCAGTATCTCCTCCATATCTGCTGCTGTCAGATCCTCCTATCCAGATACATAAACAAGCACTAATGTCAGTACAATATGCCGGTAACGAATAATTTCACCATGAAACAATTACTGCCTAAAGACTCCAGTGTCCTACACACACACAAAAAAAAGTGGCAAGATAGTTTTAAAATGCCCTCCCCCACATTTTCAGTCAGTGCAACTGTGATCCAGTCTGACCCACACATCTAAAAATATGGTTCAGTTTTTGCAAGCCCCTTATTTTATTCCACAAATAACAATATGAAGAATATTCAGCACACTTACGTAGTAGTTATCGTTGATCTGCACCATGGGTGCGTTAACACAGGCTCCCAGGCATTCCACCTCTATCAGAGTGAACATGTTGTCTTTGGTGGTCTCTCCAACATTGATTCCTGGCAAACAACCGTGAAAACACATTGAAGTTTATTGGGGGATATTAAAAAATCAAAGATTCTAAAACCATTGCTACAATCACAATCAGAGGTAATGCATAAGTACAGCATATATACTTTGAAGTTACATCTTTGCTGGACACTCAATACACACACAACAATAGTCCTGTGTAGACTATATAGTCTAACCTACCTAGCTTCTTTTTGATGGCTTCCAGGATGACATCAGAGCCGACACCTCCTAGGTTACATGGAGTGGTGGTGCAGATTTGCACATGGTACTTCCCAACTGGCTTCCTGAAACAAGACAACAGACATCAAGTATTAGTGACTTTGCCACAGTGTAGAGACTGTTATCAATATAATTTATTCAGAACAGATTGGCCTTCGACCTTTCTATTGATCCAGTTACAGCTACATGTAGTTGAAAAATCACACAACAATTATGTATGTAGTCTCTGAACTCCCCTTGATAATGTAATTACCTGTTAAACATGGTGTAGAAAGTGGCCACCTCATACACTCTCATTCTGGGCATGTTCAGGATTTCTGCTACCTTGTTCATGGCAGACAGGGGGACCCAGCCTAGAAAACAACACAGAATTCCATCTAGTGTAATAAGCTCTATAACATACATTTATTCTGCCACCAACTTTGCAGGGACAAGCAACAAATACCATGGACGGCACATAGGTGTGCTTCATGTACATCACATTACAAGAAGCATGATTGCTTGTCTTCAATTAAAATAAAGAAAACAAAAGATTATTGTACAAATACTTGGGAGTTGCACCTACCATGTTGTCTCTGAGCCAGGTCCAGTACAGGGATGACAGCAGCAGCCTCATGTCCCACTGGGTAGTTGTTTATTATCAGCTGCACTCTCTGTCAGTTTTTTTAATAAAAAAAAAGACTTTCAGCAAAGGCAAACAACAAAGTTAGCAGTGATCATAACAGTGCCATTTACTTCTTCCAATTTCTTGTTCTTCTGGACCATGGCTTGTACAGAATCAATGTCATCATTTTTAACATCGAAAGATTCGAAACACTTGACATGACAAGATGTAAATTTTTAAAATGTGTATCTTGTACAAAATCACAACATCATACAAAATCAAATGCTTACCTTCATGTTTTCTTCAGTGAATTCGAATGGTGTATCAGGGTTGTTTTCAGGGCTGTCACGGTGCTGTAAACAAAAATAACAATAATTTACAAGTCAACACAAAGAACATATAATGACAAGTATAGACTAAGCATTTATACGCTGTTGATAACCTACCACAAACAGCTGACCTCCACCGCCCAGTGCCGGTGCTGACCGGTGCAGAGCACGTGTCTGTCGCACCTGTGGGAAAGAAAAATGACAAATTTCGTCAGTTATGATACATGTATACAGTATCAGATAAGCGAAATCTTACATGGAGTCCACTGTTTCAAAGAATGATCACTTTTTACTAAGCTTATCATTATAGTACTTAACAAATAGTTATATAAGTGACTTTGTGTAAGACAGCAGTCCTCTATACTCTCTATTTTTCATCCACCTAACCAATAATTGGTTAGGTGGATGAAAAATAGTATAGGGTTTCATGTGAACTTTATTTTCAAACTGAAGTTAATATTTTACAAGCATGATATTTTAGTGTAATTTATAAACAATGTGAAGGTGTTGTTGAGAAGAGTGAATACATAAGTTGTACTATCTTTTCAAGATCTGCGGCATCACTTCACTTAACGTTCGACTTAACATTTGTGACATAACAATCAATTAGTGTAAAATTATATATCAAACGTACACGTCTTCTATATATCAAATGGGACCACAAACGTGGAGAACAGATATTCTTTGAAATTCTAGTGGAAAGTCGTCTAATAGAATTCGTTCTGGTACTAAGGGAAGTGTGTGGACTTCATATTTCTTATATGATCGTAATATTACATAAAAGTGATGTGTTACAAAACAACGTAACGGACCGAGCTAGCTCAACGACCTGGTATGTTGCAGCGAACTATATATAATTTCAACAAAAACATCATATTTATCGATAAAAATATCGTAAAAATGTCATGAGCGTAGCGTACTAACACAAGTCACACTCAAGGCTCAGACAAATATAAAATAGAGTTACCAAGGCGCTGGAAAGTTGACGAACAGTCGAGGACAACATCTTGGTTATTTTCGCCCTCCCACTTTCCGAAAGAAGGTGAACATCCGGGACTTTCACCCTTATGCTCTCGCCACATCTCGCGAGAAAATGTCCTAATTAGTGGTTGCTGTGGTTGCTAGGCCCGTTGCTATAAAGCCTTCGGTAGTGACCATTATCTGTAGGGGTGGTAAGTATAACATGAACACTTAAAAAAACATTTTGTCAAACAATTATTCCCCTCAGTGATTGGACAATATATGAAAAATATACAGTATTTTACTGTATATTAATTTTTATTGACCTACTTTTTAGTAGTTTGTAAACTGTAAATACATTTTGTATACTGACTGAACTGCTTCACCAATTGAAAAGAATGACATCTTCCATTACCCACCTGTTGAAGTGGTCTCAAGAACCCGGCTCACTTCCAGCAAGACGTTGTGAGTGGATTTGTGGCCCTATTATTACCTTGAATCCCATTTGGGCAGGTGTATTGCAGTATCTAGTTTCTAGGGAAATAATATTGTCCCGAAGAACCTCGGCATAACACTGGACACACCAGTTCACGAAATGTAGCACCGATTCCTTGGGCAGTCGAAGTGCTCACGGTTGCTACATTTCTGTATTTACTTCTGTTGTGCTGAGAAATCTTTCGAGTTGAAGACTTTTCAAATGGCAGGTCGAACAGCGAAGACTGGGAAAAAAACGGGCAAGGTAGCCTTCGCCCCTCTACGGACATTCTCACTCAAGGTAAGAGACACCGCCTCCGCTCAGTGCATTTTTCTTCCGTATCATATATTGATCTATCTATATCCGTTTACTAGCTAGCATGTATACATCGTTTGGGGCTTATAAGACTTAAACCTTACCGTGGTGACTTTTTCTTTCTCTCTGGAACTGGGATGAGGTAAAATAATAGATACAGTTTCAGCAAACAACAGATAGTTGAGTCACTAGATCATGATTTTATCTCCAATTTTCCTCCTTGCTGTGAGCTGTCATAAATCTATATCTAAATAATGAGCCAAGAAAACCTCAACGATTAAAAATATCTGTCATATTAAAGTTACACTAAATACAAATGATCCCATCTCCCCTGGGACCTTTATCTGACCTTATCTCACAGTACTGTTTCTATACATCTGTCATAGTTCCTGTCCTTATGGATTATTAATCAATTTGTCAAAAGGCCCTTTTGGTTGATGACAAAGTCCTTAGAGACTGCCAGAGACCACCATATTATATGCAAGCCTGTACATTATAATGAGCTAGGCAGGCAACCAGTGGCCAAAAATTGCAATACCTGAGTTATTTTTAAGTTCATTAGTTTATATTCTCCCTCATTTTTGTTCACAAAATTGACCTTGTTCGTTTTTTTCCGGCCCTGTCCAGGTGTTGTTGGTTCCAACCGGTGAGATGTTCACCATCGGACAGGCGTACCCTGAGATGCAGGTGTGGCAGCTGAAGGAGGCCGTGGAGCTGGAGGCAGGAATCCCCTCCAACCTGCAGCGGCTCTCGTACCTGGATGAAGGTCCGTTAAATCAAGCTGCACATTCTTTCTTATGTGTCTGAGGGTAAAAGACATTATATACCTTGAGTTACCTCGAGCACTCTCTCTGGTATCTTGCTTATAAACTGCAGTTTACCTACATGCGTGCAATATGGAGGATGCCATGATGGTAAAGACTAAACCTCATTTTTCTTAAACTTTTTTCTAAAACTTTGTTGGCACATTTCTAAGCTTGGCTAATCCAGTTGTACAGGACTTGGCTAATCTCCAAGCAGATCCTATGGTGGCACCCCGTACCATTCTCACCTCACCTCACCTCACCAGTCCCATAGCTGTCCGTACCATTGGTCACCCTGTAACCATTAACCACCGGGCCATTGGATACTATCTTGCCACCATAGGATCTGCTTGGAGATTATACTGGTAGACTTGGTAGGAATATTGGTAGTTTTTCTGCATTTAAACAAGACTGTATTTCTGTACCAGGTGACATGCATGAGGACAGTGACCTCCGACACAATGACATTGTACAAGGCGGGACCATTAAGCTGAAGGTGTGGTCTCAGTGGCAGACACTAGTGGAAGCTGCTGCAGAGGGAGACATCGAAAAGGTGAGATAACTGAGCAACATAACACTTAGATATTCATCATTATACTCCTAGAATGTGGCAAATGTTTGCAGCATTATCCATACAGTACTATAATTGATCTATTACTTTCCCTTTTTGTTTCCGACAGGTGTTTCAGCTGGGAGTGACACCTGACACCAAATTCCAGTCGCCCACATCTGACTACATGGGCCCCCGTCAGCGTAGAGCATGGTTCGCTGAGCGTGCTGCGGTAGCGCTCTTCATCGCTTCAAACCGTGGTCACCTGGACCTTATGCACAGTCTCATGGAGGAAGGTGAGAGGAGCGAGACTACAAGATTGTCGTGTTGTTATTAGTCAGATATAAAAGAAACAGACATTTTCTCTTTACTGTAACTAGACTAATACATGAACTCCTATTCTTTATCAGTTTTCGTTGAAAGCTGTCAGCTTTCAGATGACAGAAAACCTTAACATCAGCTGTATTGTATCTTATTCAGGGGCAGACGTGAATGCCACAACCCCGTCAGGTCGAACTGCACTACACGCTGCAGCCGCTAGGGGGAGGGGAGAATGCGTGGACATCCTCCTGGAGAAGGGTGCCCGAATCAACGCCGCTGATCGGGAGGGGAAAACGGCTCTAACCATCGCTGCCGACTCCAACCACAAGAAGACAGAGAGACATCTGTTCCTGTTCCAGTGGCAGGTTCGTGCCACGCAGATGAGAGCCAACGGTTCTTCCCAAGACGTCCACCTCAAGGCTCACCAGCTCTTTGACTCCAAGACGCCCACATGGTTGAAGGGCACGCAAGGTCAACTGTACTTTGCTCAGATCCTCCCACCAGGAGAATTCCAAGGTACAGGATTCGGCTCACCCAAAAGCATGAAGTTTGCTTCAAGAGAGAACGAGAAGGGTCTCAAAGATCTTGAAGAAGCAGTGGAGGAAGAAGATGCTGATGAGGAGGATGAAGAAAAAGACGAAGACACCGAAAGTGACGCAAGAGCGTCTGAAGTCTCAAGGCACACAGAGGTGCGTTTCCGTGCCAAATTGGAGGATGTGGACTCAGACTCAGGGTCTGGAACAAGGCGTACCTGGAGCGAAACGTCCGGAAGCATCGGGAAACCCATCCTAAGAGTACGAGCTCCAGAGATTCACAAGGAAGACAAGGAAGACAGAATGTCGCACAGATGGTTGGCAAGAAAAAATGTCATAGATGAGAAAGAAGATGAAAAAGCACGACAGCTACGAGCAAAACCAAATGGGAAAGTTACAAAATTGACTGATCGTTTCTTACAGACAATGGGGCCTAAAGTTTTGGAAGGTTTAGACAGATCAACGTCTGTCAGCGCTAGCTCATTTAGGACATGGCTGATGAAGAAGGATCTGGATTCATTAGGTTACTAGAATGAATCTGTTACTTTGTATGGTGCTATTATATAGAGAGAAGTACTTTTCGTATATAAGTTATTACACTTTTATCAGTAATTTAGCATAAAGTAAAAAAAAGATCATTAATACTGTTAGTTCACATTTCATTGATTATTCATTTGAATATTTGTTAATTGTTCTATTTGTTACTACATGTACATGTATTTGTATTTCAAAATCCATGCAAGCCATTGGCAGTTTGAATGGTTAATTGTACTCTATCTTCTCAGCTGTGAAATGATATAAATTTCAATTTCAATGATATCAAATCAATTGAAGTAGTTATGAATATTTTTGTGTTATCGAGCTCAAGTACATGATGAGATATATATTTTTCAATAAATCGGAGTTTTGCTCATCCATAACATTTATCACTAGAATCTATCATGTCCTTTAAATTCACTATCAACCTACATGTATATGAATTTAAAAATATCATATTTCACACTAGATTATTGATATAAACAAGTTCATTCAGTAAATATTAAGGAACAGAAAGTTGCACTTCTTAAACCCCAAACATATGCGTCATAAATTTTGATATGCATTTTTCAGAAATTATTATGTTTGCTAATGTATACTATATACCATTGTACACTCCATCACGAGATTTTGTATGTCCGTGAGCAGGTATTGTTCATTGTCTCTGCTTCTTAGCATGGACTCAGCATACTACTTTCTAAACATCAAAATTGTATAAAATTCTGACTTGAAATTCCAGACACTCACCCAGTAAGATTACATTGTTGATCTCGAAGCTTCACAATAGGTGGATCTGAATGTCATTTCCAAGAATCCATTACCGACAAAGTAAGCAAAATAACCTGACTGAAGAAAATAACAAATTGTACAAACATGAATGTAAAAGAAACACCTTCTGCATCAATCATGATCAATATCGCAAAGACTCCTATCAGACCATAAATGTTATAATGTGACTGAATCAATTCATTGTCAGTATTTCACGGCATCCATTGTCAGGTCAATAAACCATACTGTTTTATAAACCACACTAGTTAATAAACTAGATACCGGTAGCTAATGTTCTCTTACTATCTCGTTCAGTCGGCACAAGACAGATTATGCATGATTTTAGACTGTGGTTTAGGTTAACAAGGCTTTGTCACCTAGTCGAATTCCTGTAGTCGAACGTCCTGGTTCTCCAACTCCGGATCGGATTGGACCAGGGAGGATGCCTCGCTCCGTCCATCTCTGGTCCCAAGCGGTTGTCTGGCCAAAGCCTGTAGTAGACTACTCCTTCTCAGAGAAGCGGCACTCCTGTTGACAACATTTTTAAAAAGATGAGTTTACATTCACAAAATAAAGGCCAGATATCTATTTCTAATCATACAAAAAATACATATTTCGTTGGGGTTGTGTTCACACAATGTACAACTTAGAGATGAATGCGTTTTAAAATATTGGAACTACACGCGTTTTGGCTTGAAGCCCTATTTGTCAAATATTGGTACCTTTGCCATTGGAGCGTCAAGATACAGATATTTGTTACAAACATGTACAAAATATCATACATTGTTGAGGCACTCTTCAGTGTAGGGCTTTTCAGGATCAGCTCCTGAACCTTTTCCAGAGCTTGCTTGACCAATTCCTCTGTGTTCTCTGTGAAAGGTTTGCCCCCGGTCAGCCTGCGTTTCGCACTGGCGAGGTTCGCCTGGGCCAGGTCGTCCAGGCTGATTCCCTTCTTCCGGATCTGCGCCTGTAGGTCGCGGAGCTTCAGGAGAAATTTCAGTCGGACCATCTCTCTCCCAAACTCCTCCCACTCCTGTAAAAAGAACCAACCTGTGATGAGTGACATGTGACTAATACAGGCAGCAACGACATCAACATTTCCATACCATCAAACTCAAGGGTGTAAATTAGAAATAGAACCGTTCCACACTTAGCATAACTAAAGGTCAAGTGTATTCCATGACGGACGAGCAATGATCAGAAATGGTTTGGGCAAAATGTGTGAAAAAAATTAGCTAATTGAGCTTGATCTGTTTTAGAAGCAGGGCAATGCGCAAAATCGGCCTGCCCGAGAGACTGTGGGTGTCTTTGGCACAAATTTTGCTTCTGACATGAAAGGTGGAAATTTGTAGAAAGAAATACTTAATTTCAGGGCACAAAAGAATGTCTACCATTGTAGTTAGTTAGTTTAGCCAAGTTATGTACATGTAATTCTGGCCTTACCTGATCACTTATATGGGACGTCCGACGAAGCAGCCAGTTCTCCATTTCAGCGATTTCCCTTTCCAGTTCCATGATGTGACGCTTCTTGCCTCCAATCGTGACAGACAGGTTTCTCTCCTTATCTTTCTTACGTCTTCCAATTTTCTTCAGGAAAAGGATTTTATTTTCAAACATGGCTACCTGATTAGGTGAAGACAGACAACAACTTTCCACTTGCTTACAGAGGTCAATCGTGGACTCGAAGCAACCCCGTGTCAGGGGGACACTTTCGAGCTCCTTCAACAACCTTTTTGCAGTGGCTTTTCTATGTTCTTTTGGAACGCACCGCTTCTTCTTGACCTTCTCGATTATTGCCAGGATACTCTTGATGGCTTTTCCGTAGCGCAGGTTGTATCGTATTGGGGTCTTGCATTTCGGGCAGGGTTTGAGTTGGATGTTTCTGTCGATGGTGTCCATCCACTGGTCCAGCCCGGTAACCTCTAGCACGTGGCCGCAGTCCTGCAGCTGTACGAATCGGGCGTCGCGCTCGTCCTCGGTGCCGAAGAAGATCTCTGTCAACTCTTCACGGTCACAGATGCGGCACTTCTTTGGGCATGGTTCTCCGCACATGCCGATGCATGGTCGGACTTTCTTGCACTTGCCGCAGCGTTGGGTCTTCCGGCAGGGTTGGTCACACCGAGGACGATCGCAGGGCTCTCGACAGAGCTTTTCACACTTGTGGTGCTCACATCTCCACTCGCATGGCTTTAGGCATGGCACACACGGCTCCCCGCATTCATGTTTGCAGCGTCTGTGGGTGCAGGAGTTTTGGCATGGACTGCTACATGGAGGGCAGTCAGTCTGAGTACACGGTCCTTTGCACTGGTGGGAGCATTCAAGCACACGATTGCACTGTCGAATGCACTGCCGGTGCAACCTTCCTTGCTTGCAAAGGCTGCATGTACCCACACAAAGGTGCCCGCACTTTAGCAACTGTCGACATGGGGTGTTGCAGACCAGTTTCTCTTCTTTAGCTGAACAGGCCGCCTGAACGGTGTGGCCACAGTTGAGCTGATGTGTTACCACCTCCATGCAGGATGCAGTGCACTCCTGGCCACACGTGTTCTTGCATGCGTGGTTACAAGGAATGGTCTTCTCACATGGTATCTGGCATATGAATGAACTTGGAGACGTAGAGCATGGGACCATCTGTTTGTGTTGACAGTTGGGGATGGTCTTTTCCAGAAGCACCTGACAGCTGCCACAGTTCTGATAACAGAACTTCGGACACTTGTGGCCGAGGTCACATAAGACGTTCCGACAAGGCTTCTTGCACTTGTAACCTTCGTGCTCAGGGTTCTTTGGGTGACAGGCGCTTACGCAGACATGGCCACACAACAACCTGTATATCAAAGACAAACCGGGGATTGTTGTTATCAACTTGAACATTGGTCGCATCAACATAAGTTATTATACTCTTTAGTGTATCACAGTAGGATTTTTCTGCTATTATGCAAATAAATTAAACACAAAATCGTTTGATTTTCTGATAGTTTCACGTCCCAGTTCAACTATGACAGCTTTCTTGCTTATCCACAACTCTGTATATACTTGCCTGAATTCACAAGGCCGCATACAGCCACCTTCTGGTGCCTTTTCAAAGTCTTTCTCAGTGACCGCCATGATGCTGGTGTCAGGATGGTTTTGACAACACAGCGTGAGGTGCCTACCCACACAGCCTTGCTCCCGCAGTTCTTGAATGATCTGGAAAAAAACAGACCTTTCTTGTAAGAGCCATCAAGCAACATGTCAAACGAAATTTTAGAATGCAACACTTTTACAAGAATTTCAACAGTACAACACCAAACATTCTACATGGTACATTACCTTGCTCCACAATGCGTTAGTCCTGGACAGCATTGTCAGGTTGCCTATGGCGTAGAAACCTTTCTTCGCTCGAGACAATGCGACACAGACACGGTTTTCAACCTAAAAAGAGAAAAACGTCAATAATATCAAAATGTCAATAAGGTGAGAACATACACTATGTTCACTATCTTAAAAAAAAATCACATGTACTATAAATTTTATCACGCATTAGTTTACCTTGAGGAAGCCCACGTTGCCCTCGTCATTGCTCCGCACCAGTGACAGCAGGATGATGTCGTTCTCCTCTCCCTGAAAGTTGTCCACGGCGGAGACACGCACACCCTCAAAGACCTGCCGCGGCATGACCTTCTTGAAGTTGAAGAGTTGGCCCGTGTACGTGGTGAGGATGGTGATTTGGGACGGGCTGTATCCTTGCTGAAGCAGGTAGCGGCAGAAGCTGGCCATGAATTGAGCCTCGTGCATGTTGGACCGACTCTTAGTGTCGCTGTCGTGTGCTTCCCAGTAATTATGATCCACAAAGAACATGTTGGACGAGACGCCCTTGATGTTCTCGAAGTTGATCACCGACTCGTGGTTGTCCAGCGACTCGTAGATGTGCGGCGTCAGGAGCCGTGCGAACTCTGGCCGCATGCGATGCTGAGACCGAAGCCGCTGACACTGCATGTCATTCTTCACCATTCGCTCAAACAGGGAGATGTCCATGTTGTACTTCTTCGCCAGTTGGTAGACGGTTGGGTTGGGACGGAGCTGTTGGTGATCCCCGATAAGGATGAGGTGTTGGCACTGCTGAGACAACGTTGTGACGATGTGGGCCTCCAAAACTTCTGCTGCCTCTTCTACAACGATGATAGCAGGCCTGATCTCCTGCAGGACGGATCGGTATTTGGCCGCACCGGTGGTGGTCATTCCGATGACTGTTGCTTCCTTCATAATCTCGCCGTCTTCTTGGCTCTGGAACTCCATACGACGTTTGGCCGCTCGTTCGTAGTCTCGTTCATGTTTTCTGATAGACTTCTTTTTTTCAGCACAGTACTTGGCCACCCAGTGACGATAGAGGCGCCATCGGTCGCGTAGCTGCAGCGTCCAGACATTTTGGATACGCCTTACTTCAGTGTCGGTCATCATGTCCGTCTTGCTGAGCTCGTGCTTTATCTTCTGTTTCCTCTTCTTTGCACTGGTCTGTACCTGCCATTGACCGTTTTCCCTGGCCTGATCCTCTTCAAGCTGTAGTGCGTCAACATCAAGCGCGAGGTCCAAGTGTACATCCGCACTGACGACTTCCTTCCTAGCTTTGCGTCTTTTGTCATGAGCGTTGTCAGAGAGGCGTTGTTCCTCCAGAAAGTCAACTTCTTCCATGACATCAATGCCTTCTTCCTCCTCCTCTTCCATTTCCTCTTCTTCCTCTTTTTGGTTCTGTTTCTCCCCTCCTGGAAGTATGAAGACGTTGCCACTCAGACCAAGCCACTGCAGGATTGCAGAGACCTTTTTTCCTACACTGGTCCACCCATAGTCATTGACCACGAGCCGCATGCTCATCAAGGACTCCCTGTGTTTGTCATCCATTAAGTGCATTAGAGAATACTCATGAAGGAGTCCCCTTTGTGTCGCCTTCATCTGTGCTACAGCCATCTTCATGCCTTCCTCGAGAAATCTCATCTCCTCTCTTGCCCCAGCAGCGCCTTCGTGAATATATTTAGGGACGTCTTTTGACAACCTATGGTTGAACCGGATGTTGTTGAGCATAAACTTCTCCATCTTCTCACTGCGGCTGCGACCTCCCACTCGCACAATGCCTGTCGGGAGGAACTCAGAAATGCCTTCCAGGAACTGATCGAGGGCATGATTCGTGTAACAAACGACAAGGATGGGCCTGGTTGGGCTGTTCAGCTGATCTTGATCTGTCAGCCATACGCTCTTGTTCTTCAGCAGAGCTTGAACGATCTTGAGCCCGATGTAAGTTTTACCAGTTCCCGGTGGGCCCTGGATGACAGAGAACTCTTTAGTCAGTGCCTTCTTCACGGCTTGGTATTGGGACTCGTCAAGATGCAGAGCATCAGCAGAAGGCCACATATCGTCTCGTAGAATGGGAACTGACCGGGCTCTAGCAAGATGTGGGTTGCTGCCGTTATATACATCAACAAGCTCGACTGAGTCGTCTGAGTCGTTTGATTCTTCAAGATCGGGGTCAGCCAGGTCTCTGTACCTAGGCCTTGCACGACGCCTCACGGTCTCTTGCTTGGGGGTCTCGACTAGAGCTCTGAGGTCGTAGTGGACATCCCCGTACCTCCCTCGAAGATAGGCTGGTGGATCCACGCCGTTGGCGCAGTCGCAGTCCACGATGTACTTGGTGAACGGCATTGTGTCCTGTCGAACCTCTTGAAGACCTTTCAGGACGTGTCGGTAGGCTTCGAAGTAGGCAGATGTCTCTACCATGATGAACGTGTCGGTGGGGCTGATGGCTGATACGTCTTCAAGGTTCTGCTCGAACCGAATCATCACGCATCCCTGTTCGAGATCTTTCGCCTCGCTTTCTGCGACCGTGGCGAAGAACATGGTCTTGAACTCGTCTTTGGAGAGACAGAGGAGGGAGCCAAAAATGAGTCGCTTTGTGGACCGCCAGCGAACCCCTCGGAGTCTCGCCGCGTCGAACTGGATCCTGTAGACGATCCCAATATTTGTGCAGTCGGGGTGAACAACGTGGACGTCATGGTAGACACGGATGGCCTGGAGCCTCCGGTCATGACCTAATCCACGCTTGCGCATGTCCAGGAACTCGGCGATACCCTCTCGTAGTGGCTGTACGAAGTCTTCTCGCATCAGCCTGAACTGGACGTCGAGATACGTGTCCACGTCAGTGTAGCGGCCACGGACGATGTTGGGGCGAAGAAACGGTTCCTTGTCAGTGTGGATGTCTTCGAAAGTTGGGATGACCGTCAGTTGCCTGAAATCGTCTGGAGGCGTCTCGAGCTGAAGTTGTCGATCCAGTCGTGTGGCAAGTGTTCCGTCGTCGTCTTTCAAAACTGCTCCTTTGCGCTGGATCTCAATAATGGCGTCCTTGCGCGATTCAACCTCCGAAAACCTTGTCTCTACGTCGTCGTCAACAACAGTGCTGACTGTTCTTAGGGTGTTGATGGTAGTCCCTAACACTGCCAGGGGCGCTACTACCTGTAGGAATATTACTATTACTACCATTTTCATGGACTATTTTGACTGTTTGACGTAACATTATAAGAAATTTTTGTCACATACATCGTATGGTTATTATTGGTGGGCCGGCTTACTCTCTCCTTGCAGCCAAGGGCTGAATTGTGAGGAGCTTACAATGGTGGTGGGGCTTAATCGCAAGGGTCTGGAGCGGCTGCCATTCGGCGCTAACTCAGGTGACCTCAATACGACCCCAGGTGCGGCCATAAGACTATGGTGTATATGATATTTCAGCATGAAGACTTTTTAGGCTGTTATGAACATGCCTACGTATCCGAAAACAAATCACCTGTACGTAAGAGCTGGGAGACCTGTCCAGGAGCTCACGGAACAATCTAAGGGCATGTTTGATGGGGTCTCTGCTAAGGAGCTGGCGATCGTCGGACGCCTCTGTCGGCATCGCGGCAAAGTAGGTCGTGAGGACCCGGGCAAGGAACTTGGAGTTACGGACCATCACCATCAGCTTCATCGTGTTCTCTGAGAACAAGAAAGCTTTTTAAAAAATCTGGCCATAGGCCGCCAAAATAGCAATAGCTGGTTGGGTGTGCACTATTAATGACTTGCTCACCTTGCTCGAATTGTAGCAATGTTAAAAAGAGTGAATTGAATACATGAAAAATAGACAGTGTTGCTTCCCTTTGCTTGGCCTGGCTTCGTACGCGTAACGTGCCGTTAGACATTGCGCAACTTCTTGCGAGCCATCCACTATTCACATGTTAATTTCGAGGCCAGCCTGGCTTCGCATTGCGTAACGTGCGGTTAGACATTGCGCAACTTCTGTCGACCCATCCACCATGGTAAAAAGGGAGTTACGACGTCTCATTGAATATCAGTGTTGCTTGCAATGGGAGAAAGGAGGCAAAGTTTATACTCGCTCAATCTGTTAGAAGCACTTGAGCAATGGTCCCCAAAAGCCCTTCACGGATTTACTGTGGCCAGTTCATTTCGAAACACCGTGTGAATATATATATATGTATTAAAAAGAAGAACGTATATATTTTCTCATACCTGGAGAAGACGAACAGTCACACGCTCGTGCGAGAACGCGGAGTAGCAGTGCCACCAGGTCCTTTCTAACGGAGGTCTCGTCTAGCAGTTCTTTACATCCGCTAGTCCGCTCCACTAACGTCAGGACAATCTGTGATAGATGTCATAAAAATGTCTTTTTGCACAATTTAGTGTAAGATAACAAGAGTGACGGGAAGGTATGTATATGATCGATCAATTGTGTATTTGAGTTTAATAGGATTTGTTGCACCTTTCTCTAATAATAAGCCGACATTAACTTTACCACTACAGAACTGCTAAAGCACCCAAATTGCTCATACAGCAAGACTTCCGTTATATTTAAGTACATTATCACCTGTTCCATGTGCGGTTTAAACTTCAAATTGTACATATTTTTCCCACGTATTTCTGTAGTACTCACCTCTTTTGGGTCCTTCTCGCACAGTTCCTGCAGCCTCCAGGTCCCCATAGGCATTACAACCCGTTCCCGCCGTCTGGCGGAGTTGCCAAAGGTCGGCCCCTGCCCAGCCCTGTTAGACAAACACAAATGAGGTAATCAGAGATGGCAGACTTCACACCCTTACCCTCGCTATTTTGCTTACAATACCCTTCCAGTCTCAAAGACCAAAAAAGAAGTACTGAGGATAGCATGAAAGTTCATCTGAGTTGGTATAGACTTATGTTAGGACTAAACTGTTATCCAACTCAAAATAAAAGACTCACCAGGAATTTTCGACTGTATCACACAGTCTTCTTCAGCTCTAATGACCCGAGTGCTGTGAACACACGCTTTTGTAGACGTGTGACGTAAGCACAGGTTGTTGGAAGTCGGTACACGTGTTCGCGTGCTAGTACACGTGTTCGCGAGGTCCAGGCCCCAGGGGTCAACTCCAGAAAAACCTTGGCAGTTCTCCCCTACATCAAGGGCATTTCGGAACCACTCCGTAGGATTTTTAACGCACATGGTGTGAGCACATGCTTCAAGCCAACCCGTACACTACGCCACCTGTTAGTCTCGCCCAAGGACAAAACTCCGAGAGAAGAAAAGTGTGGAGTTATCTACCAGATTAAGTGTGAAGGCTCCCCAAATAGAGGACTTTGTCAGGAATCTTATATAGGAGAAACTGAGAGATCGTTAAAAACCAGGTTCCAAGAACACAAAAGACCTAGTTCTGCCTCCTCTGAGGTGTCACAGCACATTCACCTGGAGTCTCCGGGCCACACTGTCTCTCTGGGAAAGTGTCAACATCCTAGATTCCGAGAAGGATCATTTCGCTAGAGGCGTCAAAGAGGCGATCTACATTAGAGCACATCAACCTTCCCTCAACCGGGACGGGGGGCGATACCGACTTCCAACAACCTTTGACCCGGTGCTTACGTCACACGTCTACAAAAGCGTGTGTTCACAGCACTCGGGTCATTAGAGCTGAAGAAGACTGTGTGATACAGTCGAAAATTCCGGGTGAGTCTTTTATTTTGAGTTGGATAACAGTTTAGTCCTAACATAAGTACTGAGGATGTATGGCAACGTTTGCATTGTGCAATATGCACACACACGCTCGCACACACACACACACACACACACACACACACACACACACACACATGCACACACATGCACACACATACGCACGCACACACACACACATGCATACATACACAAATCGCACACGCACGCACACACACATACACACACGCGCACGCGCACATACACACACAAACACATACACATACACACACACACACACACACACACACACACACACCCATACACACACACACACACACACACACACACACACACACACACACATACAAACACACCTTTGAAAACTCACCATGTTCTGTTGTATTGTCCGCCACCTCCTCTGCCCCTCCCTCCACCACGCTGTCCACCCCTCCCGCCAAAGTTGCCGCGTCCACGGCCACGCCCTCGGTAGCCAAACCCCCTTCCTCTCTCCATAGGTGAGGGCTGACTTGAGCGTGCAAGATTTCTACTAGGAACATAAGATTGGGCCATTCTAATTTGCCATTTCTTACACATTCCACCTGAATACAAAGATAAAGGGGGGGGGGGTCTTTAAGTCACTAGCACTCGCCATGGACAAGTGAAATAATCATTCGACTATATTTCTAAACATGCAAATCAGAACTACAGATTTAAACGCATCCCCTCCGTGAATCATTCTGTTTTCAAAGCGAAGGAACACCTATATTTGACAAGGAAATGTTACAAACAATATGTTTAGAAACATAGGTTAGAAACAGCATGATAACGAAAAGTTGCAATTGTTTTGGACAAAGAAAAAACATCTAGCCGTTCGTTTGGAAATCTGTCCCCAGGATCATTTATCTTATTACCCCCAGATATTACCCGTCATTAAGGAAAACAAGGGCCTCTTCCCTTGCCTTATATTAACGCTATCGGACGTAGTTTCTTTGCCTGACACCGCAGTCCAACTACCCCACACGTTTCCATAATTCAACACATTTAAAAACATATAGTTGGCTTAGAATGAACCTCATGGTTAGTTAAGAACAACGGAATACCTGGTAACACCTTTCAAATATTCAAGGCACGCCCACTGGAGCGTGACGTGTCAGTCAACAGAAACTGGGCTCCCTTCCAAGTTTTACTGCCCCCCTCCCTAAAAAAAAATCAAAATAGACACTGCTGCTACGTCACTGCCGATCACGAGAGGTGACGCCCATACGAGTGTCCTTTTTTTTCTGCATATCGTTTTCTTAGTGCTGTCAATGCTGATCAGAATCCAATGGCAGTGCCTGATTAGCATCTTTGGGACGGTAATATCATAGAAATATTGTCCCAAGTATGTTTTGAGACATGTAGGAGAGGGCGTGGATTACATTCCAGTGTACCAACAGTATCTTATACTATGAAACAACCATTGAAGGTTACCTAGCTATGGTAAGATAAGAGTCGGATTACAAAGTTGTTACCTTGTAGGCCCTTGTAGATTTCAAAGTTCTATAACACTGCGAGCACGGGGAGCCTGAATTCAAAATTAAATTTTGCCTTGTTGGTGCTAGTGCTCACGTGCGAGAGAGAATCACAAAATTAATGCACACACTTGTTTAGATAGGTAGCTGCAGTTTTCTGTGCTAAAAGTCCGAAATATATACTGCAATCAAATACATTTTGTAGATATCTCATGTGATATGAATGGAAACGAGTTTTAATCTCGTATCATAATGATCATGGCCCTGGAACCGGATCGCAGAGGAAGCGACATTTTGTTGTCTTCAACATTGTAAACTACCTACTTTTACTGTTAACAATCATGACTACACCTCGTCTAGACATTTAGAACTGCATGTTCACAACAAGTAAGAAGACGGAAGTAGAACGCCCAGTTTTCACCTGGATCTTCCACGACAAGGTCATTTCGCATGCAGTTAGAACGCAGCGCTAAAACACACATTTAACACACCAAATACGAGTGAAGTCACCTACTTTTCTGGTCAGTTTCACGATGCAGATCTAGAGCTGACGAAACTTAAATGCACTCTGATCTCTGAGCGGACTATTGTTATATAGCCGAGAGGCTGATGGGAATGGGACTTACCGTTACGTCATAGTTTCGCATACGTCACCCTGTTGACCTGCACAGGCATATCTATGTACAGAGTAGCGATCTCGGGCCTGCAAACTGTTTTGATGCATGTTTTCGAGAATATATGCAATTAAGATGACCCACGAACCTTAAGCAGTAAATACTGATATCATAATTACATTCCGAATATCTGTCGGTGACTTCAACTCCAAAAATATTTCAATGGAACACGCACCCTACGCATAACAATGCTTTTTGCCTTGCTGACATGTGCTTGTGCGAGAGAGAAATATAAATGCAGACATTTGTTTAGATAGGTAACTGCAGTTTTCGGTGCTAAAAGCCCTAATTATATAGTGCAAATATTCAAATAGATATTTCGTGTGATATGAATGAAAACAAGACGCCATAGGCGACAATTCTCCGTGAAATTTTATAATTTGCAGATTGAGAGGTGGTATTGGCACTGGCATGCCTGCAGACGACGTATAAAATTGCATGCCGATTGAACAAAGGGGACCGTGGGTTTTAGCTGCGAACACGGAAAAAACGGGTACCGCTCAAGTCAACGTTAACTGCTTAACAAAACAACATGATTACAACAGCAACGGTTAGCACAGTTGCACACGGAAAACACCGTCCCACATAACCGCTACGGTAAAAACAAAGACACGTACACAAAGTCAACTGCGCAACTGGCGGTCAGTCTAAAACCACGTCAACAATTTTAACACTTGCCGCTCAAGTCAACTGCTTAACAAAACAACATGATCACCATAGCAACGTTAGCACAGTTGCACACGGAAACAACACATATCTTGGCGCATTCTCCGCGCTCCGACCAATTTCAGGTCGCTATATTATAAGCTATAAATAGTACAGTGTGTGAGCTCTACCGAACAACTATGATATTAACATCTTGCCAGACAATAGACCTGACCTTAGGTGCAAACCATAAGTCACAATCCCAACAGATACTCACAAATGAATATACACAACAAGTCAACAACCACCTAATATCTGCTTAGAGAACCTCGCCTACCACATATCTACTTAACCTACGGCCTATTCCACAGGATTATAAAAATAGGGGTGATTTTGAAATATCAAATTTACCTCGATATAAAAACCGCTACGGTGAAAACAAAGACACGTGCATCAACACGGACATAACGGCACACCACATGCCAAAATTCATAGAAATACAACGTACACAAACATGATTTTTACGTGCGAACACATTTCACAATTCCGGCCATCCATAAACCATTACGGTCCGCATCTGGTCTGCATTAAAAACCGCCCCGCGCATCTGCATTAAGGATGCTCCCCCCCCCCCCCCGCGCTATTCAAAACAACGGGTTTTTCGCGGGCGGTCCCATTTGCCCCTAAATGTAGGGGTGCTTTTTGAATATTATCTTGACCGCGAAAACACCTACGGTAAATATTGATATACGTGCATCATCACTGGCATGCCTGCAGACGACGTATAAAATTACATGCCGATTGAACAAGGGGAACCGTGAGTTTTAGCTGCGAACACGAAAAACCGGCTGACCCGAATACTCCTGCAGGAGGTATGCCTCCTTCACGGAGTAACGAGTCTCAATCTCGTATATCATGGCTGTGACGTCACTGAATCGAAGTAAGCGACATTTTGTTGTATTTAACATAACAAACCGCATATTTTTACTGTAAACAAACATAAAAACACCTCGTCTAGACATTAAGAACTGCATATTTTACAGCAAGTATGAAAACGGAAGTAGAACGCCAGGGGTGCTTTCAGCCCTGTTTTCACCTGGATCTTCCACAACCAGCCTTGGCCAGCTCAATGCAGTTAGGCATACAAAGCTAAAAGTACCTTAAAGTTATAAACACACCAAAGCCAAGTGAAGTCACCTACTTTTCTGATCAGTTTCACGATGCAGATCTAGAGCTGACGAAACTTAAATGCACTCTGATCTCTGAGCGGACTATTGTTATATAGCCGAGAGGCTGATGGGAATGGGGCTTACCATTACGTCATAGTTTAGATTACGTCACTCTGCTGACGCCCACAGACATGTTAATGTACAGAGTAGCGATCTCGGACCTGAAAACTGTTCTGATGCATGTTTTCAAGAATATATGCAATGAAGATGATCTACGAACCTTTATCAGTAGCAATGATGTTATAATTACATTTCCGAGTATCTGTCAGTGACTTGTGCAAAGTTCGACCGGTGAAAACTGATCTGAGGACAGAGTCGGACGGCCGACAGCACAACCAAACATAGACATCGTTCGGGGCAGTATCCCCGCGGAATTGTACTTAGATATGCTCCGAATTCCTAACGATGAAGAAATCTTAAAGCCTCTTCTGTCCAAGTTTGAATTAGAAGAGTTAATGGTATGTGTTCTAGTGGAACCAACTTTAAGTAAATGCTTTTCTATACTAACGCATACTCTTCCCTTCCCGGTAAAGAGTTACAAAAAAGATGCACTACTGGAAGTACTTACTGACTTTTGCAAAAACATGCGCAAAACACTGAGCCGGATCCTCACATATGCTTATAGATTAGATACAATAGGCGGAGAAGAAAGTTTCGAATCTTCATCACATGTCGTTTCACTACATCACTGGCCAATGTTAAACAACAAACAAGCTGATTAGCTATTTCACTACATCACTGGCCAATGTTAAACAACAAACAAGCTGATTAGCTATTTCATTACATCACTGGCCAATGTTAAACAACAAACAAGCTGATTAGCTATTTCACTACATCACTGGCCAATAGCAAAAGACAAGCTGATATATTAGTCAATTAATCTCCGGTTGAAATGTTCACTTCCTCGACGATGATCCTAGAGTAGGAGTTCCACCCGGTGAAGGCATCTGGGCTTCCGGCACGTGGCTCTGCGCACGCGCCGACGTTCAGAGCCACGGTCACAGGCCCAGCTGGCACGTTGTAACACAGGCCGTCAACTTGGAAAAACAAAAATGACATACGTCACACTTTGGTCTGCTCCTCAAGTTTTTTTCATAAAACACTATCATCATCTGTTTTATTTCCGAACACTGTATCCAACATTGACACATTGACAAAGTAACATTTTAGTGTTCGACTTCTTATTCATGGTCACATGATGGATGATCTTAAGTGTCGATACCCACAAACTAAGAAGATACCCGTTCCACTCCTTGCGAAGCATAGGGGGTGGTGCCCAACTCCATTTCTGTAGCCCTTGGGCCACACAGTTGTTCAATCACTACAGCAGGGGGCTAGCCCGCTGGTAGTGTTGTGTGCTTGACCTTCCCATACTCTTTCTTATAGATGCTGAGTACCAAGCAGAGAAAGCAGTACATGTATGTACCATTTTTTAAAAAGTCTTTGGTATGACCCGGCCGGGGATTGAACTCACGACCTCCCGGTTACAAAGCGGGGACTCTTCCCGATTGAGCTATTGCACCGGTCAATCGTACACAATCGGTCACACTAACGTATGAACAAATTGCCTATAATTTCCCTGGTCTTTTGGTGTCTGCAAGAAAGTGTCAAATTGGCAAGGCAGAATCCTATGCAGCCGGCGTCAAAAAAGATACCAGTACAAAAAAGAAAGCCCGATAAAAACGACTAAAACACGTCAAAAATAAGCCGAAGCCTAAACATCTGCTTGGAGAGTACAAATCATTCCTGGGGAAAGGGTACCGATTGACCAGGATTCAGGTGAATATTCAGGTGAATATATGTTTTTCTGTAATCTCTATGATATGCTTTTTTGTCATTGGGCCGGGACTGTCAGCTCTCAATTTGTTTTGGAATCCCCATGACCCACTGCATGCTCATGCCCCTCTCAGTTAGAACTTGGTGACTCACTTGTAGACACACGGTGGATGTTCACGCCGTTACTGTACATTACGCCGTCGATGGGGCCGGGGTTGCCGCACTCAGCTCCGTTAAGTGTGAAGAACCAGCGTGCACAGGTTTCGGAGGAGGAAACAACTCTGAGGTCGCCGTTCCACGTCAGACGAAGAGCGGATGTCGGGGACACCTTGTTGAACGCGCACTCCTGTGGTTGTGGATGACAGAAGGTATTTTACATCCAGTTTGGATTGGGTACAAATTGCAAGCCTTCTCTCTCTCCCTCTCTTTCTCTCTCTCTCTCTCTCTCTCTCTCTCTCTCTCTCTCTCTCTCTCTCTCTCTCTCTCTCTCCCTCTCTCTCATATATACATGTATATATATATATATATAGTCAAACCTGCCCAGTCAAACCTGCCCGAGTGGACACCTGTCTGAAAAGGACACCTGCAGTCAATGGCCACATTAGAACAGTCCCGTCCATTTTTTTATAGTTAAGACCAGAAACAATACATGTATTTTTTGATACAGTAGACACCTGATTGTCGCTAAAACAATAGCAGCCAATCAAGGGTGCCAAAAGGGAATAAAAGGACTTTTCACACAATGATTTCAATAGTATGGGGGTTCTCACCTGGTCAAGAGTAAAAGCAAGTGAGAACAGACAAAGGGGACAGAGTTTATGACAATGGAGGGTGCAGGGGTGCTAATGGATGAATAACTGTTACAATAGGCTCTATGCAGATTTGCTAATGCTCAAAAATTGAACAGTAACAACTAGATCTTTTTTGTCTGGCAGGAACAGATAGAAAGCCTATATCATTCTGTGATTCTAACTTAACATGAGTATAAATGTGCTGCACATAAATTTGCTTAGTCCCTTGAGTGTCCACTACCGACAGGTTTGACAATCACCTGGTGTTAATTGTTGCGTTTCCCTTAACAACCGAGCCATAGTCTCAATAGAGTAAGTTGTAATTTGTTCGCTCGGAACCATTGTATGACCGTGCCTCTAAATGTCTTCCTATCCTCCATTACAGCAACCGGGACATTTATCTGATAACAGGCGATCATGAAAACAGACGAGAAGGAATAAGAATAGATACCACAATCATCCCAGAGTCCGCACCATTGTTCAGGTTGTTCCAGGTACACTGCTTTACGTTCGCCCTGGCCGACACGCCGGGAGGTCCCGTCTCCCCTGCACTGCCCTTCTCCCCGGGTGGTCCCTGCTCTCCTCGCTCCCCCTTAGCACCGTCCCGGCCGTTGTTGCCAGGGACGCCATTGTTACCAGGGATACCGGGGTTACCGGGGAGACCGTTGTTGCCAGGGACACCGGGTGACCCTTGAGGCCCGCTGACACAACTGCCGCAACACTGTGTAAAACGGTTAAAATGCGCACGGTATAAGATCTGCATAGATTCTAAAATAAACCCATGATGAAAATATGCTAAGGATAAAGATAACTTGAATGTGCATGATAATATTAATGATTTGTTGAAGATAATTTCATTATATATGTAGAATATGCACATATGATGAATATAGACAGCTACTGTGTTAATGATAGGTGATATTACGATCCACCCGATCAAAACCAATCGTCTGGTACGCAACATACTACCAGTATCTTTGACTGGAGCCACTGCATGACGCCATAACATAAGAATACTCTCTAAATATACTGCCTAAATCAAAAGCATCGTTAAATCTTACTTATGAAAAAATTATCGTCCTAAAATCACCAATAAAAAGCATTCTTATTGGAAACAGTTTCTGACCAATGCGTTTTACACCATCAAAATTTCCAAGCTCTTCATCGATCATCACACACGACATTGCGCAACCAGGAAACAAATGTAAAAAAAACCCCTTCACATGTACTTTTTAGTACAGGTGGATTTTCACTTGAGCTTTTAGGCGACAATAGTAGTGCTAATTTGGGAACAGCTGTCTTTATCCATAGTTTGTCAATACAGTCCGGTGGGTCAATTTAAAGTTTGTCCATACCTCTTAGCCATGAAACGGAAATAAAGATCATGACATAGAAATGTTTTCTCTCAAACGAGACATGTAAATTTTGATTGCATGTTTAGTGTCGACATGAACAGTAGGGTTTATTGGTTTCTTTAACGCCCTGAAAATCAAACCATGTGCCGTAAGGCTGGTAATACATATAGGATGACCAAACGTACCCCCCCCCCCCGTACCGATACATGTATGTGTTCCTCTCACCTGTCCTGTCCTAACGTCTTGGCCGTGGTTTGTCTGTGCAAGAATCGCCACCACAAGCCCCACAACTGCCAACCACGAGTACAAAGCCATAACGTCTTCTCCACGTCTACCCAAAACTGAAACGTTCGTTAAAAAAATCTTGTGGTCCGAGCTTTGACGACCTTGGTTCAGGAATGTAACTTCCTCAATGTCACGTGACCGTTAGTGTCTACTGAAACATGACGCTCAACCCTCCGCAGTGATTTTACCGTGCCATTGCTTTCTACTTCAATCGCTAGTAGCAGCCGTCCTGGATACCCTAATAAAGACGCAAGGTACACAGTGGATGGTATGTTCGTAGTACGAAACCACGGATGTACAGTGTACACTATATATGCCTCCTTTCTGGCAAGACTGGACAACATATGGGTGAATAATGAGGTCTCGTTCCTTTATAACCTAATAAAGACGCAACGTACACAGTGGATGGTATGTTCGTAGTACGAAACCACGGATGTACAGTGTACACTATATATGCCTCCTTTCTGGCAAGACTGGACAACATATGGGTGAATAATGAGGTCTCGTTCCTTTATAACCTCATGTGTGTCTAAAAGATTCATAACTGAAATGGGATATGAATCAAGAAAAACTTTTAATGCACAATGTATACCTTTAGCGTACACAAGACCCTGATGACCGCTCTGCATTCAACCAAGCATAATAGCCCCTTCAGTAAGCTTACATTTTCTTAGCGCCTGTAAAAACATCTGCTTGGAGCTCAGAGATGAGAATAACCATGTGCACTATAGAGATATGTATTATCATTCATGTGAAATTTCAGCTTCTGAAAATAACGAGAAATTCAAGGGAAATCTTTATGTAACCGCCCTCGTAAACCCTGTACCACACGTGATGTGTGTATATGCCTGTGAAAGTAGCCGGGTGGTACTGTAAACAATAGATCTGTTTACCTTACCCTCGGATCATGTTTCACCTGTCGAACTTTGGACAGGTCATCGACAAATTGTCGGCAATATCAATGTTCATGTCGGTATTAGAAGGTTGATTGGTCATCTTTGTGGTAAACATTTCCAAAATGTTGAGTAGGAATACTTTGACAGCCTGATGTCTCCAGCCTGTATCATGTGTCCGGGTAAACAGAGTGACGTATGCGAAACTATGATGTAATGGAAAGCCCCATTCCCACCAGCCTCTGGGCTATACAAGGAAACAATAGCCCGCCTAGAGATCGGTTGAGTTTCGCCAGCTTCTCTAAAATCTGACGTGTCTCAGGTCAGTTTTAGCTTTGTTTAAATGGTTGGTTTCGCCACAGATGATCTCAACTGTCCATGAAAGATACAGGTGAAAACGGGACTTCATGGATGAGAAAGTTGACGAAAAAGCGCGACAGCTACGAGCAAAATCAAACGGGAAGGTTACAAAAGTTACTGATAGTTTTTTTACAGATAATGGGGCCTAAAGTTTTGGAAGGTTTAGACAGATCGACGTCTAGATCTGTCAGTGCTAGCTCATTTAGGACATGGCTGATGAAGAAAGCGATCTGGATTCATTAGGTTACTAGAATGACTGCGTTTGTATTTTGGTGCTGTTGTCTTATATTATGTATAAGAGATAAAGAAAGTATTTTTTAAATTATTACTAAATTTTGCAAATTCTTCTTTATCCTAAATGAAGCATGTCTTTCAAGTAAAAAAACCTGTACCGATAGTATCAAATGTACAGATTATACACTCAGTGTGACAAACATTTTATTATATTAACCGTAAGAAAGTGTATTTTTATGCTGGTTACACTTCAAGTATCAGATGATTTTGAAGCAGTTTTGTATGTTTTGTGTTATTGTGTAATACAAAAGCAGTCTCATGCATACTAAACACGCCATTACAGGCTGTTTAAAGCTGTTTATTGCTTATTACAATTGTACTGATGTTTATCATGTTGCTGAGTTAAAGAGATTAAGGTTGCGGTCATTTCATGTAAATGCAGTGTTTTAGAGTAATTTATGATTATTTATTACTATTATGGATTATAACATTATCTTTCTAAATCATTTTTATTTTTCGTAATCTACATTTAGATATTAAAATGTCAAAATCATTCTTCTTGAGACTCTGAGTCCCTTCGTTATATCCACCTTAGCTTTAATGTCCGACATTATAAAAAGGTTCTTGTGACACTTAAAAGTCATCAAGATTTTCTGATCATCAAAGAAGTCTTTGGGATTGCCCCAGACAAGCATCTCTAAGCTTTTAAGAACTAAACGAGACGGCAATAAAAAAATCAAACCAAAAACTAGGAAGTAAACTACGAAGTTGTCACAATTCCAAAAACCATTACTCTTATTGAAAGCTAAACATGATGATCATCGTATATCTTATATAAAAGCTTACACAGTAGCTATTGTCAGGTTATTGAACTTATTACTCAAGTAAATTTTCCAGTAATAGATCTCTTTCAAACGGCACCAAATAAAGGAAGCATGGACTTAGATTATAACACGCAGAATTCCAAGTCGTAACTCTCCAAGTTGGCCTGCTCGGACCAGGCAGCGTGCCTCGCTCCGTCCATCTCCGGTGCTAAACGGTTGTCTGTCCGAAGCGCGTGTGCGGCTGCCTCCGCTGATACTAGCGCCGGCACTCCGGGCACGTGATATCCTTTAGAGAACAGTTGAAAAAAATGTGGGTTCATTTTCAAGGAATACATAAGGCTCCGATATTCACCGACGGTGCATTATATCAATCAAGTCGCTTTAGTTACCCAAAATATACAAAGAGTTTCTAGACTAAAGGTGTCTCGGTGGATTCCAGCCCAATCCTTCAATATTGATATTAAATTTTGCCCGTATTTCGTCAAACGTTAAGAAACGCGTAATTTGTTAAAAATATAAACTAGTATCATACAATACTTACCATCGTAGCTCCCTCATAGTCTTCAACGGCAAACACGTGTCCGTTGGAACACATGACCCAGAGCCCCTCTGTTAGCTGCATGGCCCGGACCACCTGAACCTGCTCCACATCGGAGATGCCCAGGACGGCTCCCGACAGCCCTGGTGTCAGCTGCTTGACCTTCTCTATGGCCTGCTTGACCAGTTGCTCTGTGTTCCCACTGAAAGTGTCGAGGTTGGTCAGCAGGCGTTTCGCCCGGGCGAGGCTCTCCTTGGCCTGATCGTCCAGGTTGATTCCCTTCTCATAAATTTGCGCCTGTAGGACACGAAGCTTCAGGAGAAAGTTGAGCCGGGTCATCTTTCGCCCAAACTCCCACCACTCCTGTGAACAGAAGCAATACTGTAATGAGCGCTAGGTGACTAAAACATAATGAAAACAACCAACAACAACAAAACAATATTTTGAACTTAGCTGAATGTAGTACAAATAAATCTAGCCTTGTACCTGTTCACTCACACGGCGCGTTTGGCGAAGCAGCCAGTTTTCCATTTTTGCGATCTCATCCTCCATTTCATGGTGATAACGCCTGTGGACATGATGCTTGTCTCCAAGAGCAGCGAGTTCTCGGGAAGTCCCTTTCTTGATTTTGGCAAGTCTCTTCAGAAAAAGAAATATGTTTTCGTACATTCTAATCATGTCACGTGAGAGCGGACAAGAGTCTGCCATTTGCTGAGAGATACGTGCCGATGTCTCAGTGAAATACGTGTCCAGGTCGGCATCGGCTTCAAATTCTCTGATCAGTCTTTTGGTAGTGGCCTCTGTCTGGGCATCTTGGACGTCGTCACCATTCTGGCCATTCTTCACAATCTCAATCATTGCCAGCGTTTTCTTGATAATGTTCCCGTAGCGTAGGTTGTGTCGTATTGGTTTCTTGCATTTTGGGCATGTTTTGAGCTGGATGTTTTCGTCGACGCTGTCCATCCAATGGTCCAGTCCGCTAACCTCTAGCACGTGACGGCAGTCCTGCAGCTGCACGAACCGGGCGTCGGGCTCATTTTCGGCGTCGAAGATCTCTGTCAACTCTTCATAATCACAAACGCGGCACTTGTCCGGGCATGGTTCTCCGCACATACCGATGCATGGCTGGTCCTCTCGACACACTCTGCAGCGTCGGGTCTTCTGGCAGGGCTGGTCACATCGAGGACGATCACAGGGCTCTCCACAGGGCTTTTCACACTTGTGATGTTCACATCTCCACTCGCATGGCTCCTGGCACGGTACGCATGGCTCCCCACATTGGTGTTTGCAGCGGTTGTGAAGGCAGCGGTTTGGGCAACGTTTGCCACACGGAGGACAATTCTGTGCGCATGGTGCTGAGCACTGGTGGGAGCAGACAAGCACACGATTACATGGTTGCCTGCAGGGTACGTGCAGCCTGCCTTCTTCGCAACTATCACATGTGCCAGCACAACGGTGGCCGCATTTTAGCAGCTGAGTGCACGCGGCTTTGCAGATCAGGTCGTCCTCTTTGGCTCTGCAGACCACCTGAATGGCGTGGCCACAGACCAGGGGATATGTTAAGATCACCGTGCAAGTGCACACCTGGCCACACATTTTCTTGCAAATGTGTTTACAAGAAAGGACTTTCTTGCACGGAATCTGACATTGGAATGAGCTGGGTGCCACAGAGCATGGGATCATCTGCTTGTGTTGACATGTGGGAACGGTCTTTTCCACCAATACTTCACATTCACCACAGTCCTGATAGCAAAACATCTGACATTTGTGTCCGAGGTCACAGAGGACTTTGACACAGGGTTTTTGGCACAGGTACTCTTCATGTTCCGGGTCAGTTGGGTGACAGCACATTCCACAAACGTGTCCACATTGTAACCTGTGAATGTCAGAAAATGTTAGAAGTTACGATGCATCCCTGTGCAACAAGATACATTGATGATAATACATCCCAACGTATCCCAAAGATGATTGTTACCACCTTTGGATAGCAACATGTTGCTGGAACGGGTCCATCTTACATGTAATGACATCGACATCCTTGTACCCAATCTCATCTCACCAGTGAACTATAAACCTTAAGCCGCATTTCTGTGGCCTGTATGTTTATACTTGCCTGAAGGTACACGGCCGCATGCAGCCTCCATCTGGTGCCTTCTTATTAAAATCGTCGTTGGTTGACGCGAGAGTCTTGCTGTCCGTGTGATTTTGACAGCTCAACTTTAGGTTGGTGCCCACACTGCCTTGCTGTCGGAGTTCCTGGATGATCTGAACAGTAATCAATTAAGAATTGAACTTAAGTCACTGTACAGTATGTAAAAATACCAAGTTCGTTATGATAAAAATTGCCACGGATGCAATGTCTAAAATAAAGCACACTTTACCTTGGTCCATAATGTGCTCGCCTTTGCCAACATTTTCAGATTGCCTATAGCGTAGAAACCCATCTTCGCTCTTGAGAGAGCAACACAAATACGGTTGTCCACCTGTGGTTGAAATGAAATTATGTTTTCAATGAGCAACTAAAAATATAATCTAAAATATACTTATTTTACGATTTATTTGACTGTCTTGGATGGCCTGTAAAATCCCTAGCACCGGTCCATTTATTCCATAACTTTTGTCATTATGTGCAACTTGGTGCAAGTACTTCCAATGAGCAGATTATTGCAGACATTTCGAAGGGCACACGCGATGGAAAAATACGGGTATACCCGGGTGGACAATAATCGGCTGCTCTCACCTTCAAGAAGCCCGCGATGTCCTCGTCATTGCTCCTCACCAGTGACAACAGGATGATGTCGTTCTCCTCTCCCTGAAAGTTGTCCACGGTGCAGACGCGCACGCCCTCAAAGACATCTTGCCTCATGACCTTCTTGAAGTTGAAGAGTTGGCCCGTGTACGTGGTGAGGATGGTGATCTGGGACGGGTTGTACCCCTGCTGAAGCAGGTAGTGGCAGAAGCTGGCTAGGAATTGCGCCTCGTGCATATTGGACCGGCTCTTCATCTCTTTGTCTTGCTCTTCCAGGTTGCTGTGATCCACAAAGAACATGTTGGACGAGACGCCTTTGATGTTCTCGTAGTTGAGCACCGAATCGTGGTTGTCCAGCGACTCGTAGATGTGCGGCGTCAGGAGCCGCGCGAACTCCGGCCGCATGCGATGCTGCGACTGAAGCCGCTGACACTGCATGTCATTCTTTACCATTCGTTCAAACAGGGAGATGTCCATGTTGTATTTCTTCGCCAGTTGGTAGACGGTTGGGTTGGGGCGGAGCTGTTGGTGATCGCCGATGAGGATCAGATGTTGGCAGTGTTCGGACAGCGTTGTGACGATGTGGGCCTCCAAAACTTCTGCTGCCTCCTCTACAATGATAATTGCAGGTTGAATGTCTTGCAGGATCGAGCGGTATTTAGCCGCACCAGTGGTGGTCATTCCGATGACGTATGCTTCCTCCATAATCCTGCGATCTTCCTCACCTCTGAACTCTTCGAGGCGTTGAGCAACATCCTCGTATTCGTCTACATACTTTGATAAAGACCTCCGGTGTGATTCATAGTACTTGGCTACCCAGAAACGATAGAGGCGCCATCGGTCGCGTAGCTGCAGCGTCCAGACGTTTTGGACTTGTCGAACTTCAGTGTCGGTCATCATCTCCGTCTTACTGAGCTCGCGCTTTAGCATGTTTCTTCTCTTCTTCTTGTTGACGTGAACCTGCCATTCTCCCTGATCCCCTGCCAGACGGCCTTTGATCTGCATATTCTCGAGGTCCAGGGCCAGGTGTACGCTGACGGATTTCTTCTTGTGCTTTCCTTTGTTCCCATGACTGTACAACAGCTCATCGTCGTCGAGGAGTCGCTGTTTTTCTGGGTCATCCATGAAGTCTGTCCTCTCTTCGTTCTCTTCCTCTGCTTGGGTATTTCGGTCCCGCCTGTCTACTTCGGGAAGGACGTGTCCTCCGAGTCCTAGCCAGTCCGTCATTACAGATTCCCTTTTCTGTGCACCAGTCATCCACTCGTACTTGTTTGCCACGATCCATTCCTTTATCAAGCTTTCCCTGTGACGTTCGTCCATTAAGTACATCAGGATGTCTTCATGGAGGAGTCCTCTTTGCGTTGCCACCAACTGATCTAGATACTCATCCATCCGCTCCTGAAGGTGTTTCATTTCTTGTGTTGCATCGGTAGCCCCCTCGTGAATGTACCATGGAACCATTCCGTACTCGCGTCTCTTGTGCCTGATATTTGTGATATTGAACTGCTTCAGCTTTTCACTCTTGCTCTGCCCTCCCACCCTTACGATACCCTCAGGGTACGACTCTGCTATACCTTCAAGAAATTGGTCAAGGGCATGATTTGTGTAGCACACCACAAGAATGGGCCAGGCCGCTCTTCTCATTCCTGGACCTTCTCGGAACCCTCGCCACTTAAGACGGTTTTTTCAGCAGAACTTCGATAATCTTGAGCCCAATATGGGTCTTTCCAGTTCCTGGTGGACCTTGGATAATGGCGAATTCTTTAGTCAGTCCCAACTTGAAGGCGCGGTACTGCGACTCGTCAAAATTCAGATCTTCAGCTGAGGGCCACATGTCGTCGCGCAGGACGGGAACTGAACGAGCACGGCTGCGATTCACGTTCTCAACAAGAACTGATAAGTCGTATGTGACATCCCCCAATCCCCGAAGATAGGCGGGTGGATCCACGCCGTTGGCGCAGTCGCAGTCCACGATGTACTTGGTGAACGGCATTGTATTCTGTTGAACCACTTGAAGACCTCTGAGAACGTGTCTGTAGGCTTCGAAGAAGGCGGTTGTTTCAACCATGAAGAACGTCTCCATTGGGCTGATGTCTAACACATTCGTTGTGTCGTCTTCGAATCGAACTTCCACCCAACCCTGTTCAAGCTCTGATGGATCGCGGTTTGTGACCGTCGCAAAGAACATGGTCTGAAAGTCGTCCTTGGACAGGCAGACGAGCGATCCATAGATGAGTCGCTTTGAATGTTGCCATTTCACCCGTTCGAGCCTGCTACTATCGAACTGTATCCTGTAGACGATACCACTATGGGCGTAGGTGGGGTAGACAACGTGAACGTCATGGTAGACACGGATGTCTTGCAAACTGCCCTTCTCGTCCAATCCACGTCTGCGCATGTCCAAGAACTCGGCAATTCCCTCCCGCAGCGGCCTCAGGAAATCTTCTCGGAGCAGCCTGAACTGGACGTCGAGATACGTGTCCACGTCAGTGTAGCGACCACAGACGATGTTGGGGCGAAGGAATGGTTCCTTGTCAGTGTGGATGTCTTCAAAAGTTGGTATGATCGTCAACCGTCTGAAATCATCCGGAGGCATCTCCAGTCGGGTAGCCTGGTCTTTGGAAACATTACCTTTGCGCAGGTTTTCCATGATGGCGTCTTTGTGCGACTCTACCTCATTGAAAGCTGCCACTAAGTCGTCTTCGACATCAGAGCCTTCATCCCCGAGACCTTTGACAGTCATGCCTAACACGGCCAAAGGCACTGACACCTGCAAGTGTTTGATATTGTCGCTATGGTTATGTTGGACATCTAAGAATGTGGTATTACCTGACCCTTTACGTATTGACAAGTATATCATGAGTGAAATCATGTACACCAACGTTACCAATAAAAACATCAGCGCCACCACTAATGAGACCTATCCATTATTTTCCCTTTTACCTTTGCAATGTACCAAATGTAATGTTTGATATACAAATCTCGATTGGTACTGATTATCTCACCTGCACGAAAGAACTTGGGGACCTGTCCAGGAGCTCACGGAACAACCTTAGAGCATGTTTGATCGATTCTCTAAACTCCTGCCGATGGATTTGAACTGCCGGAATTTCGGCGAAGTACTTCGTTAGGACCGATGTCAGGAACTGGGAGTTACGGACCATCACCATCAGTTTCATCGTGTTCGCTGTGACAGAAAATGTCATTACTGTGAACATTTTCGAACTTATTGACTTATCGTCAAACACGAGCGACTGTGTCCAACCTGACATGACCATTCGCGCTTACTTAAGTATTTCTGACTAGGTTTTACTGATTAGTGACGAGATGGGTTAAGTATTATCCGTCAACTGAAGATGTAGCATATATGTCAAATGTGCACTGATCTAGAGACCTCGATGGTGGTATTCGGTGGTTACTGTATGTATAACATAAAAGAAGCAGTCACCAAATTGGTGATCAGTGGGTAAATGTGCTTTAAGATAAGGTTACATTACTTACCCGGAGAAGACGAACAGTCACACGCTTGTGCGAGAACGCGGAGCAGCAGTGCCACCAGGTCTTTTCTGATGGAGGTCTCATCCAACAGTTCCTTACATCCACTAGCCTCCCCCACTAATGTCAGGAGAACCTGGTATAGACGCCACAGTAGGAGGTGTATATGTCAGCTAGCAGTCACCCATAAATCAAAACCATAGCATGTCCAGAACAAAAGACTTCCCTATGGAATACATCCTTGGACTCTTGCATAGGTGAACTTTTTAGGCTATTTTCAAGCCAAGACCAATACTATAAAGCAGGCCCCGCCCTAGAGGCGTCGCCAAAAATACATTAACTATAAGTCGGAACCGCATATCTGTTTGGAGATATTACTTTTCCCCACCTCTTGAGGGTCCTTCCCACACAATCCCCGCAGTCTATGGGGCTCCATCGGCCTGATTACTCGCTCCTTACGTTTGTCGGAGTTTGAAGGTTCAAATCCATCCCTAGGCCTGTGTACAGCACATGCAAACTTATAGATCAATTAACGATTAACAGAACTAAGTAAAATGAACTGCGCTTAAACTCAAACAGAAATGATATGGAGAATCAAAAAAATCCTAAACTGAAATAGTATATATATATTATGACATACGTTTCCTGGAAATATAATGTGAAAAAATCTTGGCAAACTTCTAGCTCACCTTGCACAGTTGTACGTCTTGAACTGAGTGTCACCGCTTCTGTCCCTTCTTCCACCCCGCTGACCACCCCTCCTGCCAAAGTCGCCTCGTCCACGCCCAACCCCCCCTCTGTAGCTAAAGCCTCTTGCGCCGTCCATGGGCATGGGTTAACTACACGAGGATAAGTCGACAAATTTAAGATCTATGTTCACTTTTTGTCAACCCCGGGGGCCGCTCCTACGCAACGTAGTTACTAACTTTAGCTATCGCTACTAACGACTTGCGACCCATGGGGAGGGGGTGTGTGTGGCAACGTTACACTTTGTGTCCCCTGTAAAACAACTTTTACAACTTTAAAATCAACAAGAAGCCATAGGCGACAATTCTCCGTGAAATTTTATAATTTGCAGATTGGGAGGTGGTATTGGCACTGGCATGCCTGCAGACGACGTATAAAATTACATGCCGATTGAACAAAGGGAACCGTGGGTTTTAGGCTAATTTAGCTGCGAACACGGAAAAACGGGTACCGCTCAAGTCAACTGCTTAACGAAATAACATGATCACAACAGCAACGTTGCACACGGAAAACACCGCCCTACATAACCGCTACGGTAAAAACAAAGACACGTGCACAAAGTTAAACCACGTCAACAATTTTAACACTTGCCGCTCACCGGCCAGGCGACAACATTTCATACACAACAGGAAAAATAGGGGGGAGTCACAAATATGGCAATCACCACAATATAAAAAACGCTACGGTAAAAACAAAGACACCTGCATCAACACGGACATAACGGCACACCACATGCCCAAATTCATAGAAATACAACGTACACAAACATGACTTTTACGTGCGAACACATTTCACAATTCCGCCCCATCCATAAACCATTACGGTCCGCATCTGGTCTGCATTAAAAACCGCCCCGCACATCTGCATTAAGGATGCTCCCCCCCCGCGCTATTTAAAACAACGGGTTTTTCGCGGCCGGTCCCATGTGCCCCTAAATGTAGGGGTGCTTTTCGAATATTATCTTGACCGCGAAAACACCTACGGTAAATATTGATATACGTGCATCACCACTGGCATGCCTGCAGACGACGTATAAAATTAAATGCCGATTGAACAAAGGGAACCGTGAGTTTTAGCTGCGAACACGAAAAACCGGCTGACCCGAATACTCCTGCAGGAGGTATACCTCCTTCACGGAGTAACAAAACCTGAACAGTCTAGTTTTTTTTATGACGTCAATGCAACTGGTGGAAACCACCGCACGACAATCGGGCTTTTTTATTTCCTCAACACGTCACAGACAAAAGAGTTTCGTCTGAAACTTGGCTCGCTTCCAGCTTTACCTTTCCCTCTTTTCAATAATTTGCAATCGATGGCCTGATCTCAATGTGGAAAAAGTCGTCTTGAGTCTTAATACTAGTGTCCACAACACCTACTTTAGATGTATCTGAACGGAGGCCATTCATGCAAACATGTCATGCAATGTCTTCTCATGAAAATTTCAACTAGTACGGCGTTAGACCAGATTAAAAATCTTGTCGAAGTATTTACAATTGCATCAGGATCACAACGGCGAAATACTAATAGCAAATGACCATTTTAAGTAAGTCTTTATCTGACTAGAAATGTTCCAGCTATCCACTGCGTGCTTGATCATACTCAGTAACGGTGTCTAAATTGTACGATGCCAACAACATGATTGATAATGATGAAAAAGTGACCGGAAACTCCTACTTTGAAAAATCAACACACAGAACGCAGTTCAGATTCGTATTACTATTATTAGTCAGCAGCTAATTTCAAGACTACAAAAACATTAACAACACGCTATAACGCTAAAATTGCTTGGTATACGGTGCATAGTTGATAGATTAATTAAAGGCATTTATAGATATAAAATACGAATGTATTTCATACCCTAGATATGTATAGACAGCTGAACTCACCTGTCACCTAGCTGAAGTGGAAAGTCACCATGAATACATCACGTGCGAGAGAAGCCACAGCAGTACAGAGCGTTCTTTCCCGGCCAGCTGGTACAGTACAACCGGTCTCATGACCCACTGGCTCCGCTCTGATGTCTGGACGGACCATCAGTACGATTTATATCTAGCCTGCCGGGGCTTTCCGTTGACGGCAGTGTTTCGTGTCGTCACTCTACGCCGCACTCTTGTTTACGGACGAATTGACTTCTACACAGACTTACAGTTGTTGTTGTTTTGTGACAAAATAAGCGCCATGATGTCGTACAATGTACGCCTGTTATACAGTTATTGCTGCAATCTGATATGTTTGCTGGTGGAATTCAAACGGAAAGCCTGTAAAAGTATCACGTACGTATCAGTAGAAATCCTTTAATCAGTGGAAAGTCAATAGCTACATTGCCAATTATTTTTCCAAATCTGAGAGATGACTGTTAGATAGTGTGCCATGATTTTGGCTGTCCTCATTTTGCTTTACATTCAATGGAACCTTTTGAGTACTATGCACCTCCTTGGGCGACCTCCTTGCTAGCTACGCTTGTCTATTAAACCTTGTACCGCACGTACACCTGCGAAAGTAGGGGGCAAAACCTAAACAATAGACTTGTTTACTTGTCCTTTTGATCACCATACGTTATCCAAAGATCATGTTTCGCCTACTGAAACGTTTTTTTCAGAAACAAATTTTCAGGAACATCAACATTCCTGTCGGTATTAGAAGGTTGATTGGCCATCTTTGTCACAAACATTCCCAATATTTTGAGTAGGAATACTTGAATAGCCTGAGGCCTTAAGTCTATATCATGTGTCCGTGTCAACAGAGTGACGTATGCGAAACTATGATGTAATGGAAAGCCCCATTCCCAGCAGCCTCTGGGCTATATAATCTAAACAATAGTCCGCTTGGAGATCAGAGTGCGGTTGAGTTTCGCCAGCTCTGCATCGCAAATTTCAGCAAGAAAGAGAAGTTAGCGACTTCCCTCGAATCTGACGTGTCTCAGGTAAGTTTTAGCTTTGTCTAAATGATTGGTTTGGCTGCAGGTGAACTCACCTGTACGTGAAAGATACGGGTGGAGACGGGGACTCGAAATACCTGTCGCTTTTCTACTTCCGTGTTTGCACCTGTCGCGAATGCGACAAGCTGTCCTTTTTACCGTACAACTGGGGGATTTGTAATTCTGAAGGCAAGACCCACATGTAGCCTGTGTTTACACAATCTCTCGCTGGCTGGGGTTAATTTACCCCCTCCACTGTCGGGCGGGCTGGCAGCTAGGAGCGCGATTTAGCCAGGCTAGACCTACATGTACATGTTTGCTTTCGTCGTATTCAGTGTGGAGTCATGACAATCATTGAGGGAACGTTTGATGTCATTATGATATATGGAATGATTGGTTACTGGGTATATTAGTTACTTTCAAAGCTGGAGCTATCCCATATCAACAGTCGAACAGTGTATTTCTCTATGTGGCAATGTATATTCCTAATCTCACGTGCCATATGCAAATGTATGTTTGCGATGGCTTATGTTTTGTGTGTACACTGAAAGATTTTAGCTGGCATTTTCAGTATTTGTTAGCTTGTAAATCTGTGAGCTAACGTTAACATTGATCTAACTATTGTAGCCTCAGTCTGATTTCTCACTGTCAGTGGCTGATTGGGCCCCCTCCTGTGGAAGGGCTGATAGAAGCGTCATGTCGGGTAATTGTAACCTTAATGCTGATTAAAGGAGTCCTAAAGTCCAGAAGGGAGTGCCATTTTCTGATAGACTATGCTTCAATGAATATGACTAGCCGACTTTTTACAAATTTCGCTTGTGCGACTTAAGCGGCGCGTGTTTGTAAAGCGATATCAATATCATTTCCCCCCATACTGAACCACAATATATACATCCGGGAACTTTGGATTACGAAATGCTCGTACACTTCAAGTCAACACAAACATTTTCGGCAAAAACGACAGGAGACAAGCACACCAATAAGCTAATTATTGAAAACTTACTTACTTTACTTTACTTGACCTCTAGCTTAGGTGCTATCATATCAGGATGTCTAATACAGTGAGCTGACAGTTTCACATTGCGTGTTTTGACTTTCTCAATTTATTTGTATGTAAATCTTTACTGAACAGATAATTAGATTACGCCGCTTATTGGAAAGATAATTAGATTACGCCGTTTTTTTCATTGTTAATAATTTCGGCATAAATGAGGGGCGATAAGGACACCAAGAAGGCCAATTGTTGATAAGATATCAAAGAACACAAAACGATACGATTTTTTCTTATCGCCCCTGAAATTAGGTCTCAAACGTAACGTTCTTGGTCAAAGCATAGACACCAATGGGGTTGCGCAGTGCAGTCTGGGATAGTTTAGAGGGTATCTGGGGAGTTTGTCCTGGTTTCGATGCGTTTTAAGACTTGCGTGCATAATGGATATTTTATTGTATGCTGTAAAGTAATATGCATTTTTCACTTCCTAAAATTAATGTCTGTCGGAAAATAGCACTCCCCTCTGGATTTTAGGACCCCTTTAAGTTGGGGGCAAAGAAATGGCAGACGACCAACATGCATAATTTACACCCCCTCACGTAACCTCCATAAACAGTCCCCTAGTGTCTACTGCTATAAACTTATTGACAGCGCTCTGGCATTGAGTTCGGATTCCTCCATACGAGCGATCGCTGTTTTTGTTTACTTCATATACATGTACATGCAAATTATTTTAAGACAAATGAAAATTATTGGTAGGCAAATCAGCAATGCCAGTTGTCATATTCTGATCACCTTTCGTCACGGGATTGGAATAAAACAGCTATGAGCAACGTGTAAAGGTAACACTCGCCGGACGATTTGTTTGTCGTATAGATTTTTCAGCGAGGCTACAAACGTGGCAGTATTAAGTAACTTCTAAACATCCAAAACGTGCGCGAAAGAATGAAGGTGTCATACTATGGTCAGTCATGTGAGTAACCTTTGTTGGTCATTGAATGTCTGTTGTTTGCCAACCCTTTGTGTCTCCCATATCACTGGGGCAATCGATAAGAATTGCTTATTGAAGGGGGAGGGGCAGTGAAACTTGGAAGGGAGCCAAGTTTCTGTTGACCGACCTTCGTTCTGTAGTACGCGCATCTTGATTGGCCATCAGGTGTAATCTGTCACCATTTTCTACGCGTACCTTGATTGGTTGGCAGGCGCAACAGTACAAACCATTGCTGTTATCTGGATTATGGGGTCCATTGTAAGCATAAAGATTGTGGTGACACAAAACGTTATGATTTCGCAGGTAACTACAGAGAATCCCTAGACATGCCATATGTAAAAACAAGATGAGATCCCCCACCTAATTTTTGACATAGGAGTGGGGGGTGGGGATGGGCTGGGACTCAGGCATTGCATTTCACTGAACTGTGTAACGTATTGGTTTTCTTGATGTAAAATAAATTTATCTAGCCAATGTTGTTCTCATGCCGATCATTGCTTGTCCCAAGATGGAGATCATGAGGTATCAGGCTAGCAATTCATTTTTGGCGACGTCTCAGGGAGGAGCCAAATGGTACAGTATTGTGTGTGATTCGCAAGAATTCTAGGAATTGTACAGGCATTTTGTCCACAGGAATGGAATGTCTACAGGCATGTCTCTGACCTACATCTATGCCCACATTCCTTGAAACCTTTGGGACCCTGGGAAGACCTCTCTGCCCCGGATGCCCTATTTTCTGTGACCCCGGGGCTTGTTCACTATACACTCAGGGGGGAGTGCACTGTATCTGTATAGGTACCAAGTCTTCCTCAAAATCATGAAATGATGGCAGGGCCGCAGTGCCATGCAAACAATAACCCTAACAGCAACCACCGTCGCCATGGCAATGTATGTTTTCATTGCCAGTCTTGTTATTTTTATTTGTATCCTCCTCATAGATATTCTTGCGTGCTCTTGTGAGGCCTACCCATCCCCATGGACAGAGGAAGGGGGTTTGGCTACCGAGGGCGGGGCCGTGGACGCGGCAACTTTGGCGGGAGGGGTGGACAGCGTGGTGGATGGAGGGGCAGGGGAGGTGGCGATCCGCAGGATGGGTGAGTTGTAGCAGCTATACGCTAAGTCGATCCTGTTATCTGTACCAAACTTACATGTATATTGTTAATGTCGGCCAGCAGGAATTTGTGTGTGTGTTTGTTTGTGTGTATTTTCCACCCAGTTCATCAGTTGAATTCTCAGTCTAGGTCCTTTGACTTTAGTTTGGTTAAGGTCAATTTGTTTCAGAGGGTTAGGCAGTCTTGAAAATCTGATACTAACGAGATGTACGAATGAAAGAACGACCGACATTATTACTTATGCAATGTATTTATGAGTTACAGAAATGGACAAACCAACGGCAACTCCGAAAGACGACGGGAACGGGTCATCAGACCTATCGGGTACCGGAGGCTACAGGAACTGTGTGAGAGGGACCCGAGAGAGGTGACTCACATAGAAAACTCACATACATGTGTAGGTCTATAAAATGTACAAAATTACATAGAACGGGTGAATTGTGTACCTGCCAGATGTTTGTATATGTCAAGAAAAGTTCTATTCAAGTGAATCTGTGTTAAAGTGGACACTCAGGAAGATCCATTTCTGACTGTCGAGCCCCAAGTTCAAAGTACTGACTACAGTATATCATTCCAATCTAAAAGGATTGTGGCAGACCGGGAAGCTGGGACTAAAACACGATTCAAATCTCGCGCCAACCCAGCGAGGCCGTAAGATTACAAGTATATCACAAGTAAGAATCAAGATCAACTGGGCCCGCCCGTGCCCCCCCCCCCCGAAAAAAAGCCGGGAAACTACCCGGTGGGGCATCGGTTTGGGAATGTGACAGTAACATTATTTACACCAACTTTCTCGTCTATTACAGGTTGTCCTGGCGTTAGTGGAGCGGACTAGCGGATGTAAGGAACTGCTAGACGAGACCTCCATCAGAAAAGACCTGGTGGCACTGCTGCTCCGCGTTCTCGCACGAGCGTGTGACTGTTCTTCTTCTCCTGGTATGAGAAATTCACCGTCTTATTACATACCCGATTGTTGCCATGGGTTGTCACAGGCAACGCCCAATGTATTGATTGTTTTGTGGAGGTCCTAGTACAACATTAGCTCCATTGGTATTTGGTAGCAAACACCAGCGTATACGTATAGGCTGTACATAATTCTAGATCTCCAGCTATTGATCAAAGTAAGACGATAGCAACATGATAAAACATTACAGGTCCCTAGCATACTACTTTCTTGCACGTGAAAGACACCATATCGCATTAGTCCATGCTCCGCTGATACAGAAGATAATTGACATGCCCTGACTCCCTATTTCTCAGAGAACACTATGAAGCTGATTATGATGGTTCGCAACTCCAAGTTCCTGACCGGGGCCCTTGTGATGTACTTCGCGGTAATGCCAGCAGAGAGCTCCTATCACGCACAGCAGGAGTTCCAGGAACCGATCAAATGTGCTCTCCGGTTGTTCCGTGAGCTCCTGGACAGGTCTGCCAGTTCTCACATAGAGGTACGCTATCTTTTTTATGATTATTATAATTAATGTCATGTTTAGATGCTAAGTCAGCGATAAAGTTACTAGTATTTAAATCTCAAGGATCATTGTACTATGTATACGCTAATTGTTTACATTAATCGCCGCTTTGCCATTGGAATGTTCCAACAGGTAGGGGTCCCTTTGGCAGTGTTAGGGACCACTATCAACACTCTAAGAGCAGTAAGCACAATTGTGGACGAAGACATAGAGACAAGGCTGGTGGAGGTTGAATCGCGCAAGGACGCCATTATTGACGCCATCCAGCGCAGAGGAGCAGTTTTAAAAGACGACGACGGAACACTAGCCACACGCCTGGATCGACAACTTCAACTCGAGACGCCTCCAGACGATTTCAGGGAACTGTCGGTCATCCCAACCTTCGAAGACATCCACACTGACAAGGAACCGTTTCTTCGCCCCAACATCGTCCGTGGCCGCTACACTGACGTGGACACGTATCTCGACGTCCAGTTCAGGCTGTTGCGAGAGGACTTCGTACGGCCACTACGGGAGGGAATTGCCGAGTTCCTGGACATGCGCAAGCGTGGATTGGGTCATGACCGAAGGCTCCAGGACATCCGTGTCTACCATGACGTCCACGTTGTCCACCCCATCTGCACGGTGAGTGGGATCGTCTACAGGATCCAGTTCGACGCTGCAAGACTCCGAGGGGTTCGCTGGCGGTCCACAAAGCGACTCATTTTTGGCTCCCTCCTCTGCCTCTCCAAAGACGAGTTCAAGACCATGTTCTTCGCCACGGTCGCAAACCGCGACCCCAAACAGCTGGAACAGGGGTGCATAGAAGTTCGGTTCGAGCAGAACCACAAAGACGCATCAGCCATTACCCCCACTGACACGTTCATCATGGTTGAGACATCTGCCTACTTCGAAGCCTACCGACACGTCCTGAAAGGTCTTCAAGAGGTTCGACAGGACACAATGCCGTTCACCAAGTACATCGTGGACTGTAACTGCGCAAACGGCGTGGATCCACCAGCCTATCTTCGAGGGAGGTACGGGGATGTCCACTACGACCTCAGAGCTCTAGTCGAGACCCCCAAGCAAGAGACCGTGAGACGTCGTGCGAGGCCTAGGTACAGAGACCTGGATGGCTCCGATCTTGAAGAATCAGATGACTCAGACGACTCAGACGAAATTGCTGATGTATATGACGGCAGTAACCCACAGCTTGCTAGAGCCCGGTCAGTTCCCATACTACGAGACTACATGTGGCCTTCTGCTGATGCTCTGCATCTCGACGAGTCTCAATACCAAGCCGTGAAGATGGCACTGACTAAAGAGTTCTCTGTCATCCAGGGCCCACCGGGAACAGGTAAAACTTACATCGGGCTCAAGATCGTTCAAGCCCTGCTGAAGAACAAGAGCGTATGGCTGACGGATCAAGATCGGCTGAACAGCCCAACCAGGCCCATCCTTGTCGTTTGTTACACGAATCACGCCCTGGATCAGTTCCTCGAGGGCATTTCTGAGTTCCACCCGACAGGCATTGTGAGAGTGGGAGGTCGGAGCCGCAGTGAGAAGATGGAGCAGTTCCAACTTAAGAACATCCGGTTCAGTAAGAGGAAGGACAGAAAAGTCCCTCGGTATATCCACGAAGGCGCTGCAGAGGCAAGGAATGACATGCAGCGTTTCCAGCAACAGATGGAGATGGCTGTAGCACAGATGATGGCGACGCAACGAGGACTCCTTCACGAAGATGCTCTGATGCCCTTCATGGACGAAAACTACAAAGACACATTGGTGAACATGTGGCTCGTGGCCAACGACGATGGGTGGTCCGGCGGTGGACAGAAGGGTTCCGTAATGGTACAGTGGCTTGGCCTAACAGGTAGCGTCTTCATAATGCCGACAGAAGACGGACAAAACCAACCTGAAGAGGGGGAGGAAGAGGAGGAAGCAGGGGCCCAGGAAGACGAGGAGATCGACATCATGGAAGAAGCCGACTTGTTGGAGGAACAGCGCTTGCTGGACGACGAAGAACAGCTGTACGCCTATGATAAGAGGGGAAAAGCCAAGATAAAAGTTGTCAGTGTAGACCTCGCACTCGATGTGGAGGCGTTACAGCTCGAGGAACACCAGGCAGGAAACCAAGGTCAATGGCAGGTACAGACCAACGCGAAGAAGAGGAAACAGAAGATAAAGCACGAGCTCAGCAAGACGGACATGATGACCGACACTGAAGTTCGACATATCCAAAATGTCTGGACGCTGCAGCTACGGGACCGATGGCGCCTCTATCGTCACTGGGTGGCCAAGTACTGTGCTAAGTACAAAGAGTCTATCGAAGACTATGAACGAGACTACGAACGTGCGGCCAAACGTCTTATGGAGTTCCAGAGCCAAGAAGACGGCGAGATTATGAAAGAAGCAACTGTGATCGGAATGACCACCACCGGTGCGGCCAAATACCGATCGGTCCTGCAAGACATCAGGCCTGCTATCATCGTTGTAGAAGAGGCAGCAGAAGTTCTGGAGGCCCACATCGTCACAACGCTCTCTCAGCGGTGCCAACACCTCATCCTTATCGGGGATCACCAACAGCTCCGTCCCAACCCTACCGTCTACCAACTGGCGAAGAAATACAACATGGACATCTCCCTGTTCGAGCGAATGGTAAAGAATGACATGCAGTGTCAGCGGCTTCAGTCTCAGCATCGCATGCGGCCAGAGTTCGCGCGGCTCCTGACGCCGCACATCTACGAGTCGCTGGACAACCACGAATCGGTGCTCAACTTCGAGAACATCAAGGGCGTCTCGTCCAACATGTTCTTTGTAGATCACAGCTACTGGGAAGCACACGACGGGGACACAAAGAGTCGGTCCAACATGCATGAGGCTCAATTCATGGCCAGTTTCTGCCGCTACCTTCTTCAGCAAGGATACAGCCCGTCCCAAATCACCATCCTCACCACGTACACGGGCCAACTCTTCAACTTCAAGAGGATCATGCCGCGGCAGGTCTTCGAGGGTGTGCGCGTCTCCGCCGTGGACAACTTTCAGGGAGAGGAGAACGACATCATCCTGCTGTCACTGGTGCGGAGCAATGACGAGGGCAACGTGGGATTCCTCAAGGTGTGTATACGTAGATGTACAGATGTTACATAATTTCATATTGTTGTCTATGGAACATTACCTTGGATAGAAAAATGCCAATACAATTTTACTGCCAGAAACACATTGAAGTTATTATTTCTTTCCTTCTTAGGTTGAGAACCGAGTTTGTGTTGCCCTCTCCCGAGCAAAGAAGGGTTTCTACGCCATAGGAAACCTGACAATGTTGGCGGAGGCAAGTCCTTTGTGGAGCAAGGTAATGTACAATGTACATTCTTTAAAATCATCGTAAATTTAGTGCGTTTCAACACATGTGAATCTTTACGAAATGGACTTTACAAGACGTTTCTATTTTTTCCAGATTATCAAAGAACTGCGAGAGCAAAATTGTGTGGGAACTCACCTCAACCTGTGCTGCCAAAACCATCCCAACAGCAGAATTCCTGCTTCCACTGACAAGGACTTTAACAAGGCACCAGAAGGTGGCTGCATGCGGCCCTGTGAATTCAGGCAAGTAAACACAGCCGTGTGTACAAATGTACGCTTCCATAGGCTTGACTTGTCCTTGGAATCTAAATATCAATGACAACCCTGTTTTTCTCATACAGGTTGAAGTGTGGCCATGTGTGCACAAGTGTCTGCCACCCAACAGACCCCGAACACGAAGAGTACAAGTGCAAGAAACCGTGTCCTAAAGTCCTGTGCAGCCTTGGACACAAGTGTACGAGGCTCTGCTCTCAGCCCTGCGGCGACTGCAAGGTGCCTGTTGAGAAGATCATCCCAAGATGTCAACACACGCAGAGGATCCCCTGCTCCACGTCTCCAAACGTGTTCAAATGCATGGCGCCATGTGACAAGACCCTGCCCTGTAACCACGGCTGCAAGAACAAGTGCAGCCAAGAATGCAGCATGCCCTGCATGGAAATGGTAACATATCAGCTCACCTGTGGCCACACCACTCGGGCAGCCTGTTCGGCCAAAGAAGAAGACCTGGTCTGCGACACCTCATGTCCACAGCTGTTAAAGTGCGAGCACAAATGTGCTGGTACATGCGGCCGCTGCAAGCAAGGGAGGCTGCACCAGCAGTGTATACATCCATGTAACCGTGTGCTCGTCTGCTCCCACCAGTGCACGGCGCCGTGCACACGCAATTGTCCTCCATGCAGCAAACCATGTGAGAACCGCTGCATCCACAGCCGCTGCCCACACCAATGCGGGAAGCCATGCGTGCCGTGCCAGGAGCCCTGTGAGTGGAGATGCAAACATCACAGGTGTGACAAGCCCTGTGGAGAGCCCTGCGATCGCGATCGGTGTGACCGACCCTGCCGGAAGACCAGACGCTGCGGCAAGTGCAAGAAAGACCAGCCATGCATCGGTATGTGCGGGGAACCATGCCCGGACAAGTGCCGCGTCTGTGACCGGGATGAGTTGACAGAGATCTTCTTTGGAATGGAAGACGAAGATGACGCCCAGTTCGTGCAGCTGGAGGACTGCGGTCACGTGCTAGAGGTTAGCGGACTAGACCAGTGGATGGACACCATCGACAAAAACATCAAACTCAAAACCTGTCCGAAATGCAAGACGCCGATTCGAAAGAACCTACGTTACGGAAACATCATCAAGAAGACCCTGGTAATGATCGAGAAGGTGAAGAAGAAGTGGTACGGCGACGACGTTCAAAAGGCACAGACAGAGGCCACGGCAATCAGGCTGATGAGAGAGCTTGAAGTCGATACCGATCTGGTGACGTACTGCGCTGAGATCTCGATGGATCTTCTGCAGCAAATGGAACGCCATCGCCTCTTCTCTCTGGATCAGGTGGCCATGTATGAAAACAAAGTCCTTTTCCTGAAGAGTCTCACAAAAATAAAGAGAGAGAAGAGGCGAGATGGAGATCTTCTCGTCTTTGGAGAAACGCGCCACATTATAAAGATGGATAAGGAGATCGCAGAGATGGAAAAGTGGCTGCATCGCCGGACGGCCCGTGTGGGTGAACAGGTAAGACCAGAATTATATGTGTTATATACACCTAGCTCAGTTTCGTTAATTTTGCTATCTGTTTTTAGTCACCCTGGACTCATCACAATATGGCCTCTGTTCACAGGAGTGGGAGGAGTTTGGGAGAGAGATGACCCGACTCAACTTTCTCCTGAAGCTCCGCGTCCTACAGGCGAAGATCCGAAAGAAGGGAATCAGCCTGGACGACCTGGCCCAGGCGAACCTCAACAGTGCGAAACGCAGGCTGACCGGGGGCAAACCCTTCACAGAGAACAGGGAGGAACTGGTCAAGCAAGCTCTGGAAAAGGTCAAGAGGCTGACACCCCGGCTGGCGGGAGGTGCCGACATTGGCATCTCAGAAGAGGAGCGGGTTCAGGTGGTTCAAGCCATGGATCTATCACAGGGACACTGGTTCACGTGTCCTAAGGGACATGTGTACGCCATTGGAGACTGTGGAGGAGCCATGGAAGTAAGCATTGTTCAAGTTTTTTTATATACATGTATATATAAATTCCTGATGAAACTCGATAGTGCTGCAATTCCGAAGTATCCTATCATGGTGAAACACTGTTGTGTCTTACTGAATATTACCCCTTCTTTTTACTCCTTTTCCATAGGAAGGCACATGTCCGGAGTGCCATTCTAGAATCGGAGGAGGCAACCACGCGCTTCGGGCGGACAACCGTTTGGCACCAGAAATGGACGGAGCGAGGCATGCTGCCTGGTCCGATCAGGCCAACTTGGAAAACTACCTACTGGACTTCGACGACTAGGGGACAGTGAGTGACAGTTGACAATTATTAATTCAGAGGTCACAATCTTCAGCCATGTGGTTTTTAGTCTTTTAGTAAGTATCAGCAGAAAACTGAGTCATTTTTTGTTTAATTTTGCTTATAATAAGACAATGTGTTTACTACGGTTTAATTATCTTGGACGAATACTTATATGGTCAGTTCTTGAACATTAGATCCACAGAGCATGACATGAACCATGAGCAAAATTTTACTGGTTGATTACTCATAATCTTATGTGAAAATATGCTGTGTTGTTATACTAAATTTGTATTTGGAAATTAGTATGCTTACACCTAATGTACCTATATGCTTACTGTTAATAATGGAGGACAACAGTTTAAGTAGCAACGAGATGTGCACGTTGTGTCCTCCACTTTTTAATACTAATGAAAAAAAGGTATAATTTTCACCTAGGTTATACAGTTACAAGTTAACATTATTGTACAATGCAGTTAACATGACTGTACAATAACATATGAATCACACCTTTGTTATATTTGATATGAAATGTTACAAAATGAAATGGATGATAATATGGTGAATATCATAACTATATTTGTGTGAAATTTATAAAGACTGATAAATTAATCATGTTTAATGTAACTAAGAGACTGAGATAACAATAGATGATGTGCCTTGAATTTGCTTTCTTGATTAATGCAGCAGCATTTGGGCATTTTGTTGATGACTGATGTGAAAAGCAACTTGAAAAGCGAACATTAATTTTGGGGGTTTCCCAGGAGAGGATTACAATTCCTCATCACTGTACACGATAGATTGTGTATTTACTCCTAGTAAATTCTTTTAATGTGTTTGTAATGTAATTTGAAATTACGGCAACGCTTGCTTGAATGTTTATTGAAGTGACCTGTTATGCAGTTACAATTGATAAAAAGCATTCCCCTACTCCAGAGACATTGAATAAAAATCCTTTAAATTTCAGTTGTGAGTGTTGATTATTCCATGTTTGTAACCCACTCCTGACTGTTCTACTTGAGTGCAGATTATACAAGTATATCGACTGCAAATGACCACATCCACATACTTGAAGAGCATCACAGGAAGAGATCTGGAACTGAAAATGGAGAAACCATTAAGTTTTTCTGACACATCGACAGTGCAAGTCACTGTTGGTAAGACAGAAGAATGTGCAGACTGTGCACGATGTACAAAATAACTGATTAGTTGGACTGACCATGTAGTGATTATCTTATACCAACCCAGAAAAGAACAACACTGCCTGTTCAAAAGGTTTGCAAGTACAGTCAGAGCATCCTCAATAGATAGCTTTAAATAATGCTGTGTGATGTACAAAGGTTACGTGTGACAATTCAATATAAATCAGCCATTGCCCTGTGCCTGTTGTAAAAGCTGGTGTGTTATGCTGAAGGGCAGGCCCAGGTCTGGTTAAAACTTATATTAGTCTATTTCAAGCATTCTCTTTAGATTCAAAAATACATTGCTTCCAGGTGAATCTCTGATGCTGGCCTCAGTGTTCCTACCATAACATTGTGTGTGTTTTTTATGTCATGTGGGCCCCATACATGTACATTTCCAACGAATGTGACTCTTCCCCAGGCTCTCTTCCCTCGGCAACGTGGAAGCAGTAGTGCATATGCACGAACTAAATGCTTAAATTCTAGACACTCACCTGTTTTAGTCCCACTCATCTTCATCATCGTCAAAATCATCATCGTCATCGTCATCATCATCTGGAATTGTAAAAATACATAATACACATTAATGTCTTTAATATTTAAAAAGAAATAATCATGGGCTTCTATAGAGCTTTTAGAGCAGATAATGAAAGTTGTGACATGTTTCTAGCAGGCACAAATTTTAAGCAATATTCAAACATAAAGGCACAAACAAACAACTACTACTAATGACACTTCGAGACTCATTGAGCATTGTCTTCAGGTTGTACATAGCGTATGGCCAGTGCATTTTGTACTGAATGCATGTGTAATGTAGCTAGTTACAAACACCTGCTACCAACGTTACAGCTGGTACAGGTGCCACACGTACCTGAAGAGTTGGAGTGAATGGCCTGTGCTCGGTTGGCCAGAGCTCGTGCGAGGGCACCTGCCATGCCGTCCAGCTCAGGTGACGACGCAGGTGCACTGTCTGTCTCACTCACCTGTATACAGGTGCAATAGGGTGGTCATCTTAACATGACTTACAGATGTCACAAGTAGGAAAATATCTTGTGATTATCTATAGAACTGATGTCTATTCAAGGCTACATACATATGTATGTCACACGTTTGAAATCACATCGAGCACAATGGAAAAATTCTGAAATTCCCTCTTTACTCATGTAAAACAAACTTAGAATACCACACTTGTACATGTTTGTGTCCTTACTGGTTTGAGTTGCATTCCTGATCTGATCTGACTGAGGAGCTCCCCCCTGGGATCAGAAGGCGCAGGTGCCTGATGCTGGTTCGGGTCCACATGTTTCAGCTGTTTCCCCTTCTGGATGGAGGCCAGCAGATCTGACCGGCCCGATGAGCCACCGGGGGGTCCAGACAAGCCACTGGGGGGTCCCGACGACGGGGGAGGGGGTGGTGGAGGTCCCCCCATGGGTGGTGGAGGTCCCCCCATGGGCGGAGGAGGAGGAGGAGGGGGTGCTACAGAAGGACCAGGACCTGGTGGAGGTGGGGGTGGAGGGGGCGGACCTCCCATGGCTGGGGCAGGGGGAGGGGGTGGTCCTGGGGACCTGTGGTGGCTCATGGGTGGAGGGGGTGGGGGGGCAGAAGTCCGGCTGATGGGAGAGTGGGAGGGGGGTGGGGGGAGGCTCCTAGACATGGGAGGGGGAGGGGGGGCTGCTGCATTGCGAGAAGGCAATGGCGGCGGAGCAGCGCTGCCTCGGGAGGGGGGAGGAGGAGGAGGGGGGGCACCTCCCCGGCTGGGAGGTGGAGGGGGTGGGGGTCCTGCAAAATAACAGGTCAATCAATTAAACCAAAGGGTCATCTTCCAGAACAATATGTAAAGATTGTTAGGATATGGCTTGACTAGTTAGGATATAGGTATATCTTAAACAGAAGTCCTATCAAAGGCAAGAAGTCAGGACTGCAGTCACTTATCATTAAGAAGAACGTCTATTGTCTGTTTGATTTCCGTGGCACTACTTTGTATTCATTTTTGTTACTTTGCAATAAAAAAAGAAGAACATGTAAATCCTAGATTTAGTACACTGCTGGAGGAAATGACCTGAAAACCCTACATCCAAAGTGCAAGCATGTTTAACTGTCATAAGACATGGAACAACAAACGCTAAAACGGATAGTTTCAGTCTGAGAAAAACTAACCAGACTGAGACTTAAATTCCTTCTTGACAGCTTCAAGTCCTCCTTGCTTCTCGATGAAATCGTAGATGAACTTGGAAGTTTCTTTGTCCTTCAGTAGGTCTTGACTGATTCCTGCTTGCTCAAAAAGTGACTTCAGGTCAGGGTCCATGCTGGTCATCTGTAAGTCCACAATACCAGAAGTTAGTCATCCTTAGATATAACATCTGGGCATTTTCTGCAACCCTGCACAGAAAAATTGCCACTTAGACAAACTTATATCTAGTTATTTTCTTTACCTTTCAGATCATCAAAAACAATGTTTGGAAAATATTGCTATCAGTACTATCTTGAATCTTGTTATCTATTATATTCAACACAATTTCAAGGACCCTTGTGTAGACAGTTAAAGTGCAGGTTAATTATAATCATATGCTAGTAGACATCTGAAATACCTGCACAACTCCAATGTTACCTGCACAAACCATAGAAGAACTTACATCAAATCCAGTGTTGGGATCCCAGCCAACATGGCTAATGTGTCTGAGGAGGGAAAAACAGAAAACAAGATGGCATCAGATTACAGTTCATTCATGGTACAGACTCAAAAATGCTTTAGATATCATATCACAGACACAGGCTCCAGGAGTAAGTATCATACATTCACTTCCTGAAACTGTGTGTACTCAGGTATACAGATTTCTCCTCAGACTATTTCATGTTTATTTTACAGTTCAATATAATTACCTTTTTAAATCTGAGAACCAAGAACTCAAATTGTGGGGTGGTGTAAGCACAAGTAAGTAAACCACCTACTGGAAATTAGTGGGTGTGCTGATGTCAGCTTTGGTTAATTTCTTCTTCTTGTCCTTCTTCTTGTCACCCTTGATTGTTCCCTTGTCCTGTTTGCGCCTGCTGAGAGCCATGTTATCTGACGGGTCTGGTTTCACGTCTGCCACCTTCATGTGCTGCGGGGTCGCCACTGGTGGAGCATGGAACTACACGTCACCATCACAGTAGCTATACATTTCACACATCTACTTTTCACTACTGGCAGACTGATAACTTAAAAACATTTGCCCGTTGATAATTCACATGGACTTACATGTAGTTACTCAAACATCATGAGTACAAGACACAAAACAAGACAACAGACTTAGACGTCCATACCTGGAACAGATGGAGCCTGGCGTTTCTTCTCTGAAATATGAGAAAAAATAAATCTATTTGGTCATTTGAACCAAATACATGTAACGCGTTACATGCTTATCTGTGATCACGTGAGTGAACTGTAAATCAACAAGGAAGAAGAGTGTTGACTATTCATATATATATACAGAAAAAGATACTGTAGAATTCAGGGTAATTTAAAACACTACTAGTACATGTACATTTGTAACTTAAATGTACAAGCCAACAACTATCATGCCCACAAGTAACAGCACAGAAAACATAACCTTCTTGGTATTAAGGTGATAATGCATTGTACTTTCACTAACATGGATAAATAGAAAAACTGTAACAACACGGAAGACGATAACCTTTTTCAACTGTTGGTGCCAAAACATGTCAGCATTTTGAGGTTGATAAATATCCTGAGTGGTACATCTTTTTGAATGAACTTGAAGCAGCAAATCTGAGAACCAACAGATTAAATCAGCCCCAAACCTTGTTTCCTCTGCTGCTTCTGTCGGATCTTATCCTCAATGATCTTCTTGAACTTGTATGCTTCCCTCTCATCAGCAAAGTTCAGCGCAGCCTGGCAGTCCTGAGACAGCACAGACAATATGTGAACTTCTTCTAATCTCGTCACAATTATGAACACTGCTATTACATGAAATATTCTGATGTACTTGTACCAATATACTCAAGTACTATATTCGTGCTAGATAAGAGACATAATGCATAAGATGAAGTAAGGAAGACAGCTGTGGATCTACTTACTCCTTGACAGAGATTGGGGACTTGTATATCAAAGACATTGGGTACATTAGTTAAAAATACATTTGTGTTGGAAACTTCAGTTTGCTCTATTGTGACCTAAATGTATATACCAACACACATAAACTTTCATGCCAATCTCAAGAGCGTCTGTATACTTACATCAGTGGCAAACGTGTGGAAGTAAGGCATTGCTGTGTTGTACTTGAACTGGTTGTAAAGTTCCTGCTCCCAGATTAACACACATTTCTGTAATCAAGATCGATACATCGGTCCGTTAATCAATTGTACATAGGGCTGTTACAGTCTCTGCATCTAATTTTTTTACATAGAAGCACTGTTACTGATGCTCCCAACCTCAAAATAAGGTGCACAAGACAAAACTTGAAGCTGTGCAAGAGAGTATGAAAGCACCCAATAAATTCATAATGTCATTTACTAGTACCGTTACAGATTAACTTTTGTTTCAATGTAAACATTTTTCTTACTTTTTTACTTTTCTGTACTTTTTCCTTACCTTGACATCATAGACTCGGATGAAGTAGGAACGCTTTCCGTTGTCTTTCACGAAACAGGCCACGCCCACACAGCGCTTGGTCCAGGAGCCCCGGGACTCGGGCAGGGCCAGGTACACCTGCACCACACCTGTCGCCAGCGTCTGAAAATACAGACTTTTATAAGCACGAGCAACATAATCATAAATAAACTGTAGACCAATTCAACAGTCAACACTTTTCTGAAAATTTATCTGCCTGAAGGTTTGATACAATAGTGGATTGTGGAGATACTGTCAATAGTGAAAAAAATTACTGACAAAAAGAATTCGTATTGAAAGGAACGGCCTGTCGATAGCGAAAAAACGGCCTATCAAATTGTGAAGAAAAAAAAACTTTTACTGGCAGTCACAGCCTCTCAAAGGTCTTTCCTGGGCAGCATGGAATAAAAATTTAAAAGCCAACTGTAGCCAAGTTTACATGACTACAGATTCAAACATATTCCTCTCTCAAGCTCTTCTTGGCAACCCTTGAACTGACCAGGAATCCTCCTATAATTTCCGAACGTAACTTTTATGTCTTATGATGTGAGGGGGAGGGGGGTACATATGCATAATTTGAAGAATGCGTACAAACTATCACACTGCTGTCAGATTACGGTAAAATCTCTTACCCAACATCGCTTCCCAAGGAGGTTGAACAGCTGTTCATTTTCAGCAGGGAACAGCAAATTGGACGACGCGTTCCGGTTTTGCTGAGACATTGTTTTTGACGACAACAAAATTTCCAACTTTCTTCTTCTTTGGGTTCAATTCAGCAGTAACTTCCGCTTCCGGCGTTCTCGTACACACCGGCTTCCGCTTCTCGTACCCAGGATCCACTGTAACACGATAATCTTCAAGCAGATGTAGGGGGTTGAGGATTGCGTCGTTTTCTGACGGTCAGGCTTCTCTGACAGTTGCTCACACCCAACATCTGCACACAAAAGACTTATAAACTGAGGAACTGTCAGAAAACGTTACGTCTACTATTTTTTCACCACAACATCTGCTTGGAGACACTAGAGCCCCAAAACAATACATGGTTTGGTCTGAAAAATAACGAAGTCGGTAACGTTGCGTGAATCACTACGTTAAGAATTGGAAGGAAGGACATTTTTAAAATCTGTGTTAAACAATTATTCAAGCTTCTAAAATGAAGTGAAAAGGTACAGCGTTAATGTCCACCCCTCAATAATGACTTTGACACTTCAACAGTATTGTTTTCGGTGTATTTGTGTATGTGCGTGTGTTTGCTTGTGTGTCCGTAGGTATTTGAATGCAGTGGAGTGGCAGGAAACGAGAGGGGAGTCTGAAGTGACGTATATAGTCGCATTTCTCATGTGACCCATGTAATTTATTCAAAGGGGAACTTGAATAGATTATCCAGTTTCACTTCCTCATTCAGTGGGTGTTCAGAACAGGGAAGGTAAGGTTTGCTTCTTTATTTACACAACGTGTTAATGATTTGTTCGAGTACGAGCAGTATTGCCCGTTTCTATCCTGGGTTGATGCTTAACTCACTACTGGCTTAGCTTATTGCTATCACTGCATCGGGAATTGTGAAAAACGCATGAAAACTTGGCCAAACCTACAGGGTGCATGAGAATGTTCTCTACCGATGTCAATCTTGTCTTCATCCATCTTTTTTTTAAATCCCGAGTATTGCTGAATATAGGCATTCACTGCATAGTGTATGAAGATCAATTATGGTGATGTTCAAGTTGAGGTGTGAGAAAGCGTTCATATGACGTTCAATTTTCGCTGACATTGAACAATAGATCGCCGGTAGGTGTCGCTTTTGAGGAAGTTGTGATAGCCCGGTGACTTAACGATTTCTGTTCCTCTTTTATCTATTTCAGTTCCTTTGAATGCCATAGAGCAATAACTAATCTTTACCTTCGCCAAGAAGGTTATGTTTTTGGTAGCGTTCGTGTGCGTGTGTGTATGCCCGTCTGTGTGTAAACACGATAACTCAAGAAGGCTTAGATGGACTGTCTTGATATTCGTGGTAGGTGGGTAGGTCTTGATGAGACCTCGAAATGATTAGAGTTTGGGCACCCTGACAGTATGGTACTGCAGCAGAACTTCCGGTTTTGATATTTCGTGATCTGCACATGCTAGTGTCACGAATTTTGATGGTACATTGTAGATAGCTTTTGTGCTCAGGAAGAAGTGACATGCAGGGGCGTTTGTTGAAAAATATTAAAAGGGGATCAACTTTCTAAAACGGTTGAGGGGTCGTTGTGATTTTTGTTATGTAGGTAGCTTTAAGTGATGCTAGACATGATTAGATGGCAATTATGCAAATCAGGATGTATTTTGCATAATAAATGAGAAAATTGTATAAATCGGCTACATTCATGATAGGACTTGTAACAGTGGGGTTTTAAGCGTCCCCAACTGACTCGTCTGACGGGTCTGGACAGTTAGGGACGCTTATAACCCCACTCACGGTTACAGACTATTCATTGCCTTCGTCAAGAAGGGTATGTTTTCGGAGGCGTTCGTGTGTTTGTGTGTGTGTCTGTAAACAGTATAACTCGAGAAGGCTTAAATGGATTGTCTTCATATTTGGTAGGTCGGTAGGTCTTGATGAGACCTCGAAGTGATAGGAATATGGGCCCCCTGGCAGCTCGTTATGGTACTGCAGCGGAACTTCCGGTAGCTAACGGTAGCTAACGGTAGCTAACGGTAGCTAACGGTAGCTAACGGTAGCTAACGGTAGCTAACGGTAGCTAACGGTAGCTAACGGTAGCTAACGGTAGCTAACGGTAGCTAACGGTAGCTAACGGTAGCTAACGGTAGCTAACGGTAGCTAACGGTAGCTAACGGTAGCTAACGGTAGCTAACGGTAGCTAACGGTAGCTAACGGTAGCTAACGGTAGCTAACGGTAGCTAACGGTAGCTAACGGTAGCTAACGGTAGCTAACGGTAGCTAACGGTAGCTAACGGTAGCTAACGGTAGCTAACGGTAGCTAACGGTAGCTAACGGTAGCTAACGGTAGCTAACGGTAGCTAACGGTAGCTAACGGTAGCTAACGGTAGCTAACGGTAGCTAACGGTAGCTAACGGTAGCTAACGGTAGCTAACGGTAGCTAACGGTAGCTAACGGTAGCTAACGGTAGCTAACGGTAGCTAACGGTAGCTAACGGTAGCTAACGGTAGCTAACGGTAGCTAACGGTAGCTAACGGTAGCTAACGGTAGCTAACGGTAGCTAACGGTAGCTAACGGTAGCTAACGGTAGCTAACGGTAGCTAACGGTAGCTAACGGTAGCTAACGGTAGCTAACGGTAGCTAACGGTAGCTAACGGTAGCTAACGGTAGCTAACGGTAGCTAACGGTAGCTAACGGTAGCTAACGGTAGCTAACGGTAGCTAACGGTAGCTAACGGTAGCTAACGGTAGCTAACGGTAGCTAACGGTAGCTAACGGTAGCTAACGGTAGCTAACGGTAGCTAACGGTAGCTAACGGTAGCTAACGGTAGCTAACGGTAGCTAACGGTAGCTAACGGTAGCTAACGGTAGCTAACGGTAGCTAACGGTAGCTAACGGTAGCTAACGGTAGCTAACGGTAGCTAACGGTAGCTAACGGTAGCTAACGGTAGCTAACGGTAGCTAACGGTTCAATGTGGTACTCAATGATCCACTGTGTAATGGCAACTTAGTGCCTACTACTGAAAGATCCCATTCCGATCTTTCCACTACCTATTACCTCCCGAAGCCTATTCAGATAGCCATTTTGCACCTCAACGACTGAGGAAAACACACACCGTCTTGCTGGGAATCGAACCCGCGATCTCTGGATCTCCAGTCAGTTACCTTAACCACTCTACCATACGCCCCCACCTCCACCCCCGGTCTTCAAGAAGGTACAATACCTTCGTCTTTCAACCGTTCGACGTCTTTAAAGACGTGATCAAAGCCACTGATGGTATGTCAATTTGGAACGATATCAAGCTTATTTGTTTGGAGAGAAAAAACGCAGCCTTTGTGTTTGTTTGCCTGTCGTAAGTTTTTACTATTCACTATACAGGATTTACTATTTACTATACAGGATTTGCATATCACTGGTGGACACAAGTCCGTCACAAATATGTCGGACATCTTGCGGGTTCTACATTACAGGAGCACTGGCTCCTGCCGAACGATTTAGACTTTCTCTCTAGTCTGGATAAGGACTTCTTAACGTATGGCACTTCGGCTGTAGACTTGGGTAAAGGCATATTACATGGTCGCCCTTACGTGGGGTAGCGGTCCTTTGGCGGAAGTCTCTCGGAATAACTGTGAGTATTGTGAGCGAGGATGATGATCGAATTTTAGCCTTACGAATCAATAATGATGTGAGCTGTGAACTCCTTCTGATTTGTGTGTATCTACCAGTAGAATCCACTAACAACATGGATATTTTCATTGACAAATCAGGTAAAATCGAGTCTATAATACAACAGACCAATGTGACGTGTGACCAACGTCTGTATCATGGGAGACTTTAATACGCGCCCGGACGGTATATTCTCCCCACTGTTGTACAATTTTTGTCATGATAATCATAATAACCTCCATGTAAGGGACACCGACCTTCTTCCTGGGTATACTTTTACGTACCTTAGCGAAGCTCATGGGTCGACGTCGTGGCTTGATCATTGCGTCTGCTCCGATACTATGTCTGCTAGTATCTCAGAAATGTGTGTTCTGTATGATATTGCCCCATCCGATCATTTCCCTCTCTGGGTTTCATTCGACTGGACATCGGCTCCTGTGTTTACAAACACAGCTGGTGACGGAATTTTACCCCCAAAGAGATTCAATTGGGAACGTGCATCCCCCTCTGACTTGGCACGGTACCACACTTGTGTCGATGCCCTCTTATCTGAAATCCAATTGCCAATCAACGCTCTTTTATGTCTAAATCCTAACTGTAAGAACAATGACCACAGAACTTCTCTTGACAATTTTATCTCTGCTATAGTCGGAGCTCTTGAAAGTGCAGCTACGACATCCCTCCCCACAGGAAAATGTGGCACCTCCCACGCGATACCTGTTTGGAATTCTGTCGTCAAAGAGTACCATATTGCAGCCCGAGATGCATTTTTCTCTCTGGCGCGGATTTAATCGACCGAGGCATGGGGCCATTTGGGACCTAATGAGATCAACTCGGGCAAAATTTAAACTAGCTTTAAGAGAGTGTCGACGTGCGGAGGCCCTGCACAGGGCAGATGCGCTCGCCTCTAGTCTGCATAAAGGGGGTCAAGTCAGCTTCTGGTCTACGCTGCGGTCTCAAAATGGCTCCAAGCCAAACCTCCCATGTAACATCGACGGCCACAGCGGTGCGTCTGATATCACTAGCATGTGGAGGCGTTACTACGACTCTCTGCTGAACTCTGTTGCTCCCAATGACTGTAAACAATCTGTAGATGACACAATCTATTCTGAGGTCAGCTATGACCCGGGAATGTCGGCACCTGCACCTGAGGTATGCGCAGCAATCAACAGACTTCAGAACGGGAAGTCCTGTGATTCTGATGTCGACGGTCTTTCAGCTGAGCATCTAAAGCATGCAGGACCTCGGCTTACCATTTTGTTATCTCTTTTGTTTTCTGCTATGCTACTGCGTTAAGGGTAACTCTCATTCCAATAATCGAGAAACAAAACCTGAATAATTATCGTCCTATTGCTATTTCCAGCCCCATTTTCAAATTATTTGAATCCCTTCTCCATAGTCGCCTTTCATCGCACCTTCTCTAATTACATTCTGCAACACTGTTGTGACACTGATCATAATACAGTAAGCAAAATTTCTTGTAACAGTACTCATTCCCCAGTAACAGTCCAAAATCAAATAGCTAACACAGATGACAGTGAGTCTGTAAATCTGTGGCGAACCATTTCACAGTGTTCCATAGAATAAAAAGGAGTACAGAGATTCTTTTGTATTCTAGACCAAATTGATTATTTAAAAAAGTAAAGAATACACATGTTCATTTCTCTAGAACAATGTCCCTCTGACGAAGGCATGAGATCTCCGACCTCTAGTTTAGTCTTTTTTCCATGGTTTTGCCAGAACGAAGCGAGTCCAGCCATGTCGAATGCTCCCGTCATCTTGTTGGTGACCTTGGCTGGCTGCCTGGCCGCGGTGGATGCTGGGTACGTCCCGGATGACTGTATGAACTGTATCTGCTATGTGGAGTCGGGCTGCCGCATGCCGGACCCCCTCTGTGAGATGGACGGCGGCTCCCTGTCATGCGGGCCCTTCCAGCTGAAACGGGCCTATTGGCTGGACGCACGTCTCAAGGGAGGCCCACTCATGAATGGTACATATATGATATGGTATGATTTGAGCGAAAAGCTAAAGGCCCAACATGACCTAAGCTTAAACGTGACTAAACTAAATTTAGAATGAATTTTCGACCAAAGCTACGGTTTTCCTCATCAGGATGTAATGTCCCACTACTTTTGACACGTGACGTCAATGATAGGTTAGAAATGCACAGAAGTCTGTATCGACTCCTATCCCGGTTAAAAAGGACTGAGGAGCTCTCATGTATATGGCGTCTTTGCCTCCTCTCATAAATATGATATTCGCTAGTGTCCAGTCACTCAAGGGGTTTGATTTACCTTGTCCACCTTGACGAAAAGCCTGCTATATCAGAAAAAAATCTGTCCATCATATTAATTTTACTTTACTTTTCGCAAATAACAGGCTTGACACATTTGACGCTAAGCTTCGTAAACTGTCCCACTCGTTCGTTTCCCGGTTGCTTTCTTCCGAGAACTCCATTATACATACTCTTGCCCACTCCGACTGTTTTTATCTTAGCCCATTTTGGAGGCATTACGTTAACCTTGTCTTCTAAGTTAGTTATTAGAAGTATTTTAGCTACTCAGTCCTTGTTATGTACCTTTATTCCTGTATGTTTGTCATATGGGCCAAGTGCCTGAAATAAAGTTTAAATAAATAAATTAATGACTTCTCTCCATTTTCAGACTGGCAGACGTGCTCTGCTTCCTGGACGTGCAGCCGCCAGGCCGTGAACGGGTACATGGAGCGGTACGCCGTGTCGTCCCGCCTGGGCCACGGTCCGACGTGTGAGGACTTCTCACGCATCCACAACGGCGGGCCCAACGGCTTCAAGAACCCCGCAACTCTCGCCTACTGGGAGCGGGTGAAGAAGTGTCTGGGTGTTGGTCTCGGGCTGTACTCGTACCAGGTTGGTTGTTTAGCAAAACAACTTTCAAGGCAGTTTATAGCCCAAGGGAAGAAGAATGAAATGAGTAGCCTCTACCAGGCTTCAGAGGCAGCTGGAAAGAGTAGAAATTGAACAAATAGACTGATAACATGCCAGAGGAGTTAGTCCGCTAAAGTAAAAGAGAACAGTTTACTCCAATAGCGGACTAACTCCCCTAGCATGATATATCTGCCTATTTGGCCAATTTCTACTCTTTCCAGCCGCTCCTGAAGCCTGGTAGAGGCTGTTAAATGAGATTGAATATGGTTCTTTTGATTGGGCAATGAGATCAATGAAGCATATGCGACACTGCCAAGTAGCTTTTTCTTTATTGTTAAAAGTCTTTGAATTCTACAATAACATCTCCAATGTTGTTTCTTACAGATCGAGCTGGAACAACAGACAAAGAACCACACCAAGTTGGGCTGATAGCCAACTCGTATCAAAGCCCAGCGCTAGGGCATCCAGCCAAGAACACAGATGTCATTACGCATACATACACAGTAACCTTTCTGCTTGAGCTTGCATAGCTCTTAGCTAACGAAGAACAGCCACGTGCTTTATTAATACTCTGTTTGAATTTGGATCACGAATCTAGTCATTTTGTATTACCAACGCTGCCACCATAGTAGCAAATTTTGACTCATGCGTTAAGACGATGTTTAGAAGTAAGCAACTTTGTGCAGTAAATCATTTTGTGGCATTACCGTTTTATTGGGTTGGATTGGATCTTGATTATACAACCGGCAGACATAATAGTCTGAATTCTGTTGATATTTACAACTGCTTAAAATTTACATAAAGGTCACAATTATATAATCAATTGTTAATATAAAAAGTCATTTTATCACTTAAGTATGTTGTCAGTGAAGTAAACCGAGGACATAACGTTTCGTCCATTAAAAACTTTTGCCAGACAAATGCATAAATGCGTACATATGAAATAATTGTTGGGTCTGTACTTGTCGGTATGTAGTATGCGATCGGAACAGTGGAGTCAACTAAGAGAACCTACATATGCTAGCCAAAGGGGTCACATACATGGTCATGGGCTCTTGCGAACTGTAAGAGGAAGTTGGGCAGCATCCAAATTTTCACATTTTTAACATGTCACAATGGTAGAGAGAATGATGATCTGTCCCTTAACAATGAGAATGGACGAGACCAAAATAACGTCCAGATAGCAAGAAGGGACCGATTCAGAAAACGACACAATCTCTGCTGGCAGATCATACATAAACTTTGATAACACGTAACGGTATCTCATAGAATTGTTTATTGTTAAGAAACAACTACTGGAGGAGGCTGGAAACAAGTAGAAGTTAAACGCTGAGGTTGGTTAAGTAAGATTGGGATTAGAACCATGCACCTGTATGACATCTTACAGTGAACAATACTCCATGGAGATGGGCATGTCTATGTTGACACACCCACGGGTGAGAGGTCTACACGATCCACGCCTGTCTGGTAGAGTTTCATCAGATCCTTTTGAGGACAAAGACTTTGCCACGCCCTGCACCGCTGACTGGGGTATGTTCCACCAGCACAAGGAGTGGTGCAGCCAAGGAACACTGCAAAACAACGTATCTAAACAAACACCCAATCAGTCTTCTGTCAA